>CM038049.1:95462332-96830966 GCA_021397845.1 Areca catechu
TCTTATCAAGTGTACAAGGTCAGATGACAAGTTTGAAGAAGCACCTACTGAGCATCCTGATCTAGAGATGATCTGGATTCTCCATGTAGATAGAACTTCAAATTCTCAAGGGAGCAGAGCTGGATTAATTCTAACAAACTCAGAAAAGTGGTTATCGAGTATGCTTCATGCTTTTTATTCAAAGTAACCAACAACCAAACTAAGTATGAAGCTCTACTAGCCGAGCTAAAGCTTGCCAAGCAACTTAGAGTGAAAAGTTTGAGGACTCATGGACTCTGAGTTAGTAACCGATCAAGCAATCAATAAATATAAACCTCAAGACTCCATAATAGCCAAGTATCTTGATAAATTATGGGCCTTATCATTAGTACTCAAGTACTTTAGCATATTCCATATCATCCAGCCTGAGAAGCTTTGGTAGATACACTCTCTTAGCTAGAGACCTTAGCGAACAACTCTCTCAGGTAGATATACATTGAGTACCTAGAAGCTCCTAATATCAATGAAATCGATGAAGTCCAATAGGTTGCTCATGAACTAAGCTAAATGGATTTATTCATCAAGTTCTTGACTAAAGGCATCCTACCCATAATTTCTCAGAGATGAAGAGTTTAAATGGAAAGCTTCTTAATTCATGCTGTTAGATGGACAACTTACTAGAGGTCCTTCTCCTTACCTTTGTTTAAGTGCCTGTGGCCCACTAAAGTCGACTATGTACTTCGAGAGATCCATGAAGAAATCTATGGTATATAGCTAGGGAATAGGTTCCTGGCCTACAAAGCTTTAAAGTAGGGATACTATTAGCTTACCATATGAGAAAATGCCATAGATCTTCTTTAAAGATGCGACCAGTGTCGATAATATGCTAATATCCAATGGCAGTCGGCAAGTGATTTGACTCAGCTCTCTTCTTCTTAGCCCTTTGCCGAGTAGGGTATGGATATACTTGGTTCATTTCTTATAGTAATTGGTCAGCAAAAACTTTTAAGCATCACCATTGACTACTTCACCAAATAAGTAGAGGCAAAACTCTTGACATATATTATCGAGAGTAAAGTCAAGAACTTCTTCAAAAAATCCATATATGTTGATTCAAACTTCCATATATAATCATCACTAACAATGGTTGATAGTTCAACAACCAGGCATTCAAGGATTTCTGTGCCAAATCTCATATTCAACATCAGTTTATATCTATCAGGCATCCATAGTTAAATGGAGAGATAGAAGTCATGAACCTAATACTTCTACAAGGGCTCAGGATCAAGCTAGATGAAGCCAAAGGTAAATAGACAAAGGAGTTACCTGAAGTGCTCAATAAAAACCTAATGCACTACTATAGCTAGGATGAGTGGGGATTGTATCCTCAGGGATCTAGGATAATTATTTAACAAGTAAGAATAAAACAATTAATATGGAGAAATTAAAATAAAATAATAGGAATTAAATTACAAGTCTAAATTAATTGATTAGAAGAAACAAATTAGAGAAATAAGCGAAAAACCCAAATCCACCATGTAAAATAGATTTTTATTTTATTTTCTTTATGTTGCAATAATAATAATAATACTTGCAAGTAGGGTATTAGTATAGTTTATCCATGTTAGGTATAGACCATTTCCATAGATCATGGCTCGTCTGTTTAGAGTATAAACTATCTAAACTAATTATAAGATTTTAGAATTAATCTAACTTACTACGATCTCTCTCCTAGGCACATACCGGATCTAGAGATCATGATATGTATGAAAGAGTATAGGCCATGCAGGCTAAATCAATACCTTATATAAAAATAAAAAGAAAGCATAATTTTATTGCATGGAAATCAAATAAAAAATAAAATAAAAACTCATTTACAGGTTTCATCATTTTCCTGAGTTGAAAGAGTCTAGCCATGCATAGCTATCGCCAGCACTTCCTCTATAATTTTTCCTCTCAAAAAGCCTAATACAAATTCCAAGAATAAGAAACAAAAGAAAAAGAAAATTAATTTTTATTGTTAAACTGATGCTTGGACTACTACCTAAGGTCCTCTTTTTATAAGGCTCGAAATAAGCTTTCTCCTGGTAAAAAGTGGAGTAAAATTGGTGAAGAATCGACCCAGAACCATGAGAAGTTTTTCCAGTCATCTAATCATCATCACAAAGCTGAAATCTCACCAAAAGTCATGCCAGATCAACTGTTCAACACCACTGTGTATTAGATTGGATGGAATCCATTGAATCTATGATTTGATGGTTGCTGGGCTATTGATCAATGCATTCTTGGGTGAGAAATGCATGCTGAAATCCTTAAGACAATCGGGAAGAACATGAACCATTGATCATCCTGGAAAGCCATCTTAGCCAACCAAAACCTACAGACCCAGAAGCTCCTACATGTGCTGCAATAAAAATTGGGAACTACTATTCCCATGCACCGCGCCTCAGCTTTATGCACTAAGTGGTCGGTCCATGGTGGACCGATTGCTTCAAAATTCATAATTTGACTTTATTTTGTTGGTTTGGCCTGATTCTGGTATGTTTGAACTTCGATTAAAGAGTCATTTGATTCTTGGATTTTATAGATCGAACTCTTTCCATCTATAAACAACTTTCCTGCAAAATACAGGTAAAAATATTAATTTTTAAGAAGTAAACATAAATAAATATATATTTTGATACTTTAATTAGAATATTTATTAGACTTATCACATCTCCCCAACTTGAGCTTTGCTTCTCGAGTAACGAAAGGATTTAGTACTAGATGCAGTCATACCTTGAATTGAATATTTTACTAAGCATTTTTTAAATGATCAGTTGATAATTAAAAGAACATTACTGAGATATGTTATAGGGATATTAATACTCACTAATATGGTAGTTAAATAAAAAATAAAAAATATTTTCAAGTTTTTTTTAGATTATCTCCTATTTTTATTTCTAAATTATTGACTTTAATATAAGCAAGTTCAAAGTAACTCTTATTCCCCCACTTGTTTTTATTATGAATAGTGGTATCTTTATATTATCCATTTTTTGATGTGAACAATAATGCTTGTTTAGGCAAAGGTGCCTGGTTACTCGATGGAAAACCAATATTTAGATCTTGCCATTTTTTCTCTCTTTTTTTAGGATAAAATTCTTTCATAGTTTTTCCCTTTTGATGTGAAACTCAATGCTTACATAAACAAAAAGGCCCAGTTACTCAATAAAAAATACTCAAAACTTATTTTTATTTATTTTTATTATATTTTAGGGAGGAATGTATAGATATTCTACTTATGCTTATAAAAAGTAGACTCTTTGTTGATGCCAGTAGGAAGAGTCAGAAAGGTTGGTATGATTTCTATTCTAGACTTAATCATTTATTGAATTTTTTTAATACTTAATCCCTCGGTGTCTTAAAAATTTTCATGCTGAACATCAATTGATGTTTTAAAATTTGCTCTATTTAACTTAAATTTAGGATAATCATGTACCTAAATACTACATACTCACTTATTTACAAACTTTAAAAAAAAATTATTTATTTACCCTTATCCCCAAATTAATTTTCATTGTCCTCAATGGAGTAAGAGAAAATAAAAATGATATGTAAAAATAAAGCAAGGGAGATACCACTTGGGCTAGATATGCTAGTATATTACTAGGAATATCTGTTCAGAGTAGTCCATTATTTCTAAAAAATAAAAATTACTAAAACAAAGATCAAAAAAAATAAAAAAATATGGGTTACATCCTAAAAAGTGCTAAGTTTAACATCTTCAACTAGACATTATGGCTTACTCTGATTTATGTAAAATCATGGCTTTCCCTACCTCTTTAGTGACTAGTTCCAAGAATGGTTTTAGGTATTGTCCATTTATTTTGAATGTGGCACTATTACTTGGATTTTTAATTTCTATGGCTCCACATGAAAAGACTTTTTTTGCTATGTACAGTCTAGTCCATCTACATTTTAATTTTTCTGGGAATAGGTGAAGCCATGAATTATATAAGAGAACTTTTTGTCCATGTGTAAAAGATTTTCTAAAAATTGCTTGGTCATGGAAAGTCTTATTTCATTCCTTATAGATTTTTGTATTCTCATATGCTTCATTCCTAATCTCTTCAAGTCCATCCAACCATAGTTTCCTTTAGCCTTGACTGCATCCAAATCTATGCTCAATTATTTTATGACCCATATCACCCTATGTTCTAGTTCTACGAGTAAGTGACATGTCTTACTAGACATAGGCCTATATGGAGACATCCCTAAGTTGGTCTTGAAGATAGTGTGATATGCATATAGTGCATCCACTATCTTCAATGACTAGTCTTTTCTATTGGAGCTCACAGTCTTGCCTACTTATCTATGGGTGATAGTGTCTAGCCATCTTATGTGTTGCCTAGTTGGCCAACCCAAGAGAGAGGGTGAATTGGATATTTTAAAAATTTACAAGTATATGCCTTTTAAAACCTTTGTATGGTGAGTGAAGTGTATAATGTATTGTGTGTGAAAGTAAATAAGTATGCAAGAACAAGAACAAGAACAATCACAAACACCACAAATTTAGAGTGGTTCAGAGCAACCCAGCTCCTACGTCCACTATCCAAAGTGCACACTTGAGATTTCCACTATATTCACCCGGAATACAGTCTGGATTGTTTTCTCATAGGTTCACAATCCAAAATCTAATACGATATTAGTTTTTTCGGGCTCACTAATAACTCAAACTCGATTTTCAAGGCTCACCAATAACCTAAAACCAATCCACAAGTTGCAGCCACTTGCTGCATTTGCAATAACTCAAAATAGAGTGAAGAGGAAGCAACACAAATAACAAACCCAATGTTGTTGGATGGTTGTAGTTGAAGCTCTTAATGAAGCCTTCTTCAATGCTTCTTCAATGTTCTTCAAGGGTTTCACACTTCTTCAATGCTTGACTCAAGAAATTGGTTAGGAGTTGTTGGAGAACCTGAGTTCTTTTCTCTTGAAAGCAAATAGAATATTCAATGCTATCTTTTCTCTTGTCAAAACTCCTTTTTCTTCACTTAAATCCTTCATTTATAGCTCCTTGAAGTGTTCCCAGGTGAATATGGCCATTACAAACTCTTGGGAATCGAAAACTAGATGTTGGAGGACTTAAACTTCAAAAAAATTGAATTCTGGAACGAGCTATTACTGTTCAAAAAATTGGAATTCGAATCGGCTCGGATGATTGGGTCAGCTCTGATGCTTAGTCAAGTAATTTCTGAACTCTGTTAGAGTTAGCTCATTTCAATTGAGTTGGCTCGGTTGACTGGTTTCTCAGAACTCAATTTTAGTCACTCTGGAAGAGTCGACTTGATTCTTCCTTAAGTTGGCTCGGTTAGAATGTATCAAAAATCTCTATGTGCCGTGCCAAGGAATGTATCAGCTTTAATATTGAGTCAGCTCGTGTGAATCTTCTCCAAATACTTCCAAACAACTTCAAACTTCTTCTAAACAACTTCTAAACCTAATCTAAGATATTTACACTTAAGTTTACATTAATTTGGCCCTTTTACATGAATATACATTCAAAACTCTTTAAGGCTCACAAATACATGAAACTTTTTCTTTAAGTATATGAATACATTTCATTAATCAAAGACATGTAGGGTGGGTGATTGTCCATGTAAATTGCCCTACAAAAAGATCTTAAACATTTAAAAAATATTAGTATCAAGTGCATGCTCCAATATTTTATTATCATCAAAATCATTCCAGGGGTCAACATTATGGGTGATATTATATTTTTTCATCAATGATACAAAGGATCGGTTTCAGAAGTGTATTTGTGATCACTGATGATAGCCCTTAAAATTTTGAAGTAGGAGAGGATATATTTTTTAAGAAATTTTATAATAATTTCACTATCATTGGATTTACAAAGCACTACCTCTCCCATTTGGAAACATAATCTACGGCTACTAAAATATACTCATTTCTAAAAGATTTTGGAAATCATCCTATTATAGTAGCAACAAATCCATTCGACCCTGGCCTTGACATAGCAAGGCCCCTGTTTGGCTGATGCAGTCGCATGCTTCGTATGGCATCCCCAGGCCTCCCACCCGTCAAATAATAGGGCCCTTCATCTCGGCATGGGAGGGCCCATTTTCTCTCCTCCCTCTTTTTCCTAAGAAAGGCTCAACCCATGCCTTCACCCAAGCCCGGTGGCAACATTGCCCAGCCTAGATCGAGCGAACCATTCGTGAGCACTGCCTGCACCCAGACCCACAGGCATGACTCATGAAGTGCACGTCTGGCATGGTTCCCGTCCGGTGCGAAACGCTGCCTCAGCTTGCATGACAGAGTCATCGAGGAGGAGAAGCCCCTCGCACGGCCTGGATGCCAAATGAAGCACCTTCGTTGGTCCTGCTCTGTGGATGCCCAGGCACGCGCCTCGATTCGGCATGAAGCCCTGCATGCCCGCATCTTGGTCTGGCATTGAGCCTTGCGCGCCCGCATCCTAGTCCGATGACTTTGCTCCAGTCCAGGCCAGTCCCATGATCACTCTGGTCTAGCACCTCAACAAGCCCAGCTCCGGCCGGGAGCATGCCCTATGTTACTGCCGTGACAGTGACGTGGCCAGGCTCAGGTATCGCCGAATGCGAGCGAACCACGTGTAAGTTTCCCCGGTCGAGTCAGCGCCACGTCCTCAAAGCCAGGATCAGCAAGACTACACCGCCCGACGACTGTCTGAGACAAACCGCCCTCGTCGAGGTCGAGCTCGGCTCGGAGTTCCTCTACCACCTCATTAGCGCCCGGGCCCGGAGGGGTCCGCCTAAGTGAGGTCGGCCGAGTTCAGGCGACCTCCTACCAACCCGCCAGGTGTCCACCCAGGAGGGGTCCACCAAAGCTGAGGTCGGCCGGTCCTTCGCCCTTCGCCAGGTGGCCACCCGGAGATGGGTCCACCTCGGCCGAAGCCAGGCGACCTCCTGCCACCTCGCCAGGTGTCCACCCAGGAGGGGTCCACCTAAGCCGAGGTCGGCTGATCCTTCGCCCTTCGCCAGGTGGCCACCCGAAGACGAGCCCACCTCGGTCGAAGCCAGGCGACCTCCTGCCACCTCGCCAGGTGTCCACCCAGGAGGGGTCCACCTAAGCCGAGGTCGGCCGATCCCTCGCCCTTTGCCAGGTGGTCACCCGGAGACGGGTCCACCTCGGTCGAAGCCAGGCGACCTCCTGCCACCTCGCCAGGTGTCCACCCAGGAGGGGTCCACCTAAGCCGAGGTCAGCTGATCCTTCGCCCTTCGCTAGGTGGCCACTCGGAGACGGGCCCACCTCGGCCGAAGCCAGGCGACCTCCTGCCACCTCGCCAGGTGTCCACCCAGGAGGGGTCCACCTAAGCCGAGGTCGGCCGATCCCTCGCCCTTCGCCAGTTGGCCCCCGGAGATGGGTCCAACTCAGCCGAGGTCAGACCGCTCGTACGGAGAGGGCCCCAGGGAGAGAGACGGGCCCCGAGGCCATCCCTCGGGCCGTACGAATCCCAGACGGCACCCCGTACGGAGGGCGGCGGCACGCGGAACATCACTTGCATCGGCCCGACAGGTCCCGCAGCCGAGAGACCCGATCCTGACGGAACAGGCCCCATAGATGGATGGCGCCCACGCTTGGGGAAGAGAGCGCTCTCGCTGGGCCCGAGGCCTGACCGGCCGCCTTGCCAGCACCGCCCTCCCCTTTTTCTCTTCTATCTTTGCCTTTTCCCTGCTGGGCCCGGCGGACGAGGTCGGAAAGCCGCCTGGCCCCCTTCACCGAAAAGGGAAAAGAGAAAAGGACAGGGAGGGGAGTCTCCAAGGAGGAAGAAACAAGCGCACGACGAAGGGAGATAAAGAGGGAGGGATCTGGGGACGACAAGGTAAGCCAACTAGCCTGGGGACAAGGAGGAAGCACCGGCAGAAGGCCTTGCTCCGAGAGAGAAACCAGAGATCCCGAGAGGGGAACACTGGGCGTGAGCTCGGCAGGGAGGCCCAGCCGAGATTCTGGTCCCCGGAGCGTTTCCTTCACCAGTTAACTCTCTAAGTCTGGAACCCTTTCGAGGGTCCGGCCGGAGAGTCTGTTCCTTCTCGTCGTCTACTGACTTGACCGTCGGAGCTCCCTCGCCGGGATCCCCAGCCAGGATCTTCTAACCCCTTTGTTGCAGGTTCTCCGCGGGAAGGGAGGCTCCCTCGCTAGGCGGTCAGAAAGGATCGGCGGATCCGCGGCACGGGCGTGGCGGCAAGAGCGGCAACACCCTACATCCTGCCCACCTCAGCACGTTGGCTCCACTCGCTCCAGTCCGGCACCGGGGTCCCGCTCGTGACTCCGCTCGCCCAGCCAGCCCACTTCGATCATGCATGAAGTCCAGCTCCATGGCAGCATGGCCCGCACATCACCAGGGAGTGGCCACGTCCATCTCTGCCCCACCTCAGCCATGCCCGGTGCGGTGCTCTCCCTTACATGGAGTCTAGCCCCAAGATGGCTCTGCTCGTGGCATGCCTGCAGGGGTCCGAAGGCACGCCTACAGGGGTCTGAAGGCATGCCCGCTTGGCTACACCCACCTCCATCTAGACCCAGTGCCACAGCCAATCTGGCATGCCCGCGCTCCGAGTCCTGCTCCAATCCTACTTCGCTCGGTGTCCGCTGGGAGCAGCGTGCGCATGGAGTTCCGTCTTAGCCGCTGGAGTAGCGCATGGAAGTAGCGGTCTCAGCTCTTGGCCATGCCCACACAAGCTCGCACGTTGACACCACAGGAAAGTGGCATCCCAGCCAACCCTGCTAGTTTGGCACACCAGTATGGCTCGCGCATCGAGAAGTGCATCAGCATCGCTAGTAGAACCTGGCTAGTTCGGCACTTCGATGCCTCAGGCATGCCCGTATGAGTTCAGATCCATCAGCCACAACCTGGCATGCATCTTGAGGGGTAGACAGCTTGGATGGCAATCCTGACACATAAAGTCTGGCACACCGATTGCACCCCCTATAAATGAGGGCTACATTGGAACCTTATAGGCCTATCCCAATCTCCCAGGCCACTACTAACATCATTTAGGAAAGGGCACTCCATCCAAGATACTGTGCTCCTTCACCAACCTTCTAAACCATCCTAAAGAGGAAGATTCACCAACCCATCTTGGTCTCACAGGCCTATCCTAGACTCTCAGGCCTATAGAAGCCTCACAGGCCTCATAAATAGGTAAGAGAGGCCTTCGGCCAAGGTAAGTAAAGATAAGAAGCGACAGACATCCTTTCGATTCTGGATAGTCTTCCTTCATGGAATTCTTATCACCCTCTGGAAGTGGAGAGTCCCCGAGCTCTCCACTTCAGAGGTTTCTGCTCCCCTAGATCGTCCCACTGACTTGATCATTAGAGTGTTATCGCCAGAATTTCTGACCTAGATCTTCCTTGTTTTGTAGGTCTGCTGGACAGGAGAGTCAATCGTGAGCCCAGAGAAGGGTGAGCACCCGCTAGAAGGAATCTGATGCACCAGAGCTACAGACCATGATGATCTTAGTGGCAACAGATTGGCGCACCTCCATAGCCCCTGGGGGGTAGCTGGGAGCATGAGGATGGGGGCACGAGAGCTCCCCCCCTCTCTCGAGGCTTCAGGGAGTGGTCTCGAGAAAAGGTCCCGAGCCATGAAGGGGCATCGTCATCTTCGACAAGATTAGACGAGGAATGTCGGCGATGCCTCTATTGGAAGGGAAATCCAAACCCATGCCAATGCCATGGATGGCTCACCGCATGGGTCTCAAAAAAAAAAAAGAGAGAAAAGTAAGAAAATAAGAGAAGGAAAAAGGGTCTAAATGTAGTGGAGAGAGAGATTCATGATCGTGGTCTTTTCAAATGCCTGTCACTTCTCAGGAGTCCTCTTCTTCCATGCAACGAACTCCTATTCTTCCATGCAATGGAGTCCTATTCTCCCATGCGATGGACTCCTATTCTTCCATGCAACGGAGCCCTATTCTCTCATGCAATAGAGTCATCTTCTCTCATGCAACGGACTCCTATTCTCCCATGCAAGGAGCCCTATTCTCCCATGCAATGGAGCCCAGTTCTCTCATGCAATGGAGTCCTCTTCTCTCATGCAACGAACTCCGATTCTCCCATGCCATGGAGTTCCAATTTCTCTTAAGATGGTAGTTGACGAATTTAATTTTGGTCATCTCAGGAAGGCAATATATTTTTATTTATTCATATGACCGGAGCTCAACGGGTAACTCCTTCCCCCACCATCTTTACAATATAAAAACTGTGACAGGTCCACAGAAAAAGCTCTGGCTTCACCATCGAAGGAAGTACCGCAGTCTAACACCTACTGCTAAGCCCACGGGCCAGGGATGCTAGCCAAAAAGCCCTAGGGATCCTGCCATCTATCGCTTCACTCTCAATTCAGCTCTTGCCAAGCTCATAGTTCAGAGATGTCCGCGATGACTAAACAAAGTCCCGCCACCTACCGCGAGGCTCATAGCTTGGCAACTACTGTGCTAATAGTTTGAAGATGTTCGCGAAGACTCCAAAAGGCCCCCGCCATCTACCGCCTGACTCTCAGTTCAGCTCTTGCCATGCTCATAGTTCGAAGATGTCCACAGTGACTGAATGAAGTCCTCCATCTACCGTGAGGCTCATAGCTTGGCATCTGCTATGCTAATAGCCCGAAGATGTCCACGAAGAATCCCGGCGGTCCCATTGCCCACTGCTAGGTTCACAATTTGGCATTCATGGCACCTCAAGCTGAAAAACTTCCAAAGCCCTGCGCCAAAGCCGGGAAACTCTTGAAGCTTAGGATATGTGTCGGCTCGAGTGGGGAGGTGAAATGAGGGAAAAAATACTTTGGAAAGCCCTTATCCTCGGTTTGCTACCGTTCATGTGTCGACTCATGAATGTGTTGACATATTCAGGTGTCGACACATTAATGTGTCAACATATCAACTTAAAAACCAAAAAATAAGAGAACTAAAGGCTGATCAAATATACTAGAAATTCAATTAAATTCAATGAAAATAACAATGATTGAATGTGATTGATGTCAAATTGATCTATTTGATTTAAAGATGGGATGATTTTAACCAAAAGGATTAATGATCCCGATCTCTCGTCTAATCATACAAAATCGATCTTCTAGAAGAGGCTTAGTCAAAATATCAGCTAATTGAAATTCAGTACTAATAAATTCAAGCACAACATCATTATTTTCAACATGATCTCTAATAAAACGATGTCTAATTTCAATATATTTACTCCTAGAATGTTGAATAGAATTTTTAGTCAAGCAAATAGCACTGGATTATCATACTTTATAGGTGTACTAGCCAACTTGATTTCAAAATCTTCAAGTTGTTGCTTAATCCACAAGATTTGAGCACAACAACTTTCTGCTGCAATATACTCAGCCTCAGCTATGGATAGTGCAACTAAAATTTGTTTTTTGCTAAACCAGGAGATCAAGATAACTCTAAGAAATTGGTAAGTTCCACTAGTACTCTATCAATCCAATTTACAATTAGCAAAATCAGCATCAGAGTATTCAATTAATTCAGTAGATGAATCTCTAGAATACCATAAACCAATATCAATTGTACCAGATAGATATCTAATAATGTACTTAACAACTATCAGATATGATTCTTTAGGTTCAGACTGATATCTAGCACACATTCGTACACTGAACATTATATCTAGTCTACTAGCAGTTAAGTACAATAAAGAGCCAATCATACCTCTGTATAATTTTTGATCTACAGATTTACCATGCTCATCTTTATCAAGTCTATAAGAGGGGCTTATAGGTGTACCTATTGATTTAGTAGTCTCCATCCCAAACTTCTTTATAATCTCTCTTGTATACTTAGCTTGGTTGATGAAGATTCCATCTTTAGTTTGCCTGTTCTGGAGTCCGAGAAAGAAATTAAGTTCTCCCATCATGCTCATCTCGAACTCACCATGCATTAACTTAGCAAACTCTTGACAAAAAATTTTATTAGTAGCACCGAAAATGATTCATCAACATATATTTGTACTACTAATAAATCATTATCTTTCTTTTTCATAAACAAGGTTTTATTAACATGGCCTCTAGAAAATTCATTTTCAATCAAAAATTTGCTGAGTCTTTCATATTAGGCTCGAGGTACTTGCTTTAATCCATAAAGTGCTTTGTACAATTTAAAAACATGATCAGGATGTGCGTGATTTTCAAATCCAGGTGGTTGTTCAATAAAAACTTTTTTTATTATAAAACCATTTAGAAAAGCACTCTTAACATTTATTTAAAATAGTTTAAAATTCATAAAACAAACAAATAGTAATAATAGTCTAATTGCTTCAAGTCTAGCAATAGGAGCAAAAGTTTCATCAAAATCAATTCCTTTCTCCTGATTGTAGCCTTTAGCAACTAGCCTAGCTTTATTTCTAACAACAATTCCATTTTCATCTAATTTATTCCTAAATATCCAATTTATGCCAATAATAGAAACATTAGAAGGTCTTTCTATTAATATCCAAACATTATTTCTATCAAACTGAATTAGTTCATCTTGCATGGCATTTATCTAGTTAGGATCTTTTTCAGCATCTTCAAAACATTTAGGCTCAACTTGTGATACAATAGCTATATAGTCACATTCATTTCTAATTGAGGCTCGAGTTCTTACCCCTTTAGATGGATCACCTAGGATTAATTCCTTAGGATGTTCATAAGCATACCTCCACTCCTTAGGTAGATCTTGGTGCTTTGGAGTGTCTTCACCTTTCTCACTTTTATCTTGATCTTCTTTACTTGGCTGAGGGGGTTGATCATTCAGTATCAACTTTTGAAGCTTATCAGCACCTGCACATGCATCAGAAGTATCCTCTTTTTTGGAAAATTTGTTAGTAGATTCTTTAAAAACAACATGTACAGACTCATCTATAACTAAGGTTCTTTTGTTGAAATCTCTGTATGCCCTGCTTGATGTGGAGTATCCTAAAAAGATACCTTCATCAGACTTGGCATCAAATTTTTCAAGATTATCTTTACCATTATTTAAGATAAAACATTTACAACCAAAAATTTGGAAATACTTTAAAGTTGGTTTTCTTTGATTCCAAAGTTCGTAAGGAGTTTTCTTCAAAATAAGGTGGATTAAAAATCAATTCAAAATATAACATGCAGTATTAATAGCTTCAGCCCAAAAATATCTGGGTAAATCATTTTCATAAAGCATAGTGCATGCCATTTCTTCTAAAGTATGATTTTTCTTTCTACTACCCCATTCTACTGAGGTGTCCTAGGTGCAGAAAAGTTATGTTAAATACCTTTTTCATTACAAAAGCTTTCAAAATCTTGATTTTCAAATTCAGTTCCATGATCACTATAAATGCAAATAACTGAAACATCTTTTTCATTTGAAACTTTTTGATAAAACTTTATAAATGCAGAAAATGACTCATCTTTATGTGCTAGAAAAAAAACCCATGCAAATCTCAAAAAATCATCCACTATGACTAATCCATATCTCTTGCCTCCTAGACTTGATGTTCTAGTTGGTTCAAAAACATCCATATGAAGTAGTTCTACTGGCCTACTAGTAGTTACAAAATCTTTAGGTTTGAAAGAAGTTTTAACTTGTTTTCCAAATTGACATGCTTGGCAAACTCTATCTTTTTCAAAGTAAAGTTCAGGCAAATCTCTAACTAAATTCTTTTTGCAAAGTTTTGAAAGTAGATATATACTAGCATGCCCTAATCTTCTATGCCAAAGCCAACTAGTCTCATCTTTAGTAGAATTCATTGCAACAAGGCATTATCCATTAGGTAAAGATAGATCATCCAAATCTACCAAATAAATGTTACAATATATTTTTCCAATGAATTGTACTCCATTTATATCCAGACTAGCAATCATGCAATAAGATGATTTAAAAATAACTTAAAAACCTTTATCGCAAAATTGACTAATACTTAAAAGATTGTGCTTTAAACCTTCAACTAAAAGAATATTACTAATATAACTAGAAGGACTAATGTGAACCTTATCAATACCAATGATTTTTCCTTTACCATTATCCCCGAAGGTCATACTCCCTCCATTCATTGCTTCAAGAGAAGTGAATTGCTTCACATCTCCCGCCATGTGCCTTGAGAACCACTATCAAGATACCAAAGTCTTTTATTCTCCTTGGTTACAAGACACACCTGCAATAAAAATCAAGCTTTATTTTTAGGTACCCAAGCCAACTTGGGTCCTTTAGGGTTAGCACTTAAAATGATTCCTGTTGGAATCCAAACTTTTTCAAAAGAATTAATTTTTTTCAAATTATATTGAAAAGATTTATGACCTTGTTTTTTACATGAAAAACATGTTATGCTAGAAGATGTAGGTACAAAAAAGTTTTTGAAGTACTTTTGTTGATTTTGTAGTTTATAGCCTAGTCTTGTTTTATTGAAAACAGCTCTTTGGCTATTTAAAAGTAGGTTTAATCTTTCTGAACTATAGATAAATTTTTTAATAAATGGCATCATTTTATCAAGTTCATTTTTGTACTTTGCATTTTCTAATTCTAAATCTTTATTTTTCTTTAAAAGATCACCATTAGAAATAACAGTTTTGGATCTTTTCAAAACTTCATTCTCCATTGTTAAAGCTTTATTTTTCTTGTCCAAAATATTTAATTTAGTTTTCAAATTACTAACTTCATTTAATAAAGAGTTGTTTTCACGAGAAAAATTATTTGCATGCTTTTTCAATCTTTTATTTTTAGATAAAACTAATTTGTAATCATGCATAAGTTCATCAAAAACATTTCTTAACTCATCAAAAATAAAATCTACTTCGGTATCATAATTTACCTCATCTTGCTCTTGATGTGCCATAAGACAAAGATTTGCAATTTCTGTTTGCTCTTCTTTAGAACTGGAGTCCTCACTATCACTCCAGGTAGCCATCATTGCCTTCTTTCTTAGCTTCTTCCTTGACTTCTTTAGGAGAAGGCAGTCAAATTTTTAGTGACCCGGCTTCTTGCACTCGAAGCATGTAGGTATCTCCTTCTCCTTTTCTTTTTCCTTTTCCTTCTCTTTCTCTTTTCCCTTTTCTTTATTTGATGAAATTTCTTCTTGTAAGGGAACTTCCTCCTCTTCATGAATCTTCTAAATTTTCTAGCAAAGATAGCTTCTTCATCTTCATCTTCTACTTCCTCTTCGGACTCATCGATTGAGGATTCTTCTTGTATATTTGATTTGAATGCAATCCCATTTTTTTTTTATCTATGTCCATTGAGTTTTGCTTCAAATTCAGCTCATAAGTCATGAGCGATCTAACCAGCTGCTCTAATGGTAGCTTGTCAACGTCCTTTCCTTCTTGGATGGTGGTCACCTTCGGATCCCGCGATGTTGGAAGTGACTTGAGGATTTTATTCACAAGATCAGCGTTAGACATTACTTTTCCTAGACTTCTCATTCCATTTACAATATTTGTAAATCTAGTGTACATGTCAATGATAAACTCATTAGGTTCCATTCGGAATATTTCATAGGTATGCACTAACATGTTCACCTTAGTATTTTTCACTTGATCGGTACCGTCATGGGTAACTTCAAGTGTGTCCCATATTTTTTTGGCTGAAGTGCAAGTAGATATCCTATTGAATCCACTAGGATCTAATGCATAATAAAGGAGATTCATTGCCTTAGCATTGATCTCGGATTGCTTAATGTCATTTTCATCTCAATCCTCTTCGAGCTTTGGGATGGAAACACCATTAACCACAACCAAAGGAATATGTGGACCTTTATCAACTGCTCTTCACAAATTATAATCAATAGAATGCATATAAATTCTCATCCTAGTTTTCCAATATGTATAATTTGATCCATTAAAAAATGGAGGTCTATTTGATGCTTGACCCTCAACTACACTAGTACCAATAGGGGCTGCCATAAATCTTTACTTAAGGCGGTAAAGTCCATACACTAAGAACAGAGCTCTGATACCACTTGTTGCCCAATAAGCAACCCAAGAGGGGGGTTGAATTGGGTCTCTAAAAATAATTACTTGATGCAATAATATGTAATCTAATCCAACAATTAATCAAGGTACTAAGAATTCAAATGTTATGCTCTTAAGTAAATATGCAGCGGAAATAAAGAGCAACAAATGTAAGAGTAATAAGAGGAGAGGAGACAAGCAACCACAAAGACAAAGAAGTATAGTGGTTTGGTGCTATCCAATGCACCTACATACACTCCCAAAGATCCCCTTGAAAATTTACTCTAATCTCAATCGATTATAGCCGATTAGTTTTCCGGGCTCACTAATCAAAACCAGACTTATTTTCACAAGGCTCACAAGTCAAAACCTCACTTGGTTTTACGGGCTAACCAAGAACCTAAATAATTTTAAGGCTCACCACCAACCTCCCTTGGTTTTCCGGGCTAACCAAGAACCTAATTGGTTTTCAAAGGCTTACCAATAACCTCCCTTAGTTTTATAATAGGCTAACCAAGAACCCTTATAACAAATAATAGTTCGAAGTAAAGAGAATAAAAGCTTACTAATAAAAAGCGGGTATCTCTTTGAAGCTCGATGTAGTGATGCTTTCAACTTGATGAAGCCTCTTTGATTGCTTAAGAATGGATGATCTTTAATGCTCTTGAAGGATCTTGAATGCTTGGAGCTTGCTTTTGCTTGAGAGTTATTTAACTTCAATGAATATGAGTGAATGCTCTCTTTTCTTCTCTCTTGTATATTTCTATTTCATTTTCATCAATAATATATCTTTTGATTTGATTTGGAGCATATAAATATCTTTCTAAGGCCTCAAAACAAGTTTCTAGCCATTAGACTCGAAAATCTAGCCGTTAGGAGGTAAATAGGTCGAGTTTTGCATTTGAAAAACTAGCCATTACTGTTCCCAAAACTCCATGTATCGACACTTTAGGCTATGAGTCGACACTTGAATTTCTTGAGTTGACACCTAGTTCAAATATCTTCAATCTGGCTTTCTAAAAATCTCAGATATGTCGACACTTCATCAGGTGAGTCGATACTTTAAGTCGACACTTCATATCAATATGTTGACACTTCTGCAGTTCTTCATCTTTAGCAAGTTCTGTGACATGAAAATCTCAAGCGATGAGCTGATCCATATGTCGACTCAGTGTCGACACTTCAAGTCCATGTGTTGACACTTCATCCATGCCATCTGAAACTTTCTTTGCATACCGGCTTGAGTCGACACTTCACTTCCATGTATCGATACTTGGTGTCATGTGTCGATACTTTGAGTTGACACCTCACTGAAATCTTCACAAAAATGCCTGAACTTGTATTGAATCAAATTTATACTTCACTCAAGTATCCATTCAAGCAATTTTTGACTATCCAAGTCTTCTTTGAGCAGATTTTTCATCTAAACTTGGCTTCTTCAATCAAACAATCATTTTTCAAATTTGTGAGCACATTTTTCTATAAAAATATACTTCAAAGTAATCATTAGTATCCAACTTATACTTAGTCATTTTGCTTATCATCAAAATCAATAATGGAGTCAACACACCTATAGTTCAAAGAGATAGGAACCAGAACACATTATGTTTTAGGTGTCGTAAAACATGCCATTTTACTGCTGACTGCCCAGTAAGGACCTTACATATAGGTGAGTGTGAAGAAGAGAATCTGGAGAATGTTGAAGAATTTGAAGAAGAGATTTATGAAGTTAAGGAAGATTTAGTAGAAGAGTATGAAGGTAATGAAGAGCCCATAAAGTCATCTGACCTACTAGGTGTAGTTAGGTATATTCTAGCTCAGACCAAGAAGAACGATGACTGGCATAGGACAAATATCTTATAGACCTTTATTAAGCAGGAGATAAAGTGTGCAAGATTATTATAGATAGTGGAAGTTGTGTGAATGCCATATCTACCAATGTTGTTAAGAGTTTAGGTTTATCCACAGTACCACTTCCTAGCCCATATAAGGTATCCTGGATTGACGCGATAACCATTCCTATTAGGTTACAATGCCAGGTCCCAGTCCAAATTCAATCTTACCAGGAGAAAGTATGGTGTGATATGATTCCAATGAAAGTTAGTAGTATCATTCTAGGCAGACCATGGTTATATGATCATGATGCAACCCTCTTTGGCTGATCTAACTCATGTTCTTTTAAATACCATGAAAAGAGAATTGTGATCAACTCAACCTCATCCAAAGACAATACCAAGAGAGGGTCTAGTCATTTGAGAGAGAAAGAACTCAGATTGAACCTAATTACTGCTAAGAAATTAGAGCATGAAATTATTGAAGGTTCAATAGTCTGGATGCTGACTGCTAAAGAAGTTCATGATGGACCACAAAAGGAACACCCTAAGGAGATCTTAGAGTTTCTTAAGAAGTTTAAGGATGTGTTCCCAGAAGACCTTTCTGATTGTTTATCTCCATTAAGGAACATTCAACATGCCATATACTTAGTCCCAAGAGCTACCTTACTGAATTTATCCCATTATAAAATGAATCCTACCAAACATAAGGAATTACAGAGGCAAGTTGAGGATCTTCTTAGAAAAGGATTTATAAGGAAAAGTTTAAGCCCATGTGCTATTCCAGCTCTCTTGACTCCCAAGAAGGATGACACTTGGAGAATGTGTGTTGACAGTAGAGCATCAATAAGATTACAGTGAAGTATAGGTTTTCCATACCCCGACTTGATGACATGCTAGACATGATGGCCGGTGCTACCATATTTTCAAAGATAGACCTAAAGAGTGGCTGTCATCAGGTTAAAATTAGGCCCGGAGATGAATGGAAGATTACATTTAAGACCAAGGACGGCTTGCACGAATGGTTAGTGATGCCTTTTGGCTTATCGAATGCACCTAGTACTTTTATGAGGATAATGACTTAAGTTCTGAAATCATTTATTGAAAAATTTGTAGTAGTATATTTTGATGACATTCTTATATATAGTAAGAATAAGAAGGATCACTTAGACCATCTTCAGCAGGTTTGTCAAGTTCTTAGAGAAGATAATCTTTATGCAAATTTGAAGAAATGTAGTTTTATGACTCAAAGTATTATTTTTCTAGGTTTTGTAGTGACTGTTGAAGGAGTATCTGCAGACCCCGAGAAGATAAAATCCATAGTTAAGTGGCCTATCCTTAATGGTGGGGATACCAGGATCAGACACAGATCACTGGATCCCATATGGTTTACTGATTAGGATTTTTTTTAGAACCTTAGTCATGTGTCACAATTTTATAAGCAAGTAAGATTGAGTCCTGTAATAAGTTGAGACTAGCTGATTGTGTCTCAACCCCAGTCTAGTATCAAGTCCTGTATTTTAGTCCTGAGTCTAGTGAGAGTTAATTTTGGTACAAGAGAAGAGGATAAACTATTTTGGAGTTCCACCAGGTCTCATCCAGGAGCCAGAGGTCTTCATATCAACCAATTGGACCTTGTATGCCATCCCAGGGTCCAAAATTCCTACAAGATGCCCAGATGCCTCCATATGCTTTTCAGATGCCAGATTTCCTCTAGATTCTAGAGAACATTCCAATACCAGAGAGCCCATGATTCCAAGGAAGTATCTGCACCCTAACCCAAAAAAGATTCAAGGCCCAGGTTTATAAGAACCAAGATGCTATTTTTATTCCAGGAATATTCCATCCAGGGCACCCCAACTTCCAGGAGGCCCAAAGCCCATGCACCCCAAGCCCTTGGCCAGCCCACTCGCTACCCTTGAAGCCCAACACACAAAGCCCTTGGCATCCTTGAAGGTAGACTAAGTCCAAGCTTGGTTGAAGACTAGGTCAAAGCATGAAGGAAGAAGGAGAAGACTAGTCAAAGTCCTAACCTCTTAAGGCTTTCTTTCCTAACCTATTAAGGATTACTTTTCCTAATACCTTAAGGAGAGTTATTCCTAACCTAAGTGTAACCCTAGTTAGGATAGGGCATGGGAGCTCTATAAATACCCTACCCCTCTTCCTCTTGTAATCAATCTTTTCTCATATGAATTAAACTTTGCTGAATTTTGCTTTGAGTTATTCTTGTGTTGGCATTCTTGAGTTATTTGTGTGTTCTTCTTATGCCTAGCCGAACCCCTACTCCAAGTTTTCATCCATGCCTAAGCTTTGCTGCCTTCCAAACCTTCACACGCCCAAAGAAGGAGTGCCCTAGGCTGTCCAAGCGAAGAGCATCATCCTTCTTCAAGCCGCCCACATCAAAACCCTGATTCCATCTTCTTCTAACCCTAATCTCCTTTATTTATTTTGTTATCACTTTCTAACCATCCTCTGATGCTTGCAGGATCCTCGAGGTGTTTCCTCTCCCCAGAGGAGGCCTTCTTTGTCTCCAGGACCATCCAGATCAACTATCAAATTCAAGGGAATTGAATCTTAATCATCCTAGCTCCAATTAGAGTGTGAGTGATCTCTTCAATTACAGATTCTTCAATCTCTGACTGGTAACTGAAGGTGAAGCTTTTCATGCAAGCAGGACAAAAAAGATGCATTTTAAAACTATTTTAAAACATGCACAGCGAAAGGCTTGGTAGATAGATCAAGATGATCTATCGATCTGCCCGCAACATGATTTAGTATAATAATCTAGCATGCAAGGAAACATCAACAGCAAGAAAGAAATAAATATATAAAATTACTTTACCTTTATACCTCTAAAAATACTGTAAAGAAGGAGGAAGGCGCCCAAGCCACACACGCATCTGGCCTCTACAGGTAATCCACACCAGGGCTCGACTCTGATCAACTCCCTTGGAGTGCTAGCTCTTCGAGATCCTTTGGGTTGATCTTCTTCTTCCGGGAAGACAAGGAGGAAAGGTGGAACCCTTCCCAAGAAACTCTCTTCCCAAGACCTAGCTTGAATGCTAGGTTTCTCATACCCAATCCCAAGTCCTCACTAAACCCTTCTTCTTCTTCTCTTCTTGTTCTTGTAACCATTAGCAGCCTCTAGAATGACCTTCATTTATAGGGGCAGCCATGAGAGGGAGAAAGAAGAAGGAGGAGTGATTGGGGGAGAGAGTCAAGGGCCATTCCAAATGGGTCCAAGCCAAAAAAGGTAAGTATGACAATCATACCAAGAAAGCTTGGAGCCAAAATGTCAAGAAATTTGAATTTCGAATTCAAAATTCGAAGTCAAACATTCCAGAAATTCTTTCTAGAAATCTGCTAGTCATAATAAGTGTCGACACTTACAAAATTCCAAGTGTTGACACTTCCCTAAGGGTTGACACTTACAAAATACCAAGTTTCGATACTTGGAACATGATCAATCATATTAACCTCCAGTGATAGGAAACGATTCTCAATCATCGATCAGCCTTAAGATCAGATAGAAATCCCTATGGTGTGTGACCTCATAGGTTCGAACACTAAGCTGGTAGTACTAGAACATTTCCAGTACCAGTCAAAGTCCTCATCTAGTAATGATACCTGACATCCGGATAGGTTGAAGATACAGAATACCTCACAAGAACCTCTGGCATATGGTTACCGCATAATTCATCCCTTTAATCTCATAATGCTCAGGATGACCTAGGGTTCGACTACCAACACTAATTTAGTTTATCCAGATTATATCTCAACTTTACAAGTTCTGTGACTCCTCACAAGAACTACTCTGGCCAAGGATTTGCTAAATTGAGACATATTGAGTCATTTACTCCAAACTATTTGGAGGGGTCAATTCCATCTTGATCCACCTCCACTCCACAAGTATTTGACTACACACAAAAACCTTCCATCATTGGATTAGAAATTCAGGTAGTTCGGCATCAAAGTACAGTGAGTTGCTTGCAAGCTACCATGGTGATCTTAGATCCGAGGGACACATATATCCATATCCCTTCGCAAGCAACCTTTTGGCAGAAGGGAGCTCCGTAGATGGTCACGTTCAGTGAGATGTCACACATTTCACTTGAATGTCACACCAGTATTTCTACACTCCTTGGTTAAGAGGACAACCAACAAATATGACATACAACAACCTACACTTGATACATCATCGTCCTATAATAATGTATCCTTTGGTTGTGAACCAATTTAAGAACTACTTGATATATCCTCTCTATATCAAAATAATATAGTTTTAATGACTCCATCATACAAGAGTTCATTTCAGAAAAATGTAAATATGATGAACAACCAAAAAGGAATAACTTTTATTCATTAAAAATCATATATAGTTACAAGATAGCACAACCATCTATAGCCTAGATGATTAGCTTTGGGATATAATTTTCAACAACTCCCACTTGGACTAAAGCCAATCGGTACAGAATCTCATTCCCATTTTTCATTTATAATGGTCAAACTCTTGAATTCTGATGGCTTTAGTGAAGGGTTCAGCCAGGTTCTCCTTTCCATTGATCTTTTGAAGGTCAATGTCATCTCATTCCATGATCTCTTGTACAAGGTGATAGCACCGTAGAATATGCTTTATGCGATGATGAGACTTCAGCTCTTTGGCTTGAGCAAAGGCTCCAGTGCTGTCACAGTACACCGGAACAAGACCATCCAGGAAATGTGCCACTCCCAGCTCGTCAAGGAACTTCTGCAACTACACAGCTTTCTTTGCTGCATCTGATGCTGCAATGTACTTTACGTCGCATACTAAGTCTGCCATAGTAGGTTGCTTGGAACTTTTTCAGTAGATAGCTCCTTTGTTTAGGGTAAAGATAAATCCTAACACACTCTTATTATCATCCTTATCTGACTAGAAACTGGAGTCAATATACCCTACAAGTTTCAAGTCAAATTCTTTATAAATTAGCCATTGGTCCTTAGTATTTTGTAAATACTTAAGGATGGTCTTTACCACTTTCCAATGAGCTTCACCTGGGTCAGACTGATATCTGCTCACTATGCCTAGTGAGTATGCCACCTCTGGTATAGTACATGTCATGGCGTACATGATAGAACCCACTGCCGAAGTATATGGGATTCTACTCATACGCTCTCTCTCTTCAGGAGTTGTCTCATAATTCCTTTCAGAGAGATCAATTCTAATGCCTATTGGGAGATAGCCATTCTTAGAATTTTCCATGCTGAACCGTTTCAGCACGGTATCGATGTACGTAGACTGGGATAGTCCAAGAAGACTCTTAGATCTATGTCTATAGATCTTCATATCCAGTATGTAAGAGGTTTCACCCAAGTCCTTCATAGAGAACTGAGATGATAACCAGACCTTTATTCCTTACAGTGCTGGGATGTCATTCCCGATTAAGAGAATGTCATCCACATACAGCACAAAGAACACAATCACAGAACCATTAGACCATTTGTAAATGCAGGGTTCTTCTCCATTCCTAACGAAGCCATACGACTTGATACACTTATCAAATCACATGTTCTAACTCCTTGATGCTTGCTTCAGTCCATAGATGGACTTTTGAAGCCTGCACACCTTTGACTCATCTGTAGATGTGAACCCTTTAGGTTATATCATATACACCTCCTCTTCTAGCTCACCATTCAGGAAAGCTGTTTGGACATCCATTTGCCATATTTCATAGTCAAAGTGCACTGCTAAAGCAAGCATGATCTGAATAGACTTAAGCATTGCCATAGGAGAAAATGTTTCATCATAGTCAATACCATAACATTGACGATATTCTTTGGCAACCAGACGGGCTTTATAGGTCTCTACCTGCCCATTTGCACCCCTTTTCCTTTTGAAAATCCATTTGCACCCAATGGATTTTATCCCTTCAGGTGGATCAACCAATATCCATACATTGTTGATCTCCATGGACTCCATTTCGAATTTCATGGCTCCTAGCCATGTCTCAGAGTTAGACCTCTGCATCGCATCTATATAGATGATTGGATCCTCATTATTCTCATCGAGTTCAATGGGATCTTCATCCCAGATCAAGAAACTGTAGTATCTGTCCGGTTGACTCGGTACCCTACCAGATCTCCTTAATGGTTTTCGTGTGGGCTCTAGGTATGATCTAATCACAGTTGGTTCTAAGTTGTCCTTTAAGTGTGTCGGTTCTTTTACTTGTTGAACTTTACTAAGTTCAATCTTAAAGGCTAAAGTCCCTTCACTAAGGAACTCCTTTTCCAAAAAGATAGCCCTAAGACTGTCGAACAACTTTTGTTCCTCAGCTAAGTAGAAGTAATACCCCTTAGAATAAAGAAATTAGTCAAAAATGAACATAAGTAATGAACTAAATAAAAACTTGGCTAATTCCCAAAAGCAAGATAAAAATATTTTTGTAGAGAATTATGTGATTGTGAATGAATTTCATACTCGTGAAGCTGGCCCATCCAAAATAATGAAGAGTAATGGACCCAATGCCTATGCATTTGAGATATTACCTGATTTCGGTATTAGCTCCACCTCCATCATCACAGATCTTGTAAAGTCTAGGGAGTCGGCAGTGATACCCAGCAAGCCCCTTAAGCCACTCCCTTTCTTTGTGAGTGAACCCACCCCAGAGCGACCACATACAATTTGGCCTTTTGGTGATGAAAAGATTGAGAGAACCCTGGACAATCAAACTATCAGTACCCGGGAAGAAGACTATCAGCGGTACTTGGTCCGGTGGCAAGGTCAGCCAGAATATGAGGACTTATGGAATGTTGGTGCGGATCTACAGCGCTTCAACCCAGACCCTTCTTGAGCGACCAAATTGACCTTTACTCGATGGGGTCGAGCTCCTCCCGCCCCTGGAGAATTAGTGGGGATACTAGGATCAGATAGATCACTAGATCCCATATGGTTTACTGATTAGGGATTTTTTAGAACCTTAGTCATGTGTCATAATTTTGTAAGCAAGTAAGATTGATCTTGTAATAAGTTGAGACTAGTTGATTGTGTCTCAACCCCAATCCAGTATCATGTCCTGTATTTTAGTCATGAGTCTAGTGAGAGTTAATTTTGGTACAAGAGAAAAGGATACACAATTTTAGAGTTCCACCAGGCCTCATCCAGGAGCCAGAGGTCTTCATATCAGCCAATTGGACCTTGTATGCCATCCCAGGGTCCAAGATTCCAGCAAGATGCCTAGATGCCCTCCACATGCTTTTTAGATACCATATTCCCTCCAGATGTCAGAGAATATTCCAATACCAGGGAGCCCATGATTCCAAAGAAGTACCTACACCCCAACCCAAAGAAGATTTAAGGCCCACGTCCATAAGAACCAAGATGCTATTTTTATTCCAGGAATATTCCATCCAGGGCACCCTAGCTTCCAGGAGGCCCAAAGCCCATGCACCCCAAGCCCTTGGCCAGCCCACTTGCTGCCCTTGAAGCCCAATATGCCAAGCCCTTGGCATCCTTGAAGGTAGACCAAGTCCAAGCTTAGTTGAAGACTAGGTCAAAGCATGAAGGAAGAAGGAGAAGACTAGTCAAAGTCCTAACCTCTTAAGGCTTTCTTTCCTAACCTATTAAGGATTACTTTTTCTAATACCTTAAGGAGAGTTATTCCTAACCTAAGTGTAACCCTAGTTAGGAGAGGGTATGGGAGCTCTATAAATATCCCACCCCTCTTCCTCTGGTAATCAATCTTTTCTCATATGAATTAAACTTTGCTGAATTTTGCTTTGAGTTATTCTTGTGTTGGCGTTCTTGAGTTATTGGTGTGTTCTTCTTGTGCCTGGCCGAACCCCTGCTCCATGTTTTCATCCATGCCCAAGCTTTACTGCCTTCCAAGCCTTCACATGCCCAAAGAAGGAGTGCCCTAGGCCACCTAAGCAAGTGGCATCATCCTTCTTCAAGCCGCCCATATCCAAACCCTGATTCCATCTTCTTCTAACCCTAATCTCCTTTATTTATTTTGTTGTTGCTTTCTAACCATCCTCTGATGCTTGCAGGATCCCCGAGGTATTTACCCTCTCCAAAGAAGGCCTTCTTTGCCTCCAAGACTACCCAGATCAACTATCAAATTCATGGGAACTGAAGCTTAATGATCTAGGCTCCAATCGGAGTGTGAGTGATCTCTTTAATTGCAGATTCTTCAATCTCTAACTGGTAACATCCTTCCCTACTCTTGATTTCTGATTTGATGAAGATTAGCTATCCTAAGCCAGAAATTTCTCAATTCTCAGGTCCTGGTTCTTATTGTTTTGCATGAGTATGCCTGTGATATGATGATTCTTTGCATTGCTGAATATCCTGCTAGTCTTTACTTAACTTTGAGAATTTAGCCTGCAAATCAAAATTATAAAAATATATAAAAAAAATTAGTTTACTATTTTTTCTATATGTTTAGCAATCTTAGAGTCGTCCCACATCAATTTGGTATCAGAGCAGGCTTAGGATAGCATTCATCCACATTAAGGTCACAAACCCTAATTTCTGTATCCTTCTAGCTGCATTAGGTATCTATTTTTCATCTAATTTTGACCACCTAGAAATTTTATTTTTTTATGAAATTTGCATGACAAGTTTTTTGTCTTGTTCTCTATTTTATAAAAAATTTTAATTAATTTTATAGAAAACTAATTCACTAAAATTTGGCATCTTAAAAATCCTAACTAAAATCCTAATATTTCTGCATTAGTCCGAAAACCCTAGGATTTGCATCATCATCTGATTTTTTTTTTTCATAAAATTTAGTAGAGCTCATCATCACCATCCATTCTCTGTTTTATAATTTTTTTGATTTTTTTATATATTGATAACTATGTCAAAACCTATATCATCTGAAATCCTAATTTTCTAAATTCTGCTATTTCTACCTTTTGACTCAACCAAACCTAACCAACTTCTACACACCCCAATCCCAAGCCCAATTTGTTGCTAACCTAATCAACCTAAACTTAACTTACAACCTTATAAGACACATATAAAAAAATTTTATTTTCTGATTGTTTTAGAATGCATCAAGATCATCGATTGCCATCATCTCTTTAACCTAATCTTAAGGGCAATTGCTATCTAACATCAGGGCAGGATTTCATCACCTGTCCTGGGCCCAAAACAACCACCAACATTCTGACCCAAGCTTAATTAAAATTAATTAGACTTAATTTGCCCTAGAGGGCTAGGTGACACCAACAGGTCGGGTTCGAATTGTGTGGGCCAACTAGTGCATTTAATCTTGTAGCTATTACTGAAATCTGGTGTTTTAAGGCTGAGGGTCTAGAGTCAAACAATCTAAGTGGTGTTATGGTTTTTAATTGGGTCCCTGCGAAAGCAGGGGGCCTCCCACACTCCCACCCTCTACCTAGCCAGAGGAAGGATTAGCTGCTGGGTTAAGTGTAAGTTGAGCCGACCCATTCAGTTTTGGCTTTAGGTTTAGAAAATCCTAGAATTACTGATCCTTTGCATGCTTGGCTGCACCATCTCATTCTGACTGATTATTTGATTGCATGACCACTAGACTAGGAACCCAATACCAGAAGTCTAAACCTCAACCCAGCTTAGCCATGGATTGTAATTTTAAGACCCTCATGAAAGCCACGACTGACCAGTTTGTCCAAATGACTTCCAAGCTTGACCAAACTAATACCCGGCTGAACCAATCAACCACCCAAAACCAAACCCATCTTGCCCAATTAACCGCCCAGATTAACCAGATGACCCAATCCGATAACCAAACGATCCATAGGATTGATCCATTAGATGACCAAATAGGAACCCTAGACAAGGCCCATAGAGCTGAACCCTTGCCCTACAATCCCTAGGAACCCATAGTCCCTAGATATGAACCCAGTAGTAACCCACTATCCCTCAGTCCACCTAAACCTTATAGGATTAATACCCCTAGATTTGAGCCTAGTATTAGTCAATTTTTCCTTAGTCAACCCCCTCTTACCATCCCATTGATTTTCTAAGAAGACATTGAAGAGGAGATATATGAGGCTGACCCAAGCTTAGTGAATGAGTATGAGGAAGAAGAGGAGTTTCCTATAGATGACTTAGTGTTAGATGACCCTGATCACACCCAAGCTATAATGGAAGAGCAATTAGAGGAAACTTTAAGAGAGAACCCAATTGTAGAGCCTAGTCTTGAATTTCATGAGACAGAAAAATTTATTAAGGACTTGATCTCCTTAAATCAGTACCCTCAGGATGAAATCACTCCATTATCTCCAATTGATCTCTTTCCTGAAATTAATGACCCATTCTTCCATAATGCAGATCCTGTAGGACTACCTCAAATCCATAAGGTCAATCTCATTAGTCTAGGACTAATTCCTGATGCCCCTTCTTGCATCCTATTCTATCCGATTAACCCCAAACCCCTTTCTTATTTCTTGCTCTATTAAACTAATATTGAATCCACTTCTTATTTTCTACCCTTTTCTGAAACTTTTCATGATTTTCTAACCCTTAGATTGCATTTTATAGGAGTAATCATATTGCATTCATTCATTAAGCATGTCATGTTTGCATTTTACTTCTGGAGGACCCTATGGCACCTAGTAGGAGTCCATAGTAAATTTTCATGTGCATGCCATGCTAGGGTCAAACCTAGAAAGTCTATAGTCTGTTAGGTCTTGACCCAACGAGTCTAATAAATTTTCTTTGATAGGAATACCTAGTTGAGTCTATTAGGTGTTAGTTTTGAGTCCAATAAAATTTACAGTCCTAACCCATTTGTCTACACCTACCCTACCCTCTACACAACATATGCATCAGGAAATTAGTCAAAAGCTGAACATAAATAATGAACTAAATAAAAACTTGGCTAATTCTTAAAAGCAAGATAAAGAAGTTTTTGCAGAGAATTTTGTGATTCTGAAGTAATTTCATGCTCGCGAAGCTGGCCCATCCAAAATAATAAATAGTAATGGACCCAATGCCTATGCATTTGAGATATTACCTGATAGGTATTAGCTCCACCTTCATCATCTCAGATCTTGCAGAGTCTAGGGGCCATCAGTGATACCCAGCGAGCCTCTTGAGCCACTCCCTTTCTTTGTGAGTGAACCCATCCCAGAGCGACCACATACAATTTGGCCTTTGGTGAGAAAAAGATTGAGAGAACCCTGGATGATCAAGCCATCAGTACCCGGGATGGAGACTATCAGCAGTACTTGGTCCGGTGGCAAGGTCAGCCAGAATCTGAGAACTTATAGAATGCTGCTGCGGATCTGCAGTGCCTCAACCTAGACCCTCCTTGAGAGGCCAAATTGACTCTTACTCGATGGGGTCGAGTTCCTCCCACCCCGGGAGAATTAGTGGGGACACCAGGATCAGACACAGATCACTGGATCCCATATGGTTTACTAATTAGGGTTTTTTTTAGAACTTTAGTCATATGTCACAATTTTGTAGTCAAGTAAGATTGAGTCTTGTAATAAGTTGAGACTAGTTGATTGTGTCTCAATCCCAGTCCAGTATCGAGTCCTGTATTTCAGTCATGAGTCTAGTGAGAGTTAATTTTGGTACAATAGAAGAGGATACATTATTTTGGAGTTCCACCAGGCCTCATCCAAGAGCCAGAGATCTTCATATCAGCCAATTGGACCTTGTATGCCATCCCAGGGTCCAAGATTCCTGCAAAATGCCCAGATGCCCTCCAGATCCTTTTCAGATGCTAGATTCCCTCCAGATGCCAGAGAATATTCCAATACCAGGGAGCCCATGATTCCAAGGAAGTACCTACGCCCCAACCCAAAGATGATTCAAGGCCCAGGTCCATAAGAACCAAGATGCTATTTTTATTCCAGGAATATTCCATCCAGTTCACCCTAGCTTCCAGGAGGCCCAAAGCCCATGCACCCCAAGCCCTTGGCTGGCCCACTTGCTGCCCTTAAAGCCCAACATTCCAAGCCCTTGGCATCCTTGAAGGTAGACCAAGTCCAAGCTTGGTTGAAGACTAGGTCAAAGCATGAAGGAAGAAGAAGAAGACTAGTCAAAGTCCTAACCTCTTAAGGCTTTCTTTCCTAACCTATTAAGGATTACTTTTCCTAATACCTTAAGGAGAGTTATTCCTAACCTAAGTGTAACCCTAGTTAGGAGAGGGCATGGAAACTCTATAAATATCCCACCCCTCTTCCTCTTGTAATCAATCTTTTCTCATATGAATTAAACTTTGCTGAATTTTGCTTTGAGTTATTCTTGTGTTGGTGTTCTTGAGTTATTAGTGTGTTCTTCTTATGCCTGGCCGAACCCCTACTCCAAGTTTTCATCCACACCCAAGCTTTGCTGCCTTTCAAGCCTTCACACGCCCAAAGAAGGAGTGCCCTAGGCCACCCAAGCAAGGAGCATCATCCTTCTTCAAGTCTCCCATATCCAAACCCTGATTCCATCTTCTTCTAACCCTAATCTCTTTTATTTATTTTGTTGTTGCTTTCTAACCATCCTCTGATGCTTGCAGGATCCCCGAGGTGTTTTCCCTCCCTAGAGAAGGCCTTCTTTGCCTCCAGGACTGCCCAGATCAGCTATCAAATTCTAGGGAACTAAAGCTTTTTCATCCAGGCTCCAATCAGAGTGTGAGTGATCTCTTCAATTGCAGATTCTTCAATCTCTGACTGGTAATATCCTTCCCTACACTTGATTTCTAATTTGATGAAGATTAGCCATCCTAAGCCAGGAATTTCTCAATTCTCGGGTCCTGGTTCTTTTTATTTTGCATGAGTATGCCTGCGATATGATGATTCTTTTCATTGCTAAATATCCTACTAGTCTTTACTTAACTTTAAAAATTTAGCCTGCAAATCAAAATTATAAAAAAATATTAAAAAATTAGTTTTGTTGTTTTTCCTGCATGTTTAGCAATCTTAGAGTCGTCCCGCATCACCTAAGAATGTTCATGATGTTTGAAGTTTTCATGGATTAGCTACTTTCTATAAAAGATTTATTTGAGGGTTTAGGATGATTGTTGCACCAATAACTGTTTGTATAAGGAAAGGAGCTTTTGAATGGTCAATGGATGCCAATAGGGCCTTTCATGATATTAAGGATAAAATGACCCAAGACCAAATTTTGAGGCTACCCGATTTTTTGAAAGTCTTCGAGGTCGCTTGTGATTTCTCAGGGATAGGAATTGGAGGAGTCTTAAGTCAGGAGAATCACCCGGTTGCATTCTTTAGCAAGAAATTAAATGATACTAAATTGAAATATTTTACTTATGATAAGGAATTATATGCGGTGGTTCAAGCACTTAGGTACTGGAGACACTACTTGCTACCGTAGGAGTTTGTACTTTATTCTGATCATGAAGCTCTTAGATTCTTTAACTCACAAAAGAAGTTGAATGCTAGGCATGGAAAATGGGTTAAATACATACAAGCCTATACTTTTGTTTTGAGACATCAAACGAGTATTGATAACAAGGTTGATGATGCACTTAGTCAAAAATTTATGCTCTTAAATTGTGTTAGTATTAGAGTAGTCGGATTTGAGAAATTAAAGGATGAATATGAAAATTGTTGAAACTTTGGTGAAATTTATAAGATAGTTAAACAAGGACCGTCTAGCTTATATAGTGAGTACGCTATTCAAGATGGTTACCTATTTAGAAAAAGTAAGCTATGTATTCCTAATACTTCACTTAGAGACTTCTTGATTTGGAAAACACATGCTGGAGGTTTAGCTGGACACTTCGATAGAAATAAGACAATTTTAGCTCTAGAAGACCAATTCTATTGACCAAACCTTAAGAGGAATGTTGCTCAAATAGTAGCTAGATGTTGAACTTGTGCTATTGCTAAGCAGCAGAAGCAGAACATTGGCTTATATATCCCACTTCCTATACCGTATTGTCCATGGTAGACCTTAGCATGGACTTTGTTCTTGGATTACCTAAAATCATAAGGAAACACGATTCAATCTTTGTTGTGGTTGATAGGTTCTCGAAGATGGCACATTTCCTACCTTATTCCCAAACCTATGATGCATCTAAGGTAGCCAAGTTATTTCTGAATGAAGTATTTAGACTACATGGTTTACCTAGGACAATAGTATCTGACAAGGATATACAATTCACCAGTTATTTCTAGAAAACACTCTGGCATTTATTAGGGACAAAACTTAAATTTTATATAGCTTATCACCCTCAAATTGATGGCCAAACTGAGGTTGTGAATCATAGTCTAGGAAACTTGCTGAGAAGTTTAGTTAGAGAGCATATTGCCAATTGGGACCTATTACTGTCTAGGGCTAATTCGCATACAATAGCTCAGTGAATAGGTCTACTGGAAAAAGTTCTTTTGAAATTGTTCATGGGTACAAACCTAGAAAACCTCTAGATCTCATTCCTTTATCCATGCATGAACGCATCTCAGAGTCTGCTAAGTCATATGCTGAGCATGATAGAGAGTTGCATAAAGAGATAAGTAAAAAGATTAATGAAAGCAACGAATCTTATAAACATATGGCTGATATAAGAAAAAGACTCAAAGAGTACAATGAAGGAGACTTTGTCATGGTTAGACTACGACCTGAACGATTCCCACCTGGAATCATGAAAAAGTTATATGCCCATAGTAGTGGATCATACAAAGTAATTAGAAAAATTGGACCTAATGCCTATGTGCTTGAGTTGCCACCTGAACTAGGCATTAGTCCTACTTTCAACGTTTTAGACTTTATTGAGTATAAGGAGCCAACGTTGATTCCTAGTGAGCCTTTTGGGCCTGATCCAATCCTTGAGAGTGAACCAACCCATGTGTGTCCACCTGCCATACCACCAGCCCAGAGAGACGGGATCGAGTGGATCTTGGATGACAATATTATCGCTACTCAGGATAAAGATTATCAACGATATCTGGTTCGTTAGCAAGGACGACCCGAGACTAATGATTCTTGGGTCACCATAGAGGACTTGCAAAGAGTTAACCCAGACTTACTAGAGCGCTATCATAGCAAAATTGATCCATACTCGACAGGGTCAAGTTTCTCCCACCTGGAGAGAATTGGTGCAAACACCAAGGTCAGAAAAGATCGACGGGTCAAATCCATATCCCTGTGGATCACCTATGAATAAAGCCCTGAACTTAAACCCCTTTTATCTATAAATATTTTATTTTAAATTTTGTTATTTAGACTTAGTTGGGTTTAGCCCTTTTTATCAACTGTAATTAATATTTTTATTTTTTAACCCTTTGGGCCAAACCCCTTTTACCATGTTGAACCACTTATTTACATGTCTATGCCTTTTGATCAATTTGATCAAATTGGGCTTAGAGTTGATTTTTAGTTGGTTAAATTATGTGATTAGTTAGTTAGTTGAGTCCTGTAATACAAGGGAGACCCAATTGAAGACCCACGTGACTTTATGTACACTTAAATTAAGACCAATGTGCTAGCTCAAGACAAGCCATGTGACTCCATGTGCTAGCCCAAGTCACTTGTCATATGCAACCACTTCTTGGCACCACCTTTTTCAAAAATTTGGACATCATATGATTTTTGGACGTCACTTGACACTTCATCGGGACAACACCACTTGATACTTCATCGGCATAACACCCCATTCACCATGTCACCCTTTTGGTCGGCCAAATGAATTCATGAATTGGCACCCCTTCTTTTTAAGATGTGTAAATAAGGAGTCTTCAAGTTGGAGCCATCTCTCTCAAATACTTCACACCAAAACCAAGGAGTCAACGAAGCTATTCCACCTCTTCTTTGTTGCCAACTTCCAAGGAGTTTCAAGCCTGGTTGATCGTCCAAATGAAGGATATTCAATGGTTCTCTACCTCAAGTGTTTAGATCAAATAGGTTCCAAGTTGCTCAAGATTAGAGAACTCAAGAATCCAAAAAAACTCTTGAGTCTTCTTCTATCCAGACTGAAAAGTCCAATATCTTGCAAGAGCTCACATCATCCAGACTCCAGAGTCCAGCAATCAAGGCAACCCATGAAGCAATCTTGGCCTTTCATCATGACACTTCACCAATCCTCAACCTTGGCGCCACTTAGATGGAGAATTCCATGATGTCGCCCACCTTGGAGAAGGTCCCAGATTAGCCCAAGAGCAGGAGTCCAAGATGCCTAGACCAAGGTCTCCAGGAGTTGTTGCCTAAGGAAAACAAACACTAGTCTTTGTAACCCTTACATCTTTGGTTATTGGTCTATAAATACTCTATCAACCTCCCTGTATAATTAATGATTATTAATGAAATACAATGACATTCTATCCAATATTTCCTTTGCTGTGTGCATCACAGGGTGTGAGGCCCTTTCCTTTGTTCCTTGGAACATCACAGGGTGTGAGGCCCTACTTATCCAGACATCGAAAAAACCCTAGCTGACTACTTCCTTCCCTTTTCCTTTCATTTTTCCATTCTCTTCCTTTTGTTACTTCTTTCTAACTCATCGATCTTCCTTTGTTGAGTGATTGCATGTGACCAAGGATTAAAGTCAGGTGTTTTTGCCTTGGAACCAATATCACGGAAGATTGGATCCTGAAGATCAAAATATTGAAGCCCTGCTACGAGATTCTGAGAGTTCCAACAAATCTGCTTCAGAGAAAAAATTTGTCATTGGTAAAATTCAAAAACCCTCTCTACTCTTTAGTTTCTGAACTTTTGAAAGTAGACCCTAGTTTACGGTGGTTTCTTAGCTACCAAATCCTAATTTTTTTAGTTACTTTGTTAGATCTACTTGTGCGGGTATAAACTAATTGACTAGTTTCTTAATTGCATACTTTGAGTCTCTAAAAATTCAAAAATTATAAAAATATTTAATTGCTATTTTTCACTATTAATTAGGTTAATAATCAGTTGATTAGGTTTTCATAATTGTCCCGCATCAGCATGTCTAACCAATTCGACCACCTAGAGAGCTTTAGATCTCTTTTGCTCCTCCAAGGGGTGTTGGATGCCTGCATGTGCAAGACCTTCCCAACCACCTTCAGGGGGTGGCAAGAGCCTGGTACACTCAGCTCCAACCAGGGTCAACCATTCTTTCAAAGAATTTGGCCAGAGATTCATGGTCAAATTCCAAAATAGCAAGAGACCTGAGCGAGGCTCCGACTTCCTCTTCTCAATCCAACAAGAGAAAGGTGAGTCCCTCTACTACTGCTACATGGGTCACTCCAAAGTAGCCATGCTAGAGCTCTATGGCCCCGAACCCTCTATCACCAAGTCAGCCTTGAAAAGAGGACTACATGATGGCAGCTTCTACTTCTCTCTTTCCAAGAAGTTTTCCTGGAGCCTTTCTAAGCTCTTGGCTTGTATGAAAAAATATATTGATGTTGAAAAAGATATGGAGGAGAAATGAAAGGAGAAGGGTGATCAAAAATATCCTCAAGAGGACTACTCTCGTCCAACCCTTCCCCTCAAGTAGTAGGAATAATAGTAGAAGAAAAAGTAGGACAAGGAGTTCTAGCACCGATCCGAAAGTCCTATGCCACCCCGTCGAGAGGACTTCACCCTTTTGAATGCTTCCTAGGGATAGATCCTGAAGAAAATCAAAGGTCAAGACTTTGTCCAGTGGCCAAAAAAGGTGAACAAGAAGGCTCAGAAGGATCTTAAGAAATATTGCCAATTTCATCGAGACTACGAGCATGATACTAAAGACTACATTTAAGTGAAGAGAGAGATCGAGTCATTGATTCAGTGAGGCTATCTACACAGCTACATCGATCAGCCCCATGCTTCAAAGGTGGCTAGTCAGGAATCCCAGCCGACAATTGAACCCTTTATAGAGAACAAAATCCATATCAGCACTATTTTTAATAGATTGGCTGTTAGGGGGCAAGCTCCTCTTATTGATGGTGTTAAAGTCAAAAATTAGGTTATACTCCATCATGACTTCATTAGGATTAGTAAAGATTAATCCAGCTCAACTTTCTTACGAGTTTGAGGCACCGTCAACATGTAGAATCCAAGAAGATATGGTTGGTTCTTCTTCCAATCTCTTTCTCCTCTTTCTTCATTTGATATGATGCATTCCATGATGAAGTCTACAAGAATTTTTGCTTTTATATTGGGACGAGGTTTGTATTCAATATCAAACTTATCGGTTTAATTACCCACTTCTCTAGGTGTCCTAAATATCTAGCCTTCGAAGTATAGATTTTAGAGGCTGATCTATTATGACAACTATAAAATGGGACTGAAAATATGGCCATAGCCTTTTTGACATAATGACAAGAGCACGGATCATCTTTTCAACTTTGGCATATCTTTGATGAGGACATTGTCCAACACAGAACCTGATGCACATATTTGAGTAGACATTTATATTTTTAGATGTATTAGGATTGGATATATTATTTTTATTTTTATTATTCTTGTATCCAGATCATGCATCGATCTCAAAGCATGAATACTGAATTAGTATAAAGTCTATTTTTTAGATTAGGCTAGTTATTTGAATTTAACTTGAGTCTTAGTATTTTAATATATCTGATCTCTAATCTGATGGAGAGTTCCAGAGTTTTGGTTTCTAATTCATGGAGGACCAGGGTCTATTTAAAGAAGTCCCATGTATCAGTTCAAGCATCGACAAATATTGAACAAAGGAATTTTATTTCTCGACTCCCCTCTTTCTCTTCTTCATCCTCTTCTTCCCCTCTTCTTCTTTCTCTCTTATTCTTCCATTTTTTTTTCTCTCTTCTTCCTTCCTCTTCTACCCCTCTCCTCTTCTTCTTCTTTATTACCTCTACCTCCTGCTATCTATAGTGATTTGAGAGACTAACCTCCTAAGCCTATTAGCAATCCTTCGTCAAGCATCCAAAGGCCCTAAAAACCACCTACCTGAAAGAAAAGTGTCCTAAAAGCCAATCTTTGTAAGGATATTTTTGTAATCTTTCAACTCTAGTATGATATTATTATTATGTTAATGAAGGCAATTTATTTCATCATATTGTTGTGTCTTATTTAAAGATTATGATGAACCCCATAGGTTAGGGCAAATGGAATTAGGGTTATGATGGAAATCATAACAATGAGATCTAAGTTTCTATAAACCCTAATCTAAAATGTTCCTAGTCGATGGACCATCGATTCGGGGATCAATAAGTCTGAAAAGACTAGCTTATCCTATGTATGCTTAGTTGAGAGGATGGTTGGTCTCACATCCACTTGTGTAGAGACACTAATACTAGGATAAGGGTGCTCATTAGGGTATGAGTTCACTGAACTGATCCACACTGAGATTATCATACGGAAGTCGTACTACTTGTCAAAAGATAGTTCTCAAAGTAGGAGTTATGCAAGTGATCTTTAGACCTGAGGTCACCATGATTCCTTGTACACACTAAGCCATGTTTTGGTTCATACTCATTCATGACATTAAGTCATGTACGGGGTATTCTCGGATATGGTGGAAGGTTTATGAAGGATATGAGTGGACCAACAAGGAATCGATCATTCCTAGTAAGAGAAATTGTTATCCCAAGTGATCTCTTCGATTAATGACTCAAGGAGTCTTTGATTAAAGCATGATGAGATTAGAAGTAGGTTCTAATCAGTCAGTAGTAGAGTCCTCATTATCGAATTGAGATTCAAAATGACTAAGTTCTAGGGTTTGACATTTATTCATGCCCATCACTTAATCAAGATAATGGGAGATCGAAAGATTGTATTGCATGATAACTTTCTACTGAAGGATATTTTAGTACTTTCCATCAAATCCCTTATCTTTCCTGTAGGCATGATATGTTGCTAGATGTCAATCATGTCTTGTAGGTTTTCATGAACCAGTTGGTTTGGTTTCATGAGTCAATTCGATGGATAGTTCGAATTGGCAATTAGGTCAGCTCAATTTGACCTAATTAGGTCAATCTGGTTCGATTGGTTCGAATCGGCTTAAACCTAGACCTATTGCTGTCTAGATGTAGAATCCAAAGGGTCACACATGTTAGGGAGTTGACCAAAGAAGTCAATCATAATTTAATTAGGGTCATGGGATCCTAATTGGTTAGCTAGATTGTACACTAGCATATGTAGGCTAACCCAATTCCTAACCCAGTCGATTTGGGTCCAGTTGCTTGCTAATTTAATTAACCAATTTAAGAGAGACTTAAATTGGGTTGTGTCTTAATTAAGACAACCTATGTTAGGATTTTTCTTGATTTATTTGGACATGTAATGCCACTTGGACTAGAGTCCAAGTCGGCATGGACTCTTGGGCGCATATGTGCGCGCGCCAAGAAAAGGGAGCACAGAAAGGACCAAGAGTCCTTCTACAGATGAATCACTCTGGATGATTCAAGTGGGCCCCCTCTTGGAACTTATCCCCATGCCTCTCGAAGTTATTTGACTGATCAAACAAGTGGAGATGGCATGAAAATTGCATGGAAGGAACCGTGCGTGCATGAAGGGATGTGTCCCTTCATTGGGCGTGCTATCTGGAAGTAGAGTCCTTCTGCTATCAGAACTCTTCAATTTCTCCAACTTTTAGAAATTGAAGAGATGATCCTGGCCTCCTAATGACCGGTACTTGCCATTTGGCAAGTGGGGAATATGTCTGGAAAATGGAAGGGATGCAGATATGCGCTTAGGTGCATGAAGAGACTTATTAAGATAAGATAATTCAACCAGATCACTTCTCTTCGGTCTTGAAAAAACTTATCTGATAAGATATTGAATGGGCATATCACACGCCCTTCTTGACTCTATAAATATGCATGGTATTCTAATGTTTCAATATATACTTTTCATTAGAAGAAATACCTACTGTCTCTCTCCCTACCTCCTCTTTAAGACAAAGCTTGTCTTTTTAAGACAAGGCTTTTTCTTCAAGGACAAGGCTTAGTCTTAAGACAAAAGCCTAGTGTGAGATATAGGAGGGCTATCCTAGATCCAAGAGTGGATTTAGAGAGTGCTCAAAGTGCCCTACAGGAGGGTAGAGTGTCCAACAAAGGAGAAAGTCCAAAGGCTATCAGAAGGTGTCTTGTCAAGCAAGCAACTGTCATAGTTTCTTCCTTGGGCCAATCCTGTGTGGATCACCATTGGAGGGCTTGCACTTGTAAGCCTAGTGGAAAGAAGTGGGAATTAGCATTCCAGGTATTCTTCATAACCCTAATTAGTGACTCATTAATTATGGTGAATAAGTGGATCATGGGATTAGGGTTTCTAGTTGATTAGGGTTTTCATGTATAAATTTTGAAATCCAGTGTTTCATTATACTATAAGACCCTAAAGAAACCCATCACTACCATATTTTCCACTTTTCACCACCAAACAACCATCAACTAAACCACTCATCACCGCCACCTATCCCTTCGATGTCACTACCGAGTCCACCGCCTTCCCTCCCATCTAAAGAGGTCCACGGCCAAGCGATAATGATAGCCCACTAACAAACACCGGTCGCCCCAAAACACTCTACCTGCAACCAAAACCCATCCCTCCACCATTCTTAAGTTTGTCTGATTGCCGAACTTGTCCAAATGCCCCACCATCGTCCTCCACCCTATGAAGCCTCAGACAACCACCGGCCATCGGTGAAAGTACCTCCAAGAATAGAAAAAAAATACTGCCATTGACCACTAGTGAACTCTGGTCATTCAATCACTGGAGCAAAATTCGAACACCATCTTCCCAAGCTACCACCTTCTCTTTGGCACCATCGTCGGTGAAACTCCCATCCAAACCAAGCTCTTCGAAGATACCCTATTCCACCTTGCATTCGGTCCAAAGAACAAAACTCCCGCACGAACGTGGATGCAAGCTTGCATTCTTAGCCATCTTCTTTGTCAACTTCAAGCAAGGTTTAAAGGAAAAAAAGAAATAGGAAAAGTGGGAAAAAAATTGAGTTTTAAAATCAATATTTTGGGCTCATACCATTTGATCTCTGGATATCCTATTCACCATTAACGAGTCTACACGCAATTCAATGTGAACCTAGAGTCCCGCATCAACCGATAATTTTGGATTTATTGGACCAAATCTAAAATTATTTTGGCCTGGAAAATACTGACTGTAACTACTATTTTTTTTGGTATTCCAGGTCTAAGGACTTTATCGAACTCGCCATCCAGCCAAAATCTCAACCCGACTTGGTCAATGCCTCCTTTTCTAGTTTCGACAACGATCAAGTTTGTGAGCACCCTTTTCACTTAAAATATATAATTGATATTGGTAGTGAGTTTATTTCTTTAGTTTTATTAGACTAATATATTAATTGATTATGCTTAGCCCAAACTTATGGGTAGTTTTTCAATTATCCACTATCCTAATTTTTTTTAGATCTAGGTTTTTTAATTATTACTTGTAGTTATTTTAAAAAATCCGATTATAGCTTAATCCCTTCCATATTAAGAAAATAATAATAAGCTAATTTTGATTTATAGTTTTAGTTTGTTAACAATTTAAATTAAAAAAATAAATAAATAATCTATATTGTATCCCTAGATCAGCTTGTCCTGTATCAAATTTTGGTATCAGAGCACAGCTTAGTTTAGGTTAGGCATACTTGCATTGCATTTAATAAAAAAAATATTCTGCATATCTTAGCATTTAGCACATCCTGCACACCCTTTACTTTTTTAGAAAGTCCTGTTTGTATAAAACTCTAAAAATTATAAAATTTACTTTGTTAAAAAATAGACTCGTAGCCAAACAAATCTATAATTGCAAAATCCTGAATCTGTTTTAGAATTCATGCCAGATTTTGAGTTAAACTCTTAGCTTCTGTTCTAAAATTCTGCAACCTAAAATATTAAGCAATCTCTATTTAAACCTAAAGTCCCATTTCTAGGAGAGTCAAAAAAATTACAAAATTAGTGTCTCTAGAAACTAGACTCAAATTAAAAAAAAATTACATGTACAAATTTGAGAAACTGCTTTAATATTCATGCCAGTTTGATCGGGAACTTCTGATTGAGCACATAGAAATCTACAATCTGCAGAACTGCATAGTGCCTATTCTTTTGATAATTTTCATTGATAGGATTATTAAAAAATCATAAAATTTATAGATCTGAAGACTAGAGTCGAAAAGGAAGAAAATTATGTTAGAAAATTTTAGAATCAAGTTTTAGATTGGTACTAGATTTTTGGAGAAAGCTGGTTATCACATTTTGAAAATTCAATGGAGAGCTTGATTGTGATCCTTGTAGTGACCCTTACATGACCACCAATTAAGGAGCAAAATATCGTTATGAATCTTTAGAATCAGATGATAAGATGGATCCAAATCAATTAACTGCATCCCTATAAGCCCTTAATAAGAAAATTGATAATCTGGCTAGCATTTATCAAGAGCATGGATTAAGGATAAAAATTTGGAAAACAAAACCAGTAATGTCCAAATTAGGCCTATCCCTTTCAGACCTACAACATAGTCAATTAAAAAGGCGGATTTCAAAATTCAATATTTTTTATGCAAGGGACTAGACCATACTACAAGTAAGTGCCCAACCATACTAAAACCTAAAAATGAAGGTCTTAAAAATAATCTTGAGGAAGAAATTTATATAGCAAATTCTGAATTAGCAAATATTTATGATAGCTATAAACCTATATAGATTGACATTATATTTGAGGAGCAATTAGAAGTAGAAGAAGATAAAAGTATATTGAACTAATCTAACGATATTGAAGATGAAAACAATACTGCTATTCTTCATAACCTTGATAATCAAGAAGAAAATATATGCATGGAACATATCAATAGTAATAGCTATAGTGATTCTATTTCTCCTGATAATATTTTACATCTAGATTTGGTACCTATAGACTACTCGAGATTCTATAATGTTGCTAGGATAAATACTTCTTCTATTTCTTTTAAGCATAGAAGTCTATTAAATCATATCTATCCTAAAGAATTTTATGCTGTAGTATATGTCCTAAATTTCTGGAGGAATTATCTACTTCCACGAGAGTTTATCCTATACTCGGACCATGAGACCTTTAGATTTATTAATTCACAAAAAAATTTAAGTCCAAAAACTGAAAAGTGGATTGAATTCCTTCATGTCTATACCTTTATCATATGGTACAAAGGAGATATAGATACTAAAGATGATGTAGACCTCTTATAAGTAGTAATTATAGAAGTTATGGGCTTTTAAAAAAATATAATAAATACCCAAGCTTAAAAAAATAAAGTAAAATAATAATAAAATATTAATAATATATCACCCATTATCCTTGCAAGTTAGGACATCTAAATCAGTTGAATCATTTGCACAGCATATAAAAGATCTGCATAAAAAAATTATTAATAAAATTAATGTCAGCTACCAGATCTATAAATAATTAGCTGATTCACTTAGATGAGCTTATGATTTTGAAGTAGGGGATTATGTTATGATTTGGATTAGACTAGAATAGTTTTCTTTTAGAACCATTAAAAAACTACATGCTCGAGGAGCAGGTCCTTTTAAGATCTTAAAAAAACTGGGATCAAATGCATATATTATGGATCTACCATCTGATTATAGCATTAGCACTACATTTAATGTATCATATCTAATAAAATATAAACTACCAATATCAATATCTAGTGATCCTTTTGAGCCTAACTCCTTTGATGAGAGTGATCCCCCATCCAAGTGTCCACAACCAAGAGTTTCTCGAAAACATGATCGGATTGAAAAGATTCTAGATGAGCAGGTCATTTATACCAGGGTTTGTGGATATCAGAGATATATGGTGAGATGGCAAGGCTACCCTGAGTTTGAGGATACTTAGATTACCCGAGAAGAACTATAATGGATTGATCCTAATATTCTTGAGCATTACTAGAGTAATATGGAGCCTGACTCGATGGAGTCGAGTTCTCCCCATCCCAGGGAAATGATGAGGACATCGTCCAACATAGATCCTAATGCACATATTTGAGTAGACATTTATATTTTTGGATGTATTAGGATTGGGTATATTATTTTTATTTTTATTATTCTTGTATCCAAATTATACACCAATCTCAAAGTATGAATACTAGATTAGTATGGAGTCTATTTTTTAGATTAGGCCAATTGTTTCAATTTGACTGAGTCTTAGTACTTTAGTCTATTTGATCTCCAATCTAATGGAGAGTTCTAGAGTTTTGGTTTCTAATTCATGGAGGACCAAGGTTTATTTAAAGAAGTCCCATGTATCAATTCAAGCATCGACAAATATTGAACAAAGAAATTTTATTTTCTGACTCCCCTCTTTCTCTTCTTCATCCTCTTCTTCTTCCTCTCTTCTTCTTCCCTTATTCTTTCTCTTCTTCCTTCCTCTTCTTCCCCGCTCCTCCTCTTCTTCTTCTCTATTACCTCTACCTCCTGCCATTTATAGTGATTTGAGAGACTAACCTCCCAAGCCCATTAGCAATCCTTTGTCAAGCATCCAAAGGCCCTGAAAACCATCTGCCCTGTTTTCCACTTTTCACCACCAAACAACCACCGATCGAGCCACTCATCATTGTCGCCCATCCCTTTGATGTCACCATCGAGTCCGTCGCCTTCCCTCCTATCCAGAGAGGTCCACGACCAAGCCAATAATGATAGCCCCCTAACGAACATCGGCCGCCCCAAAACACTCCACCCGCAACCAAAATCCATCCCTCCACCATTCTCAGGTTTGTCCAACCACCATACCTGTCCAAATGCCCCACCATCATCCTCCACCTCGTGAAGCCTCAGACAACCACCAGCCACCGGCGAAAGTACCTCAGATCTAAGAATAGAAAAAAATAGAAAAAAAATACTGCCACCGGCCATTGGTGAACTTTGGTCCTTCAATCACCGGAGCAAAATCCGACCACCATCTTCTCGAGCTGCCACCTTCTCTCCGAAACCATCACTGGTGAAACTCCTATCTGAACCAAGCTCTCTGAAGATCCCCTGTTCCACCTTGCTTTCGATCCAAAGAACAAAACTCCTGCACAAACATGAATGCAAGCTTGCATTCTTGGCCATCTTCCTAGCCCACTTCAAGCAAGGTTTAGAGGAAAAAAAAAAGAAATAGAAAAAGTGGGAAAAAACTTGAGTTTTAAAATCATTATTTTGGGCTCATACCATTTAATCTTTGGATATCCTCTTCGCCATCAATGAGTCTACTCATAATTCAATGCGAACCTAGAGTCTCACATCAACTAATAATTTTGAATTTATTGGATGAAATCTAAAATCATTTTGGCTTGGAAAATGCTGACTGCAACTTTTTTTTTTTGGCATTCCAGGTCTAAGGACTTTATTGGATTCACCATCCAGCCAAAATCTCAGTCCAACTTGATCAATGCCTCCTTTTCCAGTTTCAGCCATGATCAAGTTTGTGAGCACCCTTTCCATTTAAAGTATTTAATTGATATTGGTAGTGAGTTTATTTCTTTAGTTTTATTAGACTAACATATTAATTGATTGTGCTTAGCCTAAACTGATGGGTAGTTTCTCAATTATCCACAATCTTAATTTTTTTTAGATCTAAGTTTTTTAATTATTGCTTGTAGTTATTAAAAAAAATTTGATTATATCTTAATCCCTTCCGTATTAAGAAAATAATAATTAGCTAATCTTGATTTATAATTTTAGTTTATTGATAATTTAAATTAAAAAAATAAATAATCTACATTATATCTCTAGATCAGCCCATCCTGCATCAATCTTACTTCCACATCCCTTAATATTGTGCTGGTATAATAGATAGACTTTTGTATACCTACATCTTCTCTTACCAAGATAGAGCTAATGGCAATAGGAGAAATAGATAAGTAAATATAAAGTTGCTCACCTTCTTTCGGCCTTGATAGTAATGAAGGAGAGCCAAGATACTTCTTCAGATCTTTAAAAGCTGATTGGCATATTTCTGACCACTCAAAGTTGTCCATGTGCCTTATGACTTTAAAGAATGGCAGGCAGATTTTAGCTAATCAGAAAATAAATTGGCTAAGTGAAGCAATTCAACTAGTTATGCATTGAACTTCCTTCTTATTTCTAGGATGCTTTATTTCTAGAAGTGCTCGAATCTTTTTAGAATTGGCCTCGATTCCTCTTTGAATTACCATAAAGCCCAAGAATTTTCTCGATGTGACATGAAATGTACATTTGTTCGAGTTAAACTTCATGTGATACCACCTTAATTCATTGAAGGCTTCTTCTAAATTGCTATGTGATGGTCACTCTTTATGCTTTTAATAAGCATATCATCTATATGGACTTCCATGTTCCTTCATATCTAACTTTTGAGAACTCTGTTGACCAAATACTAGTAAGTAGCTCCAGTATTTTTTAATCCAAAGGGTTTTATTTTATAATAGTAAAGCCCTCTTTCTATCATGAAGGCCTTTTCTCTTCAGCTATTTCTACAATTTAGAATTGATTATATTTGAAAAGCATCTATAAAGCTTAGTAACTCATATCCATAAGTGGCATCAACCAATTGATCAATTCTTGATAGAGAATAGCTATTTTTAGGACAGGTTTTATTAAAATTAGTATAATCAATATAGTTTTTTTACTTCCCATTTGCCTTCTTAACCATAACCACATTGACTCTACAATCTGAGTAGTGATTTTTCCTAATAAAGCATACATTTAGAAGTTTATCCACTTTCTTTTTGATTGCTTTTTGCCTTTCTGGAGCAAAACTTCTTTTCTTTTGCCTGACAGGAGGATGAAGAGGGTCTACACAAAGCTTGTGGGTGATGACATTATAAGGTATACTTGGCATGTTGGCAGCTGTCCAAGCAAAGACTTCGATATTGGCCCAAAGAAACATAATCAGTCACTCTTTGACTTTAGGTGCTAGAAGGGATTTGATTTGTACCATCCTATTTGGATCATCTCCCAAAAGGATGCTCATCAACGATTCGATAAGCTTTGCTCTATCAGTGGTGTCTTCTCTTAGATCAGCTCATTTGCTACAGGACCCTAATCTATTCTTGGATCTCAATAGTTGCGAGAAAACATGTATTGCCAACATTTGATCTTCTCTGATTTCTCTAATTTCAAACTTGGTCAGGAAATGGACAAGCAGGTGATAGGTGGAGACTACTACCTATAAACCCTAGCCACCCAAGTATAGCATTATAAGCCGATAGTATTTGGATGACCAGGAAATTTAGTAGGACTGTTGTTTATCTAAGTGGCTAACCTACAATCATCGGTAAGAGGATTTGTCTTTCTATGATAATTGAGTTTACAGAGAACCTAATGAGTGGGATATTTACCCTCTCCAATTTCTCACTTGGTAGTTTCATTTTTGGAAGGTATCATAGAATAAGACATCAACAAAGCTTCCATTATCAACTAATTTTTTTTTACTTATTTGGCCATCATCATATAAATGATGATCGCATCATCATGTGGGATTTAAATTTTCTTTACATCATCATTAGAAAAGGTAATAATTTTTATTTAAAGAACTGGTTAGCTCTGCCCGATGCCACTTTTTTGGTGGCTCCTCATCTCGTATTCCTTCCCCTATGTTTCAAGAGGCCTAAGATCATGCTGACTATCCTGATAGTTGGCAGGTATCTAGCTCATCTTTATGTTTAGGATACATTTAAGGGGTCTCTTCTTTATTCTGGCTATTGGTATACTTGTTGAGATAGTCCCTGTGGATTAGGTTTTCTATCTCCTATTTTAACTATGACAATCTTCCATATCATGACCATGATCTCTATGGAAGCAACATATTTATTCTTGTCTCTTTTCTCTAGTAGACCACTCATGGGTAGTGGTCAGCATAAATAGTCCTTATTTTTTATCTTTATCAGGATTTGAGATCAAAAAGCAATCAAGGGAGTGTAATCGATGAATTGCCAAATGGGAAGATATGGCTTTGAATTCTTCAAGGATTTGGTGGTTTCTGGATGAATGTGTTTCTTTCTCATGAGGCTACTTCTTTTCGCTTTGCTTCTTTCCTTCCTCCTTTTGGTGGAGAAAATAACTCTCCTTAACTTGGGCATACTATCCTGCATGCTTGAGGAGATTAGCATAGTTTCTTCAAAAATTTTTATTTAAGAAAAACTCAAGTAGCCACTTCAAAGTCCTCACTATAAGGCTAACATAGCCATGGACTCATTAAAGTCTTTGACTTTCAATATGGCTGCATTAAAGTGTGCCACATAACTCTGGAGTATTTTCCCTTCTTCTTGCTTAATAAAGAAGAGACTATCATTATTCTTTGGCTATAGTTAAGACTACCGAAGTATGTCACTAGCTAGCTACTTAGCTATTGGAAGGAATAGATGGATCCAAGTAGTAGACTTGAAAACCATATCCTGATAGCTTTCTTTAAAGTCGTTAGGAATGCCAGGCATAATAAGACATCAAACATGCCTTGGAGCCTTATGAGAACCTTTTATCCCTTCAAATGATCAACTGGATCAGTAGAACCATCACAAGGTTAAACTAATGGCATCTTGAACTGGTGGGAGATTGGCTCATTCATTATTCTTTCAGAGAAAGGGGATTATGTGATAAAATTATGGAAGTCATTTCGATGGTAGTCTTCTACATAGATTTTATTGAGTCTAGCCTCTAGCTCTTGGATTTTTCTCTCGAATCATTCTCTCACTAAGAGCGATGATTCGGAGAGTGCACTAGAGTCGATCCACCTAGGAATCTTTTGCTAAGTGGTGGCTATGGTTCTTTCCTTCCTAAGAAGGGACTGACTACCAAATTTCTTCTTCCCTACAAGGAGGTTGGTAATTTCGTCCCCTCACCAGACACGTGCCGATGGCTTCATGGTGATGGTTTAGCTAGTGGAGCTGTAGACCAGATAGCATATTGTTGAAGGAGATGGATGGCATTTGTCAACCGCTGGACTTGGTCAATCAGAGTATCTAGCCTTTGGTCGCTAGTAGGAGTAGGTTAAGAATTTTTCATGTCAATCTCTGCTATGCTAGGAACATTCCGAGAATATCACCATCGAGAAGTTGAGTTGAGTGGAGGTCTTCTTTTTACCATTTTCTTGAAAGATTTAAGCAAGACCCTTCCTCTAGCACCAATTTATTGCTACACCTCTCAAAGCTGGGTAAACTAAATGTAATAAAGTAGTTTTGAGCTCCTGAGGGTCTTCAGAAAACTGGACGATAACCTTTAAAGTTGACTTGCTCAGCTCCTAGACTTACAAAAAAGTCCTTATCATTAGAAAAACTAGTAGAATTTCTCTAATGAGGAACCCTCCATTGCTTAAGTTAGCTAAGAGAGAGAATAATGAGAAGAGTTAGCTTAGAGAGGGAGAACAGTAAGAAATAAATGGAGAGAGAGTGAGTTCAAATATCCCCTGGAGTTTTTCTTAACCTCCTATTTATAAAGATTTAGGGCTAAGTTGGTTAGGCAGTTATACTGTTAAGTGAGTTGTTAAATTGGTTAGCTATTAAGAAGTTAGTTTATAAAGTGGTTAGTTTATAAAGTGGTTTATTGAGTGATCTATTATACTTCTTAGTAACTACTTGAACAACCATGTCATAATAGCTCCAACAATTTAAAGAGATATGCTTCATATTAGATAAAGTCACAGAGCTCTGTACTTGGTTCAGGTAAGCGATCAGTACCTGTCCAATAAATAGTTGAGCATCCTGTGCCTTAATAAGAAATCACACTTGGCCATCATGCATCATGTACCTCGTTAAGGGATCGACACCTGGCTGTTGGGCATCCTGTGTCCCAAAAAGAGATTGGCTCCTGGTTGTCAAGCATCTTGTGTCTCAACAAGAGATTGGCTCTTAGCCGACCACTTTTATACTTATCAGTAATTGATCATAACTTGAATAGAGGAAGTTCAGATAGGTAAACTGTCCTGTAACACTGATGAACGGGTTCTATCTCCTCTATCTGGATGCATCGCTTTCTATGAAGATGTATTCAATGCCAGAGTTTGATTCCCTTTTCATCCATTTATTAAGAATGTTTTAGAAGGTAACCTTGATCCAGTTTTCTCCAAATGGTTTTAGGGTTATCATTAGCTTTATCTTTATTGTGACCTGGTTAGAATAGATCTAAGATATTTTTAATTCTAGGCTATTTTCATGTTGAAGTCTCACCCATATGATAAGAAATTGTATTACTTTGCCCATTAGATAGTCCTGCAAACTTGTAGAGAGCATCCTGACTTTCATCCATTGGTAGAAGAATATATCTTTTTTCATTTTCTCAGACTTGCTTCTAGGTATTAGATCTTCTCGAGGCAAGGCCTAGATTGAGCCTAATTATAATCAAACTTCTTTAGTTGAAGACTTGGAGTACTAACATAAACTACTTGAGATTCATATACCAGAGTTCAGACTTTGTATGATGTAGGCATCAACTTGGTCTGTCCTCATAGTATGTCCGACCACTTTGGATATTTTTGCTTTCTTTTTCAATTTTTATATAGTTATTGGATTTTATTGATCTTTTAACTGATGGGGATCCAGCCGCCGTTCGGGTATTTTTTCCATTTTTCTTAATTTTCTCATATTTTTTTTATTTTTGTATTCTCACTATTCCACCTCTCCCCACTATTCTTGTTTTATCCCGAGCCTATCGCTACTTTATTCCAGCCTTATTCCATCTTCTTCACGTGATTTTTTAAAACCTCCCAAACCCTAGCCCACCACCCCACCGCCCCCAGATCCGGGCTGCCTGACCCCCGACCGCCCCCGCCGAACCACCGTCGGTACTCGCCAGCCCAGCCGAACCACCGCCGGTACTCGTCGGCCCCGCCCTTGCCTGAAAAGCAGGCCCCATCTCCCAAGGCCATGGGAAGACGAACGGATGTGGAGCCGTCCGTCCGCCGCCCGACGCCGTCCCGCCACCCACCAGTGTTCGCTGGCCATCGGAGGCCCTCGCCGGTGCCCTTGGGTCCCACGCCCATGGGAAGACGAAACGGCACGCATAGGGCATGCCGTGCTACCGCCTCACCGTCGGGCCATCTCGCCGTCCATCGGCTACCGCCGCCCCGCCTTCCCGCCGGAGGTCCTTATCGGCGCCTGAGGCCCCATGACCTTGGAAGGTGAAACGGCATGCCCTGGGCGTGCCGTGCCCACCTTGTGCCGTCACCCCGCCTGCCATCCGCCGCTCGTCGTCCGCCGGCCCCGTCCGCTGCTCGTCGTCCGCCGGCCCCGTCCGTCGCTCGCCATCCGCCGGCCCCGTCCGTCGCCCGCTTCCCGACTACTTCCCGACTACCGGTCGTCCGCTGGTGCTCGGCGAAGATCGTCCCTTCCCCTGTGCACGACCGCGAGAAGAGTTTGCACGCTTTCTGGAGTAGTCCAAGTAGCACATTTTTTAGAGCACTCCATCAAGCTAACATGCTTCTCAGAATAGATCAGCACCAATTTTGATGTAGCACGGATTTTGATGTGACTTATTTTTCATTTTTAGGTTTACTTGGAGGCTAAGTAAGTGAAGGGTTTTGTTTGTCCATATAAAGACCCCCTCCTCTCTTGTTTTAAGTGATTATTGATAAGAAATTTTTAGCCACTAGTTCTGGTTCTAGGCTGAGGCCCGTTTTGCCTTCGTTTCCTACTGTGTGCATTATAGGTTCGATGAGGGGTATGAGAGCCCTACTGTGTGCATTATGGGTTCGATGAGAGCACCCTAGTTATCCCCTATCCCATCTTCTTATCCCCTCATGTCCGTTGAGAGTGCTATTGAGAGCCCTGCTATGTGCATTATGGGTTCGATGAGCGAGGCATCTATGAGAGCCCTGCTGTATGCATTATGGGTTCGATGAGAGCTCAGGATAGCTGTGTGCTTTGATCCCTGACTTTCTGTGTGCGTCTCCTCGTTAGAGTGAGTTCCAGGGCCATGAGTTCCTGTTCCCAGTCTCCCATCTCCATCCTTCCTTTGCCACCTCCACCAAGAAAATTGAAAACAAAATAGATCAGTTATTTTAGGATTTTAGTTTCAGTTTTGCCCTAGTCATGGGAGGCTTCTTAGCCCTCCCACGGTCCTAGTTTGTTTAGGTTTTTCCCTTTTCCAAATAACCCAGGGTACATTGAGACTGTCCCGCATCAATTTGGTATTAGAGCGAGTTGTGGATTAGGGTGTGCTCCATTTTTAAACTCGACGGAGTTGAGTTCTTTGTGGTCGAGGAGAATGATGGGGATCCAGCCACCGTCCAGATATTTTTTCAATTTTTCTTAATTTTCTCACATTTTTTTTTATTTTCCTATTCCCGCTATTCCACCTATCCCCACTATTCTTATTTTATCCCAAGCCTATCCCCACTTTATTCCAGCCTTATTCCATCTTCTTCCCATGATTTTTTAAAACCTCCCAAATCCTAGCCCACCGCCCCACCACCCCCAAATCCGGGCTGCCCGACCCCCGGCCTTCCCCGCCATCCTGTTGCCGGTGCTCGCCGGCCCCACCCTCACTGGAAAAGCCGGTCGCCCGTCGCCCAAGGCTATGGGAAGACGAACGGACATGGAGCTGTATGTCTGTCACTTGCCCACCACCCGCTTGCCACCGCCGTCCCGTCGCCCACCGCCATCCCGCCATCGGCCGGTGCTCGCTGGCTGGCGGAGGCCCTTGCTGATGCCCTTGGGTCCCACGCTCGTGGGAAGACGAAACGGCATGCACAGGGCATGCTGTGCCGCTGCTTGCCGCCACCCACCGTCGGGCCATCCCGCCGTCCGTCACCGCCTCACCGTCCGGTCATCCGCCATCCCGTCGGAGGTCCTCACCGGTGCCCGAGGCCCCATGACCGTGGAAGGTGAAACGGCATGCCCTGGATGTGCTGTGCCCACCCTGTGCCGCCACCCCACCTATAGCCCACCGCTCGTCATCAGCCGAACCCATCCGTCACCCGCTTCCTGGCCGTCCGTCGGTGCTCGGCAGAGATCGTCCCTTCCCTTGTGCACGGCCGCGAGAAGAGTTTGCATGCTTTCTGGAGCAGTCCAAGCAGCACATTTTTCAGATCACTCCATCAAGCTAACATGCTTCTCAGAGTAGGTCAGCACCAATTTTGTTGTAGCACGGCTTTTGATGTGACTTATTTTCCTTTTTTAGGTTTACTTGGAGGCTAAGTAAGTGAGGCATTTTGTTTGTCTATATAAAGACCCCCTCCTCTCTTGTTTTAAGTGATTATTGATAAAAAAATTTTAGCCACTAGTTTTGGTTCTGAGCTGAGGCTCGTTTTGCCTTCATTCCCTGCTGTGTGCATTATGGATTTAATGAGGGGTGTGAGAGCCCTGCTGTGTGCATTATGGGTTCGATGAGAGCGTCCTAGTTATCCCATATCCCATCTTCTTATCCCCTCATGTCCATTGAGAGTCACCCTAGCGGGATACCTTTGTTGTGTGCTATTGAGAGCCCTGCTGTGTGCATTATGGGTTCGATGAGCGAGGCATCTATGAGAGCCCTGCTGTTTGCATTATGGGTTCGATGAGAGCTCAGGGTAGCTGTGTGCTTTGATCCCTGACTTTCTGTGTGCGTCTCCTCGTTAGAGTGAGTTCCAGGGCCATGAGTTCCTGTTCCCAGTCTCCCATCTCCATCCTTCCTTTGCCACCTCCACCAAGAAAATTGAAAACAAAATAGATCAGTTATTTTAGGATTTTAGTTTCAGTTTTTCCCTAGTCATGGGAGGCTTCTTAGCCCTCCCACGGTCCTAGTTTGTTTAGGTTTTTCCCTTTTCCAAATAACCCAGGGTACATTGAGACTGTCCCGCATCAATTTGGTATTAGAGAGAGTTGTGGATTAGGCTGTGCTCCATTTTTGAACTCGACGGAGTTGAGTTCTTTGTGGTCGAGGAGAATGATGGGGATCCAGCCACCGTCTAGATATTTTTTCAATTTTTCTTAATTTTATCACATTTTTTTTATTTTCCTATTCCCGCTATTCCACCTATCCCCACTATTCTTATTTTATCCCAAGCCTATCCCCACTTTATTCCAGCCTTATTCCATCTTCTTCCCATGATTTTTTAAAACCTCCCAAATCCTAGCCCACCGCCCCGCCACCCCCAAATCCGGGCTGCCCGACCCCCGGCCTTCCCCGCCAGACTGTTGCCGGTGCTCGCCGGCCCCGCCCTCACTGGAAAAGCCGGTCGCCCGTCGCCCAAGGCTGTGGGAAGACGAACGGACATGGAGCTGTATGTCTGTCGCTTGCCCACCACCCGCTTGCCACCGCCGTCCCGTCGCCTGCCGCCATCCCGCCATCGGCCGGTGCTCGCTGGTTGGCGGAGGCCCTTGCTGGTGCCCTTGGGTCCCATGCTCATGGGAAGACGAAACGGCATGCACAGGGCATGCTGTGCCGCTGCTTGCCGCCACCCACCGTCGGGCCATCCCGCCGTCCGTCACCGCCTCGCCGTCCGGTCATCCGCCATCCCGTCGGAGGTCCTCACCGGTGCCCGGGGCCCCATGACCGTGGATGGTGAAACGGCATGCCCTGGGTGTGCTGTGCCCACCCTGTGCCGCCACCCCACCTATAGCCCGCCGCTCGTCATCAGTCGAACCCGTCCGTCACCCGCTTCCTGGCCGTCCGTCGGTGCTCGGCAGAGATCGTCCCTTCCCTTGTGCACGGCCGCGAGAAGAGTTTGCATGCTTTCTGGAGCAGTCCAAGCAGCACATTTTTCAGATCACTCCATCAAGCTAACATGCTTCTCAGAGTAGGTCAGCACCAATTTTATTGTAGCACGGCTTTTGATGTGACTTATTTTCTTTTTTAGGTTTACTTGGAGGCTAAGTAAGTGAGGCATTTTGTTTGTCTATATAAAGACCCCCTCCTCTCTTGTTTTAAGTGATTATTGATAAAAAAATTTTAGCCACTAGTTCTGGTTCTGAGCTGAGGCTCGTTTTGCCTTCATTCCCTGCTGTGTGCATTATGGGTTTAATGAGGGGTGTGAGAGCCCTGCTGTGTGCATTATGGGTTCGATGAGAGCGTCCTAGTTATCCCATATCCCATCTTCTTATCCCCTCATGTCCATTGAGAGTCACCCTAGCGGGATACCTTTGTTGTGTGCTATTGAGAGCCCTGCTGTGTGCATTATGGGTTCGATGAGCGAGGCATCTATGAGAGCCCTGCTGTTTGCATTATGGGTTCGATGAGAGCTCAGGGTAGCTGTGTGCTTTGATCCCTGACTTTCTGTGTGCGTCTCCTCGTTAGAGTGAGTTCCAGGGCCATGAGTTCCTGTTCCCAGTCTCCCATCTCCATCCTTCCTTTGCCACCTCCACCAAGAAAATTGAAAACAAAAGAGATCAGTTATTTTAGGATTTTAGTTTCAGTTTTGCCCTAGTCATGGGAGGCTTCTTAGCCCTCCCACGGTCCTAGTTTGTTTAGGTTTTTCCCTTTTCCAAATAACCCAGGGTACATCGAGCTTGTCCCGCATCATTAACCACTGCTTTGATTTAGTATTTACAAAAATGAAACTCCTTCTAAAAAGACTCCAAAAAGTGAACAAGAGAAAGAGATTGAATGCTATTGAGGAAACCAAGAAGACGCTTGACAAATCATCTCTTCTGATGTCTTTCTCAATCATACCCACATTGAAGAGTAGCCGATCTTCTGCTTAGCTTAGGCACTAATACCTACTCTTCTGATGGTCAGTATGATCAGGTCATCGAAGGTTGTCTGACCACCCCAATCCACTATTGCCACCCAGTCTCCAAGTGCTTAATAAGAGCAACTCATTTTGTAAAAAAGGCTATGGGCAAATGATACAGTTCATAGAGATCCAAAGCTCATCCAAGAGCTATTGGAGATGATCTTCCTTCCTATAAATAGAGCGGAGTAGGAAATAGTCTTTCTTCCATGTGCTCGATAATGGCTATTTTGGGATCTTCCAAGCAATTATTCTTTCATCTTACTATTTTCTTACTTCCTTTATTTCTGCTCCTTTTTTTTCTTTTTATTAACTTTATCTCTTTACTTCTTCTTTAGCTCATCTTCAATATTAGTCACCTAAAGAATTTCCTCATCAAATATGATGGGATGAAAAATGACTTAGAGAAGAAATTGTCAACGGCCAATGAAGCAGCAAAGAAGGCAGCTGAGCAGTTTAAAGTTGTGGAGGCCCAAAAGATAGAATTGGAGGTTGCACCTCCATACAAATAAATCATCTAAAGATCAACCTCTCTGATGCCAATAAAGAGGTCAAAACAAGCCAAGCCTCTCTCCAAAAACTCCAAGAGGAGAAGGAGCTTAAAGAGGCAAAGATAAAGATGATGAAGGAATACAAGTCATTCGAAGACTTTTTAGATATGCGGCTGAAGGGTCGGTGAGTGCCTTCAATGAGGTAGGGCTGTCAACAAGTCAGGTTTGGGCTGGAACCTAGATATCTAGACCTAGACCTGATCTTAGATACTAAACCCAGACCCGAATACCCGATAGGTCTAATTTTAAAGTACCAAACCCGAACCTATTAAATCCCGAGTATCCAAACTTGGGTCCAAGACCTAAAATACATATTCAAAAATTTAAAAAACTAAATTTTAAACATCAAATTTTAACCAAATGAGCTCGATGCCCATCACTTGGATGATGGGGGAAGACAAAGGTGATGAATCAAAGCTATTAATCTCATTGTTGAAAGATCTCAGGCAGTTGGCTTGTCGGGTAGCCATGATAATCTTGAAACAGGCTTCTGAGAGATCAAGGTAGATCTCATGGTCGATGTAGCATCGAGAGTTATCCTAGGGTAATGAATGGTGCTGGAGATGTCGATCCTCCTCTACCCATTGATGATGCGATCCTGTGGTCGTAGGACACAGTGATATCCCCTGAAGAGAGCAGTGTCATCATTTACACCACCATCAAAACTACTGACTCCTAGGAGCTGCCGCCACTCATTACTCTCTTGGAACCCATTTACCAACCAATGGGTTCTCTCTCACTCTTCTCTTACCTTCAATATATAGTATAAATCTCTGTATTTCAAAAGGGAACAAAGAACGAAAATAAAAGAGAAGGAAGAGGGAGAGGAGAGAGATGAGAGAGAATAAAGATGGTTTGTATCGACGATGCCAGAGGAGGCACTGGTGACCATCACCACATTCCCCTCCAGGCTTTGCCATAGCCAGTCCATCCCCTTCGATCTCCACCCTCCCTCCACCACCATGGATCTCTCGGCACCAAACCCTAGATCTCGACATTGCTAATGTCCCCAACCACCTCCTTTAGTAGCTCCATACCATCCATAGCACCATCAACCATCTCACTTACCTCGACTCCTCATCCTCCACCTCCCCCTAGCAACTGCCACCCTGCTGGAGCTCCTCCTCTACTCCCGCATTAGCCCCATCGCCTCTGCTTACCCCAAACACCTCGACCTCCTCCACCTCCATATGAACTACAACCCATTTGCACCCTACCCCCACTATCTCCACTCCATCGCTGAGCCTCTACTCCTCCATGACTGCCACTGGAAGGCCAGCAGGTGGAGAGGGGGGAGCCATCGAGCTAGGGAGACTGCTAGCGATGAGGGTTCCTTTTCTTATAACCTCCTTGTTAAGATTTTGGACCATTAGATCTTTTAATCTAATATTCATAATACTTTTAATATAATAAATATATATAATTATTATATTTTATATAGTCAGGTCTCGGGTCTATCGGGTTTGGATATTAAATATCCAGACCCAGGCCCATTTAACTATAGTTAAACGGGTCTGGATCTGGATCTTGGTAAATGGGTCCAATCTTAATACCAGACCCGGACCCATCAAAAAATACCCACAAGTCTCGGGTCTGGACCCGGCCTGTTGATAGCTCTACAATGAGGGATTCAAGGATTGCCAAAACAAGATGAAAGAGCTCTTCCCAAACATTAATATAGCTCTCTTTCTCCCAAGCATTACCTTCTTGGTAGAAGAAGAGGAGGCAATGGAAGTGCAAGAGAACCTTAGTGCACCTGCTAGAGCTCCTCCATCAATCACTCTAGAAGTCTCACCTACTATTGAGATGCCATCCAATACTGAAGCACCTGTGAAAACTCAACCTAAAGCTCCATCAGACCAAGCCACAAAAGTATGAAGGCTTATGTTTTTGTTTTGTTTTTTTTTCCTTTCCAACCTTTGTCCCTTCCACTGGAAATTTGAAATACTCTACTTTGTAAAAAATATTTGAAATAATGAAATCTCTTTTTCTAAATCAATATTTTCTTTCTTCCACTTCTTTAATATCTTGAATGTATATAGCCATATAGGATCACTTGCATAGTTTGTGATAATTTGGTAGCCGTCGTGTGGACAAGGTGGTCAATGTGCTACCTGTACCTGGGAAGTGGTTCAGAGATCCTCCTGAGGATTTAAGAAAAGAGGTCGGTGATCATTCAGAAATGGTAGATTTAATCGAAAGTCTACTTGAAAAAGTGGTTAGTGGTATTTTGAAGTCCTCAATTGAGGTACAAGCTGGTAAGTAAATAACCATCTATGAAGCGATAAGAATGGTATCCAAAATATTAGAAACTGATGCAAGGAGATATCAAGCTATCGCCAACCACACTGACATTTTCTTCTTTACTTTTAAACTCAGTTTCAATAGATGTATTCGAAAGACGAAGGAGTTTTTCTTAAATATAGATCCCAACTTTTTTATGTTGACAGATCTGGATGCTTAATCTTTGATAGATAAAGTTCTAAGGGAAGATCCATATACCATCGTAAACATTGCTGGTACTACTTTGGATATCGGACTGGAGATACCAACTTTTTGCCCCCCAGCTGAAGATGATCCCTCTCTGAGCTATAAGTAGCTGCCAAGCCTCCAAGAGCTCCAAGATCAAAAAAGAGAGCAAAATGAATGTATCTTTTTTTTCTTTCACTAATGTAATTTGTAAGAAATTTTCTCAAAAATTAATGAAAAGAAGTTTCTTCTTTCTTTTTGTCTACTCTTTTTGTTATTTCTGTGTTTGAAGAATGTATGCTCTCTAAGCTTTATCATATTTATATGAAATTTATTAATATTTTCCCAATAAGCCATGTGAATCATGAATAAGTCATATGAATCCTAGGCTTCTTGAGCCATAGAAGTTCTTTTCTGATTAATTTTGAGAACATATAAGCCACCTACTGACCATTTTAGTCAAAATCTTAGGCTTTATGAGCTTGATCAATAGTTTAGACAATACTTGTACCTTCTACCTGATCATTTTATTCAAATTTTGGCTTTCTAAGTATGATCGAAAGTTTAGACAATACTTATGTCCTTTACTCGACCACTTTGATAAAATTTAGGCTTCCTGAGTCCGATCGAAAGTTTGGATAATACCTGTATCCTCTACTCAATCACTTTGATAAAATTTTGATTTTCTGAGCCTAATTGAATGTTTGGACAATACCTATGCCCTCTACTAATTATTTTATCAAAATCTTGACTTCCTAAACCTGATCAAAGGTTTAGACAATACCTGTGCCCTCTACCTGACTACTGTCAAAATTTTGGTTTCCTGAGCTTGATTGAAAGTTTGGACAATACCTATACCCTCTACTCAGATACTTTGATAAAAGTTTAACTTCTTGAGCTTGATCAAAAGTTTGGATAATACATATACCCTTTACTCGATTACTTTATCAAAATTTTAACTTTCCAAGCATGATCGAGAGTTTGGGCAATACTTGTGATATCTACTGGACCATATTGGCAAAATTATGGCTTCCTAAATCTAATCAGAAATTTGGACAATACCTATGCCTTCTACCTAACCACTTTGATAAAATTTTGGCTTACTAAGCTTGATCAAAAGTTTGGATAATACATGTACCTTCTATCCAACTATTTTAATAAAATCTTGGCTTCCTTACTTGATTGAAAGTTTAGGCAATACCTATGCCTTCTATCTGACCACTTTGATTATCTAATTTGTGTAATGAGTTTTCTTGATGAAGCCAACATTTATAAGTTTATCCACTTTCTCTTAAATGGCTTTTTACCTTTCTAGAATAAAACTCCTTTTCTTTTACTTGATAGGGAGATAAAGAGGGTCCGCACTGAGCTTGTGGATGATGATATTAGGAGCCATACTTGGTATCTTGGCAGCTATCCAAGCAAAGACATCGGCATTAGCCTAAAAGAATATAATTAGCCATTCTCTAACTTTAGGTGCTAGAAGGGATCTAATTTGTATAGTTTTATTTGTATCATCTTCCAAAAAGATACTCATCAACTATTCAGCAAGCTCCCCTCTATCGATGAAATCTTCTCTAACATCGAGCTCATCCACCTATGGAATCACTAATCTATTCTTGGGTCTTAAAAGATCCAAGAAAACACTGTCTCACTAATATTTGGTCTCCTCTAATTTTTCCAACTCCATACCTAGTCGGGAAGATGACGAGTAGTGGTAGGTAGAGCTATCGCCTTCAAAGCATTTAACCCTGGTCATCCAAAAAATAGCAATATAAGCTAATGGTAATCAGACTACTGAAAAAGTCAATAGGATCATTGCTTGTTTAGATAGTGACCTGTAGTCACTAGTAAGAGGATCTCCCCTTCTGTCATGACTAAGTTTTCTGCAAACTTGATGGGTGAAGTATATATCTTTTTAAGCCTTTCAATTGATAGTTTTATTTTCTGGAGCTTCCATTATCAACTTAAGTTGTTTTTACATCATAGTTGGCTACCATCATGGAGATGATGACTGTATCTTCATGTGAGATTTGAATTTTTCTTATATCATTATCAGAAAAGGAAATAATGTTCTCATCTAGAGAACTAGTAGGCTCTATCCGATATCTCTTTTTTGGTGGCTTTGCTCTTGCCTTTGAAGAGGCTAAGATCATGCTAATAATCCCAACGGTTAGCAAGTTACTTACCCCAGCTTCTTGCTCAGGGTATGTCTGAAGGGCCCCTTCTTTCCTCTGGTTATTGAAATACTTATTAAGGTAGCCCTTATGGATCAAGTTCTCAATCTTCTATTTTAACTACCGACAGTCTTCCATATCATGATCATGATCTCTGTGGAAGTGATAGTACTTGTTATTGTCTCTCTTTTAATGGACCTTTCATGGATAGCGATCAGTGCAGAAAGTCTTTATTTTTTATCTCTATCAAAATTTGAGATCAAGGAGCAATCAAATGTATGTAATCAGTGAATTACTAAGTAGTATGATTTGGCTTTAGATTCTTTAGGGATTTGGTGGCTTCTGGCTAAATGCGGGTTTCTTCCTCATGAGCCCGCTTCTTCCTACTCTTCTTTTTTCTTTCCTCTTTTTGGTAAAGAAAATAGCCTTTATTAACTTGGGCATATTTTCCTGCATGTGCTAGGAGCTTAGCATATTTTTTTGAAAATTTTTATCCAAGAAGAAACTTAGATGACCATTTCAGTGTCCTCACTTTAAGGTCCACATAGTGACAGACTTATTAAGATTTTTGACTTCTAATGTGGCTACATTAAAGTGTACCACATAATTTCAAAGCCTCTCTCCTTCTTGCTTGATGGAAAAGAGACTATCATTGTTCTTCAACTATGGTTGATGATTGTCAAAGTATGTAGCAACTGGTACCTTAGTTGTTGGAAGAAGCAGATGGATCCAGGTAATAGGCTCAAAAACCACATCTTGGTAGCTTTCTTCAAAGTTACCAGGAATGCTAGGCATAATAAGGTGCTAGAAGTACTTTGGAGCCTCATGAGGCTTTGTATCATTCCAATGATTAACTAGATCAATGGAACCATCATAAGGTTCAACTGATGGCATCTTGAACTAATAGAGGAATAGCTTGTTCATTATTTCTTTAAGGAAAGGAGATTGTGTATTGAAATTATGGAAGTCATTTCGATGGTGGTCTTCCATATGAATTTTATCAAGTCTAACTTCCAACTTTCAGACTTTCTTCTTGATATCATCCCCTCACTAAGGGCAACGATTCAAAGGGTGAATTGGAGTTAAATCCTCATGGAAATCCTCCAAGCAATGGCGGTGATGATTCCTTCCTTCTTGAGGAGGAATTGAACATCAAATTTTTTCCTCTCTAAGGGGAGGTTGATGATTTATGTCCCCTCCATCGAACAAGTGCCGGTGGCTCCATTAGGATGGTTTAGCTAATAAGGTAGGAGGCTGAATGAAAGATTATTGAAGGAGATGGATGGTATTCATCAGTAGCTGATCCTACTCAATCAGAGTATCCAACCTTTGATCGTCAGTAGGAGTAGGTTGAATATTTCTTATCTCAAATTTTACTGTGCTGAGAGCATTTCTCTAAGATCGCCGTCGTGGAGTAGAGTTGATTAAAGATCTTCATCTCATTATTTTTTTGAAAGATTTGGGGAAGACCCTTCCACTAGTGCCAATCTATTGTTGCTCCTTTCCAACTTGATAAACTAGATATACTGAAATAGTTTTGACCTCCTGAAAGCCTAAGATCTATCAAGAAATTGATCAACGATTTTGAGAGTTGGCCCAATCAGCTCCTAGACCTATGAAAGAAATCGTCATCATCGAACAATTAGGTGGATTTCTCTAGCAGAGGACCCTTTGATGCTTAAGTCAACTTAAAGAGAAAGAACAGTGTGAAAAAAATGGAGAGAGTGAGTTTTGAAAATCCTTCATAGAGTTTTCCTCGATTTTTATTTATAGAGATTTAAGACCAAGTTGGTTAGGCAGTTGTAACTATTCATGAGGTAGTAACACTGTTAAATAAGTTGTTGAATCAGTTAGGCCATTAAGAAGTTAGTTTGTGAAGTAGATTTCTAAGTGATCTATTATATTTATTGATAACTACTTTACCAACCTTGTTGTAATAGCTCTATCGACTTAAAAAAATATTCATCATATTAAATAAAGTTATAGTACTCTGTACCTGGTTCGAAAAAGTGCCAGCACTTGTCTGATGAATAGTTAAACATCCTATGCTTCAATAAAAGATTGCCCCTAGCCGATAGACATCTTGCACCTTGATGAAAGATCGACTCCTAATCATTAGGCATCTTGTACCTTAATAAGATATCGACTCCTAGCCGATAAGCATCCTATGCTCTAGTAAGATAACAACTCTTGGTCAATAAGTACTTCATATCTTGGTAAGAGATCGATCTCTAGCCATTAGGCATTCTGCACCTTAATAAGAGATCAGATATTGGCCGAACACTTTACTACTCATCAGTAATTGGTCATGACTAGATCAGAAAGAATTAAATAGGCCATTTATCCTATGATAATTTCTATAATTTTAAGTAAATAATTAGAATTATCTTCTATTTTTATTTATATTCACTATTTTTAGTTAACTATTTTTATAAATTTAATTATCAATTTAAAATAAATTATAAATTAATTAGTTATTTATATAATTACTCTTTATAAATAAATAAAATAATATTTAATTAACTTATAAAAATATGTATTAAATTAAATATTTGCATAATTTTTTATATAATTATAAATTTCAAAGATTATAAGGTTTTATATTATCCTACTTTCTTGGTATAAGTTTTATAAATTAATAATATTTTTTTATCTAAGAGTAGTTTAGTAAAAATATCATACAAATATTATCTATTCTTTCTTTCATTCTTCTTGTACCAAACAAAAAAGAAAATCATTCTCATCCTTGATTCCATGTTTCACCAAATATATGAAAGACCCATCCATCCTCTCCCTCATCCATGCTTTCTTTTTCGTTCAACCTTTCTTCAATCTATCCTTTGTACCAAACAAAGGGTTAGAGGAGCTTAAGTGACCATTGCATAGTATGGAGTATTTAGAATGTATTTGAATGAATGATTGTTGGCTTAGGGCAAGGTATTTGGTGTCATTGCATTACATGTTTTGTAGAGAGTTATCACATGTTAGAATTTGAAGAGTGGAGGTATTGCATCGAAGTTAAACTAAGAGTGATAATTAACTATCAGGAAGTGGATGAAATGATGCAAATTAGGAGACAAGTAGCAAGTTAATAATTAGACATCTATCTAGCCATTTGGAAGGGCATGCATAAATCTAAAATTTAATCATGGAAAAAAGATCTTCTCCAGAGTGCTTGCCATATTTTCATATTTGAATGTCTTTTATTTTTAATCAGTATTTTCTCTTATTTCTTTTATTATCTCCTAGTAACAAAAGTTCTTGAAGGTTCAAGGTAGTAGGATTGACTATTGATTCTCTGTCCTTTTTCATTTGAACCAGTGGCATGTTAGTGCACTGATTCGGTGTAGTGTCTTGGTCCAAACCCTTTTGCATTCAAAAAAGCTATTAGAATATGGCTTTAGAAATCCAAATATGATTTGAGAAACCTAAAATATATTTTTAGTGTAGAAATATTGTATATTACTTACAAAAAATTGTAAAACCAAAACCAAATCTGAAAGCATGCACAACACTATCCTAAAACATATTTCTATTTCTCATGCAGGAAAATCCAAAAACACCTCCCAAGATATGACTAGGAATCTCTACCTGTGAATACAATCATAGAGGAGGTTGATAGAGATTCTTTCAGCAGCAACAAAAAAAAAATATAAAAAGAAGAAAATTTTGCAACGGGAAAAATATTGGAAAAAGAGAAAACTCTTGAAAGAGAGGGAGAAAATACAAGAGAGATAGCTATGGATAGTGATACGGTGACATCCGCTGACGTGGACCGGAGCAGTGATGTTCATTGACATGGAGCTTGCAGACGGCCATGACGGCAAAGAAGCCCACCACCTGAACAAGGCTGCATGGTGAAAAGCCAAAAGGATCACCTTGCTGAGGTTAATTCCAAGTCGAGGCAGGGCTCATTGGGCGAGCCCCCCGTCTGAGGTTATCTCCCAGTTGAGGTTGAGTCTTCCTCTCCAGAAAAGATCACCAAGCCAAGGTTAGCTCCCAATCAAGGCAGGGCTCATTAGACGAGCCCCCCATCTAATGTTAGCTCCCAATCGAGGTCGAGTCCGCTTCTCCAAAAATGACCACCTAGCCGAGGTCAGCTCTTAGTCGAGGCAGGGATCATTGGGTGAGCCCCCTGTTTGAGGTTAGCTCCCGGTTAAGGTCAAGTCTGTCTCTCCAGAAAGAGCCACCTTGTCAAGGTCAGCTCCCAGTCGAGGTAGGGCTCATTGGGCGAGCCTCCCGTTTGAGGTTAGCTCCCGGTTGAGGTCGAGTCTGCCTCTCCAAAGCAGACCCTCCCACAAGAACATAATTTCCCATCAAAGACGTGAAGAGGGGAAAAGTTGGAATTCAAAACAGCAATAGTGGGGTACCTAGCCACCCTGACCCTCCGAGAGGTGGTGCATACCCTGCCATGGGGGCAGGCACCCCCCTGCGATGCGTCGTGCGCATGATCCGGATAGTGTCAGGCTCCCAGCCGTGTAATATACCAACACGTCGATGACCGCACGACTGAGAGACTACAGCTTCCATGATAGGATGCCTGGACCTCCCAGAGAAGGGCATCCCCCTATAGCCCTATGCTCTATAGTACCCAGATGGCCTCCTCCAAAGTGGCAACATGCCATTATGGCTGGAGGCTCAGGCACAGAACCGGCCCAATAGAAAGGCACCAGTGAGCAATGGAGAGCCCCCTCTGAAGGAGAGAATTGGGAACCCCCTGGAAAGCCTCCTGTCTATATAAGACCCGTAGAAAATAGCAAGCAGAGGTAAGTGGAAAAAGGGTAAGAAAAAGGAGAAGCAAAGACTCACCCATTCTTCCATTCTCGTATTACTATTATCTTTTCTTTTATCACCCTCTAGAAGTGGAGAGTCCCCCAAGCTCTCTGCCTCAGAGATATCTATTTCTCTCGATCGTTCCACTGACTTGATCATTGGAGTGCCTTTGCCAGAATCCCCGACCCAAGATTTTCCTCTATCTTGCAAGACCCTCGAGTAAGATAGCAAGTCGACCTCGAGATAGAAGCCAGGGATCTGGAGGGAACCCGACATGTCAGAGCTGTAAGCCACGGCGATCCAAGCGATAACAGATTGGCATGCTAGGTAGGGAGGAGACCGATCAGAGGAAAACGTCACTCCCCCCATAACAATGAAGATCCTACGGGCGCCTATGAATTGATGCTGACTACGCGAGCCCATGGAGCCCCCACCGATCGGGCGGAGGACCCCCCTCACCATGGTAACCAACCCCTGGAGGCGAACCACCCTGCTCCATCGTAGCCACCCTCGGTGGACCCCCAGTACATTGCACTCGCCCACCAGGTCCAGCTCCTGGCCACGATAGTATGCCAACTCCATCAAAGGCAGCACTCTTTAACAACTTCACAGCAGTCGGGGACTCTGGCGGCTCGCACAATCGATCCTCGCACCAGCCTATAGTCCCTACGGGAGGGGCCACTACATGAGGTGTCACCCCCTCGGGAGGCCCATCAGGTGATTGGCAAGTGGCCACAGCATGATCCGATTGGCTGGGGGAGCCGCTCCCTGGTCTCGGACCGTTGCGTGCCCTCGCACTAGTAGCATCGGCGTGGCTAGAAACTCAAGCATGAGTCCCTCTGCTCCGGTCCACCCTCATCCCCAGCGTCCTCCATCGAGGGGTTGACTGACGAGGCCATCGTCATCGAGCAAAAAGGTGCCTCAAAGAGCATGAATGTAACATGGCAGATCTAGCCCATCGATTCGTGGAAGTACAAGGCTCCCCCAGTGAGCCCATAGGTTACGACACCCATCCGCCCTTTTCAAAGAAGATCCAAGAGGAACCGATCCCCAACAAGTTTCGTATGCTGCAGGTTGACCCCTACGATGGGAAAACCAACCCCCTGGACCACCTGGAAAGTTACAAGGCCCTCATGAGGGTCCATGGGGCCATTGACGCTCTCCTTTGCATCGCTTTCCCCACCACTCTACGAAAGGTCGCTCGAGTTTGGTTTTCTAGGCTTAAACTTGAAAGCATAGACTCTTTCCCTCATCTAGAGAGGAAGTTCGTATCATACTTTGATGCCTACAGGAAGGCATCGTGCGAGACCAAGAGCCTCTTCTCGATCTGATAACAAGATCGAGAACTCTTTTGGGACTGTGTCCCGGTTCAAGATCACCACCCTAGAGATCTAAAACCTTGATGAGTCTATCACCACGATAGCCCTGAAGAAGAGACTGCGAACCTCCCACTTTACCTACTCACTCGACAAGAAGCCCCCGAAGACATACTTGGAGTTTCTTTTTCGGGCATAGAAGTACATCCGCACCCAGGAGGCGGATCGTGCTAGGAGGGAGTTGGACAGGAGACCCCTGAAGAGATAGGCCATCAGGGAGAAGACTGGCCACCTGGACCAGAGGATGGTGCGGGTCCCATGATCGAAGCCCAGATCCAAGGCCATCCTCGTTGATGAAGGGACTTTTACTTTTCTCCTCACTCCTAGGGCAAAGATCCTGATGGAGATCGAGGGCAAGCACTTTCTGCGTCGACCCCCACTACTGAAGCCATCGACTAGGTGGGATAAATCCTGCTATTGCCATTTCCATTAGGACTATGGCCATGACATAGGAATGCCGCCACCTGAAGAGGGAGATCAAAGAGCTCATCAAGCACGGCTACCTCGACAAGTATGTGCAGGGGGGAGCACCCCTACAGCCTAGATCGAAGGGCCTCGGCCCCTCACCATCGACAACCATCCCATCGAGAAGTTGATAGGGATGATATCCTGGGAGGCAAGAAAAGCCCCGAAGAAGGCTAGGGGGAGAGGGGAGAGTGATGATGTACTCCCTTGTGTAGGGAAAGGGTCAACTGGGATAGATAATCCGAATAATGATGCCATCATCGTTGAAATAACAATAGCCAAGTACCCTATAAAAAGAATCATGGTAGATAGTGGAAGCTCCTCAGACATCCTTTTTTATGATACTTTTGCAAGGATGAATTTGTCCACTGACCAAATAAGATTGGTGTTTATGCCCTTGGTAGGCTTCACCGGAGACTCAGTTGGGGTCGAGGGAGAAATTACACTCCCAATAACCACTAGGACACCACCCCAGCAAAGCACCATGCTAGTAACCTTCACTGTTATGAAGCATCCCTCATCCTATAATGCTATCCTGGGATGCCCAGGACTCAATCAACTTGATGCCACCATCTCCATGAAATGCCTCTTGGTCTAGTTCCTAACACCATGGGGGATCAGAGAAATGAGGGGGTCCCGACAGTCGGTGCAGCACTGCTGGCAAACCATCCCAAGCCTAAGGGGAGCAAATCTCAGCCCTGCCATAGACCAACCTGACCCGATAGCATCAGAGCCAAAGAGTGGGCCGGTCGAATCCTTGCTGTCTTTTCCTTTTGGGAGACGATCCCTCGAAAATGGTACAGATTGGGGCTCTGTTGATTGAAGAAGAGAGATCTCGTCTGCTTGGCTTCTTGCATGCCAATGCGGACATCTTCGCCTAGACTGTCACTGACATGCCTGGTATCCCATCAGAGGTAATAACCTACAGGCTGAATGTTGACCCCAACCATCATCCAGTCTAGCAAAAGAAAAGGAGCTTCACCTCGGAATGACAGAAGGTTATCAACAAGGAGGTCGAAAAACTCTTCACGACAGGCTTCATCCAAGAGGTACGGTATCCTAACTGGCTTGCTAATGTGGTGATAATCAAAAAAGCCTCTGAGAAGTGGAGGATCTGTATGAACTACACCGACCTTAACAAGGCATACCCAAAGGACAACTTCTCCCTCCCTATGATCGACCAACTAGTAAATGCAACCTAGGGCCACAAGTACCTCAGCTTCATGGATGCATTCTCCTGATACAATTAGATTTTCATGCATCCAGAAGATGAGGAGTGCATGTCATTCATGACCGACCGAGGTACACATTGTTACAAGATGATGCCCTTTGGTCTCAAGAATACAGGGGTCACCTACCAGTGCTTGGTCAGCATGATCTTCAAGGACCAGATTGGCCACAACATGCAAGTGTACGTGGATGACATGCTTGTCATGAGTAGCCTGGAGGAAGACCATATCGCCGACTTGATGGAGGCTTTCGGGAATCTCTGTTGTTATCAGACAAAACTGAATCCTGCCAAATGCACCTTCGGCATGGCAACAAAAAAGTTTCTAGGGTTCATGGTGACCCAAAGGGGGATAGAGGCTAACCCCGAGAAGATCCAAGCAATCACAGACATGCGACGTCCTGCCTCCAAGAAAAAGGTCCAATGCCTGACTGGGTGCATTGCAGTTTTAAGCCACTTCATTTCATTGTCCACTAAGCATTGCCAGCCATTCTTCAAGGTCCTTCAGAAGATGAATGACTTCACCTGGACAGCAAAATGCTAAAAAGCGTTCGAGGAGTTAAAGGAGCTCCTGGCCTCACCGCCATTACTACCAAGCCGGAGCCTAGAGAGGAGCTACTCCTGCAGATTGGACAAAGATGAAAATGGATCCAATGTTGACAAAAGCTTTATAGAGGTATGATCGGATCCCTATTATATCTTACTACCAGTAGACCTAATATCTTGTATAGTGTATGTATGTGTGCTCATTTTCAATCAAATTCTAAGGAATCACACATGCTTGCTGTTAAAAGAATTATCAAATATCTGAAAGGTACAAGCAATTTAGATGTTTGGTATTCTAAAGAATCATCTTTGAATTTTATTGGTTTTTCTGATGCTGACTATGCTGGTTGCAAAATTGATAGAAAGAGTACTAGTGAAACATGTCAATTTCTAGGGTTGAATTTAATCACATGGCACTGTAAGAAACAAAACTCCATAGCATTATCCACTGCTGAGGCAGAGTATGTTGCTGCTAGTAGTTGTTGTGCTCAAGTACTTTGGATTAAACAAAAGCTAGAAGACTTTGGTGTTACACAATCTAAAATTTCAATCAAATATGATAACACAAGTGCTATAAATTTAACCAAAAATCCTATTCAACATTCAAGAACAAAGAACATTGAAACTAGGCACCATTTCATAAGAGATCATGTATTGAATAATGATATTGTACTTGAGTTCATGCCAACTGAAAACCAACTTGCTGATATTTTTACCAAACCAACTTCTGGGAGACCATGCAGGAGGATATGGCTGATTTCATGAAAAGATGCGACAAGTGCCAACGCCATACATGCATTCAGCAGTAGCCTCTATCTCCTAGCTATCAGCCCCATGGCCATTTGCCCAGTGGGGAATGGACATTCTAGGCCCTTTTCCTGTAGCGTCCGACCAATTGAGGTTCTTAATCATGGCCATCGACTATTTCACCAAGTGGATCTAGGCCGAACCCTTAACACGGATAATAGAGACGAAGGTCCAGTCTTTCTTCTGGAAATCTATAATTTATAGATATGGCCTCCCGCACACCATCATCACTAATAACGGGAAGTAGTTTGACAACCGGGCCTTTGAAGAATTCTGCTCTGACCTTGGCATCCACCACTGCTTCACTTCGATGGCTCACCCTCAAACAAATGGTGAATCTAAAGTAACCAACCACACCATCCTGCAAGGGCTCCGCACGAGGTTGGACAAGGTCAAGAGTCGATGGGTGGACGAGCTGCCCAGCGTATTGTGGGCCTATCATACCACCCCCTACATGGCCACTAGCGAGATGCCCTTTAATCTCGTCTTTGGGACTGAGATGGTAATCCTGATGGAACTCGGCCTACCCATGCTCCGGGTAGAACAATACAATGAAGATGAGAACCTCGCACGACTCCTCCTTAACCTAGACTTGCTGGATGAAACAAGGGACAAAGCCTAACTCTAAATGGCTGCCTACCGACAGCAAGTCGCACGCTATTATAACTCCTGCATCGGCCCAAGGTGTTCCAGCAGGTGACCTCGTGCTTAGGTGAGCGAAAGCATCCCAACTGGGGGAATGCGACAAACTCTTGCCGAATTGGGAGGGTACTTACTAAGTGATCAAAGCCTTACCGGGCAGGGCCTACTACCTCGCCGGGCTCGATGGCATCCGCTTCATGCGAACCAGAACTCCAGCAACTTGAGGTTGTACCACCAATAATGTAAGGCTCTTTCACAATAAATTCAAGTTCCTTTTCAGTGCAATCTTGTTTTTCACCTGTGCAGGAACTCATCTACCCCACCTAAACATAGAGCCACAAGCACGCTGCATCAAAGTCGGAAAACTTTCAAAGCCCCGCACTCAAGCCAGGAGCCATAAGCACCCCGCACCAAAGTCGGGAAGTAGCACCCTCTCGGGAGGCACAAGCACCCCGCATTTAAGCCTGAAAACTCTCAAAGCCTGACACTCTAAGCCTGGAATCTTTCGAAGCCTGGCACTCTAAGTCAGGAAGTAGCACCCTGCTGGGAGCCACAAGTGCCCCACATTTAAGCCCAAAAACTTTCGAAGCCCGAGACTCTAAGATCGGAAACTTTCCAAGCCCGGCACTCTAAGTCAGGAAGTAGCACCCTACCGGGAGCCACAAGCACCCCGCATTAAAGCCAAGAAACTTTCAAAGCCCTGCACTCAAGCCGGGAGCCATAAGCACCCCGCACCAAAGTCGAGAAGTAGCACCCCGCCGGGAGCCACAAGTGCCCCATATCAAAGCCAAAAAAATTTTGAAGCCCCGCACTCAAGCCCGAAAACTCCAAGAAGCCCGACACTTCAAGCCTGAAAACTCTAAGAAGCCTGGCACTTCAAGCCCGAAGACTCCTGAAACCCAGTATTCAAGCCTGGGAGCTCATGAAGCCTAACACCCGGAGACAAATAATTTCATCGCCCAGCTCACAGTTTAAAGATGTCAACTGAGAACCCCAAGCAAAACCCGCCATCTACCGCCTGACCCATAGCCAAGTGACACAAAAAAAAAGAAGCAAAATAGCAACCATCAAAGAGAAGATGTTTCAATTGATATAAACCTTCTGTACATCCCCTATAAGGCAAACCCAATAAATCAGAGGCCCTCCTTGAGTTACCAAAAAAAAGGGGGAAGAAAAGAGAAAAAGAAAAAGAGACGGATAATGGAAGGAAGATCTAAACATGGCCACCAACCCCTTCCCAAACCGACAAACAGCACTAGCTCCCCGTGAGGTGCTCAGGGAGGCTTCAAGCTCCGTTTCAGTCTCCTCAGACTCCGACTCCTTGAAGCAAGGCTCATCCTCTTTCCCGGGGAACGAGATGGAGGGTCTGATGTTGTCAAGACCCTTCAAATCATAGAAGCGAAAGGCCTTGCTCTTGTGTTCCCGGAATCCTCGATGGTATGAGTCCAGGATAGCCTCGGTGACCTCGTCCCTAAAAGCCTGGGATGCCATGAATTTGAGGATGGCCTCCACCGCTTCCTTCTTGGCCATCTCTGCCCATACGGTAGCCACTGCTGCCCTCTTAACCACCGCTGTGGTCCGAGCCTTCTCCTCCTCCAATTGAGCCTGGAGGGTCTATACCCTCCTCTCCAAACGGGCCATCTCCTTGGTCCAAAAAGAGTCGTTGTCACCCTCCTGGACTTTTGCACTAGGCTCCCCCTCGGGTGCCTTGGCAGTGGCCCTTTTCCGAGACATTTCTTGAAGGTCTTGGAGGCTGAACTTCATCACTACAATATAAAGAAGATAGAAGAAAGGAAGTTTAGCTTTTCAGGACTTCACCCAAGAAGAAGAAGAAAAGTGGCTCTAGGATGAAAGCCTTGTTCTTCCACCATCTGAGGAACCTCCAAAGACTGAGAAGATGGATCATATTTAATGACCCGGAGCCCTGTTGCTTCGTACCCATAGAAAATGTGTGCTATGTCTCAGCCGAGCCAATCAAGAGACATCGCGTATTGAAGCGATGTTTTGAACCAAAGCAGTTCTCTTAAAGCTGGTGCATCATTAATAACCGCCTTTGTGGAGAGAAGGCATGGCGATGCTCGGACGGCGCAGAAGCATGACCGCCTGAACGCCGGCACCTCCGGCATTGGAAATGAAAGGGACGCGCCCCCTCCATGCCAGCATAATCATTACTCCCTTCGCCCCAAGTGGATGCTTCAATCTCCGAGCTTGAGAGTGGGAGGCAATTGATACCACGACATCCACTGACATGGACCGGGGCAGTGATGTTTGCTAACATGGAGCCTGCAAACGACCATGATAGCAAAGAAGCCTACCACATGAACTAGGCCGCATGGCGAAAAGCTAAAAGGATCACCTTGCTAAGGTCAACTCCCAGTCGAGGTAGGGCTCATTGGGCAAGCCCCCGTCTTAGGTTAGCTCCCGGTTGAGGTTGAGTCTACATCTCTAGAAAGGACCACCTAGTCGAGGTCAGCTTCCAGTCGAGGCAGGGCTCATTGGGTGAGCCCCCCCGTTTGAGGTTAGCTCTCGATCGAGGTTGAATCCGCCTCTCTAGAAAGGACCACCTAGTCGAGGTCAGCTCTTAATCGAGGCAGGGCTCATTAGGCGAGCCCCCTGTTTGAGGTTAGCTCTCGGTTGAGGTCGAGTCCATCTCTCTAGAAAGAGCCACCTTGTCGAGGTCAGCTCCCAGTTGAGGCAGGGCTCATTGGACGAGCCCCCTATCTGAGGTTAGCTCCTGGTTGAGGTCGAGTTTGCCTCTCCAAAGTTGACCCTCCTACCAGGTGCAAGGTTTCCCATCAAAGGTGCAAAGAGAGGGGAAGCCAGAATTCAAAACAAAAATAGCAAGATACCTGGCCACCCTGACTCTCCAATAGGTGGCGCATACACTGCCATGGGGGCAGGTACCCCCTTGCAGCATGTCATGTGCACGATCTACACGATTCGATCAATGTCAGGCTCCCAGCCTTGTAATATGCTGACATGTCGATGACTGAATGACTGGGAGACTGCAGCTTCCATGATAGAATGCCTGGACCTCCTAGAGAAGGGCATCCCCCTATGGCCCTATGCCCTGTAATACCCATATGGCCTCCTTCGAAGTGGCAACATACCATTATGGCTGGAGGCTCAGGCATAGAACCGGCTCGACAGAGAGGCACCAGCGAGCAACGGAGAGCCCCCTCTAAAGGAGAGAACCAGAAACTCCCTGGAAAGCATTCTATCTATATAAGACCCGCAGAAAATAGTAAGTAAAGGTAAGTGGAAAAAAGGTAAGAAAAAGAAGGAGAAGCAAAGACTCCCCCATTCTTTCATTCTTGTATTACTATTATCTTTTCTTTTATTACCCTCTAGAAGCGGAGAGTCCCCCATGCCCTCTACCTCAAAGGTATATGTTCTTCTCGATCGTCCCACTGACTTGATCATCAGAGTTCTTTTGCCAGAATCCCCGACCCAAGGTTTTCCTCTATCTTGCAAGACCCCTGAGCAGGCTAGCAAGCCGACCGCGAGACGAAAGCTAGGGATCCGGAGGAACCCAATGCATCAGAGCTACAAGCCACGATGATCCGGACGGCAACAGATAGCATACCAAACAAAGATCCAAGAGGATTTTTTATAACCATCAAATCAATTGTTTAAACTTTTACTAACTCATTAAAGCCTAAAAATTAAAACCCAATAGTTAGAAAATTAAAAGCCCAATGGTAAAATAATTAAATATTAAGAATTGATTGGTCAAGAAAATTTTGGATTTTCCTAACAAAAGAAAGCAAAAATAGCACAATTCTAAGATCACCATTTTATTAATCTAGTTAATGATTGTGATCATGGGAATGATAGGTCTTGTATCACTTATCTAAATGGTCAACATGGCTATCAATTTTCTATGAAGGATCTTAGTCCTTTACATTATATTTTGGGGATTGAAATCACAACAATCGTTGATAGACTTATTTTGTCTCAAACAAAACATTCTCTAGATCTTCTCTTATAAGCCTCTATGATTCGTTCCAAACCATATAACTCTCCAGCTATTACTTCCAGCTTTTTGTCTAATAATCCATTGCTGGATCCAGTTCCTTCTATCATAGTATTATTGGTTCATTACCATATCTCACTCTCACTCAACTTGATCTTGCCTTTGTAGTAAATTAAGCTTGCTAGCTCATGAATGCCCTAATACCAATCCTCTTGTTGCAATAAAGAGAATCTAGCATTTTTATTTTTTTGAAGGCATAATTACTCATGGAATTCACTTTTCTCAGAATCCTTTGTATCTTCAAGCCATTTGTTATGCTGATTAGGCTATAGAATCAAATACCCGATACTCCATTAGTGATTACTATGTTTTCCTTCTATCCAATCCTATCTTATGGAAGGCTAAGAAACAACTAATGATATCTCATTCTTCTACCAAAGTTGAATATAGTGCTCTAGTTCATTATATTGCTGAATTATTTTGAATTTGCCAATTAATTAATGAATTATATATATTTTATATAATAACTTCCTATATTTTTATGTGATAATAGTTATCACATCCCAAACCCCACACCTAAGTTGGCCACATATTCCCCTGTAGTCTAATTCTAAAATATATGCAAGGCCAAATAATCTGAACTAAATCACTTAACATTAAGAGATAACAATTTAGGCAAACCATACTATATTCTTTAGTGGAAACTAAAGTTACCCAAAATATACAATTCAGATATATCTGGTATCAAATACAAAACTATATATTACTACATTCTCACCAAAAGTTCTAACTCAATCTATTTAACTAAGTGTTTTGCACTCTGAAAAAGAAATAGAAATGATAATATAAGCTAATAGCCCAGTAAAAATTTCCTAAGCACATACATAAGCATGAAAAAATGATATCAGCTCTTTGATAAATATACCTATTGAGAAAATAATGATTCAAATGTCAACAATTAATAATCGAGCATTCATATAACCATATGACCTTCTCAACAAAGATACCATTATATTCATCAAGTTGCAATAATAAATAATTCAAATATATATATAATACTCCATTAAATAGCAACTCATATGTGCTCATCGTACATAACCAGATCATCAATTCTATTTAATCAAAACTTCATTTTAAATGCTATTAATGTTTCTTAGCATAATTACTAAGTTATCTTTATCACTATCATTATTAATATTATTATCATTATCACTATCATTATTGATATTATTATCTTTATCACTATCATTATTAGCATTATTATCATAACATATTTTATTGCAGGTCGGATCCTACTTTTTTGGCATTTGGACTATTCATGGTCACGCTCCTATCCTTTACTAGTCACACTCAAGTGTGTACGACGTTCTTGCCCACGATCATGCTCTTGCCTATCACTGGCCATATCCTTTACTAGCCACACTCAAGTGTGTACGACGTTCTTGCCCACGATCATGCTCTTGCCTATCACTGGCCATATTGAAGGGAGAAGAGGAGGGAGAAGAGGGGCATTCCTCTCTTAGTGGAATAAGAGAGATGGTTGTGCTATCCCCTATTAGACATCATGATAACGAGGATTTCATCCTTTTTAAAAATAGAATAATAATAGGAAAAGAAACTAAAAAAGTTAGATTTTTATTTATCTAAGTTGAGGTGGAAGAGAAGAAGAGAAGGTGATGATGAGCATGAAAAGCAAGAAGGTGGAAAGTAAGAAAGAAAGAAGAAGAAGAGTGTAAAGAAGAAGAAGAGAGGAAGAGAGAGAATGTGGGGTAAAAGAGAGAACATAGGAAAAAGCAAGAGAGTGATGTGTGGGAGAGAATGATGGAAGGAAGGGAGGCGATGGGAGGAGAGGGAAAGAGCAATGGGGAGGGAGTTTCTATCTCATGGAATAAAATATTTATCCTCTATTCCGATCATTATCTTAAAATTGCCTTAACAAGTAGGTTAGCTAGCTGGGAGCTAGGCTAGGCCTCACATTCTACCTCCATTAATTAAACACTACAAGAAAAAGGGTATTAGCGATGATTATTAGTGATGGCAAAAAGCCATCATTAATAATAATTTTTAATGACCAAATATTACTACAAAAATCAAAAGTCATCGATAAAAATATAAAACTATTAGCGATGGTATCTCTAGTTATTAGCAAACATATTTTTCATTACTAAAATATCTTAAATTTTTATTTTTTTATTTAGAAAAAAAATTGTTAGTGATGTCAAACTATTATTAGTGATAGAAATTTGTACTGTCACTAAAAATTTTTCCCAAATTTTTCTCCCCCACCCAATCGATCCATTTTAGCTATCCTAAAATATTTCCTTCCCCTTTCCCTATTGGTTTTCCCATCCCCGCACCATTGTCCCTATGGCGGATCGGCCATCCCCATGCCAAACTGCTGTCCTTGTATCAGATTGGTTATGTCCATGCCTCTGCCTCCCCCTTTCTTCCCCACTAGGGTGCTTCCCCCGCCGGCCACTAGAACCCTCGTCCCTGCACTCCAGCACCCCTATCCCAATCATTCTCTCCACCCCATCCCTACCAAATCTATCATCCCCATGCTGTCATTCCCATGCCACCATCTCATCCCCAAGCCCCAGTCCTTGCACCCCATCCCCATGCTGGATCCGCCATTCGTGGGGTCCCTCATTGTTATGCTTCTAGTGAGTATTAACAATGGTGGCGATGATAGTATTAGAGTTGTCATCCAAAATTACTTTTTTAATTAAAATATATTAATTAAAATTAATTAGATATTTATTTAACTAATTAATTATGTATTAATTTAATTAATTAATTATGTATTTATTTAACTAATTAATTAGGTGTTGTGCACAGTGTTGCCTTCTATACCACCCTTATAGGGCATTTGGTATAAGGCCATGCCGGGAGTTCCATGGTATTGAGCAGCATTCCAAACAAGAGGGTGGGCATGAACGTATGCCCTGCATGCATGGGACTCGAGTCTTTGCATGCATAGCGCAAGTAGAGGCCCAGGTCATGCACCCCACACACTTGTAAGATCCTAGGTCATGCGCCTCGTGTGCTTTAGGTCAAGGAAAGGTGTTGAGCGGCATTGCAAACATGGAGGCTGGGCCATGCCCCATGTGTTTGGGCCTCGGGTACCAACCAACATCCAAGGTAGCTAGCCTGGGTGCAAGGACCGAGTGCATATTCTATGGTATCACATAATTAGGGATTAATTTAATTAATTAATTAATTAGATATTTATTTTAAAAATTTTATATTTCATAGAATTATAGATCTGTCTTTTGATTAATGTACACATTCTATGGCATTCATATATTTGTATATTTTTTAATAGGTAGGAGAATTATATACATTACTTAATTCATTGTCCAATGTGGACTGTTTGGAAAATGCAATTAATTCTATAGGTCATTATAGTAATCAAACAGTATATTAAGAGTTTGACAGAAATTTTGGATAGCATTTTTTTTTAGTTTTCCTCATACATTTAAAGTCATACGGGGAGAATGAAAGAAAAATATTATCAAAATTTCTTTTGGCACCTATTATGTATCATTTGATTTCATAATTGGTCCATAGAATTAATATAATTCCAGAATGGAATAGGACTTTCTGTGTCTATTAGTTGATGATAGGATGTATTTATTATATAAGCCATTTTAAATAATAAAATAATTAAGTAGCAATTATCTTGTGTTGTCTTGGAGCTGGTGGTGGAGCTGGTAGCATAGGTCCGGGAGATGGTATATATAAAAAAAGCCCTGGTGAAGGTACTTCGATGCTCAAATTAGTATTTGAACCAACAATATGAGCATAGGCGGGAGAGCATACATACCCTAGAGCTTGCATGGAGCCCTTTTTATAGGCAAAGATTCAAGGGCATTTTTGGGATGATGAAATCCTGCTAGATCTAGTAAAAAATGATAGAATCATCCACGTATCTCCCAGGGCTTGCTTGTTGGAAGGGCATGTCTTGTCCCCTTAAATATATCTTTGTCATGTGCCTAATGTATGCCATGTTTCACTAATGGTGGCATGGAGCCCTTAATTGCTCGGATATGTCAATGATCCAGGATTTTAAGATATGATGGAGAGTCCAGCTATGTGGTGGAAGCTATAGCTATAAGTGTTGATAGATCGTGCCTTCAAGATTTTAAAAAGATGCACCTATTGGGATATGTCAGTTCAAGTACAAGCCAGCCACCTATTCAACTGGTCGGAGCTTTTCTTCTGAATCGTAAACCTCAGACCAAGGTATTCAGAAATGACCAAGCAACCAATGGGCAAGCCAAAACTCTTAACGGGCCTATGGCCCCTGAAAACAAGGTCTTCAGCCTAGACCGAGGAGTGGCCTTCATTATCTCTCGAAGACACGGTCTTTGGTTTATGTCAAAGACATGGTCTTCGACCTACATCAAAGATCAAGTCCTCGCCTATGTCGAAGACATGATCTCCGATCTATCTTGAAAGGATCCGAGGACGAAGACATTCCCTGATTCAATTACAAAAATCTTCCTAAAAGGGAAGTCTGAAGACGGACCCTCGATCTGTCTTAAGTCATACGGACACAACAAGCAATGGTTATCATCGACTATCTCTGAAACACAATCATGGCGCGTAACTCCAGTGGCAATGCCTCCAGTCTGGCCGCCAAAACTGTTTAATAACTACTCATGATTCCAAATTGTGGGAAAGAAATTAACTCCCCTATTATAACCGCTGGAGGAAGAATGGAACCGCGGGCTGGACAACTCCTTATAAATAATGGTAAGAGGGAATGCTCGAGATAAGGCACAGGATACTTCTAAAAATCTGAGAGTCTTCCCTTCTCCATCTGATCCTTCTTAGAATCTTTCTCATTTTGTGGCTGGAGCATGTCTCTAGCTTTGGCATCGGAGTGTCCCCCGTCAGAGAAATTTTGGCCAGGGATTTGTTTTGCAGGTGAACCAGGGAGTGGGCTTGCGATCCAGTAGCTTCGCCCGGTCGAAAAAGGGACTCCGCGCCAACAGATTGGCATGCTAGGAAGGGGCGCAATTCGCATTGTTAAGCTCCCCTCCTTGACAAAGGGAAAGTAAGAAATTCTCGATGGCAAGAGGGAAAACTCAGGGTGCCTCAACGAGTCAAAGTCGTGCTCCATCATAGGGGGGTGCACCCCCAGTAGAGAACGACATTCCACCTCCTACAATTATCGTGGGATAGCAGCAGTTCGAAGCCCTCCGAACCAGGTCACTAACCTCACGGCTTTGGATCAGGACTTCCAAAATAGAGCTTTCCAGGTGGATCATCCGCCGGCCACCTCCAGACATAGCTCTCGATCCCGAATAAAGAGAGCCCCTTGAGAGGGGTCCACACATCTCTACCCCCGTCCTCGGCCCTCTCCTGAAGGCTGAAGTTCAAGAATGCCTAGGCCCACCGATTCCCCGTAGAGAGGGAAAAGACCTAGGCAAACTTTCTCAACCTCTTCCGAACACTCTACTCCCATAGAGAAAGCGCCAAAGCAGGTTCTCCTCGATTACAATGAGAAATTCAAGGCCATCGAATCAGAGATGGCGAGAATGCGGGAGTAGAGAGATCATAATGATTTAGCGATGTGTGATCTGCACCTGCCCTACATTGATCGTGTCATGGTCGAAGTCATGCCTCGGCACTTCAGGGTTCCCCAGATGGAACCCTACGACAGCACCTCCGATCCTTTTGACTATCTGGGCAGTTTTAAGGCCCATATGATGATCCAGGGAGCTTTGGATGCGATGTACTGTCTTGCCTTCCCGGCCACCCTAAAGAAAGCTGCTCAGATGTAGTACTCGAGCATATGCCCAGGTACCATTAATTCCTTCTCCGAGTTAGAAAAATTATTTGTCTTGCATTTCAGGACTTGTCGCAAGATCCCCTAGAATACGGATATACTATTCCTCCTTCACCAGAATGAAGGAGAAAGTCTGCAAGATTACATCTCCAGATTTAATATGGCCACACTCGAGATCCCCGATCTCAACGAGCATGTGGCCATGTCAGCAATGAAGAAGGGACTTCGTACATCCATGCTCACCTTTTTCCTGGATAAGAAGTTTTTCAAAAGCTACACTGAGCTCCTATCGAGGGCTCAGAAATATGCCGAAGCTGAAGAGCAGGCGGTGAATCGATGACTGATTGAAGGGAAGCCCCCTTCAAAGAAGAAAAATAATAGGGGACAAGGCCCCCTATTTCTAATAACAACAACAAGTATGCTGACTGTTGAAGAAGTCCTCCCAGGCCCAGAACATCGGGCGGGAGATTTGACTCCTGTACCCCCCTCAACCTCCCTCATGAAAAGATTCTCTTGGAGATAGAAAAAGAAAACTATCTCCAGTGACCGCGTCCCATGAAGGCATCCTCTTCCGCAAGGAACAGGAATAAGTACTGCCGATTCCACCGGGACCACGGCCATAATATCGAAGAATGCATCCAACTGAGAGATGCAATAGAGGATCTCATCAAGAGAGGATATTTGGGGCAGTATGTTGGTCATCAGGACCTCGACTAGAAGCTACTGTCCCCCAATTAGCTCCTGAAGAGGTTGAACTACCAAATCAAAGGCCCACCAATGGAGGCGTGGGAATGATACATCGACCTGTCGACTGGAGAAGAGACGAAGATGATGTCCCGAAGCAACTCAAAGACAACAACACTATTCTCTTCTCCGATGATGACCTTGCAGGAGTTTGGCTCCCACACATGACCCTATTGTAATCTCGGTCGTTGTGGCCAATTATGATGTACAACGAATTTTAGTTGACAATGGAAGTTCGACCGATGTCTTGATCTACGATGCATTCTCTCAGATGTGTTTGCCTAGAAACAAACTACAAAGGTTCCCTATACCACTTACCGGCTTTGGAGGTAATCAGATTGATGCCGAGGAAGAAATAGTACTGCCTGTAACCCTCGGTACCGAACCTCGATAAAAGATACTACTGATCAATTTCATGGTAGTCCGAACCCCTTCGACCTACAACATTATTCTAGGATGGCCTGTCTTGAACAAATTCCGGACCATAGTGTCATCCTACTACCTCCTGGTGCGCTTTCCCACCAAAAATGGTGTCGAAGAAGTAAGAGGAGTCCAGAGAATGGTACGACAATGCCTGATGATCTAGGACAAGCACTCTAATAATCCTACAACTTGGGATTAGCTAGATCCGAGAAACTTGACTATAGATTCTGGTGAACCTATGGAGAGAACTATCTCGGTACCCTTAATTAAAGAGGACCCCACCAAGGTCGTGTAGATTGGGAGTATGCTTGATGAAAAAATCAGAACGGAGCTGATCTGCTTCGTCAGGGATAATGTTGATGTTTTCGCCTGGTCAGCTCGGACATGCCAGGAATTCTCGCCGAAGTGATCATTCATCGGCTGGAAGTTGTTCCTGGGTATAAGCCAGTCCAACAAAAGAAGAGAAGCTTTGCCCCCGAAAGACAAAAAGTAATAGATGAAGAGGTAAGCAATCTCCTCAAGGCAGGGTTCATCCGGGAAGCCCACTATCCCGAGTGGTTGGCCAATGTGGTAATGGTAAAGAAAGCTAATGGCAAGTGGAGGATCTGCATCGATTACACAGACCTTAATAAGGCTTGCCTGAAGGATAGCTTTCCTCTCCCAAAGATTGACCAACTGGTCGACGCTACTGTCGGCTACCAACTGCTAAGTTTTATAGATGCTTTCTCTGGCTACAATCAGATCCGAATGGATCTCCAAGATGAGGAGAAAATGGCTTTTGTCATCGATAAAGGTCTATATTGCAACAAGATGATGCCATTTGGGCTCAAGAACACTGGAGCAACATTTCAGAGATTGATCAACAAGGTTTTCAAGGAGCAGTTGGAGAGAAACCTGGAGGCCTATGTCGATGATATGATCATCAAAAGACTCCTTAAAAAAGATCACATCCAAGACCTGAGGGAATCATTCAACGCCCTGCGACGTCATCGAATGAAGCTAAACCTGATGAAGTGCGCCTTTGGGGTTACTTCGGGTAAGTTTTTGGGTTTCCTCGTTACCAAGCGAGGGATTGAAGCAAACCCTGAGAAAATTCAGACCCTCAAAGATATGAGGCATCCATCCTATAAGAAGGAAGTCCAACAGCTAACAGGGAGAATCGCCTCCTTAAGTAAGTTTATCTCTCGCTCAGCCGAGAAATGTCTTCCATTTTTCAAGGTACTTCGGCAGTCTCGGGACTTCAAATGGACCGAAGACTACCGTACTACCTTTGAAGAGTTGAAGAAGTACTTAGAAACCCTGCCTTTACTTTCCAAACCTTAAGAGGGAGAGGTGCTCTACTTATATCTTTCCACCTCGGACGAAGTAGTTAGGTCAGTCCTTGTTCAAAGAGAAGAAGATGCCTCTCACAAGTCGATCCACTACATCAACAAAGTTCTGCATGATGCTAAAATAAGATATTCAAAAATGCAGAAGCTGATCTACTCTCTGATAACTATGGCAAAGTGACTACGGCCTTACTTCCATGCCCATGCCATCGTGGTGCTGATCGATCAGCCCCTCAAGATCTTTCTCCGATGTCCTGATACTTCAGGAAGGATAGCCAAATAGGCTATGAAACTAAGTGAGTTCGACATTAGTTTCTAGTCTCGATTGGCTATGAAGGCCCAGGTGCTTTCAGATTTCCTGGCTGAATGCACCTGAAAGTTCGAAGATGAAGCACCTCCAGTAGAAGAAGGAAATCCGAAGAATACGGAGTCCATTTGGGTGCTCCATGTGGACGGAGCATCCAATTCCATTGGATGTGGAGCTGGCTTTATACTGGCTAAACCCAATGGCCACACAATAGAGTATGCACTTCGGTTCTCCTTCCATGCTTCAAATAATTAGGTCAAATATGAAGCCATGCTTGCAAGACTTCGGATCGCCAAGAGTTTAGGAGTTCGGAGACTCCAGGCTTTTTCGGACTCTCAATTAGTGGTAAATCAAGTTAAAAGAGAATATGAAGCCAGAGATCCCACCATGGTGCAGTACCTGAAAAAAGTATAAATCTTATCTTCTCAACTGGAATACTTCGAAATCATTCATGTTCCTAGATTGGAGAACTCCCGGGCATATGCGTTGTCTCGACTTGCCACTACAACCCCGGAATCCCTCGGTCGCACCTTCGTTGAACACCTTGAACACCCAAGCATAGATGAAGAAGCTATGGAGGTGCACCAAATTGAGACCGAGCCAAGCTGGATGGAGCCCATCATCAAGTTCTTAAATGAGGGTATGCTACCGTAAGATAAGGCAGAGGCCAAAAAGATCCGCTGGATGGCATTTCAATATGTCATCTTAGATGGAGCTCTCTACAAAAGATCATTCTCTCAAACTCTACTGAAATTCTTGGGACCGTCAGATGCTGACTACTCCTTGAGAGATGTCCACGAGGGGATATGTGGTGATCACTTAGGGGGCAGGTCCTTAGCGTATAAAATTATACACCAAGGATACTATTGGCCCTCCATTCAAAAGGAGTCGGCCGACTTCGTGTGAAGATGTGATCAATGCCAGAGATATGCCCACATTCAGAGATAACAAGCAAGTCACTTGACCCAGTTGACAGCCCCCTGGCCTTTTGCTTAGTGGGGGATGGATATTCTTGGCCCATTTTTGCCCACATCTGAGTAGAGGAAATTCCTCCTTGTGGCAATTGACTACTTCATAAAGTGGGTCGAAGCTGAACCACTGGTCCAAATCACAGAGGACAAGGTTGAGAATTTTGTCAAAAACTCCATCATATTTTGGTTCGGGATTCCACATACAATAATCACTAACAACGGGAGCAGTTCGATAATTCGAAGTTTAAATACTTCTGCACTCGGTATCATGTGCAACAAAGGCTGACTTTCGTTGCCCACCCATAGTCCAACGAAGAAGCCGAAGTAACTAATCGGACCATTCTCCATGACCTGAAGACGAGGCTGAACGCTGCCAAAGGACTTTGGACAGAAGAGCTGACGTTCATCCTCTAGGCATATAGAACTATCCCGAGAACGGCCACCGGCAAGTCTCCATTCAACCTGGCATACGGTACCGAAGCCGTTCTTCCTTTCGAAGTTTCCCTCCAATCTCTAAGAATCGATAATACAAAGGGCCTGAAAATTTCGATCGTAGAAGAATTGACCTGGATCTGTTACCAAGCACCAGGCTTCAGGCCCAAATGAAAATGGCAACATACCAGCAAAAGGTCGCCAAGTATTACAATTCCAGAGTAAAGGAGCAAATTTTTCGTACAAGGGACATGGTGATGTGAAGGGCAGAAGTGTCCAGGCTAACAGAATAGGGTAAGCTTTCCCCTAACTGGAAAAGTCCATACCAAGTCGAAGAAGTCATACATCCAGGAACATATCGACTCAGGATTCTGGATGGTAAAATTCTGTCTCGACTGTGGAATGTACAAAACCTTGGCAAATACTATCAATGAACAGGTCCTTAAATCTTTTGTATAATTTTGTCCAACTCTGAATGGCCCGTTGCATCAACTGAATGACAATGGCTTGAATGGCATGATCTAAGGGATTGGCCAATGGTGCAAAGGAGAGTCTGATCCACTCACCTTATCGGTATGCCCGACGAACGCAACGGACAGCCCAATCAGGCTGCCAAAATGATCAAAGGAACATGGATGGTTAATGTAACCTACCCTATGAAAAACCCGAAGACATGCCGGGGTGGGCCTAATCAGCCTACCTTACACTAAAGAAGGTGCGGGGATGGTTTCTATAGCCTACCCTATGGTATGTCTAAAGACGCGCTAGGGCGGGCTTAAACAGCCTACCTTGATTATGGCAGGAATGCACAGGGATGGCTTAGATGCCCTACCCTACGGTAAATCTAAAAACGTGCTAGAGTGGACCTATATCACTCATCCTGTCAACAGTAAACACTTGATGGGATGGTCTAGCCGATCTCACATCTCTTTGCATATCCTAAATGTTTTGGAAAATATACACCTTCGACATATCATAATACGACAAGTCACAGAGAAGGTGTGGAAGAAGTAGAAAACTTCATTTCATTTTTGAATTTTTACAAAAAAAAAAAAAAGACAAGGAGCATTGCAGATAGGGGGAAGGTAGATTCAGTGACCACCAGCCAACCCTTTCCCATGCCGGTGGGAGACATCAAAGCCCTGGAAGGAGGATGGAGAGGCTCCGGTGTTTCCTTCGGAGTCTGACTCCGACTCATCTTCAAAGTCAGAATCGAATTCATGACCAGGGAATGGGACGGAAGGTTTGATGTCTTGCAAGCCCTTTAAATGGAAGAACTTGAAAGCCTTGTCCTGATGCTATCGAAACTCCTAGTGGTACGAATCCAGGACCACCTCCACAACTTTGTCTTTGTAGGTAGGAGAAGCCACGAAGTCTGAGATGGCCTCTGCCAACCTCTTTCTAGACTCCTCCACCTCTGCAACGGCAACCTCAACCCATGCCTTGGCCTCCACCAGGCGGGCCTCCAAGATCCGGATTTTCCTCTCCAGGTGAGCAATGACCCCCTACGGGTCATCGTTTTCACCTCTCCGAGGAGCCTTAGAGCTAGGCTCCCCCTCAGGTAGGGCCTCAGAGGCCCTCTTCATTGCCGCCTTCTTAAGTTCGGAAATACTGAACTTCATTCCATTGGGATGCTGGAGAAAGAAGGGAATCTTCCAAAATGGGAGTCTGAAATTGCGATGGCCTTTGATAGGGGGAGACAGGTCCCTATTTATAAAGACGTTACACCCATGAGCGACCATAGGGAAACATGCTCCATGCCTTTCCCAGATGCACCAAAGGATGCCACGTGTTGAAGTGACGCCTTGAAACTCCAGGTGATCGCTTGGGAGTGGTATGATCGCCAATAACTGCTATTGGGGATGGCTACCGCCGGCACTTCAAATCCAGAATAATCTTCATCATACGGCGATGGCATTAATGGCTCCCTTTCAGAAAGGGAGGATATGGCGACACTCGAAATGCACAGGGATGTAACCGTTCGAATATCGACACACTCAACAAAGGCAACGAGAACCATAATCAATGTTCCTTAATCAATGGTCAACAGAAGAATGACACCTATTTGTCGTGTCCATTCCTAGATAGGCAGATTAATTATGAAGGAAGACTGGCATCGGCCTGGCTTGATCGTGGCCAGTTGTCAGCAATGGCATTTCGATTTTGCTTCGAAACTCATCTTCGATGCCAGCCATGAGCCAAACAATCTTCGGCTTTGGCTCCTCGGCCAAAAAGGAGAAAGAGCAATGTAATTTAAGTCATCACCAAAGCCAATAACTTTATTTAAACCATATTCAAACATGACATAACATGTACAAAAAGGAGAAAGCCACTTGGAAATTCAGAAGAGTTCGTCAGTTACATTTCAAAGGAAAGTAAGGAAGAGATATGATGCCTAAAGCTACACAAATCCCTAGGCATTGGCCGGAGGAGACCTAGCATCACAAGATTAGAGCAGTCTATCAATTTGTGCAGAGAGAGTTTCCTCGACTTGGGTTAGGTCCAGAGGGTCTTTAACCTAGACCCCCTCCTTAGCTTGGACTCTCTCTTGGGCCGGGATCGAAATTACATTCAAGTCTTTGGCTGCGACAGGAGCTTTTTCCCCCAAGCTTGGCACCTCTTCAACTTCTTCAACCTGGGCCAAAATTATACTGGGAGCCTCGACCATGATTGGGATCTCCTCCCTTGGACTTGACATCTCTCTGATTTCCTCTACGGCCTCGGCTCCCTCTTCTTCTTCGTAATGTCGTAAGCAGGGATAGCAGAAAGATCAAGGTTAGGAAAAACCCCACTGACCTTGGCGAGTCCATCATTAAAATCGTGCTGGTAGCTGTATAAGGTCGCCTCATTTATTTCCTATTGGAATTGTGAGGACTTCCTAAAATCTGCTACAGCTTTACCTGCTAGCTCTTTCAAGACTTCAGACTCTCTCCTAGCTGCCTCAGACTCCAAGGCTGCCTCTTCAGCCCTTAAAGATGCCTTTCTGGCTCTAAGGATGCCTCTTCAACCCTCCTGTTTGCCTTCTCAATCGCCTTGGTCAGATCTTCCATCTTTTCTTGATTCTCCTTGGTGGATTGTTTCAAGGAATCGACATGTTTTCTACTCTTCCTCAACTCTGCCCCTTGCCCCGCGATTGTTAAGTGGGCATTCTTCAGCTCACTCCTAAGGCCGTGAACTTCAGCATCTGCATGAGCGAGACGATCCTCCATGGACTGCTTCAATTCTTCGGCCACCTCTTTTTTAGCCCTGGCTTTATGGAGCTCTTCCTTAAGACCATGGATGAGGCTATCGACATTCCCTAGGCCCTCCTCCATGAAGGTGATGTTGTAGATCAACTACATCGATAAAGCGAGGTTATGGACCGAACAACCCTCCGGGCAAAGAAAAAATGATGAGGATCTCACCTATTGCAGGGAGGAAAAGGTAGAGTCGGATATTCTAGCGAGGCTTCGACCTCGGATAACTACCAAATCATGAGGCAGCAATGTATCCTTTAGCGCCCTCCTAGCCACAGCTGGGACCAACAGTCCCCCAATGGGGGAAAGCTCTGAAGAGTCCGTGAGGCAGCTCCTAGTTGGAGAAACCTCCTGAACGGGCTCCCTCTTGACTTGTAGTGCCTCGCCCCTATCCACCGCAGGGGGGCAAGGCAGTGGCACAACAGCCACCGGAGACGAACTCTCCCTTGTGCGAATTGGAGAGATAACCATCGATGAAGATTCAACTTGCTGAGGCCCTGTTGGGGCCTCCATCATTGGCACCACGTCCCCCCCAGAGGTTCCTCTGGATGATCAAGTGCTCCTACTCCTCTTAGGATCATCCCTTCGAGCCTTCTTCCAAATCGTCGACCTTAAAGGAGGGGCCTGAGCTGTCCTCTTCTCAGAAAATTGGTGGAGCCAGCCCAAGTTAGGCTTCATTCCACCGCCTACAAATAGAAAAACTCCTCTGAGTTGACTGAACTACAACATGAATGAAAGAGAAGAGGTAAAAATATCCACCATTTATACCTAACACAGGAAACTCACTGATCCCTGTGAGATGGAGATTCCTCTCCTCCAACAATCGTGGATAGGAACGGCCTTCGAATCAGTCAATAAGTCATAATCAGACTGATCAGCTGCCAAAACATTTTTTCCATCGTTGGTGGTTAAACGTGGATCCTTCCAATCACTACTGAAATCCCACGGTTCGATAGATGACACAAAAATGAAGATAGGTTTCGACCTATTGATGGCACCAGGCATATCCTTGATGATCTTGCGACCAGGTCGAGGGTCGATCACCCACCATCCGCTACCATGGAAATCTCTCTTGAGCACAAAAAGGGCAGTAAACAAATTGGTCTCGGGGTTCACATTAGCTATGTGACACCGGACCAAAAATCCACAGATGTTCCGAATGCTATTCGGAGTCAACTGCGCAGGCACTACTTGGTGCAGGTGAAAGATTTTGATGAAGCAAGGATACAGGGGAAATCGAAGGCTAGCCTTCAAATGGTCTTCGTACATGGCCAAACATCTAGCAGGAGGTTTGTTCACCCATTCCTTAGATGTGGAAAGGATTAGAGGAAATCCTTCAGAAACGTGATAGCGTTCTCGAAGGTGAGCAACCTTTCTTGGTGAAATGGAGCTGGGAACTGACTCCAGACTCACTACATCATCGGCCCCTGAAGGCCCGACCTTTTCCCTTTGGCTTCCTATAGACTCAACCATGACAAAAAAGCGAGGCAAAGAAACGGAAGGAAAATTCTACCTGCGGAAGGGACTAATGACCAAGTATAGGGAAAGCTGGGCCAAAACTGAAAGTGTGAGGTTGAAGAAGCTTCCTCAGCCAGACCTTTTCTCCTTTTCAAAAAGAGATGAAAAAGTTCCAAGGCAACATCTCGATAAACGGAACCACCTTCATAAACCTGCCACGGATGCTCGAGATAGCTGCGCAACCCCAAAACGGCCCTAAGCTGATTTGACACAGAATAGACCAAAGGTCACAATCCATATAAATCAATGGCCAAGATAGAGCGCACTCATCATCCAAGGGGTGGGGAGGGACCACGACCGTTGCTTAAATCCCAACCAAAAGATTGGTTGAACCGTCGCGCCATGAAAAAAGGAGAGACAGTCCCTGGTTCGTCCACTCTTTTTTCACCCCTCAATCAGGGAATGATAGCTGTCCATCACCTGATTCCCGAATCAACCAGCAATTATGGTAGACAGTCCAATCAGAGATTTTGTAATCATCCACTATGCCATCCCCTAAGAAGAAAATGACAAACCAGTTATACTCTCACTCTTCGGGGCAAAACTTCACTTCGAAAATTAAGAGTAGGGGGGTAACTGTTGGGTTATGTCAGTCCAAGTATAAGCCAGCCACCGATTCAACCAGCTAGAAACTTTTCTTCCGAACCGTAAACCTCAGACCAAGGTATTTAGAAATGACCAGGCAACCAACGGGCAAGCCAAAACTCTTAATGGGCCAACAGCCCTTGAAGACAAGGTCTTCAGCCTAGACCGAGGAGTGGCCTTCATTGACTCCCGAAGACACGATCTTCAGTTTATGTCGAAGACATGGTCTTCGGCCTACGTCAAAGATCAAGTCCTCGATCTATGCCAAAGACATAATCTCCGATCTATCTCGAAAGGGTCCGAGGACGAAGACATTCCCTGATTCAATTATGAAAATCTCCCTAAAAGGGAAGTCTGAAGATGGACCCTCGATCTGTCTTAAGTCTATATGAACATGACAAGCAATGGTTATCATCGACAATCTCCGGAATACAATCATGGCGCGTATCTCCAGCGGCAACGCCTTCGATCTGGCCACCGAAACCGTTTAATAACTATCCATGATTCCAAATTATGGGATAGAAATTAACTCCCCTACTGTAACCACTGGAGGAAGAACGGAATCACAGGATGGACAACTCCTTATAAATAATGATAGAGGGAATGCTCGATGTAAGGCACAGGATACTTCTGAAAATCTGAGAGTCTTTCCCTTCTCCATCTGATCCTCCTCAGAATCTTTTCCATTCTGTGGCTAGAGCCCGTCTCTGACTTAGTCATCGGAGTGTCCCCCACCGGAGCAATTCCAGTTAAGAATTTGTTTTACAGGTGAACCAAGGAGCGGGCCTGCGATCCAGTAGCTCTGCTTGGTCGGAAAAGGGGCTCTGCACCAATAGCACCATTTAAAGGTCTATTAGCCTGAGTATTCCCACAAAGTCCAAAGTCTAATTAGCTAGGGTATTTGTTCAAGCAACTCCAGCTAAGTGAGGAACCCATCTGATAAGTCAAAGATTACCAGGCATAGGGGCTAGCCTACCGAGGCTAGGTCGGATAGAGATAGTTGGTGGGTAGCATTCAACATAGTTTGATTGGCTAGAAGATTCTTTCTAGGTAGATGCATGAAAGATCACCATGTGCCAAGCATGTGACGATGTCTAATGAGCAGTCAATAGGTGTCTGCGAAGTCTTCAAACACATGCATTGATCACTGCTAAGGCCTGCTCGGACTAAGCTGGCGAGTGACATCCAATGTGATTTGACCAATCAAGGTGTCCTTTATGGATGGGAGAAAGGGTTGATGTGCATTGAGTGCATAGCTTAGCTCGATGAGTGGTTGGCAGATACTTGCTAATGGCTATGGCCGAGGCCCATATGGATGCTTACATTCGGATATTGGCACTCAGCTAGGTCCAGTCAAGCAGAATAGGTGCTCACATTCTAATAGGTGGTCAATCAAGTGAAGCGGTTGAGCTCTTTATGGGTGCACAATCGAGCTTGGCTCGGCCTGGGGGTCCAGAAAGCCTGGTGTTTACTCGTTCAATTAAGAAAATTATTCCTCTTGACAAGGGGTTGGCCGAATGGTGAGGCGGCCAGGTGCCAGTAGCATCATCCTGCTCAATGGTGCAGGAGTCAATGACTTTCATGATTAGAGATCTCATCTAATGAATGGTTAGTGCATTGGCATTAGAATCACCCATCAGCACTGTAGTCTTGCCTTCTTCACTAAGCTTGATGCGATGCATGATCGATGCACCCAAGGTGGGCTCAGCCCATGCTGCCTCCACTAATTCGATGCATGGTTGGATGATGCATGCCATCGGACTGTTGGGTCCAATCAACTCCTAGATTTTATGCCTCTAATCGGCAACCATGCCACTAGACCAATGGGCTACTTTTAGCACTGTGGGCTCCATGTTCTTGGCTTGAGTATATTTTTCACTAATAGATACCCTCTACATTTTGATCTGAGCCTTGGTCAAATTATGAATGTACTTAGAAAGAAAAGAGGGTCAGGGGCATAAGGGTCCTTTCCAAGCTTAGGGGTGCAAGGCCTTCGAGACAGATTTGATTAGACAGGGGCAATGATGGACCGCAATTTGTAGCTCCTGGTGATGCTTCTATGAGCATGCAATATTTATTCTAGGTGACGAGTAGTTGTAAGTTATCAACAAGGGCCTCCACATGGTGATCATTGGATGGCTTAGGATGATTTAGGGCCATGCACCCCTATTTAAAAAGATAGTTGTGTTGGCTGCTCTAGCTTTCCCTATATCTTTTTGTGTAGCTTCTTCCCCCAAAGTGGTTTTTTGTCACTCCTCGCCCTAGCTATCATGTCTCCCTTCTCTCCATTTGCCTCTTCTTATCTTGGTCCCCTCAGAGAGTCCTTCATCCTTGATCTTTTGCCCTGCTTTGTTTCCAAGTTAGCCTTTCTTCCCTCTTGCTCTTACCCATTCATTTTCCTTAGGTTAAGGGTAGATGGCTGATCCTAGGAAGGGGAGGTCATCAAAGAGGGGTGCTGGAGGAGAGGGATTGAAGGATCCCAAAGCTTCATGCAGAGAGCATGTTGCATCGAAAACCTTAGATCCAAAGGCATATCAATCCATAATAGACCAGGAGGATCTGTCCTTCATCCGCATAGGATATTGCATCCAAAAAGACTTTGAGTTAGAGTTGCCCAGTCCTAACATCAAGTAGACAGTCCTCCTCCTGGTGGACTTGGAGTCTATGAAGAGGCATTCGATGCGGGGCTCAAGTTCCCAATTTTCCCATTTATCCTTGAATTTTTAGGTCTTACAAGATTTTTTTGTGCTCTTTGACTCTGAACTCTATCAAACTTGTTGTAGGATTCTTAGTTATTTATTTCTTGGCAGAGATTCAACCCTCTTTTTCTTGCTTTTTTACCCATCTAAAAGCATCCTTATGCCAAGATTTGGTGGTACTTCACTATCCAAAAGGGGGTGAAGCCTTTGATCAAGAATGCTTCCTAAGCTATTAAAGGGTGGAAGGAGCAATTTCAATTTGTGTCATCCTCCTCTATGAGTGATTGGGGTCTACCGAGCTAGGGTCAGTCGAATGCTTCTCTGCTGAGCACTCCTAGGTTGACCACTAAAGAGGAGGAACATTTCAAAGTCCATAGGGACTTCAAGGTCCTTTGCTTGGAGTGGCTTTTATCTAAGAAGATCCTTTGTAGTGCGGGACTCAACTGGCTCCTCGAGGGTGAGTTTAGGATTTTTTATTTTTTCTTATTGCTTTATTCATTCTCTTTCTTTTTTTGATCAGCAATTTAATTATAGATATGTGGCTGGAGGATGTGGACACAATGAAGAAGGCCTTGGGCTAGAAAATGAAGGCTCGGGCCTTTATTGCTATCTCGAAGAGGGTAAAGTTTGTGGAGCTCAGGCTAAAGGAGGCTCCGATCGAGTCAGGCTCCCCTAAGGTGATTGAGGCCACCTCGGAGATTGTTGTCACTGCTCCATCCCCATCGATCGTACCTTTTGCACCAATTACTCACCCATCATCTTCTTTCATTTTGGTCAAGGAAGGCCCAGGGGACTCACCTGATCATGAGCTCCCTTGGAGGGAGGTTTGGAGGGCACAATCCCCCAAGACTGGTATACGACTTGGGCCATTTTTGAGAGACTTTATTCTCGAGGGAGATGGAGTGACTATAGACACTGAGCTATTAGGATTTGGAGAGACAAATAGTAACGACAATACAACAAGTATTTTCCATTTAATCCTTGCTCTTTATTCTTGATTTTATTATTCTTTTGGCAACTTGGAGCCAAGGATATTGATCACCTTAGAGCTCTAATTGATCGCGATCCAGACATTTGGAGCTAGTGATGATGATCGCCTTATGACTCTGACCGATCATAAACTGGTCATTTAGAACCAGGGCCATAATCACATGAGGGCTCTGACCGATTAGTAGTCGATCATTTGGAGCCAGGGGTGCTTATCACCTTAAAGCTCGATCGATTATAAGTCGGTCATTTAGAGCCAAGGATGCTGATCACTTTAGGCCTCTAATTGATTATGAGTCGGTAATTTGGAGCCAAGGGCACCGATCACCTTAGGGTCTGATCGATCACAAGTCGATCATTTGGAGCCAGGGCGTTAATCAACTTAGGGCTTTGACCGATCACCAGTCGATCATTTGGAGCCAAGGGTGCTGATCGCTTTAGAAATTTAACCAATCACAAGTCCATCACATGGAGCCAGGGGTGCTGATTGCCTTAGAACTCTAACCAATCAAGAGTTAGTCATTTGAAGCTAGGGGTGCTGATCACCTTAGAATGTTTTTGATGCATTGCTTATCCAGCAAGCACTTCAATATCCTTGTTTCTCGAAAACACCCCATGATCAAAGAGCACCATTTGTCATGAAATTTGATCTCCAAGGAAGGCAAGCCTTAGATGAGAAAAGGTCTTTAGGGCACTATTCTCGGGAGGGTGAGATTGGATGTAGGCATTTACCATCTTGGCTTCTCTTCATGGAGCTATTTGATTCTTAAGAGGATGACATCCGATGCACATCGATTGAGTAGGTGAGCGATGGGGTTTCTCTTAGACTCACTATAAATAAAAGGGGGAAACAAGATCTAGCATCACCTTTCTATCGCTAAAATATCTAGAAGGCTACCATACTTGGCTTACAGTGGAAGTGTCCGAGTGGTAGGGCTCCCTCTTTCAATAGAGGGAATCTTTTTGAGAAAACTTCTTTGTGGGCAAGTTTATGTATGCCCACCTTGGAATGGGGTGTATCAAAAGTGGCTAGCGCTTCTAGTGTACCATTATCATTATAGCCAGTTAGTGGACTTGATGATCGATGCTCCAACTGCGTCACCATAGTTGCAGTCGATTGGTGGACTTAATGCAAGGAGGAGGGCTCACAATCAACTAATCTCATCATCTAAGCCTTCCTCAAGGGGTTCTTGTGCCTCAATAGAAAGGTAGATGGCAAGCCCCCACCTAGGGTTGTGGGTAGGAGTACTAACTCGAGCATGTACAGGGGGCTATCTCCCAACTTCCTTAGTGACGGCCTCAACTTGCCAACTCCCTGCCTTGCTTTGTGCTACCTCTCCCTAAAGGTACCACTACATGTTCTCTTCATCATGCTGGCTCCATCTATGGGAGGGCCACATCCGTGCCTAAAGTTGCCCTTCCCTTAACAATGCACCTCCTCCTAGCAATCCTGCTATAGGTCAAGTTGCGCTCAGCTACTTTCAGGGCACATAGGAGGTGTCCTTCTCTTTATAGAAGAGCTTGGGAGTCTTGGAATCCTCCAGTTCTTCGATAGGCATCGCCACTTTTCCTATACTTTAGAAGGAACTAGGGAGTAGTGTAATCTAGCCGTAAGGCAATGAATATGTGTAATCAAATTTTATTAATAAAAATAGAAAATTTCTTATGCTCTTATGTCTTTTTTTGTCGTTTATTTATTGTTGATTGTATTTCAAACTTGTGCGATTGCATTTTGCACTCTGTACTTTGTAGATTTGACATAAATTCAAGGGATGTCCAATCAAGGTATGTTTTCGATCGAGGTCCCTATCTAAGCTTTTAAGCCTTCAATCAAGGTTCAACATCCAATGAGTGCTCGGATCCTCCCACAAGGAATCTCCCCCCGATGAGTTTTTAGTTTTCAATCCAAAACCCTATCCGAGCCTCAGAATCTTGACTAGGAGTCTCCCACTTGATGGACTTTAGGTTTCCAATGAGGTGTCCCAATATGACAAGCCTTCAAACTCCCAGTCAGAGATCTCATCCGATGAGTTTTTAAAAGGGGTTTCGCTCAACCTAGGAGAATTTTGTTCAAAAGTTCCCATTGAGGAATTTTGTTGCAAATATGTAAAAGATAAGCATAGGGATGAAAAGGATTTTATTCAATGAGTGGGGGATACATTACTAATAAAATCTTTGAAGATCAATTGAATTCCAAGGTCAGAGTATGGGAGTCCCATCTAGTTGCTTTAGTCGATAAGTTCCTGGTTTGATGACTTTCTTCACCTGGTAAGGCCCTTCCTAATTTAGTGAGAGTTTGCCTTTTGACCTGGTTGGAAGACTAGGTTGCCAAGCCTGAATGTTTTATCTTGGACCTTTGAGTTAAAGTAGTGGGTGACTTTATGTTGGTACGCTGCCATTCTGACATATGCTCTCTCACAAGCTTTGTCTAACAAATCCAGGTTGGCAAGTCACCTTTCGAAGTTAGTTTATTTGTCAAAATTTGCAACTATGTTGAGGGGACTCCGAGTTCGATGGGTATCATGGCTTTAGTGCTGAAGGCTAGGTTAAAGGGTGTTTCTCTTGTTGGGACTCTCGGCATAGTTTGATACACCCAAAGCATGTGATGGAGCTCATTAGTCCATAATCCTTTTGCTTTGCTGAGCCTCTTCTTGATCCCCTGGAGAAGGGTTCGGTTGGTGACCTCTGCCTTCTTGTTTGCTTGAGGATGAGCTATTGAAGTGAGGCGGTGTAAGATTTCTTGGTCTTCATAAAATTTCTAAAATTTGGCCCTAATGAATTATCATCCATTATCGATGATCAATATTCGAAAAACTTTGAAGCGGTAGATGATAGCCCTCCACATGAAATCTATCACTTTAGACTCAGTGATACGGGCTAGTGGATCGACCTCTATCCATTTCATGAAATAATCAATTGCAATAAATAAAAACTTGCATTATCTTGAGACAAGTGGGAATAGGCCTAGAATATCCATACCCCACTGCATGAAAGGCCATGAGGCACATATGGAAGTGATCGGCATGGGAGGAAGACATTGAATGTTTGAGTTCCTTTGGTAAGCATCACACTACATGACAAAGTCCTTCAAGTCTTTTTGCATCATAGGTCAATAATAACCCTATCATAGCAGCTTGTATGCTTGCACATTCTTTCCAATATGTCACTACAAATTTTCTCATAGACCTCCTTTAGTGCGTATTCAACCTTAGATGGGCATAGACATCTGAGGAGAGGTAATGAGAATGATCATTTGGAGAGATTCCCTTCATGTACCAGGTACTTTGAGAATTTGTACTTAATTTTGTAAGTCTCCTTCTGATTTGCAAGGAATTGACCATTCTCCAAGAAGTTGATCAGTGGGTCGATCCAATAGAGCTCGTCATCTAGTTGCATTACTTTTGATGATTCTTCAATGGTCACCATTTTAACTTGTTGAAAATAAGCTCCTTGGGGGAGTGCCATCAGAGTAGTAGTTACTGCCTTGACCATCAAGTTGGCTTAGGAGTTATCTTTCCATAGAATTTACTGGACTTCGAAACTGCAAAGGCCACTACCCAAATCCTTAACCTTCTAGAGGAATTTGATCATATTCTCCTCCTAGGTCTCACAATCACCATTCACTTGTCCGACAATCAACTGGGATTCATTATATACTTTTAAGTCATACACTCCCAAGTCCTTGGCAATTTCAAGCTTTGCAATCACAACTTCATACTCAGCCTCATTATTTATTACTGGAAACTCAAGGCAGAGCGTGTGCTCAGTGATGACCCCTTCTAAGCTTATTACTACTATACCCGCTCCTAGCCCTTTGGAACTAGATGATCCATCAATGTAAATTTCCCAAGTGTTGGTTAGACTTTGAGTTGGGTGTTGCATCAGTGTCAAAACTTTGACTCCTCCAACTCAATTGGTTTTCTAGTTGGCTCATCAGGAATGGTACATTGCACTAAGAAGTCAACTAGTATCTGAGCCTTGATTGATGGCCAAGACTAGAAATTGATATCAAACTTGAAGAGCTTGAGCTTCCACCTGGCGATGCATCCAGATGTGTTGAACCGATGAAGGATGCTTTTCATGGATTGATCGATCAGGATAGTGATGATATGAGCTTGAAAATTTGGTTAGAGCTTCCAAGCAATGATGAGGATGGAGTATACCAATTTTTCTAACTTTGAATATCAGGTCTCCACATCCCTCAGGATTTGATTGACATAGTAGATTGACTTCTGGATCTTGTCCCTCTCTTGGACCAGCACTATACCCATCATGAAAGGGGAGGCTACTAAATATGGGAACAACTCTTCACCCAGATCTGGTTTGCTCAGCAGTGGTGGAGAGTTGAGGTAGCTTTAAGGTCTTCAAAAACCTTATGGTATTTCTTAGTCCATCAGAAGTTTTTGGGCTGCTTCAGAGTCTGGAAGAAGGGAAGGCATCATTTGGCCACCTTTAAGATAAATCGATTAAGAGCTATGATCTTTCCAGTGAGGTGTTGGACATCCTTGATTATCCTTGGGGAGCCCATATTCCAGACAGCTTTAATCTTTCTGGATTGGCTTCTTCCCCTAGGTTGGAGACCATAAAGCTAAGGAATTTGTCCGAGGCTACTGCAAAAGTATATTCGGTGGGATTTAGCTTCATCTAATACTTTTAAAGGATGTCAAAGGCTTCATGGAAGTCATTGATATGGGTTTTGGTGATTTTGCTTTTAACGAGTATGTTATCCATGTACATCTCTATATTTTTCCCTATCTGGTCCTTGAAGATTTTATTTACTAAGCACTAGGAGGTTGCACCTGCATTTTTAAGACCGAGAGGTATAACCCTGTAACAAAAGAGACCTCGGTTAGTAATGAAAGCTATTTTTTCTACATCTTTAGGAGCCATCCGGATTTGGTTATAGTCGAAGAAGGCATCTATAAAGCTAAGAAAATCATGGCCTAAGGTTGCATCAACCATCTAATCGATCCTTGATAGAGGGTAACCATCCTTTGGGCATGCTCGATTAAGATCAGTGAAGTCTATGCAGATCCATTATTTGCCATTCACCTTCTTCACCATAACTATGTTAGAGATCCACTCTAGGTAGGTAGTCTTTCGAATGAAACTAGCATCAAGCAGCTTATCGACCTTCTCAGCTTCGCCTTCTAGCATTCAGGTGCAAAGCTTCATTTCTTTTACTTGATAGGTCGGTGCTTCGAGTTTGCCTTCAACTGGTGCACCATCATCGAGAGGTCGATGCCTGGCATGTCTGTAGGTATCCAGCAAAGACATTGATATTTTCCTCTAAAAATGAAATCAGTTGATTTTTAATTACTCGTCCAAGTTAGAGCCAATCCAGACCACGTGCTCTGGGTTTCCATCTGCTAAGGGAATGGGAATAAGGTCTTCAGCTAGCTCCCCTCATTGTTCGACCAGGTCATCACAAGTATCTAGCCCTTCAATCAAGTAGGCATCAGCAGTTTTGTTTCCTTGGAGCTCAATAGGGTAATAGTGGCATGCTAAACTTTGGTCTCCATGAATTTTTCCTATCCCATGTATCGTCAGAAACTTGATCTTTAAATAGTAAGTTGATACAACTACTCAAAAAATGTTAAGACCTAGCCATCCGAAAATGGCATTGTAGGCCAAGGATGTTCGAACGATGCAAAAATCTACTTGGGCAATTGATCAGAGGGGATAGCATTCCATTCTCATGATCAGGGAAATCATTCCCTCTACTTGGATTGCATCCCCTATGAACCGAACCAAGGGGGAGTCTACTTGAGTCAATCGATCGAGGGATATTTCTATTTTCATAAGAGCATCAAGGTAAAAAATATCAGCCAAACTTTCATTGTCTATGAGAATATGGCATACATCATAGTTCTCCATATTCAATGTTACAACAATTGCATCATTGTATGGGAACAAGACTCCCTCATTGTCTTCTTTGGAAAAGGTTTTATGCTTAGTTCATCTCTTGTTTGGCTGCTTCTCAATGGGGTGATGGCACCCCTCAGTGATCATGCCTACCAATCTGATGGAGGTGGGTTATCCCTTTCTGGAGGGTGGAGGTAGCCATGGTTGCTCGACTGATCGAGACAATCTTGGCCAATCTCTCTGCTCCCTCCAGTGTTGGATGAAGTGCTTGAGGTAGCTTTGTCTAATTAGCTCCTCAATCTCATCCTAGCGCTAGATTCATTCTTTGGTATTATAGCCATGGTCTCGATGGTACAAATAGAACTTATTCAGGTTTCTTCTATTTGACGGGTTCACAGCTTTTGAGGTTTTAGGACCTGTCCTTTGATTTCCATCAGCACCTTCTCCCTTGTCGCATTTAGAGAAGTGTAGCTGTAGAACATTTTTAGCAGTCATGTTGGAAGGCTTCTCCAGGTCGTCTATCCTTGAAGATCTTGTTATTCTTTCACGGGGACCTAAAGCATAGTCGGATGATGAATCACATATTTATATATTTATTTTAAGTATTTTAAATAATTATTTGTGCTAACATCTTATAAAAATTCTAATTTCATAACTAAATTGAATTTTCTCATAAAATTAATTATTTTAAAATAATTTTGAAAACTATAAAATTAGTGTATTTTTTGGTAATTAATATTGAACTGATTGATCAATATGAGCACTAAGATAATTTCACTCCCATTATATTTTTAATTAAAAATTTAATCATTATTTCTTTCTCTTTGGTAGGTATAATTAAATTGGTTGAGAAATTTAGAATCCTAGAATCTTAGAGATTTGATAGGATCAATGAATTAGATGCATGCCAACATAAAGTTCCCGATATGTAAATTCAAATGAAGCAAACATAATCCAAATGAAAGCTTAAATGAAAATAAATGGTTATATGCAATATTTTATGGTCAAATTAAATAGGTAGTGGATGGAAAAGTTGCCTTGGTATTGCCACGTGGCTTACAAAAGGAGTGGTTGGGTGTTTTACTTTTGGTCTGTAATTCCATGTTGGGTGTCCTCATCAAATAAAGAGTTGCCTTATCAAATAAAAAGTGGCTGATAGCTGAGCATCTTTTCCTTGGGTGGATATAATGGCTCATAAACAAACCAACTTAAGAAGGGAGCTTTTTGTTGATAATTCCACGGAACTACACTTATCCAAGAAGGAATGCTAGCAACAATTTATGATTTTTTTTTAAAATAATATAAAAAAAAACTTAATTACAAAAATAGGTAATCCATAAAATATTTACGGATCTAGGTGGCACGTGGCAAAAAATACGGAGGAAAAAAAAAAAAAAAGGGACACGTGGCAATTTGGAGGCCAGCGTGGCCGAATTCACCTTTGAAAAAGACGAATTCTAAAGTGAATTCGTCTTTTCCAAAGACGAATTCATCTTCGCCCGGAAACCCTTCTGAATATGGCTTTTGAAAAGACAAATTTGAATTCGTCTTTTCAAAAGTCGAATTCAAGTCCGGTAACCGCCCCTTGCATTGACACGTGTCAATCGGGAGGTCCTCACGTCGACACGTGGCGTTCGGGTTCGGGCTTTGGAAAGACGAATCTGAATTCGTCTTTTCAAACGACGAATTCGCCTGAGAATTCGTCGTTTGAAAAAATGAACTCCGGCAGAACATAAACCCCGGTCCTGTTTTTTTTTCCTGCTGTTCTTCATTACGTTTTTTTCTTTTTTTTCTTTCCAGTGGTCCCTCGCCGGTCCATCCCATCCGGTCCCATTTTTTTTTTATCTTCGCGTGGGGTCCTATAGTTGAAGATCATTCTCGCTCGTCCGTTCCGGTAAGTTTTTTTTTTATTTTTATTTATTTTTTTAGTATTTAAATTTTATTTTGATTAATATTTTTTTTTTGTGTAGATCTGATTATTGGCTTTTCATTGGATGATCTAGATCTTGTTCTTCCATATTTCATTATCCGGATTCAAGGTAATTTTTTTATGAATTTATAAGTATTTGATTGTTTAAATTAAATTTTGTATATATTAATTTAAATTTGAATTAAATTTTTTATTACATATTTGAGTAATTAAATGTTGTGTTTTGAATTTTTATGATAAATTTATTTTGGCTTTATTATTTAATAATTTATATTATTATTTTTATATTAAAAATTAATATTAAAAAATTGATTTTACGGGAAGTTAAATTAGTATGTTAATTATTAAAATTGATAAAATATTATTTATTTTTGAGGGACAATTAGAATAAATAATTTATACAAAATTTTTAGTAAATATTAAGATGTATATATAAAAATTTTAAGATATTTAAAATTTATTAAATAATAAGAAGTTTTGATTATATATTTTTTTGTTTAATATTTATTATTTCATGAATTAAAAAATGATATATATTTATAATGATTAATTAAATAATATGTAGTTCCAATTATTAAAATTTAAAAATTTAGTATTATATTTCAATAATTAATTAATGGTTTAATTAATGTAAAAAAATAATGATATACTAAAAAACTTTTATTAAAAAAATATTATAAATATGAATTTATTTATGTTAGTAAATGGATTAATCATTAAGATTATTTTGTCGTTAATTATATCTATCTTGTAAATAATTATTTAATTAAATAATTATTTAATTAAATAATTATTTAGTAATACTTAGTTATGAATAAAATTTGAAGTTTACGTATTTGTAGTTTTTTTTTATTATATAAATGTGTAGCATGAATTTTTATAGCATGTATTGTGTACATATTGATATCAGTGATGTAATTATGTTTCGAAATAATTTTTTAGGTTAATCATTTAAATTTTTATTTATATTTTTATAAAATTTGTATTTCATTGAACCGTAGACCCGTCAATTGCTTGATATGCATATTCTGTAGTATCCGTATATTTTTCTATACTTGTACGGATATGAGAATTATGCATATTAATCAATTGATTGTCCAATTTGGACAGTTTGGGAATTGTAACTAATTTTACGGGTCAGTTTATAGTAATCAAATGATATGCAGTCAAGGCCGAATGAAATTTCGATCATCATTTTCCTTTTGTTCTTCGCATACATAAATATTTGTATGTGGAGAACTAAGGGGAAATGCTGCCAAAATTTCATTCGGCCTTCATTGCATATCATTTGATTACTATAAGTTGACCCGTAAAATTATTGCAATTCTTGAATGGGATAGGGCCTTTACCTAGTAGTTGATGATATGATGCATTCATCATAATAGTAAAATAATTATATTTTTAATTTTATTATCATATTAATTATGTAATTTAGTTAATTTATTAATAATATCAATATATGAGAAAGTTATTTCTAAATATATTTTGTTAATTAAACATGTAGGATATAATGGAAGAAACAATCATAGCATTATGTTATATGGGTGGTTCTATGATTAATGGATCAAATGGAATTGAGTACAATCAGGAACCAAAAAAGGCAATTAGAATCAGTTCTAATATGACATTCTAAGAGTTGGAGAACAAAATATGTAAAGTTCTTCGTATTGATAGAACTGGAAAAAAAATTTTGATTATCTATAGATATCCACAAGTTGTCCAGCCGACATTTGTAAAGTACGAACCTATTCCATTAACCGATGATGAAGACATGGAGATAATTTTTTCAACTATCAGTTCACATCCATGTATATCGGGTGCAGAGTTATATATAGATATCCAAACCATTGAAGCTCCTGAACCTGATTGCGAACACGATGATTACGAAGAAGCTATTCGAAATATAGCTACAACTCGTGTCACTGAACAGGTTCTATCATATAGTACTCTGAATATTGCAGATAATGAAGTGAAAAATATTGGCTCGGTTTTTACTGTAGATCCGTTACGTACGGTGGACAGTAGTGTAGCAGAAAGTAATATTAGAGAAGCATCAATATATACAGCTGCTGATGACAGGGTGCATGTCGATAATCAACTTTTTAGTGAGAATGATGATGAAAGTGCACATGATTTGGCTGACAAAGGTGACGAGGCCGGTACTTCGCATCCAGTACGAAGTCCAGAGGATACCACTGTTCCAAATTATTCTATATTTGAAGCTCCATCTAGAACATTTACCCAGATTGATTGGAATGCTGCAAATATGTCAATGTAATCTTCAATGCAAGAACAACATGTTATATGGCAAAGGAACGAGGAGTTACGTAAAGGACTCCGCTTTATAGACAAGGCAGAATTGTAGACTGCAGTAAAACAATATTCTGTTGAAAGACATCATGAATTCAAGGTTATTGAATCAAATTCAAATCTATGGCATGTCAAATGTAAGAGCAGAGATTCTGGTTGTCAGTGGATGCTGAGAGGTATTAAACGGCATAATTTTTTGAGATCTCACGATATACCGGTCCTCATACATGCCTATCTGTAATGATGTCTCAAGATCATTTTGGTTTGGACTCCACTTTAATTGCTAATGAAATTCGGGACCTGGTTAAAGAAATTCCTACCATTGCTATTGCTGGACATGGTGCAGTCATAAAGAATAAATACAACTATACACCAAGTTATAGAAAATTATGGGATGCCAAATAGAAGGCGATAGCGATGCTGTTCGGAGATTGGGATATGTCATATCAATTGCTTCCGAAATGGTTGCATGCTGTACAAACATTTAATCCGGGTACCTGGGTGAAATTTATCAGCAGTCCAACTGGTATACCAAATTATGCCCAGTTTGATCGTGTATTCTGGGTCTTTGCACCCTCGATTGAAGGGTTTAAGCACTGTCGTCCGGTCATAAGTATCGATGCTACCTTCATGTATGGAAAGTATAAGGAGAAGTTGTTGATTACAACTGCCATTGATGGAAATAATCAGATCTTTCCACTTGCATTTGGTATTGTCGATGAAGAGTCAGCGGACACTTGGGGTTGGTTCTTAGCTTGTATCAGAAATTTTGTTACAACACGTCAGAAAATTTGTCTAATTTCTAATCGACATGCTGGTATACTTGCTGCAGTACAGAATGAGTATCTGGGTTGGCAGCCACTGCATGCTTATCATGTATATTGCCTGCGTCATGTGGCAAGTAACTTCAATTCAAGATTTCATGATCCCAAACTAAGAGATGTGGTGAAAAGAGCTGGAATGCAAATGCGGCCTAGAAAATTCCAGAAATACATGAGGAATATTGAGAAATTTAATCCAGAAGCTATTCAATGGTTGAATGAAATTCCTTTAGCAAAATGGACACGTTCACATGATGACGGACGACGGTATGGGATGATGACAACTAATATATCCGAGTGTTTCAATGGAGTTCTGAAAAATGCTCGATTTCTTCCCATAACAGCATTGGTACAGTTGACTTTCTTTCGGCTTGTGTCATATTTTGAAGGCCGACGTGTCCAAGCAACAGAGGCAATGGACAGGAATGAAATGTTTACTCCTTTTGTTACGGGACATGTCATCTCCAACCAAGCCAAAGCGACATCGCATACCATTACACGATTTGATAGAGCAACTGGCTTGTTCCAAGTCCAAACTGCTAGACGTGGACCGAACATGAACAGGGGTGATAATACACAGGTACTTACGATCTTTATGTATCATTGAAAATATGTTATTAGGTTCTGTATATGCTGAATTATGATTTTTGATGCTGTAGGTTGTTCGTCTTTCCCAGCAGACATGTACATGTCAGAAATGGCAATGTTTTCATTTACCTTGTTCTCACATCATGGCTGCTTGTGCACATGTTGCCATTGATTTTAAAATATACATTGATTGGTGCTATACATTACATGATTATCATCAAATTTATGTGTCACAATTTCAACCAATTCCTCATGAAGAATATTGGCCCCAGCAAAATGAACACGGTATCATTATACCTGATGTAAATAGGCTGCGACAGAAAGGTAGGCCACGATCCACGAGGATCAGAAATGATATGGATATAAGAGAAGCCGGCAACAGACGCAAGTGTACAATCTATAAAGAAGAAGGGCATGATAGACGGTCATGTCCAAGGCTTCTACAAGCAGATTAGTTAAAAAATATCAATCATATTATATAGATGTTTTAATATATGGATTGTAATATATTAGGCTAATCTTGTCATTGCTTTGTAATTTATTTGATGGATTGTAATATATGGATATGTTTTATTGTCTGATGTTTATAACTTTTATATGGATTGATGTCCTTACTATGCATTAAATGGACTTTGTGATTGATTTTCTTTGAGTTATCACAGTTATGGACCCGGTCCTTCAGATAGTAGTGTACTACATGGTCAGCCTTCACATAGATCATCTTTGGTCTGGGAGGGACAGGATGTTGTTTTGCACTATCGACGTTGAGAGATGGTTATGCGCAGATCGATACCGCTCGATCGTCGTATTTTGCCATTGCTGATGCAGTCCGGATTCTATGGTCTAGCACATGTTGGATTTATTAGATTGGACTGGCATTTAATCACTACTCTCATCGAGCGGTGGCGTCCAGAGATGCATAATTTTCATTTTCCCTATGGAGAGGCCACCATCACCCTACAGGATGTTGCTGTTCAGCTAGGTTTGCCAGTAGATGGTCTACTAGTGACGGGTAGCACACGGGTAGACTGGAGGCAGCTTTGTCTTGAGTTATTAGGGGTCGTCCCACCGGATGATAGATTGCATGGATCATGACTGAGCTTGGTCTGGCTTACCGAGCACTTCCAGGATTTAGCATTCGATGCGGATGAGGAAGCCATTCAGTGCTATGCTCGAGCATATATTTTACAGTTGATGGGTGGGTGCCTTTTTATGGATAAATCTGGGAACAACATGCATCTATTATTTCTACCTTTATTAGTGGATTTCGAGATGGCCGGACAGTATAGTTGGGGTAGCGCTGGACTCGCTTGGTTGTATAGAGAGATGTGCAGGGCGAGCTACAGAGATGTTACTGATATTGCTGGTCTGCTGTTGCTACTACAGTTATGGGCATGGGATAGAGTTTCGATTCTTGCACCCCATAGATTACTTCGACAGGCTCCAGATTCGATGATCGATTTTGATGATGATGGAGCCGGTTTACCACAGGGACCATTAGGGATGAGGTGAGTTTAGAATTTACATAATATTTTTATGCCATGTATGATATATATTATTTTAATTAATTAATTTAATTAATTTATTTTGTAGATGGAGAGATCTTTTTTCTATCACATAGGTACCTATGCATGTGGTCTCTTCGTATCGTTATTTACTTGATCGACTGCGACCTGACGAGGTAATAAATATTGAACTTTTGATAATGATTATCTTGTTTTATTTGTTCTTATTTAATAAATTATACTTTAAATTATTTATAAACAGGTCATATGGCAGCCATATACTGCCGCTATGATTGCACAGTTACCAGACTACTGTCTACAGGGTCAGGAGATCTGGTGTAGTAGAGTGCCACTAGTATATTTTTATATAGTAGAGTGGCATTTACCCGATAGAGTGATGCGCCAGTTCGGGATGCGACAGGTCATGCCAGATCAGTTTGATACGTTGTCTGCACTACATCGTATTGATATGAGAGGACGATTTGATCAGGATTGGTCCACTGTTCATCGGGGTTATATACAGTTATGGATGAGTCATCATGACTATATTATACATGGTGATCCATTCGATGGTACCATGGATTATCATGATCCTTATATGCAGTGGTATCGTAGGATCACTCGTCGATTCATCAGTCGCAATGGTGCAGTATATGATTACATGGTAAGTAATTTAAATTTTATTATTTAAATTATAATATATGTTTAAATTTTGTCAAACTAATTAATTTTTTTATTTACATGGTAGTAGTTTTGCGACGATACTTGAGCGTGCGACGACCTCCCCGGATATACAGGATATATGTCATTCTGCCCTCCATACTCTTAGCGAGCATGCACGGATTCCACTCCATGAGTTTTATCAGGAGGGAGACAGGGAGGACGAGACTCCTTCGCCTTATTATCCATATGCATCTTCATCCGGAGTACCTCCGCCAGCTCATCACAGATGAGGTACGAGATGAGATAGCATTGTTCCATATCTGATGAACGAGTTCACATCTACTAAGGATGTGGCATCACATTTTGATTATACTACTGCACCGAATTTCATGGGCTGGCAGCATTATTATTCCGGGCATGGAGCATCATCGTCACATCATATATCTGCACAGCAAGCATCACATGATGTAGAGCATGCTACATATCAGGAATCACATGATATAGAGCATGAGACAGAGCAGCATCAGCCACTTTCGATCCGTCATCGTATACAGCCTGCACGCACTAGGAGACGGCCACCATGTAGGACCGAATAGTCATTTATTTTAGAATTTATTGTAATTCATGTTTTCTTGTTAATTTATATAAGAATTATTTATATAAGTGTTTATTTACATATGTGTTTATATGTGTTCTGGCCTAAAATAGACAAGCATTATTTATTTTTGTTATCGATCTCGCCGCCGCGCCTGTGGCTTCAGAGCCGCTGATTTGATTAGACTGTCTCGTCCTGAGGTCTCCTGGCTCCCAGTCCTGCAAGACAAGGTTAGAGGCCCTGGCTGGGGGTCCCGGCGAGGGAGCTCCGACGGTCAAGTTAGAGAACGGCGAGAGGGACCGTCTTAGGGGGCCACCTGGCGAGGGAGCAAGGGGCCGCCGGCTTCGGCCGAGGTGGGCCCCTCCTGGGCGACACCTGGCGGAGCGGCAGAGAGGCGCTCGACTTCGGCTGAGGTGGACCCCTCCTGGGTGGACACCTGGCGAAGGAGCGAGAGGGCCCGGCTCGACCTCAACCGAGGTGGGACCGTCTTAGGGGGCTACCTGGCGAGGGAGCAAGGGGCGGACACCTGGCGGAGCGGCAGAGGGGCGCTCAACTTCGGCCGAGGTGGACCCGTCCCCGGGCATCACCTGGCGAAGGAGCGAGAGGGCCCGGCTCGACCTCGGCCGAGATGGGGCCGGCTCAAGGCACCACCTGGCGAGGAGCAAGGGGCCGCTGGCTTCGGTCAAGGTGGGCCCCTCCTGGGCGGATACCTGGCGCAGCGGTAGAGGGGCACTCGACTTCGGCCGAGGTGGACCCGTCTCCGGGCGCCACCTTCTGAAGGAGCGAGAGGGCCCTGACCGACCTCGACTTCGACCGAGGTCCAAAAAATATTTAATGTAATTTGTTAAATAATATATTTAAAATATTTTAATTTAATAATAATAAATTTTTCCTTTTTTCAGTAAAATCGTGGAAGGATCCGACCCTCGGTCCTGTCACCATCCAGATTGCCAGTCCGGCTACCACCAGGATCTGATCATCGGTCCTGTCACCATTCCGATTGCCAGTCCGGCTACCACTAGGATCTGATCATCGGTCCTGTCACCATCCCGATTGCCAGTCTGGCTACCACCAGGATCCGATCATCGATTCACCTACAGGTCCTACTACCAGTGACCATCGGTCCACCTATCGATCAAACCATCGATCCACATATCGATCCTGTAATTTTTTTATTAACTTTTTATTTTTTATAATAAAATTTTGATACATTTATGTATTATATAAATTTCATGGGTTAATTTTTTTTAAAATTTTTTTAAAAAATTTTCATTTAAAAAAAAAAAAATTAATATAATAAATCAATATTTTTAAAAGACAAAATTCATGGGATTTTTTTTTTTTACCTGATCTACCATGAATTCATCTTTCGTAAAGACGAATTCAATAATATTGAATTCATCTTTGTGAAAGATGAATTTAGTTAAATCGAATTCGTCTATTGAAAAGACGAATTCAATTGAATTGGATTCGTCTTTTCAACAGACGAATTCATCCACGTCACCTCAACCACCTAAATCGGTAAATAACTTTTGCATAACCTATTTTTGTAATTTTTTTTTAAAAAAGCATTATTTTAAAAAAAATCCAACAACAATTTATGGCATTGATTTTTTTTTTGCAGGGACGAGAGGTGTTGGCAGATGGACCAAATAACAGAAAAGCTTTTGGCATTTGTTTTGTGTGCTGATGAAGACTAGCGAGATTTCATCATGATGATGGTAGAATTTGGTATGATTTATAATAGATTGGATGGTCCATAATGATGAAGTTTGATTTGTATAATTTTGGAATGATTTGAAATTCAAATTTCAAAAAAAAAGATTTCAAAAGTTTTACAAGGAGTCTACTTATTTCCCTTTATAAGAAGGATCCTAGGCTACAAGAAAAGGCATATCCTGGAGAGAGGATATGGTACAGGATAGAGGGCACTACTTGGATTATGGGTTGGCCTCTGAGAGTGGGGTTTATTAGAGGAAAGTGCTGTCCCTATGCCATCTTCAAGCCGACTCTACCTTCAGGATCAAAGATCTAAAGAGGAAGAAGCAAAGAAGTCCGGTTAGCTCAGAAAAGTATGAAGGAAGAATGATGCTCGTCTACCGCCTTGTTGACGAGGCTGCACTGATCTACTTCTGAAACTTTGTTACAAATTTTTTTATTATAGTTATTTTATAATTATTATTTTTTGTACTTTTTTAATTTCTTGTAATGGGATTCCACTTTTATTTAATGCAAAAATTTATTTTCATGCAGTTTTAAATCATGTCCTTTTAAATTCATGTCCTTCATTTTTATTGCAAGTAGATACTAGGATCTAAATAGTAGATCCTAGTACCAAGTTATTTATTTTTATACTTTTAATTTTTATTTTCTCAACTTTGATCTATTTATTTTCTTGAATCAAAGATTTCAAAATATCTAACATACTGCTTTCTCTATGGATTCGATCCAACTCATCATTTCTACGTATTTTCAATTTTTTAAAAAAGTTGGTTAATTAAATTGATAGTCGTGATGTCTTAGTGACAACATCGCGGATCTATCATCGGACACTTTTCTTTGGCTTCAAGGAAGACTTTCGATTACTTTGCATTCTCTCGCTAACCCCAGTGTGGAGGTAGTGGGGACTTCTTCTTGCATGAAAGCCTCCTCTGTCCAAGCATACTTTTCGACCTGGGCTAGCACATTTGCAAAATCTCTTTGTTAAGTTTTGATCAGTGGCCATTTAAGATCATTCTTCTATGGGCCACTTATTAGGGCTGACATGGTGATCGACTGATTCAAGTCATGGACTTCCAAAGAGGTCATGTTAAAGTAGCTTACAAATGCTTGGATCATCTCTCCCTTCTTTTACTTAAGGATATGAAGGTAGTCTGATCACTTTTATTACTTCTAACTGCTAACAAAGTGATTGACAAATGATCAACTTAGCTGCTCAAAGGAGTGCACTAACCCCGGCTTCAAACTCGCATACCAATATCGAGCTACTCCCTTTAAGGTGGATAGGAAGGCTTGGTAAAAAAGAGGATCGGGGGCTCAATGAAAGAGCATCGTGATACAAAAGCTTGTCAAGTGGTCATCGGGATTAGTAGTTTCATCGTAGCTCTTAAGCTGTGGGATTTTGAAAAGTCGAGGAAGTGGTGCTTACATTATTTTATCATCAAAAGGAGGGTCATTGTTAAACTTGTCATTCAATGTCAAGGAAATATTATGAATCATCTCTATCTACCAATATAGTTTCTTGAGCTTTCGCTCGATCTCAAGATCTCAATCAGCTGGGGCCTTCGATTACTGAGGGAATCGATGCCCCAAGATAGAATCCTACCCCAATTGGGGGCTCTAAGAGTGATGTCTCCTAGGCCCTAGACTTCTATGGTGGCGATAATGGTGAGCGGTCTTTTCTAGGTCCCTAGGAAGGACTCATGACCGCTCTGGCATGGAGATACTTTGGGCAAGGGTAGAGTGTTGTAGGAGGCAATGCGAGTGTCGGCTGCACCACTGGTTGAGAGACCATGGGCAGCATCACCGGCGAAGGTTGAGTTATCGAAGGTAGTGCAAGGTTGGCTTGGATGGCCTGGATAACAACCACCAAGTTCTGAACTTGTACAAAGAGTAGGTTGAACTGCTCTACACTAACTACCATCATTTGTGGCGACAAAGCTCCTATAGACATAGGCTATGGTTGATCATTTGCCTAACTTTTCATGGCCCTTTCTGCCAGCCAAGAGGCAGCGATGTTGGTACGATGGGAAGCAGTCATCTTGGATAGCATTGCTAACCCACTTTTTGGATTACACTCCCCATAACTATGCAGGCCCTTTTTCTTTTCTATTGGTGCCAAAAACTATCGAGCATGGGGGATGCTGGAGCTGGAGCAAGTAGCACAAGCTACTCTCTAGAAGGTGGTACCTGCAAAAAAACCTCACCAGGGGTAGTTCCGGTGAAGGCACTCCAATGTTCAAGTCAATAATTAGGCTAATAATATGAGGAGCATAGGCAAAAAAGCATGCATACCTCGGGGGCTTGCATGGAGCCCTTTTTATAAGTAGAGATTCAAGAACATTTTTGGATGATGAAGATCCTTATGGATCTAATGATAAGTGATAGAATTCTCCATGTGTTGCCTGGAACTTTCTTGCTGTCAAGGAATGTCTTGTCTCCTTAAATATATCCTTGTCCTTTGCTTAATGATGCCATGCTTCATTAATGGTGGCACAGACCACCGTACAAGTTTAAGCATGCCTCCTTCAATTGCTCAGATATGGTAATGATTTGGGATTTTAAGATGTGATGGAGAGTCCAACCATGTGGTAGAAGCTATAGCAGTGAGTATTGATAGATCGTGCCTCGAGGATTTTGAGAAGATGCACCACTTAAGGGTCTATTAGCCTGAGTATTCCTTGAAGCTTGATTAACTAGGGGATTTGTTCAAGCAACTCCAACTAAGGGAGGAACCCATCTGATAAGATAGAGATTGCCAGGCTGCAAGGATCGGCCTATGCCAAGGCTAGGTTGGACAGAGATAGTGGTGGCATCGTTCATCATAGTTTGATTGGCTAGAAGATTCTTCCTAGGTGGATGCATAAAAGATCACCACACACCGAGCATATGATGGTGTTTGATGAGTGGTCAACAAGTGTCTATGGAGTCTTTGGACACATGCAATGACTGCTATCGAGGCTTGCTCAGACTACGATGGTGGGTGGCATCCGATGTGATTTGGCCAGTCAAGGTGGATGGTAGAAAGGGCTAATGTGCATCGAGCCATAGCTTAGCCCAATGAGTGGTCAACATATGCTTGCCAATGCTACTGTTGAGGCCCATTAAGATGCGTATGTTTGAAGATTGGTGCTTGGCTGCATCCGGTCAGGTGGAATAGGCACCAGCATTCTACCGGGTGGTCTATCAAGTGAAGCAGCTAGGCACTTGGCAGGTGCATGACCAAGCTTGGCTTAGCCTAGGGGGCTTGAAAGCCTGGTGTTTAGATCGGTCAGGAAAATTATTCCTCCTGATGAGGGCTCGTTGAATGGTAAGGCCAACAGGTGCTAGTAGTGTCATCTTGCTCGATGGCATTGGAGTCAATGACTTTCATGATTAGGGATCTCATCTGATGAACAGTCGGCATGTTGGCATTAGAATTGCCCGTCAGCATTGTAGTCTTACCTTTTTCATGAGGCTTGATTCGATGCACAGTTAGCGCACCCAAGGTGGGCTCAACCCATGCTACCTTTGCCAATCTGATGCAAGGTCGGATGTTGTATGCCATCGGGCCATCGGGTCCAGTCACCTCCTAGGCTTTATGCCTTCAATCGGTGATTGTACCGCTAGACCAATGGGCTACTTTTGTCACATGGGCCTTATGTTCCTAGCCTGAGTGTATTTCCCACCAACACCATATATTTGTATATGCAGAATTCTTAGAAAATTTGCCATGGACCATAGTTGGAGGACATCGAGTAGTTGACGGGATGATTTCTATTGAATATAGGGAGGGTGTAGAGTGCTTCTATGATTATATTTTTAAAAATGTGGCTCTTTTACATGCAGGTTGAGATCATTGCCCTTGTAAGAGATGTGGCCATAAAGAAATATTTGATAGGGATACAATGAATGTCTATTTATATAGGAGTAGATTTATGCTAAACTACAACCATTAATACATACATGGGGAGACATGGGAGATAGTTGCAAGGGCTAAAAGTGAGTAGGATAGGGACATAGATAGAATGGTAGACATAATTATGGATGCAGCTGGTCTTGAATTTAACTAGAATGTAGAAAATGATCCAGAAGCTGATAGTGGTGATTTATATCTTATGCTAAAAGATGCTAATAAACCATGATAGCCAAGATGTGAAATGCACATTGTATTATTAGCTATATTAGAGTTGTTGAACTTAAAGGCTGAGTTTAATATAATGGTTAATTGTTATGATAGAATGGTAGCAATAATAAAAAAATGCTACCGGATGATAAGAAGCTTGTTGGGAGCTTCTATGTTTTAAAGAAAATGGTGAAAGGGTCGGACATGAGATATGAGAAGATATATTCATGCTGTAATGATTGCATGATTTTTTTATAAGGGGGACCAATAAAAGAGCTCATATAACAAAAATGGTGAAAGTTGATTTAAGTCGAGATAAGGGGGTAGAAATCAGAAGGACATACTATTTAAGGTTCTTGATACATTTTCCTCACTCCTAGACTTCGGAGGCTCTACTTATCTAAGAGTACTACTAGATAGATGAGATAGCATAAAAAAGATATTTGCAAGCATACTATAATATGATGAGTCATCTATCGGATAGTGAGGCATGGAAGAAATTAATACTTGCTACCCTTTATTTTCTCAGGAATCATATAATGTCTAATTGGGTCTATCTATAGATAGGTTTATATCATTCAATCATACAGCAAACCCTTATTCATATTAGCTAGTCTTTATTATTTTATATAATTTGCTGTCTGGGATGTGCATGAAAGAATATAATATCTTTCTTACATTAGTCATTCCTGGACTATGACACCCTGGTAGAAGCATTGATGTATATTTCGGGCCTCTTGTTACTGAGCTGAAATTCTTAAGGTCTGATGGTATACATACTTTTGATGCATCAAAAAAGCAAATTTTGAAATAAAGGCTATCTTGATGGGGACCACTAGCAATTTTCCTGCTTATAGGATGCTATCAAGATGGAGTACTTATGGAAAGCTAATATGTCCCTATTGCATGGAGAATACAAAATCATTTTAACTTAAGCATGGTCATAAGCTCTACTAGTTTGATTATAATCATCAATTTCTTCTCGAGCATTATCATTTTTGAAAGTAGCAGATAATTTCAAGAGAAATAAGATAGAGAGAGAGAGAGACCATACACCACCATGTTTTAGTGGTATGAAAGTATTTCAGAGGGTATCCTAACTAGACAAAGTCTAGTTTGGTATACTATTTGACAAGCAAAAATCTTGGAAGTTCAATAGAACTCATAGTTGGGTAAAATGTAACATCTTCTATGAATTATCATACCAGTCCACCAATTTAATCCATCATAACCATGACATCATTCACATTGAGAAGAATGTTTTTGATATTATTTTCTACATTGTTGTGGATGTCAAGGATAATATGAAGGACAACTCTAAGGCTTGAATAGATATAAAGAACATATGCAAACATCCTCTATTAGAACTGGTTAAGGTATCACCTGGGAAGCTTTTAAAGTCAAAAGCATCTTATACCTTAACAAGAGAGTAGTTGAAGGATGTATGTGAATGGTATAAAAATTTAAAATTTTTAAATAGTTATACAAGTAATCTAGCTCGGTGCATCAATGTCAAAGATTACAGGTTCTATAGGCTGAAGAGCCATGACTAGCATATTTTCATGCAACGATTACTCTCATTAGCTTGGCATGATCTCCTTACCAACTCTATTTGGAGTTCTTTGATAGAGCTTAATATTTTCTTCAAAGATATTTTTGCTACCAAACTATCCACTGACTACATCTCCAGTCTTGAGGCTAGCAATGTAGAGATCATATGTAAGTTGAAAATTATATTCCCTCCTAGCTTCTTTGACTCCATGGAGCACCTTATGATTCATCTGGTATATGAAGCTAGGGTGGGGGGACTGGTATAGTATAGATAGATATATCCATTTGAAAGATACAACATAGTCTAAAGAAAAAAGTAAAAAACAAAGCCAAAGCTAAAGATTCTATTATAGAGGCTTATATAATAAAAGAAATTTCATATTTTAGCCAGCACTACTTTAAACCTAGTGTGCAGACAAAGCTGACTCAAGTGGGCTAAAATGATGATAGTGGTGATGAAGGATCAAAGTAAGAAATCTCAATATTTGCCTATTGTTGCATGTCACAACGCACTAATTTTGCCTATTGCTCCCAATGGCATTCTAACTCTCCTAATGAAGTGCTATTCCCGATCTAACTGCATCCCCATGATCCAACTGTGTCCCAATAGAGAAGAAGATGGATTAGTTTGGAGCTCGAATCAATAGGGAAATGGCCGGCATGCAGATGGCTGGTGACCGGATGTCAAATAAGAGGAAGGAGCCTACAACCAGGAGACCGAATAGAGCACTGTGGATGGTACAAAGACCACCGATTTGGATGGTGGATGTGATACGAGACAAGAGCGAAGGATCGTTGGCGAGCTAAGAAGTCACCAAGGATTAGGGTACCACTAGAATTTTTTTTACTTTTTTTTCTATGGAGGTGGTAAAGGAAATAATGGAGATGGAAGACATAAGTATGTACTCTCAAGGACTTTGGGACTCTCTCTCATGGAGAGTCTTCTTACCTCTAGGGCATCCCACCCATCTCACTAACGAAGCCGTGAGGATAAATTTCAAAGGCCATGGAGGGGATAAAGAAGATGGAAACTCTCATGAGCTTTGGGACTCACATTCACAGAGAGACATCTCACCTCTAAGACATCCCATCCATCTCACCTGTTAGTCTAGGGCATCCCACCCATCTCACTAACGGAACTGTGAAGGTAAATCTCAAAGGTCATGGAGATGGAATCAAAGGGAAGGGGATAACTAGAGGGGCATCACACCCTTTCCACAACACAAACAAAAGGGCATCATACCCTCACTAGGAAAGAAGAACTGAAGCTGATTTAAATCTCCATTGATTGATTGATGATTGATTGATTCTTTCTTACAAGGGTTGATGGGGTATTTATAGGCCCCAATCAAGAGATAAGGATGGGGTAACTAACCTAAGGGAGTTATAACAAGAAACAAGAATTAGTTGTAATAACTACTTCTAATTCAAACTACTAACTAGTTTAGTTAGGGAGTTGTAACAAGAAATTACTTCTAGTTCTAACTACTAACTAGTTTAGTTAGGGAGTTATAATAAGAAACTACTTCTAGTTCTAACTACTAACTAGTTTAGTTAGGGAGTTCTAACAAAAAATAAGAATAAATGTGGTGCCTATGTGGATGATGAAGTGGTTGGAGCTGATAAAGTGGCATCCAAGTAGGATGAAGTGGCCCCCAAGATAGGTTGAGTCAACTCAAGAAGAATAGGTTGAGTCGGCTCAAAGATGAAAGGTTGAGTCGGCTCAAAGTAGAAGTTGAGTTGGCTCAAATACTTTCTCACATTTGCCCCTGGATCATCGGATAGCTCTTGGTTCCCCATCATTTTCCAGAAGTGGGGAGAACTCGACTCCATCGAGTTTGGGTCAGCAGGGACTTTGCTGAACCACATCCAATTAAAGAAGATCTACTCTAAGATCTATATGGCTTTGAGATTGGTGTGGCTTTGACATATGTGCAACTTTGAAATCTGTGTGGAGCTTGAAGTCGGCAAGAGGGAGGGGGATTTGCTTTCATGTTCGTGCGATCCCTCTCCTTCTTTTTCATAGACCGAACCAGGAGGCTCACAGAGGGGAATTTCATCGGCAGGCTCTCCAGGATGGAATTGGGCAGAGACGGGGGACAGATGGAATGATGGCTGGTGCGGAGATCATTACGGTCAGTGGAGGGGATGGGTGGCCAGAGTCCTTATCATAAATGGAAGGGAGGCGGCAGCGAGCGATGCAATCTCAGGTGGCTCCAGTGAGATCAACGACCGGATGGTGGAGGAAGGGGACTTCAGGTGGGAGTGTCGGCCATGATCGGTGGCTTTGGAGGTGATGTGGGCATTCCCGGTTGCAGGTGGAGGAATGAGGTTTTGGGCTAGAGTGTCGGTGAGCTTGATCCCACGGGAAGCGAGGGCACCGGATTCGGTAAGGGCGATGGCCCCGGTGACTGGTGATGGGTGTTTGTGGCAGCAGGGGGGTTCTAAATGGCGATGATCATGGTCAGAGGTGGCAAAATTGAGATGGACTTGGATCTGGGTGGATGGTGGTGGCGAACACTATCTGGGTAATCTCTAGAGGGGTCCAGCATCTGGAAGATCCCAAAGATGATAGGGTGGGGTCGGTGAAATTCTGTGGCTCTGTTCCATAAACTTATGGAGTGGTGGAGGGCCGACGATCATTGGTGGAATGCTCGACAGTGGGAATGCTTGGGATGACTGGCAGCTGGTGCGGGCACCAGACTTAGAAGAAGACTTCAGGGCTCCATCTGGATCTCTGATTGACCTTGCCCGAAGAATTAGGGTTTTCTGGTTTTGTAATAAGGGTTGACTTAGTCAACTCAATTTTAGTCTTGAGTCTGTATTTCCATGCAATTTAGATTTTGTTGAGTCATGTTGACTCAATACAAGTCCTAGTAGTGGTCTAGGTCTTCTCCAGGTTGGTGCCACTTTTTTTCAGTCAAGTCAAGGTCCAGGGTGCCACATTTTTTCTCCCAGGCCCAAGCAAGTGGGCGCCACACTCCCAGCCACACGCCAGAGTCCAGGAGGCGCCACATCTCCATCCAGTGTCTTTGGTCCCTACACCACAAGAAGTAAGTTCCTTTTTTTTCTTGCACCACTTGGGAGAGAAATCCATCAAGATACCTCAATCCAAGGAGGAGCCAATTTCTTTCCAGATAAATCCAAGCCAGGATGGCAAGAATTTTTCTTGAAGAGAGGATCAAGGAGGTGCCCCACAATGTTCCATAAAAATCCAAGTTATAAAAGGGAAGAGAGCATGTCTTGGAGAGGAATTCAAGGAGGTTCCCAAAAGTTTGCAAAAGTGCCAAAGCCATGAAAGGAAGAAGCCTAAACTTGTGGAGCAAGACTAGGAGGTGTCCAAAAGAGCTAAACCATGAAGGAAAAATCCTTGATTCATGGAGAGATACTAGGAGACACCCCCATAACCTGCCATTTGGAGCTGATTTTCAAGTTTTCTTGGAGTTTTTGGGCTGCCCACTCATGGAAGGAGTCTTGGGAAGAGAATTTGATGCCTAAAGTGTGGGTTAGTCCTATTAGTCCCACATGGAAAGTGTATGAAATTTTATTTCTTTGTTATGTCTATATATTCAACTCTATGTAACTCTTGAATTTAAATGATGAATGAAATCAATTTCTGTGTGAGCAACTTTGTGTTTCTCTCTTCCGCACTTGTATTCAGGTGTTGAGCTCCGTGAGGGAGTAAATCCGGGTTCCCTAGGAACCTTGAGGAGGTGTGAGATCTCCAACCCCAAAATCCTACCAAAACCCTAGGTTAGCCACTTCAATTCCAAACCCTAGCCACCCATCATCTTCTTCATTCCACCAATCATCCAAACCCTAATCTACCTCATCATCTCACGGCCCCTCTCTTCCAAGTAGAGGCCGACCACCAGCATCCAAGTCCAGATCGGCTACTTCGAATACAGAGCAAATCCCAGAGGAAGTCAGATCAGCATCCAGGAGAATCAGGATTTCAGCAACATCAAATTTTCAAGTTCTTCTTATCTGGTAAATCCTTTCTTCGAGTATCTGGTTCCTTAACTTGTTCTTCTTCTTTCCCAGATCCTGAGTTCAGGAGAAGCCAACTCTGCCAAAGGACCAGTATTGGAGGATCCATTGCGAAGATATCCGAATCCGAGGATCCAACAATCTGCTTGAGAGAGTCCTTCCACCAAACTCTGTGAAGATCACTACCTGGTATATAACCCTTCCCTTCTCTTTATTTCTATCCTATTGAAAGTTCATAGCGAAACCCTAGGTCTGAGAGTTTCTCAACCCCCAGCGATCCTTTATTTCTGAACTACTCTGATAATCTAGTTTCTTTGAATTGTGCTTTCAATTATTATATAGTTTCTTTCAATTTAGTTTAACTTTCTTTGAGTTTAAGCCAACTTCAAAACATTAAAAAAAAAAAATTAATCTTAATTTACTTCCGCATACGCTTCTTTGTTTTTTGTTCTGCATCATTTTTGGTATCAGAGCTTCCATTCTGCATCAATTTTGGTATCAGAGCTTCCGTTCTGCATCATTTTTGGTATCAGAGCCCTGTCTAGGATTTCTAACTTTCTTGCATGTTTTGAGTGTCTCTCTTTTTTTACTTTATCTGCTCGAAGTAGACTCCCCAGGACATCCGGTCCTAGGAACGAAGTGAGGTGCAAGCCTCCTCTTCCCATTCTATGGGGTACTCCTAGGGCGTGTAGGGGATCCGCTGGGTTACAACTTCGTAGCAGGAATTGTAAACGGGGAAGCATTATATTTTCAGTCTGTAACTATCCTGTTGCAAGAATTGTTTCTCATTGTAGGTAACTCCAAATTATATAATTTTTATTTTTCTGAAACCAGTATAATTGAAACTATTTTACATAATTTTACTGTAATTTATTGGTTTCTGTAAAATTTCTGAAAGTTAAATTACAGCAATTCTGTTTCTGTGTTTCTGCAATTCAATTTTTTTTTTTTTGAGTGATCATCTCCTAATTCATCTTAAGGGCAATTGAGCATCTAAGAAAAGGGAAGGAGTTGATAACCTCTCCTTAGCCCAAAACCACCACCCATTCATTCGATCTTAAGCCTAATTTTAAAATTTATTAGACTTAATTTATCCTAGTGGGCTAGGAACACCAACTGGTCAGGTCCAGCCTAGGGTTTAGTCAGTTTATCTGGTTACTCTGTGTGTGCTTTGTACTCAGTATCTAGAACGATGATTCAGGGACTACGTCCCGAAGGGCTTGTGTGCTGGTCCGCCTACCTGGCCAATCACTGATTGGTGTCTAGGATTGGCAATTAGGGACCTAACACTCTCCTTACACCTGCCTGGCTGAGTCCCGAGTTACTACAGGCTAGCTTGCCACTCTGATTGGGCATCTAGTTTGGACTCTAGGTCTAGTGAGCCAGTAGTCGCTTTAGTTTAGTCACATTCTGTGTGCTTGCTTGCATCATCATGTCCACCCGGAATGAAGTACCCTCCCAACCTGGTCAAACCCAACCTGATTTTGAGGACATGGTTAGAACTCTTACCGAAAGTATGAACAAATTAAGTTAGGATATGACTGCTACTGTTGCCCAGTTTAGGAAACAAGTCCATGAGGATCTTACCCAGCTTAGGGATCGAGTCCAAGTACTTGGGGAACCTAGACATCAGAATTGGACTCCTGATCCAGATTTTAATGTGCCTCAACCTCACCCACACCAGGAGCCTAGGAGGACCTTATACCGTGATCCCGAGCATAACCCTAGGAAGCCTAACCATGATATCTATAGTGTGGATCGTGTCTATGAGAGGTCCTTACAATATTCTAGACCAGTCACTCAACAACCCAAGTCTTCTAGATCAAACCATTTAGATCCACACCCATGCCCAAGTAAGGTCTCTACTAGCTTGAAACCCAGTGTGACCCAGGTTCCTATATCGCAAGAATGTTGGTTTTGTAGAGAAAGAGGCCATAAATCTAGTCAGTGCCCATGCATAGGACTGGCTTGTGCACAGCTAAGTGGTAAGAATCCTAAGGATGACATTAATGAGGGAGAACCCAAGCCTACCAATGAGGAAGAAAGGTTAGGTATGACAAGCCCAGAATCAGTTGACCCGACTACCACTGACCCGAAACCCATTGAAGATGGCATCGAGGAAGTATATGATGCTGGCTTGAGTCTAGTTGATGAATATGAGGGGGAAGAACTTGAAGAATGTGACATCGATACTATTGGTTCCTTACCTGAGGAGACCTTGGAGAGCAACCAAGTGGTAGGACCTAGTTCAGAAATTCAAGAGATTTGTGAGAACCAGGTTCCTTTAGTCAAATACCCCCAGGAAGAACTCATAGTGTTAGCCCGAGCTATCAGTTCATATCCTCTAATGACAGTCATTCCCCAAGTACCAATTGAAGATCTTTGCGCTGAACTGTTTAAGTTTGCCCACCCTATGGTAGATCCTCTCCTTAGGATGATTGAATCAAGCCTCTTACAATTGGACCTTGTCCCATGCCCAGCCACTAAGGTCTCTCCCGTAATCTCAGTTGAACATCCTTGTCTTGAGCGGATTGATTCACCCAGTCCTGTAGAAGTCCTCCTTATGGCCCCAGACCCCTTCCTTCGCATGACTGACCTACCCTTCTATAGAGTATACCTTTCCGCACCCATAGGTCAAATTTCAAGTCTTGAGGTCATCATCCATAGGCCCTTCCATGAATCATTCTCTAATCCATTTCTTGAGAAAGTGGATCATTATTTGCTTAGAGAACAAACCTTAACTATTGCAATCACATGTCCTAGGCTACTCCCCGAACCATCTCTTGATCCATTCCTGGGAGTAGCAAACTTTTCCTTTCGTAAGGATGACCAGTTGACACTCATAGATCACCATTCAATCCTTCAGGTCACCACCTTTAGTCAGCAGGTAATTCGAGACTCCACCTCATATTTCCTCCCTTTCTCTAGGACTTCCAATGCTTCTTACACCATCCAAGTATACTTTGTCGAAGTCTTTAGAGTGAACCACGTGTCAGAATCTATTAGGTTTGCCACCTACTTCTGGAAGACCTTATGGCACCTACTAGGCACCCATGATAAGTTTTCATGCTCTGCAAGCCATCTTCCGACCCAAGGTCAAACCTAGAGAGCCATAGTTTGTTAGGTTTAGACCTAGGGTTCCTTTGAATAAAGTCCATTCTTTAGGAATGCATCGTCAGTCGAGTTTAGGACATTGACTCAGATTTTGGTTGAGTGAGAATACTAGGAATTGGGATTTGTATTTACCCAGGGCTAAATTTGCATATAATGTTTCGATCAATAGGTCTATAGGCTAGAGTCCCTTTGAAATTGTTCATGGATACAAGCCTCACACACCACTTGATCTGATTTCACTATTAGTCCACACACACAAGTCTCTTGATGCACTTGCATAGCATGTAAAGGACTTGCATAAAGAAATTCATGCCAAAATAAATTTAAGTAATGAAATTCATAAGAAGTTGGCTGATTCTCAAAGACGAGTCAAAACTTTTGTTGAGAGAGACTATGTAATGATTAGGTTAAGGCCTGAGCAGTTTTTTTCCTGGAACCGTTAGAAAGTTACATGCTAAAGCAGCTGGACCATTTAGAGTAGTGAATAGAGTAGGATCCAATGCCTATGTGCTCGAGTTGCCTCCAGAACTAGGCAATAGCTCTACTTTCAACATTACAGAATTAGTAGAGTATAGGGAGCCAGCTGTGATTCCTAGTAAGCCTTTGAAACCTAATCCTGTTATTAAGAGTGATCCCGACCCTGTGTGTCCACCAACAAACTGGCCTGTGAGGAAAGAGCAGATTGAAAAGATCCTGTATGATCAGGTTATCTCTACTTGTAATCGAGGATACCAAAGATACCTGGTCCGCTGGCAAGGAAGGCCAAATTCTGATGACTCTTGGATCTCCCGAGAAGAATTACAAGAATTGGACCCAGACCTCTTGGAGAGATACCAGAGCCAGCTTGAACCATACTCGACAGGGTTGAGTTCCTCCCACCCCGGGATAATTGGTGCGGGCACCAGACTTAGAAGAAGACTTCAGGGCTCCATCTGGATCTCTAATTGACCTTGCCCGAAGAATTAGGGTTTTCTGGTTTTGTAATAAGGGTTGACTTGGTCAACTCAATTTTAGTCTTGAGTCTGTATTTCCCTGCAATTTAGATTTTGTTGAGTCATGTTGACTCAGTACAAGTCCTAGTAGTGGTCTAGGTCTTCTCCAGGTTGGTGCCACTTTTTTTCAGTCAAGTCAAGGTCCAGGGTGCCACATTTTTTTCTCCCAGGCCCAAGCAAGTGGGCGCCACACTCCCAGCCACATGCCAAAGTCCAGGAGGTGCCACATCTCCATCCAGTGTCTTTGGTCCCTACACCACAAGAAGTAAGTTCCTTTTTTTTCTTGCACCACTTGGGAGAGAAATCCATAAAGATACCTCAATCCAAGGAGGAGCCAATTTCTTTCCAGATAAACCCAAGCCAGGATGGCAAGAATTTTTCTTGAAGAGAGGATCAAGGAGGTGCCCCACAATGTTCCATAAAAATCCAAATTATAAAAGGAAAGAGAGCATGTCTTGGGGAGGAATTCAAGGAGGTTCCCAAAAGTTTCCAAAAGTGCCAAAGCCATGAAAGGAAGAAGCCTAAACTTGTAGAGCAAGACTAGGAGGTGTCCAAAAGAGCCAAACCATGAAGAGAAAATCCTTGATTCATGGAGAGATACTAGGAGACACCCCCATAACCTGCCATTTGGAGCTGATTTTCAAGTTTTCTTGGAGTTTTTGGGCTGCCCACTCATGGAAGGAGTCTTGGTAAGAGAATTTGATGCTTAAAGTGTGGGTTAGTCCTATTAGTCCCACATGGAAAGTGTATGAAATTTTATTTCTTTGTTATGTCTATATATTCAACTTTATGTAACTCTTGAATTTAAATGATGAATGAAATCAATTTCTGTGTGAGCAACTTTGTGTTTCTCTCTTCCGCACTTGTATTCAGGTGTTGAGCTCCGTGAGGGAGTAAATCCGGGTTCCCTAGGAACCTTGAGGAGGTGTGAGATCTCCAACCCCAAAATCCTACCAAAACCCTAGGTTAGCCACTTCAATTCCAAACCCTAGCCGCCCATCATCTTCTTCATTCCACCAATCATCCAAACCCTAATATACCTCATCATCTCACGGCCCCTCTCTTCCAAGTAGAGGCCGACCACCAGCATCCAGGTCCAGATCGGCTACTTCGAATGCAGAGCAAATCCCAGAGGAAGTCAGATCAGCATCCAGGAGAATCAGGATTTCAGCAACATCAAATTTTCAAGTTCTTCTTATCTGGTAAATCTTTCTTCGAGTATCTGGTTCCTTAACTTGTTCTTCTTCTTTCCCAGATCCTGAGTTCAAGAGAAGCCAACTCTGCCAAAGGACCAGTATTGGAGGATCCATTGCGAAGATATCCGAATTCGAGGATCCAACAATCTGCTCGAGAGAGTCCTTCCACCAAACTCTGTGAAGATCACTGCCTGGTATATAACCCTTCCCTTCTCTTTATTTCTGTCCTGTTGAAAGTTTAGAGCGAAACCCTAGGTCGGGGAGTTTCTCAACCCCCAGCGATCCTTTACTTCTGAACTACTCTGATAATCTAGTTTCTTTGAATTGTGCTTTCAATTATTATATAGTTTCTTTCAATTTAGTTTAACTTTCTTTGAGTTTAAGCCAACTTCAAAACATAAAAAAAAAAAAAAATTAATCTTAATTTACTTCCGCATACGCTTCTTTGTTTTTTGTTCTGCATCATTTTTGGTATCAGAGCTTCCATTCTGCATCAATTTTGGTATCAGAGCTTTCGTTCTGCATTAGCAGCGATGAAGTTCTCCTCAGATCTGAAGAGGGAAAAGTGGTAGTTGACGGTGGAGTGGTTCCCATGGTCAGATTCGATGGTGGGATGATGTGGGAGGAGATGGAAGATGACCGGAGAAGCTTCTAGGAAGCGTTGGGAGGAAACTACGACAAACTCCTGGTGAGATCCGGACCAGAGAGTGGTAGCGATGGCGGAGGGAGTTTGATGGTGGGCTATGGATGGTGGATCAGGTGTTACGGGCTTTCAATTCAATATATTTAGGAAGAAGATGATAGGAATAAGTCTGAAATAGAAGAGAAATAAGGTCAGGATAGTGAGAATAATGAGAATAGAATAATAAGTGGAGGAGAGAATAAGAGGGAAAGATATAGAATACCCTAATCAACCTGCTTTGATACCAAAATTGATGCGGGACAAGAGCGAAGGATTATTGGCGAGCTAAGAAGTCACCAAAGATTAGGGTACCACTATAATTTTTTTTCTTTTATTATTTTCTTCTATGGAGGTGGTGAAGGAAACAATGGAAATGGAAGATATAAGTTTGGACTCTCATGGACTTTGGGACTCACATTCATGGAGAGATATCTCACCTCTAGGGCATCCCACTCATATCACCTGTTAGTCCAGGGCATCCCATCCATATCACTAACGGAGCCATGAAGGTAAATTTCAAAGGCCATGGAGGGGTAAAAAAAATGAAAACTCTCATGAGCTTTGGGACTCACATTCATATAGAGACATCTCACCTCTAGGGCATCCCATCCATCTTACCTGTTAGTCTAGGGCATCCCACCCATCTCACAAACGGAGTCGTGAAGGTAAATCTCAAAGGTCATGGAGGTGAAATCAAAGGGAAGGGGATAAATATAGGGGCATCACACCCTCTCCACAACACAAACAAAAGGACATCACACCCTCACCAAAAAAGAAGAACTCAAGCTGATTTAAATCTCCATTGATTGATTGATTCTTCTTACAAGGGTTGATGGGATATTTATAGGCCCCAATCAAGAGAAAAGGATGGGGTAACTAACCTAAGGGAGTTATAACAAGAAACAAGAATTAGTTGTAATAATTACTTCTAGTTCTAACTACTAACTAGTTTAGTTAGGGAGTTGTAATAAGAAACTACTTCTAGTTTTAACTACTAACTAATTTAGTTAGGGAATTGTAACAAAAATCTAGAACTAGTTGTAACCATAGTAGGTTACAACCAATTGTACATGTGGCACCTATGTGGATGATGGAGTGGTTAGAGCTGATGAAGTGGCATCTAAGTGGGATGAAGTGGCCCCCAAGATAGGTTGAGTCGGCTCAAGAAGAATAGGTTGAGTCAGTTCAAAGATGAAAGGTTGAGTTAGCTCAAAGTAGAAGTTGAGTTGGCTTAAATACTTCCTCAGATTTGCTCCTGGGTCATCGGATAGCTCTTGGTTCCCCATCAGGATCACCAGATAGCAGTCGAGATTGGCAGTTTCCAGCCATGAGACCCTCCTCAGTGGCGAGGGGAAGGAGCACTGGTGGATTCTCCAGAGTTCAATTAACTTGGAATTCACGGGAGAAAAACGAAGAAGATGAGGAGTAGCAGCAACTTTTTTGGCCATTTTTTGGCCATGAGAGCTTCTCCGGCCGGCAAGGAAGGTGCCGATGGCTTGAGCGGCGATGGGGCAGCATCTTCGGCAAGTTTCGATGCAAACAGAGCTTCATGGTCCATGACTCACCACGATAATGGCTGCCCATGGACTAAAAGCTGATCCATAGACCAAGCGACCAGTCCATGGTGGACCGGCTGCTCTAAATTTTGTACAATTTCTAGTTAAATTCTTTAAAAACCCATTCTGGGTTCATTTTAAATCCAATTTGCTTCAAACTTATTTCATTTGAACCCATAAATCAAGATCTTCATGTTGGTACTCTCCTTTCCTTCAAATGATATATAAAAGTATCAATTTTAAAGGAATAAAAATAATTTGATTATTAAATTAATACTTTTATATATGTGTATAACGTAGTTATCACATCCCCAATTTGAACTTTGCTCATTCTTGAGTAAAGTAGTTAGATTATCCATGTGTATCATCCCATCCTTGAATTGGATGTTAACCTAAGCAACCCTAAAGGCAGATGATACCTGGTCAGACCACTACTGAGATACTTCATCGGATTATTAATTCAACTCATTTAGTGGTCGGGTAGAGCCCATAAAGATTTCTAGAGTTCTTTTTTTTTTCCAACTTTCCACCTCACTCTTAAAATCCTCAAACATTTTGGAATTTAGTTCAGTAGCTAGTTTTTTTCCTTTTTTTAAAGTATAGTGTCATGTCCAAGCCTTTTAAGTATTAGTATTCTCATCTTTTGATGTGAACCAAAATGCTTACTTAGACGAAGGGATCCGGTTACTTAGGGAGGTACCATTGCTAAACAGATTTCTTGACCTTCTCACCTTTTGATGCGAACCATAATGCTTACTTAGGCAATGGGGCCCGGTTACTCAGTAAGAGTTCAAGCAAAGCTGTAAGGTGGGACTAACTCTCTTTTTTTTTTTATGAAAAAAACTTTAGCATACTTGACCTTTTGATTTATACCCCCATAAAATAGATTCTTTATTGAGATAAATGGTCAGAAGGTTCTAGAATTACTTCATGAAATTATTTATAATCTAAACCCTACCATTTATTGAGTTTTATTGATAATTTGTCCCTCAGCATCTCTTGTATTATCTAAACCATTAATCAATCATTGATTAAGGTGCCTATATAACTTTAATTCGAGATAATAATTAAGTACACATAATATGATCATTTTTAACCATACTCAAAGACCTAAGTAAGTCAAGTTTTTCTTCCCCCCCCAACTTAATCGACATTGTCCTCAATGGAGAGAAAAAATAAGGGGTACAATAGGAAAGAATACACCTGGGATGAATGTGCTTTAGGAGCTGAAGAGGACTTCATGAAGTGCGGGTTCCTTTGTTGCTGTACTCCCCTCACTTTATTGTTCTTCTAAAAGAAAAGAAAGCAACTAGTTAAAAATAAAAGTATAAACTGGGTTGCCTCTCAGGAACGCTAAGTTTAACATCTTCAGCCAGACGCTATGAGGGAATGTTATTGATATTGAGCTTGGGTACATCCCTCTAGATTCTCAGAAAACAAGACCAATCAAGAGGCCTTATCATCATAGCAGAAAAATGTTCATAGAGTTTTTGACGATGAGTATTCCTGATCCATAGAATACACTGAGCAAGCTTACTAGACCAAGATTTAAAAATTTTATAAAAATTTGGTTTAAGATTAGGAAGGGATTGTGTGTGTTGGGTTGAGAGTGGGGGTGGTAGCTTAAAAATTTTTGTAACTTTAGAAAGGTCTACCCTAATCCCTTCCTAATGGCACTTTATCTAAGTTAACCATTTCAAAAATAAAAGATAGATTTTAGAGGCGATCCTCGAAAGTAGTGCCAAATATAAAAAAATAAGTTATAAAATCTTTAAGATCATTATCCCTTATTTCATAAACTTTCCATCCAACAGCTTGTCTATGCATCTTTAGAATACCAACTATTCGATCTTCCTGAGTAGAAATCACTAGTAGGGTGTCATTAGGTGTGACAGGAAGCGACTGCAATTCTAGATCTGGTGGTGATTCTAACGGAGGAGCTATTTGGGGGCTAGGTGTTGGCTCAACTTGTTCCATCAAAAATTGGGTGGGTTTGAAATGTGGTGTATCATGTAAGTTATCCCTTCCTATGATATATTCATCTACTTTAATATTATTTACCTCATAATGAGCCATATAGGGATATAATGACTTCTGGGGACAACTTGGAGGTATGGCTTCTCCTGTTGTGTTATTCTGTTGTAGTTCCTGGGGATCCTCAATTAATTTCATCATATCATCAATTTTTTCTTCCATCCCATAAAAAGGAGGTGATGATTCTAGGATACTTGGGAAGGGAACTATTGATGAGTGAGATGATGATGGAAGTGGGTCATCCTACCATTTTGCCACAGTCAAATCATTTATATTAGTTTCTATGATAGTGTAGGGTTGTTTCGTAACCAATTCACTCCTAAAAGTTATGTTTGATTATTCAGAAAAAATTAAAGGATCCTTAGAATCTTCAACTTGGTAGTGTCCCTTTAAATTATTCTCAGATTGACTAGGTAGTATTCCTACTTCCTCTCTATTCATTTCAACTAAGAATCGATCAGTATGATTTATAAGTTCATCGAGAGATTGTTACTGAAGCATGATTGAGTGCTACTATAGCGTAATCTTATCGATAGATTATTGGAATCGATCAATCCTGTCGACATCTAGGTTGATAGGTTGGAGAGGTGGGGTCTGACCAATTTTTTTGATTCAGTCTATGGCTTGCAAAACTTTCTCTTGAAATTGTAAGCTATAATTAAGAGAAGGTTGATAACATGGATAGGGCTGATTGTAATAAGGCCCATCTACAAATGGAGATCTTTGTGGTACCGGGGTAACCACTGGCTATGGTTGCCATGATAAATCTGGTTGAGTCCCCCAACCTTGGTTGTATGCATTGAAGTATGGGTTTTCTCCTGGTCTATAGGTTATATAAGTTTGATCTTGGTAAACTTGTCATACCTAGACTTAGAGAATTGGTACATGGTTGGGCACTCACTTACAAAGTGAGTTGGACTCGGATATGTGGAGCATGCCTATTGTGTAGGAAAAAAGGATTGAGTGGAAGAGTATCTAATATTTTGTAGAAGATCGAGTTTATAGGATATGGCATCGAGAGCATGGGACAACCTATCAACTCCACTATTGAGATACATGTTCCTAGCACTACTCCAGTTCGTCATATTGTTTTGATAATTTCAGAATATTTAATCAAAGATCCTTAATCCGAGCAATCCTCCACTAAGTTTTTTTTTTAAAAGAGGAGATGGGGGAGAAAGAAAGAAAGAAGAAAGATAGAAAGAAAACTAAAGGTGAGAACCTAAGGGGACCTAAAGCTAAGAGTGATAGAGGAGTATTAGTTAAGGTTTTAGGTTAATTGCAAACAAGTTAGCAGTCAATGGACTCTCTATCCTAAGGTCCTTAGTTCTAAATAGCTCCTAACTGTTCCAAGGTTGCCAATGAGTACTCTAAGCCCAAGATCAATCAACTGACTCGGCCAGGTAAGTGTAAGGTTGGTGGGAGTCCCCCCATTGCTTTCCTTAGACACCAATTAAAATTGGCCAGGTAAGCGAATGGAACCAATTAAAGAATCACCTTCTTTCGGGCTCTTGTCCCTGAACCACTTGCCAAAGACACCGAGCAACTAACTAATCTGAACATGGTCCAACTCTAGGATTCTCTTGTCCTAATGAACTCGAAAATCCTTAGGGGCCAACATCTAATTGATTTTATTTTTAAGGCTTGGGTCAATACGATATGCAAGGTGGTGGTTTGTGGGCCAAGGAAGGGTAATGACATCCCCACCTTATATTGTTTAAGGGTTTAGTGCCCTTAAGATGTTTTATGAATTATGCAATGCAAAGAAAATAGATGTCCAGGAAAAGAAAATTTTGGAAGCAGTAAGAGGGAAAAAAAAATTTGTTTTTTTTTGTTTTGTTTTGATTTTTGATTTTCTTTTAAAATAACTCCAAGAGGTCCCCGACAACAGTGCCAAAAATCTGATGCGCATCACAATGCACCAATTTAGTACCTTAATTCTACTATTCTTACGAAGCATAGTGGAAGTAAGAATAGAATCCACAAGAACCTTTGAGTTATTTCAAAAGTAAAATAAGCAATAGAAATTGAACTAGAAAGATAATTAATAGAAAATTAGTAGTGAAAGTAATCTAGGGATGATCTATCTTAGCGAGAGCATGGCCCATACCCGTAGATCACGTCCCGTCCATTTTAGAAATAGATCGATCAAAATGATTGTGAAAATAATCAAGATATGACCTATCTTAGTGAGAGAATGGCCTGTCCCTTTTTGGAAATAGATCGATCAAGATTATAGTCACGTAGAGTAACTTACCTCTAAAGCTTTGCACTACTCATAAACTTGCTTCAGACAAGATAAAGAAAAGGAAAGAACATGAGTTAATTGGAAGCTCTTTTCATTTCATAGAATGAGGAGTACATCAAATGAATATAAAGCATAAACCCCCTTTTCCAAACAGGCTTCCATGGTGAAGAATATCCAAAGATGGAGTAGTCCGATGACACGATGGAGAGTGGAGATTGGGAACCAGTGCCAGTGTAGTGGAAGTGGAAACCAAGCCAATGAAGTGGAAGTGGAAACCAGTCAAGGTGATGGGGATTGAAGAGAGGTGGAGCAGAGAAAGAGGAATAGAAGAGGAATAGTAGAGGAATAGAAGAAATAGAGAAGAAATATAGGAGGAATAGAGGAGCAATAGAGAGGAATAGAGGGGAATAGGATAGGAATAGAGAGTGGAAGAAGAGGCTTTGGGCCTCGATACCCCTGGCTGGACTCTCTCCACCCCCTTTTATAGGCATCAACCCACTGTTCCACCGGTTCAACAGTCCAACAGTATTCAGTTCTAACTGAATTCTAGCTTTTAGCTCCAGGTAGTTCCAACTGATCCATCGGTTCTAGCTATCCCATAGCTCCCAGTTAGTTCCAACTATCTACTAGTTCCAGCTGAACTCCACGAACTGCAACTGCATCCCAACAAAGTTCCAATTCTTCTAATGAGATTCTAACTCTCCCAATGAAGTGCTGTTCTCGATCTAACTACATCCCAATGATCCAACTATGTCCTAACAGAGAAGAAGATGGAGCAGTTTGGAGCTTGGATCAATAAGGAAATGGCCGGTGATGGTATCTCAGGTGAGAGAAAGGAGCCTGCGACCAGGAGACCAAACAGAGCACTGTGGATGGTACAAAGATCACCGGTTTGGATGGTGGATAGCTCAAATAGCAGTCAAGAATTGGTAGTTTCCGGCCATGAGACCCTCCTCGGTGGTGAGGGGAAAAAGCGTCGGTGGCTTCTCCGGCATCCAATTAACTTAGGATTCATGAGAGAAAAATGAAGAAGAAGAGAAGTAACAGTAGCTTTTTCAACCATTTTTTTGATCGTGGGAGCTTCTCCGACCGGCAAGGGAGGTGTCGACGGCTTGGGCGGTGACGGGGCAGCATCTCCTGCAAGTTTTAGTGCAAACAGAGCTTTGTGGTCCATGGATCTATTCCATGGACTACGATAATGGCTGGCCATGGACTAAAAGCCGATCCATAGACTGAGCGACCGGTCCATGATGGACCGGCTGCTCTAAATTTCATACAATTTCTAGTTAATTTTTTAAAAAATTCATTCTAGGTTCATTTTAAACTTGATTTATTTCAAATTTGTTTCATTTGTATCCATAAATCGAGCTTTTCGTGTTGGCGCTCTCTTTTCCTGCAAATGATATATAAAAATATTAATTTAAAAGGACTAAAGATAAGTTAATTATTAAATTAATACTTTTATATATGTGTATAACATAGTTATCACCTATCCCACTTGTGAATTTGGGAATGAGGTTCATCGAGTATTAATTGATATTGAAGTTTGACAGGTAGAGACATATATTTTGCTAAACTGTGAGGAGGTCAACCTATATATTGAGTAAGTATCCATCATGATCCCAATTCTTCAATCACTATTATAGTATACTTATCTTATGTATATTTGGCAATATAGTGAGATGCTGAGATGAGACAACCTGAAAATAAGTGAAGAAAAAACTTCCACACAATACTCATAGAACTTTGCAAATTGGTTCCACCAATTGATAGGTATTTATTATCATTTCATATATTTTAATTTTCTTCAATTTATTATTTTTATAATATGCAAACGATGCAAGGGGATGAATCCATACATAAGAACCTAAGACCATTAGATTACAAGCCAACAAAAAATGTGGTAGGTCATAATGGCCATAACCTAATTGGCTTTAAATTTCACACCCAACAATATGGATATTATAAGAACATATTGAATAGTGGTATGTGTATAAAGGGTAGTTGGTGGGAAGAGACAAAGAGTGACTATTATGGAATCCTTGAAAAAATGATCAAGTTGATCTACATTAGAGGTAATAGTATTATTCTATTTAATGTCAATTGTTTGATAATGACAATTGTATGAAGGTTGATCTACCACATGGACTTATTGAAATCAAACATAGATCAAAAGCATATGTCAATGAGCTATTTGTGCTACCTCAATAAGATGTTCAAGTGTATTATACTCCTTTTCTATCAAGGAAGAGAGAAAAAAAAATTGGTGGGCTGTATGTAAAATTAAGTTTCAAGCCATCCATTATGAGCTTGAAAAAGAAGACCCCCATTTATAGAATGCTTTTAGGAGGATATTCCAAGAATTCTCCTACATGATGGCCAACATGAGGAAGTAGATCATGCATAGTTTGTTTTAAAGGATAATCCTATCCAAGAAGGAAAAGAAGAGAAAGAAGATGAAGAAGTGGAAGAAGAAGAAGTAAAAAAAGCAAAAGAATCGAAAAAAGAATCCAAAAGGTACCAAATATCTAAAGAGGCCAATGAGTAGTGCCAAGTATATAATCCTTGAATCATTTCAAATACTTGACTTGCATTATTTTAATTCTTACATTGCTTTAAATCATTTTAAATACTTATCTTGCATCATTTTAAATCTTGTATTACCATCCATAATTGTATAATTAATCTGTGAATCTATTTAGTTTTATTTTTAGAGATTATAAATCATATCTACTAAAGGCTGGAGTGTGCTAGTTGAGGAGAGAGCTCTCATGCAGTCTACTCACATGATCTATGGCACTCACACCACGCGGTAAACTCTAATATTTTAGATATTCTTTTTTATATTACTTTATCTTTTATTATCTAATATAGCATTCTTCATGATATTTTGCTACTCTCAAGTTTGGAGGACATGGGGTCACCATTGACCCCACAGTCACATGGAGCAGTAACCAACTCTCAAACTTAGCACCTTGGTAGAAGACCCGCTCGGCTCGTAGCACCTCTGACTTGATCGGAGAATAGAGAGCTTGTTCATATTTGGAGTTGCTCGTAAGTACTACATTTTTAATGAATATATTTAAAATTTAGCCATTTTAAAATCAACATTTATTATTCAAAATCAATTTTGTAGTATATTTAGAGAGCCTGGGGTGCCTCGTATGGTTATTGGGATCATCCGATGATTGATGCTAGGGTCAGTGAATGAGTTTTCTGATTGGACATCGAGGGCTCGTGATGTAACCTAGAAAATGTTCATAGTAAGTCAAAGGTATTTAATTTTTAAAATTTTGATATATTTGTAGTCATTTTATTAATATATACTTGCTTCCACTTATATGAGTATTATCGATTTGAGACTTCCCAATATAAGGAGGCTGGCCATTGGACCTTTAAGGAGGTGGCCACACGTAGGCTCCGGGATGGGCTATACAATCTTAGGTAGTCCATCATAGAGCACTCTAGTTTTAAGTCACCATCAGACTGGAAGTCTTTCATAGATCATTGATGCGGGCAGACATATGGGAGGTCCTCTTGTTAGGAATTGTGTCCCAAAGTCAATCGTCTAGGTTGTAGATGGTTGTGCTATTTTATATTTGTATATGAATTTTTGATAAATAAGAGTTGTTTTATTTTGGTTGTTCATCATATTTACTTTTTCCATAAATGAACTCTTGTATGATGGAGTCCTTAGAACTACATTGTTTGATATAGAGAGGATATATCAAGTAGTTCTTAAACTATTTCATAACCAAATGATACATTGTTATAGGACAACAATGTATCAAGTGTAGATTATTGTATATCACATTTGTCGGTTGTCCTCTTAAGCAATGAGTGTGGAGACACTGGTGTGACATGCAAGTAAAATGTATGACATTTCAATATGACCATCAGCGAAGCTCCCTTCTGCCAAAGGGTTGCTCGCGAGGGGATATGGGTATATGTGTCCCTCAGACCTGAGATCACCATGGCAGCTTGCAAGCAACTCACTGTACTTTGGTGCGGACTACCTAGATTTCTAATCCAGTGATGAAAGGTTTCTAGGTGTAGTCAAGTACTTGTGGAGCGGTGGTGGATCAAGATGGAATTGACCTCTCCAATTAGTTTGGAGTGAATGACTCACTGTGTCTCAATTTAGCAAAACCTTGGCCAGGATAGTACTTGTGAGGAGTCACAGAACTTATGAGGTTGAGACATTATCTAGATAAACCAAATTAGGGTTGGCAGTCAAACCCTAGGTCATCCTAAGCATTATGAGGTCAAAGGGATGAATTATACGGCAACCATATGCCAGAGGTTCTTGTAAGGTGCTCTGCATCTTCGACCTATCCGGACCTCGGATATCATTGCTAGATGAGGACTTTGACTAGTACTGAAAATGTTTCAGTGCTACCGGCTTAGTATTCGAACCTATGGGGTCACACACTATAGAGGATTTCTATCTGATCTTAAGGCTAATCAACGATTAAGAATTGTTTGCTATCACTGGAAGTCAATATGATTGACTTTGTTCCAAGTATCGACACTTGGAATTTTGCAGGTATCGACACTTCGTGAAGTGTCGACACTTGGCAATTTTCGTGAGTCGATACTTCTTGTGACGAGCAAATTTCTGGAAATAAATTTTGGAAGGATTTTGGAAAAGTTTTGACCTAATTTGAATTTTCAATTCAAACCAGTTTTGGCTCCAAAGTTATTTGGATGATAGTCATACTTACCTTCTTGGGATGGACCCATTTGGTATGGCCTTGATCCTCTCCCCCATTCTCTTCCCTCATCTCTCCTCCTTTCTCTTTCTTCCTCTCATGGCTGCACCTATAAATGAAGGTCATTCTATAGGCTATAGAGGTTACAGCAACTAGAGAGATACAACAAGAGAAAAGAGAGAAGATAGAGAAGGGTTATGAGAGGTCTAGGGATTAGGTGTGAGAATCCTAGCATTCTAGCTAGGTCTTGGGAAGAGAGTTCTCTTGGAAAAGGGTTCTAGCTCTCCTCCTAGTCTTCCCGGAAGAAGAAGATCGGCCCAAGGATCTCGAAGAGCTAGCACTTCGAGGGAGTTGATCAGAGTCGAGCCCAGGTGTGGATTACCTGTAGAGGCCAGATTCGTGTGTGGCTCGAGCGCCCTCCTCCTTCTATAGCTTTTCTCTAGTATAAAGGTATGGTACTTTTATATTTATATTTCTATCTTGCTTTGATGTTATGATGCATGCTATTACATTATGCTAGATCTTGTTGTGGGCAGATCGGTAGATCATTTAGATTAATCTACCGAGCCTTCCGCTGTGCATATTTTAAAATTATTTTAAAATGCATATTTTTTACCTTGCTTTCATGAATACATGTTTGCATATTGGTAAGCTTCATATATGCATTTCACCTTCAATGGTACCAGAGCAATAAGTTCATTTTTGTAGTATAATAATTCTAGCATGCTAATAACATCACTTCTTAAGTACTTGGATTGAGTACTTCACCATGGCCGTCCGATCATAGGAGAGAAGTAGGGCTGCAAGACCCTCTCTTCCCATTCAATGGAATCTCCTATGGCATGTAGGGGTGCCGATGTGATTGACTCTTGAAAAGAAAAATAAGAAGCAAGAAAATATAGATTAAAAATATTTTAATCTAATGAAATGATCATAAAACAACTTTAGATAAGATCTAAAAATTTTTATTGATTGGTTTTGATTAAATGTTTGGAGAAATATTGGATTTGAAATCACTATGTTTTCACTGTCTTAGACTATAAGTCGACACTTGGCCTTGTAAGTGTCGACTCGAGAAAATTTCCTGAGATCTGGGTTCTATTTTTTTCCTGTGACAGGCTGAAGTGTCAACACTTGACCAGGAAGTGTCGACACTTAGACTCGTAAGCTGACACTTGGCCTTGTAAGTGTCGACTCATGAGCACTTGCCAGAAAACTTGGTTTTCTATTTTCCTCCTATCTCAGGCCTTGAGTCGATCCAAGTGTCGACACTAGGTGTCGACACTTGCTCCTGGTGAGTTAATACTTGGGATGAAAATGCAAAAAAATAGTGAATTCAAATTTTGAAGTTTTTTATAAAATTATTTTACATCCGTAAATTAAAATTATTTTAATTTAATTAAGGCTATTGAACTTAATTGAGAATTAAGAATGACTAAGAACTCTAGGAATATGATTCAAAGATTTTAAGTCATTTCAATAAGCCTTAAGGGTCATGGGTTAGCTTCTATTAGGTCCTTAATTGGATTAGACCTAAGTTTAGATGCATTGGACAAATTAGAGAACTAATCTAATCAAATGTTGAGTTAGGATTTCTTATCTAGATCTATCTAATAGTTAGATTGATTTGTCCATGATCTAAATGGACCTAATTGATGGCTCAGTGGAAAGCCCGAGTCTTTAGGCTAGTCTAATCGAGTCTGATGAACCGATTGGTATCGAGTTAAGTTTGGCAATTTGATCATGGTTCTTTGGGGCTACCTCTTACCTAGCCAACTCTGTTGGTATCTAAGACAAGACGGTTAATAGTGGAACCCAAACCATGATCTCACTTACCTGGCCAATGTGGTCGATCAGGATTGATTGGATAGCTCATTGACTCGTGTTAACCCTTGTCACCCAAGGTTAATCAGTCTTGACTAATTTTAGGTGTCCATGGATCATTAGTTATGAGTAACCCTCCTAGATTACTAATTTAGTCAGTGAGAGGTTGATCCATGTCTTCTCATCTCTTTATTTGTCACATTATTTAAAAACCCTCTAAATTATTAGGTCCTAAAAGGATAAAGTTATAGGGATAACCAAGTCCTAGCCTCCCATTAAATGGGATGGTAATGGGTCCAATAGTTAGGTTTTCATCGATAGATCCAAAGATCGGGTATTTATCATGCTATTGGAATTGCTGTTCCTAATATGATGGCTTAGTGTGACTCTCTTAACGGTGGTCAGGTGAGCCGGCCAAAGTCGAGCTTGACTATTCGTTAGTTAGAAGCATTGAATTTTGTCATGTTAATGGTTGGACCTAACCGGGATCTTCAATAGGAGGCCCAAAGGTCGATTGAAGTACTTCTTGGGGCAAAACCCAAATACTAGAGGTTACTTGGAGAAGTAATCGGTTAAAGAACCTATCTTTAGACACGCATGGGTGGGCTGACCAAAGTCGGGCTCATGTGTTGTCTATTGGACTCTGGCATCCACTAGGGAATTAAAGTATTCCTTGGATTAGAGGTAGAGGTTGCTAGTCTGAGCAAAATAGTGGGAGGGACCTTTAGACTAAAGTAGCTACAGGATGGTCCTGGACAAGGTATTTATATGATAACACCTTGTAGTTTTTTGGTTTGCGATACTACTAACTGGGTATTGGATACAGGAAGTCCAATTCACATTTACAATTCTTTGCAGGAACTTCAAGTTAGTAGAAGATTCGAGGACAGTGAGAGATTCTTGAACGTGGGAAATGGAAGCTGAGTTCCAGTCCTGGCGTTGGGAGTCCTCAAACTTGTTTTCAAGTCCTGTACTATCATTTTGAATGAGTGTCATTTTTGTCCATATTTTATTTTAAATGTCATTTCTGTAGGCCAATTGGCCATGTATGGTTATGAACTATCAATAAAGAATGATGTTTGCAAAATCATTTGGAATGATTCTGTGGTTTTGATTGGACAAATGCGTGATGGCATTTATATACTATCATAACCTGTTAGTGTAATGTACACGTCTAGCAAATGTCCTAGGATAGATAATGTCAGCGAAGCGTACCTGTGGCATTGTAGGCTAAGTCATATTAACAGGAACAGGATAAATAGGTTGAAAAGCAAGAGTCTCCTCGATTTTAGTGAAGATAGTTCACTTCCAACCTGTGAGTCATGTCTTCTTGGAAAAATGACTAAGTCGCCTTTTACTGGAAAAGGTGAATGAGCCAAAGAGATTCTGAGTCTGATACATACTGATATATGTGGACCCATAAATGTTAGTGCTAGGGGTGGGTGCATTTATTTCATTATATTTACAGACGACCTTTCAAGGTATGGTTATGTCTTCTTGATGAAACATAAATATGAATCATTTGAAATATTCAAACGATATCGTAATGAAGTAGAAAAACAAACTGGAAAGTGTATCAAAATCCTTTGATCCGATCAAGATGGTGAATACCTTTCTGGCGAGTTTCTAACTTATCTCGAGGAGAATGGGATTCTCTCAGTGGATACCTTCAGGGACACCTCAATTAAATGGAGTGTCTGAGAGGAGGAATCAAACCCTATTGACATGGTTCAGTCTATGATAGGTTTTGCCTCTCTATCGCTATCCTTTTAGGGATATGCTTTAAAATCAGCCTATAACCTTCTGAATAGGGCTCCATGTAAGTCCGTTAGTAAAACACCATATGAGATATAGACTGGATGTAAGCCGACACTATCATACCTTCGGGTTTGGGGGTGCCCGCTTATGTAAAACATTTGGAAACTGATAAACTTGGACCTAGGTCTAACCGGTGCCTATTTCTTGGATATCCAAAGGAGTCTAAGGGGTATTACTTCTACTTAGCTAAGGAACAAAAGTTGTTCATCGGTCTTAGGGCTATCATTTTGGAAAAGGAGTTCCTTGGTGAAGGGACCTGCAGCTGCTAAGATTGAACTTAGTGAAGTTCAACAAGTAGAAGAATCGATACATTTAAAGGACAACATAGAATCGGTTGTGATTAAATCACACCCAAAGCCGACTCAGGAACCATTAAGGAGATCTGGTAGAGTACCAAGCCGACCAGATAGATACTACAATTTTTTGGTCCGGGATGGTGATCCCATTTAATTCGATGAGAACAATGAGAATCCGATCACCTATATGATGCAATGCAGAGGTCCAACTCTAAGAAATGGCTAGGAGCCATGAAATCAAAAATGGAGTTCATGGAGATAAATAATGTATGGACATTGGTTGATGCACCTGAAGAGATAAAACCCATTGGGTGCAAATGGATTTTCAAAAGGAAAAAGGGCGCAGACAGGCAGGTGGAGACCTATAAAGCCCGTCTGGTTGCCAAGGGGTATCGTCAACATTATGGTATTGACTATGATGAGACGTTCTCTCCTGTGGCAATGCTCAAATCCATTCAGATTATGCTTACTTTAGCAGTACACTTTGACTATGAAATCTGGCAAATGGATATCCGAACAGCTTTCCTGAATGGTGAGCTAGAAGAGGAGGTGTGTATGATACAACCTAAAGGGTTCACATCCATAGATGAGTCAAAGGTGTGCAGGCTTCAAAAGTCCATTTATGGACTGATGCAAGCATCAAGGATTTGAAACATGCGATTTGATAAGTGTATCAAGTCGTATGGCTTCATTAGGAACGGAGAAGAACCTTGCATTTATAAACGGACTAATGGTTCTATGATTGTATTCCTTGTATTGTATGTGGATGTTATTCTCTTAATCGGGAATGACATCCTAGCACTACAAGGAATAAAGGTCTGGTTATCATCTCAGTTCTCTATGAAGGACTTGGATGAAGCCTCTTACATACTGGATATGAAGATCTATAGAGATAGATCTAAGAGGCTTCTGGGACTATCCCAGTCTACGTACATTGACACCATGCTGAAACGATTCAGCATGGAAAATTCCAAGAAGGGCTATCTCTCGATAGGCACTGGAATTGATCTCTCCAAAAGGAATTGTGTGACAATTCCTTAAGAAAGAGAGCGTATGAGTAGAATTCTATATGCTTTGGCAATGGGTTCTATTATGTACGCCATGATATGTACTAGACCAGACATGTCATACTCACTAGGCATGTGAGCAATATCAGTCTGACCTAGGTGAAGCTCATTGGAAAGTGGTAAAGACCATCCTTAAGTATTTACGAAATACCAAGGACCAATGGCTAATTTATGGAGAATCTGACTTGAAACTTATGGGGTATACTGACTCCAGTTTCCAGTCAGATAAGGATGATAGCAAAAGTGTGTCAGGATTTATCTTTATCCTAAATGGAGGAGCTATCTGCTGGAAAAGTTCTATGTAGCCTACTGTGGCGGACTAAGTATGCGAAGCAGACTACATTGCAGCATCAGATGTAGCGAAGGAAGCTATGTGGTTGCGAATGTTCTTTAGCGAGTTGGGAGTGGCACCTTCCCTGGATGGTCTAGTTCTGGTGTACTATGACAACATGGAACCATTGCTCAAGCCAAAGAGCTGAAGTCTCATCACCGCACAAAGCATATTCTGCGGTGCTGTCACCTTGTACGACAGATCATGGAACGAGGTGACATTGACCTTCTGAAGATCAATGGAAAGGAAAACCTGGCTGACCCCTTCACTAAAGCCATCAGAGTTCAAGAGTTTGACTATTGTAAATGGAAAATGGAAATGAGATTCTATACCGATTGGCTTTAGTCCAAGAGAGAGTTGTTGGGAATTATGTCCCAAAGCCAATCATCTAGGTTGTAGACAATTGTGCTATTTTGTATTTGTATATGAATTTTTGATAAATAAAAGTTTTATTTTGGTTCATCATATTTACTTTTTCCTGAAATGAACTCTTGTATGATGGAGTCCTTAGAACTACATTATTTGATATAGAGAAGATATATCAAGTAGTTCTTAAACTGTTTCACAACCAAATGATACATTATTAAAGGATGACAATGTATCAAGTGTCGGTTGTTGTATGTCACATTTGTTGGTTGTCCTCTTAACCAAGGAGTGTGAAGACACCAGTATGACATGCAAGTGAAATGTATGACATTTCACTGAACGTGACCATCTGCGAAGCTCCCTTCTGCCAAATGATTGCTCGTGAAGGGATATGGGTATATGTGTCCCTCAAACCTGAGGTCACCATGGCAACTTGCAAGCAACTCACTGTACTTTGGTGCTGGGCTACCTGAATTTCTAATCCAGTGATGGAAGGTTTCAGAGTGCAGTCAAGTACTTGTGGAGCGGTGGTGGATCAAGATAGAATTGATCTCTCTAAATAGTTTGGAGTGAATGACTCACTATGTCTCAATTTAGCCAAACCTTGACCAAGGTAGTTCTTGTGAGGAGTCACAGAACTTGTGAGATTATGACATGATCTAGATAAACCAAATTAGGGTTGGTAGTTGAACCCTAGGTCATCCTAAGCATTATGAGGTCAAAGGGATGAATTATGTGGCAACCATATGCCAAAGGTTCTTGTGAGGTGCTCTGCATCTTCGACTTATCCAGATCTCAGGTATCATTACTAGATGAGGACTTTGACTGGTACTAGAAATGTTCCAGAACTACCGGCTTAGTGTTCGTACATATAGGGTCACACACTATAGAGGATTTCTATCTGATCTTAAGGCTAATCAACGATTGAGAATCGTTTGTCGTCACTGGAAGTCAATATGATTGACTTTGTTCCAAGTGTCGACACTTGGAATTTTGTAGGTGTCGACACTTGGTGAAGTGTCAGCACTTGGCAATTTTCGTGAGTCGACACTTCCTGTGACGAGTAGATTTCTAAAAAGAAATTTTTGGAAAGAAGTTTTTGGAGGATTTTGGGCAAGTTTTGACCTGATTTGAATTTCGAATTCAAACCAGTTTTGGCTCCAAGGTTATTTGGTATGATAGTCATACTTACCTTCTTGGGTTGGACCCATTTGGTATAGCCTTGATCCTCTCCCCCATTCTCTCCCCTCATCTCTCCTCCTTCCTCTTTCTCCCTCTCATGGCTGCACCTATAAATGAAGGTCATTCTATAGGCTACAGAGATTACAACAACTAGAGAGACACAACAAGAGAAAAGAGAGAAGATAGAGAAAGGTTGTGAGAGGTCTATGGATTGGGTGTGAGAATCCTAGCATTCTAGCTAGGTCTTGGGAAGAGAGTTCTCTTGGGAAAGGGTTCCAGCTCTCCTCCTAGTCTTCTCGGAAGAAGATCAGCCCAAGGATCCCGAAGAGCTAACACTCCGAGGGAGTTGATCAGAGTCGATCCCGATGTGGATTACCTGTAGAGGCCAGACACGGTATGGCTCGAGCGCCCTCCTCCTTCTATAGCTTTTCTCTAGTATAAAGGTACGGTACTTTTATATTTGTATTTCTGTCTTGCTTTGATGTTATGATGCATGCTATTACATTATGCTAGATCCTGTTGAGAGCAGATTGGTAGATCATTTAGATCTATCTACCGAGCCTTCCATTATGCATATTTTAAAATTATTTTAAAATGTATTTTTTTTGCCCTGCTTTCATGAATGCATGTTTGCATATTGGTATGCTTCGTAGATGCACTTCACCTTCATCTCTATGACCAATGGAGTAGTGAGGACTACTCTTGTAGGTAATAGAGGGCACGACAAAATCGAATCACCTAGCAGGATCCGATTAACCACACCGGTGGCTCCATTGGCATATAGTTGTAGCTGATAGATTGGTAAAAATTCTACACTTATAGTAATTTCATATTGAATTGATTATATATATTTTTTAATTAATTTAATTTTATTATTTAGTTATTGTAGACATGGCAGTTGGGTCATGCTCTAGGATAGCTACAGTTGTGAGAGGCCATACACCAGTCTAAGAAGAATGGTGATTACCAAGATCATAGGTTTCGACAAACCACCATAACAACTTAAAACATATTTATTAAGTTTTTATATATAATGATATGTATAATAGGACTAATAAATTTCTAAATTGTACAAGTGGATTATGTAGAGTATGTCGTAGCGTGGCATAGTAAGGACCCATCCTCTCAGCCTCTTTTTAATCTAGAGGGATGACTCAGGGCTACCGAAAGGGTGAGTAGGAGCCGGATCATAGGATTCGGGCATAGCTTTAATCCTCCAGCATCTCATTGGTCTTCGACATCCTCCTCTTAGGCCTCAACAACCTAAACATTGGATGATGCACATGTCAAGGAGGTCATGCATAAACTTTTTGCCTAGCAATCTTAGAGCTTCCGAGATACCGTTTGCAATATGGTCATTGAGATTCTTCGAGACCTGTAACTACATGATCAGCTAAGCTCGTTGTCATAGCCATCATAGTAGGTAAGTCTATTAATAAATTTCTTTATTTATTTTAAATTTTTATATTTAGAAGCTTCACATATTTAAGCTTGAGTCAAGGAAGGGGATCTGGGGCATAAAAAATTAATCTAACCATCTAATCAATGGGCCAGAGGTGTTTATAGCTCCAAATCATCGAATGAAGCATATAGGAATAATCTATTCAAGAATTAAAGGAGTATATCAAAATATACACCTCTATATCAACAATATACTTCTGTATTGAAATTTATTAATAATATTTTATTTTTCTTCATTACAGGATGCTAGGATATCCAGCTCTCATCTGATGCAGGACAATTATAGAAACTTAATCTACTGATTATTAACCTAATTAACAGAAAAAATAAATATTAAAGTTTTTTTTAATTTTTAGTTTTTAAAGATTTAAAGGAGATAATTAAGCAAACTAGTCTACTAGTTAATAACCCATAAAGTAAATCTATAAAGCAAACTAGAAAAAATAGGATTTGGTGGCTAAGAAACCACCATAAACTAGGGTCTACTTTTCAAAGATTCAAAAATCAAAGAGTAGGGATGGTTTTTTTGAATTTTTACCAATGAAGTTACTTCCCTCTGAAGTAGATCGGACTGGACTCTCAAGAAACTTGTGGCAGGGCTATAAGATCTCGATCTTCGGGCTCCGATTTTCTATGATGCTGGTTCCAAGGCAAGATACCTTGACTTTAATTCTTGATCACCTGCAATCACTCAACAAAGGAAGATCTTTCAATTAGAAAGTAGTAAATAAGAGAAAAGGATGGAAAAGTGGAAGGAAAAGTGATGGAAGTGGGCGGCTAGGGTTTCTTGATGTCTGGATATGTAGAGCCTCATACCCCGCGATGCTTTGAAGAATAAAGGAAAGGGTCTCATACCCCACGATGCACACAGCAAAGGAAAAGAATTGGACAAAATGTCACTTTATTTGATCAATAATTCATGAATAATACAGGAGGGGTTGATGGGATATTTATAGACCATCAATTACTGGTATAATAGATATAAAGACTAGCACCATTATCCCTTAGACAACAACTCCTTGAATCCTTGCTCTGGGCATCTTGGACTCTTGCTTTTTGGGCTAATCTGGAGCTCTCTTCAAGATGGGCGACATCATGGGATTCTCATCCAAGTTGGGCATCGATGATGAGGATAGGTGAGGTGTCATGATGAAGGGCCAAGATTGCTTCATCGATTGGCCTTGATTGTTCGACTCTAGAGTCTGGATGATATGGGCTTCTGGAGAATAGTGGACTCTCCAGTCTAGATAGAAGAAAACTCAAGAGTTCTTGTAGAATTCTTGAGTTTGGAACTTAAGTAGCTTAAACTCTGAAGTAAGAAGTTTCTTTGGTCTTCTCCTTGATTGGTGTCCCTTTGAGACAAAATTTCATTGAGATGGGCGATGAGAAGCTAGGTGGACACTTGGCCGACTTCTCCTTGGAATTTGGAAACAAAATGAGGAGGGGAAGGGTGCTAATTAGGCTTGGAATCCTTCTCATTTACTCATCTTAAATGGCATCAACTCCTCTCCATGTGGCCGACCAAGATAAGTGAGGTGGCAAGTGGTGTTGTCCCGATGAGGTGGCAAGTGGTGTCCAAACATGTCATGTGATGTCATCCAAAATCTTGAAAAGGTAGCACCAAGAAGTGGTTGTCTTGTGGCAAGTGACTTGGGCTAGCACATAGAGTCACGTGGCTTGTCCTAAGCTAGCACATGGAGTCATATGGGTCTTGACTCGGGTCCTCCTTGTATTACAGGACTCAACTAATAATTACAAGACTCAACCAACTAATTAATTAAAGTCCAACTTGATCAAATTTATCAAAAGACATAACCAATAAAATAAAATGGCTTAAGCTGGTAAATAGGTGGTGGGGACACTAGGATCAAACACAGATCCCTGGATCCCATGTAGTTTACTGATTACGGTTTTTTTTAGAATCTTAGTCATGTGTCACAATTTTATAAGCAAGTAAGATTGAGTCCTGTAATAAGTTGAGACTAGTTGATTTGTCTCAACCTAGTTTAGTCAATTGAGTCATGTATTTCAGTATAAGTCTAGTATGAGTTCAATTTTTGCACAAAAGAGGAGGTTATCCTGCTAGTTCCTGTTTTATTTTGAAAATTTAGCCTACAAACTTAAACTATAAAAATCACAAAAAAAATATTTCATTATTTTTCCTGCGTGTTTAGCAATCTTAGAGTTGTCCCACATTAGTTTGGTATCATAGCGAGTTTAGGATAGTTTTCATCTGCATTAGATTCATAAAACCCTAATTTCTGAATTTTCTGCATCCTGTCTACTGCATTAGGTGTCTATTTTTCATCTGATTTTGACCACCTAAAAATTTTATTTTTCTATGAAATTTTCTTGAATTGTTATCTATCTTGTCCTCTATTTTATCATAATTTTTAATTAATTTTATAGAAAACCTAATTCATTGAAATTTGGCATATTAGAAACCCTAACAAAAATCCTAAGATTTCTGTAGTAGTCCGAAAATCCTAGGATTTGAATCATCATCTGATTTTTGTTTTGCATAAAATTTGTTAGAGTTCATCCTCACCATCCATTCTCTATTTTTTAATTTTTTTTATTTTTTATTTGCATCAGTAACTGTATCAAAACCTACATCATCTAAAATCCTAATTTCCAGAATTTTGCTATTTCTGCACTTTTACTTAACCAAACCTAACCAACTTCTACACACCCCAATCCCAAGCCCAATTTGATTGCTAACCTAATCAACTCAAACCTAACTTGCCACATCATAAAATACACAAAAATATTTTATTTTTTTGATTATTTTAGTTTGCATTAGGACTCATTGAATGTGCATCATTTGATTAACCTAATATTAAGGGAACTTTCTTTATCTCAGATCAGGGCAGGAGGTCATAACCTGTCATGGACCCAAAACAATCTCCTTGTATTCTCACCCAAGCCTAATTAAAATTAATTAGACCTAATTTTCCTTAGAGGGCTAGGTGACACTAACAGGTCGGGTCGGAATTATGTGGGCCAACTAGTGCATTTAATCCTGTATCTATTACTAAAATTTGGTATCTAAGGCTGAGGGTCCAGAGTCAAACGACCTAAGTGGTATTGTGGTTTTTAATTGGGTCCTTGCGAAAGCAGGGGGCCTCCCACACTCCCACCCTCTACCTGACTAGAGGAAGGATTAGCTGCTAGGTTAAGTATAAGTTGAGCTGACCCATTTAGTTTTGGCTCTAGGTCTAGGACATCCTAGATTGTACTAACCTTTTTTCTTTTACATGCTTGGCTGCACCATTCCACTTTGATTGATTGTTTGTTGCATAGACTAGGAACCCAATACCAAAAGTCTAAACCCCAACTCAGCTCAACCATGGAGTCCAATCTAGAAGCTCTCATAAAAGCCCTGAGTGAAAAGATGGACTTCAAATTTGACCAAATCAATACCCAATTGAATCAGAAGCTTGACCAAACCCAAACCCAAATCCAAACCCAGCTTGCCCAATTGACCACTTAGATCAATCAAATAAACCAAACCAATAACCAAGCAACCAATAGGCTTGACCATGTAACCAATAAGTTTTCCCAGGTAGGAAACCAATTAGGAAACCTAGAGCAAAACCCTGAGACCCACCCCAGACATAAACCTGAGTCCAGTATTAGGCTGGTTTCCCTTAGCCAACCCGCCCCTGTCATCCTAGTCATTAGTCAACTTTTCTTTAGTCAACCCCCTCTTACCACCCCCTTGGTTCACCAGGAAGACATTGAAGAATAGATATATAAAGCTTATGTGAGTTTAGTGGAACAGTATGAGGAGGAAGAATAGAAGACTTAGAGCTAGTTGAATCAATAGATAACCAGGTAGAAGACCACCCAATAATAGTTGACCCTGACCATACCCAAGTAGGAGTTGATCTAGATTTAGCCAATCTTAACCATACCCAGACAGTAACCAACATAGAGTTAGCTGACCATGTAGTGGAAGAGTCATTAGAGGAAGAAACCCAAAACCCTGTGACTGCAACTCTACCTGAGGAGACTTTAGAAGAGAATCCAGTTGTAGAACCTAGTCCTAAATTTTATGAGCCAGAAGAGTTTATTAAGGACTTGATCTCTTTAGACCAATACCCTTAGGATGAAGTCATTCCTTTAACCCCAATTGATCTCTTCCCTGAAATCAATAACCCATTTTTCCATCAAGCCGACCCTATAGAAATACCTTACACCTATAAGGTAAATCTCATTAGTATAGGACTCATCCCTAAAACACCTTCTTGTCTCTTAGTCTATCCGATCAATCCCAACCCCTTTTCTTACTTTCTACCTTACTAGACTAACCCTGAATCCATTACATATTTTCTACCTTTTCATGAATTCTTTTATGTTTCTTTAACCATTCATTTGCATTTTGTAGAAGTAAGCATACTGCATACATACATTATGCATGTTAAGTTTGCATCTTACTTCTTGCATACCCTCTGGCATTTATTAAGTGTACATAGTAAATCCTCATGTGCATGCCATGCTAGGATCAAACCTAAAGAGTCTATAGTGTGTTAGGTTAGACCTAAAGAGTCCAATAAATTTTCTTTGATAGGGAAGTCTAGTCGAGTCTATTAGGTGTTAGTTGAGTCCAATAAATCCACAACCTTGAATCATCTATCTACACCTACACTAGCCTCTGCATAGTATATGCATCATGAAATTAGTTAAGAGTCGAACATAAGTAATGAACTAAATAACAACTTGGCTAATTTTCAAAGGAAAAATAAAGAATTTTATGCAGAGGAATATGTGATGATAAAGGAATTTTTTGCTTGCAAAGCTGGTCCATCCAAAATAATGAAGAGTAATGGATCCAATGCCTATGTACCTGAGATATCACTGATTTAGTATTAGCTCCACCTTCATCATCTCAGATCTTATAGAATCTAGGAAACCAGCAGTGATACCCAGTGAGCCCTTGAGCCACTCCCTTTCTATGTGAGTGAACCAACCCCAGAGCGACCACATACAATTTGGCCTTTTGGTGAACAAGAGATTGAGAGAACCTTGGATGATCAAGCCATCAGTACCCAAAATAGAGACCGTCAGCGATGATGTGGCAAGACCGCTGACGTGGGTAGCTGGCGGGCGCCACGTTAAAGGAGACCGCCGTGTCAAACGCCAAGGCAACACTTCAGCTTGGGCCATCTTGCCGAGCTGACCTGAGCTCCCTCAGAATAACAGGCCGAGCTCAGTCCTCCGCCAGGTCATGCCCGCAAGCCCAGGATGCCTAGGTCAGAGCCATCTTCCGCCCTCCAGAGCGAGACCCTCGGAGGCTAGTGCCATGCTATAGAGGTTAAGCTCAGCGCTCACCCGCCGATGTGGAGCCTCTTCGAGTGCGTGCCCTCTGGACCGGGTCTATCCTCCACCCTCCAGAGTGAGACCCTCGAAGGCTAGAGCCCTGAGATCGAGGTCGAGCTCAGCGCTCACCCGCCGATGTGGAGCCTCTCCATGCGCGTGCCCTCTGGACCGGGTCTATCCTCCGCCCTCCAAAATGAGACCCTCGAAGGCTAGTGCCCTATGGTAGAGGTCGAGCTCAGTGCTCACCCATCGATGTGGAGCCTCTCCGAGTGCGCGCCCTCTAGACCAGGTCCGTCCTTCACCCTCCAGAGCGAGACCCTCGGAGGTTAGAGCCCTGCGGTCGAAGTCGAGCTCAGCACTGATCCACCGATATGGAGTTTCTCCGAGCGCACGCCCTCTGGACCGAGTCCATCCTCCACCCTCCAGAGCGAGACCCTCGGAGGTTAATGCCTTGCGGTCGAGGTCAAGCTCAGCGCTCACCCGTCGATGTGGAGCCTCTCCGAGCGCGTGCCCTCTGGACTGGGCCCGCACTCTCCCCTCCTCCACCAAGGCAACCACACAAGCTTGGAGCATTCAAACCGGAGCAAGCCCTGCCATCCCAGGACACTGGTGAGCCACCCGAGGACCACGAAATGGTGCCCCCCATGCCACCATAACTACATATCTGGCCGTACTTTCAGGAGATGGGCCAACCAGAGAGCACGGACCCCTAGGGCGGCGGCCCCCGGATCGAGGCTCTGCCAGGCTTCCCAGAATGGAGCAATTAGAGAGGATGTCAGAACGAATGGAAGCTTTCCCCATCACCTGTCAGGAAAGGCATCTCGTTTACGACATGGAATCCTGCCGCACGCGCCTGCCAATCCATCGAGGATCCTGAGGTAAGCTCCAAACGATCAATTTTCAACTACAAAGAATAGTCGACACCCCCAAAAGGGGGGAGGTAACAATCCACCACCAACATAAGTGCAAGCTCGACCAAGAGGGCAAAGCGCCACCACCAAAATCACAGCTAAGGGAAAACAAGGGACACAAGGAAAAGTGGAGGAACAGGGAACCCCTCTATCCCCGCTATCACTCTCCCCCTACAACATTTTCACCTTCACCTACATCTTTCACTCCTCCTAGTGCGGAGTCCATCAAGAGGGGCCCGACCGAGAGGATCTATTCTCCTGGATTGTCACTAACTTGACCGTCAGAGTGCCCCCACCAGAAACCCTGGCCCATGTCACTAACCCTTGTTTCGCAGGTCTAGGAGCAGAGGATCGACAGGCAGCAAAGGGAGTGCACTCCAACACCGGCAGCAGCTATGGGCCACGATGGTCTTGGCGGCAACAGATTGGCATGCCAGGAAGGGAGGGCACAAACCCTCCATCTCTTCACAGAAAAACCAGGCGGGAGGATGGTGACGACAAGGGAAAGGGAAGCTTCCACCAGCCGTGTGGGGGACTCCCCCTCTCGGGAGAACCCGCAACACCAAGAAGTTGAGCCACCCGCTCCGGTCCAGCCACCTCCACCAGAAGCCCAGCTGACTGCACTTGCCCAGCAGATGCAAGTCCTTGCCATGGCAGTGTGCCAGCTTCAACACCAGCACCGGTCCATGGCTACCCACCAGCAGCCAGGGACCCCGGCGGCCCACACCGTAGCTCCTCGCCATAGCCTGTGCTCCTTCCAAGGAAGGCCATCGCAGCCACGGGCCGCCACCAACAACCGGGGTAGCCATCAAGCTCTGGCGAAGAGACAACGAGCCGGCTCTACCGATGGGGAGAGCCACTCGTCGAACCTCGGGCAGGAGGTGCTTAGACCCCACCAAGGCAAGAGAAACAAGACCCCCTGCCACGAGTGCCATGCATCCATGTCACCTTCTCCGTCTCCTTCGATGGAGGGGTCCACTGATGAAGCCATCAGGCGCGTGGCGGAAAGGCGCCTAGAGGAACATGAATGCAAGTTGGCGGAGTTTGCTCGCCGGTTTGCCAGCATGCAGGGCTCCGCTAGTGAGCCAGCGGGCTATGACGCCCATCCCCCATTCTCCCAAGAAATCCAAGCAGAGTCGATCCCGCACCGGTTTCGGATGCCGCAAGTGGGTCCTTACGATGGGACCACCGACCCCCTGGACCACCTAGAAAGTTACCGGACCCTCATGAGGGTCCAGGGGGCCACCGACGCTCTCCTTTGCATCGCTTTTCCTGCTACTCTCCGGAAGGCAGCCCGGGTGTGGTTCACCCGTTTGGAGCCAGAGAGCATCAGCTCCTTTGCCCAGCTAGGGCAGAAATTCGTGGCTCACTTCGACGCTTGCAGGAAGTTGCCACGAGAGGTAGACAGCCTCTTCTCCATTCGGCAGCAGGACTGCGAGCCCCTATGAGACTATGTGGCCCATTTCAAGGCCACCACATTGGAGATCTATAATCTTGAAGAGCTAGTCGCCATGCTAGCACTGAAATGAAGGCTCAGGACCTCCCGCCTGACCTACTCACTAGATAAGAAGCCCCCCAAGACCTACTCCAAGCTCCTTCTCCGGGCCCAAAAGTATATCCGCATCGAAGAGGCGGACCATACGAGGCGGGAGCTCGATGGAGGAACCTCGAAGAAGTCGGCCCCTGCTGAAGTGTCCGGGGCCCGGAAGCCAGCACCCCAGGCTTCGAGCTCTCGGAGGGACCGGCCAAGACTAAGAGGGACCCCTATCCCTAAGGAAAGCTACACCCCTCTCCTCACCCCGAGGACAAAAATCCTTATAGAGATTGAGGGCGAGGACTATTTGAGGCGCCCGCCTCCGTTGAGGGCCACCACCGATCGTGACAAGACGAAGTACGACCGCTTCCACCATGACCACGGCCACGACATCGAGGAATGCCGCAACCTTAAGTGGGAGATTGAGAAACTCATCAAGAGAGGCTACCTCAAGAGGTTCATGGGAGGCAGACCTCAAGCAGAGTCCTAGGCGCTCGTTGCTCTCCCGCCAGCTCCAGCCATCGACAACTGCTCCACCGAGAAGCTGGTGGGCATGATCTCCTGGGGAGCGGCGCGTGCGTCCAAGAGGGCCCAGGGGGCAAGGGACTCTGAGAATGTACTCCTCTTTATGAGGGAAGGGGAAGACGGGAGGAAAAATGTAAATAATGATGCCGTGGTTATCGAAATGATGATCACAAAGCACCTTGTAAAGCGCATCATGGTTGATAGTGGAAGCTCTACAGATGTGCTTTTTTATGATACCTTCTCCAGAATGAATCTCTCCCCCGATCAGCTTAGGCCTGTGCACACACCCCTTGTCGATTTCACAGGCGATTCTGTGAGAGTATAAGGAGAAATCACTCTTCCAGTCACAGCCGGAATCCCACCTCGGCAGAGCACCGTCATGATGACCTTCATGGTTGTAAGGCTTCCTTCCGCCTATAACGTGATATTGGGTCACCCCGGGCTCAATCTGCTCGATGCCGTTGTCTCCACCAAGAGGCTACTCATGCAGTTCCCAACTCCCTATGATGTCGGGGAGATGAGAGGAACGCCCCAGCCGGTGCAGCATTGTTTTCAAACTCTCCTTGGGGCCAAGGTCCTCCAGGATGACCCCAGCATGGACGACCTCGACCAAAGGGCCCAAGACCCCAGGGGAGGCCTAGTTGAGCATCTATTTTCTTATCTGCTCGAAGACGACCCTACAAAGATGGTGCAGATCAGAGCCTAGCTACCCGAAGAAGAGAGGGCCCAACTGCTGGGATTCTTGGGGGCGAATGCGAATGTGTTCGCCTGGACAGTGGCGGACATGCCAGGTATCCCTCCTGACATCATTACTCACAAATTGAGTGTCGACCCAAAGCACAAGCCAATTCGACAGAAGAAGAGAAGTTTTGCCCCAAAGAGATAGGCAGCCATCAAAGAAGAAGTTGACAAACTCCTGGCTACCGGTTTCATCCGAGAGGTCCAATACCCGAGCTGGTTGGAAAATATAGTGATGGTCAAGAAGAATAATGGCAAATGGAGGATCTGTGTAGACTACACCGACCTCAATAAATCTTGCCCGAAGGACAGCTTCCCTCTTCCGAAGATCGACCAGCTGGTGGATGCCACCTCGAGCCACCGGTTGCTCTCCTTCATGGATGCATTTTCCGGGTACAATCAAACCGCATGCATCCAGAAGACGAGGAGCATACTGCCTTCATCATCGACCAAGGGACATACTGTTACAGGATGATACCTTTTTATCTGAAGAATGCAGGGGCTACCTATCAGTGCCTGGTCAGCAAGGTCTTCAAGGACCAAAATGGCCGCAACATGCAAGTGTATGTGGATGACATGCTCATCATGAGCAGGCCGAGCTCGAGCCATGTAGCTAACCTCGTCGAGTCCTTCCACAACTTGTGGTAGCATCAGAAGAAGCTGAACCCGGTGAAATGCACCTTCGGGGTGGCGGCAGGAAAATTCCTCAGCTTCATGGTCACCTAGAGGGGCATCGAAGCGAACACGGAGAAGGTGCAGGCCATAATCAACATGGAACACCCGACCTCCAAGAAGCAGGTCCAGCGCTTAACGGGATGTGTCACCGCCCTCAATAGATTCATCTCGAGGTCGGCTGACCTTGCCTGACATTTTTCAAGGCACTGCGCAAGATGCACGACTTCACCTGGACCGAGGAGTACAGGACAGCCTTCGAGGAGCTGAAGAACTTTCTCGCCTCCCCTCCGCTGCTCTCCAGGTCGGAGGAGGGAGAGGAGCTCTTGCTGTACCTAGCGGTCACACCGGGAGCTGTCAGCTCAGTTCTCGTCCATATAGACAAGGACAAATCTCAAAAGACGGTGTACTACACCAGCAAAATCCTTCGCGACACGGAGATCAGGTATACTCGCTCCAAAAAACTCATTTTTGCACTAATAATGTCTGCTAAGCACCTCAGGCCCTATTTCCAAGCACACCCAATAGTGGTCGTGGCGGACCAGCCACTGAGGACTATGCTCACCCGACCCGAGACATCTGGGAAGTTGGCTAAGTTGTTCCTGCTACTCAATGAATTCGACATAGCATACCGGCTGAGGTCATCACAAAAGGCCCAAGTCCTGGCCGACTTCATGATCAAGTGCACCGGGTTCATCGAGGAGCCAGAGCAAAAGCAACGGAGCTCGGGCCAGGAGAAGAGCCCTGGATCCTCCACGTAGATGGAGCATCCAATTTCGGTGGGAGCGGAGCAGGCCTCATCCTAACCAATTGTGATGGGGTTGTGGCGAAATGCGCCCTCCGCTTCAAGTTCACCGCAACCAATAACCAGGTGGAGTACGAGGCACTCCTCGCGGGCCTAAGAGTCTCCCGTGAGCTGGGTGTACAGGACTTGAAAGTCTTCACCAACTCCCAACTGGTCGCCGGATAAGTTTCCAGAGAATATGAAGCAAGGGATGCCCAGATGATGAAGTATCTGGAGCAGGTCCGCACAAGCAAGGCAGGCCTTCGATGCTTCAGCATCTTCCACATCCCTCGAGGGGAGAATGCGTGTGTGGATGTGCTATCCAGGCTTGTGACTCTGCCGGAATCGTCGCTGAGATACACCTACATCGAGCACCTTGAAAGTCCCAGCTACGAGAACCCAATGGAGGTACATCAAGTCACCCCCGAGCCGAGCTGGATGGACAAGTATATCCGGTACATCACTGATGGCACCCTACCAGAAGATCATGCTGAAGCCGCCCTCGTCAGGAAGAAAGCCTCCCGGTTCGTCCTGATGGAGAGCCAACTCTATCGCCGATCTTACTCCTACCCACTCCTGAGATGCCTCAGACCCACCGAGGTGACCTTTGTGCTCCAAGAGATACATGAAGGCCTCTACGGGAACCACGTGGGAGGGAGAACGCTGGCTTACAAAGCTCTCTACCAGGGGTACTTTTGGGAGACCATGAGGGACGATGCCACCTACTTTGTCAAGAGGTGCGACAAATGCCAGCGCCACACCAACATACAGTGTCAACCGGCAGCGCCGATCTCTCAGCTCTCATCCCCTTAGCCTTTTGTCCAGTGGGGAATGGACATCTTGGAACCGTTCCCCCCAGCATCAGGGTAGCAAAAGTTCCTGCTAGTGGCGATCGACTATTTCACCAAGTGGATCGAGGCAGAGCCGCTAGCTCGGATCACGGAAGACAATGTCCGCCAATTCTTCTGAATGTCAATTATCTGCCGCTTCGGGCTCCCCCATTGCATCATCACCGATAACGGGTGACAGTTCGACAACCACGTGTTCGAAGGACTCTGCGCAGCACACGGCATCCAACACTGGTTCACATCGATGGCTCACCCCCAAACGAACGGGGAAGCCGAGGTGACCAACTGGACCATCCTTCAAGGACTCCGGACCAGGCTGGACCAAGCTAAGGGCATGTGGGCGGAAGAACTCCTGAGCATCCTGTGGGCCTACCACACAATGCCCAGGATGGCGACCGATGAAATAGCCTTCAGCCTCGTCTTCGATGCCAAAGCGATCGTCCCAGTCGAGCTCGGCGTGCCCACGTTGTGGATGCAGCAGTACGATGAAGCATGGAATTCGATGCAACTCCTGCTCAACATGGACCTTCTTGAAGAGGTGAGGGACAAAGCCCGCATGCGGATGGCGGCTTACCGGCAAAAAGTGGCCCGATACTACAATGCCCGCATCCGGACAAAGGCTTTCAAGCCTGGAGACCTGGTGCTTCGACGGGCGGAGACGTCCAAGCCTAGGGAGTGCGGCAAACTCTCCCTAAACTGGGAGGGCCCCTACAAAGTAGCTGAAGCCCTCTTACAAGGGGCCTATTACCTTGAAGATCTTAGCGGCATCAAGTTCCCTAGAACATGGAATGCCTGCAACTTGCGAAAATACTATCAATGATGTAAGGTTTCCCAGCAATGATAATAATAATGGTTTTTTCCTTGCATAAGTGTTTATCTATCTTGCAGGAGAATACCAACGGTATCCCCGAGCCCAGCTCCAGGATGCCAAAGGATCATCGAGTCATGCAGCTCTCCACCTCGAGCATCCCCGAGCCCAGCTCCAAGATGCCAAAGGAATCAAGGAGCCACACCGCTCCCAATCAATGACACCTCGAGCCTAGCTCCAGGATGCTGACCCAAGATCGGAGCTCAGATCTCTGGCCAAGAGAATATCGAGCCAAGCAGCTCCCAGCCAACAACTTCCCCGAGCCTAGCTCCAGGACACCAACTCAAGATCGAAGCTTAGATCTCCGGCCAAAAGAACCTCAAGCCAAGCAGCTCCCAGCCAACAACATCCCCGAGCCCAGCTCCAGGACACCAACTCAAGACCGGAGCTCAGATCTCCGGCCAAGAGAACCTCGAGCCAAGCAGCTACTGGCCAACAATGTCCCCAAGCCTAGCTCCAGGACACCAACTCAAGACCGGAGCTCAGATCTCTAGAAAAGAGAACCTCGAGCCAAGCAACTCCCAGCCAACAACGTCCCCGAGCCCAGCTCCAGGACACCAACTCAAAACCGGAGCTCAGATCTTCGACCAAGAGAACCTCGAGCCAAGCCGCTCTCTCTCTCTCAAACATCTCCAAGCCCAGCTCCGAGATGCCAAGAGATTATGGGGCCATGTAGCTTCCATCAACACCTCGAGCCTAGCTCCAAGGCACCAAAGACTTGAGCCAAGACCTCAGGCAACCCCTGGGCCCGAGCCTAGCTCCACGTCCAGGAAGGCCTCGAGCCTAGCTCCTAGGCAATCAAGACCGGTAACCCCCTTCTCTGATCTCCCCGCTCGAAAAGAAGACGAGAGGGGAAGGAAAGAAAGAGCACAAAGGGGGGAGCCCAGCTGCCCCCTTCTTTGATCTCCCCACTCAAAAAAAAGAAGAGAGGGGAAGGAAAGAAAGAGAACAAGGTGGGGGTACAACCAGCAATCTCTCCTCTAATCTCCCCACTCAAAAAAAAAAAAAAGAAGAAGAAGAAGAGAGGGGAGGGAAAGAAAGAGGACAAGAGAGAAGTACAGCAACAAAGCTACCACTTTCCAGACTCAAGACCGGAGCTCAGACCTCCAGCCAAGAGACCTTCGAGCCACGCAGCTCTCAATCATCCACGTCCCAGCTCCAGGATGCCAACTCAAGACCAAAGCTCAGACCTCCGGCCAAGAGACCTTCGAGCCATACAGCTCTCAGTCATCCACGTCCCCGAGCCCAGCTCCAGGATGCCGGCTCAAGACCGGAGCTCAAATCCTCGGCCAAAAGAACTTCGAGCCACGCTGCTCTCAGTCACCAACGTCCCCGAGCCCAACTCCAAGATGCCAGCTCAAGACTGGAGCTCAGACCTTCGGCCAAGAGACCTTCGAGCCATGCAACTCTCAGTCATCCATGTCCCCGAGCCTAGCTCCAGGATGCTAGCACAAGACCGGAGCTCAGACCTCCGGCCAAGAGACCTTCGAACCATGCTACTCTCAGTCATCCACGTCCCCGAGCCCAACTCCAGGATGCCCACTCAAGATCGGAGCTCAGACCTCCGGCCAAAAGACCTCCGAGCCCAGTGGCACTAAAGTGCCATCAACTTGCGCCCAGCTTGCTGATGTTGAAGTCTAATAACTTAACCCAATGCAAGATGAGGCACCCTTTCTGATCTCCCCAAACATCAAAAAGAAAGAAAAGAGGAGAAGGGGAGTGGAAGAGAGGAGGAGCCAGACAAGAAAGATGGTTGTAAGAAAATTTGCACTTTATTGATCAAGTGTTAATTACAAACATCCTACGGACCCCCAACATGCCGGGTGGCCCTACCAAGTATAGAAAAAGAACAAGAAATAAAAGGAAGTAAGAAATGACTACTACCTAGCTGGATCACCGGGCTGGGAGTCTCCATCACCAGGGGCTTCTGGCTGCACGACTTCGAGCTCAGGTGGCACGACCTCCTCGATGCCTGTCTCCTGGTCTGAAGTGCCAGGATAGTCAAGGTGGATGCGGCCCTCGACCGAGATGAACTCCCCGACCAGGCGGCGCAGGTACATGAAGCCTTTGAAGAAGGAGTCCGACGACGTCTGTTGAATCTTGGCGAGGAACTCCTCCGAGGCCCTGTACCTTTTCACCTCCTCCCCAGCTTCCTTCTTTGCAGCGGCCACCTCACGCCTGGCATCCATAACATATCTGGCAGCCTCCTTGGCTGCCCTCTAGGCCATGATCGACTTCTCCTCCTTCATCGCCAGCCGGACCTGGAGGGACTGGGCGGTCCTCTTTTATCGAGCCACCTCGGCGATGACCACGCCCAACCTCTGCTCGGCGTTGGTGAGCTCCTCAGTCTTCTTCCTCGACTCCCCCTGCTCGTGGTCGAGGTTCTCCTAGAGCTCCTTCACTCACCCCTTAGAGTTGGCGAGATACTTCTCGAGGTCCTTGACCTGTTGGACAAGCGCCCCTTCGAAGTCAGCCCTCCTCTCCAGGTCGGCCTTCAGCGACACGATCTTGGCTGCCTGCTGCTGCTCAGCTTGCTCCCAGTTTTGGCAGCAGCTCTTGATGAAGAGCACCTTGACGCCCATCTGCATCACACGGGAAGTCAAAAAAAAAAGAAGAAAGAAGGAGAAGAGAAAGAGGATGAGGTTGCTCACCATGTAGAGATGGGGGAAGATGCTGTCAATCACAGCCCCAACCGGTAGCCCATCCATCTCATCCCGGTCGCATGGCTAGATGGAGAAGTCCATCATGCGGTAAGCCAGGGCACGGTTGTCGGCTAAGGAGCTCTCCGACCCCAGCTTGAACGGAAGGCAGCGCCTTGCCTCGTCTCTCCTGCTCTCCCGGGGAGCAGGGGCACCCGTCCCCCCAGTGGAGGGACCCCCAGGAACCGGTCAAGGATCCGGCACTGTCATGGTTGGAACCCCCATCACCGGAGGATCTCTAGGGTAGGCCTCTCCTCCTTCTGCCTCGACCATCCTCGGACACGGAGGGCGGGGTGGCCCGATGGCAGCAATGGCATCAACCCCGATGGTCGCCTTAGGCTCCAGAACGGGGAGTCCTGCCTGTGGCCTCGCCCGTCGCGTGGGAGCACCCGCAACCTCCTTTCCCTTCGGGATGACCGGCGTAGTGGGGGTAGATGTCAGCACTCCCTCAATCCAGGCCCGCCTCGAAGAAGGCCTAATGACCATCTTGGTGGATGGCCTCTTCTTAGAAATCGATAATGGCTCGCCCTCTGAAAGGGTCAGCCCTGCACACAGGAGCCAAAAAGGTCAGCCTAAGATGAAGAAAAGGGAAAATGTAGATGAAGGAAGAGCTGAACTCACCTGGCCCTACCGATGAGTCAACCCTGGCATCGAGAAGGTTCTGCTCTGACAGTAGGACCTCCAGAGAGGGGATCTGAGTGGTGCGAAGCTAATCGTAATCGTCCTAATCGGCTGCATCGACCATGGAGATCCGGTTGGGGGACCGGTCCGGCTCGCTCAAGGCCCAGTCAACCCCCTCGATGTCTGCAAAGAAAAATTTGCTCTTCCATCCCTTGATGGAAGAGGGGAGCTCGAATTTGATGCCCTTTGGGCGAGAAGATAGAGACCACCACCCATCCTCGGTTGGGTGGCATTTCAGGGTGAAGAATGCCCTGAACAGCAAAAAATCGAGCGACAAACCCATGGACATGACAGAGTACGATGAAGGAGAAGATCACCCTGATGGCATTCGGCACCAACTGGGCAGGGACCAGGCGATAGTTGTTCAGAACAGATAAGAAGAAGGGATGAAAGGGGAATTGAAGACCCCCGAAGAAGGTCCCCTCGTAGAAGGTGAGACGCCCCGGGCCACTAGAAGTGACCCGCTCCCCGAGGCGGGGGATCATGAGACGAACAGAAGATGGGATACCATAGGCATCCCGGATGGCCCCCAGCTTCACGACAGAAATCGTCGAAACGACCCCACCTAGACCTGTTGACCGGACAGACTCAGGAGCAGATTCACGCAGGAGAGGAGGACTGGTAGGATAGGAAAGAATGACCCTTGGCTCCCTAACGGATGCAGGGGGCAGGAAGGGCCGGTCTCCTACTGATCCTAAAATGTGCCCCCTCCGACTCCTCGTTGGAGGAGGAGAGCACTACCCTCTGGGTGAAAGATTCGGGATGAGACATGCTGGACTCAGAAGAACAAAGCCAGTCGGATCCCTAGAGAAGAGAAGAATGATGCAGATCACAGAGAAGGAAAGGTCTGGACACTGCAACAAGCACGAAAGATTTGAAAGAGAGGAAATTTTAAGTAAGAAATTTTTTTCTTTTAACTTCGAAAGGGCCCATCAAATCCGCGCTGTTGCAACCCCCTCGCCAACGGATTTGCGCCACGTGCTGCCCATCGACGAAAGAGGAGTCCCAACCGCTTGGGATTCTACGCCAGCATTAACTACTCCTCGGATGTGGCCATGTGGCACCCCCATATTGGCCGGCAGGGCCAGCCCTCGAAGCACCGGCAACTGTGGCCATCATTGCACCGAATTTTTGCCTTTCCACGTCAGTACCGTAGTTACTCCCTTCGCCCCGAGCACTATGCACTATCGAGCCTCGAGAATGGGGGGCAAATGATGTGGCAAGACTGCTGACGTGGGTAGATGGCGGGTGCCACATTAAAGGAGACCGCCATGTCAGACACCAAGGCAACCCTTCAGCCCGGGCCATCTTGCCGAGCTGAGCTGAGCTCCCTCAAAACAACAGGCCGAGCTCAGTCCTCCACCAGGTCATGCCTGCAAGCCTAAGATGCCTAGGTCAGAGCCATCTTCTGCCCTCCAGAGCGAGACCCTCGGAGGCTAGTGCCCTGCGGTAGAGGTCGAGCTCAGCGCTCACCCATCGATGTGGAGCCTCTCCGAGCGGCGCCCTCCGGACCGAGTCCATCCTTCACCCTCCAGAGCGAGACCCTCGAAGGCTAGAGCCCTACGGTCGAGGTCGAACTCATTGCTCACCCACCAATGTGGAGCCTCTCCGTGCACACGCCCTCTGGACCGAGTCCGTCCTCTGCCCTCCAAAGCGAGACCATCGGAGGCTAGTGCCCTGTGGTAGAGGTCGAGCTCAGCGCTCACCCACCGATGTGGAGCCTCTCCGAGCGTGCGCCCTATGGACCGGGTCCGTCCTCCGCCCTTCAAAGTGAGACCCTCGGAGGTTAGAGCCTTGCGGTCGAGGTCGAGCTCAGCGCTCACCCGCCGATATGGAGCCTCTCCGAGCGCGCGCCCTCTGGACCGGGTCCGTCCTCCGCCCTCCAGAGCGAGACCCTCGGAGGTTAGTGCCCTGCGGTCGAGGTCAAGCTCAGCACTCACCCGCCAATATGGAGCCTCTCCGAGCGTATGCCCTTTGGACCGGGCCCACACTCTCCCCTCCTCCACCAAGGCGACCACACAAGCTCAGAGCATTCAAACCGGAGCAAGCCTTGCCATCCCAGGACACCGGCGAGCTGCCCGAGGACCATGAAACGGCACCCCCCATGCTGCCATAACTACCTGTCCGACCGTACTTCCAGGAGATGGAACAACCAGAGAGCACGGACCCCTAGGGCGGCGACCCCCCGATCGAGTGTCTACCAAGCTTCCCAGAATGGAGCAACCGGAGAGGATGTCAGAATGAATGGAAGCTTCCCCCATCACCTATCAGGAAAGATGTCTCATTTGCGGCACGGAATCCTGCCACACACGCCTGCCAATCCAGCGAGGATCCCGAGGCAAGCTCCAAATGGCCAATTTTCAACTACAAAGTGATGTGGGCACTAAAATCAGGAAAAGACTCCAACCAATTCAGGTCAAGTCCGAGTCCTTGTGGTTGGAGTAGCAAAAGAGAAGTCCTGTAATTTTTCTTTTTTTTGAGTCCAAATAATCTTGTAGTTAATTTCGAGTCCATGTTGGGTCTGGTTTAATATCTTAGTTAACCCTATAATTGAGAGTTGGGTCCAGTTAAATCAAGCCCAATCCATGAGTCCATGAAGCATCAAGACAAGAAAAAGCCACCTCATCAAGTGACCCCCACCTTGTGCCAAATGTCAAAAGCTCCAATGGATGTCGCCACCTCAACAAGTGGTCCCCACTTTATGCCACATGTCAAGAGCTCCAAAGGATACCACCACCTCATCAAGTGGTCCCCACCTTGCACCACATGTCAAGCTTTGAAGGAGTTTCAAGCAACAAATGCCACCATATCCTTCAACTTCCCACATTTCAAGCAACAAATGCCACCATATCCTCCAACCCCCCTTGTAATCCTCCTAATCCTATGGGTTTTCAAATTTTAAAAATGTTGTAAGGCTTCTATTTAAGCTATGGGATGCCCCATTGTGAAAAGGATGGTTAATGAATGAAGTTGGTATTTTGTCTTCTATGTATTTTTTTTTCTGTGTCTATGTGGTAGCTTAGCCTTTCTCTTTCTCCATGCCAACCCTAATCTTTCCTTCTTCCATTCCCAATGCCAAAGACTTCCTCTTCTTTCATAACTTCAAACTAGCTCCAGCGTTCAAGGGTGAATCAAGAAGATCATCACAAGGCAACCAACCTACTCCACTTCAAGCATTCCACCATGACGCCAAGATGGATCTCATTCAATGCCTCTTCCACCCTTCTTTCTTTTCTCTAGTTGATTGCTTGTTAAGTCACTCATCTTAGGGTTTCTTTGTTGCAGGGTTCTCCGGGATTCCGGCTTCAAGAGGAAGGTTTACTTGCCATAGATCCATAAAACAAGAGGGGCCTTCAGTGGTATTATGTTCATGTCATCCGGGAGACCTCTTCAAGAGTGAAACTATTCTAATTGAAGGGCCAATGTCAGGTATGTCTAGTGTTGATTAAGTCTGCAATGTTAAATTAGACCTAGCTTGGCTTGCGTGGTTCTCTTCTGGTCCTATTCCTTTCTTATTCTGAGAGTCTCGATCACTAGGTTTATGTTAGATCTTTCGAGCTTCTTCACTAGATCTCTTTGATAGTTTATGTTGAGTTGTTTATATGAAAATAGGGAATTTCTTGGTTAATCATTTGCTAATCTCCATTAGGGTTGCATAGTTTCATTTTACATTCTACACCATTCTTGGTATCAGAGCATGGTCGGATAATTTCCTGCATTTAGATATGTTGCATGCATACTTGTTATCTAGTTAATTTTTTTTAAAATCCAAGCAAGATCTAAAATTCATGCCTCCTGAGCAGGTGTACTCTAGTACACTATCATGACCCATGGGAATAATGAGCCTCTGGTCGGACGTGAATTTTTAGATTGAAGTTTGGGTAAGCCAATGTACTTGTTTGATTAGGTTCTGTTTACTGAAAATTTGCATCTGCTTACTGTAATCCATCTGCAGCTCCTAAGGAATGTCTCTAATTTCTTGTTGAAATATTTTTTTTCTTATTCCTTTTTAAGTTAGTTATCACCATATCAAATCTCATCATCAGAAAAAAAATACAAAAAAAATAAAAATTCCTACTTCAATCTTCTATCCTGCTAAAATAGTCTACAGTACATGGTATGTTGTTTTTATTGTTTCTCTTTATATACAGATCTAAATTTTCTAATTTTTATTTTGCTGGGATCTTCATAATTCATATTATTTTTCAACAATTTTTTAGATTTTATTTCGATTGTTGGAATTTCTAGCATAAATACTCTCTGAGATTCAGTCTGAACTGAAATTCCAGCAAGAACCAATCTCAAAAAATTTTTGAATTTGAAGTTCAAATTTTAAATTTTAAAATTTTGAATTCTGATATTCTAGAATCTGAAACTTGAAGTTTGAAATTTAAATTTTAAAATTTAAGTTTGAATTTGAAATTGTTTGAAAACTAATCAAGTCAAATAATTAAGTCAGCTCATAAAACATAATATATATATATATATATATATATATATATATATATATATATATATATATATATATATATATATATTTGCATTCATTTGAAAACATCTTAAGGGCATCAATATGACATGGGGGCAAGAATTCATCACTTGTCCTTAGCCCTAAACCATAACCCATCATCTCGATCCCAATCCTTAATTAAAACCAATTAGACCTAATCACCCTAGTGGGTTAGGGACACCAATGAGTCGGGTTTGGATTAGGGTCAAGTTAATTGTGTCCACTAATTGGTGTGTGTTTACGGGCTTGGTGTCTAGGATTGGTGTATTAGGGCTTGTGGGTTGGTCCGCCTACCTGGCCAATCACAGATTGGTGTCTAAGGTTGGCAGAACAGGGACCTCCACTCCCCTTCCCACCTACCTGGCCAAGTCACGTAAGTTACTACTAGCTAGTTGGTCCTTTTAATTAGATCTCTAATTCGTACTCTAGGTCTAGAAATCCTTAGCCCGAGTTTGAGTCTAATTGTTTGTATGACAACTAGATCAGGAACTCCTTACCACCCTTCACAAGACCAACCAAGTTCATCCATGGACACTAGTATAGAAACCCTTATGAGATCTATGATTGAGCGACTGGAACGTTTGGATGCTAGGTTTGATCAGTTCGAGGAAAGGATAGGAACCCTAGAGGAATCTAGGCTGACCCCAACTGAACCACCTTCACCCAGATTACCTTCAGTTCGTCCTAGAGCCCAACGACAGGAACATACACCTGATCCAATTCATAGAAAGCCACATCAGGATTATGCTGATCACACTCCAGAGCCATATCCTAGAAGACCTCGCCATGATACTTTTGATCAGGATGATCGGGCCTTAAGGAATATCCATCTAGATGCACCAACCTTTGAGGGAAGCCTAGATCCTAAGGTGTACATAGACTGGAAGGCTGACATGGACCAATATTTTGACTGGTATGATATGTCCGAAGAGAGAAGATTCAAGTTTGCCAAAATCAGACTAGTCCGTCAGGCTAGGTTGTATTGGGGAAATGTCGAACGCATAGCTAGGCAGAGGGGAGACTTACCAATAGCGACCTGGAGAGACATGAAGAGAAAGCTTAGAGAGAAATATTTGCCTATGTCTTATCAGCAAAGGTTGTTAGATCAGTGGCAGCGATTGACACAAGGAAATAAGACTGTTTCTGAATACATTGCTAAATTTGATGAGTTTGTAATGCGATGCAACGTAGTCGAGTCTAAGGCAGCCACTTTATCGAGGTTTAGATCAGGATTGAATGAAGATATAAAAGGAGAATTATTTTTTAGAAAAGTCCATGATTTAGAACAGGCATACCAAGTTGCCATGGACCATGAGAGGTTTCAAATGAGAGCTTCATTTAGGCGACCAGAGCCCACTAGATTTAATCCTCCTATTAGTCGACCTAGTTCAGTCCCTAATACAGCCAATAGACCAAGACCCAGCTCGAATCCAATCCCTAGACCCAACCCTGCCATTCCTCCAATTCCTAGAGAAGACAAAGGAAAGAGCCCTGAAGTTCGAGGTGAGAGGGAGCAAGTCTGCTATAAGTGTCGTAAACCCGGTCATTTCCTGAGCCAATGTCCCTCTAGAGCTTTACATATAGGGGAGGTAGAAGAAGAAGATGAATCAGAACCCTTGGAGAATAATGAAGAGGAGGTTTATGAAGCAGGGGATTGCTTAGCTGATGAGTATGAAGGAGATGAAGAAAATGTAGACTCATCAGATGTGTTAGGAGTTGTGAGATGTATCATGACACAGACCAAAGAGCAGGAAGACTGGCGTAGGACTAGCATCCTATATACATTTGTCAAAATAGGAGAAAAGGTCTGTAAGATCGTGATCGATAGTGGAAGATGTGTCAACGCCATTTCCACTAGCGCAGCCAAGAGTCTAGGATTATCCACTGAACCACATCCCAATCCATATAAGGTATCCTGGATCAATTCCACTTCTATCCCAATCAAGCAGAGATGTTAGGTCCGAATCCAACTTCAGTCCTATTAGGAACGAATTTGGTGTGATGTGCTCCCTATGGGAGTAAGTAGCATCATCCTAGGTAGGCCATGGCTGTTTGATCATGATGTGACAATTTTTGGTCAATCAAGTTCCTATGCTTTCAATTTCAATGGCAAGAAAATTGTCATTCATCCAACCCAGCCTAAGGACAACACCAAAAGAGGAGCTAGCAGCCTGAAAAAAAAAAGGACTGGATTAAATTTGATAGGTGCAAAAAATTAGAAAAAGATATTAATGAGGGAGCACCTATTTGGATGGTAGCTGCTAAGGAAACTAAGGACCACACCCCTGTAAAATACCCGTAAGAGGTGGTCCAATTATTGAAAGAATTTGAAGACGTGTTTCCCGAGGACCTACCCGATAGTCTTCCACCTTTAAGGGACATACAGCATGTCATAGATTTAGTCCCTGGCACGACTTTACCTAATTTGCCTCATTATAGGATGAATCCAACTGAACATCAGGAGTTACAAAGGCAAGTTAGTGAACTTCTTAGAAAGGGGTTTGTTAGAGAAAGTTTAAGCCCATGTGCAGTCCCTGCCTTGTTAACCCCTAAGAAGGATGGCACCTGGAGGATGTGTGTAGACAGCCGTGCCATCAACAAGATTACTATCAAATATAGGTTTCCAATTCTAAGACTGGATGATATGTTAGACATGATAGCCGGATCAACGATTTTCTCCAAGATAGACTTAAAGAGTGGCTATCACTAGGTTAGGGTTAGGCCTGGAGATAAATGGAAGACCGCTTTTAAGACTAAAGATGGATTATATGAGTGGTTAGTCATGCCATTCGTTCTGTCCAATGCACCTAGCACCTTTATAAGAATTATGAATCAGGTGTTGAAAACTTTCATCGGGAAATTTGTGGTGGTCTACTTTGATGACATTCTTATCTATAGCAAGACTAAGGCAGACCATTTAACCCACCTAAGGCAAGTTTGCCAAGTCCTTAGAAAGGATAGCCTCTATGCCAATATCAAGAAGTGTGATTTCTTAACACAGAGTTATCTTTCTAGGATTCGTAGTCATATCTGAAGGAGTGTCCGCTGACCCTGCGAAAATTAAGTCCATAGTAGAGTGTCCTGTACCCAAAAGCATCCATGATATCCATAGTTTCCACGATTTAGCCACCTTCTATAGGAGATTCATTAGAGGGTTCAGTACGATAGTGACTCCAATCACTGATTGTATTAGGAAGGAAATTTTTGAGTGGACTAAAGTAGCAGACAAAGCCTTCCTAACAATTAAGGAAAAAATGACACACGCACCCGTCTTGAGGTTACCCGATTTTACCAAAGTATTCGAGGTTGCTTGTGATGCTTCTGGGATAGGAGTTGGAGGTGTCTTGAGTCAAGAGAATCATCCAGTAGCATATTTCAGTGAAAAGTTAAATGAAGCGAGACTAAGGTATTCCACCTATGATAGGGAGCTGTATGTGGTAATTCAGGCATTACGTTATTGGAGGCATTATCTTCTACCACAAGAGTTTGTCCTATTTTCTAACCACGAAGCTCTTAGGTTCCTTAGTTCTCAGAAAAAATTGAACCCTAGGCACAGGAAATGGGTAGAGTTCATACAAGCTTATATGTTCGTACTGAAACATCATGCCGGTACTGAAAATAAGGTTGTCGATGCGTTGAGTCGTCGTTCCATGTTGTTGACTTCTGTGAGCACTAAGGTAGTAGGGTTTGATAGATTGAAAGAGGAGTATCCTACATGCCCTGATTTTGGTAACATCTATCGATCCCTTCAACAAGGACCATCTAGTAAGCATAGTGATTATACCCTTTTAGATAGATACCTTTTCAAAGAAAATCAGTTGTGTATTCCCAAGACCTCTGTTAGGGAATTTCTGATCTGGGAAGTTCATGCTGGAGACTTGTCAGGACATTTTGGTAGGAATAAGACCATCTTAGCAATAGAAGACCAATTCTTTAGGCCTGGTCTCAAAAGAAATGTGGCCCAGATTGTAGCTCAATGCCGTACCTGTGCTGTTGCAAAACAGCAAAGACAGAACACCGGTCTATACACACCCTTACCTATCCCTGATTGTCCATGGAAGGATATCAGCATGGATTTTATAGTAGGCCTCCCTAAGACATCTAGGAAGCATGATTCTATCTTTGTGGTTGTCGATCGTTTCTCCAAGATGGCTCACTTCATTCCTTGTTCTCAAACTTTAGATGCTTCGAAGGTGGCCAAGCTTTTTCTCGATCAGGTCGTTAGGCTTCATAGTTTATCCAAAACCATTATGTCCGATAGAGATGTCAGATTTACTAGCTATTTCTGGAAAACCCTCTAGCACATGTTCGGTACCAAGCTGAAATTCTCTACTGCCTATCATCCTCAAACCAATGGCCAGATCGAGGTAGTAAACCGAAGCTTAGGAAATCTGTTGAGATGTTTAGTTGGTGACAACCTGGGAAACTGGGACCTATTACTTCCTCGTGCTGAATTTACCTACAACAGCTCAGTTAATAGGTCTATTGGGAAAAGTCCGTTCGAAGTGGTCCATGGATACAGACCTAGGAAACCTTTAGACCTAGCTCCATTACCCACACATGCACGAGTTCTGAGTCTGCTGAGTCATATGCACAGCATATTAGGGAATTGCATAAGGAGATTAGCCAAAAGATCCAATCGAGCAATGAACTCTATAAGCATATGACTAATTCACATAAACGGTTAAAAGAATTTAATGAAGGGGACTCCGTTATGATCAAATTTAAACCTGAAAGGTTTCCGTCAGGAACTATGAAGAAACTCCATGCCCGGGGAGCCGGACCTTTCAAAATAATAAAGAAAATTGGACCTAATGCTTATGTATTAGAATTACCACCAAGTTATGGCATTAGTTCAACATTTAATGTTTCAGACTTAAAAGAATACAAAGAACCTGCATTGATACCTGGTGAGCTTTTTGGTCCTAATACTTCTTTTGAGAGTGAAGCCCCAAAAGAATGCCCACCATCGAGTGTTCCTGAGCGAAGGGAGAAAATTGAAAGGATTTTGGATGACCAGATCATTACCACTAGAAATAAGGGCTACCAATGTTATCTGGTTAGATGGCAAGAATGTCCTAATTCTGAAGACTCCTGGATCACCCGAGAGGACCTACAACAAATCGATCCAGATGCATTAGAAGCTTATCAGGCTAATCCTTACTCGACAGGGTCGAGTTCCTCCCACCCCGGGAGAATTGATGTGGGCACTAGAATAAGGAAAAGACTCCAACCAATTCAGGTCAAGTCCGAGTCCTTGTGGTTGGAGTGGCAAAAGAGAAGTCCTGTAATTTTTCTTTTTTTTGAGTCCAAATAATCTTGTAGTTAATTTCGAGTCCATGTTGGGTCTGGTTTAATATCTTAGTTAACCCTGCAATTGAGAGTTGGGTCCAGTTAAATCAAGCCCAATCCATGAGTCCATGAAGCATCAAGACAAGAAGAAGCCACCTCATCAAGTGACCCCCACCTTGTTCCACATGTCAAAAGCTCCAATGGATGTCGCCACCTCAACAAGTGGTCCCCACTTTATGCCACATGTCAAGAGCTCCAAAGGACACCGCCACCTCATCAAGTGGTCCCCACCTTGCTCCACATGTCAAGCTTTGAAGGAGTTTCAAGCAACAAATGCCATCATATCCTCCAACCCCCCTTGTAATCCTCCTAATCCTATGGGTTTTCAAATTTTAAAAATGTTGTAAGGCTTCTATTTAAGCTATGGGATGCCCCATTGTGAAAAGGATGGTTAATGAATGAAGTTGGTATTTTTTCTTCTGTGTTTTTTTTCTTCTGTATTTTTTTTCTATATGTCTATGTGGTAGCTTAGCCTTTCTCTTCCTCCACGCCAACCCTAATCTTTCCTTCTTCCATTCCCAACGCCAAAGACTTCCTCTTCTTTCATAACTTCAAACTAGCTCCAGCGTTCAAGGGTGAATCAAGAAGATCATCACAAGGTGACCAACCTACTCCACTTCAAGCATTCCACCATGACGCCAAGATGGATCTCCTTCAATGCATCTTCTACCCTTCTTTCTTTTCTTTAGTTGATTGCTTGTTAAGTCACTCATCTTAGGGTTTCTTTTTTGCAAGGTTCTCCGGGATTCCGACTTCAAGAGGAAGGTTTACTTGCCATAGATCCATAAAACAAGAGGGGCCTTCAGTGGTATTATGTTCATGTCATCCGGGAGACCTCTTCAAGAGTGAAACTATTCTAATTAAAGGGCCAATGTCAGGTATGTCTAGTGTTGATTAAGTCTGCAATGTTAAATTAGACCTAGCTTGGCTTGCGTGGTTCTCTTCTGGTCCTATTCCTTTCTTATTCTGAGAGTCTCGATCACTAGGTTTATGTTAGATCTTTCGAGCTTCTTCACTAGATCTCTTTGATAGTTTATGTTGAGTTGTTTATATGCAAATAGGAAATTGCTTGGTTAATCATTTACTAATCTCCATTAGGGTTGCATAGTTTCATTTTACATTCTACACCACAAAGAATAGTCGACACCCTTAAAAGGGGGGAGGTAACAAACAACAACACAACAGAAACAACTACAATCCACCACCAACACAAGTGCAAGCTCGACCAAGAGGGCAAAGCGCCACCACCAAAATCATAGCTAAGGGAAAACAAGGGACACAAGGAGAAGCGAAGGAATAGGGAACCCCTCTATACCCGCTATCACTCTCCCCCTACAACGTTTTCGCCTTCACCTACATCTTTCACTCCTCCTAGTGCGGAGTCCATCAAGAGGGGCCCGACCAGGAGGATCTATTCTCCTGGATCGTCACTAACTTGACCGTCGGAGTGCCCCCACCAGAAACCCCAGCTCGGGTCACTAACCCTTGTTTCGCAGGTCCAAGAGCAGAGGACCGACGGCAGCGAAGGGAGCGCACTCCAACATCGGCAGCAGCTACGGGCCATGACTATCTTGGTGGTAACAAGCGATATTTGGTCCGATGGCAAGGTCAGCCAGAATCTGAGGACTTGTGGAATGTTGTTGCGGATCTGCAATGCCTCAACCCAGACCCTCCTTGAGCCAAATTGACCCTCACTCGACGGGATCAAGTTCCTCCCGCCCGGGGAGAATTGGTAGGGACACCAGGATCAGACATGGATCTCTGGATCCCATATAGTTTACTGATTAGGATTTTTTTAGAACCTTAGTCATGTATCACAATTTTGTAAGCAAGTAAGATTAAGTCCTGTAATAAGTTGAGACTAGTTGATTTGTCTCAAACTAGTTCAGTCTATTGAGTCCTGTATTTCAGTATAAGTCTAGTATGAGTTCAATTTTTGTACAAGAGAGGAGGTTACCCTATTTTAGAGTTCCACCATGCCTCATCCAGGAGTCAAAGGCCACTACATCAGCTTATTGGATTTTATGTGACACCCTAGGATCCAAGATGCCTTTCCAGATGCCCTGATTTCCTCTAGATGCCAGATTCCCTCCAGATGCACCAGAATATGCCAGATGCCAGGTGCCCCATGATTCCAGGAATATGCCAGCATCCCAGGCCAAGAGATTCCAAGCCCAGGAGTCAAGTCCATGAGCCTCAGAACCAAGATTCCAAAGAATATGTTGATACTAGGGTGCCCCAGCTTCCAAGGCCCAAAGCCCATGCCCCAATCCAAAGGAGGATGCCCCTTGCTGCCCTAAAGTCAAGCCCAACTCTATATTGATGCCCAAGCCCAAAGAGAGCCCTTGGACCAAGTCAAATGAGGAGAGAAATCCAAGTAGAATAAGGAGAACTAGTTTTTTTTCATTCAAAGTGTATTTTCCTAGTCTTAAGCAAACTTGTAATCCTTCTCCCTCTCAACTTTGTAATCCTATCCCAACTAAAAGAGGACTTGGGGAACATCTATAAATATCCCACCCCTCCCCCTCTTGTAAGCAATCTTTATTCATGAATTAAAACCCTGCTGAAATTTTGAGTTAAGTTCTTATGTTCTTGTGTTCTTGTGTTTGAGGTGTGTTAGTTGTTTTGTGTGCCCTAGTTCTTCCAAGCTTTGGCCAACCAAGCACCATCATTCAAGCCCTAAGACGCCCAAGCAGAAGTAGCCATCAGCCATCCAAAGCAAAGAGCCTTCATCCCCCTCCATCCGCCAGCAAATGAAACCCTAATTCCTTTCTTTCAAACCCTAGTTTCTTTCCCTTTATTTATTTACTATTTTGATTGACCTCTGATGCTTGCAGGATCCTCAAGATGTTTCACCTCCCCAGAGGAGGCTTTCCTTGCCCCAGGACCGTCCAAATCAGCCATATAATTTAAGGGAATGGAAGCTTCTTCATCCAGGCTCCGATTAGAGTATGAGTGATCTCTTCAATTGCAAATTCTTCAATCTCTAACTGGTAACATCCTTTCCTTCTCTTAATTTCTGATTTGATGAAGATTAGCTATCTTAAGCCGATAATTTCTCAATTCTCGAGTCCTGGCATTATTATTTTGCATGAGTTGCCTGCGATGCGATGATTCTTTGTATTGCTGAATATCCTGCTAGTTCATGTTTTATTTTAGGAATTTAGCCTACAAACTTAAACTATAAAATTACAAAAAAATTATTTTATTATTTTTATGCATGTTTAGCAACATTAGAGTCATCCCGCATAAATAGGGTTTATATACAAACCCTAATTGGTAAAAAGGACTAAATGATACTGGACCATTTACGACCCAATTGACATTGGGGTTTTTTTTTACAGACTCAATTTTAGGGTTTAGGGCTAAACCCGACTAAGCCTAAATAACAGAATTTAAGATAAAATATTTATAGGAAAAAAGGGTTTGGGTTCAGGGCTTTATTCATAGGTGATCCACAAAGATGTGGGTTCGACCTATTGATTTTTTTTGGCCCTGGTGTCACACCATCATCCACCTACTACTGTAGAGGACATACAAGAGTAGGAGGAGGAGGAGGAGGATCTCACATGATTTTTTTTATTTTGACATTATGTATTTAATTTCGATTCTTGAAAAGCAATGTTAACTTATGTAATTGTATAATTCATACTTTTAATATAATATAATTCATTTTTATTTATGATTATGATAGTTGATTTGGATTTTAATTATAACAGGTTTTAGAAACTATAATTGCTTATTATTATAATTAAAATAGGTTTTAATGAATATTATTATGGATATTTTTTAAAAAAAATAAGTATTCCATATTAGCAATGGCTTATTTTTATCAGCAACAAGCTTTCCATCGCTCATGTATTTTTTAAAAAAATAATTAAAAAATAACATAAAAAATAAAAGTAACAAACTCTGTCATTGCTCATATAATTGCTAATTAGTATTATTAGTGGCAGATTTTCTGCCATCGCTAATAATTACTATTAGCAACCAGATTTGTTCCAACTAGTGATTAGTGATGGGGTTCCATCGCTAATAGTATTAGCAACAGCATCTCTATTATTAGCAACGGCTTTTAGCCATTGCTAATAACAAGTTTTCTTGTAGTGAAATTTTATTCTCGAAGTTTACATGCCTAAGTTTGTGAAAAGCTAAGGATGTCTCACCTTCATCTCATCCTTGAACTCCCAAGTCACTTTTCTTTTAGTGTGGTTACTTCATTGAACCTTGATGTAAGGAATAGTGTGATATCTTAGAACATATTTTTTTTTTATCTATAATCTAAATTGGGTGCTCTTCATATGTCAAAACCTCCTATAATTGTAATAACTCAAACTCTACTATATGACTAGGATCCAGGATGTACTTTCTCAATATTGATACATGAAATATGTTATGTGCACCAGAAAGCATAGGCGGTAGTGCCAATTTATATGCCTCTTATTCAACTTTGTCCAAAATTTTGAAAGGGCCCTCATATTTCGAACCAAGTTTGTCGTGGATACCAAACCACATTAGACCTTTGGTGGGAGATACTTTTAAGAAGACATAGTCTCCTACTTCAAACTTTAACTCTCATCATCTATTATTTACATTAATCTTTTATCTATCTTGAGCTATTTGTAGTCATTGTTTGATTAATTAAACCTTTTTTTATATTTTGCTGCACTACTTCAGGGCCTAATAGCCATTTTTCACTAGCATCATCCCAATAAATAAGGGATCTACACTTTCTCCCATACAATGCCTCAAAATGAGCCATCTGAATACTAGCTTGGTAGCTATTATTTTATACAAATTCTACTATAGACAAGTGACTATCCTAAGCATCTCCTAAATCTATGATGCAAGCTATTAACATATCCTTTAGAATTTGAATGGTCCTTTCAGATTATCCATTAGTTTGTGGATGAAAGGTTGTAATAAAGTTTAATTTGGTGGCCATGGCTTTATGTAGGCTTTTTCAAAACTATGACACAAACTTGATATCTTTATATGATACTATAGAAACTAGAACTCCATGCAACCTCACAATCTATTCAAGATATAAATTTGCTAACTTTTCCAATGACATTCTAACTCTGAAGGATAAGAAATTAGCTGACTTCATAGTCTATCAATAATCACCCATATAGTATTGTTAGCTTTAGGATTTTTTAGTAAACACCTCACAAAGTCCATGATTATATGTTCCCACTTTCATTAAGGAATAGAAAGAGATTTGTTGACTCCTATATTGATTTTGATGATTAACAAAATACTTAAGTATATTTAAGTACTAATCATTTGTCAAAGTATGTTTTATCAGAATAAGGCACTCATCAAAGCTGTTGTGTGTTGAAAGTTTGATTGCTTGTCTAATAGTTGAAGAAGTCTCCTTCATTGACGAAAATTTCAAGTTAAATGGACTTAAGTATATAAGAATGACTTGGAAAGACTCAAGTTTGAAGTTTGAAGAAGATTCAATAAGGTTTTAGATGAGTTTCAAAAAGTTTCAGCTAAGTGTCAACTCATGGAAGTGAAGTGTCGACTCAAGGTGTCAACTCACAGAAGCCTGAGCTGATATGTGGGAGAAGTTTCAGATGGCATGCTTCAAGTATTGACTCATGAAGACCAAGTATCGACTCGTGTCGACTCACGTGTCAACTCGAGGCCTGAGATAAAAATTATACAGAACATGCTGAATTTCAAAACTTTCCTTAAGTGTCAACTCATGGAAGCCAAGTGTCGACTCAAGTATCGACTCACCAAAAGAAATGTCAACTCACTTAAGATTTCCAGAGAGCTTCAAAGAATAATTTTGATCTAGTATCGATCCAAGTATCGACTCATGACCTAAAGTATCGACATTTACAGTTTTGATGAACAGTAATGGCTAATTTTTTGAAGCATATAATTGATCCTTTTCGTCCCTAATGGCTATTTTCTCCTCTCCAATGATCAAAAATGGTCATTTAAGACTTGGAAAGGTATTTAAAGTGAACCAAAATCAAGAAGGATAAGATTAATGAGAAGTTAAGTGTATTCAGTCAAATATTCATTGAAGAACAACTACTTTCAAGTCAAGTTAAGCCTTCAAGCATTCAAGAGCATTCAAGTTTAATCATTCAAGCATTGATTAAGGCTTCAATAACTTGAAGACAAGCATCTTCAACAATAATTAAAGAGCTTCAAAGAGATACTTGCTTTTAGTTGAAAGCTTTTTGTATTCCATACATTATACTTGAATCTTTTTATTGTTTCTAGTTTCAAGTGAATTGAAACTAGAGTTGAGGTTTGTTGGTGAGCCCTTGTGTTAAAACCAATAGAGGTTTTTGGTTAGCCTAAGTGACAAAACCAAGGAGGTTGTTGGTGAGCCTAAGTTACAAAACCAACTAGGTTTTTGGTTATCCCAGAAAATCAAAAGGGTTTTGACTTGTGTTCCTAGTGAAAACAAGTTGGGTTTTGATTAGTGAGCCCGAAAAACTAATCGACTGTAATCAATGAAGATTATAGTGGAATATCCAAATGGATCTTAGAGTGTGGATGTAGGTGCTTTGAGGTGCACCGAACCACTATATATCCTTGTGTTTGTGATTGCTTGCTCTCTCATTATTTACTTTTATTTACTTTGTATTTACTTATTTATTTCTGCTGCATATTCTTGAATATCATACAAATACTTGTAATTCACTAGCATCTTAGTTATTTTTGAATTGGCACATACTTGCAAAAGTTTTTTAAAACCTAATTCACCCCTCTTCTTAGGTTGCTTGCTGGGCAACAAGATTGCCAAGTTCATGTAGGTCTCTGATATTCAACCTTTACTTATTGATATACCAAGCACTGTGCTATATGTTGGGCAATGTCCTTCTTCATACCACTCAACTAGAATCCTTCTCTTAGATCCTGATACATTTTGGTACTACTAGGATGCATGATATAAGCAGAGCTATGGGCTTGTTCTAAAATCTCTTTTTTTAGTTCTAAATTTTTTGGGACAGAGTTTGTTACCAAATCTTAATAAGCAATTTTCTTGAACTTGAAACTCTACTTGAGCTCCATATTCTACTGACATCTTGATCCTCTAGAGTTCTGGATCTTCTCTATGAGATGCCTTGATCTTTTTAATTAAAGTAGGTTGTATTATGAGGTTTGCAAGTTGGGAGTTGGTATCATGGAAATGCACTTTAATGCCCACCCTTTCCAAATCTACCATAATAGTTTTACATGAAGTAATTAAAGATGCTAACTCACCTAAGGACTTCCTACTTAGGGCATCTACTACAACATTTGCTTTCCCTAGATGGTAATTGATAGTGAGATTTTAATCTTTTAATAATTCCAACCATCTTCTTTGACTCAAGTATAACCCTTTTTTAGCAAAAACATACTTCAATCTTTTATGATCAATGTAGACTTCACAAGGCTTTCCTTATAAATAATGTCTACATATTTTTAGGGCAAAAACTATAGTTGCTAATTCTAAATCATGGGTGGGATAATTATGTTTATAGGATTTCAATTATCTGGAAGCATAAGAAATTACCTTTCTATTATGCATCTAGACATGGCCTAGGCCATTCTAAGAGGTGTCACTATAAATAGTAAAACCTATCATACCGGATTGGATGGTCAATACTAGAGCTATCGCTAATCTCTTTTTTAATTCTTGGAAGCTCTCCTTGCACTCCTCTATCCATTCAAATTTCACATGTTTTTGAGTCAAATGAGATAAAGGCATAGCAAAGCAAGAAAATCACTCAATAAATCTATGGTAATAGTCAGGTAATCCTAAGAAATATGTACTTTGGATATATTAATAGGGCAACTACACTCAAGAGAAACAAGAATTACTTAATTTAGAATTTTCTGCAGGGAGAAACAATTTGAATAACAAGGCAGTTACTGGCAGAAAACAGAACGTGTGTCCCGTTTACAATCCCTGCCAAGAAGTTATAACCCAGTGGCACCCCTACACGCCCTAGGAACCCCCGTGGAATGGGAGGAGGAGGCTTGCGTCTCTCTTGTTCCTAGGACCGGACGGCCAGGGGAGTCTACTCCAGGCAGCAAAAATAAACAAGAACGAAAAAAATAATCAAACAAGCAAGAACCCTAGACAGGGCTCTGATACCAAAAAATGATGCAGAACAAATAAGATGATGCGATGCGGAAGTAAATTAAGACTTTTTTTTTTTTTTTTTTTTGTGTTTTGTTAGAAGTTGGCTTGACTCAAAAACAAGGCTAACTAATATTGAAAGAAAATATGCACTGAAAGAAAGCACAATTCAAAAGAGTAGATTATCAGAGTAATAAAGAAGTAGGATCGCTGGGGATTGAGAAAACCCCAGACCTAGGGTTTACTCCTCTTTCAAGAAACAGACGAAGAGAGAAGAGAAGGTTTTATACCTGACTGTGATATCTCTCTTTGCTTCAATTGAAGGACACTCTCGAGCAGATTGTAGGATCCTTGGAGACGGGGTATCTTCGCAATGGATCCTTGGATTGTAGTCCTATGGCAAGGTTGGCCTTCTTCTCGTACTCTGGATCTAGAAAAGATGAAGAACAAGATAAGGATGTAAGAAACTCAAGGAAGAGACCTTTACCTGGGATAGCTCCGGACTGCTCGAACTTTGAAGATGAGGGAAGAGTATGGAGGTGGTGGTGGAAGATGGAGTGGATTTAGGGTTTGGTTGGTCGGGCGGCGGCTTGCAGATGAAAAGGACCTAGGGCTTGATATAGTGGGCGATGGCTTGGAGAAGGAGATGGCGGCCTTGAATGAAGTGGGAATAGGGTTTAGAAATTTGGGTGTTGGCGGCTAGGATGATGAAAGGAAATTAGGGTTGGCGGCCAGGGATGAAAGCGGGGCAGGGTTTTGGTAACTTTGGAGATCTCTCACCTCCTCAAGGCTCCAATGGAACCCGGATTTACTCCCTCACGGAGCTCAACACTCAAAGAAGTGCGGAAGAAGAGAACACAAGGTTGCTCAACACAAGAAAAGATTTCATTTACTCATTAAAATCAAAAGATTACATAGGGGTCCAATATATAGACCTTGCAAGAGAAACAAAATTACACTACTTCCCATGTGGGACTAAACATTCATCCTAAACATGAAAAACTTTCCCTTAACTGACCAGGCTTCTTTCCTTGGAGTGGGCGGCCTCAAATGCAAGGTGATGGCTTCATATGGCAGGTATGTGGGGCACCTCCTAGTTCTTCTCCTTAAGTCATGGATTTTCCTTCCATGACTTGCTCTTTCTTGGAAGAAAATACTCATCTCCTAGTCTTTCTCCCCAAGACTAGGCTCCTTCCATTCATAGCCAGGTACTTTAGGCAGGTGTGGACACCTACCTTGAAGTCTTCTCCAAGAAAAATCCCCTGCTCCTTTAGCTTGGTTACTTTTGGCAGCTTGTGGGCGCCTTCCTTGACTTCTCCTAAGAAAATTTTCTTGCTCTCTTGAGCATGGGGACCAGGGACACTGGGATGAAATGTGGTGCCAACTGGTCCTGGGAGTGTGGCTGGGAGTGTGGCATCCACTTGCATTTGGCCTTGGAAGAAAAAATGACGCCCTAGGGAAAGGCGCCAACTAGGACTTAACTTGGACTTAGACTGAGTCAACATGACTCAACAAAATGAAATGTAGACTCAAAGAAATAAAATAATCTGGTTGACCAGCTCAACCCTTATTATAAACCCTAATCTTCGGGCAAGGTCATTCAGAGATCCAAATGGAACCCTGAAGTCTTCTTCTGATTCTGGTGCCCGCACCATTGTATAAATCAAAATTTCATCAATGAATACCACTAGAATTGGCCTAAATAGGGATTGAATATGTTGTTCATGAGATCTATGAAAGTTGCAGGTGCATTAGTCAACCCAAAGGGCATGATCAAAAATTTATAATATCCATATCTTGTTCTAAAGGCTGTCTTTAACACATCCTAGTTTTAATCTTTAATTAGTGAGCTAAAATAAAGGTCAATTTTTTTAGAAGACTTGTGCTCCTTGTAACTGATCAAATAGATCATCAATTCTTAACAAGAGATTTTTATTTCATATTGTTAACTTATTCAACTCCTGATAATCAATGTAGAGCCAAAAACTTCCATCCTTCTTTATGCATAGTACAAGAGACCCCAAGGAGACACACTAGGCCAGATGAAACCCTTACTCAATAACTCTTACAGTTGTTTCTTCAATTCTTCAGTTCATGGGAGCCATTCTATAATGAGTCTTAGATATGAGACTAGTTCTTAGAACCACATCGACAAAAAAACTCACTCTTGATTTGGAGGTAACCATGGAAGTTCCTCAAGAAAGACATCAAGGAATTCCCCTACAATCGGAATGTCCTCCAGCTTTTGTTCTTTCTATTGAGTATCTTTTATTGTAGCTAAAAATCCTACATATCCCTTCCTTAGAAGCTTCCTAGCTTGTAGAGTGGAGACTACTTTTAATGGAGGATATGACCTACTACCTATGAAGCTAAATTTTGGCTAGTTTAGATTCTAGAAGTTCACTATGTTCTTAAAGCAATCTATAGTAGCATAATATGCTGCTAACTAATCCACACCGAGGATAATGTCAAAATTTCTCATCTCCAACACCAACAGGTCTACCACCATTTCTTTATCCACAACACTAAGGGTGCAAGATTTGCAAAAAGATCCACTACAATGATGCCACCACTCGGAGTGGAGACTCCTAGATCAGACTCAAGTTGCACAAGTAGAAATCTGCTATTTCTCCAATTGAAATTAGCAGATATAAAAAAATGTATAGCACCAAGATCAAATAGAGAATAAGCATAATTAGATGATACCTTGATCATATCTATTATACATTCTCATTTTTTGTTATAATCCTAACATATGAGTTTCTATATGAGATCTACTTATCAATATGGTAAAAGAGAAGGTAACATTAGTGAATAATACTCATCACTACAAAATTAGAGACATTGGCATCCTGTTAAGTGAGTGCATAAACTCTTCCTTGGATCCTTGGCCTCTATTGCCATCCTCCTTGCTATGGACTTGTTTGAGAGGCTTAACCAGCTAGCAGTGCCTATACAGCATGGTACTCTGATCCAACTATAAGCTCCTTTCTCTTAGGATATATATTTGTCTTATGACCCAACTGCCCATAGTTGTAACATACCCCTAGAAATCATGTACAATCCTATATAAAATGAGGTCCACCACACCTATGGAATCGAAGAGCATCCGAGGGTGGCCTTCTATCTCTCGAAGTCATGATTGGCCTCTTGTCCTTTGATTCAACAACCCTGATACTCTAACCATGAGAACCACTTGGTCTAGTTCTTCTCTTCCTCAACAATTTATCTCTCTTAGCTTGGGTCTCATTAAGTTCCTTCTCTACTACTAGTGCCTTGTTGAGTATCTCTTTATATGTAGAGAGCTCAAAATTGAATATATGCAATCTAATTTGGGCTCTAAGCCCAATCTCAATTTTCTAAGCCTGATCTTTTTCTTTTCTATTAATCCTAAAGCATAGTTGGTCGGCTGTTCAAATTTCATTGCTTATAGAGTGATTATCATATTGTCATGCTTTAATTGGCAAAAGTCCTCATACTTTTGATACATGACACTTCAAAGGAGGTACTTTTCATAGAAGGCTTCTTTAAAAGCTTCCCAAATACAAGTACAACATCTATACCTTTCATTTTCTATCTTCCATCAACTACGAGCTTCTCCTCGTAACATGAAAGAAATATAAGAAACCTTCTCCTCATTAGAGTATTTTACCCCTCAAAAAGTTGCTCTATCTCACCCAACCAATTTTTAGCCCCTAAAGGATTAGAGGTACCCTGAAAGGTTGGTGGGACAAATTTCTTAAATTTCTCCAGGCTAGGATGATGATTTTGCTACCCTCCAACATTTATTTGCTACTAGGGAGGAGACTACTGATGATGCCATGATGTTGCTTGTGTTGTTGTTGTTCCATAAACTATAGAATTAGTCGGTGTTATTGTTCCATCATCCTTCTCATATCAGTTTGTGCAGTAGTTTGCTCTTGCACCATTTCCATAAGTTTTTGAATTAATTGAGATGACTGACTTGCTCTCCTAGGGAAACCCTAGGTCTTCCAGGTGTCCTTGCCCCTTGAATGCTACCAGTAGGATTATTAATCCATATTATTGATATCCTTAAGTTGATATGCATTACTTGTTGGTGCAAAGGAAGTACTAGTTTGCTATTCAGTAGACTCCTAGGCATTGGAGCCATCAGCAAACTGAGTTGGCCTTCTAATATGTCCTCAAACCACTATCACGAACCATCTTAGCCTACACTAAACAATAATTACATTCATAATGATAACCAATCCAAGTTATTACTAATCAAAAAGAACATAAAACTTGCAAATATATGCCACCTAGTATACACATCTAACTATGGGTTCACTTACCCACTCTTATTAGAATTTATCCATGCGAATGTTAAATCTATGCTATGATATTATTTCTATCACATTCATGTAACGTGGCCACATATTCCCTTAGGGTGTAATTCTAGAGTATATGCAAGGCCTAATAATTTAAACTAAAGTGCTTAACATTAAGAGAGAACAATTTAGCCAAACCACATTGTATTCTTTACTGAAAATTAAAGTTATCCAAAAGATACAGTTCAAATATATCTAGTACCAGGTATAAAATTATTACCATATTCTCACCAAAAAGTTTCAACATAGTCAATTTAGCTAGGTGTTCTGTAGCTCTGAAAAAGAAATTGAAATGATATTATGAGCTAACAGCTCAGTAATGATTTCTTAAGCACATACACATATGTATAAAAAAATGATGTCAACTCTTTAATAAATATATTTGTTAAGAAAATAATGATTCAAATCTCAACAATCAATAATCAAGCAATCATATAACCATATGACCTTCTCAACAAAGATGCCAGTATGTGCATCAAGTTGCAATAGTAAAAAATTCAAATATATACAACATTCCATTAAATAGTAACTCTGATGTGCTCATCCAGATCATCAAATCCATTCAATCAAAACTTTATTTTAAATATTATTACCACTTCTTAACATAATTATTAAGTTACTTTATCATTATTGTTGCAAACAAATCACCTATCCCTGAAGCTTCGATAGTGCTGGGAGGTCTCGCTAGCTTCTCTAGTGGGATGAGGTCTTGCTCTAGGCTCTTCTCTCAGATGGAGACCTGCAAGAAGGTCTCTGGGCTAGGGTTACTAGTGGGGACACTTCAATGCTCAAGTTAGTAGAATGATTTGTGCAACAGTCGAAGCTGAAAAAGAAAATGATGAAAGTGCTAAAAATGAGCGTGTGAGCGGGTGGCAACCAGCATACTTGGTCGGAGGTCCCTCTTATCTATGTGTGGAGTTACATGAAGTAACTGAATGTTATTTGGAAGGTAGCCTCCTCTGACATGTACAATAGAATTTGGTAAAGTATCAGGATCTTGTCTCTTATGTCTGTTCTGTTAAGATAGTGGCCAGTAGGATAATAGCTTTTATTAAGACATTATCTACAATGATCTTCAATCGAGATAGGTGAAGGTTGCTTCTGTCACTTACTTGGCTAATATGGCACTCATACTTGGCCATAGGTACCCTTAGTTGGCCTCAAGTATCTGTACTCAGTTGTGAATACTCTTACTTGGCCTCGGGTTCCTATACTTGTATTTGGCCAAGGTACGACTACTGAGCCAGAGACTATTCGACCTTAGTGACTTGTTAGCGATAATGGACGTAGGATGCCAAGTGTGTCGTGTACCACACCCAAGCCTAGGCCGCTAGGTGCATCATGTGAGTGATGGGAACCATGCATTACATTGGTGGTGGGAACCATGCTTTATGTTGGCGAGGAGGCAGCCATCATTGAGAGCTTGGCAAGGAGGTCATTCTCCAGAACAGGAGGTTGGCATCGCAGGTGGTGGGGACACCGGAGGCACCAGAATAAGACAGAGGCTTTTCAACCCTCTGTGAATTGATCAATAATTTATGAGTCCATCTGTAATAAGGGTTTAGCCCATCTGAGTCCATTTTAGTTGTTATTTGAGTCTTTTGAGTTGTTATTTCAGTTATGTAATAGTCAGCTCATGTTGAGCTAGTTCAGTCCAATGCTAGTCAGCGCATGTTGATTTAATTTTATTTTTTGAGTCCTGTCCAAGTATACTGAAGACTCAAGACCACATCATACAAGTGAAGACCAAGTCCAACCAGATTGAAGACATGGAAGTTTAGCCCAAGTCTAACCCAGCTTAAAGATTTGAAGACCCCATGAGGAAAATCAGAAACCCTGATTCCTTACAAATGCCCTCCAAATGCCCAGATTCCCTTCCAGATGCTAAAATATATTCATAGACCAAGGCATCCATGATTTTAAAGGTCCATCTACATCCTAGACCAAAGAAATCAAGCCCAGGCGTCAAGCCCAAGCCCCTAAGAAGCAAGATACCAGGGAATATTCCTGCTACCTGGATACCAGGCCACCCCAGCTTCCAGAGGCCCAAACCCATATGCCCGAGCCCCTTTGGGCCGGTCCCTTGCTGCTCTTAGAAGCCCAACACGCCTCCCTAGGCATCCTTGGAGTGTTGACCGAGTCAAGAGAATTTTTAGGGATTTTTTCTACCTAATGTTTCCTTATTTTCTAGCTAGGGTATGAGAGGGAAAAGGATTCTTATGTAATGTCAATTGTACCCTTACTTAGGGCCCAAGGTTAAGGATCTATTTAAGGGACCCTAGCCTCTTGTATGAAGAGAGATTTTGATATATGAAATAAACCTTGAGTTCTTATATTGTTTTGTGTGATTACCCTACTGTGTGCATAAAGGGGTTTGAGAGTTCTTCCCGGTGTTTGCAACCATCTTCTTGCCGCCAACCATCCTTCCAGCCCCCTCTAAAACATTCTTTTCTTTGTTGTTTTCCTTTATTTTCTTGATTTTCTCTGAGTTTTCTAACCCCTGATAGGTCGTTTGCAGGTCACCGAGTTCCTACGAATCCAACGACTCCAGCTAAGCCTCAATCGGACCACCGAGCAGAAAGCTGGGTATCCACGGGTCTTTGGCTCGGTTTTCCAGGTCGCATACATCGAGGAACGAGAGATCCCTTCACTGCAATCTTCACCGGGTGCTTCAAATCTTGTTAGGTACATCCCCTCTACCTCCAGTCTTTATATTGTAGGAGAACTTGCCATAACCGAGGCTTCTCAGCCCCGGCGATCCTTCTTTAGTACTTTTCTAGGTTCTAATCTGCATGCTTGGCTTCAAAAAAATTTATACAAAATTCCCTACAACTAATTTTGATCTGAAATTCAGGAATTAATCACCTAACCCCACATATAAAGCATACAGAAAAGAATTGCATGCATATTAGTCCCCCATCATCTGGTATCAGAGCTTAGATTAGGGCTTATTTTCTGCAATTTTTTGGTCCATATATGCTCTGTTATTTAAATTATTTCTTCCTGATAAAAACTCCAAAAATTTTGAAATTTATTTTACTGGATTCAATATAATTCACAATAATTTTAAAAACTTCTGCAGATTTTATTTCAGCCTGTGAGTTTTCTGCAAGTCGAAATACAGCCTGCAAATTTTTGGCTCTATTTTTTTTCAGCAAGACAAGTTTGGAAGTTTTAGGGTTTTGTTTAGCATCTTTTGCATATCTTTTAATTTTAGTATATTTCCTACATATTAGACCATAATTTGCAAGTTTTCTTCTATTTAACAAAATACCAAAATAAAAAAATACATATTCTCCAAAAATACCAAAAAAATATCTAAACCCTAATTTGCATCCTCATCTGCCTGCCATCATTGCATAATTTACTTTTAAGGGCACTCTTGCTATATCAGATGGGGGGAGGATTTGATCACCTCTCCTTAGTCCAAAACCACATCCCTTGCATTCGGTCCCAAGCCTTAACCTAAAATCGATTAGACTTAATTTGCCTTAGTGGGCTAGGGACACCAACTGGTCGGGTCCGGACTAAGTGTCAGATCATTGTGTCAAGCTAACCTGTGTGTGCCTTGTGCTCAGTGTCTAGAATGGTGGTTTAGAGATTCAATCCCAAAGGGCTTGTGTGCTGGTCCGCCTACTTGACCAATCTCTGATTGGTGTCTAGGATTGGCAATCAGGGACCTAACACTCCCCTTACACCTGCCTGGCTGAGTACAGGGTTACTATAGGCTAGTTCGCCACCCTGATTGAGCATCCAGTTTTGGACTCTAGGTCTAGTCAGCTATAGTCGATTTGATCGAGTCTTGCATGAGCATTAGATCAGGAATCCCATCTCATCCACCATCTCCCTTAACCCATGGATAAGCAGGAAGCTAGGATTCAAGCCCTTAGACCAAATGGCCTAGATGTCTACCCAGTTAATTACCCAAATGACTCAGTTGGCCCAGACCAATAGCCTCAACCCAACTCAACCTAATGAAACCATAGAGCCCAACCCTATGAGAACCCACTACTCTGACCCATATAGAGAGTCCAATCCTAGGAGAACCCAATACTCTGATCCATATAAGGAGCCCAACCCTAGGAGAACCCCTTACCATGATCCCTACTGTGAGGTTGAACCTAGGAGAGATCATCGCCATGACCCTTATTATTATACTAAACCTAGGAGGACCCCAAACCCTGATCCCTACCATGAGGTTGAACCTAGGAGAGCCCATCGTCATGACCCTTACTATGATACTGAACCTAGGAGGACCCCAAACCCTGATCCATACCTTGAGACTGAACCTAGGAGAGCCCATCGTCATGACCCAATCCCTAAGGTTAGTCCTAGAAGACCCAATCAGGATTTTGTAGACTAGGAAGATAGATCCTATTTACCCTCTCCCTATAAGCCTAGTATACCCACAACCTATAGATCTTATGACTCCAAATCCTCTGACTCTAGAATCTACGAACCCATATCCCATGAGTCCAATAGACCCAAGACCCATAGAGCTGAACCCAAATCCTATGACCCCAGATCTTATAATCCCGTGACCCATAGATCTGCCCCCTTGTCCTATGAGCCTAGGGAGCCCATAACCCCAAGGTATCAATCTAGTACTAGTCAGGTTTTCCTTAGTCAACTTGAACCCCATAGGATTAGCACCCCTAAATATGAGCCCAGTAATGAGCCACTACCCCTTAGGCAACCTGAACCTACTAGGATTAGTATCCATAATCAGAAACCAGGACCTAGCCAATTTTCTCCTAGCCGACCTTCTCCAACCATTCCTGAGATTGACAAGGCTTACATTAACGCGGAAGTGTATGAAGATGATGCGAACCTAGTGGATGAGTATGAGGGAGAAGAGGAGACACCTTTAGATGACCTAGAATTAGCTGACCCAATAAATACCCAGGTAGAAGCCAACCTAGAGGTAGTTGACCTTGACCACATCCAACCTAAAGCTATAGTGGAAGAACAAATAGAGGAAGAGAACCTAGGTACTACTACTAGAGCCTTACCTGAGGAAACCATAGAGGAGAGCCAAATTATAGAGTCTAGTCCTAAAATACAAGAACTAGAAGAATTTGTTAAGGACTTGATCTCTTTGAATCAGTACCCTCAGGATGAGCTTCCTCCTATAGTTCCCATTAAGGACCTCTTCCCTAAGATTAGTAACCTATTCTTCCATTATGCAAACCCCATAGATATACTGCAACCTCGTAAGGTTAGCCTCATTAGTCTAGGATTAGTCCTTGACATGCCTTCTTTTATTCTACTTTATCCAACTAATCCGGAACCTTTTTCTCCACCCTACCAGAGTAATTCTTAACCCACTTCCTATTTCCTATCCTTTCCTGAGTTTTCTCATGTGTCTAGAACTATTAGGTTACATTTTGTTGAGGTTACTAGGTTGCAAGGATCCATAGAGCCCATCCCATTTGCTACCTACTTTTGGCAGACCCTCTGGCACTTATTAGGAGTTACTAGCAAATTCTCTTCTGCATGTCATCCATCAACCATGACTCATGCCCCCATGCCCAAGTGGTAGTTAAGACCTAATAAACCTCTTTAGTCAAGTATGTTAGGTATAGGTTTGAGTCCTTTGCATCATCTTGATAGGAGTCTGCATGTGCCTAGCATGTTCACCACCCGCACTAATCTTAAAACAACTGGCTAATTCCCGAAGAAGGGTCAAAGAATTTGATGTAGTGGATTCTATCTTGGTTAGGCTTAGGCCTAAAAGAAGCTTCATGCTCGCAGAGCCGGACCTTTTAAAGTGATAGAGAAGGTTGGATCAAATGCCTAGGTGTTAGACTTGCCTTCGGATTTGGGCATTAGTTCTACCTTCAATATTATAGACCTGGTTGAGTACAGGAAATCAGCAGCGATACCTAGTGAGGCCTTTGGACCTATCCCCTCCTGTTATGAGTAACCCTAACCCAGAGTGTCCACTAACAAATTTGGCCTGAGAGAGGAGAATGGATCGAGCGTATCCTGGACAATCAAGCCATCATGACCCAGGGGCGCGGCTATCAATGCTTCCTGGTCCGATGGCAAGGCCGGCCAGAGTCGAACGATTCATGAATTTCTCGAGAGAACTTGCAGCACCTAAACCCAGACCTCCTCGAGAGATATGTGAGCCAGCTTGATCTTCACTCAACAGGGTCAAGTTCCTCCCATCCCGGGAGAATTGGTGGGGACACCGGAGGCACCAGAATAAGACAGAGGCTTTTTAACCCTTTGTGAATTGATCAATAATTTATGAGTCCATCTGTAATAAGGGCTTAGCCCATCTGAGTCCATTTTAGTTGTTATTTGAGTATTTTGAGTTGTTATTTCAGTTCTGTACTAGTCAGCTCATGTTGAGCTAGTTCAGTCCAATGCTAGTCAGCTCATGTTGAGCTAATTTTATTTTTTGAGTCCTGTCCAAGCATACTAAAGACTCAAGACCATATCATACAAGTGAAGACCAAGTCCAACCAGATTGAAGACATGGAAGTTTAGTCCAAGTCTAACCTAGCTTGAAGATTTGAAGACCCCAAGAGGAAAATCAGAAACCCTGATTCCTTGCAGATGCCCTCCAAATGCCCAGATTCCCTTCCAGATGCCAAAATATATTTATAGACCAAGGCATCCATGATTTTAGAGGTCCATCTGCATCCTAGCCTAAAGAAATCAAGCCCAGGCGCCAAGCCCAAGCCCCTAAGAAGCAAGATACCATGGAATATTCCTGCTACCTGGATACCAGGCCATCCCAGCTTCCAGAGGCCCAAACCCATGCACTCGAGCCCCTTTGGGCTGGCCCCTTGCTGCTTTTAGAAGCCCAACATGCCCCCCTAGGCATCCTTAGAGTGTTGACCAAGTCAAGAGAATTTTTAGAGATTTTTTCTACATAATGTTTCCTTATTTTCTAGCTAGGGTTTGAGAGGGAAAAGGATTCTTATGTAATGTCAATTGTACCCTTACTTGGGGTCCAAGGTTAAGGGTCTATTTAAGGGACTCTAGCCTCTTGTATGAAGAGAGATTTTGATATATGAAATAAATCTTGAGTTCTTATATTGTTTTGTGTGATTACCTTGCTGTGTGCATAAAGGGGTTTGAGAGTTCTTCTTCCCGGTGTTTGCAATCATCTTCCTGCCGCCAACCATCCTTCCAGCCCCCTCCAAAACTTTCTTTCCTTTGCTGTTTTCCTTTGTTTTCTTGATTTTCTCTAAGTTGTCTAATCCCTGACAGGTCGTTTGCAGGTCCTCGAGTTCCTACGAATCCAACGACTCCAGCCAAGCCTCAATTGGACCACCGAGCAGAAAGCCGGGTATCCGTGGGTCTTTGGCTCAATTTTTCAGGCCGCATCCATCGAGGAATGAGAGATCCCTTCGCTGTGATCTTCACCGGGTGCTTCAGACATTGTCAAGTACACTTCCTCTACCTCCAGTCTTTATATTGTAGGAGAACTTGCCCTAACCGAGGCTTCTCAGCCCCGGCGATCCTTCTTTAGTACTTTTCTAGGTTCTAATCTGCATGCTTGGCTTCAAAAAAATTCATAAAAAATTCTCTACAACTAATTTTGATCTGAAATTTGGGAATTAATCACCTAACCCCACATATAAAACATATAAAAAAGAATTGCATGCATATTAGTCCCGCATCAGCAGGCCATGCTGAGCTAGCCATGGGCATGCCGAAGGCAGTTAGGACACCGAGGAGGGATGGTCTCATAGGCCATGCTATAGCGATGAGGCTCTAGTGGTGCTGGGTGTGAGGGGAGTGAGATTGGCATTGGTGGAAATGGCAACGAGGGAGGAGTGGCAGTCCTCGATGGTGGCATTGAGAAGACTGATGAAGCCTCTGGTGTCATGGAGGGCGCAGTCAAGGTTGTCATGGATGAAGATGGTGTTGTCATCACCCATGATGAACCATCGGACATTCCTATGGTGGAGGCAAAAGGTCTCAAAGATGATATGGGAGATGCGGATGGCGAAGCGGCTACCCTTTCGGTGGGTGCAAGGGAAGCAGGTGATGTCGCTACAAGGCTTGAGGGCCGGGAGCCCGGCAATGGCAAGTGAGTTGTCAAACTCCTTCACCACCATGTCTAGCCAGATGAAGACCCACATCTGGCAGGGGTGCCACTAGAGCTTGGTGTAGTCTTTGCAATGGTACCAATCGTTGGAGGTAAGGAGGAAGACAAGATATGACTTGAAGGAAAACACTATTGCACCGAGCTCCAGGCATTTGAAAAATCTTTATTGGAAGAAAGTGGAGAGCTTCTGCTCTCGCTGGGGAGAGGGGAAGCAATGGCCTTTCATCTTTTTATTCTCTACAGAACTCTAAGTGGAGAAGAGAGTTCTATGGGAGAGAGGAAGCAATAGCTTCCATATTGAAGTTGGAGGAAGGAGGTATGACTGACCCGAAGGATGATGGAGAGGATGTCCATAGGAGTTCAGGCCAACATGTTTCTTTGGATGTTCTTATTTGTTGGGCTGAATAGAATTGCTGCGTGGACAGGTTGAGTAGACATACTACTTGTTTGGGGCTAAGTAGGTTTGTTGCTATCACAATACTGCCCCCCACTCCTGAACCCAAAATGTTGTCAATTTTGAATTTTTATTATTTTGGTGAATGGAGTAGCATCACTTCATCGGCCTTGACCTGTGATGGCATTCGAACTGCCTACAAAAAGTTGGTTGTTACTTGGAACCAGGCTATAGGCTATCAGCCAGAGGAGCCTGACTACTAAAAGTCAGCCATAGAGGAGTTGAACTATGAAAAGTCGATCGTAGATGAGTCAAACTGTCAGAAGCTGACCATAGAGGAGTTGGACTATGGAAAGTCAGCTATAGAGGAGCCGAACTGTGGAAAGTAGGCTATCAAGGAACTGAACTATGGCAAGTTGACCATAGAGGAACTGGACTGTGGAAAGTCGGTCATTGAGGAGCCAGACTCTGGAAAGTTGGCTATAAAGAAGCTAGATTGTGGGAAGTCGATCATTGAGGAGCTAGACTATGGAAAGTTGGCCATAAAGGAGCTGAACTATGGAAAGTTGGCCATAGAGGAGAAGGTAGTGTGAAGATGTGACCCACCTGTACTGCAATTGATAGCTAATCAACTGAATAAGAGATGGTGTGGAGATGCGACCCATCTTTACTTCGACCAATGTCTAGTCGGTCGAAGATGGTTAGGAAGCATGACCCACCTTTACTTTGACCAATGTCTAGTCGACCGGATGCGAGATAGTGCAAAGGGATGATCCATCTTTACTTTGACCGATGCCTAGTTAGCTAGATGGGAGATGGTGCAAAAACATGACCCATCTTTACTTTGGCCAATATCTAGTCAACCAATAAGAGACAGTGCAGAGATGTGACCCATCTTTACTTTAGCTAATGTCTAGTCAGCTAGATGGGAGACGGTATGGAGGTGCAACCCATCTCTACTTCAGCCAATGTCTAATCGATCGGATAAGAGATGGTGTGGAGATGCGACCCATCTTTACTTCAACCAATATCTAGTCAGTTGGATGAGAGATAGTGTAGCAGCATGACCCACCTTTATTTTAGCTAATGTCTAGTCAATTAGATAGGAGATGATATGGAGGTGTGACCTGCCTTTACTTTAGCCAATGTCTAGTTAGCTAGATGGGAGATGATATGGAGTGTGACCTGCCTTTACTTCAGCCAATGTCTAGTCCACCGGATAGGGGATGGTGCAAAGGTGCCACCTTTACTTCGGCCAATGTCTAGTATATCAGTTGGGAAACAGTGCAGAAGCACAACCTACCTTTACTTTAGCCAATGTCTAGTCAGCTAGATGGGAAATGGTGTGGAGGCATGACCCATCTTTACTTTTACCAATATCTAGTTGATCGAATAAGAGACGGTACGGAGACATGACCCATCTTTACTTCAACCAATATCTAGTTGGCCAGATGGGAGATGGTATTCAAGCACGACCTACCTTTACTTCAGCTAATGTCTAATTAACCAGATGGGAGACAATGCGGAGGCATGACCTGTCTTTACTTCGATTGATGCCTAGTTGTCCAGATGAGAGATAGTATGGAGGCACTACCCACCTTTACTTTGGCCAATGTCTAGTTGACCGAATGAGAGATGGTGTGAAAGCGTGACCCGCCTTTACTTTGGCCAATGTCTAGTTGGTCAGATGGGAGATGGTGTAGAGGTGTGATTCGTCATTACTTCGGCCCATGTCTAGTCGACTAGATGGGAGATGGTGCAGAAGCATGACCTGCCTTTACTTTGGCCAATGTGTAGTCGGTTGGATGGGAGATGGTGCAGAGGCCCATCTTTACTTCGATTGATGCCTAGTCGACCGGATAGAAGACATGCGAAGGCATGACCCATCTTTACTTTAGCCAATATCTAGTTGGCTAGATGAGAGATGGTGAGGAAGGCCTATGTCTAGTCGGCTGGATGGGAGATGGTGTGGAAGCACTACCCACCTTTACTTCGGTCAATGTCTAGTCGACCGAATGAGAGATAGTGTGGAGCGCAACCCATCTTTACTTTAGCCAATGCCTAGTCAGTCGGATAAGAGATGGTGGGTCCTACGAGCATTAGTGATGCCCATCCATGGATTGCTTGGCCAAAGTTATCGGCCACAGGTGACTCAACTTTCCAGCTTAGTTGTTGTATCGAGGGGGCTTCAATCAGTCCCAAGGAAGAGGTTAGCATTGACAACTTGAAGCTCTCAGTGTAGATCACTTACGTACCTCCTTTCTATGCATGGTGAGTGATGGGAACCATGCTTCACATGGGCGAGGAGGCCATACATCATGTTGACAAGGAGCATGCATCTCATGGGTAAGGAGCCATACATCATGTTGGCGAGGAGGCCAGCATCACATGGGTGAGGAGACCATTGTTAAAGAGTTTGGTGTACAACCAGAAAAGGAATCTTAACAACGAGGGGCTCTTAGAGATGATCTTGCCTGAGCACATGCTCAGATTGAGGTGCCCGGTCCTGATGTACGGCACCAGATGTGGCCCTCCTTGCCACCCTCCCTAGTTGAGGACCTTGACTACCCCGTCTTTGGCCAACATCGCATATCACCATAAGTGGACACCTAGGTCAACGGGCTTGTCCTAGAGGTTGAGCTCCATGCGAGGGTGCACGTGAACTCCCCGTTGCTATTGGTTGAGTAGCAGAACATTGTCCATGACCTTGAGGTTCTCCTTCCAGGCTCAGATCACAAAGGCATCGTTGATGGCGATGTAGGTGATGGCGTCGATGCCCTTCACCTTAAGCTCATCGTTCTTCTCCACAAACTCGAGAAGGTGCTTCTAGGAGCTAGTCGGGGTGAGGGCCCCCAGCATGGTGAAGAAGATGGCCTCATGGGAGAGATGGAGCACCTAGGCCTATTGGAGGGCTGTGGTAATGCAGTTTTGTCGGCAACCGAGGATGTCGTTGAGGTTGTTGATGGTGGTGATGCGGAAGCCCTCGCTGAGGGGCTGCAATATGGTCATATTATAAAGATCGTGAGGGAAGAGAATTGCCTATTAGGATCTAGCTATATAGGTAATAGGTTATTTCCCAAAGAAAGTAATCAAGTAAAATTAAATTCATTAACAATGATTATTAGGGAAGGACTAATTTATATGATATAGCCTTCATGAGCCCTGGCTAGGCTTGGTGAACTTTGACGAGCTATGAGGTCTAGCGAGATCTGACAGGCTATGGCGAGCCCTCACAAGCTTTAACAGGCTGTGGTGAGCCCTCATGAGCTTCGACGGGCTGTGGTGAGCCCTTGCAAGCTCTGACAGATAGTGGTGAGGCCTAGCGAGCTTCATCCAATGCCACCCATTACCAAAATGCTGTGCTGCATGGAGTGAAAGGATCCCAACCCACAAGGAATGGAGTGGAGAGTGAGCTAGAAAGTACCAAGAAGGATGAGAGGATGTCTAAAATGACCATGGATATGAACCTCTTTCTTAATGGTTGTTGAGCTTGAAAGCACCAAGAAGAATGGGAGATGCCTAAGAAGACCACGGACATGAGCCATTTCTTAATTATTATTAAATCCTTCTTTGGAAATCCAAGCAGTTGGCCACCCACAACTTTGGACATTGCTTTGAACTTTTCCTTTCGCTTGGCAAAGACATCACATGCATCCATAGGAATGTCTCCAATCTCAAGTATGTTTCCCACCTTATCTTGTGGAAGATCGAAGATGGCAACGATTCCATTGTAGAAGATGGTCAACAGTGCTATTCCCTTGGAACCCGATCTAAAAGTAGAGGATAACATCGGTGGTGATTCCGTGGCATGCCAGAAGGTGGTGGCTCCTGGGGATGATCTCGTCTTCGATCTACTCCTCACCACCATGCCAAAGGTTTGCTCCTTTGTAGCTCTAGGTTTCTCTTTGAGATCGCACCATGGATCCCTCAAAAGGAGTTGTTGAGCTCCTGATCTACCCCCCCAGTCTCGAGAATGGCTGTTGTTGTTTCGCTAGTTGAGGAACATCAATCTCTAGTTCTCACCACAATCCTCTCAGCTCCCAAGTCTTTTCTTCCCCTTCCTGGCATGCCAATCTCTTGCAGATAAATCACCTATCCTTGAAGCTTAGGTAGTGCAGGGAGGTTCGCTAGCTTCTTTAGTGGGATGAGGTCTTGCTCTGGGCTCTCCTCTCAAATGGAGACCTGCAAGAAGGTCCCTGGGCTGGGATTATCAGTGGGGACACTCTGATGCTCAAGTCAGTGGGGTGATTTGCACAACTACTAGAACTGAGAAAGAAAATGATGAGAGTGCCAGAAATGAGCATGTGAGCAGGTGGTAACCAGCATACCTAGCTAGAGGTCCCTTTTATCTACTTGTGAAGTTATGCGAAGTAACTGAATGTCATTTGGGAGGTAGCATCCTCTGCATATACAATAAAATTTGGTAAAGTATCAGAATCTTATCTCCCGTATCTTTCCTGTTGGGATAGTGGCTGTTAGAATAATAGCTTTTGTTGAAACATTGTGTAACATGATCTTTAACCGAGACATCTGGAGGTTGCTTATATCACTTACTCGGCTAATATGGTGCTCATATTGGACCATAGGTATCCTTAGTCAGCCTCAGGTACCTATACTCAATCATGGGTACTCTTACTCAACCTCGGGTCCTGCACTCATATTCGGCCAAGGTACTATTACTCAGATAGAGGCTATTCAGCCTTTGTGCTCATCCATGGGCAACTTAACCTCGGTGACTTAGTCACGGTAGTGGACGTAAGATGCTACGTGCATCATGTACCACACCCAAGCCTAGGCCGCCAAGTGCATCATGTGATTGATGGGAACCATGCATTATGTTGGTGGTGGGAACCATCTTCACGTTGGCAAGGAGGTAGCCATCATTGAAGAGCTTAGGAAGGAGATGCATTATCACGCCCCGATCCCAAACCCGAGCCAGACGCGTAACAGATGGCCGTGTGCCTAGGGTTTATTTCTCCTTCGGACATACAAGGCCTGCATCAAAACATAATTTTAGCAATAATTATCGAGCCAGCCATACGCTGACACCTAAACCCTAGCTCCTCACTGACTGGTCCCAAAACTTGATTAATCTTCTGGATCTATAACAAAAATATAAGAAAACAATGGGTAAGCTATATAGGCTCAGTAAGTTATCATCACCTCCAATATACATATACAAATATGCTAATAAAAAACTGCAAATATAAACACATCATATAACAAAATATCCAGCAATATAATAATATAACCAGCAATATGATGTAAATGTGTATACTTAATTTCAACCGATACCGACATGACTATGGATGGCCAACCATGTACTTTACTCTCCTAGTCCCTCTGATTATGGCCACGATCGGCCCATGACTAGCCCCGAAAGAGACTAGATCCTGTGTACACATACCGCTCATCAGTCATGCACCAGTGATAGCCCCACTAGAGGTCCAAAAGGAAAACTAGCTCTGAAATCACACGAGAAAACATGCATCCCAGTATGTGCCAGCAACTGTCATGCATAGCTAAAAACAAGGCAACTAGCTCCTGTGTCACGTACCGCTCAACAGTCATGTGCCAATAATAGCCCTATTAGAGGCCCAAAAGGAGACTAAGTCCTCGTGTAATCATAGTCGGACTATAGAGCATCCACACTAACACAATGCATGCAATCCAATGTCATCCAATGCAAATTAAAATATACTACATACATTTAATATTTCATAAATACATAACATATTTGGTATATAATACCAAAAGTCAAGATAACTTACCGAAAAGCATCCACCAACTACGTACAATTCAAACACTAGACCTGGTCTTCCAATGACAATGACGATCCTGACCAAAAATTTAAACATATAATTAATTTCTATTTCAAAACTAAAAAAAAAACTAAATTATTGTTGGGCACTCTCATCAATCCAATTCCAATCCTGGTCTGGAAATTAACCCTTTCTTCCCTTCTTTTCTCTCTCTTCCTTTCTCTACTCTTTCTCTCTCCTCCTCTCTTCTTTTCTTCCTCCTCTTTCTCTCTCCTCTCTCATTCCTCTTTCTCACTCCTTTTTTCTCTCTTCTCCCTCCTTCCTCTTTCTCACTCCTTTTCTCTCTCCTTCTCTCCATAATGGTGGGGGACCTCGTGGGTGAGCCACCGACGATAGCTTTAGCCATCGAAAACCATCCCGATGACGGACTCTTAAGTAGGTTTCTTTTTTTTTCTTTCTCTGCACCGAACCCTTCTTTTTTTTTTCTCTTCTTCCTGGTTCCTCTCCTCTCGGCTCATTGATGGTTCTCCCCCCTCTCTATATTCCTTTCCCCTAACCAAGCCGAACCCTCTCTAATAGGAAGGCCGGAGGTTCAAGAAGGATGGCCAAAAGGAAGGAGGGAAGATGGCGGCGATCACCACGATCGATCGACCGCCTATCGAAAATCCCAAAAAAAATGCGGGACAAACCCCTCCCCTTCTGCTGGTCATCCCAGCTCACACCCACGTTCAAGAAGAAATGGAGGAAAAGAAACTTATCGACGAGGTTGGCATCAAATCTCGGCGACCACCGGAGGGAGATGACTTCGGATCAGTCGAGGTACATGAGGAAACCATTTCTTATAGGGAAGAATCCCTATTCCCCAAGCCATCGTCCTTCCTCTCTGACTCCTCCATTGACCATTCCCAACTCCCCGATCCCCGTCCACCATGATTTCTGACAATCACAGTGGGAGGATAAATAGGGGCTCCATCCCCTGTTCATATCTTCTTCTTCTTCTTTTTTTCTCAGCATCGAACTAAAGTCGGCAAGGGCTGCCGACTTCAGCCCAAAAACGGTCCAATAACATCGGGCCTCACATTCACCCCTCCTAAAAAAAATTTCATTCTCGAAATTTAAAAAAACACCTAAGGCTTCCAAAACTCAAATATACATGATCCAATACTCATATGATTCATTTGTCCAAAATTTGGTAATCCCAATAAGAGCTCCTATTCTTTCATCATAATACACTTTAAATTAATCCTAATATCTTTAGTCCACCACACTTCCGCTGCACACTCTGATATAAATTTTCAAATCCTCTAATTCCATTAAATGAAGTTCTAGCAAGGATATCACTTTTCACTAGAATCTAAATCAAATCTAACCTTCAAATAAAACGAGATCAGTACTAATAAATTTCATTGTCCTTATTAGGCCTCAAGCATATCATAGCAATTTTAACCATGATCCAATAATCTCCAACATATATATAAGATCAAGTAATCCTATCCAAAACTGTTAACATAAGCTATTGAAGATTTTACCAAAATATACATGCCATATCTATATAATTTGATTTAATCTACTAATAGCAATTTACATATCCATGTATTATCCCAAATACATTTTCCATTATATATTTTCAATAATAATTTCCATATAGATTCATCGAGAAATTTTCCTTCTTAATATCATTAAACTTTTTCATAATCTACATCATAAACATCTTCTTGCAACAATCCCAAAATTTATAATTCAATAATTACTAATAAAATTTATATTCTATCATGATCTTCATCCATATCAATTTTAGGATTCCAACATCATTCAATTAATAATTGAATATACATTTCAGTATAACATAATACACTATACTTCTAGGTCAACACTTCTGAAACTCGATCAAATCCATTTATCAGAGATAAAGACACATCTTATCTAGCCCTTTAGTATCCATAACATTCTTACTTATCATGATCAAATAGTATCAATCATTCAGCCTTTTACACTCATCCAAGATCAATCTCTACAAAAAAAAAAGTCATATTTTTCTTTTATGCTAACATATGTAAAATCTTATGTACAATACCTAGGGATTAGAAATCCAACTTTGAATCCATTATTACAACTTTTATCATATTCCAATTGGTCATAATATTAAATTCAAATATCTCTTAAATCACAATCCATAGTGATTACAATCTAAATTTTAATATTACTCAATCATATCCTTATGTCAGTCTCAAATGATCATAATCCAAACTTCGATATCATTCAGTCGCACCTTAATAACAATCATATTAATTTCTAATTACTTATATCACAATCTGCAATTATATTATATTTCCAAAATAAATCAAATCCATGATATAACTCAAAATATACCTCCATATATCCATTGTCTAGTCTCGATGATATCATTCCAAAAATTAAATTAGGAGAATTTTAATCCAATATTTTATTCATGTAAGCCTTCTACATTTAACAAAATCCTTGAAACTATAACATACACCTATCAAAGGGAATTAAATAAATTCTTAGTTTCGATAATTATTTTGAAATATTCAATCAAAATCCTAATTTTACCCCACTCTCACTAACTTGGTCATCTTAATCGTAAACCTTTGCTTTGATACCAATAAATCTGTCACACCCCGACTCCAAACCCGAGCCGCACGTGCAATAGACGACCGTGTGCCCTAGAATTTGTTTTTTCTTTGGACACACAAGGCCTGCATCAAAACATAATTTCAGCAATAATTATCTAGCCAGGCATACGCATAACATCTAAATCCTAGCTCCTCACTGACTGGTCCCAAAGCCTGATTGATCTTCTGGATCTGTAACAAAAATATAGAAAAATAGGGGATGAGCTATACAGGCTCAGTAAGTTATCATCACCTCCAATATACATACACAAATATGCCAATAATAAACAGCAAATATAAACACATCATATAATAAGATATCTAGCAATATAATAATATAACCAGCAACATGATGCAAATATGTACACTTAATTTCAACCGACACCGACACAATTATGAATGGCCAACCATGTACTTTACTCTCCTAGTCCCTTTGACTATGGCCACAATCGACCCGTGGCTAGTCCCAAAAGAGACTAGATCCTGTATACACATACCGCTTATTGGTCATGCGCCAGTGATAGTCCCACTGGAGGCCCAAAAGAAAAACTAGCTCTGAAATCATACAAGAAAATATGTATCCCAGCATGTGCCAGCAACTACCATGCATGGCTAAAAACAAGGCAACTAGCTCTTGTAACATATATCGCTTAACGGTCATGTACCAGTGATAGCCCTACTGGAGTTCCAAAAGGAGACTAGGTCCTCGGTGATCATAGTCGGACTAGAGAGCATCCACACTAACATAATGTATGCAATCCAATGCAATCCAATACATATTAAAATATACTACATACATTTAATATTTCATAAATACATAATATATTTGGCATATAATACTAGAGGTCAAGATAACTTATCGAAAAGTATCCATCAACTACGTACAATTCAAACACCAGACCTAGTTTTTTAATGACAACGATGATCCTGACCAACAATTTAAACATATAATTAATTTATATTTCAAAACTAAAAAAAAACTAAATTATCATTGGGCACTCTCGTCAATGCAATTCCAATCCTGGTTTAGAAATTAATCCTCTCTCCTTTTCTCTCTCCTCCTTGTCTCTTCTTTTCTTCCTCCTCTTTCTCTCTCCTCTCTCCTTCCTCTTTCTCACTCCATTTTCTCTCTCCTCCCTCCTTCCTCTTTCTCACTCCTTTTTCTCTCTCCTCCTTCTCTTCCATGATGGTGGGGGACCTCACGGGTGAGCCATCGGCGGTACCTCCAGCCATCAGAAACCACCCTGATGATAAACTCTCAGGTAGGTTTCTTTTTTTTTTCTTGCTTTGCATCAAACCCTTCTTTTTCTTTTTCTCTTCTTCCTGATTCCTCTCCTCTCGGCTCAGCCGATGGTTCTCCCCCCTCTTTATATTCCTTTCCCCTAACCAAGTCGAGCCCTCTCTAATAGGAAGGCCAGAGGATGGGGAAGGATGGCCAGAAGGAAGGAAGGAAGATGGCGACAATCTCCACGATCGACCAACTGCCTATCGAAAATCCCAAAAAAAAATACGGGACGAACCCCTCCCCTTCCGCCGGTCATCCCAGCTCACACCCATGCTCAAGAAGAAATGAAGGAAAAGAAACTTACCGGCGAGGTCAGCATCAAATCTCGACGGCCACCGGAGGGAGACAGCTTCGGATCAACCGAGGCACGCGAGGAAACCATTTCTTATAGGGAAGAATCCCTATTCCCCATGCCATCGTCCTTCCTCTCCTACTCCTCCGCCGATCGTTCCCAACACCCCGACGCCCGTCCGCCATGATTTTCAGTGATCACAGTGGGAGGATAAACAAGGGCTCCATCCCCTATTCACATCTTCTTCTTCTTCTTCTTAGCATCAAATTGAGGTTGGCAAGGGCTGCCGACTTCAGCCCAAAAATGGCCTAATAACACCGGGCCTCACATGCATGCTTCAGAAAAGGCGGTTGGCATTGCAAGTCATGCCGAGCTGGCCATGGGCATGTTAGAGGTGGTCAGGATGCCAAGATGGGATGGTCTTGCGGGCCATGCCGTAGCGATGAGTTCTAGCAATATCGGGTGCTAGGCGGTAAGGACGGTGTTGGTGGATATGGCAACGAGGGAGGAGTGGCAGTCTCCAACGGCGGCATTGAGGAGACTGATGAAGCCTCCATGTCATGGAGGGCACGGTTGAGGTTGTCAGGGATGAAGACGGTCTCATCATCACCTAAGATGAACTACCAAACACTCCTGAGGTAGAAGTAGAAGGTCTCAGAGATGATATGGGAGATGCAGATGGTGGAGCGGCTGCCCTTTCGATGGGTGTAGGGGAAGTGGACAATGTTGCTAGAAGGCTTGAGGGCAAGCAACCCGGCTATAGCAGGTGAATTATCAAACTCCTCCGCCATGTTAAGCCAGACGAAGCCCCATATTCGGTGAAGGTGCCACCAGAGCCTGATGTAGTCTTTGCGATAGTACCAGCCATTGGAGGTGAGGAGGAAGATGAGGTGTATAGCTTGAAGGAAAAGACTGTTGTGCAGTGGTCCAGGTGTTGGAAAAATGTTTGTTGGAAGAAAGTGGAGAGCTCTATGCTCTTGCTAGGGTGAGCGGGAGCGATGGCCTTTCATCTTTTTATTCTCTACAGAACTCTCCATGGAGAAGAGAGTTCTATGGGAGAGAGGGAGCAATAGATCCCATATTGAAGTAATGGAGGCTACTTGGTCGGGCCAAGTAGACATGCTATTTGGCCGGGGTCAAGTAGGTTCGTTGCTACCACAACAACTATCATTATTAATTATATTATCCTTATCACTATCATTATTAATTTTATTATCTTTATCTCTATCATTGTTAGTATTATTATATAACATATTTTATTACAGGTCGGATCCAACTTTTCTAGCATTCGGACTGTTCATGATCATGCACATGCATATGACTAGCCATACTCGAGTGTGTATTGCATTCTTACTTATGGTAAGCCGTACTTAATATATATCATATTCATGTTCATGGTGATGCCATAATATACATATATCATGTTCATGTCGGTGATGATGCCATACTCAATATATATACCATATTCAAGCCTGTAGTGATGTCATATTCAATATATATACCATGTTCCTACTCATGGTGAAGCCATACTAAAATTGTAAATAGTCTAGTTGCCTTGATTTTAAATCATTATAAATATTTTTTCTTTTATTTCCCCATTATTATTATTTTATGAATTATTTATTTGTGCTATATTTATGTAATTGAGCATAATTTAGGATCCTAGAAAATCAAAGCTTATAATACATGCAAGTATGCAATATTCATTATTTCTAGCATATGATACCAAGTATTTGTAAAAATGTAGGTGAATATGATTAGAATTTCTTACCTCTAATAATAACAAAATCTATCCAATGTACCAACTTGACTCATCGCACACCTAGAATATCCGATCAACTCTAAATCAACATTCGGTACTATAAAATTCAAAAATTATTCCCTTTTTTAGCCTATTTATTTATAACTTAAGTTTCTAAATTTCTAAAATCTAACTTATTATCAACCCTACCCTGATGCAGAACGGAAGCTCTGATACCAAAAATGATGCAGAACAAAGAACAAAGAAGCGTATGCGGAAGTAAAATTAAGATTAATTTTTTTTTTTTTTTTTTTTTTTATATATTTCAGAAATTGGCTTCGACTCAAAGTAAAGCTAAACTACGTTGAAGGAAACTAGGTAAGGATTGAAAGCACAGTTTAGAAGCAACTAAATTATCAGAGTAGTTCAGAAGTAACGGATCGCTGGGGGTTGAGAAACTCCCAGACCTAGGGTTTCGCTCTGAACTTTCAATAGAACAGAAATAGAGAGAAGAGATGGTTTACTAACCAGACAGTGATCTTCTCAGGATTTTGATGGAAGAACTCTCTCGAGCAGATTGTGGGATCCTCGGAGTCGGCTATCTTCGCAATGGATCCTCCAATACTGGTCTCGTGGTTTGGTCGGCTTCTCCTGGACTCAAGATCTGGGAAAGAAGAGGAACAAGTGAAGGAATTCAGAAACTCAAGAAAAGATCTTACCAGGTTGAAGAACTTGAAAGCCGAAGTTGCTGAAATCGAATTCTCCTGGAGGCCGATCTGACTTCCTCTTAGAATTGTCGTAGATCTGCAGTATCTGGACAGGAGCTGGATGCTGGTGGTCGGCCTGGACTTGGAGATGGTGGCCGTGAGAAGGGAAATAGACTAGGGCTTGGTGGAAAGAGAAGGGTGATGGCGGCTAGGATTTGGGAATTGAGTGGCTAACCTAAGGTTTGGGGTTTTTGGAGATCTCTCACCTCCTCAAGGTTCCTGGGGAACCCGGATTTACTCCCTCACAGAGCTCAACACCTGGATGCAAGTGCGGAAGAGAGAAAACACAAAGTTTGCTCACAAAAAAAAAATTTGGTTTCATTCATCTGATTTTTTTAAACTTACAAGAGGGGTTTAATTTATAGGGCTTTACAAGGGAGTAGGGTTTTACATCTTCCCAAGTGGGACTAAAGGAGGGGATCTACAAATCAGGAAAAATCATACACATATGGTCGGCCAAAGTACCAAAAAAATTTGATTTGGGTTATAAAAGGCAGGTAGATGGCGCCTCCTTGTATGGATCTTCAAGAGAATTTTTTTTTCCTTCCATGGATCAACTCTTTTGGACTCCTCCTTTTCTTCCTCCCTAAGTCAAGGTCCTTCCCATCTTTGTCTTGGATTTTTTTGGCAGGTAGTGGGGGTGTCTCCTAGTATCTCTCCATGAATCAAGGATTTTCCCTTCATGGTTTGGCTCTTTTGGACACCTCCTAGTCTTGCTCCACAAGTTTAGGCTTCTTCCTTTCATGGCTTTGGCACTTTAGGAAAATTTTGGGTGCCTCCTTGATTTTCTCCCCAAGACATGCTCTCTTCCCTTTTATAACTTGGGTTTTTATGGAACATTGTGGGGCACCTCCTTGATCCTCTCTTCAAGAAAAATTCTTGCCATCCTGGCTTGGGTTTTTCTGGAAAGAAGTTGGCTCCTCCTTGGATTGAGGTATTTTGATGGATTTCTCCCCAAAGTGGTGCATGAAAAAAGGGACCTGCTTTCTTGTGGTGTGGGGACCAAGGCACACTGGATGGAGATGTGGCACCTCCTGGACTCAGGCGTATGGCTGGGAGTGTGGCTGGGAGTGTGGCGCCCACTTGCTTGGCCTTGGGAGAAAATGTAACACCCCAGGTTGAAACCCTAGTCCACTACTGAGTCAACATGACTCAATAAAATAAAAAAATGCAGGTAATACAAACTCAAACTAAAGTTGATCAAGTCAACCCTTATTATAAGCCAAAAACCCTAATTCTTCGGGCAAGGTTAATCAGAGATCCAGATGGAGCTCTGAAGTCTTCTTCTAAGTCTGGTGCCCACACCAATTCTCCCAGGGTGGGAGGAACTCGACCCTGTCGAGTATGGATCAAGTTGGCTCTGGTATCTCTCCAAGAGGTCTGGGTCCAGCTCTTGTAACTCTTCTCGGGAGATCCAAGAGTCATCAGAATCTGGCCTTCCTAGCCAGCGGACCAGGTATCTTTGGTATCCTCGATTACGAGTAGAGATAACCTGATCATCCAGGATCTTTTCAATCTGCTCTTTCCTCACAGGCCAATTTGTTGGTGGACACACAGGGTCAGGTTCACTCTCAAGAACAGGATTAGGTTCAAAAGCCTCACTGGGAATCACAGCTGGCTCCCTATACTCTACTAGGTCTGTAATGTTGAAAGTGGAGCTAATGCCTAGTTCTGGAGGCAACTCGAGCACATAGGCATTGGATCCTACTCTCTTTACCACTCTAAATGGTCCAGCTCCTCTAGCATGTAACTTCCTAACGGTTATAGGAGGAAACCGTTCAGGCCTTAACCTAATCATTACATAGTCTCCCTCAACAAAAGTTTTGACTCGCTTTGAGAATCAACCAACTTCTTATAAGTTTCATTACTTAAAGTTATTTTGGCATGAATTTCTTTATGCAAGTCTTTTACATGCTATGCAAGTGCATCAAGAGACTTTTGTGTGTGGACTAATAGTGAAATCAGATCAAGTGGTGTGTGAGGCTTGTATCCATGAACAATTTCAAAGGGACTCTAGCCTATAGACCTATTGACCGAAACATTGAATGCAATTTCAGCCCTGGACAAAATACAAATCCCAATTCCTAGTGCTCTCAATCAAACCAAAATCTGAGCCAAAGCCTAGTAAAGGGTCAGGAAAAACTAAACTAGACTGATGACGCATTCCTAAAGAATGGACTTTATTCCAAAGGAACCCTAGGTCTAAACCTAACAAACTAAGGCTCTCTAGGTTTGACCTTGGGTCGGAGGATGGCATGCAGAGCATGAAAACTTATCATGGGTGCCTAGTAGGTGCCATAAGGTCTTCCTGAAGTAGGTGGCGAACCTAATAGGTTCTGACACGTGGTTTACTCTAAAGACTTCGACAAAGTATACTTGGATGGTGTAAGAAGCATTGGAAGTCCTAGAGAAAGGGAGGAGATATGAGGTGGGGTCTCGAATTACCTGTTGACTAAAGGTGGTGACCTGAAGGTTTGAATGGTGATCTATGAGTGTCAACTGGTCATCCTTACGAAAGGAAAAGTTTGCTATTCCTAGGAATGGATCAAGAGATGGTTCGGGGAGTAGCCTAGGACATGTGATTGCAATAGTTAAGGTTTGTTCTCTAAGCAAACAATGATCCACTTTCTCAAGAAATGGATTAAAGAATGATTCATGGAAGGGCCTATGGATGATGACCTCAAGACTTGAAATTTGACCTATGGGTGAGGAAAGGTATACTCTATAGAAGGGTAGGTCAGTCATGCGAAGGAAGGGGTCTGGGGTCATAAGGAGGACTTCTATAGGTCTGGAAGAATCAATCCGCTCAAGACAAGGATGTTCAACTGAGATTACGGGAGAGACCTTAGTGGCTGGGCATGGGACAAGGTCCAATTGTAAGAGGCTTGATTCAGTCATCCTAAGGAGAGGATCTACCATAGGGTGGGCAAACTTAAACAGTTCAGTGCAAAGATCTTCAATTGGTACTTGGGGAATGACTGTCATTAGAGGGTATGAACTGATAGCTCGGGCTAACACTATGAGTTCTTCCTGGGGGTATTTGACTAAAGGAACCTGATTCTCACAAATCTCTTGAATTTCTGAACTAGGTCCTACCACTTGGTTGCTCTCCAAGGTCTCCTCAGGTAAGGAACCAATAGTATCGATGTCACATTCTTCAAGTTCTTCCCCCTCATATTCATCAACTAGACTCAAGCCAGCATCATATACTTCCTCGATGCCATCTTCAATGGGTTTCGGGTCAGTGGTAATCGGGTCAACTGATTCCGGGCTTGTCATACCTAACTCTTCTTCCTCATTGGTAGGCTTGGGTTCTCCCTCATTAATGTCATCCTTAGGATTCTTACCACTTAGCTGAGCACAAGCCAATCCTATGCATGGGCACTGACTAGATTTATGGTCTCTTTCTCCACAAAACAAACATTCTTGCGATATAGGAACCTGGGTCACACTGGGTTTCAAGCTAGTAGAGACCTTACTTTGGCATGGGTGTGGATCTAAATGGTTTGATCTAGAAGACTTGGGTTGTTGAGTGACTAGTCTAGAATATTGTAAGGACCTCTCATAGACACGATCCACACTATAGATATCATGGTTAGGCTTCCTAAGGTTATGCTCGGGATCACGGTATAAGGTCCTCCTAGGTTCCTGGCATGGGTGAGGTTGGGGCCTATTAAATTTTGGATCAGGGGTCCAATTTTGATGTCTACGTTTCTCAAGTACTTGGACTCGATCCCTAAACTGGGAAAAACCCTCATTCATGTCCTGACTCAATTTGGTCATACTTTCGGTAAGATTTCTAACCATGGCCTCTAAATCTGGTTGGGTTTGACTAGGTTGGTAGGGTACTCCATTCCGGGTAGACATGATGATGCAAGCAAGCACACAGAATGTGACTAGACTAAAGCAACTACTGGCTAACTAAACCTAGAGCCCAAACTAGATGCCCAATCAGAGTGGCAAGCTAGCCTGTAATAACTCAGGACTCAGCCAGGCAGGTGTAAGGGGAGTGTTAGGTCCCTGAATGCCAATCCTAGACACCAATCAGAGATTGGCCAGGTAGGCGGACCAGCACACAAGCCCTTCGGGATGGAATCCCTGAACCACCGTTCTAGACACTGAGTACAAAGCACACACAGAGTAACCAGACAAACTGACTCAACACTAGCCTTGACTCGACTTGTTGATGTCCCTAGCCCACTAGGGCAAATTAGGTCTAATCAATTTTAGATTAAAGGCTTAGGTTCGAATGAAGGGGTGGTGGTTTTGGGCTAAGGAGAGGTTATCAACTCCTCCCCTTATCTTAGATGCTCAAATGCCCTTAAGTTAAATTAAGAGATGAACACTCAAAAATAAATGGATTGCAGAACACAAAAATAGAGTTGCAGTAATTTAATTCTCAGAAATCGCACGAAAACCAATAAATCATGCGAAAATTATGAAAATTAGTTTCAATTATACTGGTTTCATCAAAACAAAAATCACTAAATTTGGAGTTACCTGCAGTGAGAAATAATTCATAGAACAGGGTAATTATGGACTAAAAACAGAGCACTTCCCCGTTTACAATTTCTGCTACGAAGTTGTAACCCAACGGATCCCCTACACACCCTAGGAACACCCCGTGGAATGGGAAGAGGAGGTTTGCACCTCGCTTCGTTCCTAGGACCGGACGTCCTAGGGAGTCTACTTCGAGCAGACAAAGTAAAAAGAGAGGGACTCAAACAAGCAATCAAACAGAAACCCTAGACAGGGCTCTGATACCAAAAATGATGCAGAACGGAAGCTCTGATACCAAAAATGATGCAGAACAAAGAACAAAGAAGCGTATGCAGAAGTAAAATTAAGATTTTTTTTTTTTTTTTTTTTTATATTTCAGAAATTGGCTTCGACTCAAAGTAAAGCTAAACTACGTTGAAGGAAACTAGGTAAGGATTGAAAGCACAGTTTAGAAGCAACTAAATTATTAGAGTAGTTCAGAAGTAACGGATCGCTGGGGGTTGAGAAACTCCCAGACCTAGGGTTTCGCTCTGAACTTTCAACAGAACAGAAATAGAGAGAAGAGATGGTTTACTAACCAGACAGTGATCTTCTCAGGATTTTGGTGGAAGAACTCTCTCGAGCAGATTGTGGGATCCTCGGAGTCGGCTATCTTCGCAATGGATCCTCCAATACTGGTCTCGTGGTTTGGTCGGCTTCTCCTGGACTCAAGATCTGGGAAAGAAGAGGAACAAGTGAAGGAATTCAGAAACTCAAGAAAAGATCTTACCAGGTTGAAGAACTTGAAAGCCGAAGTTGCTGAAATCGAATTCTCCTGGAGGCCGATCTGACTTCCTCTTAGAATTGTCGTAGATCTGCAGTATCTGGACAGGAGCTGGATGCTGGTGGTCGGCCTGGACTTGGAGATGGTGGCCGTGAGAAGGGAAATAGACTAGGGCTTGGTGGAAAGAGAAGGGTGATGGCGGCTAGGATTTGGGAATTGAGTGGCTAACCTAAGGTTTGGGGTTTTTGGAGATCTCTCACCTCCTCAAGGTTCCTGGGGAACCCGGATTTACTCCCTCACGGAGCTCAACACCTGGATGCAAGTGCGGAAGAGAGAAAACACAAAGTTTGCTCACAAAAAAAAAATTTGGTTTCATTCATTTGATTTTTTTAAACTTACAAGAGGGGTTTAATTTATAGGGCTTTACAAGGGAGTAGGGTTTTACATCTTCCCATGTGGGACTAAAGGAGGGGATCTACAAATCAGGAAAAATCATACACATATGGTCGGCCAAAGTACCAAAAAAATTTGATTTGGGTTATAAAAGGCAGGTAGATGGCGCCTCCTTGTATGGATCTTCAAGAGAGTTTTTTTTTCCTTCCATGGATCAACTCTTTTGGACTCCTCCTTTTCTTCCTCCCTAAGTCAAGGTCCTTCCCATCTTTGTCTTGGATTTTTTTGGCAGGTAGTGGGGGTGTCTCCTAGTATCTCTCCATGAATCAAGGATTTTCCCTTCATGGTTTGGCTCTTTTGGACACCTCCTAGTCTTGCTCCACAAGTTTAGGCTTCTTCCTTTCATGGCTTTGGCACTTTAGGAAAATTTTGGATGCCTCCTTGATTTTCTCCCCAAGACATGCTCTCTTCCCTTTTATAACTTGGGTTTTTATGGAACATTGTGGGGCACCTCCTTGATCCTCTCTTCAAGAAAAATTCTTGCCATCCTGGCTTGGGTTTTTCTGGAAAGAAGTTGGCTCCTCCTTGGATTGAGGTATTTTGATGGATTTCTCCCCAAAGTGGTGTATGAAAAAAGGGACCTGCTTTCTTGTGGTGTGGGGACCAAGGCACACTGGATGGAGATGTGGCGCCTCCTGGACTCAGGCGTATGGCTGGGAGTGTGGCTGGGAGTGTGGCGCCCACTTGCTTGGCCTTGGGAGAAAATGTAACACCCCAGGTTGAAACCCTAGTCCACTACTGAGTCAACATGACTCAATAAAATAAAAAAATGCAGGTAATACAAACTCAAACTAAAGTTGATCAAGTCAACCCTTATTATAAGCCAAAAACCCTAATTCTTCGGGCAAGGTTAATCAGAGATCCAGATGGAGCTCTGAAGTCTTCTTCTAAGTCTGGTGCCCGCACCATACCCCCATTACAATAATCAATAATTAGCTTAACTAATAGATTGAATTTATTTTAATTAGTTTGCGGGGGAAAGACCTTATGCTAGTCCTCTCCAAACTCAAGTTGCTACCCACCTATAAGTAATTAAAGTGAATATTAGTCTTTGATTAAGATTAATCATTAGTGTAAGATGCTCTGTATGGCTCAATCCAAGAAATAAATATAGAAAGAGAAAAAGATAGGTAGTGGAAGGCTTTAGTCCATAAGTGAGGAAAATAAAAGGGTGAACAGAAGAGTTTTAACCTACTACTAAGGGAGAAAAGGATGGAGAAGAGGGACGCTCCTCTCTTGGTGGAGCAAGGGATGGTTGTGCTATCCCGTATTAGCTAGCACGATAACAAGGAGGATTTTTTCATCCCTCTTCAAAATATAATAATAACAAGAAAAGAAATTAGAAAAGTTAGATTTTTATTTATCTGGGTTGAGGTGGAAGAGAGGAAGAGATGGTGATGACGAGTAAGAAAGGGAGGAAAATAAGAAGAAAAGAAAAAAAAAAAGAAAGGGAAGAAGAAGAAGAAGAGAGGAAGAAAGAGAAAATGTGGGGTAAGAGAGAAAGAGCATGGGAAAAAAAAGAGCTATGCATGGGAGAGAATGATGGAATTAAGGAAGGAGGGTGATGGGAGAAGAGGGAAAGAGCAATGGTGCAAGAGTTTCTATCTCACGATCCTCTATTCCAATTTTTATCTAATAATCGTAGCCTTAACAAGCAGGCCAACTAGGTAGGCTAAGCAGGCTGGACCATATAATAATGATGCTATAGCTCTTGCTTCTAATCTTGTTTTTCAAGCCCGCACTAAATACATTAAGGTATATTATCATTTTATATAAGAGAAAGTGGTTCACAAGTCGATCTGATCCTGGGCTAAGCTTCGGGCCTAAACTATATTCTTATTTTAATTAAGCTTTGGACGGAGACTATTTAAAATTTGATATTATCTATGCCTAAGCCCAACCAATGAACATCTATATTTGTAAGGATATTGATGTAATGTATGTTTCTACTCAAGATGCCGAAAGAAGACCTTAAGATTATTTGCATGAAGAATAGTGGTTTAAATCACTTGAGCATAATTTGACCATTGTAACAATGGGCTTTTATTTAATTTTATCATTGTTTGCTGTATTAACCTACTAACTTAGCAAAATTAAATATCTTTTATAATATTATAAAATATATTGTAAAAATATCAAATAGACATTTATATAAATTTTATTCTGAAAATTATGTAAAAATTAATAACATAATTTTTATTATTTATCATTGCTCATTATCAATGGTAACAATGTCATACATAGCATTTATTAATATTCTTTTGAATAAATAATAAATATTATATTAGATGACTTACCAAGTGAGAAAATGAAAACTCTTATTATCTTAAGCAACCATGGATTTTAGGGTTAATATAATTCCATCTCCTCATCAAAATTGTTAGCGTAGAATCCCCTTTCCGACCGGGCGAAGCTGGTGGATCACAGGTCCGCTTCCCTGGTTTACCAGCAAAACAGACCCCTGACCGGATGCTCTCTGGTGGGCGACACTCCGATGCCTAAGTCAGAGGCGGGCTCCAGCAACAGAATGGGGAAGATTCTAAGGAGGGGGGATGGCAAGGAAATGAACTCTGGTTTTTTCAGGGTTTCGTTGTGCCTTACCTGGAGTGTCCCCACTTACCAATATTTATATCGGCTGGCCTGGCCTGCGGCTTCGTCCTCTCTCCTACGGTTACGATGGGAGATAATTTATTCAGCTCTGACCGTAACCATGGGCGGTTATTGAATGGTTATGGTTAGGCCGGAAGCGTTACTATTGGAGTTAGTGGCCATGTGGCCGCTTCGACGAAGTTATGCTTTGGAGATGATAGCTAGGCAGCCGATCGAAATCGTTACCCCTCACATTCATCGTGGGTTCGAGGTTGGTCGGAGATCTGCCTTCGAGCTTTCTCTTCAAGAGTGACCATTGTTGGATCGGAGGGGTGTCTTCATTCTAAGATGTCTTCGTCTTAAGACATCTTCAGAATGGCACCTGCGATGGAGGTCGGAGATCATATCTTCAGTTGAGGCAGAAGACCATGCCTTCGACTGAGACCGAAGACCATGTCTTCAACCGGGGGCGAAGGTCATGTCCTCGGCCGGGATCGAGGGCCATGTCTTCGGCTGAGAGTTATGTCTTTGGCTGAGGCCATTAATCCTTCGACTTCTTCAGGGTGCTTTGGTTCAGGAAGGAGTGCACGAGCGATCAAACTGGTGGTTGATTTATGCCTGAACCGACACATCCCAACAGTTGCCCCCCACTCTCAATTTTTGAAGCAATGATCTGCCTTGAAGAGTGAGAGAATCACTGGATTGTCATTTTCCTCTAGAGAGTGGTGCAGCTGATGATTGTGAAATCTCTGATTTGATCATTCACAATAGCTACCGGTTGATTCAAGGATCAGGTGGTGGACAGCTGTCATCCTCTGATTGGAGTGTGAAAAAGGAATGGGCGGACCAGGAGGTCACCTCTCCTTTTTCTGTTTTATGACGATTCGGTCGATCTTTTTATTGGAATTTGGGTGGAGGTCGTGGCCTCTTCCTGTCCCTCGGAAATGACACGAGCTCCATCTTCGCCGTTGATTGGTGTCGCGTGGATCATGACCTTCGATCCTTTCCACGTCAAATTAGCTTAGGGTTGTTTAGGATTTCGCATCCGTCTCTGGTGTCCGTGGCAGACTCAGAGAGATGGTCCCTTCTATCGAGGTGGCATCCTGGAGTCTTCCTATCCCTTTATGAGGGGAAAGGAAGGATTGGCTGAGGAAGCTTCTCCACCTTTGTTCACTTCCACCTTCGATCTAGCTTTTCCTACTTTGGCTATCAGTCTCTCCTACAGGTAGGACCTTTCTCCTGCTTGTTTCTTTTTCCTATCATGGCCGAGACTGTGGGAACTCGAGGGGAGCAGGTTGGGCCTTCCAGTACTGATGATGTAATGAGTCCGAAGCTAGTTTCTAGCTCTATTTCGCTGGGAAAAATAGCTCACCTTCGAGAGCACTACCATGTCCTCGAAGGGTTTTTCTTAATACTTCCGACATCAGAAGAGCGGGTGCATAAGCCTCCCATCAAGTGCATTGCTATGTATGAAGATCAACTAAAGGCTGGTCTTCGTTTTCTACTGCACCCTTTTTTCGTCAAAGTCTTCCACATGTATCAGATCGTGCTCATGTAGATGACTCCGAATAGTATTTGGAATATCTGCGGGTTCTTGGTCTGGTGCCACATAGCTAATGTGAGGCCTGGGACCAACTTATTCACTTCCCTCTTTGTTCTCAAAAGGGATTTCCACGGTCATGGATGGTGGGTTATCGGCCCTCGACTTGGTCACAAAATCATGAAGGACATGCCCAGCGCCATCCACGGGTGGAAGCCTAGTTTTGTTTTTGTTTCTTCCACTGAACCATGGGGTTTCAGTAATGAGTCGAGGAAGCCATGCTTGGATGCTAATGCTGGAAAAAGGATTCTGGCTACCGATCAATTTGATTATGCCTTGCTGTCTGGTACAGAGACCATTTCCATCCATAAACTGTTGGAGGAAAGGAATCTCCATCTTGCGGGGATTAGCGGGTCCCCGGTGTTAGGTATAAGTGGTAGAGGTTTTTAGCTTTTCTCTTTTAGTTTCTCCATGGTCCAGTTGATTATGAAGGGCATTTTTGTTTGCAGGTGATGGAATGAGGCCTGACTTGGGCTGGCTTCGTCAGTCTTTCAAGAGGAAGGCATCTCAGGCTCCCCCTTCGGGATCCAAAGTCCGGAAGAAGGTCTAGGAGGACGATCCTTAGAGAAGTAGGAGTGCTTCATCCTCTAGAGGAACATCTGGAGGGGATGGGGTACCGAAGATGGAGGTTCCGAAAGGACCTCCACCATATGAGTTTCTGCCAGCAGTCGATTCTGCGGTTTGGATTAGGGAGAGCCCATCTCCAACGGTCGATGCCCCATCTCCTTACCCCCTGTGACGGATAGGGGCAAGGCACCACAAGTCTAGGAGGAGTCTGTCTGGGAGGCTCCTCCAGGTGGAAGTTGTCATGCGGACCCTTCGGAGCTTTCCACCATGGGGAGTCTTTCAGTCCCTGCCATTGCTAGGAGGGTATTGAAAGCCATTTTGCTGCCTCATGATTTGGCAGTTATCCAGGGTCAGAGCCTTACCAAGGTGTCCAATTCTGCTTTTTCCTCTTTGCTGCAGGTAGGGTTTTCATCATTCCTCCCGTGTCCGGTGGGTCATTTAGTTTATGACTAATCTTATGCCTTGTTTTGTTGGTACAGCTGCTCTACGACATCATCTTTCTAGAAGAGGGTTTGAGGAGCATTCATAGCCTCATTCATGGCTTGAAGAAGGAGCTCCAAGTGGCCAGAGCCAAAAGGAAGGTGGCCGAGGAGCTGAAACTATCTATGGAGAATCAGCTCACTTGTGTGGATACTTAAGTTCAAGGCCTGAATGGTGAACTGAAGAATGCCCATCTGAAGATCTCTAAGTAGGAGGCAAAACTAAGGAAGAAGAAGAAGCAGATTGACTCCTTGGAGCATTCTATTAAGGAGAGCCAGGAGAAGGCTGAAGGCCTAGCCAGGACGGTTGAGGAGGTGACCAGGAGGGTCGAAGAGGCAACTCTAAAGGCCAAAGCGGCCACGAGGGAGTCCGAAGCCATGAGAGAGCAGGCAACTAAAGCTATTGAAGACTTTAGAAAGTCTTTGCTGTTCAAGATGGAAGTAAATGAAGCAAGCTTGTTCAGTTATCAATATGGCTTCAATGATGGACTCGCCAAGTTCAACGAGGTCTTCCTCGATCTTGATCTTTCTAATGTCCCTGCATATGATATTGAGGAGGAAAGAGAGGAAGAGATCGGGGCCCCTGATGAGGTCGAAGAGATGCCAAGCCGAAGCGAAGAAGTCCCGGTCATACCCGAGGAGTTGGCCATGGCCGATCCAGTAGTTCCAGCGCAAACTGAGGAGGAGATTCAGGCTGAAGGTTCCTTGGCTTTGGCCCAGATTGAGGAAATCCTCCTTATCCAAATCGATGAAATACTCCATTCTGCCAACACTGGAGCTCTCTCGGCTGATCCGTAGGGGCTCGATAAGCTTCAAGCTTTATACTTCTTCTTTTTCCTTCCTTGGCATGTAATCAATGAATTCTCCTGAATTAATGAATATTTCTCCTTTTTCCCTTTTTGTGGATGCTAAGGGACCCCCAAAGTGTGGAATCTTCGAACTTAGCTTTGGTAGGGCCATCGATTTTAGCGACGGACTGACTCATGCAGCCCTTTATTGAGTCAATCTTTTCTGAACATGGGCTTATCCCTTGGACCTCAAAATATATAAGGAAGTCCTTATATGAGGGAAACTTCTGGTTCACCAAGGGTTTGGCGATAATTATGCTGTTGCTTGGAAAGATTATGGCGATCAGAGTCATAATGACCGTGTTTGGGGAAAGGGATCATCGTGGCTGCAGCCTTTTAGTGGTCCCTCCCAACACATAATAGATCTTCCTAGTGGTCCCCTCTAGCATGTAAGCTGGGGCCCTTGTTAATTAGGGCAAGCGCACATGGCATGCCTAGGGGCTTATTGTAAATAAGGGCATTTGACTTGAGCTCCGCTAGTCTCGATATAAGAAAGAGGGTTTCCTCGGATCGAATGTCCTTCGCTCCTGGCAAAGCCACTCCCAATACCATTTTCGTCTCCTGATCTCCGTGTGGCTTGAAGGATCTTTTGCGGTACGAGGCCGGATGATGCAGAACAAAAGCTTTGATACCAAAATTGATGCAGAACAAAAGCTCTGATACCAAAAATGATGCAGAACAAAGAAGAGATAATGCGATGCGAAAGTAAATTAAGACTAATTTTTTTATATATATATATATTTTTTTTTTTTTTTTTCGGAAGTCGGCTTGACTCAAAGGAAAGTTAAACTAAATTGAAAGAAACTATGTAATAATTGAAAGCACAATTTAAAGGAACGAGATTATCAGAGTAGTTCAGAAGTAAAGGATCGCTGGGGGTTGAGAAACCCCCAGACCTAGGGTTTCGCTCTGAACTTTCAACAAGACAGAAGTAAAGAGAAGAGAAGGGTAACAGACCAGGCAGCGATCTTCACAGAGTTTAGTGGAAGGACTCTCTTGAGCAGATTGTTGGACCCCGGAGTCAGGTATCTTCGTAATGGATCCTCCAATACTGATCCTTTGGCAGAGTTGGTCTCTCCTGAACTCAAGATCTGGGAAAGAAGAAGAACAATTTATGGGACTAGAGACTCAAGGAAGGATTTACCAGAGTGAAGGACTTGAAAGCTGATGTTGCTGATATCTGGATTCTCCTGGAGACTGATCTGACTTTCTTTGGGAATTGCTCTGAATCAGAAGTATCCATACTGGACCTGGATGCTGGTGATCGGCCTTGACTTGGAGAGAGTGGCTGTGAGAGATGGGGTAGGCTAGGGTTTGGTGGAAAGAAGAGGATGATGGGTGGCTAGGGTTTGGAAGTGAAGTGGCTAACCTAGGGTTTTGGGGTTGGAGATCTCACACCTCCTCAATGGTGCGGGCACCAGACTCAGAAGAAGACTTCAGAGCTCCATCTGGATCTCTGATTAACCTTGCCCGAAAAAAAAATAGGGTTTTTGGTTTGTAATAAGAGTTGACTATATCAACTCAATTTAGCTTGAGTCTACATTACCTGCATTTTATTTTGTTGAGTCATGTTGACTCAGTAGTGGACTAGGGTTTCAACCTAGGGTGTTACATTTTCTCCCAAGACCAAGCAAGTGGACACCACACTCCCAGCCATACGCCTGAGTCCAGGGGGCTCCATATCTACATCCAGCAGCCTTTGGTCCCCACTCCACAGATAGCAGCTTCCTTCTCTCATGCGCCAGATGAGGAGAAATCCACCAAGAGTCCACAAATCAAGGGGGCGGCCAAGACTTTCCCAAGAGAACCAAAGTAAAGATGGGAAGAAATTTTCTTGGAGAGAACTTCAAGGAGGCGCCCACTACCTGCCAAAAAATTCCAAAACAAAGATGGGAAGGACCTTGACTTAGGGAGGAAGAAAAGGAGGAGTCCAAAAGAGTTGATCCATGGAAGAAAAAAAATTCTCTTGAAGATCCATACAAGGAGGCGCCATCTACCTGCCTTTTATAACCCAAATCAAATTCTTTTGGTACTTTGGCCGACCATATGTGTATGATTTTTCCTGATTTGTAGATCCCCTCCTTTAGTCCCACATGGGAAGATGTAAAACCCTACTCCCTTGTAAAGCCTTATAAATTAAACCCCTCTTGTAAGTTTAAATCAATCAGATGAATGAAACCAACTTTTTTTTGTGAGCAAACTTTGTGTTTTCTCTCTTCCGCACTTGCATCCAGGTGTTGAGCTCCGTGAGGGAGTAAATCCGGGTTCCCCAGGAACTTTGAGGAGGTGTGAGATCTCCAAAACCCCAATCCTAGGTTAGCCACTTCACTCCCAAACCCTAGCCGCCCCTCACCCTTCTCTTTCCACCAAGCCCTAGCATATCTCACCTCTCACGGCCTCTCTCTCAAAGTCCAGGCTGACCACCAGCATCCAGCTACAGTCCGGATACTTCAGATCCAAAGCTCTTTCCAGAGGGAGTCGAATCAGCCTTCAAGAGAATCCGGATCTCAGCGACATCAGCCTTCAAGTTCTTCGAATTGGTAAATCCTTCCCCGAGTCTCTGAATCCATCACTTGTTTTTCTTCTTCCCAGATCTTGAGTTCAGGAGAAGCCGACCCAGCCACGAGACCAGTATTGGAGGATCCATTGCGAAGATAGCCGAATCCAAGGATCCAACAATCTGCTCGAGAGAGTTCTTCCATCCAAATTCTGTGAAGATCACTGTCTGGTTGGTAAACCATCTCTTCTCTTTATTTCTGTCCTGTTGAAAGTTCAGAGCGAAACCCTAGGTCTGGAAGTTTCTCAACCCCCAGCGATCCATTACTTCTGAACTACTCTGATAACTTAGCTTCTTTGAATTGTGCTTTCAATTATTATATAGTTTCTTTCAATTTAGTTTAACTTTCTTTGAGTTTAAGCCAACTTCAAAACATTAAAAAAATAATAATAATAATCTTAATTTACTTCCGCATACGCTTCTTTGTTTTTTGTTCTGCATCATTTTTTTTGCATCATCTCTTTCGTTCTGCATCATTTTTGGTATCAGAGCTTCCGTTCTGCATCATTTTTGGTATCAGAGCCCTGTCTAGGGTTCCTGTTTGATTGCTTGTTTGAGTCCCTCTCTTTTTACTTTGTCTGCTCGAAGTAGACTCCCCAGGATGTCCGGTCCTAGGAACGAAGTGAGATGCAAACCTCCTCTTCCCATTCCACGGGGTGTTCCTAGGGCGTGTAGGGGATCCGTTGGGTTACAACTTCGTAGCAGAAATTATAAACGGGGAAGTGCTCTGTTTTCAGCCTGTAATTTATCTGTTGCAGGAATTATTTCTCACTTCAGGTAACTCTAAATTCAGTGATTTTTGTTTTGCTGAAACCAGTATAATTGAAACTAATTTGCATAATTTTCTCATGATTTATTGGTTTCCGTGCGATTTCTGAGAATTAAATTACTGCAACTCTATTTTTGTGTTCTGCAATCCAATTATTTTTTAGTGTTCATCTCTTAATTCACCTTAAGGGCATTTGAGCATCTAAGATAAGGGGAGGAGTTGATAACCTCTCCTTAGCTCAAAACCACCACCCACTCATTCGAACCTAAGCCTTTAATCTAAAAATTGATTAGACCTAATTTGCCCTAGTGGGCTAGGGACATCAACAAGTCGGGTCAAGGCTAGTGTTGAGTCAGTTTGTCTAGTTACTCTGTGTGTGCTTTGTACTCAGTGTCTAGAACGGTGGTTCAGGGACTACGTCCCGAAGGGCTTGTGTGCTGGTCCGTCTACCTGGCCAATCACTGATTGGTGTCTAGGATTGGCAATTAGGGACCTAACACTCTCCTTACACCTGCCTGGCTGAGTCCTGAGTTACTACAAGCTAGCTTGCCACTCTGATTGGGCATCTAGTTTGGGCTCTAGGTCTAGTTAGCCCGTAGTCGTTCAGTTGAGTCTCATTTTGTGTGTTTGCTTGCATCATGTCTACCCGGAATAGAGTGCCCTACCAACCTGGTCAAACCCAACCTGATTTAGAGGCCATGGTTAGAGCTCTTACTGAGAGCATGAACAAGTTAAGCCAAGATTTGACTGCTACTGTTACCCAGTGTAAAGAACAAGTCCATGAGAATTTTACCCAGCTTAGGGATCAAGTCCAAGTCCTTGAGAAACGTAGACATCAAAATTGGATCCCTGATCCAAAATTTAATAGGCCCCAACCTCATCCATACCAGGAGCCTAGGAGGACCTAATATCATGATCCCGAGCATAACCTTAGGAAGCCTAACCATGATATCTATAGTGTGGATCGTGTCTATGAGAGGTCCTTACAATATTCTAGACCAGTCACTCAACAACCCAATCTTCTAGATCAAACCATTTAGATCCACACCCATGCCCAAGTAAGGTCTCTACTAGCTTGAAACCCAGTGTGACCCAGGTTCCTATATCGCAAGAATGTTTGTTTTGTGGAGAAAGAGGCCATAAATCTAGTCAGTGCCCATGCATAGGACTGGCTTGTGCACAGCTAAGTGGTAAGAATCCTAAGGATGACATTAATGAGGGAGAACCCAAGCCTACCAATGAGGAAGAAAGGTTAGGTATGACAAGCCTAGAATCAGTTGACCCGATTACCACTGACCCGAAACCCATTGAAGATGGCATCGAGGAAGTATATGATGCTGGCTTGAGTCTAGTTGATGAATATGAGGGGGAAGAACTTGAAGAATGTGACATCGATACTATTGGTTCCTTACCTGAGGAGACCTTGGAGAGCAACCAAGTGGTAGGACCTAGTTTAGAAATTCAAGAGATTTGTGAGAATCAGGTTCCTTTAGTCAAATACCCCCAGGAAGAACTCATAGTGTTAGCCCGAGCTATCAGTTCGTACCCTCTAATGACAGTCATTTCCCAAGTACCAATTGAAGATCTTTGCACTGAACTGTTTAAGTTTGCCCACCCTATGGTAGATCCTCTACTTAGGATGACTGAATCAAGCCTCTTACAATTGGACCTTGTCCCATGCTCAGCCACTAAGGTCTCTCCCGTAACCTCAGTTGGACATCCTTTTCTTGAGCGGATTGATTCACCCAGTCCTGTAGAAGTCCTCCTTATGACCCCAGATCCCTTCCTTCGCAAGACTGACCTACCCTTCTATAGAGTTTACCTTTCCTCACCCATAGGTCAAATTTCAAGTCTTGAGGTCATCATCCATAGGCCCTTCCATGAATCATTCTCTAATCCATTTCTCGAAAAAGTGGATCATTATTTGCTTAGAGAACAAACCTTAACTGTTGCAATCACATGTCCTAGGATACTCCCCGAACCATCTCTTGATCCATTCCTGGGAGTAGCAAACTTTTCCTTTCGTAAGGATGACCAGTTGACATTCATAGATCACCATTCAAACCTTCAGGTCACCACCTTTAGCCAGCAGGTAATTCGAGACTCCACCTCATATTTCCTCCCTTTCTCTAGGACTTCCAATGCTTCTTACACCATCCAAGTATACTTTGTCAAAGTCTTTAGAGTGAATCACGTGTCAGAATCTATTGGGTTTGCCACCTACTTCTGGAAGACCTTATGGCACCTACTAGGCACCCATGATAAGTTTTCATGCTCTGCATGCCATCCTCCGACCCAAGGTCAAACCCAGAGAGCCGTAGTTTGTTAGGTTTAGACCTATGGTTCCTTTGAATAAAAGTCCATTCTTTAGGAATGCATCGTCAGGTGAGTTTAGGACATTGTCTTAGATTTTGATTGAGTGAGAATACCAGGAATTGGGATTTGTATTTACCCAGGGCTAAATTTGCATATAATGACTCGGTCAATAGGTCTACGGGTAAGAGTCCATTTGAAATTGTGCATGGTTACAAACCCCACACACCTCTTGACCTAGCTCCTTTACCAGTCCACACACGGGTCTCCGAGTCTGCCGAAGTTTTTGCACAGCATATAAAAGACTTGCATAAAGAAATTCAAGCCAAAATAAATTTAAGTAATGAAACTTATAAGAAATTGGCTGATTCTCAAAGGCGAGTCAAAACTTTTGACGTAGGAGACTATGTAATGATTAGGTTAAGGCCTGAACGGTTTCCTCCTGGAACCGTTAGAAAGTTACATGCTAGGGGAGCTGGACCATTTAGAGTGGTAAAGAGAGTAGGATCCAATGCCTATGTGCTCGAGTTGCCTCCAGAACTAGGCATTAGCTCCACTTTCAACATTACAGACCTAGTAGAGTATAGGGAGCTAGCTGTGATTCCCAGTGAGGCTTTTGAACCTAATCCTGCTCTTGAGAGTGAACCTAACCCTGTGTGTCCACCAATAAATTGGCCTGTGAGAAAAGAGCAGATTGAAAAGATCCTGGATGATCAGGTTATCTCTACTCGTAATCGAGGATACCAAAGATACCTGGTCCGCTGGCTAGGAAGGCCAGATTCTGATGACTCTTGGATCTCCGGAGAAGAGTTACAAGAGCTGGACCCAGACCTCTTGGAGAGATACCAGAGCCAACTGGATCCATACTCGATAGGGTCGAGTTCCTCCCACCCTGGGAGAAATGGTGCGGGCACCAGACTCAGAAGAAGACTTCAGAGCTCCATCTGGATCTCTGATTAACCTTGCCCGAAAAAAAATTAGGGTTTTTGGTTTGTAATAAGAGTTGACTATATCAACTCAATTTAGCTTGAGTCTACATTACCTGTATTTTATTTTGTTGAGTCATGTTGACTCAGTAGTGGACTAGGGTTTCAACCTGGGGTGTTACATTTTCTCCCAAGACCAAGCAAGTGGACACCACACTCCCAGCCACACTCCCAGCCATATGCCTGAGTCCAGGGAGCGCCATATCTACATCCAGCAGCCTTTAGTCCCCACTCCACAGATAGCAGCTTCCTTCTCTCATGCGCCAGATGAGGAGAAATCCACCAAGAGTCCACAAATCAAGGGGGCGGCCAAGACTTTCCCAAGAGAACCAAAGTAAAGATGGGAAGAAATTTTCTTGGAGAGAACTTCAAGGAGGCGCCCACTACCTGCCAAAAAAATCCAAAACAAAGATGGGAAGGACCTTGACTTAGGGAGGAAGAAAAGGAGGAGTCCAAAAGAGTTGATCCATGGAAGGAAAAAAATTCTCTTGAAGATCCATACAAGGAGGCGCCATCTACCTGCCTTTTATAACCCAAATCAAATTTTTTTGGTACTTTGGTCGACCATATGTGTATGATTTTTCCTGATTTATAGATCCCCTCCTTTAGTCCCACATGGAAAGATGTAAAACCCTACTCCCTTGTAAAGCCTTATAAATTAAACCCCTATTGTAAGTTTAAATCAATCAGATGAATGAAACCAACTTTTTTTGTGAGCAAACTTTGTGTTTTCTCTCTTCCGCACTTGCATCCAGGTGTTGAGCTCCGTGAGGGAGTAAATCCGGGTTCCCCAGGAACTTTGAGGAGGTGTGAGATCTCCAAAACCCCAACCCTAGGTTAGCCACTTCACTCCCAAACCCTAGCCGCCCCTCACCCTTCTCTTTCCACCAAGCCCTAGCATATCTCACCTCTCACGGCCTCTCTCTCAAAGTCCAGGCTGACCACCAGCATCCAGCTACAGTCCGGATACTTCAGATCCAAAGCTCTTTCCAGAGGGAGTCGAATCAGCCTTCAAGAGAATCCGGATCTCAGCGACATCAGCCTTCAAGTTCTTCGAATTGGTAAATCCTTCCCCGAGTCTCTGAATCCATCACTTGTTTTTCTTCTTCCCAGATCTTGAGTTCAGGAGAAGCCGACCCAGCCACGAGACCAGTATTGGAGGATCCATTGCGAAGATAGCCAAATCCAAGGATCCAACAATCTGCTCGAGAGAGTTCTTCCATCCAAATTCTGTGAAGATCACTGTCTGGTTGGTAAACCATCTCTTCTCTTTATTTCTGTCCTGTTGAAAGTTCAGAGCGAAACCCTAGGTCTGGGAGTTTCTCAACCCCCAGCGATCCATTACTTCTGAACTACTATGATAACTTAGCTTCTTTGAATTGTGCTTTCAATTATTATATAGTTTCTTTCAATTTAGTTTAACTTTCTTTGAGTTTAAGCCAACTTCAAAATATTAAAAAAATAATAATAATAATCTTAATTTACTTCCGCATACGCTTCTTTGTTTTTTGTTCTGCATCATTTTTTTTGCATCATCTCTTTCGTTCTGCATCATTTTTGGTATCAGAGCTTCCGTTCTGCATCACTCAAGGTTCCTGGGGAACCCGGATTTACTCCCTCACGGAGCTCAACACCTGAATGCAAGTGCGTAAGAGAGAAACACAAAGTTTGCTCACACATAAATTGGATTCATTCATCAGATAACTTTAAAAATTACAAGAGGGGTTTAATTTATAGGACTTTACAAGAGAGCAGGGTTTTACATCTTCCCATGTGGGACTAATAGGGGGGGATCTTCAAATTAGGTTTGTAGAATCAATTCCCACACATATGGCCGGCCAAGAGGTTCCTAAAGTGTTGATTGGTGGCTCCAAAAGGTAAGTAGGTGGCGCCTCCTTGCCTTGCTCTTCAAGAGAAAATTTCTTTCCTTCCATGGCTCAACTCTTTTGGACACCTCCTTTTCTTTCTCCCTAAGTCATGGTTCTTCCCATCTTTGCTTTGGGCTTTTTAGGCATGGATTGGGTGCCCCCTTGAAGTGCTCCCCAAGAAATGCTTCTTTCTTTACATAGCTTGACTCTTAGGAAAATTTTTGGCCGCCCCCTTGAATTGTGGATCCCAAATTATTTTCTCCTTAAGTGGCGCATGAGAGAAGGGACCTGCTATCTTGTGGTGTGGGGACCAAAGCATACTAGATGGAGATGTGGCGCCCCCTGGACTCAGGCGTGTGGCTGGGAGTGTGGCTGGGAGTGTGGTGCCCACTTGCTTGGTCTTGGGAGAAAATGTGACACCCTGGAGAAGACCTAGACTTGAACTGAGTCAACATGACTCAACAAGATTTAAATGCAGGGAAATACAGACTCAACTAAAATTTTGTTGACCATGTCAACCCTTATTACAAAACCAAAAAATCCTAATTCTTCGGGCAAGGTCAATCAGAGATCCAGATGGAGCCCTGAAGTCTTCTTCTAAGTCTGGTGCCCGCACCAATTCTTTCGGGGTGGGAGGAACTCGACCCTGTCGAGTATGGATCAAGTTGGCTCTGGTATCTCTCCAAGAGGTCTGGGTCCAATTCTTGTAATTCTTCTCAAGAGATCCAAGAGTCATCAGAATCTGGCCTTCCTTGCCAGCGGACCAGGTATCTTTGGTATCCTCGATTATGAGTAGAGATAACCTGATCATCCAGGATCTTTTCAATCTGCTCTTTCCTCACAGGCCAGTTTGTTGGTGGACACACAGGGTTGGGTTCACTCTCAAGAGCAGGATTAGGCTCAAAAGGCTCACTGGGAATCACAGCTGGCTCTCTATACTCTACTAGGTCTGTAATGTTGAAAGTAGAGCTAATGCCTAGTTCTGAAGGCAACTCGAGCACATAGGCATTGGATCCTACTCTCTTCACCACTCTAAATGGTCCAGCTCCTCTAGCATGTAACTTTCTAACGGTTCCAGGAGGAAACCGTTCAGGCCTTAACCTAATCATTACATAGTCTCCCTCAACAAAAGTTTTGACTCGCCTTTGAGAATCAGCCAACTTCTTATAAGTTTCATTACTTAAATTTATTTTGGCATGAATTTCTTTATGCAAGTCTTTTATATGCTGTGCAAGTGCATCAAGAGACTTGTGTGTGTGGGCTAATAGTGAAATCAGATCAAGTGGTGTGTGAGGCTTGTATCCATGAACAATTTCAAAGGGACTCTAGCCTATAGACCTATTGATCGAAACATTGAATGCAATTTCAGCCCTGGACAAAATACAAATCCCAATTCCTGGTGCTCTCAATCAAACCAAAATCTGAGCCAAAGCCTTGTAAAGGGTCAAGAAAAACTAAACTAGACTGATGACGCATTCCTAAAGAATGGACTTTATTCCAAAGGAACCCTAGGTCTAAACCTAACAAACTACGGCTCTCTATGTTTGACCTTGGGTCGGAGGATGGCATGCAGAGCATGAAAACTTATCATGGGTGCCTAGTAGGTGCCATAAGGTCTTCCAGAAGTAGGTAGCAAACCTAATAGGTTCTGACACGTGGTTCACTCTAAAGACTTCGACAAAGTATACTTGGATGGTGTAAGAAGCATTGGAAGTCCTAGAGAAAGGGAGGAAATATGAGGTGGAGTCTCGAATTACTTGTTGACTAAAGGTGGTGACCTGAAGGTTTGAATGGTGATCTATGAGTGTCAACTGGTCATCCTTACGAAAGGAAAAGTTTGCTACTCCCAGGAATGGATCAAGAGATGGTTCGGGAAGTAGCCTAGGACATGTGGTTGCAACAGTTAAAGTTTGTTCTCTAAGCAAATAATGATCCATTTTCTCAAGAACTGGATTAAAGAATGATTCATGGAAGGGTCTATGGATGATGACCTTAAGACTTGAAATTTGACATATGGGTGCAGAAAGGTATACTCTATAGAAGGGTAGGTCAGTCATGCGAAGGAAGGGGTCTGGGGACATAAGGAGGACTTCTACAGGACTAGGTGAATCAATCCGCTCAAGACAAGGGTGTTCAACTAAGATTACGGGAGAGACCTTAGTGGCTGGGCATGGGACAAGGTCCAATTGTAAGAGGCTTGATTCAGTCCTCCTAAGGAGAGGATCTACCATAGGGTGGGCAAACATAAACAGTTCAGTGCAAAGATCTTCAATTGGTATTTAGGGAATGACTGTCATTAGAGGGTACGAACTGATAGCTCGGGCTAACACAATGAGTTCTTCCTGGGGGTATTTGACTAAAGGAACCTGGTTCTCACAAATCTCTTGAATTTCTGAACTAGGTCCTACCACTTGGTTGCTCTCCAAGGTCTCCTCAGGTAAGGAACCAATAGTATCGATGTCACATTCTTCAAGTTCTTCCCCCTCATATTCATCAACTGGACTCAAGCCAACATCATATACTTCCTCGATGCCATCTTCAATGGGTTTCGGGTCAGTGGTAATCGGGTCAACTGATTCTGGGCTTGTCATACCTAACCTTTCTTCCTTATTGGTACGCTTGGGTTCTCCCTCATTAATGCCATCCTTAGGATTCTTACCACTTAGCTGTGCACAAGCTAGTCCTATGCATGGGCACTGACTAGATTTATGGCCTCTTTCTCCACAAAACAAACATTTTTGCGATATAGGAACCTGGGTCACACTGGGTTTCAAACTAGTAGAGACCTTACTTAGGCTTGGGTGTGGATCTAAATGGTTTGATCTAGAAGACTTGGGTTATTGAGTGACTGGTCTAGAATATTGTAAGGACCTCTCATAGACATGATCCATACTATAGATATCATGGTTAGGCTTCCTAAGGTTATGCTCGGGATCACGGTATAAGGTCCTCCTAGGCTCCTGGCATGGATGAGGTTGGGGCCTATTAAATTTTGGATCAGGGGTCCAATTTTGATGTCTACGTTTCCAAGTACTTGGACTTGATCCTTAAGCTGGGTAAAATTCTCATGGACTTGTTCTTTACACTGGGTAACAGTAGCAGTCAAATCCTGGCTCAATTTATTCATACTTTCAGTAAGAGCTCTAACCATGGCCTCTAAATCAGGTTGGGTTTGACCAGGTTGGTAGGGTACTCCATTCCGGGTAGACATGATGATGCAAGCAAACACACAAAATGAGACTCAACTGAAACGACTACGGGCTAACTAGACCTAGAGCCCAAACTAGATGCCCAATCAAAGTGGCAAGCTAGCCTGTAGTAACTCGGGACTCAGCCAAGCAGGTGTAAGGGGAGTGTTAGGTCCCTAGATGCCAATCCTAGACACCAATCAGTGATTGGCCAGGTAGGCAGACCAGCACACAAGCCCTTCGGGATAGAATCCCTGAACCACCGTTCTAGACACTGAGTACAAAGCACACAGAGTAACTAGACAAACTGACTCAATACTAGCCTTGACCTGACTTGTTGATGTCCCTAGCCCACTAGGGCAAATTAAGTCTAATAAATTTTAAAATTAGGCTTAGGATCGAATGAGTGGATGGTGGTTTTGGGCTAAGGAGAGGTTATCAACTCCTTCCCTTATCTTAGATGCTCAAATGCCCTTAAGATGAATTAGGAGATGATCACTCAAAATAATTGAATTGCAGAAACACAGAAACAGAGTTGCAGTAATTTAACTCTCAGAAATTTCACAGAAACCAATAAATCACAAGAAAATTATGTAAAATAGTTTCAATAAAAATGGTTCCAGAAAAAAGAAATCACGTAATTTGGAGTTACCTGCAATGAGAAACAATTCCTGCAATAGGACAGTTACAGACTAAAAATAGAGTGCTTCCCCCGTTTAAAATTCCTGCTACGAAGTTGGAACCCAACGGATCCCCTACATGCCCTAGGAACACCCCGTGGAATGGGAAGAGGAGGTTTGCACCTCGCTTCGTTCCTAAGATCGGACGTCCTGGGGAGTCTGCTTCGAGCAGACAAAGTAAAAAGAGAGAGACTCAAAACAAGCAAGCAAAACAGAAACCCTAGACATGGCTCTGATACCAAAATTGATGCAGAACAAAAGCTCTGATACCAAAAATGATGCAGAACAAAGAAGAGATAATGCATTGCGGAATTAAATTAAGACTAATTCTTTTTTTTTATATATATATTTTTTCAGAAGTCGGCTTGACTCAAAGGAAAGTTAAACTAAATTGAAAGAAACTATGTAATAATTGAAAGCACAATTTAAAGGAACGAGATTATCAGAGTAGTTCAGAAGTAAAGGATCGCTGAGGGTTGAAAAACCCCCAGACCTAGGATTTCGTTATGAACTTTCAACAAGACAGAAGTAAAGAGAAGAGAAGGGTTACAGACCAGGCAGCGATCTTCTCAGAGTTTAGTGGAAGGACTCTCTTGAGCAGATTGTCGGATCCCCGGAGTCAGGTATCTTCGTAATGGATCCTCCAATACTGATCCTTTGGCAGAGTTGGTCTCTCCTGAACTCAAGATCTGGGAAAGAAGAAGAACAATTTATGGGACTAGAGACTCAAGGAAGGATTTACCAAAGTGAAGGACTTGAAAGCTGATGTTGCTGATATCTGGATTCTCCTGGAGACTGATCTGACTTTCTTTGGGAATTGCTCTGAATCTGAAGTATCCAGACTGGACCTGGATGCTGGTGGTCGGCCTTGACTTGGAGAGAGTGGCCGTGAGAGATGGGGTAGGCTAGGGTTTGGTGGAAAGAAGAGGATGATGGGCGACTAGGGTTTGGAAGTGAAGTGGCTAACCTAGGGTTTTGGGGTTGGAGATCTCACACCTCCTCAAGGTTCCTGGGGAACCCAGATTTACTCCCTCACGGAGCTCAACACCTGAATACAAGTGCGGAAGAGAGAAACACAAAGTTTGCTCACACATAAATTGGATTCATTCATCAGATAACTTTAAAAATTATAAGAGGGGTTTAATTTATTGGACTTTACAAGAGAGCAGGGTTTTACATCTTCCCATGTGGGACTAATAGGGGGGATCTTCAAATTAGGTTTGTAGAATCAATTCCCACACATATGGCCGGCCAAGAGGTTCCTAAAGTGTTGATTGGTGGCTCCAAAAGGTAAGTAGGTGGCGCCTCCTTGCCTTGCTCTTCAAGAGAAAATTTCTTTCCTTCCATGGCTCAACTCTTTTGGACACCTCCTTTTCTTTCTCCCTAAGTCATGGTTCTTCCCATCTTTGCTTTGGGCTTTTTAGGCATGGATTGGGCACCCCCTTGAAGTGCTCCCCAAGAAATGCTTCTTTCTTTACATAGCTTGACTCTTAGGGAAATTTTTGGCCACCCCCTTGAATTGTGGATCCCAAATTATTTTCTCCTTAAGTGGCGCATGAGAGAAGGGACCTGCTATCTTGTGGTGTGGGGACCAAAGCATACTGGATGGAGATGTGGCGCCCCCTGGACTCAGGCGTGTGGCTGGGAGTGTGGCTGGGAGTGTGGCGTCCACTTGCTTGGTCTTGGGAGAAAATGTGACACCCTGGAGAAGACCTAGACTTGAACTGAGTCAACATGACTCAACAAAATTTAAATGCAGGGAAATACATACTCAACTAAAATTGAGTTGACCATGTCAACCCTTATTACAAAACCAGAAAACCCTAATTCTTCGGGCAAGGTCAATCAGAGATCTAGATGGAGCCCTAAAGTCTTCTTCTGAGTCTGGTGCCCGCACCACCGGACCTAGCACAGCTCAGGCGAGCGACAAGGGAAAGGTCGGTGAGAGGTTTCCAGGTGAGGAGATCGGATTGAAGGTGGAGGTGCGTGTTGGCATTGTCGTGCATCCAGGTTGGGAGTAGTGTCCTAATTGAGATAGGTTCTTCCTCAGGGGAGGAACCGGCCTCTCCTGGGAGGGCTGCGCTGGCTGGGCCATCCAGGAGGTCAAGCCCATGGGATGTTGGCGGGGTTCCCTCACATGTCGAAGATGTCAAGCCTGTGGCTCCGGCCCCGGGGGAAAGGAGTTTCGTGGGGTGTGATATGCCTTCCATTGGAACCAAGAGGCAGGAGTCCGGGGATCCTTTTTCTGCCTTCCTTCTTGGAATACAACAGGTAGACTCCGGCATGCATGTTACCTATCTGTGTGCATCGGCTAGATTGACTTTGCATGTGCTCCCCTTTCAACAGGTTTCTCATGGCCTTTCTTTGCTGGAGAAAGGTGCCCACGAGTCCATCAGCTTCGATGAAGACCTCCGAAGTCAGGTGACCTCAGCTATAGTTGAGAAAGATATTGTTGAAAGATTTCGGATCACCATAGAAGAGGAGTTGGGCAAGGCTATCACCTCCAATAAGGTCCTGAGAAGACAACTGAGGACTCTTCAAGCGCAAGCGATGAATGTGGCGATCGATTTAAAAAAGAAGAGAAGGAAGGTGATCTCTCTCGAACTATTGCTGAGGGAGACCCTTCAGGATGCTGAGGGACTGAAGTCTAATCAGGCCGAATTGGAAAGGAGGATCAATGAAATGAAGACAGGCCTTTCAGTGGCCAACCAGAGGGCTGCACAAGCTAAAGAGAGATCTCTCGAGGTCGTTAAGGCCTACAAAAGATCTTAGGCCTTCAAAGATGAAGTGCACAAAGCTGCACTGGAGAGCTACCTTCTGGGTTATGCCGACTGCCTGGGCAAAGTTAAGAAACTTTAACCTAACTTGGACTTTTCCTTGGCCACCGTTCCGGGGGACGGAGCCAAAGACTCAGAGGTTCAGTCCGAAGCGGCGTCGGCGGGCCCGGGTGAAGGTAGTGGAAAGGTCTCTGGTGAAGCTTCGATCCCTACTCCTATTTTGGCTGCTAAAGGGGCTGACGGAAAATAAAACTGATATATTTTTTTCTTTTATCAATCAATTGTAATGTCTCCCTCCTAAATGAGGGTTTTCCCTCCTTGAAATAAATGACTAATTTTCTTTAAACTAGTATCTTTTGAGTTGATTCCTTTCTGGAGGGTAAGCCGAAGACTGACCAGTTCGGGGCCGATATTCTTGGCTTGGTTGAAGATGAACTCCAAAGTGGGATCGTAATGCTATCAGACCATTACTGATTTTGCTAACACGGCTGACCGGATCAGAAAAGACCATACCAGTCCTTTGGACTGGGATTAACCTCAGTTGGACTGACATCGATTATCCACCATAATTGTCCTTTCTATATTAGTGATGATGTGGTGGATAGATGTCACCACACCATTGGCGACCGGTTGGGGGACATCGAGCACACTTTTTGCTGTCCGTGTTGAGCGCGTTGGTATTCAAACGGTCGCATCTCCATGCATCCTGGGTGCCGCCAAGCTTTCCTTTCCCGAAAAGCGGTCATTAATGTTGTAACCATCCGAGGAAGATCATTCTGGGTTTGAAGCGCCACCGGCCTCTATCCTTGAGAGCAATTACTGGTGACTGTACCATCCCTAGAGTGGCCATTCAGGTTTTGATGTATCATTTCGACGCGTGGCACCCTCTGGCTAGCTTGGGGAAAGGTGTAGGGCACATTTCCTTGTGGCCATCCATGGGCACAGGATCCCGTTAAATAGGATCTAGCTCTTTCCTTTTGGAGGCCATCGAGATATTGAACTTCTATTTCAAAGGTTGTCCTTCCTCTTCTCCTTAGTGCATTACAAAGATGAAATTCAATTTTGCAGAGCTCCAGAGGATGGCTCGGAAGAGGGCTTCCAGTTCCATGGCGGAGGGTGAGACTAGCAGGAAGGCTCACCGGGGTGACGGCAACGACCATGGGGACGTGGCCTGTTTGGAGAAAAAGATACGGGTCCTGGAGCACCGGTTGGAGGAGGCTAGAGTCCAAGTCACGGAGGCTGTCGCGAAGGTAGAAGAGGCCAGGAGGGAGGTAGCGGAGGCCATCACGAAATTCATGGCATCATCAGCCTTCAAGGATGAGGTCGTCGAGGCAGTCCTGGACTCCTATCACCAGGGGTTCCGAGAGCATAAGGATAAGGCCTTCCGTTACTACAATCTGAAAGTCCTGGAGAATATTAGGCCCTCTGTCCCCTTCCCTGGTCATGAATATGATTTCGACTTTGAAGAGGAGTCGGAGTCCAAATCGGAAGGGAAGTTCGGAGCCTTCCCGTCCACCTCTCAGAGATTTGACACCCCCCGTTGGCATGGAAAGGGGCCAGCAGGTGGTCTTTAGATTTGCCTTTCCACTATCTGTTCTTTTTTCTTTTTTCTTTCTTTCTCTTTTTTTTTTGTAAAGTTCCCGTGATGAAATGAAAGTATCTTTCTTTTCTCTTCTTTCTTTCTCTGTGAATGGCATACCTCGAAACATTGTGGAGTATGGGCTCTCTAGTATGACAGCAGTGTGATAAACTTGTAGAGCCATTTGGGATTTGCTGACGAGATGGGATCGATTAAGCCATCTCGTGAGGTGTCTACTATTGACAAGGTGAGTGATTTGGACTCACTTCAGCACGTCTTCAGATTTACCATAGGGTAAGGCATCTGGGCCATCCCTTGCCTCTCTGTTAAAGTTAAGATAGGCTGATTAGGCCCGCCCCGACGCGTCTTCAGATTTACCATAGGGTAGGTTGCGTGAACCATCCATGTACCTTCTTTCGTAATTAAGGTAAGCTGGTTAGGCCTGTCCCGGCACGTCTTAGGATTTACCATAGGGTAGGTTGCGTGAACCGTCCCTGCGCCTTCTTTCATAATTAAGGTACGCTAGTTAGGCCTGCCTCAACGCATCTTTAGATTTACCGTAGGGTAGGTTACGTGAACCATCCCTGCACCTTTGATCATTTGGCAGCCTGATTGGGCTGTCCGTTGCGCTCGTCGAGCATACTAATAAGGCGAGTAGATCAGACTCACCTTTGTGCTTTTGGTAGATTTCGTTCAACGGATCATTAAGACCATTGTCGCACCATTAGCATGGTGGGATATTTAGGCTTGAATAGAGTTTCATGAAAATCTCTAGGGTATATTTATTGATAGTACTTGCAAAGATTTTATATATTCCAAGGCTGAGGCAGCACAATGCCATCTAGGGTTTTGAGTCGATATGTTCCTAGATGTACAACTTCTTTGATTAGTATGGTCCCTCCCAGTTGGGAGAAAGTTTGCCTTGCTCCATTGGCCTGGATACTTCGGTTCTTCGCAGTACCATGTTCCCAGTGCGGAAGGTCTATTCTTTCACCCTAGAGTTGTAGTACTTGGTAACCTTTTGTTGATATGCTGCCATTTTCATTTGAGCCTGGAGTCTAGTACTCAGTAGTAGATCCAAGTCTACCCTCTTGCATTCGGAGTTCCCAGGCTCCTCATACTTGTCAATTCTCAAAGACTGTAGGGTGATTTCGATAGGGAGGACTGCTTCGGTACCGTATGCTAGGTTGAATGGGGACTCGCCAGTGGCCATTCTTGGGGTCGTCCGGTATACCCAGAGAATGGAGGTTAGCTCCTCTACCCAAAGTCCCTTGGCATCATTCAGTCGTGTCTTCAGACCATAGAGAATGGTCCAATTCATCACTTCAGCCTCCCCATTAGATTGTGGATGGCCAACAGATGTCAACTTGTGCTGCACATGATACCGAGCATAGAAGTCTTTAAATTTGGGGTTGTCAAATTGCCTCTCGTTGTTAGTAATTATAGTGTATAGAATTTCGAACCGAAATATGATGGAATTCTTGATGAAACTTTTGACTTTCCCCTCTTTGATGTGAGCCAGTGGTTCGGCCTCGACCTACTTGGTAAAGTAGTCGATGGCAATGATGAGAATTTTTCTTTGCCCGGACACTGGTGGGAATGGGCCAAGGATGTCCATGCCCCACTGGGCAAAGGGCCAGGGAGCCGTCAACTGAGTAAAATGGCTTGCTGGTTATCTTTGGACTTTGGCATACCTCTGGCATTGATCACATCTTCGGACAAGTCGGCTGAGTCCTTTTGAATAGTGGGCCAGTAGTATCCCTAGCATATTATTTTATACACCAAAGACTTCCCTTAGAGCATAGTCAGCGTCCGATGGTCCCAAACACTTCAGCAAAGATTGGGAGAACGATCTCTTGTAGAGGGTCCCGTCTAAAATGACGTATTGAGATACCATCCAGCGGGTCCTTTTGGCCTCTGCCTTGTCTTCCGGTAGCGTACCCTCATTTAGAAATTTAAGGATGGGATCCATCCAACTGAGTTCAGTCTCGATTTGGTGCACTTCCAAAGCTTCTTCGGCTATACTTGGAGCCTCAAGGTGTTCGATAAAGGTGCGACCGAGGGATTCTAGAGTGGTGGTGGCGAGTCTAGACAGTGCATCTACCCGAGAGTTCTCCGATCGGGGGACATGAATGATCTCAAAAAACTCTAGTTGAGTGGATAGGGCTTGCACCTTCTTTAGGTATTGGATCATCGTAGAGTCTCTAGCTTCAAATTCGTCTTTGACCTGGTTCACCGCCAGTTGGGAATCCGAGTAGATCTAGAGTCTCTGAATCCCTAAGTTCTTGGCAATTCGAAGTCCTGCAGTAAGGCTTCATACTTGGCTTGGTTGTTCAAAGCACCGAAGGAAAATTGGGATGCGTACTCCACTGTGTACCCATCTGGTTTGGCTAGTATGAGGCCCGCTCCGCATTTAGCAGAGTTGGAGGCCCCATCTTCATGGAGTACCTAGACAGACTCCGCATCCTTCGGAGCGACTCCTTCCTCTTCGATTAGTTATACCTTGTCTTCAGACTTCCAAGTACACTCAGCCAGGAAGTCGGATAGCACCTGGGCTTTTATAGCTGATCGGGACTGGAAGCTGATGTCAAACTCATTTAGCTTCATGGCCCATTTGGCTATCCTCCCCGAAGTGTCAGGACATCGGAGAATGGCCTTAAGGGGCTGGTCAGTCAAAACCACGATGGCATGGGCATGTAAATAAGGCCATAGTCGCTTTGCCGTAATTATCAAGGAGTAAATCAGCTTCTTCATCTTTGAATACCTTATCTTAGCATCGTGCAAGACTTTGTTGATGTAGTAGATCGGCTTATGGGAGCCATCCTCCTCTCTTCAGACAAGGACTAAACTGACCGCTTCGTCCATAGTAGAGAGGTATAGATAGAGTGTTCTCCCTCTTGAGGTTTGGAGAGAAAATGCGGAGTCTCTAAGTATTTCTTCAATTCTTCAAAAGCAAGGTGGCAGTCCTCAATCCATTCAAAGCCTCGGGACTGTCGAAGTACCTTGAAAAAAGGGAGGCATTTCTCGGCTGATCGGGAGATGAATCTGCTCAAGGAGGCGATCCTCCCTGTCAACTGCTGTACCTCCTTCTTGAAAGAAGGATGTCTCATATCCCTAAGGGCCTAGAATTTTTTGGGATTTGCCTCAATCCCTCGTTTAATAACGAGGAACCCCAAAAACTTGCCCAAAGTTACTCCAAAGGTACACTTTGTTGGGTTCAACTTCATATGGTGGCGTCGTAGGGCACTAAACGACTCTTCCAGGTCCTTGATGTGGTCTTCTTTAAGGAGGCTTTTGACGATTATGTCGTCGATGTAGGTCTCCATATTCCTCCCCAATTATTCTTTGAACACCTTATTAATCAGCTTTTGGAATGTTGCCCCAGTATTTTTCAGTCCAAATGGCATCATTTTGTAGTGATAAAGACCTTTATCAGTGATGAAGGCTGTCTTTTTCTCATCCTGGGGATCCATCCGGATCTGGTTATATCTGGAGAAAGCATCCATGAAGTTTAATAGCTGGTGGCCGGCAGTGGCATCAACCAGTTGGTCAAACTTTGGAATAGAAAAGCTATCTTTTGGGCAGGCTTTGTTGAGGTCTATGTAGTCAATACAGATCCTCCACTTACCACTAGCTTTATTCACCAATACCATGTTGGCCAGCTAATCAAGATGGTGTGCTTCTCGAATGAATCCAACTTTGATGAGCTTGTTTACTTCTTCATCTACTGCCTTCTGTGATAGAAAAGTGCCCTAAGAGCCAATCATTGTAAGGGCCTTTTTTGTATTCTTTCAACTCTTGTATGACATTATATATTAATAAAGGCATCTGTTTTCATCATATACTATTATGTCTTATTTATGATTATGATGAATCCCATAGATTAGAGCAATGGAATTAGGGTTATGATGAAGTTCATAACAGTGAGACCTAATTTCCTATAAACCCTAATCTAAAATGTTCCTAGTCATTGGACCATTGATTCGGGGATCAATGAATCTGGTAAGACTAGCTTCTCCCATGTATGCTTAGATAATGAGAGTGGTTGGTCTCACACCACTTGTATAGAGACACTAATACAAGGATAAGGATGCTCATTAGGATATGAGTACACTGAATTGATCCGTACCGGGACTATCTTATGGAAGTCTTACTACTTGTCAAAAGATAGATCCCTGAGTAGGAGTTGTGCATGTGATTTTTAGACCTGAGGTCACCATGGTTCCTTGTGCACACTAAGCCATATTTTGGTTCATACTCATTCATGCCATTGCGACATATACGGGGTGTTCTGGGTATAGTGGAAGGTGTATAGAGGATATGAGTGGACGAACAAGGAATCGATCATCCTAGTAAGAGAAATTGTTATCCTATGCAATCTCTTCGATGAGTGACTTAAGGAGCCTTTGATCAAAACAGGATGAGATTAGTGGAGTCTAATCAGTCATCAGCTGAGTCCTCACTATCGAGTTGAGATTCGATATGATTAAGTGTTAGGTTTTAACATCTATCCATACCTATCACTTAATCGGGATAATGGGAGATCGAAAGATTGAATTACATGGTAACTTACTACTGAAGGGTATTTTGGTAGTTTCCACCAAATTCCTCATCTTCTGGGTAGGCATGATACATTGCTAGACTTCAATCTTGTCTTGTAGGTATTCATGAATCAATTGGATTGGTTTCATGAGTCAATTCGATGGATGGTTCGAATTGGACAATTAGATGAGCTAGTTTGACCTAATTAGGTCAATCGAGTTCGATTAGATCGAATCAGCTCAAACCTAAACCTACTGCTGGCTAGATGTGGAACCCAATGGGTCACACACACTAAAGAATTGGACAAGGAAGTCATTCATGATTTAATTAGGATCATAAGATCCTAATTGGTTGGCAAGGTGACACACTAGCATGTGTAGGCTAACCTAATTCCTAAACCCAATTGGATTGGATCCGATTGCTTGCTAAATGGACTAACCAATTTGTGAGACCTAAATTGGGTTATGTTCTAAGTAGGATGAGTTTATCAGATTTTATCTGATATTTTTTGGAGGTTTTATCTCGAAATTATGAAGAGTCCTTAAGGCATAGGACTCTTTGTGCCTAAATGACATATTGGCATTCAAAAGGGCCTAGAAGGGTCTATAGTTCTCTGATCAAAAAAAATTTATATGGTCGGAAAGCTTATTTAATGCCCTTTCATTTGACACCCATATTGCATATACTTTGACTTTGTCAAAGGTAGCATATGGCATGGAAAAAGGTTGACCGAATTGTGAAGAGAAGTGACTCTTTATTTGGCACGCAGAAAGGACCAAGAGTCCTTCTGCAGATGAGTTTCTTCTGTTGATTGGACTTCTTCTAATCTTTATATTTATCTCCATGCCCTTTCATGAAGGATTTAACTAGTCAATAATTTTTGAATTGGCGTGAAGAAGGAAAGGATGAATGGTGCACATGAAAGGTTGCGACTTTTCATGAGAGGGCGCATGGTTTGAAGCAGAGTCCTGCTTTCAAATCTCTTCAATTTTCTCCGACTTTTGGGAAATGAGAAGATGCCTCTTGGCTCTTCCAAAGACCGGTACATGCCATGTGGCATGAGAAGGTTTCATTTGGACATGAAGAGATGTCAGATAAGACTCCTGAATCCTAAAGAGTCTTATCAGATATGAAGAAACATATCTGATAAGAGATTTTGGGATGTGTTTCATGCTCCTTAAGAAACTATTTAAAGGGAGTATGGTGGAATGAGATGATTTTTATTCAGTGATCTGAAATAGGAGTCAAGATTCTGCCATATTATCCATCTGAGTTTTTCTCTCTCCCTCTTCCTTTCTTTAAGACAAGACTTGTCTTGTTAAGACAAGGACTTTTCTATTAGGACAAGGCTTTGTTTTAGGACATAAGTCTAAGGTGGTGAGGACACCAGGGCCCAAAAATATCGACAGGTTGAACCCACATCCTTGTGGATCACCTGTGAATGAAATCCTGGACCCAACCCTTTTATCCATGTAAATAATTTATTTTAATTTTTGTTATTTTGGATTAGTTAGGGTTAGCCCCTTTTACCAACTGGAATTAGGGTTTTATTTATTTAGCCTTTTAGGCTAAACCCCTTTTACCAAGTTGAACTATGTATTTACATGTCTTGCCCTTTTGATCAAATTAGGTTCCAATTGATCAAATTGGACTTTAGTTATTTATTGAGTCCTGTAAAAATTAGTTGTTGAGTCTTGTATTACAGGGGAGACCAATTATAATACCCATGTGACTCAAATCAAGACCCATGTGCTAGTTCAAGACAAGCCCATGTGATCCATGTTCTAGCACAAGCTCTTGTCATATGCTAGCTTATTTTGCATGTCAACTTTGCATGATTTCAGGACTACTATTGTCACGTCACCAGGGGACAATGACACATGGCCTACTACTTAAATTTGGACAAGCTACACTCATCAAGACAATTTCTTTTGGTCGGCCCATGAAGAAAGGCGCACAAAATTTTTAAGAGGAGTAATTGTGAAGGACTTCTCCTAGATGGCACCCTCTACTCATAATATTTCATGCCAAAGTAAGAAATCGGCCAAGCATTCGAAGGAGTTTGGAAATTTTTTCTCACCTAGTGTTGGCGGTCCAAGGGTTCCTAGCATTCCATTCAAATAAGCTGCTAACTGTTCAAGCTTCAAGGATTCTAGAATTTCAGTAGGACTCTAAAGTTCTCTCCAATCCAGACTGAAGAGTCCAGGCAGCTCTAGAAGAATACATTATCATGACACTGGAGTCCAATAATCATGACCAACCCAGAAGCAATCATGACCCTCCATCAAAGTCTCATCTTGGCGCCAACTATGGATAGGAGTCCATTTTTTTCATCCAGCAGGAGTCCAGGTAATGTAAACTTGAAGTCTAGAGTTGTAATGAAACTCTTGTATTTGAGTCCCTCACTTCTCTGGTTAGGGTTCTATAAATACCCCTACACCTCCCCCCTTGTAATTAATGAATATTTGATGAAATGAAATAAAACTCTACCGAGTTCTTCTCCCAATTCCTTTTTAGCTACGATGGTTGATAGGTGCTAGGTGTGACGCCTAGAACACTTGGGTGCAACGTCCAAGTTCTACCGGGATGCGATGTCCTGTTTATCCATCTAATCCCTCCATCAAATCTGATCCCTAAGTCTCTTCAAGGCCTTCATCCAATGCTTTGAAGAGATCCTAGAAGCCAACCAAAGAGGAAGATCCCCCGGAGAACCAACAACCCTGGCGTCAGCCTTCCTTCTAGTTTTTGATTTCCAACATTTAATTGCTATTTTTGGTATTTTTTTGGTAGATTCTCTTGAGATTCGACTCTGAAGATCGGCGTCCATGCTTTGGAATCAATTCAATCGGAATCCGGATACCAGGAGCGATCAGTTTGGAGTCCGATTCTTCAACCCTATAGTGCAGTGATCCAGATCTTCATCAAAGGAGACTTCTAAGCGTATCGGTAACTCAAGATCCTTTCCCTTCCTCTAGATCTGATGTTAGAAAGTAGGAACCTAATCTAGGGTGGTTTCTCAATCGCTGTGATCCATCTAATTAATTATTTTGTTAGGTATGTATGCGGGTGATGTAATCCAGTATTTAGTTACTTGCTATAGATTCTTTTAACGTAATATTTAATAGGCTGTTAGGTTAATGAACATTTGCTCTCGATTAATATAAAATTTAAATCAACCTTTAGTACTGCATCGCATCCGTGTCCCGCATCAAATTTGGTATCAGAGCAGGTTTAGATTAGGTTAATCTTGTATTTAGTTAAATTCTGCATCTCGGCCTTCCAGTATATGCTCTGTTATTTTAATTGTTTCTGCATATATAAAAATCAAAAAAATATGAAATTTATTTTGTTAGCTTTCTTGAAATTCAAAGTATTTTTAGTAATTTTTTATAATTTATGGTTTTCTACGAAAACTGTAGTTCTCTGTTTCGGCCTGAGAACAGGTTCTGCCCAAAAAAAAAAAAAAAAAAATTCATTAGGGTTTAGTTTTATTAGTTGCTTGTTGCATTCATTTTCTAATTGATTTTTAAGGGCATACAATATAACATAGGGGGAGGAGTTCATAACCTTTCCCTAGCCCAAAACCACCTACTTTGCATTCGAGCCCAAGCCCTAATTAAAATTGATTAGAACCTAATTGCTCTAGTGAGCTCAGGGACACCAATTGGTCGGGTCCGAGTTAGTGTCAATTTAATAATGTCAACTAAATCTGTGTGTGCCCATTTCTTGGTCTCTAGAACGATGGTTCCAGGATTACGTCCCGAAGGGCAAGTGAGCTAGTCCGCCTACCTGGCCAATCTTTGATTGGTGTCTAGGATTGGCAATCAAGGACCTACACTCCCCTTACACCTACCTGGCCAAGTCTTGAGTTACTACGGACTAGCTTTCCACCTTGATTAGGCATCTAGTTTGGACTCTAGGTCTAGCTATCCATAGTCGATTAGGTTTGTTTGAGTGCATTGTGTCCTTGCATGACTACTAGGTCAGAAACCCCATACCAGGTCCCCCAGGACCAACCTAGTACATCCATGGACCCCACGATGGAAACTTTCATAAAATCTTTGACTGAGCAAATGAGGCAGCTTAGTGCTGAATAGAGGCAGTTTAGTGCTAGAGTCGACCAGAGGTTTGATCAAATGAATGAAAGAATAGTTTCATTAGAAGGATCCTATGTGTCTCAACCTGACCCTACACCACTAGAATTTACCCCACAGTATGGTCCAGGACCCTAGCTTCCAAAGCTTACATATTATCCAATCCCCAGACTTCAAGCCCAACATAGAGAGGCCATACCTGATCCAATTCCAAGGCATCGAGCCCAACGTAGAGAGGTTACACATGATCCTATTCTTAGGAGACAGCAGTATGACATAGATGATTAGGAAGCATGAGCCCTTAGGAGAATCAGACTAGAAGCCCCCATATTCGATGGTACTTTAGATCCCAAGATGTACTCTAATTGGAAAAGTGATATGGATCAATACTTCGAATGGTACATCATGTCGGAAGAGCATAAGGTCAAATTCGCTAAGTTTAGGTTGATCCGACAAGCACGATTGTATTGGGGTAATGTGGAAATGTTAAGTCAACAGAGAAGAGACCCACATATAGCTACATGGGAGGACGTGAAACTTAAATTAAGGGCCAAATACCTACCATTCCCCTATGAACAAAGGCTTTTAGATCAGTGGCAGAAGATGACCCCAGGAAATCAGACTATGTCTGAATACATAGCCATTTTCGATGAGTATGTTATGCGGTGTGGTGTGTCCGAGTCTGAGTCGGTTACTTTGTCTAGGTTTAGAGCAGGCCTGAATGAGGACATTAAGAAGGAACTGATTCTAAGAGAAGTGAATGATTTAGAACATGCCTATCAGGTTGCTAGGGATGCTGAGAGATTTCCAAGGAAACCTACCTATCAATCTGATCATCTAGATTTAATGCCCCTGGAAATAGGCCAAACCAGAACCGAATTCCTGCAAATCGACCTAGACCTAATCCCTAGCCCATTCGTAGAGATGACAAGGGCAAGGCACCTATGGTTCAGAAGGATCGAAACCAAACCCCAGTATGCTTTAAGTGTAATCAGACTGGTCATTATGCTGCCCAATGTCCATCGTGAGCCTTACATATAGGGGAACCTGAAGTAAAGGACCCTGAGATTAGTGACCCTTGTGAGGAAGAGGTTTATGAGGCTGAAGCTGAGTTAGTGGAGGAATATGAGGAGGAGGAAGAGATCTTAGACTCAGACCGATTAGGAGTGGTCAGATGCATCCTGACTCAAACTAAGAGGAATGAGGATTGGCATAGGACTAACATCCTACAGACCTTTATTAAAATGGGGGATAAGGTATGTAAGGTTATAATTGATAGTGGGAGTTGTGTCAATGCAATTTCTACTAATGCAGTTAAGAGCCTAAACTTACCAACTGTTCCACACCCGACCCCCTATAAGGTATCCTGGATCGATGCAACCAACATTTCCATCTGGTTACGATGCCAGGTTTCAATTCAAGTACAAACCTACCAAGAAAGAGTCTGGTTCGATGTTCTTCCGATGGGGGTTGCAGCATCATTTTAGGAAGACCTTGGTGTATGACCACGATGCCACCCTGTTTGGACAATCGAACTCGTGTTCATTTCACCATCTAAGAAAGAGGATAGTGATTAATGCGACCCCACCAAAGGACAATGTTAAGAGAGGGTCAAGTCACTTAAAGGAAAAAGAGTCTAATCTGAATTTGATCTCTGCAAAGGAGTTAAAACGAGAAATCGATAGAGGGTCACCAGTTTGGATTTTAGTTACCAAGGAAGCTCAGGATCAACCAAAACTAGAATACCCTAAGAAGATCCTATATTTATTAGAGGAATTCAAAGATATCTACCCTGAAGATTTACTGGATCAATTGCCACCATTAAGAGATATTCAACATGCAATTAATTTAGTACCAGGAGCCACATTGCCAAACCTCCCACACTATAGGATGAACCCTACAGAACATCAGGAGCTACAACGACAAGTAGGGGATCTTATGAAAAAGGGATTTATTAGGGAGAGTTTGAGTCATTGTGCCGTCCCAGCACTTTTGACTCCTAAAAAGGATGGTAGTTGGAGGATGTGCATAGATAGCCGGGCTATTAACAAGATTACGATAAAGTATCGGTTTCCCATACTCTGACTCGATGACATGCTAGACATGATGGCCGGATCGACCATCTTTTCAAAAATTGATTTAAAAAGTGGCTACCATCAGGTGAGAGTTAGAATTGGGGATGAGTGGAAAATGGCTTTCAAGACCAAAGATGGCCTATATAAGTGGTTGGTGATGCCCTTTGGATTATCAAACATCCCAAGTACGTTTATAAGGGTTATGACTCAGGTGTTACGATCATTTATTAGAAAATTCGTGGTCATATATTTTGATGATATCGTCGTATACAGTAAGACGAGGAAAGATCACTTAGACCACCTCCGTCAGATTTGCCAAGTCCTTAGGAAGGAAGCTTTGTTTGCAAACCTTAAGAAATGTAGCTTCATGTCAACCAGAATCATCTTCTTAGGTTTTGTAGTAACACCAAAAGGAGTAACCGCCGACCCTGAGAAAGTGAAATCTATAGTTGAGTGGCCTATACCTAGGAATGTTCATGATGTTCGAAGTTTTCACGGGTTAGCTACCTTCTATAGGAGATTTATCAGAGGGTTTAGCAAGATTGTTGCTCCGATCACCGACTGTATTAGGAAGGGCGAATTCGACTGGACTAGAGCTGCCCATAAAGCCTTCCTAGAGATCAAAGATAGAATGACTAAGGCACCAGTTCTAAGGTTACCCGACTTCACCAAAGTCTTTGAGGTCGCCTGTGATGCATCAGGCGTAGGAAAAGGAGGGGTATTAAGTCAGGAAAATCATCCTATTGTCTATTTTAGTGAGAAATTGAGTGATGCCAAGTTGAAATATTCTACATATGATAAAGAGTTGTATGCAGTAGTACAAGCTCTTAGGTATTGGAGGCATTACTTGCTACCGCAAGAATTCGTTCTCTACTCTGATCACGAAGCACTTTGCTTCCTAAATTCTCAAAAAAAGTTAAACCCTAGACATGGCAAGTGGGTCAAATTTATACAAGCCTATACTTTTGTCCTAAAGCACCATGCTGGAAGTGAGAATAGGGTAGCTGATGCACTTAGTAGGAGAACAATGTTGCTGAATTGTATGAGTACCGAAGTAGTCGGATTTGAATGATTAAAGGAAAAATATGAATTTTGCCCGAATTTTGGGAAGATTTATGAATCAGTGAAGCTAGGGCCATCCACTGAATTTAGCATGTATGTCTTAAGGGATGGTTATTTGTTCAAGGGAAATAGGTTGTGTGTTCCCAAGACATCACTTAGAGATTTTCTTATTTGGGAGATACACGCAGGAGGTTTAGCAGGACACTTTGGACGTAATAAAACTATCTTGGCTATAGAGGATCAGTTTTATTAGCCAAGTCTAAAGAAAAATATTGCCCAAGTGGTAGCCCAGTGTAGGACTTGTGCTGTAGCTAAGCAACCTAGACAGAATACTGGACTATATACCCCACTCCCCGTCCTAGATTGCCCATGGCAAGACTTGAGTATGGACTTTGTCTTAGGATTACCTAAAACTGCTAGGAAACATGATTCTATCTTCGTGGTAGTAGATAGGTTTTCTAAGATGGCCCATTTCATCCCATGTTCCCAAACTTATGATGCGTCTAGAGTGGCCAAATTATTCTTGAACGAAGTGGTTAGGTTACATGGATTGCCTAAGACCATTGTGTCGGACCAAGATGTTAGGTTTACTAGCTACTTTTGGAAAACCTTATGGCATATGCTAGGAACCAAATTGAAGTATTCTACTGCCTACCACCTCCAAATAGATGGCCAAACTGGGGTAGTAAATCGGAGTTTAGGGAACCTGTTGAGGAGTCTAGTGGGAGAAAATACTGCTAATTGGGATCTATTGTTATCGAGAGTGGAGTTTGCTTATAATAACTCAGTCAACAGATCTATAGGGAAGAGCCCATTTGAAATCGTTCATGGATACAAGCCTAGGAAGCCATTGACTGGATTCGAATCTTGGTTTGGACATATTTCGACGAGAAAGTCCGGGAATAAAATAAAAAATAGAAAAATAGTCCAAGAATAAAATAAAAAAAGAAAAAAAATTAATAAAATAATCCTGGAGTCCCTGTTGGCTGGTGGTAGTGAAAAAGTTATGAATATATATAATAAATCATTTTCACTCGACTGACACTAGTGGTATCTATTGACTAGTGGTAGTGAAAAAGTTAGGGATATATATAATAAATTCCATTCACTTGGCTAACATCAGTGATAGTCAGGTTGACGTACTCATCTTCGGGTGGGGAACGGTTGCAGAAAAAATAGTATGCGTCATGTATCGAACATTTCCGAAAAATTAATATGCGTCATGTATCCAACATTCCCTGGCTGGGATTGGAGGACCGTCTGGGGGTGACCATGCCCGGGATCTAATACCTCTCCCTTTTTTTGGTTTATAAAAAAAAAAAAAATTAAATCGTTCAATGTATATGAAAAAAAAGTTGAATTGAGTGAACATCACAAAATCTAAAAAAAATTATCGGATGGACTAGGGACCGGTTCAAGCTGGGTGATCTGACCCATGTTCTGCTTAATGCACAAGAACATCCATACTTATGAAGTATAAAAATTAAAATAAAATTTAATACTATATGATTTTTATAGTATCAAAATTAAGACGAGGTTCAAGATTATATATTTTATTAAAAAATTACGGAGTTGATCTTGAGAAACTTCTTGAAGCGGCCAACTGCCACGCGATACGTTCAATGAAAGGGGACCAAGTTGAGTACATCCCATCTTCTTTATTTATTGCCACGCGCGTACGTCTTTCTTTATTTGTCCCTCGCTCTCCCCGCCGGGCCCACCTCACATCATTTCGGATCATTTCCTCACCCAAATGCCCACCCACGTCAGCCTTTCCCTTGTTGGTGGGAAACGGAACATGAAACGTTATTGTTGGTGGGAAACGGTAAAAATATAAATATACCTTTCCCAAGTTACGGACAACGGTTCCTGAACTTTTTCTCCTATTTAAGCTTTGCCCGAAAAGCATCATTTTTAGAGTAGAAACAAAGGAACTCCTATGGGACACAATTGTGCAATAGCAAACTCTTCGATACCGATGTAGTGACACGTGGGAACGACTTGTTTGGTACACGTTTGGGCCTCCCAGTTTTGGTTGAAAGATTATAACATTAAAAGTGGGCGTGGCATGCCATGAAAGCGATTCAAACCCTCCGCTCCGGAAAACCTAAAACCCATTTAGTTTTTACCTCAGCGGCTCTATTTGTTTTTGTTTATACGTACCAAATTTTAGCCCCCACGGTACAGTACCATCGAGCGACGATTCGTACGCTCCCTCAAAAGCAAATCCGCAAGCCGCAGAAAGCCAAAGAATTCTGAAAACAAAGAAGAAAGCCAAAGAATTCAGGCCAGAGACTGGGAGAGGAGAGGAAACTCCTCTCCTTCCGCCCCTTGTCTTTCGAGATCCGGTCGCTATAAAACCCCTCGGGGTTTGTTCCCAGATCCAAATCTCTCGTTCAACAATTCCAGATCCGAACTCTTTCTTGATCTGGAGTCGTTTTAACGCGAATTGGGTTCGATTTTTGTGTTGTTTTTGGATTGATTTCAGGACAATGGCGGATGATACCGGTGCCGCTGCGGGGGAGGATCCGGCGAAGTCCTCCTCGTCGTCGGCGGCGGTGGCAACGGCGACGGCGAAGAAGCAGCGGAGGGGGATCTTCTCCAGGATTTGGAGGGGGATCTTTGGAGTGAAGAGTGAGGACTATGAGAAGAGGCTGCAGTACTTGTCCAAGGAGGAGGCTGCGGTTCATGCGAGGATGAAACGGCGGGCTCAGTCGTCCAGAAGGATGGTCAGGAATCTTATTGTTCTCTCAGTGATCGTTGAGGTGCGTTCTTGATGCTTTCTTTGGCGTTGTTGGAGTTGTTTGAGATTTTCGGATTTGGAAGTTTAGTAAGTAATGCTGTGAATTGCTTCAAGACTGTGTTTGGTTTGTGCTATTGGTCAGGTAGTTTGTTGGTGCTCAAGTAGGGAAATTTCTTAATTTATCTTAATTTTTGCGCTCATGCTTGCTCTTGCTGTGACAATAAGGCACAACAAAAGACACGAAAAATAAAAGAAAAGAGATTGCTTATGAGAATCATGATAGCTCTTATAGCATTTTGGTTCCTTATTTGGAAAATTAGCTAACAGAATGCACTGGCTGTAGTTCTAGAGCTTGATTTCAGATGGGTGTCTTGTGCTGATTGTGGCTTTTGCTGACCAAATCTACTATGGGAAAAAGCTTGTAACGGTGGAATCTTGAATACAGTGTCAATGAAGAAAGCAGTTAGGGCTATTTGGTCCAAATGATTTACTAGGAATGGAATTAGAGGATTGAAGTTGAAGTTCTATAAGAAACGGTACACACTCAGGATGCAACTAACAAATGATTTCTTCAGATGCTTACACCTATTCTCTCCGACTTTTATACCCAGGTCCTTGTATTCCATAGTCTGGCCCCAAATCTGACTCCTAATCATTAAAAAAACTACAGCGCTCTGATTTTTTCAGTTTTGAACCCCCAACATATCCCTCGATATGGTACATCACTTTTATAGGTAAGAAAACTCAATATTAGTCATTTGACTTTTTCCTTAAATCTGTATTCTCTACTTCCCTGGTCAATGTGCTGAGACAATAAGCAAAGTGCTGCCCTCTTTCATGTTTTTTGGGCTTCTTTTGTGTCCTTGAAAAAGCCCATTACCTTATTGCCGACACTATATCCTTTACTTTTCGGTTTCATCAATTTATTTCACAAAGTTTGTCCTAGAGATTGTCAAACTGGTGATGAACCAATGTTTGATTTTAAAAGTTGAGGCATCATCCTAGATGATTTCATATTTGTTGGAGCATTTGATACCATTTTGTGTTTTGGTTGCTATATAATATATGCATGGATATGTAAGTGATCATCTGATAATTGTAAACCACACATCTTTTGAAGAACAAAGATTGTTCCACTGAGCTGTATGAAGATGACTTTGGAACCACATTAAGCAGGGTTAATAAAACATTGATATCTCACTAAGGGTTGTTCATGGTTATTTCATCAATGACAGTTTTATTTGCTCTTATTGATATTCAATTTCTCTGTGAGATCTGCCAAAACCCAGATTTCCTCTTACATTGCCATAAACGAATAAAGCTACAATATGTTTTAGAAAGCTGATCATGGTCATTAATGAGTTTAATTGTTTTCCTTCTTGATTAAGAATTCACCTCTATGTTTCTATATCTTCATAGTTAGCAAGTTCACTGACTATTGGAGCATGAATATGACCGGTTTTGCATGTGTGAGATACAACCTGTCTAGCAAAATGGTGGAAAACACTTTAAAATTGGAATTGTAGTGCACTTATTGTTAACTTTCAGTGCTAGTTTGAACTTGATGTCATTGTATTGATACCACCTTAGATTTACAGAAATGATGTAATTAACCTATGTAAAGGCTTGTTCTAACCTTTTCTCTATTGATATTTAATTTGGACTGTGAAGCATGGTCTGAGATATTTTTCTCTATTAATCACGCATGAATGCCACTAGTTCTAAATCTTAAAAACACAAAATTACTTGATATTTTCACACCATTTTTCATTTTCATTGCTGCAATGAGTTTGAAGAAATTTGTGTTGTAATAACTGGATAGTACTAATATTCTAGCCAATGAAGTTATGACTAGTAATGTGGAGGATTATGTTATATTTCCAGCCATATGGGAACTTCTTTGCTTGAATGATCAGTAGATTATTGCATGAACTACTTCAACCACTCTTTGCAGTCTTTGTGTTGTCCATATTTTTATCCTTTTGCCTTCTCAGGAATTTTGTGTTTTTTTTTTTTTTTGGCGGGGGGGGTGGGGCGCTGTTGATGCAGGATAATTTAGGAGGATGGCCTGCTATGTCTAGATGGGCTTAAGGGGTCAGGGAAATGAAGAAAATCGGGAGAAAAATGTGTAGAAGAAGAAATTAGGGATAGAGGACATGCAGAGGGAGGGGAGAGACAGGGTAAGGAGGGGGGGGGGGGGGAGAGAGAGAGAGAAGCAAAAGAAGCAACTTTCTTGTTCAACAATACAAATACAATACATGATTCAAATATCTTCGCTTAGCTATTCCATACAATCAATATATATAACCTACCCTAACTAGAGAAACTCATAACCAAATACATTAAAAAGGGTGAGTTAGTGCCCTAGTAGCTCGACAACCAAGTAACTTAAGGCAGTTTAAGCAGTCCAGGGATCATGATTCTAATAAAATATTAAAAGAATGCGCCTAATTCATAAACAAATTTCAACCACATGATAGTTTTCATGTTTCAATATATTGTGTTGAACTGTAAGTAATTGGATGAGGCTTGAATCATGATAATAAAAATTGTGTCCCATGATCCTAGCCTTTAACCTCATCAAACTCTTCTGCTGCATGGATCTTATTGTCAAGATCATTTTGATGGTGTCTATCATTATGGTCCATTGTTGGATCTCCAATATTTGATGATGGAGGCCAACTTGAAATTTTCTTGCAATTATTCCATCAAGCTTCTATTCCCGTTGTGATCAATGACCATGAAGCTTTTGATTATCCAATTGATAGAACCTTGATAAGATGCAAAATTGGCGAGGAACTGATCTTCAAAGTTCTTTGGTACAATTGTATTCCTTGTAGATGGTGATCCATGCTATCATGAATTAGAAAGCGCTCCAAGCCTGCATCTTCAAAGCCTTTAAAGCCTTCACTTTTCTTAACAAGGTTCTCTAGGCATGGTGCATCTTCAGTTGCAGCTTCTATATATGAATGGTCAATTGCTTCTTGGATGTTCTTGTTAGATTTAGGTGTTTTATGCATGCAGAATTTTTTTTTCGAAAAGCATGCAGTGGAAACCGATTAAAACAGATTTTAATCATCATACATGCAAGATCTAATCGTTAAAACACCTAATGGATCATGTTCATATGCTGAAAATAAATTATATAAGATCTGATTTCAGAAAAAAAACTTTAACTGGTGATCAGATCACTTACCTGCTGTGCTAAACTCCTTCATATCGAATCTAAGGATGTCTTTGGATTCTGATGTTGCCACACATGCGCCTGGTCTCTGTAGGTATCCACACGAAGATGATGCCGATTAGGAGCTTCCAAGACCACTGGTGTGCTAGCAACTTATAGATCTCGCTCCTTGGACTTGGATCTGACCCTATTTTTCAAGAATAAAAATTGAAGAGGATAGGAGCAACGCTGCACGAATGCCTTGCATGCTGACTCAAGGGAGAAGGGAAGAAGGAAACCAAGAAAGGAAGAAACTCTTTCTTCTTCCTTTGCTTTTCTTTCTAACTCTCTCTCTCTCTTTGGCATGTGGAAAGGGGGCATGGAGAAAGAAAGGCACACAGAAGAAAATCAGAAAGGACTGCGCTGAAATTTTTTGCATGAGAATTATTATGTGCGCCACCTTGTTTTCTCCTCTTCTTAAAACCCAACACTAATCAAGATAGCCCCTTTCCCAATCCAGATAACAACCACCTTATTTGGAATTTGAATCAAATTCAAATTCCAGATAAGGATAGCCCTTATCTGGAAGAGAGAGAACCCTAAAGAGGAGGGGCGCCCACTTTGGCGTGTCCCTTCTCTCATTTTTGCTCCAAGAAGAGAGGGGCGCACATTCTCATGCACCCCCTCTCTCTTGGGTGGCAATTTGGAGAGAGAGTTATAGTCTAATTGGGACTCGCGCTTTCTTCTTCAATTGGGTTCAATCTAGATTTGATTCAAATCCAATTTGAATCAAATTTGAACCAAAATCGAACCAAAAACAATTATAATCCAATTAGGACTAATATCCAAGTCCTTCTTAGATCTTAAAATCCAATTCGACTTAAATTAGGTCAAGTCTAATTAAATTAAATATAATTTAATTCAATTAGTACTTGAACTCTAATTTAATTAAGTCAAATTATATTGCAACAGTTGCAATTAAGTCATTGTTAACATTTAGCAATTCTTCCATATGTAACTTTTATAAATTGATGCAAATCATCAATCTAATTGATAATTTGATCAAGATGCAATCAATTGATCATGTCAAACTTTTATTATGTATAATCCCATAGGTTCTTTTCTGTTTGGTAGTGAGACATACCATGATCTAAATCATAGTATCATCGAAACATCTTCAGATGGGGTGGAACGATTCTAGCTCATCCTTAACTAGTATCGTTAATCCGAAATGATCCTAGTGAGTTCTCACAATCCACTAACGATGTCTAGTAGTATATAATAGCTACCTAGCAGAATAGAATGGCTAGAATCCCTAGGTATAGTTAATATGTGATTGAGTTCTTCTATCGTGAGTCCCAACAAGATGCAGGTCATGAAAAATTCGTCAAATCCTAAGCATGTGTCATATGCAAGACTTAATTAGCTTGAGTCCAAATCATGAAACTCATGGAAACTCTTTTCCATTAATCACGTTGTTGTGGCCATAGTCTTAAGGACTCGGCTTCTTAAATCATATTGGATTACTCAAGTACTAAGATCGACAGATCCTATCTAGGTGCACACCATACTCTTACAATAAACGTACTATAGTCAACATATACTGCAAGGATCTTAATGGTTAGGAAACCAAGTTTATGTATAGTCAAAATACAGCAACTTCACTGTGAACAGCCGAAGCACCTAGGTCAAAGAGCTATTAACACAACTACAACATCAAGAGTCACTGATGAGCGAGTAGACATCCAAGTGACTTCTCATTTTGGTCACGTTAGTGCTATTGCTATATAATAACCATAGGCACTCTTGTTCCAGTATTCCTATACTGTAGATTCGAAACTCATTTATCCTAAGGAAAGCAATCCGTGAACCGATCTTGATGGATTAATCACCATTCCCATGATGATCCAATGACCGGCAGTAATTTAGAAATTAATTTATAATAACACATCTAAAATTTTCACCTTTTTGAAAATATGTCATTGACTATTAACTCCTCGGATGATTCAAGGACACATTATATAAGAATAGAATAAAAATTTATCTATTTTATTAATATTGAATAAATTAAGTACAAATTTATGTCCTAGAAAGATATAATGTATTAGCCATATTGGCTTCTAAGGCATATATCTAATAGTTCTATGGGCTGATCTTTAATCATAGGATTCTTTTCTGATGGATATTTGTATGCAGTACATTTGATTGGTGGTTCTTTATTTTGATGGATCTGTGCTTGCACTGAAAGAATATGTACAGAAGCTTGCTGATGATTGAGGGTCAGATATGATGAAACTAGATAGATGTATTGTGTAACACCTTGGGCAATAGCATATGCTTGCAACAAAGCTTAAGTTCACGCAAGATCAATCCTGAAACCTAACCCGTCATTTGATACCATGATGATGAGGGGAAAGAGGAAGGATAAAAAGATCATCAATGGAAGAAAGGAAGAAAATAATAGGACCCTTTAGATTTTGATGCCCTTTGTCAAATTTAGTTCACTATTCAGTGACATGCAAAAAAATAACCAAAGGAAGGAGACAAAGGTGAAATAAGGATGAATGGTTTAGGATCCTTTTGCTCTGATACCAAACCGATGCAAGACAAGTTAGGGGATGGCATGCTATGCATTAATGGGTCTAGCACATTAGGATAATCAAGGAAATAGAGAGAGAAGAGAGTATGGGAAAGAACAGAAGGCACTTGTGCAAGAGAGGAGAGAGTGAGGGCAAGGCAAGAGAGAGGGATAAGAGGAAGCAACAACTTTCTTACTCAACAATACAAACTCATGACATGATTCAAGTCTATCCTATTAGCTAGTTCATAGACTCGATATATATAGCCTACCATAAACTTAAGCATGTAACAAAATACACTAAAAAATGTGACTGACTGTCCAAGTAAATTGATGGCCAGGTAACTCAAGTCCCAAGTTCAAGGCTAAGCAATGCAAGGACCAAGGACCATGACTCCAGTAAAATGTTAAACAAATACACACCAACTACATCAACAAATTTGGACCATATGATAGTTTTCATGTTTCAATATACTTCATTGATACTCTTAAGTAATTGGATGAGGCTTGAATCATTATAAAAAAAATTGTGTCTCATGATCCTAGTCCTTGACTTCATCAAGGGGAGGAGGTTTCAATGTAGAAAAGATTAAGCTGATTAAATTTGAAATTCCTCATGATGATCTCAATCTATTTCAAATCTTTAATTTCCACTTAAATTTGAAAGTAAAAATAAGATCTACACAACAAATGTGTAAGAGAAGTTGGAGTTGAGGTGGTGGAGCTTGTAGGTGACAGAGAAGAGGAAGGAATGTGTAGGGTTAGAGCCATGGAGGGTTGAAGGGAAGAAATAGATCCTTCATCATAGAGAAGGGTGAAGGGTAATGCACCACTGTGGAGTGTTAGAGATAGATAGGGGGAGCAGACCAGGGTATCTTAAATGCTCTCCTATCAGTTTTGATCCATGCACTAGAATGTATTATAGCATCTTAAGAGATCTCTTATTGATTCTAACCTTTAGATTTTGATCAAATGACTACAATGTACTGCATTTATTGCAACATTAGATTAGGATGTAATACATTCTTCAAAAGATAGTTGCTAATTTTTAATTTTACATGCAATGAAATATTTATATAATAATAAAAGGTTCTATTCTTAGTATTTGAAGCTATATTGAGCCAAAAGCACAAACAAGCTAGGTGTAGTCTGTTTTCATCTTTCTTGTTTTTCAAGCTCAAATTTCTTGGTCATGTTCATCTTGTTTACTTGTCAAGCAAGCTAGTATCAAGCCATTTTTTGAACCAAACATGAGTTGTTCATGAAGAGCTTTCTCATTTGACAGCCCTAGGTGTACACAGTATTGGTTTCCTATGGTTGTGCATCATTATGCCTAGTAAGGACCGGTATGCTCTGGTATTGTAAACCATGGATTTAATAAAATTTGTTTAAAGCCTAAATTAAACTTGTGAGTAAATAAAATAAAACTGTGATATTATATTCCTAATCCTGACATGACCACGTTCGGACTAGGTTAACTTGGTCAAACCAAGTCTGTTTGGTGTCCCAAATGCAATGAATTGATTTCTCACAAAGCCTGTACCATAGAGCTGAAATGGACTCTGGCATCTGAAGTTATGACTTCCAAACTAATGAGATTATTCCTGACAAGATGAAAATTTTCAAAATTTAATTATGGTAAAAGATTTATCTAATCCTAAGCTACTAATTAACTGTTTATTGTTGCTTTATTAGTTAGGCAGGGGAGTAGAGATGAGGGCATGCATATTAAACATCTTTGGCTGTTTAAATTTGAAATTCCAAAATATGCAATTATTTTATAAATTAATGACTTTTAAAAATGTCAAGCAAGTTTTCTTCTTTTGTCAAATAGATATTATCATAAGAGAAAAATTGTTCTTGATGCTTAAAGTGAAGCAATAAACCCAAGAAATAGTCAAATAAGTTGTTCACTGAGGACTTTGAGTGCTGATAAGCTTTTTCACATAGAATAAGCGCTAAACAGATATTTTTGAATTGCCATTACTGTGGCATATTAGGATCTTGGTATTTGTATAAACAATGCTATGTTGGTAGAATATACCTTTTTAACGCTGTCCTCTTCTAATGGTTTGTCAGTGATATCTATTGGTCTACTTCAAATTGAGATAAATTGATTAGTGATAAAATTTCTGAATGTAGTGTGTCTTTCTGAGAATGTTGATCAGAAACATAATGCATATTTATTGAATTTAGACTTTTGATGTTCACTTATGGCCATGAATAACAAGGGAAGACACTTAACTTTGAGCAAATTTGTTGAATTTTCTTTTCTTATTTTGCAGCATGTGCAATGCAACTATTTCTTACTGAAAAATCATAAATATGGTGAATTTGTTGTAACCATGCTTGTATGGTCAGAATACTTGACACTTTAAAGTTTAAACTATTAGACAATATAGATAGCTTGAACATCCTTTCACTTTCTGAGAACTAACATCTATAATAGAGTGAATTAATTGTAACAATGCTTTGAACATCCTTTGTATTCAAAATGCTTTTGAGTTCCTGTGGATGTGAAAGCAGGTGGCCTGGAGGTCAAAGCAGGTGACTCATATTCTTTTGCAATCTTCAGCTAATACTTTTTTTCCATCTATGGGATGCTTTTGCATTTAACCCTGGGGTTTTATTAGGAAAATGTGGTTAAGTAAATCAAATCTCCACAAGTAGATGCCTATCTTTGTCATAGCAAGACAGGGCACATAGCTTGCTTGAAGAGGATTATTTGTCTGACATTATTTTTCAAAAATGATGCATTATATTTTTCAGTGAATTTTGCACTTTTAATTTTGCAGTTATGATTTCCTTGTAGATCTTAATTAAAACAGTAAGTTTTTATAGAGGGACTTTATTTTTGATCTTTCCCTTACTGAGTTTGACATCAAGCATCTCAAAATCTGGATCCTGCCATTGTACCTATATAACAAATATTTTCATCTTCTTTAAAGTAGCAGGTAATGTTATAATCTGAGATGCTGTCATAGCTTATAAAAAACGGTATGGGGTGCCGGACCATTTAAAAAAATAAAAAATATATATTCCATACCGGTACGGTATGGTACGGTACCGTACTGGTACATACTACCCGGTTCGGGTCCAGTTCGTACCCGATTCAGGTCAAACAATTTTTTCAGGAAAGGAATTTTTTAAAGATTTTATGGATCTGGTACGGTACCATACGGTACTGGTACGGGGCTTAGTACCAATTCGGTATTCCTGGAGTGTTTTAATCCCTCATTATAGAATGAGGGCTTCTATTGGATGCATAACTTGCATGGCTATGAAATTTATAATGCTTTTGGTGTTTTCCCATATATGGTGAAATTGTGGGTGTAAAATTGTTTGGTTCTTTATGGATAACATAAGTCACATCTGAGAAGTGATTTCTCTTCCCTGAAAGATAGGATTAGTTGCCAAAGCTGGCTGCCACCTATCTATTTCTGCCACTTTGTTCCAGTGGTTTTCTCAAAAGAGAGGCCTTGTTGAAAGATCTTGTTAGACCAATAAGATCTTCTGACATCCAAACTGGACCCTTCATATAACAATTTACTTGATACAAATGGGCTTAATTAGAGTTGCTATATTTTGTGTTTGAGCATAATCTATTTCAAGAGTGTTAGTCACTCATTTAAGGTGCACGAGAAGTTTATGACTTTATTCAAAGGACTGTTTTGGTTGATCTGTGAAGTCCTTTTTTGACAAGGATCTATATAGTGCAGGCTGTGCTTTGGGAAGGTACTTGATCTTGGCCTTGCATTGTGACAGCATCATCGACCTAGCATAGGATAGGTGTCTAAGTATCAAGTTGGTTCGCATATTGATGTTTTGCTGTGTCATATTGGGTTGAAAATTGGACCTAACTCTAATTTATTGGAAACTCTAGTTGAAGTTCATGGACTTGAGTTTGGAGGTCAATCCTAGATTTTTTTTTCAAGCTTAGGCTTATGCTGATGAGCGAGGGATGCCCACTAAAAATCATAATTGCCTTTGCTTGATTGCCTTAGCTTTGAGCAATTCTTTGAGTGCCAGCTTGGGCAGCAAGTTGAATTAAGGGTGTCTGCTTGAAATGGACAACTAACAAATTTTCTGTGGTTTCTTTGTCTTGAAATGTTTATGAAAATGATCTGTAGAACTAACAGAGTTTTGCTAAATTGGTAGTTTAACTACTATGGTGAGATTATCATTGTTTGCAAGTATATTTAGGGTGACTTTCCTTTGTATTGTCTAAAGGAAGCGTGCTTGTAGGTTGAGAACATAGATCTGTTAGTTTTGTTGGTATATTTACCAAATATTTGGTTTCATTTTCATGAAAGGTTAAAATGCCAATATCTTGCACTATATGTTGCCACCTAAGCCAAGGTTATAATCTTATTGGTGGATTATCAATGCAGTGATCATATAATGCGGTTATGGGAACCTTTACCTTTGATGTTGCATTTCAATATTTTTTTTCCTGCTTTGACTTTTAGATGCCTCAAACTATCAAATTCTTACATCAACAACTGTTGCTATTTTTTCTACTTAAATTGCTTTAAATGTGGCCCTTCAATTCTCATACTATTTGAATCTTAACATCAACAATCTTTGCTAAAAGACACTACTAAAGTAGCAATCATTTTGATTAATTTATTTGGATGGTATTTAATTCCATCATTTTCTGGTGCTTACGATTTGTGTCATTTTCAACGGCCTTTTTTTTATTGGGATTTTCAACAGCCTTTGCAACCCAATTATACTGTAGGATTCTCTTACAAGTGCAGAAATATATGAAGGTTCAATATATCAAAAGTTTATTGACATCATAAATTGAAATTTAGGTTGTTTTCCTTTTTTAGATTTAATAGAAAATTATTACTTGTAAATATTCATGAGTCCTTCCTGGTTCAGAACTCCTGAAAATATGGTATTCGGACTTAACTACTGGTTGGAAACTAGTGGTTTATCTTAGGATCCTGCTTTCAGCATATAGTTGTCAAAATATTCTTAGTTGAGTAGTAGAAATGATTAGGAAAGTATCAGTTATTAAGATTGTGTTTTGTGTCATTTAGATCTCTTTAGAAAGGATGTAAGTTTTGTTATGTTGATTGCTCATTCAATAATATAAACATGTTCTTTATTGTGGTGGATTCCAAATTCATCCTTCTGATCCTACTTTTTCTTATCTTTCCTTTCAAAGTTTTAACTCAAGCTTACATTGGTCTTATTCTCTGGGTCACATCATTTTGGGTTTAAGATTGAATATGCTTGTGTTGATGGGCTTCATCATATTACAATATGATTTGTGCCCTTATCAAGGTTTGCAAAACCAATACCGTGATCTGTATTAGTTAGGTACCGGGTTGGTATGGTATCGTATTGTATTGATACATGGTATGCACACTAATGCTGATTAGGTGTGGACAAGAGTGAGCAAACAAGAAAGAGAAGAGAGTGCAATACCATGACCTGTACTAGTTAGGTATCAGGTTGGTATAGTATCGTACTGTATTGATACATGGTATGCACATTTGTGCCAATTAGGTGCGTACAAGAGTGAGCAAATGAGAAAGAGAAGAAGGTGCTGGAGGGGGGGAGAGAGAGAAGGGAATGAAGAACCTACCATGTCATGGGAGGTGGATCGGGGCTGGAGATTGTTAATCGAAGGCCAGAGATCATTTAGGGGGCAGATGGTTGGTGAAGTGATGGACAATATCAAGAGTGGCTGGTGGTCATGATGGTGGTTGGTGGATGGCGAAGGCAAGGTGACCCATTGTTAGCATCTTGCTGGTGGCCCAAGCAGAGGGCAAGGGGCCCTCATGGGTTGATCGATAGAGAAAGAGTGAGTGATTGAGAAAGTTCGAGGCAGTTTGGGGGAGGGAGGGGTTTTTAAAAGAAAACGATTCTGCCAAATCGGGAGATGCCTATTAGAATTGGTCTGAACCTAGCAGACTGTGGCGGGCGAGTGAGAAGGCAATTAAAAAAGTTTGAGATTGTTGTGAGCAAAGGGGTTTTTAAAATTGATTCTGTTGAAACTGCCTATCAAAATTGAGCTGAAACAGGCAAAATCAGGCAGTTCTGCTTGGTTTGGACCAATCTGCACCTGTTCGAAATTGAGTAGCTAAACTAACCCAGTTCCACACCGGTTTAGGTTGGTGTGCCACGAACTGAGTGGTTCAGGTTGGTTTGGCAAACCCTTGCCTTACCTACATGATGCATATTTATGTATGTTAGAAGGTGATGCATTGTTCTGTATGGGCCTATTTAGTGTAGTAGCATCATTCTGTAGCATGTTTGATTGGTATGCTATGTGATTGCTTGCATAATGTTTTTTGATGTTAGTTTGTGACTTTTAGTTTGCTAAAATGGTGTAGTGAGTTATATATATCTTGTAATTGTTTGATTGCAAAGCTTAGAGGATGAAAGATCTATGTAGATCACATGTATGATGAGGGCCCTTGCAGGCCAAACATTTGTATTTCTTTTTACTATATTTGGGATTGGTGACACAAAATGACTACAGAAGTGAAAAACAGTGATTATAAATTGGTGCTTTATATTTTGTAGTTTTAAGGATCTCACAGCACAAATGCAATTGCATGCATAGTCTTTTGGAATCTAAGATTATATTTGTGAGTTGGCTTTGTAATTGGAAGGCATTGATCTGTAATTTGCAGTTTATAAAGTTTGAGGGAATACGTCTATTGGTGCATTGAAGGATTCTGGTATTGATATGATGTTAGGTAGAAGGATTCTAAGGCTAATATTTTGATTTCTTTTACTTGGCATATTTGCATTACCATTTTGTGTCTCTGGGCTATGTTCTTTCCTATAATTAACAAATTTAGTATCAGCTTCACATTGTGCCGCTTCTGGGTTATTTTTGGAATATTCAGCATAAAGTCTGTTGTCGATGATGAATATGGTGGGGACATTTTTCACTTTTGAGACTGTTTGGACTGCACCAATGGCCATATTGGAATAGGAAGTCATGATATGCATTGTTAGCTAAGAGCAGAGTGTTTAAAGCTGACCTTCAGTTTTTCCTGTTTTGTTTCCTTGTTATTTTGCCCTTTTCACTTTTGCTTTGTCATTGTTTAGTAATAATTCTATAGGTTGATTAAGGTTGTCATAGTCAATAGCCGAATATTTGAAAGCGATTATGGTAACAGGGAATCAATTGGAGATATGGTTTAAGAAGTTCAGCAAAATTTAGAAAAGCACTGGAAACATTAGAAAATAAGATAAATTGAAAACCCTAGGATAGCAAGTGTTGTTATAAAAGTAATAAGTACTTAATCTATCACCTATAGGTATTTTACAAGTTAGTCGTTGGTTGGTCATTGTTATTCTAGTGAACCATCTGCAGATAATATGATTGCTTAAGAGTAATTGGGAACCAATTAGTGGCTTTTTGAAAGTGTGACTATCTTTCAATGATAATTATAGTGAAATCAATTAGTGATTTTCTCAATGATATTTATGTTCTCTTGGTCTTTGTAGCAAAAAGCTGAGAGTATTTATGTTATTGTTTATTTGGTTTTGTTCTCTCTTTATTCTCAAATTAAGCCTGGATAACGATGACCAAGGATCCATGTCTAGACAGTAGTGGCATGTCATGCCAGTACCATACCATTATAGGAAGAAAATGGTATCCAAGATGGGTATCAACATTGATTTTCTCTTGAACTAGGATCTCCCAACCATCTTGGTCCACCCAACTGTCCTAATTGTTTCTTGACACCTGAGATGCGTTGGGATGGTAGGGACAGACTGAGATGGGTGAGGATATTTTTTTTATTCCTTTTAATTCTTGTTGTTAATGGCTGTTTTAGTTCATCCTGATCATACAGTCCCCTCCCATTTTTGTATTGTCTAAAGAGCAAACCGAGATAGGGTCTGATGGTGAGACTTAGACCTTTGGCAATGACTTTTGAAACATCATTGGAATGGAAGAGCTCAAATAGTTTGGTATGCTCCAACATCCGGTAATGTTGCTCTTAGTTATAGGCAATGGATTCTAGGATGAGAACAAAATGGGAAATGATGGGCTAAGTTTAATATGGGCTTTACCAAAAATAAGAAAGTGCAAGGGTTTCTGGTCACTTTTGCTGCAAAATGGTGTGATTCTGTTCAAGGTTTTAAGTCCCAATGGGATGGGTGTTGTCTTGGTAGGACGGGGACCGTCCCGGTAATCTCATCTCGTTCTTGTGAGAAAATGGGGCTGGGATGGGGTTGGGACTTGGAAGCCCATTCATGCAAGGAGTGAAAAATAAAGAGGAAAGAAAGAAGGGAAGGAAAGATAAAGAAAAGGGAAAAGTGAAGGGAAAGAAGAAGAAAAATGAAAGAAAGGAAGGGGGAAGGAAAAGAAAGAAAGGAAGGAAGGAAGGAAGAAAGGCAAGAGAGAGAAGAAGAAAAGGGAAAAAGAAATAAAGGAAGGGATAAGAAAGATGGGATAGGGAAAAGAAAGAAAGGAAGGTAGAACTTAAAAGAAAGAAAAGAAAAGAAAGGAGAAAAAGAAAGAAAGAAAAAAAAAGATGAAAAATAAAGAAAGAAAGAAAGAAAAGAAAGGGATTGGGACCACTGCAGAGAAGGGGCAGGACAGTGGGATGTCCCATTCCATGGAGAAATGGGGAGATCCCTGTCACGTGGGATGTAAAACCTTGTTTCCTTTGTTGCAAATTTGTTTGTAATCTGGGTAAACAATAAAATATTCATGTTTTATGATTTAGTTGATGAAATTGAGGTAGATGCTTGCACCATTGTTAGATGATGTCTTGTCAAGCATTACTACTTCAGATAATAATCAAATAGCAGACATGTACATAATGTCGTTTATATGCCTACTCCCAGATGAGGGCATATGTAGGAATTCTGCACTTATTGAAGCTAGTTTGTATATTTCTCCATGCTATAATGTAAGAAAAGTTATAGTTGAAAGATCTTGTTAATGTTTTATACAAAATTATGAGATTCGATGTAATTTTAAGAGCACTCTAGCTGGCATATTTGATAATTTTGGGGGTTCTTTGATTTTATATTAGCAATGTTTATATCTGGTCTAGATGAAAATTCTTAAAAAAATGCTTAACTGAGTTTTTTGTTGCTGAGACATGTACTAGACTTGTTTTCATCCTCTGCACAATGGCAGGAAATAAAGCTATTAGTCTATGCAGATTTTCAGATATGAATATCAGAATAATGGAAATTAGTTGGCCCTTGAGCTAGGTGAAGACCACACACTATATTGTGGATTCTTTTTTTCTTTTTTTTTCTTTTTTTTTTGCCAATTGCTGTTTCTGTTTTGGTTTAGGTTTCTTATAAAAGCATGGTTATACAAGCACTTGCTACCTTGCAATTGGTGCCGTTGCCACTCTGCCATAGAAGTCTGTTTATTTTCTATATTTTCTTTTGTTTCAGGAGTGGTGTTGGTATTCATTTTGTCTCTCTGAAAAATACATGGTTTCCTATTTAGTTATAGATTGCATTTTCCACTTGAACCATGCTTCTTATGTCTCTTAATTTTTTATTTTCAGGTTGTAGCAGTGGTTTATGCTATTATGACAACAAGATCACTAGATTTGAACTGGCAGAGGAGGGCAGTTCGAGTTTTGCCTATGTTTGTTTTACCTGGTTTATCTTCTGTTATCTATTCAACACTTGTAAGCTTCACAAGGATGCGTAAATATCTCAAACTCTAAACTCAAGCTGAATTGTTATTTAACCTTCACATTTACTAGTGATCTCATCTACCTGTAGATTGTTGTTACTATTTATTATATATATATAAATATTTTGCATATTATCGGGTTGAACTGATTTACCATGGAGAGTACCTTTATATCAGTGAGATAATTGTGTTTTCCAAGATATTTGTTTGCTTAAAAACTTTTGTTTTCTCTAGCACTATGCAGTATAAATATGAACACTTACATGATGACGGATGGCTTGGAAATTTGAATTTGTGATGATTTTGACACACAAGTGGCTTTAATGGAAATATTTTTATCAGTCAAAAACATATGTACATATTTGATAAATTATGCCTTTATAAGATGCCAAATGTTATGATGTAATACCATATTGAACTGTGGTGTACTGGAACTATGGGAGGGAGAGGAAGAGGAGGGAGAGGGAGAGGCTCAGGCCTCTCTCAGAGGCTGACGGGGTCTTTGTGAGGGGATAGAGGTTGGAGGAGGAGGCGAGAGATGGAAAGGGGAACCGGCGACTTCGAGAGCTTCAAGTGGTCTGACAACTTTGGATCTGGTGACAGGGATAGAGAGAGAGAGAGAGAGAGAGGACTTGGTCGGGCTGTCATTGTCATCGGACATGGATGAGATGTTGTCAAATGGTGCTGTTGGAGGACAAAGGCCAGTGGAGGTGGAAGTGGGGAGAGGTGATGCAAGGGCTTCAACCTTCGATGGCATCGGGAGAGTTAGTTCTTCAAGTCTTTGAGCCTTCTTAACCAGTGTTGATTTGACTAGCCGAACTGTGCCTCTGATCGACTGTTTCTATTTGCTGCGTCTTGAATTTGCCAGTTCAACATGGTTCAGCAATCCCTAATCCTAATCAAACACCAAAATATGCTTAGCATTAGAGGTGCACTAGACTTAGGTCTTAACCTAGTATGTAACAGACCATCATGCTCTGTAGCTGATGGCCCATGGCGGCTCTCACTCTAGTCTAGGTATTCTTCTATCTGACAGCTTTCACTTGACGACAATGTGGCAGCCCTTTCCTAATGGCAGCTACACTCTAGTCACTAGGACAGGCACCCCTTGCACTAGCCTTTTCAGCCAGCAACATTTTCTATCGGTTGCACATTCTGTGGCTCAAACTCTAGTCATAGGGCTAGCTTTGATACCAAATGTTATGACCCTAACCAATGCACCAGAAATGCCTTAGGTGTTTAGAGTCTTGGAAATTTGAATTTGTAAACAATTTTGACGCATAAGGGGGATTTAATGGAATTTTTTTTTTTTTTGTTCAGAAAAGAAATTATATTTTGACATATTTAAGCCTTTATAGGATGTTGAAGCAGAAAATTCATCTACATATCTTTAATACTAAAGAGCATTACACATTCAAAATTTGAATGGTATGCATTTTTCTGAGGAATGATTCTATTTGTACTTTAACATATTACATTGTAAATTCTGAACTCATTTTGTTCATGTCCTTCATCCTTCTTGCTTTATCAGGAATATCATTCAACCTACAAAATGGCATATTTTGAAGTTTGACCACTAATTAAAATATTTTGACAATCCATATTAACAATCAATGCCATCTTTTGCTGTATCATTCCTTCTATAAATTTTTAATGATCTGTCTAATTCCTTTTTACCATTTTAAATTAATTTTCTTCCTTCTGTCGGTATACTTTCTAGTTTCAACTCCTTTTGGCAAAAAATATTTTACTTAAATAAAATCTTGCAAAATACAGGAGGATTTATGTATTAATAAAGTTGCCTGTTACAGCTCATCCTTTGTTCTGGAGCATTCTCGTGGCATTTGTTTGTCATGTTAATTAATTTTCCATTCAGTTTAAACAAAGGCCTGGAGCTTGCGTCCATATAGCATTTGAACCTGTCTTTAAAATATCGTGGAGATGTCAACATGTCCACAATTTCCATAAACAGCATAACATGTGTCAATGTTGGTTGTGCCAAAAAGGTGAGGTTCTATAAATTTTTCGGTTCTCAGTGATGTAATAGCATGCATCATGGTCGTATGTTCAAAAGAATGGGATCATGGTTATGATTGCTCTAAGAGAATGGAGAGTCTGTAAGTTTGGTATTCCCAAGATGTTTTTAGAGTCAATTAATCTACATATGAAACAGAATTGTCCAACAACTATAGAGATGCTCTAAGTTTATATCTGAGTGAACAAAGATCTTCATATAAAGTTTGAGATTTGGTATGTTAGAGGCTTTTCTATGTTACATTTATTGTAGTTGATGTCCTAGAATACTTGGCTGACGAGGATCCATAAAGTCAAACTCAAATAGTTGGGAAAGGGCTAGATGGTTGTGATCAGGACATTTGTTGTAGTTGGCAGGAATCTAAATGGGTTGATAAATCCTTCAGTTTTACATCACCTGAAGCTTCAGTTTGGTTGGGCAATCTATGTGGCTGATAAGCTACCTTTTGCATGGAATCTCCATGTATAGGATCAGTTCTTATTCTTGACATTTCTGCCAAGTCCAATTTTCTTATTTTTAAGCAAGCTCCCAATAGAGCTTAGTTGATCATGATTCATTTTGTGTCTTTCATTTCTTTTATTTTGTGTTTTGACAAAGATTTCACCTTGCTTTTTTTTTTCTTTTTCTATTGATTATTTTCCCTGTCAAGAATGCTAAAGTCTTATTTAGGCTGGATGGTTGTGATTGTGATGTTTTTTTATTGCAAGGTCAAATGCTTGCCTTTAGTAGAAGAATTATTTCAAGGTTTGCCATATTGGTAGATACTGGTGCATATTGACCATACCGTATTGTATTAGTACCGAACCTGTATGTGGGACGGGGGGGCATATCGATACTTGGTATATTGAAGTGGCCTCCATACTGGGTGTATCAATACTATAATAGGATGGTATCAGCATGGGAACAGTATCAAGACAGCGAACCTTGGATTATTTCCATTTCATATTTGTAAGCTAACATAAATAACTATATCCACAATAGACAATCCTTCTTGCTTTATTGTGGTGGCTTGTGTTGATTAATATTTATAAAGTCCTTGTTTAATTCAAAAAATTTTGATCTGTCTTCATGTCTCTGTTCAAGTTTTCTTGGGTTGCTTCTGTACCTTTTAACACTTTATTTTCCTGATTCTACAATGTGGGTCCCTTGCTCTGTTTAGTCTATTGCTAATTCTTGATTGCATGTGATCATCCCATCCAAAAGGCTCTGTTTCTTTGCCATCTATTTCTGAAACTTCCACTGATGATATAATTCACCATATTGTATCTTGGTGGCATGTAACTAGTCTACCAAGTTACATGTTTTGTGCAATTTTTTGCAAGATGTTAAATGAGTTTTCAATTGCAAGATGTTAAATGAGTTTTCCTTGGTTCTGCATATATCTATGTAGATGTTTTGGTCCGTTTTATGGAGAATATTCTTTGATGGACTTAACAAATATGTGAAGAGTGTTTCTTTTTACCTTTTAATTTTCTTCCACTTCTGCCTTAAGAGTTTCTTTATTTCAGGTTTCTTATGGGATTTCTGATTGCATATTTTGTTGTATTTGATATCCTGTTAGATTTCTAATGGCCAAATATTATTTAAAATTTATAGAGTTCTTTATAAATTTAATGTGTAATTTAAACCTTCAACAGTTTTTTCTGCTGACATATTTCCTGAGAATGGATGGATTTTATTGGCATTTTTAATTCATTTTCTTACAAGTTAATGGGATGCTTTTTGAGGAGTTTGCTGATACGTTACAAATGTTGATAGTTGCTTATGTGTCACAAAATGTTGATAGTTGTTTATGTTGATGATTAATTGGGATATTGATGTGATTGGCCACTCAAATTGATTATGATAATATCCTTCTGGTAGTTGATCGCAAGGACCAGAAAACACTTGAAAGGCTACGTGCTGAGAGAAAAGCAAAGATTGATGAGCTTAAAGAAAGAACGAATTATTACACTACACAACAACTTATTCAGGTGATTAGCTAAAGTTTGGTCATGCACACCTTTCTTCCTTCCCCTGTTCATCATTTTTGTGAAGGTAGGATCTGTGCTTGAATATTATATGCGATATATATTTGTTGTTGTTTAGTATACTATATCCAAATTCAATTCCTGCATTTGATTTCTATCTGGTATCATATCTTGTGCATAATCCTGCAAACAGGATCGATGAATAACCATCATAACTCATCTGTGTACCATCTAATTCAGTCATCCTGTTTAATAATATATGTTCTGTTTGTTAACCTATAATGTGATCTACTCTCGGAAGCTCAGAATGGCTAGAAATGAAAGTCTTCGAGAGCTTGGATCTTTTTGTTTGCCTTCCGCTAGCATGGTGCTGGTTTGCTTATATTTCACTTATTTGGTGCCTCTTTATCCAGAAATATGACCTTGATCCTACTGCAAAGGCTGCAGCTGCAAGTGTTCTAGCATCTAAATTGGGGGCAGATTCTGGTTTGAAAGTTTTTGTTGGAGATGAATCTAGGACCGATTCACTGGACAAAAGCAAGGATGTTGAGCTGGTAAAATCTGATGGGCTCCGGAACAGGAAACAACCTCATCCAAGAAGCAACTATACTGGCAGCACAACTACTCAGGTGGTCGATGAAACTTCCATGGGGTTCAGGGGTGACAGCCAAGATGTGCCAATTCAGTCTCAGAAGGTTGTTGAACATTTTAAAGGTTCAAGCCCTAGCAATGGTGGATGGATTGCTCGCATTGCTGCACTGCTTGTGGGCGACGATCCATCACAGTCTTATGCACTCATTTGTGGCAACTGCCACGTGCATAATGGTGTGAAATAAATATCATGTTGCCTTGATAACGAACTTTTGCAACATTTGTATTTTCCATGCGATGCAAAGTAACTGATTCTGTGGTGCGATATGCAGGACTAGCCAGGAAAGAGGATTTTCCACACATAACATATTACTGTCCACACTGCGATGCTTTGAACACAGCGCAGCAATCTGGAGAACGTGCTTTAGGTTGTGGTTCGGGCAGGTCCAGTCCACCTGCTTCCAATGCTCTAACAGGGAGGGAAGTAGCGAACAACATGACAAGCGCTCAGGAGGCCTCTGTGGTAGAGGGTGGTGATGAAGTAAATGCTGTTCAGGCTAGCTGAGGATTTTGCATACATTAAGAGTGTTTCTTTTTACCTTCCTCAAAATTGTGATATGCCTTGTGTTCTGGAAAGGAAGTCTAATAGGACTGCTTACCATTTATTTGTATGTCGTGAAGGGAGAGTAGGGTGGCTGGTTATATGTACTGTAAATTTGTGTCTCATAATCCATGCTTCCAGATGAATTTACCTTGTTATCCCTGGTAGCTGTTGGCAGAAAGGAGTGATAAACGATGAAGAGATGATTTGTGAAGATGGGATCTACTTCTCTTAACCCCTCAGTGCTCTGTAGGGGGTATTTCAAACCGCTTACCGCTCATTAATATGAGCTGTCTGGAGATTGCAAGGCTAGGTGCTGCGAGCAAATCATTACAGTGTTAACACTAACACGTTGCCCTTAGATTAACGGAGATTCGTTATGTGTGCAAGGCCCTTTTATGCTTGTGTTTCGTTATTTTTGTTCTTGTTGAACCAAGAGGGGAAGTACTAGCTTGACATTGCTTTATTGTCCTTTTAAACCTGTTTGGATATACAGTAGAGAGCTGGTAAAATATGAGATCATTGGGTGAACTGTGCGAGATCTTTGTTCTTAATAAGTGTTCATCATTTGGATGCCAGAATGTGTCCGGTATGGGAAAAAAATGCTTTACAAAGAGAAAAAGATTGTGTATAGAAAGTTAGAACAGACCTATGGGCTCTCTCCCCTTTTTCAAGATTTTTTTATTTTTTGGTAACATGGTAAAATCCAGGCTATGTTAAAACAGCAGAACAAAAGATTACAAAGTGCTGTACAAGATCCTATTGAATGGGCTAAAAGAATAAAGCTGAAGGCTGTGAGGAAAAGTGTATATAAACCAAGGCCGAAAGAGTTGAGGTAGGCAAAGAAGAAACGGTAACCATTTACAAGATGCCTTTCAAACAGGAAATTGTATGCAGAATCTAAAACTGAAGATCTGAGCCTGACATACAACCCAACTAAATGCCTGTGTTTGAATCTGAAGTCTCGAAGGTATGGTGAACCCCAGGGAAAATTGAAGAACAGAACCAGAGACCATGAAGATCCGGTAAGATATTAAATATGATGCATCTCTGAAGTAGATGAGTGCAGAACCCAGGTCAGTGTGCTAGTGAATGTTGAACAAGTGAAAATGAAAACCAATGTAGAAGTTGGGCCAAATTGAAAATGTAGAACCTGCGCTAATTTGAAAATGTAGAACCTCATCTCCGGTGCCCTTTTCAATTCTTATGCGGAAAGATTAATTCTTTGTGCACCACTTGCGGTGCAGCAAATCCAGCATGGCCTGCACGGCTGCACCATACATTCCTATTGGTCCAAAAATATTTACTGTAGCATGATGGGACAAAAGCTGAGATGACTAGCATTAATTAAAATTTTTGTCCAGACCAAAATACCCTTACGACATTCTAGTTCAAAAGCTACGATATCTCAGTTTAAAATCTACGACATCCTGGTTCAAAAAATGATCTGAAACAATATTACGATATCCTAGTTCAAAAGCTACGACATCCTAGTTCAAAATCTACGATACCCGGCTTCAAAAATGGCTTGAAACAGTATTACGATATCCTAGTTCAAAACTTACGATATCATAGTTTAAAATCTAAGACACCCTGTTTCAAAAATGATCAGAAACAGTATTACGACATCCTAGTTCAAAAGCTACGATATCCTAGTTCAAAACCTACGACATCCCTGCAGAAAATATAAATTAAAACCAGAAACAGTATTACGACACCCTAGTTCAAAAGCTACGATACCCTAGTTCAAAACCTACGACACCCCTGCAGAAAAATATAAAATAAAACTAAAAACAGTATTACGATATCCTAGTTCAAAAGCTACGACACCCTAATTCAAAACCTACGACACCCCTGCAGAAAAATATAAAGTAAAACCTGAAACAGTATTACGACATCCTAATTCAAAAGCTACGACACCCTAGTTCAAAACCTATGACATCCCTGCAGAAAAATATAAAATAAAACCTGAAACAGTATTACGACAGCCTAATTCAAAACCTACGACATCCCTGCAGAAAAATATAAAATAAAACCTGAAACAATATTACGACACCCTAGTTCAAAACCTATGACACCCATGCAGAAAAGAGATGGGAGGGAAGGGTATTTTGGTCTGGACAAAAAATTTAAATAAAAGCTTAATGATAATTAATGCTAGTCATACTCAACTCCCATCCCGTTATGCTACAGTGGATATATTTGGACCAACAAAAAAATGCGATGCGGGCTACGTTGGATTTACTGCACCGCACGCGGTGCGCAAAGACTTTTTCATGTGGAAAATCTCATACATGGGCTCGAAATTTTCTTCTCTTCTCCTTTCTAGAGCAAAGAAGTCTTTGTGCAACTTTTTTATTTACCGACTGATATTCTCTTGTGTTTAACGGTGTTACGGCCGTATCGATGACATGGCCGGGCTCAGATACCGTCAGATATGATCGAGCAACGTGGAGGTTTCTTCGGCCGAGTCAGCGTCACATGGCCGAGATCGAGCTCGGCCAGGCTACCTCGCCAGACAACTTCCCGAAGACGTTACCGCTCTTGCCGAAGTCGAGCTCGGTTCGAGGCTCCTCCTGCCACCTCGCCAGGTGTCCACCCAGGAGGGGTCCGCCTAGGCCGAGGTCGGCCACTTCTTCGCTCCTTCGCCAGGTGACCCCTGGAGACGGGTCCACCTCGGCCGAAGCCAGGCGACCTCCTGCACCTCGCCAGGTGTCCACCCGGGAGGGGTCCACCTAGGCCGAGGTCGGCCGATTCTTCGCTCCTTCGCCGGGTGACCCCAAGAGACGGGTCCACCTCGACCGAAGCCAGGCGACCTCCTGCCACCTCTCCAGGTGTCCACCCGGGAGGGGTCCACCTAGGCCGAGGTCGGCCGATCCTTCGCTCCTTCACCAGGTGGCCACCGGAGACGGGTCCACCTCGGCCGAAGCCAGGCGACCTCCTGCCACCTCGCCAGGTGTCCACCCAGGAGGGGTCCACCTCGGCCGAGGTCAGGCCGCCCGTACAGAGAAGATCCCAAAGAAAGAGGCACAGGTTCCGAGGTCGACCCTTGAGCCGTGCGCATCACAGACGACGCCCCGTACGGATGGCGGCGGCACGCGAAACACCATTTACATCGGCCCAACAGGTCCCGCGGTCGAGAGGCACGGTTTTGACAAAACAGGGCCCGTAAACGGACGGCGCCTACACTTGGGAAGGAGAGCGCTCTCACTGGGCCCGAGGTATGACCGGCCGCCTTACCGGCGCCACCCCCTTCTGTCTTTGCCCTTTCCCCGCTGGGCTCGGCGAACGAGGTCGGAAAGCCGCCTGGCCCTCAACACCAAGAGGGGAAAGAGAAAAGGATGGGAAGGGGAGCCTCCCAGGAGGAGAAGACAGGCGAACAGCGAGAGGAGATAAAAGGAAGGAAGCTGGGGATGACAAGGTAAGCTGATCAGGCTGGGGACAAGCAAGAAACAGTGGCCAAAAGCCCCGCTCCGAGAGTGAGATCCATGGTCCCGAGAGGGGATCGCTTGGCGTGAGCTCGGCAAGGAGGCCCGGCCGAATTTCTGGTCCCCATAGCATCTTTCTTGCTAGTAAATTCTCTGAGTCTGGGACTCCTTCGGGGGCCCATCTTGGAGAATCTGTTCCTTCTCGTCGTCTACTGGCTTGACCATCGGAGCTCCCTCGCTGGGATCTCCGGCCAGGGTCTTCTGACCCTCTCTTGCAGGTCCGCTCCAGCCAGGAGGCTCCGGGAGCCAGGCGGTCCAGTCGGATCGACGGATCCGAGGCACGGGCGCGGCGGCGAGATCGGCAACAGATTGGCGCGCCAGGTAGGGGTGCAGAGGGAATCGAAGACCCCCGAGAAAGAGGTCTTCATAGAAGGCTATGCGGTCGGGGCCACTCATGATGACGCGTTCCCCGGGCCGCGGAACGAATAGGCGGATTGATCCCAGGATGCCGTAGGCCTCCCGGAGCAGAGAAAGATCGCCCTCGGTCATGGTGGAAGCATGACCGGAGGGACCGGCGAGAAGAAGAGGCAGAGCAGGAAGAGAAAGAAGATGAAGAGCGGAAGCAATCAGAGGAGACCGGACCCCCCTGGGGATGCCGATGGTGACACCCCCAGGTTGCAGACGCCTGCGGATCTCCTCCGGGATCGTTTCCTCCTCTAAAGAGGAAGAAGATGGAGTCCTCGACCGGGATGGACCGGTCTCGTCCGGATTAGAAGAAACATAGCGACGACGCGCCATGACAAAGAAGGAAACAAAGATTCAGAGAAGGAACCCAGGGGAGGGCCCGTGAAGCGCCTGTTGACTTATCCCCTCGGTTCGGACCCGCTGAAGACGGTGCAAGTCGGGGCCCAACTCCCTGAAGAAGAACGGACCCGCCTGCTGGAGTTCCTCCGCGCGAACGCAGACGTGTTCGCCTGGTCGATGGCCGACATGCCGGGCATTCCGCCCGAGGTCATCACGCACAGGTTAAACATGGACCCAAGCTGCCGCCCGGTCTGCCAGAAGAAGAGGAGCTTCGCCATGGAGAGACAGAAGGCCATCAATGAGGAGGTCGAGAAACTCCTCGCCGCCGGCTTTGTGCGGGAAGTCCAATATCCCAGCTGGCTAGCAAACGTGGTCATGGTAAGAAAGAGTAATAGTAAGTGGAGGATCTGCGTGGACTACACCGACCTCAACCGAGCTTGCCCAAAGGACAGCTTCCCTCTTCCAAAGATCGACCAGCTGGTCGACACCACCTCGGGACATCGCCTCCTGTCATTCATGGATGCCTTCTCTGGATACAACCAGATCCGAATGAGCCCGGAGGACGAAGAGCATACCGCCTTCATAACCGACCGCGGAACTTTTTGCTACAGAATGATGCCATTCGGCCTCAAGAACGCTGGAGCTACATACCAGCGTCTGGTCAACAGGATCTTCAAGGACCAGATCGGCCGCAACATGCAGGTGTACGTGGACGACATGCTGGTAATGAGCAAACCCGATTCGGACCACGTAGCTGACTTGGCGGAGACATTCGGCAACCTCCGACGTCATCGGATGAAGCTGAACCCGGTGAAGTGCGCCTTCGGCGTCTCCGCCGGGAAGTTCCTAGGATTCATGGTGACCCAAAGAGGAATTGAAGCCAACCCGGAGAAGGTCCAGGCCATCCTGGACATGGAGCAGCCCGCCTCCAAGAAGCAAGTGCAGCAGCTCACCGACCGAGTTGCGGCCCTCAGCCGCTTTATCTCCAGGTCGGCAGATCGCTGCCGTCCCTTTTTCAAGGTGCTGAGAAAGATGAACGACTTCGCTTGGACCGAGGAATGCCAGGAGGCCTTTGAAGAGCTAAAGAAGACGCTCGCATCGCCACCGTTGCTGTCCAGGCCCGAGGAGGGGGAGGAACTCATCCTCTACCTAGCAGTCACCCCGGAAGCCGTCAGCTCGGTCCTGGTTCGGACCGATGACCAAGGAGTCCAGCAACCGGTATACTATACCAGCAAACTTCTACGTGATGCGGAGCTCAGGTATTCTCGGCCCGAGAAACTCGTTTTCGCGCTAATAGTGTCTGCCCAGCATCTCAGGCCCTATTTCCAAGCGCATCCCATCACTGTCCTGACGGATCAACCGCTGAAGGCGGTGCTCAGCCGACCCGACACTTTGGGACGATTGGCGAAGTGGGCACTGAAGCTCAGCGAGTTCGACATCGTGTACAGGCCAAGGTCGGCCATGAAGGCGCAAGTGCTGGCCGACTTCTTGGTCGAATGTGCAGGCTTGGGCAAGGAGCCTGAGGAAGGCCCCTCAGGCCAGCCGCTGAGGACGGGCCCCGATGAGCCCGGAGAGGATGCCTGGATCCTCCATGTAGATGGAGCCTCGAACTCCGGCAAAAGCGGAGCCGGACTCATCCTTGCCAACAGTGACGGGGTCGTCGCCGAATGCGCGCTCCATTTCCAATTCGCCGCGACCAATAATCAGGCGGAGTACGAGGCACTTCTTGCCGGGCTGAGGGTCTCCCGCGAGCTGGGCGTGACCAACCTCAAAGCTTTCACTGATTCCCAGCTCGTGGCGGGACAGGTCTCCGGGGAGTATGCCGCGCATGACCCCTAAATTGCGAAATACTTGGAGCTCGTCAAAGCGGGCGCGTCCAGATTCCGGCGCTTCAACATCTTCCACATCCCCCATACGGAGAACGCCCGTGCGGATACTCTCTCCCGGCTGGCGACCCTGCCGGACTCGATGCTGGGCCGCGCTCATGTGGAGCGCCTTAAGATCCCAAGCCTCGAGACCCCGGTGGAGGTCCATCAGGTCAGCCATGAACCCAGCTGGATGGACAAGTATGTTGAATACATCACCAGTGGCACCCTGCCGGAGGACCGCGAGGCGGCTCGCCTTATCAGAAAGAAAGCCGTGCGATTCATCCTGATGGATGGGCAATTGTATCGAAGATCCTACTCTTACCCCCTCCTCAAGTGTGTAGGACCCGCGGAAGCCAAGCTCGTGCTCCAGGAGATTCACGAAGGCATCTGCGGGAACCACGTGGGGGGCAGAGCATTGGCCTACAAGGCCCTTCGTCAGGGCTACTTCTGGGAGACGATGAAGGAAGACGCCGCTGACTTCGTGAAGAAGTGCGATCGGTGCCAGCGTCACGCCACGGTGCAACGGTAGCCCTCCAACCCAATCTCCCAGCTTTCAGCTCCCTGGCCATTCGCCCAGTGGGGGATGGACCTTCTGGGCCCATTCCCGCCGGCGTCTGGACAGCGGAAGTTCTTGATAGTGGCCATCGACTACTTCACGAAGTGGGTCGAGGCCGAACCCTTGGCGCGGATCACTGAAGCAAACGTCGCCAAGTTCTTTTGGAAGTCGATCGTTTGCCGCTTCGGCCTCCCCCACACCGTGGTTACTGACAACGGGCGCCAGTTCGACTGCCGGGAGTTTGAAGAGTTCTGCGGCGACTTCGGCATCAGGCATCGCTTCACCTCGGTGGCGCATCCCCAGACCAATGGAGAGGCCGAAGTCACGAACAGGACCATTTTGCAGGGCCTCCGCACGCGGCTGGACCAGGCCAAAGGCAGATGGGCCGAAGAGCTCCCCAGCATCCTTTGGGCATACCACACCACCCCGAGGACGGCTACCGACGAGACCCCGTTCAACCTCGTCTTCGGAGCCGAAGCGGTCATTCCGATCGAACTCAGCCTACCCACGCTACGTGTGGAGCAATATGACGAGATAGAAAACCCCGCCAGGATGATGCTCAACCTTGACCTTCTTGAGGAGACGAGGGACAAGGCCCGAGTTCGGATGGCGGCGTATAGGCAGCGTGTGGCCAGGTATTACAACTCCCGAGTGCAACCGAAGTTTTTTCGTCCCGGAGATCTGGTCCTCCGGCGTGCTGAAGCCTCTCAGCCACGAGAATGCGGCAAGCTCTCACCCAACTGGGAGGGCCCGTACCGGGTAGCAGAAGCCCTCCCCCACGGTGCCTACTACCTGGAGGAGTTGGGAGGTGCCAGGTTCCCCCGGACGTGGAATGCCTCGAACCTAAGAGTGTATTATCAGTAATGTAAGGTTCCCCACTCCTGCAATAAAGTTTCCTTGCTTCAAACGCTCTCTTCTCACTTTGTAGGGAAACCGGCGCATGGCCTTGAGTTCGGCACGCCCGATCATGGCCGACGGTCGAAGGAAACAGGAGATCCTGGGCTTCAGCCTGGAAGGTGGGATGGAACCCGGTTTGCCCACGCAAGCACGGAGAACAGCCCGGCAAGCCGCGCAAGGCTTGAGAAAGCCTGCGGCCCCGGGGTTCAGTCCGGAAGTCCTGGGCTTAGGCCTGGAAGGTGGCGCAGAACCCAGTTCGTCCACGCAAGCACGGAGAACAGCTCGGCAAGCCGCGCAAGGCTTGAGAAAGCCTGCGGCCCCGGGGTTCAGTCCGAAAGTCCTGGGCTTCGGCCTGGAAGGTGGCGCAGAACCCAGTCCGCCCACGTAAGCACGGAGAACAGCTCAGCAAGCCGCGCAAGGCTTGAGAAAGCCTGCGGCCCCGGGATTCAGTCCGGAAGTCCTGGGCTTCGGCCTGGAAGGTGGCGCAGAACCCAGTTCGCCCATGCAAGCACGGAGAACAGCTCGGCAAGCCGCGCAAGGCTTGAGAAAGCCTGCGGCCCCGGGGTTCAGTCCGGAAGTCCTGGGCTTCGGCCTGGAAGGTGGCGTAGAACCCAGTTCGCCCACGCAAGCACGAAGAATAGCTCGGCAAGCCGCGCAAGGCTTGAGAAAGCCTGCGGCCCTGGGGTTCAGTCCGGAAGTCCTGGGCTTCGGCCTGGAAGGTGGCGCAGAACCCAGTTCGCCCATGCAAGCACGGAGAACAGCTCGACAAGCCACGCAAGGCTTGAGAAAGCCTGCGGCCCCGGGGTTCAGTCCGGAAGTCCCGGGCTTCGGCCTGGAAGGCGGGGCAGAAACCACTTCGCCTACGCGAGCATGAAGGCAATCCCAAGGCCGGACCCGCTCAAGGTCTACTCTGACGCCACGCGGTCCGGGATGTCCCAACCTTCGATCTGAGCGACGGACGGGACCAGGTCCGCACTCGTTCCGGCACTCCACATCGACATCTCAAGAAAGAAAAAGAGAAGAGGGGAGAGGGGAACTAGAAAGAAGGATGGAGGCACTCACCGAAAATATGCCAAGCGAACGTGGGGCAACGGAAGTTAGTCTGCAGCAAACCGCCCACGAAGCAAGGGGAAAGGCCTCATTTTGGAAAGTCCCCTCCTTTTCAAACTCAGTTGACAGCAGCCATACCCGTCATTCCGCCCCGAGCCACTGGATGGTCGCCGCGTGGACGCACGCCCGACACAGACGCCTCGTTAGCAGGGTAACGGCCTCTGCCTCGAAGTGACGTATTTATTGTGGGCAAGTGGGCGACGCGTGGCGGCTTCCTATAGGGCTTCGGGCGCATCGAGAAGCGGCGACGAGGATCATGGCAATTATGATGCAAGATCTTCGCCTTCCCACGTCATATCCGCATTTAATCCCGATGTTCCATTCTACGACGCCCCAACGGAATGGCGGGCTGGGGGGCAACTGTTACGGCCGTATCGATGATGTGGCCGGGCTCAGATACCATCGATATGATCGAGCCACGTGGAGGTTTCTTCGGCCGAGCAGCGTCACATGGCCGAGATCGAGCTCGGCCAGGCTACCTCGCCAGACGACTTCCCGAAGACGTTACCGCTCTTGCCGAAGTCGAGCTCGGTTCGGGGCTCCTCCTGCCACGTCGCCAAGTGTCCACCCAGGAGGGGTCCGCCTAGGCCGAGGTCGGCCACTTCTTCGCTCCTTCGCCAGGTGACCCCCGGAGACGGGTCCACCTCGACCGAAGCCAGGCGACCTCCTGCCACCTCGCCAGGTGTCCACCCGGGAGGGGTCCACCTAGGCCGAGGTCGGCCGATTCTTGGCTCCTTCACCGGGTGACCCCAAGAGACGGGTCCACCTCGGCCGAAGCCAGGCGACCTCCTGCCACCTCGCCAGGTGTCCACCCGGGAGGGGTCCACCTAGGCCGAGGTCGGCCGATCCTTCGCTCCTTCGCCAGGTGGCCACCGGAGATGGGTCCACCTCGACCGAAGCCAGGTGACCTCCTGCCACCTCGCCAGGTGTCCATCCAGGAGGGGTCCACCTCGGCCGAGGTCAGGCCGCCCGTACAGAGAAATCCCAAAGAAAGAGGCGCAGGTTCCGAGGTCGACCCTCGAGCCATGCGCATCACAGGCGGCGCCCCGTATGGATGGCGGCGGCACGCGAAACACCATTTACATCGGCCCGACAGGTCCCGCGGTCGAGAGGCGCGGTTCTAACAAAACAGGGCCCGTAAATGGACGGCGCCTACACTTGGGAAGGAGAGCGCTCTCACTGGGCCCGAGGTCTGACCGGCCGCCTTACCGGCGCCACCCCCCTTCTGTCTTTGCCCTTTCCCCGCTGGGCTCGGCGAACGAGGTCGGAAAGCCGCCTGGCCCTCAACACCAAGAGGGGAAAGAGAAAAGGATGGGAAGGGGAGCCTCCTAGGAGGAGAAGACAGGCGAACAGCGAGAGGAGATAAAAGGAAGGAAGCTGGGGACGACAAGGTAAGCTGATCAGGCTGGGGACAAGCAAGAAACAGTGGCCAAAAGCCCCGCTCCGAGAGTGAGATCCAGGGTCCCGAGAGGGGATCGCTTGGCGTGAGCTCGGCAAGGAGGCCCGGCCGAATTTCTGGTCCCCATAGCACCTTTCTTGCTAGTAAATTCTCTGAGTCTGGGACTCCTTCGGGGGCCCGTCTTGGAGAATCTGTTCCTTCTTATCGTCTACTGACTTGACCGTAGGAGCTCCCTTGCCGGGATCCCCGGCCAGGGTCTTCTGACCCTCTCTTGCAGGTCCGCTCCAGCCAGGAGGCTCCGGGAGCCAGGTGGTCCAGTCGGATCGACGGATCCGAGGCACGGGTGCGGCGGTGAGATCGGCAACAAACGGTAGATAAGTTATTTCTTTTTTTTTTTTGTTTGTGGAAAGGTAGTGATCGTACAAGTCTAATACTAATGCAACTAAACAAAGTCAGAAAAAAGAAAATATGGAATAGTATCGATGTATGTGCATAGTCGATTCATAAAATTCTTGAGTGCTCGACAACAAAGACAATAGTAAATGTTACCGTTGGCCTCATAATAAATATGCTTGACTCTATCGAGATACAATTATCCAGTATCATGCAATAATAGGTGCATAGTAAATGTCCATGTCTGTTTTTGCATCTAGTCCATCATAGTGATAGAGTTCCCAATAACAAGATAATTGGCCTACAGGGTTAGTCTTCCAAATGTAATGCCGGCCCAAGTTGCTTGCAACTCAGTCTTAGGGATGATGATATCAAAGAGATGGCTCCTGCCTATCATTGTAAGCCTTGAATTTGGATCTTGGATTACAAATCTAGTTCCACGATTATTGCCAATCACACTGCCATTGAAGTTGATCTTAAGAAAACCTGGGGGGGGGGGGGGGGGGGTGGAGGCTTCTAAGTGATGAAAATCTGTTGAGTCATTAAATGAGTGGATGGGAAGTTCTAGGTGTTCTAAGTCATCAAGGTCATATACATAAATGAGACAGATAAACAATCTCAATAATCTAAGTCATAAATCTTTTCAAGATGATCCTTGCTGGCAGCCACCTTGCCTCAAAGACCCCACTATTTTGGCATAACTAGATATGATAAACATTATAGGTTGCTCAAATGTGCATCAGTCTAGAGGTCTTAAGCCCCCATGCTCCTCCTTGAGGAATGATTGAACAATTATCACTAAGTGAATGATTGCTTGGAAAAGGCTAGTTAGTTGCTAGACCTATACAACTCGCGGATAATCAAATAGGACATTCTCCATCATCTCATCATCCAACCTACAATAGGGATAGAAAAATGGGATGTCCATCCCCGAGCCCTCAACATGACCTTGGTAGAAAGATGGCCCCAAGCAACCTTCCAAATAAATAAGTTGACTCTTGGATGTGCCTCTAGTCTCCAGGTTGTCTTTAATTTCCTAGCTAGCTCCCTCCTATATAGGTCATACAGGTCCCTAGTCATTACCCTCGGAGTACAAAATGATCTCTAAATCCTAACATCTCAACCCTTAAGAATAGGAATTGCTTGGGCTATCTCTCTCTTTGCCTGGTTTTCAAACAAACATGTCAATAACTCAACACTCCGACCTATCCCCTCATGCTGAAATAGGTCACAAATCCACATCGGCTCTCTAGCCTCTGTACTCATAATGGTTAGTCATCCACTTAGTGAGAGATAAGCAATCCATGGATCCCTAACTAAGTCCATTGTCTGCCCATCTCCAACCAGCCACCTAATGAAGGCCATCATGTCTGGAGCATATGACTAAAACTCCAACCACATTCAGGGGCTATTCTATCTAGCTAGAATGTTAGCACCCAAGGTCCACGATCCATAACCTTTGTCACCATGCTTCAAAGACTATCATGCTAGAGAAGAAATCTTGCAATCTGTTAGGCCACTAGGGCATCATGCCTAACTAGCAAGGCTTGTATACTAGCCCCCTATCACTAATCAGTTGACAGATGATGTCTAGGCCATGAAATGCACCCCACCCCCTCCATAGTGTAAACCCTAAATAAAGCTCTAGAAGAGTTGCTCGAGCTTTACAAGAAAGGTCTTGGGCAGGATAATATTGGACAACAAATAGCAAGTATAAAACTAAGAACCAACCTCACTAGTGGGGCACTGCCTATCATGGATAGTGATCTAGTCTACCAACTCTCAAGGTGTTCCTAGATCAACATCTCCACTCTAGAACCCTACTCGGCCCTCCAAAGTCTCTGCCCTATAAGAGAACATCCAAGTATTGTCACACCCCGCTCTTCTCCCACATGCCTAGCAACCCCCAAATTGGTTGTTTCTGTTGAGTCTTGATCTTTAGGTTGAAGTATATTAACTTGAGAAGGTTCACCTTCAGCCCTTATATTTCACAATACTCCTCTAAAACCCTCCTAATAGAAATAATGTTTTGGACAGACATCAGGCCCATTAGAAGACCGTCATGTATAAAAAGTAAGTGTGAAATTAGCTGAGTTCCTAGAGCTAGCATATAGGGGTCTAAGGCTTTCCCTAAGGTTGCCACTTATAGAGCACATGAGGGAGAATCAGCATAAATAATAAATAGACGAGAGAACGTGCGGTAATCTTAACAAAGGCCAACTGAAAAGTAAAAGAATTCCATCAGGGTGCCATTGATCAAAATGGCAAATGACAGGGTATGGACAAAACCCATGGTTAAGCTGATCCATTAACTATGAACCTAAAGTTCTCTACGACATGCCAAAGGAACTCCCAACTCATGCAGTCATAAGCTCTCTTCATATTGATTTTGATGGCTATGAGGCTAGGACTCTGCAAATCATGCATGAGCTCTTGAACTATCAATACATTATCAGAGATGTATTTAGCCACAAAGGCTCCCTGCTCTCGGCTAATAGATGAGGAAGAACTAGCTTCATCCTACCCACCAGAATCTTGGTACGTATCTTATACAAAATAGTGCACAAACTGATCAGTCTATAGTGACTCATGTTGCTCAGATGTAATAATCCAAGGGGGATGAATTGGACTTTTCAAAAATAAAAGTATGTTCTAATTTTAAAACAAGTAAAGTGATAATGCAGTGGAAGCTATGTACCAATTTTAAATAAATGGAATACAAATAGAAAGCACATAAACAAACAATCAAGCCACAAGCAAGTACGAGAACAAGCAATAAAAGTATAATAATTTATAGTAATTCGGTATCAAACCCAAGACCTATATCCACTTTCTAAGTCTCCCTACTTGGAAATTCTATTATAATCCTTTTGATTATAGTGCAATTATTTTAACCAAGCCCACAAGTAATCCAATATATTTTAATTGGCTCACAATCAAACCTAGTTGGTTTCATAAGCTCACCAACCAAAACTTTATACACCATCAAATTGTAGGCTTGTACAAGCCTATCCCACAAGTTTCTATCCCAAAAAATTTGCAAAGAAACAAATATATAATTGAGTACAAGAAATTGATCCAAAAGCTCAAGAAACAAGAATGGCTTGATGAAGCATGATGAAGTTGTTGATGAATGCTCTTTAAGGCTTCAACAAATTCTATTTACTGATTGAGAGGGATTTCTATGATTGTAGCAGATGTTCTCTTGGTGGCCCACTCAATTCAAGCTCCTAAATCCTCTTTGTTTGCTTTTCACAAAGATATTCAATGCTTTAAAAAAGAACTTGTGTTTTTCTCTTATCTTTCTTCTTCTATTTCTTTTCAAATGATTCCATAGCCTCAAATAGCTTTAGTTTTGGCTGAAGGAAGTGTACTACACGTTGGAAGGCCAAACTAGTCATTGGAGTGAAAATCTATCTATTGAAAGCTTGCAAAAAACTAGCTGTTATGCTGTTAGTCACAATCAAGTTAACTCAGATTGGCTTAGCGTCGACTTAAGCTATCCATGATACAACTCAAATTCTACAATAATCAACTCAGATCCAGTCCTAAATTTTATTCCCTGTATTTTTAAAATTTTTTAAGAGAGTTAACTTGGACTCAATTGGAGTTGACTCGAGCACTATGAAGGCTTCCAAAATATTTTAAATATATCTCCCAATACTTTAAATACTTTTCTAACTTCTCCAAATGCTTTAAATACTTCTTCAATATTGGGATTTGTTTTTCTAAGATTAAGCTTCTCCATTCTTCTTTAAACATTCAATCTCATTATGCCATCGATCTATGACTTCCGACTTGACTTTATTCATAGTGTGCTATCCCAAACATATATAATCGATCTTAAAAATTCTTTTTATTTGGCTTCTTTGAGAGAATTTTTTCTTTGACTTGATATATGCTTATGAGTACTTGAGAAATCCTATAACCATTCCTGAAATATACAATTAGTACCAATTATACTAAATATTTTATAATTATCAAAATCAATCATCTGATCAACAACTTGGCTATGAAGAATCATGTCTCTTCAATAGCAGAGTGATGAAGGTACTTTTCCAAGCCACTGGCATCAATCTTGTAGCAAAAAGTTGCCAAGTTCCTCCACCACTTCATCTTGGATAATGGCCCTGTCTATCTAAAAAGAGAGGAAAGCCATATAAACCGAGTGCTTTATCCTTTGCTATGGACTAAATCGCCTCTCGAACCTTATCTATGGACATTGCTCTAATCAGCAAGGTGTTTTCCTGGGCTGAGACCTAGCTGGCAAGTGGGGGGGAGGGGGGAATGAATGGACTGCTATCCACTAATATGGCCATCCATCTTGACTTAAAAAAACATAGAACTACTATCTAACCTCCTCCTCATTATAAATCAATGCCCCTTATTATTCAAATCCAATTCTTGTGCCTCTGGATAATCGTCATCTAGCGAAAGAATTTGGTTTTCCTGTTATCCTTCATAATCTACGAAATCTATTACTTCTATCACCACAACATCTCTTGTTACTGTAACAGAGAGTGGTGCATGGATAGCTTGCCTTGGAGAGTGGCCAAGGCATCCTTAGTTAGATAGTCCCCTTTGTACTCTCTCAACTGGAGCTCCATGATCGATGCATCATGTTGACTCCACTAATTGATTTTTATGATAAGCAAAATAGTTAAGTATAATTTGAGGACTAATGATTTGCTTTAAGTATGTTTTCATTGAAAGGATGCTCACAAAATTTGAAGAAGCCCAATTGTGTTGAAGAACCAAGTTTGAATGGAATGATTGCACAAAATAAGACTTGGACACTCAAAGAAATGGTTGAATGGATGACTAAGTCAAATGGAAACTGTTCCAGCACAACTTCAACAATTTCTGTACTTTTTTACTGATGTGTCGACTCAAGGTGTTGACACATGATATGATGTGTCGACATATGAAGAAGATGTATCGACTCAGGCCGGTATGCAACAATATTTCAAATGGCACAGATGATGTGTCGACACATAAACCTTATGTGTCAACTCAAGGTATTAACACATGGATCAACACATCGCCTGAGACTTTCAAGCCACAGAACTTGCAAAAGTTGAAGGAACAGTTGATGTATCGACACATGGATGCAATATGTTGACTTAATGTGTCGACTCAACTGAGAATGTGTCGACTCTGCTGATTTTTCCAGAGAATCTGAATGGAACAATTTGAACTTGTGTTGACTCAAGAAAGAACATGTATCGACCTAATGTGTCGATACATGAAGAGGAAGTATCGACACATGGAGTTCTGACAACAGTAACGGCTAGTTTTTTCAAGCACAGAACTCGTCCAAATGCCCTCCAACAGCTAGTTTTTTAAGTATAATGGCTAGATTTCGATTTTGAGGGCTTGAAAAGGTATTTAAAGACTCCAAATCAAATCAAGAAAATATGTATTGAATATCCAAAAAGAATTTAGAGAGAAAAGAAGAGAGAAGAGCCTTAACTCCTATTCATTCAAGGTTCAACCACTCACAAGCTAAAGAAAGCCTCCAAGCATTCAAAGCCATCAAGAGCATTGAAGATCATTCAATCTTGGGCATTCAAAAGGCTTCAACAAGAGCAAAGCAATGCCACATCAAGCTACATCGACTTATTTGCTTTATTATTGAAAGCTTATATTGGTTCTTTATTTCTCCATCTTATATCTTGTAAAGGTTATTTGTTAGCCTATTGGAAAACCAAGTGAGGTTATTGGTAAGCCTTGAAAACCAATTAGGTAGGTGGTTAGCCCGAAAAATCACTAAGGTTTTTGGTTACCCCGGAAAACCAAGGGAGGTTTTTGGTTAGCATTGTGAAAATCAATTAGGTTCTTGGTTAGCCCGTAAAATCAAGTAAGGTTATGACTTGTAAGCCTTATAAAATAAGTTAGGTTTTGATTAGTGAGCCCGGAAAACTAATCGGCTGTAATCATTGGATTATAGTGAATTTCCAAGGGGATCTTGGAGAGTGGATGTAGGTGCATTGTTGGCACCGAACCACTATAGATTGTTGTATTTGTGATTGCTTGTTCTCTTCCTCCTTGCTCTTTATATTTTGCTTATTGCTTTTAATTTCCGCTGCACTATTACTTTAGAGCATTGCACTTAAATCACAGTACCTTGTTAAATTGAATTGCATATCTTGTCTCGTATAGTTTGTAATTTGTATTATCAAGCTTAGCTTTAAATTTTTAGAGACCCAATTCATCCCCCCTCTTGGATTGCTATCTGGGCAACAAGTGGTATCAGAGCCTTATTCTTAGTATATAGGCTTTACCGCCTTGAGTAAAGATCTATGGCAACCTCAATTGGTACTAGTGTAGTTGAGGGACAAGCCTCAAATAGACCTTCATTTTTTAATGGAACAAATTATACTTATTGAAAAACTAGGATGAGAATTTATATGCATTCTATAGATTATAATTTATGGAAAGTAGTTGATAAGGATCCTCATATTCCTTCGGTGGTGGTTAATGGTGTTTCCATCCCAAAACTTGAAGAGGATTGAGATGAAAATGATATTAAACAATCCAAGATCAATGCTAAGGCAATGAATCTCTTGTATTGTGTATTAGATCCTAGTGAGTTTAATAGGATATCTACATGCATGTCCGCCAAAGAAATATGGGACACACTTGAAGTTATCCATGAGGGTACCGATCAAGTGAAGAATACTAAGGTCAATATGTTAGTGTACACATATGAGATGTTCCGGATGGAACCAAATGAATATATTACTGATATGTATACACGTTTTACAAATATTGTAAATACTATGAGAAGTCTTGGTAAAGTCATATCTAATGCTGATCTTGTAAATAAAATTCTTAGGTCACTTCCGACATCGTGGGATCCAAAGGTGATCGCAATTCAAGAGGCAAAGGATGTAGACAAGCTTCTACTTGAGCAGCTAGTAGGATCGCTCATGACCTATGAGCTCAACTTGAAACAGAAATCAATGGACTTGGATAAAAAGAAAAAGGGGATCGCTTTTAAATCAAGTGTTTAAGAAGAATCCTCCATTGATGAGTCCGATGATGATGAAGAAGTAGAAGGCGAAGAAGCCCTCCTTGCCCGAAAATTTAGAAGATTTATGAAGAGAAGGAAGTTTCCCTACAAGAAGAAATTTCAATCCAAGGAAAAGGGAAAAGAAAAAGAAAAAGAGAAAGAAAAGGAAAAGGAGAAAGAAGTACCTATATGCTTCGAGTGCAAGAAGCCCGGACACTATAAATTTGATTATCCTCTCCTCAAGAAATCAAGGAAGAAATTAAGAAAGCAATGATGGCCACGTGGAGTGATAGCGAAGACTCCAGTTCAGAAGAAGAGTAGACTGAAATTGCAAATCTCTGCTTCATGGCACATCAGGATAATGAAGAGGTATGTTCCGACTCTGAAGTTGATTTTACTTTCGATGAACTTAGAAATACTTTCGGAGAGCTTATACATGATTATAAGTTAGTATTATCTGAAAATAAGAAATTAAAAAAGCATGCAAACTATTTTTTTTTATAAAACAATTCTTTACTTAATGATGTTAGTTCTTTGAAAACTAAACTAGATATTTTGGAAAAGAAAAATAATGCTTTAGTTATGAAAAATGAAGTTTTAAAAAGGCCTAAACAAATTGTTTCTAATAATGAGCTTTTAAAGAAAAACAAGGATTTAGAACTTGAAAATGCTAAACACAAAAATGAACTTGAGAAAATCAAACCTTTTGTTGATAAGTTTACTTATAGTTTAGAAAAGCTGAATTTACTTTTAAATAATCAAATAGTAGTTTTCAACAAGGTAGGTTTAGAATATAAACCACAAAAGCAACAAAATTATTTCAAAAACTTTTTTGTACCTGCATCATCCAATATTACCTGTTTTACTTGTAAAAAATTAGGTCATAAATCATATCAATGTAATTTTTGAAAAATCATGTCTTCTAGTAAAGTGTGGGTTCCAAAAGGAACCATTTTGAATGCTAACCCGAAAGGACCCAAGTTAGCTTGGGTACCTAAAAACAAAGCTTGATCTTATTACAGGTGTGTCTTGCAACCAAGGAAAACAAACGAATTTGGTATCTTGATAATGGTTGCTCAAGGCACATGACTGGAGATATGAAGCAATTCACTTCTCTTGAAGCTTTGAATGGAGGGAGTGTGACCTTCGGTGATAATGGTAAAGGTAATATCATTGGAATTGGTAAGGTTCACATAACTCCTAATAGTATTAGTAATGTACTTTTAGTAGATGATTTAAAGCATAATCTCTTAAGTATTAGCCAGTTTTGTGACAAAGGCTTTCAAGTAATTTTCAAATCATCATATTGCATGATTTCTAGTCCAGATTTAAATGGAGTATAATTTATTGAAAAAAGGCATGGAAATATTTATCTTATAGATCTTGATGATCTATCTTTACCTAATGGAGAATGCTTTGTTGCAATGAATTCTACCGAGGAAGAGACTAGTTGGTTATGACATAGAAGGTTAGGGCATCTAGTATGTACCTTATTTCAAAACTTTGCAAAAAGAATTTAGTTAGAGATTTACCTAAAATCAGTTTTGAAAAAGATAGAATTTGCCAAGTATGTCAATTTGGAAAACAAGTCAAAACTTCTTTTAAACCAAAAGAATTTGTAACTACTAGTAGACCACTTGAGCTACTCCATATGGATCTCTTTGGACCAACTAGAACATCAAGTCTAGGAGGCAAGAGATATGGATTAGTTATTGTGGATGATTTTTCGAGATTTACTTGGATTTTCTTTTTAGTACAAAAAGATGAGTCATTTTCTGTATTCATAAAGTTTTATAGAAAAGTTTCAAATGAAAAAGGTGTTTCAGTCATTTGTATTCGTAGTGATCATGGAACTGAATTTAAAAATCAAGATTTTAAAAATTTTTGTAATGAAAAAGGCATAGAACATAATTTCTCTGCACCCAGGACACCTCAGCAGAATGGGGTAGTAGAAAGAAAAAATCGTACTTTAGAAGAAATAGCACGCACCATGCTTTGTGAAAACGATTTGCCAAGGTATTTTTGGGTTGAAGCTATAAATACAGCCTGTTATGTTTTAAATCGAGTTTTGATACGTCCTATTTTAAAGAAAACTCCATATGAGCTTTGGAACCAAAGAAAACCAACTTTGAAATATTTTCGAGTTTTTGTTGTAAATGTTTTATTTTGAACAATGGAAAAGATCATCTAGGGAAGTTCGATGCCAAGTCTGATGAAGGTATCTTCTTAGGATACTCTACATCAAGCAGGGCATACAGAGTATTTAACAAACGGAATTTAGTTGTAGAAGAGTCAGTACATGTTGTATTTGAAGAATCTACTAACAAATCCTCAAGAAAAGAGGATACATCTGATGAATATGCAGGTACTAACAAACTTCAGAAGCTGACAGTGGATGATTAAGCTCAACCAATGAAGAAAATCAAGACAAGGATGAGGAAGAAGACACTCCAATGCATCAAGATCTACCTAAGGAGTGGAGGTATGCTCATGGACACCCTAAGGAATTAATCATAGGTGATCTATCTAAACGGGTAAGAACTCGAGCTTCTATTAGAAATGAATATGACTATATTGCTTTTGTATCTCAAGTAGAACCTAAATGTTTCGAAGAAGCTAAAAAAGACTCTAATTAGATCAATGCTATATAAGAAGAACTAATATAATTTGATAGAAATAATGTTTGGACACTTGTAGAAAGACCATCTAATGTTTCAATTATTGGCACTAAATGGGTATTTAGGAATAAATTAGAGGAAAATGGTATTGTCATTAGAAATAAAGCTAGGCTAGTTGCTAAAGGCTACAATCAGGAGGAAGGGATTGACTTTGATAAAACTTTTGCTCCTGTTGCTAGACTTGAAGCAATTAGACTATTGTTAGCATTTGCCTACTTTATGAACTTCAAATTATTTCAAATGGATATTAAGAGTGCTTTCTTAAATGGTTTTATAAATGAAAAGGTCTTTGTTGAACAACCACCTGGATTTGAAAATAATGCCCATCCTGATCATGTTTTCAAATTACACAAAGCACTTTATGGATTGAAGCAAGCACCTAGAGCATGGTATGAAAGGTTAAGCAAGTTTCTTATTAAAAATGAATTTTCTAAAGGAAATGTTGACAAAACATTATTTTTGAAAATGAAAGATAATGATTTATTAGTAGTACAAATATATGTTGATGACATCATTTTCGGTGCTACTAATGAAATTTTTTGTCAAGAGTTTGCTAAGCTTATGCAGGGTGAGTTCGAGATGAGTATGATGGGTGAACTAAACTTTTTTCTCGGACTCCAGATCAAGCAAACTTTAGATGGTATCTTCATCAACCAAGCTAATACACAAAAGAAATTATCAAAAAGTTTGGGATGGAGACTACTAAGCCAATAGGTACGTCTATGAGCCCCTCATGTAAACTAGATAAAGATAAAAATGGTAAATCTGTAGATCAGAAATTATACAGAGGCATGATAGCCTCTTTACTGTATCTGACTGCTAGTAGACCAGATATTATGTTCAGTATTTGCATATATGCTAGATATCAGTCTGAATCTAAGGAATCACATCTTATGGCTGTTAAGCGCATTATTAGATATATGTTTGGTACTATTAGTATTGATTTGTGGTATGCTAGAAATTCTTCTAATGAATTGATTGGATATTCTGATGTAGACTTTGCTGGTTGTAGATTAGATAGAAAGAGTACTAGTGGAACTTGCCAATTTCTTGGAGTTAACTTAATCTCATGGTTTAGCAAGAAACAAACTTCAGTTGCATTATCCACAGCTGAGGCTGAGTATATTGCAGCAGGAAGTTGTTATGCTCAAATCTTGTGGATTAAGCAATAACTTGAAGACTTTGGAATCAAGTTGGCTAAAACTCCTATTAAATGTGATAATACCAGTGCTATTTGCTTGACTAAAAATCCTGTTCAACACTCTAAGAGTAAGCACATTGAAATTAGGCATCACTTTATTAGAGATCATGTAGAAAACAATGATATTTTGCTTGAATTTATATGTACTGAATTTTAATTAGCTGATATTTTAATTAAACCTCTCATGGAAGATCGATTCTGTATGATTAGAAGAGAGCTTAGGATCATCAATTCATTTGATTAACTCTTTCCTCCCAATTTGACTCAAACTAGATCAATTTAACCTTATTTATGATAAATCATGATTGATCATTACTGATTTGACTCCAAAAACCTGTTATTTCAATTGATTTTGATCATTCTGTGAAATCTCTAATTTTTCAGTTTTTAAGTCGATGTGTCAACACATGCGTGAGTCGACACATGCCCGACAGCAAACTGAGATTTTAAGGATTTCCGAATCGTTTTTCTCCCAAATTTCATTCTCCTCCAAGCCGACACTTCGATTCCAGGTATCCATCCCATTCATCCTCTCATTTTCTTGCTTTTACCCGCCATTTTCTCGGATTTGAAGGTTCGGTGGTCGTTTTTTGTTGGATTTCCTCCTAGGTTTTAGCTCTTAAATCCTAGAAACTCCTTATTTCCACCAAAAACCTTGCCAAATCGTTGTTTGTTGACAATGGGTCCTCGCAAACAAGTCGTTCACCGACCGCATCAGTCACAGCATGAAGAAGAGCGGAGAACGAAGGCCCGACACGAGTCTAGAGCTCCGGATCCACCTGCACGACCGTTGTTTACACCTTCTAGCTGGATGAGCTCCAAGACAGTGGTTGGAGGACACTGAGTGGACTTCTCTTTCTTAGACCAGCAGCATTTTAGGATTGGAGATTGGATTAGACATGCTGGTTTGGCCTCCTTCTATTCGCTCAGTGAGAGATACTATCCCGGGTTGATGAGAGAGTTCTATGGATCACTTGCCCGTGGATCAGATGGCTGGATTGCTCAGGTTAGAGGACGAGATATTTCCATTTCAGCAGAGATTCTGAGCAGAGTATGGGATATACCCATGACTGGATCAGTTATTGACAGTCTGTTGGACAGAGTTAGCGGCCTCCGGTATATTTTTGAGTCCAATATCTTACCAGAGGGAGCCACTGTTCCTGTATCGAGACTATCTGCGGAGATGAGACTGCTACATCATATTGTCGCCTGGATCTTCTGCCAAAGACCGGTCATTTCGACTACATTATCGAGCGAGAGTTGCTGGTGATGGTCTCACTGATTCCTCGGACGTCGATTTGTCTTCCTGTTTTGATGATTCATCAGATTACTGAGGCGGTGTCTAGTTAGCGGCTCTGCTTGCCATATGGCATGGGATTGACTGTACTATTTCGAGAGTATGGTGTTAGCTTCTAGGATGAGCCTTATCGTACTTTGATCCATACCGATGTATATGACATCAGGTCACTACATCGCATGGGTTATCATTTAGTCCAAGGCCAGTGGACATGGAGGACATCAGGACAGGCCGAGGATAGAGCCGACATTGATGAGGACATAGCAGAGGAGGAGCAGATTCTTTCAGATGAGGCTGGACCGAGCGAGACATAGCCTGAGACGGCAGCATAGCCAGCTCAGCCTGATCCTTCTACATCTGCCCAGCCATAGCCAGCACAGACGGAGACTCCTGGTGTTTCAAATACTCTAGAGGACAAAGTCATGCATAGAGATTGATGTTTTCATCATGAGGCAGCGTCTAGACATTTTTATTGATGAGACGAGAGAGAGCCACATTGGTCTTAGTGATGGCATTTCGGCTATTCTCTCAGCACTGTCCAGATCTTCAACGAGTGCTCCTTCTGCAGACACAGTTCTTGCTTCTGTTGATGTTCCTGCTCCAGCACCAGCTGATGACATTGCTGATATCGACACTGGTGTTGGGACTACTGTTGGAGATGGAGATGGAGATACAGTGATTGGAGATATTGATGGAGATGAGGAGACTGACTCAGACCATTTCGATATTACCGATCTTACATCAGAGCCAATTATGGAGGTGACGGATGATGTGCCTGCGAGCCCAGTTGACCCCTCCTTCTCACCTGCTCCGATACCTGATCCATCCTCTCCTACCAGATCGGTTGATTACACTCCAGTTCTAGTTCCTATTCCTATTCTTAATCCTGTTGTTGATTTACCTGTTGTTGACCTACCTAACACTGATATTACATTCATTGATTCTTCTGACATTCAGACACCTATCAACGAGACCCCCACACTTAATACACATATTATAGATACATCGATACCTTCTACAACTGATATTGTTGTTCTTGATACGCCTGTATCATCAGCTGTTACACCTACTTTTGATAGTCCTACCCTTCATACTTCATCAGTCACTCGAGAGCATGGGTTTTACACACCCGGCCTTCAGCAGCTCGATTCAGGCCCTACTTTTGATCGTACTCCTGCTCCAACTGTTGTTGAGAGATTCACCCTATCAGTTCAGTTCCTGTGGAGGACGTAGCTTCTACCTCTACTGCTTCAGCCAGAGGTCAGACTTATATTCATCGCAGAGGATGTGGATGCCATACCCCTCCTCAGCCGACCAGGACCAGACTTCGAGATCTATGATCAAGATGGCTGCGAGCTCGATCTTTTACTGATACCGGATAGATCGAAATCGGTTCATCTTTTGATGACTTGATAGATGAGGATTAGGACATTGATGTACTTCTAGATAGTTTTGTTGAGAATTGTGTCCCAAAGCCAATCGCCTGGGTTGTGGGCGGTTGTGCTAAAGTATTATATTCTTTTTATGAATTAATAAAATATTATTTATGGCAGCTCATCACATACTAAATTTTCCTAAAATGAACTCTTTCCATGTGATGAAGTCCTTAGGACTACACTGACTTCGATACAGAGAGGATGTATCGAATGGTCCTTAAATCCTGTTCACAACCAAAGGATATATTGTACTGGACAGCAATATATCAAGTATAGGTTGTTGTAGCTCACATCGTTTGGTTGTCCTCTTGACCAAATGAGTGTGGTGACACTGATGTGATCTGCAAATGGGATATGTGATATCTTATTGAACGTGACTCCGTGCAGCCCCTTTCTGCCAAAGGGAAACTCACGATTGGATATGGGTATATGTGTCCCTCTGACCTGAGGTCATCACGGTAGCTTGCAAGCAACTCCCTGTGCTTTGGTGCCGGACTACCCAAATTTTTAATCCAGTGATGGAAGGTTTCTGGGTATAGGCAAGTACTTGTGGAGCAGTGATGCACCAAGATGGAATTGACCTGTCCAAACAGTTTGGATTGAATGTCTCGTAGTATCTCAATTTAGCAAATCCTCGATCGGGGTAGCCCTAGTGAAGGGTCACTGGGCTTGCGAGGTTGAGACACGTAGTGGACTGACTCTGTCTGGGTTGGCAGTCCAATCTCAGTCGTCCTGAGCATTAGAGGTCAAAGGGATGAATTATACGGCAACCATATGCCAGAGGTTCGATAGTTTGCTCCCGCATCTTCGACCTATTCGGACGCTAGGACCCATTGCTAGATGGTTTTCTATGCTGGTACTAGAATTGTTCTAGTGCTACCGTTTAGGTTCAAACCTATGAGGTCACACGCCATAGAGGATAACTCTCTGATCCGGATATCGATTACGATTGGGAATCATCTCGATTTTATGGTCACAGTATTTTTTGAGCACTCTTTTCCCCATTTTGCCCTTGTCTGTGTCAACCGAAAATTGTTCCAGGCTGACCAGGGCTGCGCCAGTTTTTTTCTGAATCAGTTTTGAACTGATTCAGAGTTCGTTTCGGCCTCTAATTGTTTGTGAACCAATTGAACCAATTTTTCCCTTGAACCAAATTTTGAACCGGTTCAATTGGATTGAACCACTTGGTTTAAATGGGAATGGACCAGATTTGTTTGAACCGGTGATTTATTCTCCCATGTGACCGTTTACACGGTATTTTATCGTTGGATTTTTTTCTTAACGCTGGGAGAAACCCAAAGGCCAAAACGACTGAAGCCCATTCGTCCGAACGTTGCTGGCATCTCTTCCTCTCCTTCACCCGCTGGCTTTAACACTGTTTTATGGGTGATTGGCAACTGCTGTCGCTTGGCTTTCCCAGCCTCTCCAACTCCCTCTCCCGGCTGCCTATTTATTCCCAGCTAGTCACCTGTTTCAGTAGGGAGCTGTTGCATCGTGTGAAGAGAGAAAACACCAAGAGTGTTCTTCCCTTTGAGAGGCTGAAAGCTTGATCCTTTACCTTCTATTGAGAGCTGGTTTTAGGAGAGTGTGAGGGAGAGAAACAAGGCCTTAATCCCTCTCTTTTGAAGTGCTCAAATATGCTCTGCAGCAAAGAGAAGTTGCTGCAACTTACCTGTGACTGTGTCCTCTTCCAGCGGCTAGCACCGCTCGTGAGGGAGGTTCAGGGATCCCCCGGCATGTCTCCCCTCTAGAGGGAGTTCCTTTCAACTCCTCAGAGCAACCAGATCGGACTTCCTTTGCTGTTTCAAATCCAAAAGTCCTCCTTTTATTTTCTGCAGTGCAGATTTCCAGCAGCTCTTGGACGGATCGTTTGCTGTGTTTTTTTTTTTTCTTTCCATTGCTGTTGAAGATCGAAGAACATCTAATCCCCAGCTACTGTTCTGATTTGGGAGGAAAAGGAGGTCTAGATGCCACCTTTTGATTGCTATTTTGAAGAGCAAAAACAAAGGATTCCAAGCATCTCAAGGTTGAAGACGGCTGGAATAAGTTTATCCCACTTATTCCAACCTATTCCAGCTTTATTCCAGGGCTATTCCAGGTGGAATAAAGGTATGGAAATATTTTATTTAAATCATGCATAATTAGATCTATTTGTTAATATATTTTATAAATATTATATGCCTTGTTACATGCCTATTTTTAATACATGCAACTTGAATAGATTAGGTTCTGGGCATTGCAGTTTTTCGCTGCGCAATTTTAAAAATGTTTTAAAATCCCCTGTGCTCCCATGCCCTGTTTACATGCCTAGTGTAGGTTTATATCAAACCACCTGCACCTATTTCTTTCAGTGGTATCAGAGCCAGGTTGCATGTGTAATCTATTCCTGTATGCATGTTTATAGATTAAAATTGGTTTAATCTAATAATGTATCTAATTTTCTTTTTGGAACCTAGTTGAGACCTTCACCATGATCGTGGGTCTTTGACACGATGCGGATCGTCTGTGTTGGCCTCTTCAGAAGGATCCTTAAAGAATATTAAAATTTAAAAATATTTTAATTTGATGATACATGGTTTTGGGCATGTTTTTAAATAGGATATGAAATATTTGTAAAATATTTGTATCTTGATGCATGATTTGGTTATGTAAAAATGTTTTACATTGTGACTTAATTAAAATTATTTTAATTAAATCTTTGGCTTATTAAAAACTTTTAGGTTTATGAAATCTAAAACACTTGCATAAGCCATTTTGGGTTACATTGGGTTAGCTGACTAGTTGGGTCCATAACTGGGTTAGACCTAAGTTTAGTTGAACCAGATTAAAAGAAGATTAAACAAAAGTTGTTTAAGGCCCTTCTTTAGAACTATCTAATAGTTAGATTAGTTGATCCATTCATCTAAAATGGATCCAATTAGTGGCTCAGTGGACGCCCGAGTCTTTAGGCTAATCTGATCGAGTCTGGTAAACTGACTAGTGTCGAGGTAGGTTTGGCATTGTGATCATGGTTGTATGAGGCTACCTCTTTCCTGGCAAACTTGGTTGGTATCTAGGAAAGATGGTTAATGGCGGATACTCATCCATGATCTCACCTACCTGGCTAGTCGAGTCAACCAGAACTGATTGGAAAAGCTCAATGACTCGAGTTAACCCATGTCACCTAGGCTGATCAGTCTGACTGATCTATAGATACCCATGGATCAATTTGTTGATTTATATCAACCCTCCTGAAATCTGATTGATTCAGTGGGAGGATGATCCATGTCCTTGTCTTTTCTTCTGTCACAACTAAAAATCCTCTAAAATTATTAGGTCCTTAAAAAGACTAAGTCAAGGTGTTGACAGTGTCTTAGCCTCCCATTAAGTCAGTTAGAAATATGTCCACTAGCTTGGTGTGCATCGGCAGTTCCATAGAACGGTGTACATCTGGCGACTGGAATTTCTATCTGATTGATGATGGTTCAGTGCAACCTCCTTAATGGGACCAGGTGGCCCGGCCATAGTCGAGCTTGATCTTTAGTTAGCTGGAAGCATTGGATTTGTCATTTTAATGGTTAGACCTAACCAGAGACCCGCAATAGGAGGCCCTTAGGCCGATTGGGGTGTTCTCTAAGACAAAATAAAATACTGAAAATTGTTTAGGGAAACAATTGGTTTACGAACCTATCTTTAGGCTCGTATGGGTGAGCTGGCCAAAGTCGGGCTCATGCGAGGCCTATTGGATTTCAGTACCCACTTGAAAAGGTGTTTTTCACGGATTGGAGTTAGAGGCTACCAATCTGAAAAATTAGTGGGAGAAATCTTTAGACTAAAGTCCAAGTCTTTTGGTTAAATTATTAATTCATACACTAATTTGGTCTTATTTTCTTTTCAGATATCTTCTAATTTATCGCTCCGGTCACTTCTCGATAACGAGAAGTTAAAGGGTCACAACTTCGATAGTTGGTATCGAAGGTTGAGAATCGTTCTGGAGCATGAACGGATCCTTTATGTGATAACGGATCCAGCACCTGAAATCCCTCCCGCTAATGCACGGAGTGCGGTCAGAGACGCTTATCTGAAGTGGGTCTCTGATCGGACTACTGTCCGTTGCATTATGTTAGCGGCGATGAACGACGAGTTCAGTCGCAAATTCGAGGAGGCCCAACCTGATGAAATCCTTCAAAAGTTGAAGAAATCCTTCGGCACCCCGGATGATGTAGAACGGTACAAAGTGTCTTATGCCATCTACAATTCCAAGATGTCGAATGGTGGTTCAGTCACTGATCATGTATTGTACATGATCGAGCTGATTGAAAAACTGGGCAAACTCGGATGTCCCTTGCACGAGCAGCTCGGCAAGGATGCGATCCCGAATTCTCTTCCCTCCTCCTATCTTGATTTTCTCGATCATTATAGAATGAACAAGCCTGCAGTCAACTACCATGGTCTTTTGGGGTTGCTGCAGACTTTCAAGAAAGACCACCAACTGAATAAGGGGGTGGTGAATTTAGTGGGAGGAAGTAGAGGTCGTCGTCCCTTTAAGAAAGGGAAGAAGAAAATGAATAAAAAGGGAAAGAAGGTGCAGAATGCTCCTGGCCCTAGTCAGACCAGGAAGTATAAGGCTGATCAATCTTCTGCAGAGTGCTTCTACTGCAAGAAGAAGGGACACTGGAAGAGGAACTGTCCTCTTTATATTGCGTCCCTTGATCCGAGCAGGCCAAGGAAGCAGAAGTCTGCTGAACAAGGTATTTATGATAAAACCTTGTAATTACTCAATTGTTGATACTGCTAACTGGGTATTAGATACTGATAGTCCAATTCACATTTGTAATTCGTTACAGGGACTTCAAGTTAGTAGAAGATTTGAAGATGGAGAACAGTTTCTGAGCGTCGGGAATGGAAATCATGTTCCAGTACTGGCAGTCGGAGTCCTGCGTCTTGTCTTTGAGTCTTGTACTGTCGAGCTAGTCGACTGTCACTATTGTCCTAGTTTCATTATGAGCATAATCTCTGTAGGCCTTTTGGCCAATTGTGGTTTTGAACTATCAATAAAGGGAGATTTTTGCAATGTTATTTTGAATAACTCTGTTATAATGAAAGCTAGATTAAATAATGGCATATACGTACTATCAAGGCCTGTTAGTGTAATGTACACTTCTAGCAAACGCTCAAGATTAGATAATGTCAACGATTTGTATCTTTGGCACTGTACCTAGGTCATATTAACCAAAATAGGATAAATAAGATGTGAGGAGATGGACTCCTCAAGGTCAGTGATTCTGAATCACTGTCAACTTGTGAATCCTGTTTACTTGGTAAAATGACCAAGTCACCTTTACTGGAAAAGGTGAACGAGCTGCAGAACTTCTAAGTCTAATACATACTGATGTATATGGACCGATGACAGCTAGTGCCAGAGAAGGATACAAATATTTCATTACTTTTACAAATGACTTTTCAAGGTTTGGTTATGTCTTTTTAATGAGACATAAGTCTAGTCGTTTGAAATGTTCAAACGATACTGTAATGAAGTAGAAAAGCAAACTGAAAAAAATATTAAAACCCTTTGATCTGATCGAGGTGGTGAATACTTATTCGGTGAATTTTTGACATATCTTGAGGAGAATGGAATTCTCTCTCAGTGGACTCCTCCAGGAACACCGTAGTTGAATGGTGTGTCCGAAAGGAGGAATCGAACCTTGTTGGACATGGTTTGATGGCTTTGCAACTCTGCCGCTATCCTTTTGGGGATATGCGCTTCAGACAGCCTGTTACTTATTAAATAATGTTCCAAGTAAATCTGTTGTCTCCACTCCGCATGAGATGTGGAATGGACGTAAACCCTCAATCTCACACCTTCGGGTCTGGGGTTGTCCGGCTTACGTAAAGCATTTAGACTCAGACAAACTTGGTCCTAGGTCTGATCGGTGTTTATTCATTGGTTATCCTAAGGAAACCAAAGGGTATTTCTTCTACTTGGAGAATGAACAAAAGGTGTTCATTGCTCTTAGAGCTATTTTTTTGGAAAATGAGTTCCTTGGAGAAGGAACTATAGCCTCTAAGATTGAACTTGATAAAGTTCAGCCAATAGAAGAACCTGCACACTCTAAGGACATCGTAGAACCGGCTGTGATTGAATCACACCCAGAACCCATTAGGAGATCCGGTAGAATATCGCATCAGCCGGACAAATACTACGGTTTCTTGGTCCGGGACGGCGATCCCATTGAGCTCGATGAGAATAATGAGGATCCGATCACCTATTTGGATGCACTTCAGAGACTGACTCTGAGGCATGGCTTGGAGCCATGCGATCCGAAATGGAGTCCATGAAAATCAATAATGTATGGACATTGGTTGATCCGCATGAAGGTATAAAACCCATCGGGTGTAAATGGATCTTCAAGAGAAAAAGGGGCGCAGATGGGAAGGTAGAGACCTATAAAGCCCGTCTGGTTGCCAAGGGGTATCGTCAGCGATATGGTATCGATTATGACGAGACTTTCTCCTCCGTGGCAATGCTCAAGTCCATTCGGATCATGCTTGCTTTGGCAGCATATTTTGGTTACGAGATCTGGTAGATGGATGTTCGAACCGCTTTCCTAAATGGGGAGCTGGAAGAGGAGGTGTATATGATACAGCCTGAATGGTTCACATCCACAGATGAATCAAAAGTATGCAAGTTGCAGAGGTCCATCTATGGACTCAAGCAAGCATCTCGAAGTTGGAACTTACGGTTTGATAGGTGTATCAAATCGTACGGCTTCGTTAGGAACGGAGAAGAACCGTGCATCTATAAATGGGTTAATGGTTCTGTGATTGTATTCCTAGTACTGTATGTTGACGATATTCTCTTAATCGGGAATGATGTCGCAGCATTACAAGCAATAAAGGTCTGGTTATCATCTCAGTTCTCCATGAAGGACTTGGGTGAAGCTTCTTACATACTAGGTATGAAGATCTATAGAGATAGATCTAAGAAGCTTTTGGGACTGTCCCAGTCTACGTACATTGACACCGTGCTGAAACGGTTCAGCATGGAAAATTCCAAGAAAGGCTATCTCCCGATAGGTTCTAGAATTACTCTTTCCAAGAAGGATTGTGCGACAACTCCTGAGAAAAGAGAGCGCATGAGTAGAGTACCTTATGCTTCTACAGTAGGCTCTATCATGTATGCTATGACTTATACTAGACCAGACGTGGCATACTCACTAGGAGTAGTGAGCAGATACCAGTCTGACCCAGGTGAGGCGCATTGGAAGGTGGTTAAGTCCATCCTTAAGTATTTAAGAAATACTAAAGATCAATGGCTGATTTATGGAGAACCTGACTTGAAACTTGTGGGGTACTCTGACTCCAGTTTCCAGTCGGATAGAGATGATAGCAAGAGTGTGTCAGGATTTGTATTTACCCTGAATGGAGGAGCGATCTGCTGGAAAAGTTCCAAGCAGGCAACTGTTGCAGACTCGGTATGCGAAGCAGAATATATTGCAGTATCAGATGCAGCAAAGGAAGCTGTATAGTTGCAAAAGTTCCTTGGAGAGCTAGGGGTGGCACCTTCTCTAGATGGTCCTGTTCCGGTGTACTGTGACAGCACTGGAGCCATTGCTTAAGCTAAGGAGCCTAAAGCTCATCACCGCACCAAGCACATTTTGCGGTGCTACCACCTCGTACGAGAGATCGTAGAACGATGCAACATCAATCTTCTAAAGATCGATGGAAAAGAAAATATGGCCGACCCCTTCACTAAAGCCCTCGGAATAAAAGAATTCGACTATTGTAAATGGGAAATGGGTATTAGATACTCTTCTGATTGGCTTTAATACAAGTGGGAGTTGTTGGGAATTGTGTCCCAAAGCCAATCGCCTGGGTTGTGGACGGTTGTGCTAAAGTATTGTATTCTTTTTATGAATTAATAAAATATTATTTGTGGCAGCTCATCACATACTAAATTTTCTTAAAATGAACTCTTTCCATGTGATGAAGTCCTTAGGACTACACTGACTTCGATACAGAGAGGATGTATCGAATGGTCCTTAAATCCTGTTCACAACCAAAGGATATATTGTACTGGACGGCAATATATCAAGTATAGATTGTTGTAGTTCACATCGTTTGGTTGTCCTCTTGACCAAATGAGTGTGGTGACACTGATGTGATCTGCAATTGGGATATGTGATATCTTATTGAACGTGACTCCGTGCAGCCCCTTTCTGCCAAAGGGAAACTCACGATTGGATATGGGTATATGTGTCCCTCTGACCTGAGGTCATCAGGGTAGCTTGCAAGTAACTCCCTGTGCTTTGGTGCCAGACTACCCGAATTTTTAATCCAGTGATGGAAGGTTTCTGGGTACAGGCAAGTACTTGTGGAGCAGTGATGGACCAAGATGGAATTGACCTGTCCAAATAGTTTGGATTGAATGTCTCGCAGTATCTCAATTTAGCAAATCCTCGACCGGGGTAGCCCTAGTGAAGGGTCACTAGGCTTGCGAGGTTGAGACACGTAGTGGACTGACTCTGTCTGGGTTGGCAGTCCAATCTCAGTCGTCCTGAGCATTAGAGGTCAAAGGGATGAATTATACGGTAACCATATGCCAGAGGTTCGATAGTTTGCTCCCGCATCTTCGACCTATCCGGACACCGGGATCAATTGCTAGATGGTTTCCTGTGCTGGTACTAGAATTGTTCTAGTGCTACCGTTTAGGTTCGAACCTATGAGGTCACACGCCACAGAGGATAACTCTCTGATTCGGATACCGATTACGATTGGGAATCATCTCGGTTTTATGGTCACAATATTTTTTGAGCACTCTTTTTCCTGTTTTGCCCTTGTCTATGTCAACCGAAAATTGTTCCGGGCTGACCAAGGCTGCGCCAGTTTTTTTCTGAATCAGTTTTGAACTGATTCGGAGTTTGTTTCGGCCTCCAATTGTTTGTGAACCAATTGAACCAATTTTTCCCTTGAACCAAATTTTGAACCGGTTCAATTGGATTGAACCACTTGGTTTAAATGGGAATGGACCGGATTTGTTTGAACCAGTGATTTATTCTCCCATGTGACCGTTTACATGATATTTTTTCGTTGGATTTTTTTCTTAATGCTGGGAGAAACCCAAAGGCCAAAACGACCGAAGCCCATTCGTCCGAACGTTGCTGGCGTCTCTTCCTCTCCTTCATCCACTGGCTTTAACACTATTTTATGGGTGATTGGCAACTGCTGCCGCTTGGCTTTCCCAGCCTCTCCAACTCCCTCTCCCAGCTGCCTATTTGTTCCCAGCTAGTCCCCTGTTTCAGTAGGGAGCTGTTGCATCGTGTGAAGAGAGAAAACACCAAGAGTGTTCTTCCCTTTGAGAGGCTGAAAGCTTGATCCTTTACCTTCTATTGAGAGCTGGTTTTAGGAGAGTGTGAGGGAGAGAAACAAGGACTTAATCCCTCTCTTTTGAAGTGCTCAAATATGCTCTGTAGCAAAGAGAAGTTGCTGCAACTTACCTGTGACCGTGTCCTCTTCCAGCGGCTAGCACCGCTCGTGAGGGAGGTTCAGGGATCCCCCGACGTGTCTCCCCTCTAGAGGGAGTTCCTTTCAACTCCTCAGAGCAACCAGATCGGACTTCCTTTGCTGTTTCAAATCCAAAAGTCCTGTTTTTATTTTCTGCAGTGCAGATTTCCAGCAGCTCTTGGACGGATCGTTTGCTGTGTATTTTTTTTTTTTTCCATTGCTGTTGAAGATCGAAGAACATCTAATCCCCAGCTGCTATTCCGATTTGGGAGGAAAAGGAGGTCTAGACGCCACCTTTTGATTGCTATTTTGAAGAGCAAAAACAAAGGATTCCAAGCATCTCATGGTTGAAGATGGTTGGAATAAGTTTATCCCACTTATTCCAACCTATTCCAGCTTTATATTCCAGGGCTATTCCAGGTGGAATAAAGGTATGGAAATATTTTATTTAAATCATGCATAATTAGATCTATTTGTTAATATATTTTACAAATATTATATGCCTTGTTACATGCCTATTTTTAATACATGCAACTTGAATAGATTAGGTTCTGGGCATTGCAGTTTTCCGCTGCGCAATTTTAAAAATGTTTTAAAATCCCCTGTGCTCCCGTGCCCTGTTTACATGCCTAGTGTAGGTTTATGTCAAACCACCTGCACCTGTTTCTTTCAAGTTTTATATTTCTAGATAGTTTACTTTCATGCTTACATGTACTTTTACCTTTGTTATGTACTTGATAATACATTTATGAAAAACTTTTTGATTACTCATTCCTATATCTTTGATGGACATGAATGCTATATCTTGAATCGCTTTCATGAATGTGCTTCCTAAAGAAAATATTCCAAAAATAAATGTATTCCCTTTATCTACCTTTTTAATGATAACAAAAAGGGGAGTAATTCATGATATTATTTAAGTATAAATGTGTTTACTTCTCCAAACTAAAGGAGGATTAACTTTTAATTTTTGAAAACCTGAATTTATGAAAGGGGGAGCTTTACCTTTTGTCAAAGTAAATTTGATTCTCAAAACCCCTCTTTCAATATTTTTGAAAAGATTCTCACAAATTTTGTTATGTATCATTAATTCAGGGGGAGCTTTGTTAATTACTGAAATGTTCATAGTAAGAGTATCATGATACATGTTCTTGATGCATTTAAATAAATATCAAAGTTCTAACAAAGCTCTGATACTCTTTATCTTTGAAACAAGCTCAAATTCTATTACTTGTGTTTTGAATGATTATATCTTTAAGTAATGATTGATATACTTAATGCTTTCAATATTGTGCATCCTGATCAATTCTCTTAAAGCTTTACTTTTAAAGCAATTTATACTTAAGGGTTTTGTCATCATCAAAAAAGGAGAGATTGTAGACTCCACTAATTGATTTTGATGATAAGCAAAATAGTTAAGTATAATTTGAGGACTAATGATTTGCTTTAAGTATGTTTTCATTGAAAGGATGCTCACAAAATTTGAAGAAGCCCAATTGTGTTGAAGAACCAAGTTTGAATGGAATGATTGCACAAAACAAGACTTGGACACTCAAAGAAATGGTTGAATGGATGACTAAGTCAAATGGAAACATGTTCCAGCACAAGTTCAGCAATTTATGTACTTTTTCATTGATGTGTCGACTCAAGGTGTTGACACATGACATGATGTGTCAACTCAAGGTGTCGACACATGACATGATGTATCGACACATGAAGAAGATGTGTCGACTTAAGCCGGTACGCAGCAATATTTCAAATGGCATAGATGATGTGTCGACACATTAATCTTATGTGTCGACTCAAGGTGTCAACACATGAATCAACACATCGCCTGAGACTTTCAAGCCACAGAACTTGCAAAAGTTGAAGGAACAGTTGATGTGTCAACACATGGATGCAACGTGTCGACTCAATGTGTCGACTCAACTGAGATGTGTCGACTCAACTGAGATGTGTCGACTCAGCTGATTTTTCCAGAGAATCTGAATGGAACACTTTGAACTTGTGTCGACTCAAAAAGAACATGTATCGACCTAATGTGTCAACACATGAAGAGGAAGTGTCGACACATGGAGTTCTGACAACAGTAACGACTAGTTTTTTCAAGCACAGAACTTGCCCAAATGCCCTCCAACGGCTAGTTTTTCAAGTATAATGGTTAGATTTCGATTTTGAGGGCTTGAAAAGGTATTTAAAGGCTCCAAATCAAATCAAGAAAATATGTATTGAATATCCAAAAAAAGTTTAGAGAGAAAAGAAGAGAGAAGAGCCTTAACTCCTATTCATTCAAGGTTCAACCACTCACAAGCTAAAGAAAGCCTCCAAGCATTCAAAGCCATCAAGAGCATTGAAGATCATTCAATCTTGGGCATTCAAAAGGCTTCAACAAGAGCAAAGCAATGCCACATCAAGCTACATCGACTTATTTGCTTTATTATTGAAAGCTTACATTGATTCTTTATTTCTCCATCTTATATCTTGTAAAGGTTATTTGTTAGTCTATTGGAAAACCAAGTGAGGTTATTGGTAAGCCTTGAAAACCAATTAGGTTGGTGGTTAGCCCGAAAAATCACTAAGGTTTTTGGTTATCCCGGAAAACCAAGGGAGGTTTTTGGTTAGCCTTGTGAAAATCAATTAGGTTCTTGGTTAGCCCGTAAAACCAAGTAAGGTTGTGACTTGTAAGCCTTATAAAATAAGTCGGGTTTTGATTAGTGAGCCCAGAAAACTAATCGGCTGTAATCATTGGATTATAGTGAATTTCCAAGGGGATCTTGGAGAGTGGATGTAGGTGCATTGTTGGCACCGAACCACTATAGATTGTTGTATTTGTGATTTCTTGTTCTCTTCCTCCTTGCTCTTTATATTTTGCTTATTGCTTTTAATTTCCACTGCACTATTACTTTAGAGCATTGCACTTAAATCACAGTACCTTGTTAAATTGAATTGCATATCTTGTCTCATATAGTTTGTAATTTGTATTATCAAGCTTAGCTTTAAATTTTTAGAGACCCAATTCACCTTCCCTCTTGGGTTGCTCTCTGGGCAACACATCATCATCATTCGATCTTTTAAAGATATCTTTAACCTTAACTCAATTCCACTGTCAAAGTCTATGACTCATTAGCTCGAGCTTGCAAGTGACCAAATTCATGTTGTCCTATACTGGTAGCCTCCATATATTGTATACAATATTCCTAGTTTGAGGATAAGAAAACCAAAATTTCTCGAACCTAAAAGGACATCAGTAGGAGACCCCATTGTTGGTGGTGATTAAGATGGGATAGTGATCGAACACAATCCTTTGGATATCAACATGCCTTTGTAGTTGTAATTTCATATGTAGTCATTATGGTCATAGTTAATGATATTGTCTCTGGTGCTCATCTCTTTATTCTCATTATAAATCATATCTACTAGTACGTTTTTGAGTGTGTAAATTCTTGTAACTCACCTTCATTAGTGTTTGGAGGGTTACGGGCATTTTGGGGAGGGGCCATTCCTGCTTATTTTTCTATGTGACATTAGAAAGAGGAAAATGAAAAAAAAGAAAAAAGGCTAGTGATAAGACTTTTATGTGGCAATATTATCGGATATATCTTGGGAAGCTTACTATCAAGAGTTTTGAGCTTCGGCTTTCCAAAGATGCAATCCAACATTGGCCAGCAAAGAGTCCCTCCTCCCTCGCTACTAACAACCATATATGTTTGCAAACATGTGTTCAAATCCGTGACCCGATTCAATCCATATTTCAGGATTCTTGGATCCAGTTGGGATCAAAAATTGGACCTGATTTCAAAATCGGGTTGGTTATGGGTTTTGTATCTATGACCCAACTCGCCATGCATGTAATGTTGGTCCAATTTGAGTCAAGAAAAAATAGGACTTGACTCGACCTAAATTCAATATAGCCTGACCTGGAAACCTAAATTACATAAAACCTTTCTCTCACCCTCAATATCCTTCCAAGTTCATCCAATGAATTCTCATTTAAACTACACTCCAAGAGAGGAATAAACCAATGATTTTATTATTTTAGTCAATTGTTGATCAATCCAAGTTGCCGCCTTTCAAATCTGTAACGGAATGTCCCTTCCATCTACATAAAAAACAAAAACATCTCCTCTCACTTATTATATTTCAAAATTTATAATTTGTTTTCTTAGATTCTTGTTAATAATTCTCCAACATATAGATATTTCTTTTTAAAATTATAGTTTATAAGCTTGCACTCTAAGAATGGTCATATTTTTGGATCATATTAAAAGTATTTTTAACAAAAATATATATTTTGAAATTAAATTTATAATTTTACTTAAAAAGCTTTATAAGTTTTATATTAGTTTTCAAGTATTATATTTTATTCAAAAATAATAGCTAAATGCATAATCTGAATTGCAGACTCAACCAGATCAGATCATGTCCTGAACTTGAACATTCTATGTTGGTTCTGGATTATACTTGACCCTAACATGATTCCAATTCCAATGGATCTAAAATCTTTTTAATGAATTTGACCCAACCCGACCTAATCAGCTAGTAGGCTAAATCCAAGTCCAAAATCAAGATCCAAACATAATTGGATGAATGCCAAACATGCTCCAATCTGGCATGACCCATTGCGCCTTTACGATAACATCATCTAGCCTTTTTTTTCCTCACTCTTTATCCAAAAATAATTCCAATGTCATTGCCAAGATGAATATAGATAGCCGATACACATATGCCTACTTGTGTTTTTTTTCATAGTTTTAAAATCATTGTTATCTATTTTGGTGTAGGGAAGAATCTCCTTTACAGATCATTGGTATCTAGGTACAATCTTTTTATCATTCGATGTTTATTTTATTGAAGCCAAAATCATTAAAAATCAGGCTACAAATTAGCCCATAAAATTCTCTCCACCTCAGTATAGAGAAGATCACGAAAATAACTCATGCACGGGCTAATCTTGATTTGGTTTTCCATTTCTATAATTATAAGAAGAGATATTCTGAAGATTCTTTTCTTTTGATTTGATCTTCTACTTCCAAAATTGTAGGAGGAGATATTGTGGAGATTGGTCTTCCATTCCATAATTCTAAGAAGAGATACTAAAGAGAATTTCTTTCTTGATTTGGTGTCACATTTTCAGAATTGTAGAAGAAGATATTCTCTCGATTTTATCTTCCATTCCAAAATTGTAGGAGAATATATTCTCTTGATTTTATCTTTTAATTCATAATTGTAGTAAGAGATACTATAGAAAAAAATTTTGATTTGATTTCCAAAAATATAGGAGGAGATATTCTTAATTCCTCATGTATAAATTTTAAATACAAGATTAACGAAAGTGAAACGAATTTTCAAATAATTCTTTCTCAATTTTTTTTTATGAAATCAGAGCCATATTAGGGCACAAAGACCTTTCACCATGTCTCTAACTCTTCAAATCCAAAGTTCCCATTCCCTTCAACCAGCAATGTGATAAACTTTGTCACATTGAAACTAAATGATAATAAATTTTTGCTTTGAAAGACACGAGTACTATCTTTGATTGAAAGTTAGGACTTACTTGGCTTCCTCACAAGAGAGATACGTGCACCACTATAAATTTTGACTCTAGAAAATGAAGTCGAGATAAACAATCGAACTATATATCATGGATTTGTACTGACCACCTCGTGAAACTATGAATCATCTCAGAAGAAGTCCTCGGACATGCCATCGAACTCCAAACAGTGATAAAGGTATGGAAAGCCATAACCGATCATTTTAAGCAAAGCTCAATTGCCCGAGAGTTTGATCTTCTTGCTCAACTACAAGACATCCAGAAAGGGAATATCTTTAATTGCTTATTTTTGCTAATTTAAATCTATTTGTGATCAAATGCAAGCTATTGGTAAATCTATGTCAGATGCTAATAAGGTTTTCAGTTTGCTTGAAGGCCTTGATGATAGGTATGAGTTATTTAAAATGACTATATTCAGACCTCCTCTTCTATCATATGTAGAAGTAGTTCCCATAACTCCAAAGCTATGAACTATGTAATAAGCAAAACATGAGCACTATCTCAAATATATCCATGGCCTTTATCTCATAGCAATATCATGGTAGCAACAAGAATAATCATGGGATAGAAGTAGACCACAGTTTTTCAACTCAAAAGCCCGTGATTTGCTCAAGTGAACCAAAGTGGCAAATATTTTTTGGATAATAATGATGTTATCCAACAGTCCAGTTCAACCAGCTCCACACTAAACTCAAACATATGAGTTGAGCCTCTCATTTGTCAGATTTGTAAGAAAAAGAGGCATGATGCACAATAATGTCGGTATCGCTTTGACAATAGTTATCAAAGTGGTAACATACTCAGGGTCTAGTAGCTCTACATATCCCGGATCCTCAGGATGATAAATGGCATCCTGACACCGGCACCAATGCTCACATCACTGATAAACCAAGTAATCTTCTGAATTTAGTTCCTTACCACGGCTTTGATAGTGTGATGATTGAAAATGGTACGCCACTGCAAATTACTTATGTCAATATCGGCCAAATTGGTAGTGACATGTGTCATTTTTCACTTCGCAATATTTTGGTTGTACCAAAAATAAAGAAACTTATTTTCCATATCTCAATTAACAAGAGATTATCCATATTGCTTTGAATTTAATTCTTTTTATTTTACTATCAAGAACTCTAGGATACACCAGGTGATGATGTAAGGAATTAATCTTCAAGAACTGTACACCAATAAAGTCTGCATTTTATTGCATTTTCTTCTTAGAGGACTAAGGTAGCTGATGAATAGACTTAGCATTACCGACTAGGCCATCAAAACAATCATGTTTTACAACATCTATGGAGCAATATTTTTATTTCGGTAAATAAGCCGATTGACACCTTATGTACCAGTTATCAGATTAGCAAAAGTTTAAAATTATCATTTTATTTATCTGACTCTCATTGCTCTAATCCATTGAAAAAAATATACTGTGATCGTTAGAGACTCATCCTAGTTTCTTCACTACAAAAATTTTGTTATTATGTGATATTTATTGATGATTTTTTTTGGTTACTACTGGTTATATCTATGAAAGTAGAATTAATTTTTTTTGATATTTTTCTCTCATTTCAAAAATTAGTTGAAAATCAGTTTGATATAAAAGTAAAATCTTTTAATCTAATAGAGGGGGTAAATTTTCGAGCAACAGTTTTCTTGCACATCTTTGGAATTATGGTAACAACACTAATTTTTTTATCCAAGTACATCATAACAAAATGGTGTTGCTGAAAGAAAACATCGACATATTTTTGAACTTGGCCTTACTGCACTCTTTGAAGCTTCTATGCCTCTCTGCTATTGGGTAGAAGCATTTATAGCTACAAACTATTTGATAAACCAACTCCCATTCATGGTTCTAGGAAGCCAAATTCCATATTCGATCTTATTCAAGAAGAACCCCGACTACTCTTTGCTCCAAGTTTTTGGATCTCGTTGTTATCCATACATTTGAAACTACATGATAAACAAATTTGACAAGCACTCTCTACCATGCATATTTTTGGAATATAGTGACAAATACAAGGGCTGTCGCTGTTTTCATCAATCAACCGACATATTTATATATCTCGACATGTTATTTTTAATAAGTATAATTTTTCATTTGCTGCTCTTCTCAAGTTACTACTATAACTGAGGGGGAGCTACTACGTTGGGCCACAACTTCTAGTCCAACTCATAATCAAGCCTCTAATGGCAATTGGAAAACACCCAGCCCAACCCTTGTTATGCTCCAATAGCTACTTCAAGCCCAAACCACAATCCAGCATCCACTAAGGATTGGCAAAAGCCCAATCTAGCTTCGTACCTGGTCCAATAACAACTCAACTACCTAATCTTTTACATGTTGAGTCTGATTCTACACGAGAACATGCATGCTTATTCATCAAAGATACACTAGTCATGGCTGACCCAGTAATCACAATATCTGACCAACCAACTCCACTATCGAAAGAAGGTGACATCCATGGCCATAGTCCACTACAGTCCGAGGCTGTCACTTTCTCATTACATCCCATGGTCACTCGTTCCAAGGCTAGCATCTCCAAGCTTAAATGAAGGTATGCTAATATTGCATTATCATCTATTCCTCCTGAACCTTGGACAGTTTATTATACCTTAAAACATCCCACTTGAACCACTACTATGCATGAGAAGTTAGATGCTTTTGCAGCAAATCAAACCTAGAAACTTGTCCTTATGTCACCCCTTGATGATTGTTGCTGATTGCAAATGGGTATTCAAATTAAAGCTTTGTGTAGATGGGATGCTTGACTGATTAAAAGCCCGTCTTGTAGTAAAAGGGTTCCACCAAGAGAAGGGTATTGACTTTCTACAAACTTTTAGTCCAATAATTAAATCGGGCAGAATTTATATTGTTCTATCGGTTGCCACTATTCAAAATTGGCTAATTTACCAACTAGATATTAAGAATGCCTTCTTACATGGTGATCTTGATATTTTTATGTATATGGAGCAATTGCCTGGCTTCCACGACCCGTCCTATCTTGATCATGTTTGTTTACTTCAAAGTACTTTATATGGGCTCAAACAAGCCCTTCGAGCATGGTTCAATAAGTTCAGCAACTTTCTTGTTGGGTATGGTTTCTTCTGTAGCAATGCCGATCTATCATTATCTATCTTTCGCCACGACAATCACATTATTATCCTATTACTCTATGTTGATGATATCGTCCTCACAAATGATTGTTTGCAACTTTTGAACTGCCTTATTCATGCCCCTGGTTAGGTATTTTTCATGAAAGATTTCGATCCACTTAATTAATTATTTCTTAGGGATCAAAGTCAGTCACTCCTTCGATGGACTTTTTCTTTCTTAAAGAAAATATGCTTTAGATCTCTTAGCTCAGGCCTCCATAGAGTAATGTAAGCTGATTGTCATCCCCATGACTAACAAACCTCTACCACTCAAATATGGTGATCAACCATATAATGATCTTTCACACTATCGAAGTCTCGTTGGAGCTCTTCAATATCTTACTTTCACAGTCCAGATCTCTTACTTACAATTAACACTGTGTGTCAATACATACATGCCACAACCGTAGTCCATTTCTAAATAGTCAAATGCATACTTCGATATGTTTGAGGCCAATACATCTTGGGCTTCACATTCTAGTCCATAGCTCACTGGACATGTTTGCCTTTGTTGATACAGATTGGACTGGATGTGAAGTCATACATCGTTCCACCACATGATATTGTACCTTTTTTGACTTGAATTATGTTTTCTAATATGCCAAGAAGCAGCTCACTATGTCTCGATCTATCGTTGAACCTGAATATCGAGCTCTTGCTTTAGCTATTACTGAACTTACATAGATTTCATTTATACTTCATGACATTGGGGTTCCATAACCTCGAGCCTCACTATTTTTTACTGACAACTTATCTGCAATACATCTCATGACTAATCCAATCTTTCATGCTTGGACCAAGCACATTGAGATTGATTATCATTTTATTCAAAAAAAGATTATCCTAAGATCTATTATAACTCACTATGTTCTGTCCTCTACATAACTTGTTAATATATTTATAAAACCACTACCTTAGGATAACTTTATCGATCTATGGAATAAATTTGTTCTCTGGTCCTTACCATGGCTCAATTTGAGTGGGAGTATGGAAACGAAAATTATTAAAAATCAGATTACAAATTAGTATGCAAAATTCTCTCCACCTTAACATAGAGAAGATTATGGAAACAATCCATGCATGGGTTGATCTTGATTTGATTTTCCATTTCTATAATTGTAAGAGGAGATATTTTAAAGATTCTTTTCTTTTGATTTAATCTTCTACTTCTAGAATTACAAAAAAAGATATTGTGGAAATTGGTCTTCCATTCCATAATTGTAGGAAGGGATGCTATAAAGAATTTCTCTCATGAATTAGTCTCACATTTTCAAAATTATATGAGAAGATATTTTCTTGATTTTATCTTCCATTCTATAATTGTAGAGAAAGATATTTTCTCAATTTTGTCTTCTATTCAATAATTATATTAAGAGATATTATACAGAAATTTTTTTTATTTGATTTTCAAAAGTATAGGAAGAGATATTCTTAATTCTTCATGCATAAATTTCAAATATGAGATTAATGAAAGTAAAATGAATTCCCAAATAATTCTTTTCAAAAATTTGTTTATATTTAACTAAGTAGTAATAAAGAGAAACTAATTAGGAAGTCTTCCTTTTCTTTGAGTTGTGAGTTGTGGCACGCAAACTAGATTGTTCTCTTATTGTTTTGGGGGTATCCAAGTGAGTTTTTTCTTCTTTTATCCTAATCTGAGTCGTAGCCTTTTTTTTTTCATTTTTTCTTTCAGATCAATATTTTATATTATTGGCATTCACCATTCATTGATATATTAAAATTTATTTGAATAATCCTGGTTATTTACATGAGGAAGGGAGGAGAAATGAAAGATTGATGGCATCCTTGCTTTTTGATCAGAAATAGTGAGCAAAAGATGGATTGATTTGATTTGATGTGATTTATTTATTTATTTTGATCAGATAAGGAATGAGATGCTATGATTGATTCAATCATCTTTTGCAAAGTTCTTATGAGATATGTTTTTCAATATATATATATATATATATATATATATATATATATATATATATATATATTTTATTTTTTTTTATTTTTTTTTTATTTTTTTTTCTAGAGGACTCAAATGATATCTTGTAGTTGTTGGTTTATAGTGAAGAATTGATGAGAGTTCAGTGTGTCATTTTTTTTAAAAAAAAGTAATTGTTCCTTTTTACTTGCTTTTCTATTGTTTTTTTTATAGATTAATTCAAAAAAACTTTAGAATAATGATGGGCTATATTGTCATTTTCCATAGGAAAAAATAGAAAAATATAGATATATACCAACATTGGAGTAGAGGGTACAGAGCCAAACATAAATTTCCAAGTTCTTGCTTTTGCAATATATTCTATGTTTTAGGATTTTACCCTCTCTACTCTATTTAAAAACAGAAAAATATTAGAATTATAACATCTCTTACTTTTTTTTAGCCAGCCATAAATGTTCTTCAACATGTTATAAAAGATGCTATATTAATTCCTTTCTATTTGTAACAATCACTCTCTCTCTATTTTTGCTCCTCTTTTTATTCTTCAATTGTTGTGTATAAAGCTTTAGCTGCTACTCTCTTTTTTTTTCCCCTCTCTTCTTGTGTATTTTGTTTATCTTCGTAGGAGAAATATATCTTTATTTGGGCACTGATTGGATGACCGAGTCTCCATCGAACACAAAATGCTGTTTTTCAATGCGATAGGGTCTTAAAGCAGGGATAAATTTGCCATTCTATAAAATCTAAGTACAAGAAAGACCGTAATTTCATAAAATTAAAGGAAACCCCATGGATCCCTTCCTCCACGCACAAGTGTTTGACCTATTCTTCCCCGTAATTCTCATGGCTAGCAGTGCCTGGTACACGACCACCTCATAAATTTTCTCTTCTATTCTTATACGAGCCCTTCTATTTTGTCTGCTTTCTTCATCTCAAAGCTTGGTCAATTTCTAAATGTGGCTTTTCTTTTACTAGTTTCAGGGTGCATGAAACCAACCACATCTCATCCTTTCAACATTTTGGCTCTTCTACATTGACCAACATACCCTTTGTGTGGTCTTTTCCAGTGCACTAGGCGACATTCTGCTAGCTTTTGAACAGGACTCCAACAAGCTGTCTTCCTTCTTTCTTCTTTCCAGATTGCTTTTGGTATGAGAAAGAAACAAAGAGCTCCTTCATCTTGTTAATATATTTCCAATGACAAGCTTCATCCATTAAACAATAGATCTTCACAGGTTGGGTTTGTTCTTCTTTGTCTGATCTTTAGGTACAAGGACAAGCACTGATGGAAGGCATGGAATGGAAAGGATGTGTCTGTAGGATTAAGAAATGTGTCCTCGATCTTCTATCGATGGAGGAGGATCTGATCGACGACGACGAGGACTCATGGGAGCTGATGGGAAGGGACCTTCGCCTTAAATCCACCTTCTTATATTGTGATCTCAACCAGCTGATCTCGAATGCAACAGATGAGCACAAGAAGGCTCTCACTGACCTTGCCAACAAACTCTTCTGCAACATGGAAGAGGTAATTAGTTTGTTTCTCTTTCCCTGACCCTGCTAGCTTCTCTTTCAAATATGCCTTCAATTTGTTAATTCATTTATTTTATTTATTGGATGAACCCATTGAGAGATCGAATAAATGGTATTCAGATATTTTAGTTGAAATTCTCTGGATGTGTAGATGATGATCTTTACCTTCTTTTTTTTAAAAAAAAAATTGGGAAATTTTGACTTCAAACATGTGCTAGTCTTTTTCTTCCTTCCTTGTTTATCAAGAATTCAAGTCTATCTTGTTAAGGATGTTCAATTGTTTAATATCTGATCAATGATTTAATTTAGTATCAGAGCCCAGAGGAAAGTCTTGTTTGTATATAAATGCATGTTTCGCGAAGGTGGATGTATGTTCTATATGATTCCTGGCCTTTTTTTTAATTTAATTTTCTCAGACCACCAATTTGTCTAGAGCATCCAATCTAAAAGGTTCGATCCTAGTGGGGCCTCGGGATTCCCTTCTTTCTTTATCCCCAAGCCATCTTATTAGACTAGATACGTGGACTCGTTAAGAGCTTATGGGACCACACAAAGCTCATCATAATTGTTTAAATTAGATTAGAGTGGTTAAGAATTGTTACTTGAAGACCTAGGTTTGCTAGACCAGTTTTATTTCCACTAGCAATTAAATATGGACACATTTTGGCTTTCTGCTGCCTTTGAGTTATTTCTGTTTATCATTCTGTTGCCTTAAGATAAAAGGAAAAGACCATGGTGGTCTTGGTCAATGATTATTATATCATTCAGTTGATTCGATCAAGTTGCGAGGAACTAAGTAATCTTGATGGAGATCTAACTAGGTAGATATATTTTTCATATGGCATCATATGCTGATGAATGCGCTAACTTAATTATTTGATTTTGATTTTGGTTTTGGTTTTGGTTCTGGTTTGGCTGGCCATTTTTATGTAAAATGGCAGCTCGGCTATGCGGTGAAGATTCGAAGCATTTCTTTGATGCAGGTTAGCTACAACGACACAGCTCGTGTGCTGCAGGAAGTAATGGCTGCTCTTATGCCTGCACATTAGATAGATCATTTAGAAGTTTACATGAAGCTTGATGAGAAAAACGATCTCTCTCTCTCTCTCTCTCTCTCTTAGTTTTTCTTTTTCCTCTTGTTGGGAGAATGAGAAGCCCCGCATTCATGTTAAAATGGGGGAGCATATCACACATGTAAATAGAAGCCTGATAACATGGATTTGAAATGAAGTAGGAAGAAAATTTGGGGGTGAAAAAGGGATCATGTCATGTTTGGCATTCACAGACTATTCTACTAAAGTTTTCCATCTCATGCATGTAATCAACATCCAATCCTTGCAATATGAGGTGCGAAGCTGTCTGAATGTACAAGCCTAATATTGTAAGATGGTCCATTTCAGCATTTGCATTGCATGTGAAATGATGCGTGGATGTGGCATGTATTATTATCTCGGTCAATTACTTTGAAGAATGATGGTAATTGGCTGAACAAAATCTATGCACCAATCACAGAGTGTTGTAGGAAACTGACAATGGACATCTCCAATTGCCACATGAGATCGGTGAACTCGGCACTAGCCAAAATAGATGATTTCCAAGTTGGGAGAATGGAGATACAAGATGGGAGTGATACTTGACCAAGATTCTTGGCTTCTAAAAGAGTTCCTAACCTTTTCTATTTTGCAACAACTTGTGATGACAATAATTTCGTGCGATGATATAGCTTACGATGGGGGACACTGACATCTGAATGCTTTGAGACGACATGTTAGTAATCAATATTGCTTCGATTTCCTAATTGTTGATGGTCAGCATTGCAACCTAATCGTAGTTCAATTAATAATTATTTTCTCCTGAAGCATGAGATATCCTGGGAAAGTCCACTTCTCACTTTATACCAATAGCCTTCGGGATACTGGCTATCCCAAGGTTTGCTATTTCGATGCTGGACCCATATTGGCACTATCCTATTTCAATATCAGTATGTATGCCTGGTATGGAGATTGATTCGGCAAATCTTGCTTGTGCTGCCTAATGGCGGAGAATTTGGTTTCCAATTAGCCATAATAACTAAACTCAGCCATCACCTAAGTTTAGAAGAAAACATAACAATAATGATAACAGTGACATCAAGGGGTATCCTGAGATACACGTGGTTTGTGGACAGTGACATCTCATCTAGCCATTGTCCATAAAAATCTTAGAGGAAATACCTTATCCAATAGATTTTGATGAACATATTCCTGCAGCCACTCAGGAGTCGGGACCATTCAAAAATTTCACAATAAGGATGGTATCTCCACCGGCATCGTAGCTCTGCTCCACAAAACTCCTCTCCAAGCTCTGCTACCATCAACAGAGCTGCTCCAAACCAGAACTCATTACCCAAAAGCTCCAGAGGCAATTCACCAGGAGAAGTTTAACAGCTGCAGCTCTCACAACGGCTTTCCTAGTTAAGACAGCCTTCTCAAATTTCAGTGGTGCTTCATGTTTCAGGTTTTGATCCACGGTGACAGACCAGACACCAGAAAAGGATGACGATGGGGTGAAGTTCCATGCACGGGACCTCCGGTGAATAAAAGGCTTCTACGGATTCAAAGTCATGGAGGGAAGCACAGCACTCACTCAGGGAGAGTTCTTCATATCTAAAGCAAGACCTTTACACCATAATTCAGATGAAACCATGAAGCCAAAGAATGCAGCAAAGAAAGCTCCACTCCAGTCTCTTTAACAATGTTGCTGGGGTGGGATTACGATCCTTGATGCATAAAAAAAAAAAAAGAAAAAAAAGAAGACTTTCGTGCATTTAATTGGACTTATTCTGCCTTGTGCAAGACTGCAAAAATCATTCAATGTGTTCTTAATTTTTAGATTTGCAATTAGATTATGCAGCAAGAGACAAAGATGCAAGCATAGTGCAAGAATGCTGTAACAACATTGTCGTATTGTTGATGAGATTTTTGCCACTAACAACTTCAATGCTTTGAGTCTATTTAAAATAATGGGTGAAGAAATAAAAGCAACATCCAGGTTATTTAACATGACAACCGTGATCCATGTTTCAAATCAAAAGGCAGCAAGGCTCGAAGTAGAAATAGCTGACTGCATGACAAATAATCCAAACCCATATGACTAGGAGCTCGGTTCTTTTTCTTTCCTTACATAGGTTTGGGTTAATACAGTATGAAGATTGATTCATTTGTGGCACTAAATCTTTGTCAATGTAGAATGCTGAACGGACATGAAAATGAAGCAAAAGAATCAGTTATCTGCAAGCACCTAAAAATGTTTATCATTCCAAAAGTTCTCTCTCATGAAGCATATACATGGTGACTCTGTAGCAGGATCTCAAAATATTCAGTGTCAGGTCATACTCAGCCCAGGAATGGAGAGGCTATTACTTCCCGATGCTTTGCGCTCCTTAGATATATCAAAACCGGAACTTGACATGTTGTTCTTGATGGTCTATGCAGGGGACGCACATCTCTGGTCATTTCCATGCCTTTACAGAAGGAATTTTTGTAATTAGACTGCAACTCATTTCTAGCTCAGTTACCAGCATCTTGGTTCTTCCTTCAAATGACTACCGCCTGGTGCATGAGCCTTCACAAAGAATACAACGCCAAGGATAAAACAGACTACTGTCAGTGCGCTTCAGACAAATGATCATTATGCATTAGTGGAAAATCAGGATTTTGACCATGTCTTCATTTCAATATTGTAGCTACATAGAAAACTAATTTATATAATATTAGGGATTTGCACACTCTAGAATAAGCATGGTCATAAAAGCTTCACTATAAGGAATACTATATTCTAGAATAATCTTAACAAAATGTTTCAATTGAGAGTCACATAAAAACTTAAGGCTGGATAACAAAACAATATGTTTGGTTTCAAAATGCACAAACAAGGATAGCATATGTTTTGGGGCTGTTTGGATGCTTTTATAAGGTGCTTATTGCACAAATTCAAATAGATATTGATGGAGAGGGAGGTAGTTGCACAGAGAGAAGAAATTCTCTAACCCCTGGTGGCCAAGGAACCCATAATCTTGAAAAAATGGGGATGCTGAACTCCTTTGATAAGGCAATTTACAGTATCCAATTTTTAGGAATTACTTATTCTATATATTTTCCCAGATTTCCAAATACTCTTCTCCCTGTATCAAAATCTTCTCCACATAGTTTACAACCCTTCTATTACCAGCCCAATTTGCATAAATCCAAATAAAATAGCCAATACGAACATCCAAACAGGCCTAATGCTAATTTGTAGCAGATAAGGACAGAAAAGCATTTTGTTTGATTTCATCCAAAAGCATTTTGTTTGTATGAGCATGCGATTAAGGAGCCTCCTTAGGATAACAAATACATGGTAACAAAAGTGCATCAAGTTTAGACAGTAGGGGCTGATAGCTCAACTGGCTAACATGGGTATAGACTGAAGAAGGATATGATTTGCGTTTCTAGACAGAAGCTGACATCTGCATAAAAAGTCAGACATTGATAGATTATTATTAATTTATTATTAATTAAGGTTTGCTTTGTTTTGCTTGATACTCATAACTGGATTCAGTTGTTTGTTTATCTCTAAATCATGTTTTACCAGTCTACGAGCAAGTATCTCTACTTGACTATTGGATTCTAATTTTCTAGGGCGTTATTGCTACAGCTATTCTAATTAGGAAAATTTACGTGGTCTATTTCCTAATTGTCTTTAAACTACAAGCTCCTTTTGTTCCTTCTCTTGAATTATGCATCTCTCTCCACATTATCTCCGGAAGAGTGAGTTTGGAATACAAAATCATCTACAAGAGACATCCACACATTAAACTAGAAAGACTAATTGCAGTGTATTAATTACAATACCAAATGTTGACATTATTTCCAGACAAACCTAACAAGAAGTATTAGAACACTTCACACTTTCACAGTTTTCAGCCATAGGATGTATGATGATATTGAGTTCTGTTATCAGAAAGTGCTTGCTGAACTAAGTTCTAGACAGCATATATCAAGACAAAGCGGTAACATGAGCCTAAATTGGCAGGTGAGACAGAATTATAGTACCACTAGAATGTGAATGCCTGCATTTGGGTGTTAACTGTTTGAAGATTTCTTCCACACTTTCTTATGAGTGTCATTGTCTAGGACCAACAGTACATGTACTGGAGTTAGAAACAGTTGTATTGTCTTACATTTTGCACTGCTTGGACTTTAAGGTTCTGTTTCATATGAAAGTCAGATGAAAAATGGGTTTGCTAACTTTTTGAAAAAAAAAAAAATCAAATATTGGGCTTTCAACAACAAACTCAACAAGCTCAACAAAACAAGCTCAGCAAAACAAGCTTTAGGCATTGGCCAAATATGGTCAGGTCAAGCTAATAGATGTGCCTACAACTTATGCTCTGGTATAATACTTTATTTTAGAATATAGAGATTTGCATCTACATGACCAAGATAGGCATTGAACAGCAACTTTAAGAAGAATTTAGCACAACATTTACAATCAAAATTCAAACTTCACCATAGAATGAGAAATTCTTAAACCTTCATTACAATTTAGAGCACCAAGAAATAACAATAAATGTTGACATTTCTATTTAGAATATTCATTTAAATAGGCACTATAATATAAGTTTCACTATCCACTACATATGAATTGGCTTAACAAATCCTAAATTGATATACTTGTTAATTAACTTTCAAGTTCCCAAATAAGACTTAATCATACCAATTAATTTTAATTATTAGTTCACTTCAGTTTTCAGGATTTTTAGCATTGCGAGTTTCTAACAATTGTCCAAAACAAAACATCACCATGAAAGTGGACTTACCTATTATGTCAACTGATGGAGAACAACCCAATATAAGATATACTAGTGCAAGCATTTATTTATTAGATAATACAGACATTGGATCAACTTGTGAAGTATTTGCACATTATCCCTCTCAATTTTATCCTCAAGTTAACTGTTGTAATCATCATCCTGTATCTTGTATATGAATTAGGCAACTTCCTTAATGAGAAGAAACTAGAAAGGCTATTTTTCAATTTTCCACCAATATCTTTCTTCAACTAATATGACATTAGAGCCTTTGATAATTCTCAAAAGTGATGAACTTTTTAGTTGGTAGATCTAGTCCTTTCCTAATCCAGACATTGGACTGAGTCATATTGCTAATTGTATCAGAAAGACAGAAAGACAATATGGAATTAGAAAAAGAAGAAAACAAGAAAAGACAAAAGGAGTAACAATGGAGAAAGACTGTACAGAGACTAGACAAGAGAAATAGGGTTGCTCAGTAGTGTTGATGTCCTTCTCTATCCACAACGGTTTTCCAACCATAAATAAGGAATAATGGATGGATTTACCCTTTTTAGCTCAATGATTAGCAACTTGCTACACCAGTTCTAATTTACTTTGGAAGATCTATCGTAGAACTTGATCATGATCAATTATTTTGATGGCAAGCTAGCCTACAATACTGATCAATTTTTTTAGAAATCTCCATAAAGAAGGAACTAAATGAAAGCAACATTGCCTGTTCCCCCATTACTATATCTTTTTGCCTACCTTGTGGAGTTCCAGAAAGGAGAGAATTTGAAGAAAGTCACTCATGTGGCACTTTATCATAAGATCCATCTATCTAGATATCATCATATTCATCTAGAAAGCTGTATGCTTTGGAAGAAGGTTGTATAGTTGAAAAGGGTTTTTTTTCACATCTTCAAGATCTTCTCTCACAACTTAACAAATTTTGAGTCTTTTTATATCTTAAACCTAGATTATAAACAATATTATCCTCAATTGTCATGTTGAGCCTTAGTGAGCACAATTACTCACTATGGGCTAGTTGGTTCGCACAAAGGATTTTCCCTCACCATTACCGGAATATATTTCTGGGAAGCTCATTCTGGGAATATGATGCCTGGGGAAGTAGTTTTGGTATGTTTGGTTGATCACGAAAAAGTAGCATATTTCAGAATATTTTATGCTTGGTTAAGCATCTACTTTTCTAGGAAAGATATGTAAAATACCTATGATACCCTTAATAAAAGAAAATATCTTATCCCATTCTATTCATGGCTTTAACGGCATTTTTTGAAAAAAAAAAGATCCTGATTTCCAACCCATGGGAAAGCCAAAAACCCATGTCCCTTATGGATTTTTCTTTTCCATGAAATATGAAAAGTTTATTCCCACAAGAATGCCGCTTCCAGCTTCTCTCCTTTGAAAACTCCAACCAAACAAGAGGGGTTTCTTCATTTTCCTGTTGACCGCATTTTCCCCTCTTCTCTTCCAGTGAACCAAATGGGTACTATATATAGCAACTTGATTGTCACTTAACAATGGAGGTCTTCCGGTGAACCAAATGGGTACTATATATAGCTCTATCATAGAACTTGATTATGACCAAATATTTATGACAGTGGATTAGCCCACAATATCCATCATATTTTGTAGAACATTTTGGCACATCTCAGAGGTCTTCTTCTACAACTTATGAAGTGTGATGGCAAAGTTCATTTTGGTATTGGACCTTGTATGATGTACCGAGACTTAGTACACCTGGTAACGAGTCTAAGTTCAGAGTCAATATAGCATGGTATGCCTGGTATGGGATGGTACACACCAGTATGGCGAACCTTATTTAACAATCTTTTCATATCTCAACACTCTCCCTAAACCTAGATTTCTTTTCATATCTTAACACTCTCCCCAAACCTAGATTACACGTATTAATCATGCATGCTTGAACAATATAGTCCTCAATTATCATTTTGAGCATCCTTGGTCATCATTTTGAGCTTTAGTGAGCACATGTACTCGCTATATAAAGTGACTTGATTGTCACCTAATAATGGCATTGGTTTTGAGACAATTGAACTGATCTTAAATGGTAAATTTTGCAACAATTGGAGTCAAAGCATTATATTCAGCCTTCAAGAAACAAACCATTGGTTACTTTTTTTCTCCTCCATGAAACTAGGTTGCCTAAAAAGTCTATATAATCTATAGATCAATCATTAATTGGATGCAGCACTATCTTAATTTGAAATGGTGTATTTCTTGATACCCTTAGTAGCTAGAATCTTACACTGAGTGTGCTACATCACCAACTTTTGGAAACTAAGCTCCAAACTTTAAGATGTTTCCATGTACAGTGCAACAGAAACTTCATAAAGCACATCAACATACCTCAAAATTCAGTATGCACCTTCTAAAAAACTGTAATGAACTGGCTAAATGCTCCAACTACATATTGATATTGAGTTGAAGGATTGTCAAATAAATTAGGCATTTGCCTAGCTTTCCTGACTTTTTGGATGACATAAAGGCTCACCTATAATTTTAAGTTGGACTCCATGGATGATCCAATTGCAGAGAGTTTTTTCCTTCAATCCAATCAACTCCAAGCTCTCATAGATCACCAAAACAAAAAATCAAGACACTACAAGAAAAACTGAAAGTAGGGTTTCTTAGTCCTATTTACTTTCTTAAAATCTAGTATGCAAAACCAAGGCTCAGGGCTTTGTTTTGTACTAATGGCATCTAGCTTTTGGTTAAAATAGGATGTGTTTTCCCAAAAAAAGAAAATTATAAATTTTCCAAGATTGACCACAAAAATAGATCACAACTCTGAATTAATGCACTCCGCCAAATTCTTCTTGGACTAGTATATACAACCTAGTCAAATTGTTACTACAAATAGTACAATGTGTGTTCAACCAAGTGTTTTATAGCATTAAATGAACTTAAGAGTGAATTCAACTTGCAACTTAACAGACTCTATCAGGGTTTTCGGAACCATCCCGAACACCTAGTTCGGGGCATACCGTACTGTTCCAACCAAGAATCAGTACGGTTCTGTTGACTCCACTAATTGATTTTGATGATAAGCAAAATAATTAAGTATAAGTTAAGGACTAATGATTTGCTTTGAGTGTATTTTTATTGAAAAGGTGCTCACAAAATTTGAAGAAGCCCAATTGCCTTGATGAAGCCAAGTTTGAAAGAAAAGTTTGCTCAAAGAGGACTTGGACACTTAAGAGATGGTTGAATGGATGGCCAAACTAAGTGGAAACTTGTTCCAGCTCAAATTCAGCAGTTTCTGTATGTTTTTCAGTAAAGTGTCGACTCAAAGTGTCGACATATGACATGAAGTGTCGACACATGAGGATGAAGTGTTGACTCAGGCCGGTATGCAGCAAAGTTTCAAATGGTACAAATGAAGTGTCGACACATGGATCAACACATCGCCTGAGACTTTCAAGCCACAGAACTTGCAGAAATTGGAGGAGCAGCTGAAGTATCGACACATGGAAGCAAGGTATCGACTCAAAGTATCGACTCAACTGAGAAGGTGTCGACACATCTGAGATTTCCAGAGAATCTAAATGGAGCTTTTTGAACTGTGTCGACTCAAGAAGAACATGTGTCGACCTTATGTGTCGACTCAACTGAGAAAGTGTCAACACATGGAGTTCTGGCAACAGTAACGGCTAGTTTTTTCAAATGCATAACTCGCCTAAAATGCCCCCAACGGCTAGTTTTTCAAGTGTAACGGCTAGATTTCAGTTTTGAGGCCTTGGGATGGTATTTATTTGCTCCAAATCAAATCTAAACACAAGACATTGAATACCAAAAAAGAGTTTTGAGAGAAAAGAATAAAGAAGAGCCTTAACTCCTATTCATTCAAGTTTCAACCACTCACAAGCAAAAGGAAGCCTCCAAGCATTCTAAAGCCATCAAGAGCATTGAAGATCATTTAATCTTGGGCATTCAAAAGGCTTCAACAAGGGCAAAGCAACTCTACATCGAGCTACATCGACATATTCGCTTTGTCATTGAAAGCTTACATTGGTTCATTATTTCTAACCCTTATTTTTTGTAAAGGTTCTTGGTTAGTCTATTGTAAAACCAAGTGAGGTTATTGGTAAGCCTTGGAAAACCAATAAGGTTGGTGGTTAGCCCGCAAAATCACTTAGATTCTTGGTTAGCCCGGAAAACTAAAGGAGGTTGTTAGTTAGCCTTGTGAAAACCAATTAGGTTCTTGGTTAGCCCGTAAAACCAAATGAGGTTGTGACTTGTGATCCTTGTAAAAACTAGTTGGGTTTTGATTAGTGAGCCCGGAAAACTAATCGGCTGTAATCGTGTGATTATAGTAATTTTCCAAGGGGATCTTGGGGAGTGGATGTACTTGCATTGGTTGGCACCGAACCACTGTAGCTTTTGGTGTTTGTGATTGCTTGATCTCTCTCCTTGCTATTTATTTATTGCTCTTAATTTTCGCTACACTTATATTTTGGAGAATTGTATTTGAATCATAGTACCTTGCTTATATATATTTGTTGAATTGGATTACTTTGTTTTGTACCAAGTCATATTAAGTTAGCTTAAATTATTTTTTTTTGAGACCCAATTCACCCCCCCTCTTGGGTTGCTTACTGGGCAATAAGTGGTATCAAAGCCCTGTTCTCAATGTATAGGCTTTACCGCCTTGAGTAAAGATCTATGGCAGCCCCAATTAGTACTAGTGTAGTTGAGGGACAAGCCTCAAATAGACCTCCATTTTTCAATGGAACAAATTATACTTATTGGAAAACTAGGATGAGAATTTATATGCATTCTATTGATTATACTTTATGGAAAGTGGTAGATCATCATATTCCTTCGATAGTGGTTAATGGTGTTTCCATCCGAAAACTTGAAGAGGATTGGAATGAAAATGACATTAAACAATCCGAGATTAATGCAAAGGCCATGAATCTCTTCTATTGTGCATTAGATCCTAATGAATTTAATAGGATATCTACATGCATGTCTGCCAAAGAAATATGGGACACACTTGAAGTTATCCATGAGGGTACCGATCAAGTAAAGAACACTAAGGTTAATATGTTAGTGCACACATATGAGATGTTCCGGATGGAACCAAATAAATCTATCACTGATATGTATACACGATTCACTAATATAGTTAATGGTATGAGAAGTCTTGGTAAAGTCATGTCTAATGCTGATCTTGTGAATAAAATTCTTAGGTCACTTCCAATATCATGGGATCCGAAGGTGACCGCAATTCAAGAAGCAAAGGATGTGGACAAGCTACCTCTTGAGCAGCTAGTGAGATCGCTCATGACTTATGAGCTCAATCTCAAACAAAAATCTATGGACATGGACAAGAAGAAGAAGGGGATTGCTTTCAAGTCAAATATACAAGAAGAATCCTCAATTGATGAATCTGAAGATGAAGAAGAAGAAGGTAAAGAAGCACTTCTTGCACGAAAGTTTAGAAGATTCATGAAGAGGAAGAAATTTCCTTACAAAAAGAAACATCGATCCAAAGAAAAAGGAAAAGAAAAAGAGAAAGAAAAAGAGAAAGAAAAAGAAAAGAAAAAGGAGAAGTTCCTATATGCTTCGAGTGCAAGAAGCCGGAACACTACAAGTTCGACTGTCCTCTCCTCAAGAAATCAAGAAAGAAATTAAAAAAGAAAGTAATGATTGCCACTTTGAGTGATAGCGAAGACTCCAGTTCAGAAGAAGAGCAGACTGAAGTTGCAAATCTCTGCTTCATGGTACATCAGGACAATGATGAGGTAAGTTTTGAAACTGAAATTGATTTCACTTTTGATGAACTTAGAAATGCTTTTGAAGAGCTTATGCATGAATATAAATTAGTTTTATCTGATAACAAGAAATTGAAAAAGCATACAAACAGTTTTTCTTTTGAAAACAACTCTTTATTTAATGATGTTAGTTCTTTGAAATCTAAATTAGATATTTTAGAAAAGAAGAACAATGCTTTGTCTATGGAAAACGAAGTTTTGAAAAGAACAAAAATTGTTATTTCTAACAATGATCTTTTAAAGAAAAACAAGGATTTAGAACTTGAAAATGTTAAATATAAAAATAAACTTGAAAAGATAAAACCGTTTATTGACAAATTTACTTATAGTTCAGAGAAGTTAAATTTACTCTTAAACAATCAAAGAGCAGTTTTTAATAAGGCAGGTTTATGATATAAACCACAAAAGGCAACAAAAGTATTTTAAAAACTTTTTTGTACCTGCATTATCTAGCATTACTTGTTTTACTTGCAAAAAGCTAGGTTATAAATCATATCAATGTAATTTTAGAAAAATCATTCTTTTGGTAAAATGTGGGTTCCAAAAGGAACCATTTTGAATGCTAACCCTAAAGGACCCAAGTTGGCTTGGGTACCTAAAAACAAAGCTTGATTTTATTGCAGGTGTATCTTGCAACCAAGGAAAACAAAAGAGTTTGGTATGGCAGTGGTTGCTCAAGGCACATGACTGGAGATGTGAAGCAATTCACTTTTCTTGAAGCTTTGAATAGGGGAAGTGTGATCTTCGGTGATAATGGTAAAGGAAAAATCATTGATATTGGTAAGGTTCACATAACTCCTTATAGTAGTATTAGTAATGTAATTTTAGTAGATGGTTTGAAATATAATCTTTTAAGCATCAGTCAGTTTTGTGATAAAGGTTTTCAAGTAGTTTTTAAATCATCATATTGCATGATTACTAGTCCGGATATAAATGGAGTACAATTAATTGGAAAAAGGCATGGAAATATTTATTTGGTAGACCTAGATGATCTATCTTTGCCTAATGGAGAATGCCTTGTTGCAACGAGTTCTACTAAAAAAGAGACTAGTTGGCTATGGCATAAAAGGTTAGGGCATGCTAGTATGTACCTTATTTCAAAACTTTGCAAAAAGAATTTAGTTAAAGATTTACCTGAAATTTGTTTTTAAAAAGATAAAATTTGCAAAGCATGTCAATTTAATAAACAAGTCAAAACTTCTTTCAAACCAAAAGGATTTGTAACTACTAGTAGGCCACTTGAACTACTTCATATGGATCTCTTTGGACCAACTAGAACATCAAGTCTAGGAGGCAAGAGATATGGATTAGTCATTGCGGACGATTTTTCAAGATTTACATGGATTTTCTTTTTAGCACAAAAAGATGAATCATTTTCTGTATTTATAAAGTTTTCCAGAAAAGTTTCAAACAAAAAAGGTGTTTCAGTTGTTTGTATTCGTAGTGATCATGGAACTGAATTTGAAAATCAAGATTTCGAAAACTTTTGCAATGAAAAAGGAATAGAACACAATTTTTCTGCACCTAGGATACCTCAGCAGAATGGGGTAATAGAAAGAAAAAACCGTACTTTGGAAGAAATGGCACGCACTATGCTTTGTGAAAACGATTTGCCAAGATATTTTTGGGCTGAAGCTATTAATACAGCTTGTTATGTTTTAAATCGAGTTTTAATCCGCCCGATTTTAAAGAAAACTCCTTATGAACTTTGGAACCAAAGAAAACCAACTTTGAAATACTTTCGAGTTTTTGGTTGCAAATGTTTTATTTTGAATAATGGAAAAAATAATCTTGGAAAGTTCGATGCCAAGTCTGATGAAGGTATCTTCTTAGGATACTCTACATCAAGCATGGCATACAGAGTATTTAATAAACAAACTTTGGTTGTAGAAGAGTCAGTACATGTTGTATTTGAAGAATGCACTAACGAATCCTCGAGAAAAGAGGATACATCTGATGATTGTGCAGGTGCTGACAAGCTTCAGAAGCTGACATTGAACGATCAAGCTCAACCAAATGAAGAAGATCAAAACAAGAATGAGAAAGAAGATGACACTCCAAAGCATCAAGATATACCTAAGGAGTGGAGGTATGCTCATGGACATCCTAAGGAATTAATCTTAGATGATCCATCTAAAGGGGTAAGAACTCAAGCTTCTATTAAAAATGAATGTGATTATATAGCATTTGTATCTCAAGTAAAATCTAAATGTTTTGAAGAAGCTGAAAAAGACTCTAATTGGATCAATGCTATGCAAGAGGAATTAATTCAATTTGATAGAAATAATGTTTGGACACTTATAGAAAGACCATCTAATGTTTTAATTATTGGCACTAAATGGGTATTTAGGAATAAATTGGATGAAAATGGTATTGTTATTAGAAATAAAGCTAGGCTAGTTGCTAAAGGCTACAATCAAGAAGAAGGGATTGACTTTGATGAAACTTTTGCTCCTGTTGCTAGACTTGAAGCAATTAAACTATTATTAGCATTTGCTTGTTTTATGAATTTCAAATTATTTCAAATGGATATTAAGAGTGCTTTCTTAAATGGTTTTATAACTGAAAAAGTTTTTGTTGAACAACCACCTGGATTTGAAAATCATGCACATCCTGATCATGTTTTTAAATTACACAAAGCACTTTATGGATTAAAGCAAGCACCTAGAGCATGGTATGAAAGACTCAGCAAATTTATGATTGAAAATGAATTTTCTAAAGAAAATGTTGATAAGACTACTTTTGAAAAAGAAAGATAATTATTTATTAGTCGTACAAATATACGTTGATGATATTATTTTTGGTGCTACTAATGAAATTCTTTGTCAAGAGTTTGTTAAGTTAATGCAGGGTGAGTTCGAGATGAGCAAGATGGAAGAACTCAATTTCTTTCTCGGACTCCAAATCAAGCAAACTACAGATGATATCTTCATTAACCAAGCTAAGTGTATAAGAGAAATCATTAAGAAGTTTGGAATGGAGAGTAGTCTAAATCAATAGGTATGCCTATGAGCCCCTCTTGTAGACTTGATAAAGATGAACATGGTAAATCTGTAAATCAAAAGTTATACAGAGATATGATAGGCTCCTTATTGTATCTAACTGCTAGTAGACCAAATATAATATTTAGCATTTGCATGCATGCTAGATATCAGTCTGAACCTAAAGAATTACATCTTATGGCTGTTAAGCGCATTATTAGATATCTGTCTGGTACTATTAGTATTGGTTTATGGTATGCTAGAAATTCATCTGCTGAATTGATTGGATATTCTGATGCGGATTTTGTTGGTTGTAGATTAGATAGAAAGAGTACTAGTGGAACTTGCCAATTTCTTGGAATGAACTTAATCTTTTGGTTTAGCAAGAAACAAACTTCAGTTGCACTATCCATAGCTGAGGCGAGTATATTGCAACAAGAAGTTGTGCTCAAATCTTGTGGATTAAGCAACAACTTGGAGACTTTGGAATCAAGTTGGCTAGAACTCCTATTAAATGTGATAATACCAGTGCTATTTGCTTGACTAAAAATCCTGTTCAACACTCTACAAGTAAGCACATTGAAATTAGACATCATTTTATTAGGGATCATGTAGAAAACAATGATGTTTTGCTTGAATTTATTAGTACTGAATTGCAATTGGCTGATATTTTGACTAAACCTCTTATAGAAGATCGATTCTGTATGATTAGAAGAGAGCTCAGGATCATCAATCCGTTTGATTAAATCTTTCCCATTATTTGACTCAAACAAGATCAATTTGACTTTATTCATGATAAATCATGTTTGATCATTGTTGATTTGACACTAGAATCATCTTATCTCAATTGATTTTGATCTGCCTGTGAAATCCTTGATTTTTGGCTTTTAAGTCGTTGAGTTGACACATTTATGTGTCGACACCAAAATGTGTCGACACATGCGTGAGCCGACACATGAACGGCAGCGGACTGAAATTTAAGGGGTTTCCGAACCGTTTTTTCCCCCAAATTTTCTCCTCCGAGCCGACACTAGGTTGCAAGGTACCCTTACTATTCATCCTTCCTTTTCGTTGCTTTTGCCCATCATTTTCTTGGATTTGGACGTTTGGTAGCCATTTTTGTTGGATTCCTTCCTAGGTTTTTGATTTCTAAACCCTAGAAACCCAAATTTCCACCAAAAACCTTATCCAATCTTTGAATCTAAGCAATGGGTCCTCGGAAGCAAGTTGTTCGTCGACCTCGTCAGTCAAACTAAGAGGAAGAGCGAAGGACAAAGGCCCGACACGAGTCTAGAGCTGCAGATCTGCCTGCATGTTCACTTTTTGTTCCGCCTAGCCGGATAAGCTCGAAGACAGTGGTTGGAGGACGTCGAGTAGATTTTTCTTTTATGGACCAGCAGCACTTTCGGATAGGAGAGTGGATTCGAAAGGCTGGGTTAACCACTTTTTGTTCACTCAATAAGAGATATTATACCGGGCTGATGAGAGAGTTTTATGGATCACTCACCTGCGGAGCAGATGGTTGGATATCACAGGTCAGAAGACGGGATATCCCCATTTCTTCAGAGATTCTGAGCAAAGTATGGGATATACCGATGATGGGATCTATTGTTGACAGTCTGATGGATCGAGTCAGTGGTCTCTAGTGCATTTTTGAGTCCGACATTCTACCAGAGGGAGCCATTGTTCCAGCATCCAGGTTGTCTGCGGAGATGAGACTACTGCACCATATCATCGCACGGATTCTTCTGCCGAAGACCGGACGTTTCAACTATATCACAGAGCGGGAGTTGCTCGTGATGGTCTCACTGGTTCAGCGCATGCTAGTATGCATTCCAGTTCTGATGATACATCAGATTACAAAGGCGTCGACTAGCCAGAGGCTCTGCCTACCGTATGGCATGGGATTGACATTGTTATTTCGGGAGTACGGAGTTAGCTTTGAGAATGAGCCATATCGTACATTGCTTCACACTGATATATATGACATCAGGTCATTGCATCGGATGGGCTATCATTTGGTCCGAGGCCAGTGGACACGTAGGATATCAGGTCAGGCCGACGATCGAGCTGATGATAATGACACAGCAGAGGAGGAGCGGATTCTTTCAGGTGAGGCTGGACCCAGCAAGACTCAGCCTGAGACAGCAGCGTAGCCAGCGATTGCTCCTTGGTCTAGTCCTTCTACATCTGCACAGCCTCAGCCAGCGCAGACGGAGACTCCTGGCATTTCAGATAGTCTAGAGGACAGAGTCAGACGCATAGAGATTGATGTATTCATTATGAGGTAGCGTCTTGACGTATTCATAGCAAAGACGAGAGAGAGCCATATTGGACTTAATCATGGCATCTCGGCTATTCTTTCTGCACTGTCCAGATCTTCAGCGAGTGCTCCAGCTGCTGACACTGCTCCTGCTCCTGCTCATGTACTTGCTCCTGCACCAGCAGATGATATTGTTGACATTGATACTGGTGCCGATACGACTATTGGAGATGATGATGGAGATGAGGAGACTGACTCAGACAGATTTGATATTACTGATCTTACTTCAGAGCCAGTTAAGGAGGTGATGGATGACTTGCCTACGAGCCCTGTTGTTGACCCTTCCATCCCACCTGTCCAGATTCCTATTCCATCTTCTCCTTCTAGATGGGATGATCGCACACCTGTTCCCATTCCTATCCTTACTCCAGTTATTGATACACCTATTATTGATATACCTGATTTTGTTTTCCCTGATATTGATACATCATTTGTTCATAAACCTATCATTGAGACCCCCACTGTGGATACATCTTTTGTAGATACACCGATACTTTCTACAACTGATACACCTGTTATTACATCTGCTGAGACCTCTACTTTTGACTCACAGACTACTGATACTCCTACCCTTCATACTGCAGCACTCATTCGAGAGCTTTTAGCATCTTGACTCTGGACCTTCTTTTGATCGCACACCTCTTCCAGCGATGGCTGAGGTTGTTGTTCCGATCACTTATGTTCCTGCGGAGGATATTGCGTCTACCTCTACTACTCCAGCCAAAGGTCGGACATATACTCGTCGTAGAGGACGTGGTCATCGTACCCCTCCACAGCCGACCGGGACCAGACTTAGAGATCTTCAATCGAGATGGCCGCGAGCTCGATCTTCTATTGATACCGGACCGATTGAGATCGGTTCATCTTCTGATGAGTCTATGGATGAGGATTAGGATTTTATGTACTTTTAGATAGTTTGTTTTTATGCTTATATATACTTTTATCTTTGCTATGTATCAGTTTGCTGTACAAACTCTAAGTTTATATGAAAATCTTGTTCCTCATCTCTATGTTTGTGATGCAAATGAATGTTTTATCTTGAATTGCTTTTATACCTCAATTTCTTCACTTTTAATTGAATAAATTTCTTAAACACAAAAAGATGGTATTTATTATCTAAATGCTATTTCTTGATTATTCGATTTATTTGTTTCCCTACCTTTTTCATGATAACAAAAAAGGGGAGTATTTTAAATGAGATTTAAATTTAAGTATAAATGAATATTTTACAAAATAAAAGTAGAGGAGACAAAATTTTAAAACCCTGAATTGAAAATCATTTACGAAATTCCTTAAGAAAGGGGGAGCTTTACTTTTTGTTCATTTGAAAATCCTTTCAAAGCAAATTTAACCCTTAAAACCCCTCTTTCAATGTTTGAAAAGATTTTTACAAATTTTGTTATTAATCATTGATTCAGGGGGGCTTTGTTGTTTGTTGAAATTTCTTGTAGAGTATCATGATACATGCCTTCTTTGCATTTAAATAAATACCAAAGTTCTGATACTCTCTACCTTTGTAACAAGCTCTAACTCTATTACTTGTGTTCAGAATTGGTATATCTTTAATGCAAGTAATGTTAATTACTTAATGCTTTCAATGTTATGCACCTTGATCAACTCTCTTAAAGCTTTATTTTTAAAAAGCAATTTATACTTAAGGGTTTTGTCATCATCAAAAAGGAAGAGATTGTTGACTCCACTAATTGATTTTGATGATAAGCAAAACAGTTAAGTATAAGTTGAGAACGATGATTTGCTTTGAGTGTGTTTTTATTGAAAAGGTGCTCACAAATTTTGAAGAAGCCCAATTGCCTTGATGAAGCCAAGTTTGAAAGAAAAGTTTGCTCAAAGAGGACTTGGACACTTAAGAGATGGTTGAATGGATGGCCAAGCTAAGTGGAAACTTGTTCCAACTCAAATTCAGCAGTTTCAGTATGTTTTTCAATAAAGTGTCGACACATGACATGAAGTGTTGACACATGAGGATGAAGTGTCGACTTAGGCCGGTATGCGGCAAAGTTTCAAATAGCACAGATGAAGTGTCGACACATGGACCTGAAGTGTCGACTCAAGGTGTCGACACATGGATTAACACATCGCCTGAGACTTTCAGGCCACAGAACTTGTAGAAGTTGGAGGAGTAGCTGAAGTGTCGACACATGGAAGCAAGGTGTCGACTCAATTGAGAAGGTGTCGACACATCTAAGATTTCCAGAGAATCTGAATGGAGCTTTTTGAACTATGTGTCGACTCAAGAAGAACATGTGTTGACTCAACTGAGGAAGTGTCGACACATGGAGTTCTGGCAACAGTAACAGCTAGTTTTTTCAAACGCAGAACTCATCCAAAATACCCCCAACGGCTACTTTTTCAAGTATAATGGCTAGAATTCAGTTATGAGGCCTTGGGATGGTATTTATTTGCTCCAAATCAAATCTAAACACAAGACATTGAATACCAAAAAAGAGTTTTAAGAGAAAAGAATAAAGAAGAGCCTTAACTCCTATTCATTCAAGTTTCAACCACTCACAAGCAAAAGGAAGCCTTCAAGCATTCTAAAGCCATCAAGAGCATTGAAGATCATTCAATCTTGGGCATTCAAAAGGCTTCAACAAGGGCAAAGCAACTCTACATCGAGCTACATCGACATATTCGCTTTGTTATTGAAAGCTTACATTGGTTCATTATTTCTAAACCTTATTTCTTGTAAAGGTTCTTGGTTAGCCTATTGTAAAACCAAGTAAGATTATTGGTAAGCCTTGGAAAACCAATAAGGTTGATGGTTAGCCCGCAAAATCACTTAGGTTCTTGTTAGCCCGGAAAACCAAGGGAGGTTGTTGGTTAGCCTTGTGAAAACCAATTAGGTTCTTGGTTAGCCCATAAAACCAAGTGAGGTTGTGACTTATGATCCTTGTAAAAACAAGTTGGGTTTTGATTAGTGAGCCCGAAAAACTAATCAGCTGTAATCGTGTGATTATAGTGATTTCCCAAGGGGATTTTGGGGAGTGGATGTAGGTGCATTGGTTGGCACCGAACCACTGTAGCTTTTGGTATTTGTGATTGCTTGATCTCTCTCTCCTTGCTCTTTATTTATTGCTCTTAATTTTCGCTGCACTTATATTTTGGAGAATTGCATTTGAATCATAGTACCTTGCTTATATATATTTGTTGAATTGGATTGCTTGCTTTGTACCAAGTCATATTAAGTTAGCTTAAATTATTTTTTTTTAGACCCAATTCACCCCCCCTCTTGGGTTGCTTACTGGGCAACAGGTTCAATCCTAAAAAATGATTCGGAACCCAAGCCATAAAAAATAATCTGAACCGGACCAGTATAGGTCGGTTCGGTATAATACGGGTCAGTTCGGACCATTATGATCTGGTTCAGGCTTAGTTCGGCCTGATTCGGGTCCGGTTCAGGTCTGGTTCAGTGATCCTTGCTTGAGAGAAAAGAGGAAGATAGTTTTTTTCTCAATTCACCAAGACCGATGCATATACCGATATGGTATAATACCGTACCGAACCGATCGCTGACCGCAATGGGTCCCGATACCAGTTTAACAATCCTTGGATCATATAGTAGGCTATATATCATCATAGTAGTCACAAAGCCAATTATTTTGACACTTATGATATGACAAAAATGGACACCATATGAGAAAGATATGGCCTTCAAAAGTTAAGTTGCAAGATCAAGGTCAAAATATAGAGGATTGTGCTCCCAAACCATGTCTAGACCTACCTAAGGTGGCCTATTTGATGTGCAATGAATTTGATCTCTTGGATGGGGGGTTCCTTTGTTTAGGAGTTTATCTCCTACTATGTCAGTTGTCAATTGAAGATGAGGACACTCTTAATTCCACTTCTCATAAATGAACCACTTCACCAATTGGATAATTGGCCTTTTAACTAATCCAAAACCATTGTCCATCACCAAGTTTCTACAACCTTTCTTTCCAAGATGCAATCCTCAGTAAATATCTTTGCTTACTTCATAGATAGGTTGACCATGGGTGACAAAATTCCGATGACCTTGGTCTTCATTTATCATGGAAGGCTTAAAGGCTTGAACAACCTATGGCATTTTGAAAGAGCAACTACCTACAACTATGACCATCTTGTTATGGGGAATCTGACACACCATCTTACAAAAACTTTATGTTGCCCCAAACAAATAGTCCTAGCTATTTCTGGACTTTGGTAATCCTTCAAGGAAATTCATAAATTACACTCCTTAGGTCTGCTAGGAACTAGCAAGTTATACAAGCCTAACTTCCGCATAGAGGTTTTTGATCATTTGATGTGCTGCACAAAACAAAATCTTCAATGAATTGAACCACATCTTATTGCATCTTAAAGTTATAAACACTTATTCTCAAACCAAGTGTCTTTTCCACTCCAAAATACCCTATAGCATTTGAAGTATGAGCCTCTTTAATCCATTGTACCCTAAGAGCAACTTGAGGAGCACAGAATTGTGTTCACCTATATAAAAGTTCATCCTTTAGTGTGAATTTTTTCAAATGTCATTTCCTTAACTCCCTATCTTCTCCTTAAAATCTGAATCTATCATAGACAATCGCATATGTCCCACATCACAAAATGGTTGCATGTACATAGCAACCAATAACCTAGAGATAATTGATGGTAGAGGCCTAGATAACATGTTAATCAATCTATATTTACTCCTTTGTTTGTAGTTTGCTGCTAGGTTGAATTGTAGCAGAGAGGACGTTCACCTCATTTGCCAATTTTGCTGCAAGTTAAACCACAAATTAAAGAGGATTTTGACTTATATACATGGTGATCTTCTTATTGAGTAAGTATTGAGTAAGTATCCATTAAATGCTTCATGGCTTGGTAAAGAGCACACAACTCCTTATCGTGATCAGATTAGTAAGTTGAATTCTCTAAAACATCTCATAATGATATATTATCGGTCTCCTACATTGAAAAAGAACTATCCCTAGCAAGGATCGCCAAATCGTGCCGTACCGAACCGGACCAGCGGCTGGCCGGCACGGTTCGGCCCTATAAAATGGTTCCCTAATCTCCCAAATAAAAAAAAAAATTAAAGAACCGGCCCGAACCGCTACGAACCGGTCGGTTTGGCCAGTTTGTGACAGGTTCGGTCCGGTTCGAATCGGTTCGTACCTTTTTTTTTGGCTTTTCCTATTTGGCACTATAGCTAGAGTGTGTGGGGGGTGTTTTAATAACGAAAGAGAGGCAAAGAGCTCTCTCTATCTCTCTTTTGTGGTAGAAGGTTAAACCAAAGGAGAAAAACTCATTTTTTCTTATTTCAAGACAATCGGAAGTCCAGAAATTGAAGAGCAAAGTAGATTCAAGGTATGTAGAGCATCCTTTTTTCCTATTTCTCTTTTCCCTCTCTTTTTTTTTTGAAATTCATGAAAATTAGAAAATTAAGGAGAAATGCTGTCAATTTTTTTTGTTGGGCATGATTTTAGAGTATGTGGACCATGTGGTAGATTTAGGATAGATCTATACAATGATACTAAGATCTTGATTTTTTATTAAGTATATAATTTTTTAAATTAAATATTAATTTGGATTAAAAATAATTAAAAAATAATTAATTAAAAAATCATAATTATATATTATTATTATGGAGCTCGTAAGCTACTCTCATTATAAATTTCATGTCGATTTATCCAAGTTTTGATGTGCCTTGTGAATAGTGCTTTATATTTTAAATTAAAGAAAAGTATCATTTAATGCATTTTGAGGGTCTTAAAAAAATATATATAGCATCTATGATCGGATCCTACATGAATCTAAGATCAAAAATCTTTTTATAATATCTTTATTTTTCATATTTTTTAAATTCAAAAAATAAAAAATATTTATTTAAATTAATTTTTTTAAAAAATTAGGTTAACAAAGTATTAGTTAGTATACATAATTATTAACCTTACGTATAATTTAAATTTTCAGGTATAGATCCATCGAGGAGAAAGAAGGATCCGGAGCATGATATTTGTTGGTTGTATGAAGAAATGTTATCGGGTCAGCATCACTGGAGATATAAATGGTACAATATAAAATTTAAAGATGGGAGGTAACAAGGTTGAAGCAGCCTTGGCTGGTAACTATTCTGATATATATGCATACCGATAGTATTTACAGGACCCATCAGTTGATGATAAAGCATTTTGCGGATTTCAAAGCTAGAAAGGAAAAGGTACAAAGAAGAAGGTACAGATGGACCGCAAAGCTGTAGAACCACATTCTTATTACTTTAGAAAGTCGGAGAGAGCATCTATTCCTTCTTATGAGGAGGCACAGATGAAGGTTGTCATTCAGGCGAACTTGTTATATGAGTAGAGGCAGGCAAAGGAGACAGCCAGGCATAGTAGCGATTTAGGCCATCAGCTTTTGAGTCAGGATCGGGATCTAGCTCTACCAGAGGCCCTGTTGACTCTGGTCTTGATTTTGATGATTGACAAAATGTTTAAGTATATATGAGTACTAATTATATTTTAAGTGTGTTTTTTCAGATCTTAGTACTCATCCATGTTGAATGAAGAAATGCTTGTATTTCAATTGAAAAAATCCTTAAATTAATGGAAAATTAAGTATATGGACTTTGAAATTGATATGGAAGAACTTGAAGAGGTTAAAGTTTCAATTTGAAGAAGTATCAGCAAAGTTTCAGCATGGCATAGGCAAGTGTCGACACTTGGAAATGAAGTGTCGACACCTGAGGATCAAGTGTCGACACTTGAAGAGTGAAGTATCGACTCAAGGCCTGAGAACAAGAAAAATACAGAAAATATGAAAAATCAAATTGGCTGTGAATAGTGTTCTAGTGTCGACCTACTGTAGCAAGTGTCGATACTTGCACTGTTCAAGTGTCGACACTTACTGTTCAAGTGTCGATACTTACTGTTCAAGTGTCGACACTTGACTGTAACGGCTAGTTTTCAAAAGCTGCAGAACTTCTCCAACTTGCTTCAAACGGCCATATCTTTATCCCCAACGGTCATAAACGGTCATCTATGGTTTGGAGAGCTATATAAACATCAAAAATCAAATGGGGAAGTAATCCTTTGGTGAGATTTTTGAATATTCTTCAAGGATTCAAGAGTTGAGTGATTCAAAGCCTTCAAGCTTCCAAGTTTCAAATAGAACATTCAAAGTCTACATCCACAAGCATCAATCAAAGGCTTCATCAACTTGAAGACAAGATCTTCATCAACATTCAAGGGCTTCAAAGAGATATTTGCTTTATTTTAGAAAGTTTTTATTGTATTTATTTATACTTGCTCTTACATTGTTTTACTTAAGGTTTTTGGTGAGCCTTAGAAAACCAAAGAGGTTTTTGGTAAGCCTTTGAAAACCAAAGTGGTTGTTGGTGAGCCTTGAAACCAACTAGGGTTTTACTTGTGAGCCCAAAGCCAAAACAAGTTATTTAGGTTCTTGGTTATCCCGTAAAACCAAGGGTGGTTGTTGGCGAGCCTTGAAACCAACTAGGGTTTGACTTGTGAGCCCGAAGACAAAACAAGTTGTAAAGGTTGTTGGTGAGCCTAAGTTATAAAACCAAACTTAGTGAAATTCCCAAGGATGGCTTGGGGAGTAGATGTAGGTGCTTGGTTGGCACCGAACCACTATAAATCTTTGTGTTTGTGTGATTGTTCTCCTTATGCTTTTATTTCTTTATTTCCACTGCATTTATTTGAAATACACAAGCACTTGAATTGCATTAGCACATACTTGCTTTAGTTCACATTTTGCAAATAGTACAAAAGTTTTATAAAACCCAATTCACCCCTCCTCTTGGGTTGCCTACCTGAGCCTACGACCCGTCAGGAGAGGCACTAACCATATTGCATCTATGTTGCGAGCATTTGGTAGTCAAAAGAAGTCCTCCAGGAACATTCTAGCAGAGCCACTATCCATGATGTCAATCCACTGTCCTTCCTAGCAGAGATTCCAAGCAACAGAGGATTGACACTATGCTGAAAAAGGATAAAAAGAAGGATATGTGGAGGGCCATCAGATCCTTGTTCCATTTCAGTCATATCCCAGCGCACGCAGTAGACAATCCATATTATCACTCTGCTATTTCATCTATACAGGCTACCGGTGCAGGTATAAATCTTCCAGGATCGAGGGATATTTATGGTCAGCTTCTGGACAGTAATAAGGAACTAGAAAATTGATTGCCTCCTATCAGAGCAAGTGGCCCATGTATGGGTTGACAATAATGTGTAATGGTTGGACAGGTCCTACTAGACGGAGCATCATCAACTTCTTGACTTATTATGATAGAAAAACTTTTTTTAGAAGTCTACTGATGCTTCAAATCATGTGCACGATAGCAGTTATATCCTCAGATTGATGGAGATAATTGATCAGGTGGGAGAGCATATGTTGTGCAGGTCATCACAGATAATGGACCATAGTACAAGGCCGTAGGGCAAATCTTGATGCAGCGGCGATCGTATATTTTCTAGATCTCTTGTGCTGCACATTGTATAGACCTTATCATGGTTCGCAGTACCATCCCGTACAGTCCAGTACGAGGCGTACCATACCATACCGGCTAAGAGTCGGTATGGTTTGCCACCAAAAAATGGCCTGGACACCGGACCGTTGAAAAAAAAAAAAATTTCCATACCGATACGGTACGGTACCAGTACGAACCGCCCGGTTCGGGTCGGTTCAGTAAGAGGGGGGTAGAAAGATTGTTTTTTTTTAATTTGGCATGCCGGTACACATGCCGGTACGGTACGGTATGGACCGTACCATACCATACCGCCCGCCGACCGGTACGGGTCCCGGTACCGGTTCAGCGAACCTTGGACCTCATGTTGATAGATGTTGAAAAAATCCGCAAGATGCAGAAGATAGTTGATCTAGCACAGACGATCACCAGATTCATATATAACCATACAGGGTCTTATCATTAATGAGATTTACAGGGGATGAAATATTGAGACCAGGAGTCACATGATTTGCTACTAATTCATTGCACTTGATAGTCTTCTTGGTAAGAAAGTAGAGCTGCATCAAATGTTTGTCAGTCAGGAATGGCAGCAGAGCAGATATGCCAGGGCAAATACTGAGGGGAGCAATATCAAGAATTTAGTGATAAGACAGACATTCTGGCAGCGGGCTGAGAGGATAGTGAAGACTATCAAGCCTCTATATGAAATACTTCGGGCCATAGACTCTGAAAGGTATGCTCAGATGGGCTTCCTATATTACATGATGCAAAAAGCAAAGGAAAAGATCCAAGAGGCAGATCCATTACATGCTACTGAGTATATCCAAATCATTGATGGACGATGGAGAAATCAAATGAGTTTGGATTTGTATCTAGCAGGTACGCAGTAATTTATGAGATTCCTAAAAATTTAAATTAAATTATATTTGTATAAGTACCTTGAGTAATTCTTAAAATATATGTGCAGCTTACTATCTAAATCTAATATTCCAATACTCCATACCGGACATTGCCATGGATGAAAAGCTTATGTCTGCCCTATACAATATTATCTATAAAATGGAGCCCGATCCAAATATCACTGCTATATGCCTAGAAGAAGTAAGTTGGTTGAAATTGTTGAGTGATTTTTATTAGCACTAATTTCAACAAGCAGCACATGATAACAAAACTATTTTTTTGTAGATAATTTTTTTTGAGAGAGCACAGATTCTTTTGGATCCACTGTAGCAATCAGAAATAAATCAAAGATGAATCCTGATAGGTACTACTAAGCATTAAGTCTAATATTAGATTCATATTGATTTTTTTATTTTGCTGAATTTAAAATTTTAAATGATTTAATATCTTTTGCAGCTAAATAGTAGATACATTTTGGTGGATCTACAAAAAATCTAAAAGTTCTTGCAGTCAAGATCCTCTCCCAGACGGTGTCATCCAGTGGATGTGAGCGCAACTGGTCTACATTTGACCTTATCCACTCCAAGCAGAGGAACCGTTTGAAATAGAAATGCCTCAACGATCTTGTTCATGTACACTATAATTTAAGGTTGAGGCAAAAATGCATTCAGGAGGAAGTTGAATTGAAATACTTAGATCCCATTACAAGTACATATGTTGATAAGGATGAAGATCCAATGATTGGATGGGTCTTGAGTCAGTAGTAGGAGCCAGAGCTTTATGAGCCAGGATCGCCTCCTCGACCAGCCAGTTTGGTAACTAGTGAGGTTAGGGTGGATGCTGGACAATGGGCAACAAGCAATATTCCTCACAGGGCTCCAGCAAATACAGCACATCATCCCTCCCTACCATCTATTCAACTCGAAGAAGAGAAAAAGGAAAGGTAATTGCACCTCTATCGAAATACTTAGTTCATTCAGATTCAGATACGAGAGAGAGTGGTACTAATGCTTCTTCAGATAGTGGAGGATCTAGTGATCAGAGAGGGGCCAGAGGACAGGAGTTACAGCCGCTTATTCATATTCGATTCATTGGGAAGTCGTAGTTTAGCCATGCGACACAGGATACAGGTCATGGAGTATCAGCTGGTAGACCTCGTGGTGATACGATTCTATATAGGTGACGGGCTCCGCGAGATCGTTCGGGACATGATGCAACTGCAGCTCTAGCACATGGAGTAGGATCCATGGATGTATTAGGGTCATCCTCATATTCAGGATCCTCTTACTCGCAGCTACCAGCAACTTGTAATCCATATGATCTATATGATGCATCTGAGACATCATCTTCCAGTGGTTATTATCCCATGCAGCCCAGAGCATTTTATAAATCTGATTTTGCTACTGACATATTTGGATGGGCTCCTACACAGCCATATCATTAGTCTCTGGATATATCTCAGAGTTGGGATCTCAGCGAGAGATTTGCAATGAGTTACGATCCATCACACATACCTCCTGAGATGACCTTATATGAGTATCATGCTACCTAGCTAGAGGAATTTACTGATCTTCCTAAAGAGTATATAAATGATCCCTATATTTATGGACATCAGCACTCTACCCGATTCTAGACATTAATATGTAATTATATTTATATGTTACCTTTCACTTGCATTAGTTCCTGATAATCTTAATTTAATTATCATTTTGTATCTTATTTTAATTAGAATTAATGTATTAGTATTTTTTAAATCCTAAACCCTAAACCTTGAATCCTAAATCCTAAAGGCCTAAACACTAAATCCTAAGGCCCCAAATCGGCATGCCCACCGTACCGTGTCGGTACGGTATGGTACCGGTACCATACCATACCGACCAAATACCGGTATGGGTCCCAGTATCGGTACCGAGAACCTTGATTCCTAGTGCATGCCCTTAAGTATTGGCTTCTATCTCCAAGGGTCATCATTGTTTAGGCAAGCAGTACAAGCACTAATGTCTACAAAACCATCCCAAATTTGGCAATTTGGGGCAAAACCCAATGCATAGGAACAAGGTTTGCCATACTTATCGATATTGGTAAGTACCGACTATATTGTACCATACTAGTATTGAATCGATAAATAGTACAGGGGGTATATTGATACTGCCAAACTGGGTACAGTACCAAGAGCATTAACATTATAATAAAATGGAACTCGTATAGGTCTATTACCAAGATGGCAAACCTTGCATAAGAATCAACATGGTTCAAGTACTTGATATGGAAAGTAGGTGAACCAATTAGAACTAGTCCAAACTAAGCCAAATCGAACAGGCAGGCAGTTCTTACTCGGTTTGCCTAGTTGAACCAAACCCCCTAGTAAAAGGACAGATCAGGCCCCCATCCTAGCCCTTTGACCTTAGCATCTTATCCTAGCCTCCACTCCTACTCTCTTGACCCTCTCATTATCAATTATCTATTGTTGTCAGCCTCATCGATCATAGTGATGATGGACCTTGATTGCCTCAGCTCTCGTATGGTACTTCTCTCAAGGTATCTCCTTCCACCCTTGACTGAAGAAGAAGAAGAAGAAATAAAGGAGAGATTTTGGAGATTTGGGGGAACTGAAGCTCAACCAGCATGATTGAGCATACCATGTGACAATATGGCACTATATCCATACAGAACAATCACATGCTAACCTGATAGCTAGGCATCATTGCAGTATTGCAGAAACTGAATAGCACTTTACATATCTTCTTTCCAAAAGCAGAAAGGAATCCTTATGTTTAATAAACCATTCAAAGTTCTGGTTGGTCCTTATTAGATTATGCAAGGGTACTGCAAATCATTGAAAAGTGCTTGATGAATTTGTAAATGTATTTGTGTGCTCCTATAAAGCTTTGAACTTCTATTATCATCTTAGAGTTGGACTAGTTAGAGTTGACACTTGCTTTCCTTCAATACTGCAAATCTAGAGTAATAGGGATTGCTTTGCAATGTCACACTTCTAAATGTTCAACCTTAATTTATCTTTTTTAGTACTTTTAAGATCAAGGAATACTGAACCGGTACCGGGCCCCGTACCGATCACTGACCGGTACGGTATGGTACCATACTATACTATACTTGGCCTAAGAAATTATAAAAAAATTTCTTTCTTTTTCATGGCTGTATTGTTTAACCTGAATCGGATCCGAACTGGACTCGAATCGGGCCCGAACCGAGCAAAATACATCAGTACGGTACCGTACCGTACTGGTCCGGTATAGGATTTTTTTGAACGATTCGAGATTCTGGACCATTTTTCATGGCTGAACCGTATTGGCTCTTGACCGGTACGGGTACGGTATACCCCGAATCAGGTGATTCGGGATAGTACCGAGAACCTTGTTCAAGACCTTTGCCAAATGTTGGACATATTCCTCTCAGCAAATAGTATAAATTCGTATACCATTCCAATACACCATCTCAAAGTCTTCAATGAAAGGATATAATGTTATTTATTAGTCACATAAAAGAAGCAAGAGAATGGCACAAGCCAACTAACATAACCAACCCCTGAAATGAATCTAGTTTTTTTCTAGAAAGCTATCTTCCAGATGTTCTTTTGAATCTAGGCCTAACAATATCTAGATTTTAACCCAGCTTGGTAAAGTAGTGTGCATGTCTAAGATGGTTTAGTAAATCAAATATTCAAGTTAGAATTGATTCAATTATTCAGCTTAGTAAATCAATTATTCAATTATTCAGCTTGGTAAAGTAGTAGCTTTCTTTCTCTTTTTTTTAGGTCATTATAATTGATATACATCTTCCAACCACCATCTTTCTTCAACAATAGTACCATAGGATCCACAAAGAGAACTGCTAGGTTTAATTATAACTTCATCTAGGAGCTCAATAATCTTCATCCTATTTTCCTTATTCTCCATGATTGAATTGCAATAAAGGTCATGATTAGGTAAAGAAGAATTCTTAGCTAATTAAATTTCACACTGAATTTTAGACCATATTCTCTTCACTACTTGAAATAGATTCTTCCATATTTTCACTAGCCTACCAAACTTAGCATTCTAACTTGAACTCAAGGCCGCTATTCAGGAACTCATTCATTGTTTGAAGCATCTTCCTTTTTTAACATCAATATAACAATATTTTTACAGGCATTAACTAACCTTTTAGTTTGTCTATACATAAAAACCAATAATTTATAATAGAATATCCAATCCTATGTAGTAAGATTGCCTTGTCCATGTTCTTCAATTCATTTTTATACTCTAATAACTTTTATGCTATTATTTTTGTATTAAATGAAGAGGTTATCTTAGCTACAATCAACTTAAAGAGAAATATTCAACATAAACTTTCATGTGTTAGTGACAAATATCCAACATGACTCTAATCTGACCCAAGAATTATATGCAAATCTTTCGAACACATTTATTTTTTTAAAAAAAAATTCAAGAGGATTGTGACGGTAAAACATATTAGCATGGCTCAAATGTTGACTCCTTGCAATTCCTAGTTTAGCACTAAGCTATTCTCGAAGTTGAAGAGGATAATTTGTTATCTTCTGAGGGTTGGTTTGGACAATCCGACACATAAGGTGCACTGTCTCAATATCGGACCTTATACCAGTGCCATCCTATTATAGTGTTTGTACATGATACAATATGGTCGACAATGTCAGTACAGAGTGGTACAACATACTGGTATAGTACTGTATGCCCAGTATCGAGTGGTATGACAAACTATGCTTATAGGAATATTATGAGAACCGGGCCTTTTGGGCCAAAGTCGGCAGCCTAGCCAACTTCAACCCAGCATGAAAAAAAAAAAAGGGATGCTCACCGGAACAGGGGATCTCGTTCCCCTACCTATCACCGGAAAAGTCGGAAGGTGCCGTGGGGAGGGAGGAGATGGTCGAAGGACCGTCAGGGAAGGGTAGGACTCTTAGACGGCCAACCATATCCCCGATAAGCTATGGATAATCCTCACCAAAAACCTTTCTTTGGAACCCTCTTCACCGCCTCTAATTAAGTCGAAAATGAACCCTCTGCCTCCCTCCTCTATCTTCCCCAGCTCCGGTAGCGGCGGAGCTGACGCGTGAAGCCGATTGTCATCGGATACTCCCAAATTCTCCTTCCTTTCCATCTCTTTGATCTATGGATTTCAAAGGGTTTCGGCCTCTACCGCCACCTGAACTCAAGTGCCACTGGCCCCGTTTCCACCATTATCGTGCCTCACCGGTGAGTTTCCTCCCCCTCCTCCATGGTCCATGGTAACAGGGAAGGCCGTTCGGGCCAAGCCAATAAGAAAAGAAATAGGGAAGGAAAAGAAGAAGAGAAAGGAAAAAGAAAAAGGACAAGAAAAAAAGAAAAAAGAAAAAGGAAAAAAAAGAGAGGAGAGAAAAAAAGGACATAGAGAGGATAGAGAAAAGAGAAGAGAGAGGAGGAGAGAGGAAGAGGAGAGAGAAAGAGGATAGAGGAAGAGGAGAGGGAGAGGAGAGAGAAAGAAGAGAGAGAGGATAGAGAAAGAGAAGGAAAGAAAGAGAGAGGAAAGTAAAGGAGAGAGAAAAGAAAAGGAAGAAAAGAAAAACAAAATATCAAAAATAATAATAAAATTGGAACCGACTCTTTTAATGATTTAGGCCAAGATCCAGACCAGACTAAGAGCCATTTTTTCTATGTCGGTTTACTTTAGATAGAAAATTAATTACATAATTAATCTTGCCAGGATTTCATCTTTCTTGTCGATATAGCAGTATCAGAGTTGAAATTTGAATAGACAATATATTGATAGAGTTCTTTCAAGTAAGTTATCCTAACCTCTAGTATTATATATTAAATATGTTCTATGATATGTTATGAATGTTATGAAATGTTAAATATATGTAGCGTAATTTTATTTGCATTGAATTGCATAAATTGTTATATGTGTTGATGTTAATGCTCTCTAGTTCGACTATGATTACACGAGGACCCGGTCTCCTTCCGAGCCTCCAGTGGAGCGATCACTAGCATATGACCGATGGACGGTATGTGTAGTCAGGAGCTAGTTTTTTTTTGAATTTTGCATGACACATGCTGAGGATGCATGATTTCTCATGTGATATCAGAGCTAGTTTCCTTCCGAACCTCCAGTAGGGTGATCACTAGCACATGACCGATAGACGGTATGTGTAGTCAGGATCTAGTCTCTTTCGAGGTTAACCGCGGACCGATCGTGGCCATAGTCAGAGGGACTAGGAGAGTAAAGTAGAAATGGTTGGCCATCCATAGTTGTATTGTTTGATAACTGAATATGCATATTAACGTGATGTTGCATCTTATTTTGTCATGCGCTGGTTATTCTATTATGAATGATTTGTCTATGTTTGCAAATTGTTGTTGACATATTTATGCATATATTAGAGGTGATGATAACTTACTGAGTCTGTAAAGCTCATTCCCTATTTTTTATATTTTTATTATAAATCTAGAAGATCAATCGGGCTTTGGGACTAGCCAGTGAGGAATCAGGGTTTAGGTGTTAGTTTCTTAGTTCATGTTTTATTTCAAATTATAGTTAAACTATGCTTACATTATATCTTGATTTTTAGTAAAATTTTGTTTATTTGTTAGTTTGGATTGAAATGCTTTAAAAATAAATAAAGATTTAGTGAATTTAATTTCTATCATTGCCTGATTGTTGATTAGTAAGATAGGCCTTGCATTTCCATTGGGATTGAAGCCTGAGGAAATGCGGCTGTCTATCATATGCCTGCCTCAAGCATCGGGTCAAGGCATGACAAATATCCTGTACAAATTAGACCTACTAGCCTACCCAGCCTGCATCTTCCAAGGGCATGTCCATGTCCTAGACAAATCCTATCATGTGGGCTTGTTGCTTTGCAAGAAGAGAAAAGAGACCCATGGAGGTCATTTTTTCTTCCCCTGGGATTTGAGCTAAGAGGTGTTGGGTTGAAATAAGCAAATGCTTAATTGGGGTACACAATCTACAAAAGCGACCCAGTCCACGAATCTAGTAGGAAATTCAGCCATCAAGTTGGACTACCCGAACATGTCATAAAGTCAAAAGAAAATACCTTTTGCATTTTAGGCATTTTAACTAAAAGATTTTAAAACTAAAGCTCCAAATTGATGTCATCATGTAAATAATTCACCATGTATGATTTCTAGGAGCTACAATCCCTTAGATTAGTGTTTCATTAAATACCCCTTCAAAATTTATATACTAGATCTTCTTGAAGTAACAACATATATGATATTGCAGGTTTTACCTTAGTCTACTCTAGAATATTATTTTATGGATCCTTAGTGATGCAGGACGGGATGGTGATGAATGATATGCCATGCTTATCTTAATTTTATATATATATATATATATATATATATATATATATATATATATATATATATATATTTATGTTTTGAGAGCAATAACTGATATCCTAACAGCAAAAGCAAATAGGAAGACCCAAAGAAAATAAAGTGACAACTAGTTATCGAAATTACCTATCCGCATGCAGATCTTGTCAAATAACTATAACGGAGGATTGCGGTGATTAAGAAACCACCCTAGATTAGGTTACCTACTTTCGAGTTTCAAATCTAGAGGAAGGGAAGGGGTTTAGATTTACCAATCGCTCTGAAATTCCCTCGGTTGAAGATCTAGATCGCAACACTCTAGAGTTGACGAACCCAACTCCAAAACCGACCAATCCGGCGTCTGGACTCCAATCACACCGGTTCCAAAGCAAGGACTCTGATCTTCAGAGTTGGATCTCGAAAGGATCTACAAAAAAAAATATCAGAGTTAATTACTAAAAAAGTGCTAAGAATGCCAAGAACTCAGAAGGATAGAATTAAAAGGGGAAAGAAGGTTGGCGTCAAGGTTGATTGTGCTCCCGGGGTCTTCTTCTTCGACTTGCTTCAGGAATCTCTTCAAAGGATTGGATGTAGACCTTAAAGAGTCTTCAAATAGCAAATTTGATTAAAGAACCATAACCGATAAGTAGAGCGTCACATCCTACGAAACTTAGACGTCGTACCCAAGTTGTTCTAGGCGTCTCACCTAGAACCTTCAAGCAAACTAGCTATGGAGGAATTGGAGAAAATGCAACAGTACCAAATTTGATGCGGGACGGGATGGTGATGAGTGATATGCCATGCTTATCTTTATATATATATATTGTATTTTGAGAGCAATAAATGATATCCTAACAGCAAAGACAAACAGGAAGACCTAAAGAAAATAAAGTGACAACTAGTTATCGAAATTACCAACCCATATGCAGATCTTGTCAAATAACTGTAAGGGAGGATCGCGGTGATTGAGAAACCACCCTAGATTAGGTTACCTACTTTCGAGTTTCAGATCTAGAGGAAGGGAAGGGGTTTAGATTTACCAATACGCTTTGAAATTCCCTCGGTTGAAGATCTAGATCGCAACACTCTAGGGTTGACAAACCCGACTCCAAAACCGACCGATCCGGCATCAGGACTCCAATCACACCGATTCCAAAGCAACGACTCTGATCTTCAGAGTTGGATCTCGAAAGGATCTACAAAAAAAAAATATCAGAGTTAATTACTAGAAAAGTGCTAAGAATGCCAAGAACTCAAAAGAATAGATTTAAAAGGGGGAAGAAGGTTGGCGTCACGGTTGATTGTGCTTCCGGGGTCTTCTTCTTCGACTTGCTTCAGGATTCTCTTCAAAGGATTGGATGTAGACCTTAAAGAGTCTTTAAATGACAAATTTGGTGGAAAGAACGGAACCGATAAGTAGAGTGTCACACCCTATGAAACTTGGACGTCGCACCCAAGTTGTTCTAGGCGTCTCACCTAGCACCTTCAAGCAAATTAGCTATGGAGGAATTGGAGATAATGCAAACTTGGACGTCACACCCAAGTTGTTCTAGGCGTCTCACCTAGCACCTTCAAGCAAACTAGCTGAGGAATTGGAGAAAATGCAACAGCACTTTGTCTTTTCATTACTCAAAATATCGTGCTTACAAAGAAGGGTTTTGGGCTCTATTTATAGCCTCATTACAAGTAAAAAGATGGGTTGAAATTCAAGTTCAAAATAAAAGAGGAGGGAATTACAATTAAGGTTTCGGAATAGGTTCCAATGCTTCATAAAGATGATTATCTTGACTTGATCTTCCACCCTTTTCTTTCCTTGGCCGATTGAAGTTAAATTGCTGCATTTAAATGGGAGTGGAGCCCACCTAAAACACCTCCAAGAGAGAGAATTCGTGGGAAAGAGAAGAGAATTTGTGAAAGGTAGAAAAGCTTTAACCAACTCTCTTAAATGCCTTCAAAGCTTATACCATTTAATTCTCTTAAATACCTTCAAAACTTGTGCCATTTAATTCTCTTAAATGCCTTCAAAAAGCTTTCTTCAAGAAACTCCCTCCACCTTTAAAGCTCCTTAATTGCTACCTTCAAAGCTCCTTCCACCGATTTTAAACTCTTTGTTTGGTGAGAGAATACGTGAAAGGTTTTCTTGGAGGAAGAATTTACATGGAGCTTCCAACCAAATAAATGTAGATGTGGTCCCCTCTTTGCTTCCTTCATGTGATGTAGACTTAGTCAACTCCATACAAAAATAACTCAGGTCCCATTAAACCCAAAATGGACCCAAAGACTAATTACTAAACCCAAACAAACAATTTAGACCCAATTGAGACCCAATTGGACCAATTACAACTTAATAATAAAGATAAGGTGTCATGGATGCTTCTTTCTGATTCTGGTGTCCCCACCACTTAGCTTCATCAACTTTTTGAAACTCTGATTGTCGAGCCATGCTTTAAAAAGCCTCTACTTAGCTACATGTTTAAATTACACACCCCTTTTGTAACCCCAGATGCTAGATTTTTGTAACCGCTCAATGTTAGATTAGGTTATGCCTTAGACATGATAGGATTGCAATCATTTCATGTTCAGATCAAGAGCTATTGTTATTGAGGTTGAGCTATACCATGTGACCTATTACATGAGAAGAACTAGCAATTATTTTAATTTGCAGAAGATAACTTTTGTGATTGACACTCGCAAAAGAGCAGCCACTAATTAAAGGTTAGCACGTGATCTTAAAGGAGCAAATCCTCAAGCTGACTCATTCTTTAACTTACAAGGAGGAAAAAAAATGCTGAAATCCATTCGTAATTATCAAAATTATTGCTATATTTTTAATGTGGTTATCATTGCATATGTCATCTACTGAAAAATTGTAAATCATATGTTGTACTTTCTACACAAGTAAACATAACCCAAGATTCATAATTCTACTGAATATGAAACATAAGGCAAAACATATGCAATAACTGTCTATTCAAGTATGTCTCAAAGTACTAAATTAATCCCATCACTGGATTTTGATCTGATCTGATACTAGTAAAAAGGCAGTACCCCAAAATTAGCTTCAAAGTTGATACCCGTATGCATAAAATGGACATGTGAAAATTTTACTATAGCACTCAAAGGATAGCTAACTTGTCCTATCCTAATACCCAATAAAAAACTTTAACCAAGATTTAAGTTCCAACACATGAACGTTATAGTTGTTAGACAGATTGTGTAGGGCCAACGCTGATGGGGACATCCATAATAAGAATATATACTTTGATTAACTCACTTTATTTTTGCAGTTATAGTCAATAAAATTTTCGAAGCAAGTTAAAAATTTTCTTGAAACATGTTCATAAGCCAAATTTTCTTGAAGCATGATTTGGCTCATAAGCCAACACATGGAAGAAGCCCATTAATTTTCTTGAAGCATGTTCATAAGCCAAATTTTCTTTAAACATGATTTGGCTCATAAGCCAATACATGGAAGAAGCCCATTCGGCTTAAGCCCAAAGCATGATGGAGGGCGTCCTCTTCAAGTCCAAGACCAACCATTCAAGCATCTTCAAGACCAAGCCCAAGCCCAATTCATGCCAAGATTTGAAGCACATGGGGGAACAACTCATCAAACAACCTTGGGGGAGAAGGAATTACACTACATCAAGAGTTTTATGGGGAACATAAAGATTCCTTCCACTACCCAACAATATTTGACATGTGGGATGCCACAACTTATGACACCTAAGCCTCCACATCAGCATTTGGAAGCCACATTAGGATCTTCTAGATACCACATGTCAAAGTGGTTGTAACTTTCTACCTACAATTTGTTTCTAGTTAAAACCACTTACCTAAGAGTTGTTGGAGCCAATTAAGCCAACCTTATCCCCTCCCCTCCACCCTTGGACAAAATTCCTAGTATTGGAGCCTATAAATAGGGCCCCTAGGCTCTCATTGTATTCATTCTATGCTATGATTTGAATTAATGAAAGGATTGTTTCCTTGTGTTCTAGTTTTCTTGAGTTCTTGTTTGGAGTGAAAGTTTTCTAGCTAGTTTGAGTGTGTAGATCCTTATCCAAGGAGAGAATGAGAGTTTTCTAAGTTTGAGTTTGAGAGTGAAGAGTGCTTTTGCAAGGAGTAAAGGATGGGACTCCCATTGATGGATCTATGATCAAGCACCAAGTCCCAAGCCGCCGGCCACTTTCTCCTTCTTCCTTTTTTCTTTGTTTCCATTCCAACTCCAATTCTTCTTCCATGTCTAATCCCAAATTTCTTTGCAGGTTCTCTCAGGTTCCTAGGTCAAGGATGAAGGTCTCCACGTCATGGATCAAGGCCAAGGTGAGTCTCAAAGTAGAGAGTGCCAATCTTGACTTCTAGGCCTCAATCCTTGAGTGATGAGAGCTCCTTCTTCCACCAAATAATTAGCCATCATTGTTGGTGAGAAAACTCTTCCTAAGCTTTATTAGATTTGATCATTTGAAGGTTAACTTGCCCTAGTAGTGATGGTTTCCTTGTCATGAAGATCCTAATCCTTATTTTGAACTAGATCTGCATTGCGGATCTTAAAAATTAGATCAACTAGTCTCCTTATGAAAATTCTTTTCTTGGATTAATTTAGCCCATTTATTTGATAATTAATTGCTCAAGTTTGCTTGCTGGTTAGCTTGCTAAAACTCTCCATTCATCATTTTATTTTCGTCCCCCATCAAATGCCAACATACGACATAGATCAGTATACAACATATTAAGTATTTTATAAATATTTTTATTTTTTTTAAAAGAAAGGGTATTATGTCATTTTTTTTAATTTCATCAAAGCATGGCACCTATTACAACATGGCATAGCAAAGTATGTGCCATGTTGTCCAATGATCGGAATGCCTACCGACACAGACAATTGAATCCTTGATACTACAAGAAAAAGCAATAGAGAAATAGCAATACAATCTAAAAATTAACAAAAAGAAGACAAAAAAAGGAAGGAAATTACTTATGCTAAAGTTCAGCACATGGTTCGCCAAACTATATGGAACTACCCGGTTCGGCGCATGCTGAACAATACCGACAATGGATTGGGACGGTTCTGATGTTCGAAAGGAGACAACAGCGAGGAGGGTAGAGAGAGGGAGGGAGGGGAGGGAAAGACTAGGGAGGCTGTCAGAGGACCATGAAGGCTCCCAAATGACTGGACTAGGGGAGAGGGAAAACTAGAGAGAGGAAGAGAGAGAGGGAGAGAGGGAGGGAGGGAAGGAGAGGGAAGTCATCTAAGGGCCTTTGCAGCCCTCCAGCAGCCACTATTGACCTCTCTCTCTCTCTCTCTTCCTTCTTCGGTTCTCCCTCTCCCCCGCTCTGATCATCCGAGGCCTCTATGGCCCTCAAGCAGCCCCGCCAACTTCCCTGCCCTTTTCCTCTCATTCCCCCTCTCTCTCCCCATTCTCTCTTTTTCTCTCTCTAGTTCTCCCTCTTCCCCGCTTTCCCTACTGTGTTGGTTCGGGCTCGGCATGGAATATTATGCATGGAATGGTATAGAGGCATACTAAACTAGGTCGTCGGTTGATAGGTGTAGGCCCTAGAGCTAGCACATGAAACCTTGGTTCAGCATATGTTTTTATTTTTTCCTAAGATCATCCGATATGCAATTTTCAAAATTCCACGTTTCCAATCCAAGCTTATAACCCTCAACAAAGAAATAATTTATAGATGTTGCTTCTCTTAGATTAAGTGGTTTGAATGTACATATTGCATATTACCGTTCAAAACTCTAAGAATCTTTTTGCACCATCTTTATAAAACAAAAAAGGAATGTATTTTGAGTCTAGTCAGGTTTAAGAGAAAACAAGGTGGCTCCACAAAATATCTTCCCCAACTTTGTCATACTATTCCAGATTCTTTAATCAACATAAAAGAAAATCAGATATCTACTTAAATACGTCATTGATCTGTTCTATAATAGTTTAAGGCTTCAAGTATTTGGCTTCATCTAGTTAGTTAAACTGGCATGACAGCTAAGTTTGCTGGAGGCTGCAAGTTCAAATCCCCTCAAAGACAACTATTTGTTTAATTAACCTAGTTGTTGTCTTGCCCCCCTTTCAGTCTCCAACATGCATGATCCCAGCTGCTTATGAGGATAGTGTTAAGCCTAATATTCATTGTTGTCTCATTCTCTAATTGCTTGAGCTTTTGGGATCAATTGGTGAGTTACTTGAGAGGGATCAACTAGTTAGTTAACAAAGCAGCTATATAAATCACAATTTCTCCTAGAAACCATTGAAAATAACAACTTAGGAAGCAGGTGACAACTTACTTGACTGGCACTTGGGAGAATGGAATTGAATAGGTCCTCATTGATCGAAACAGGCAAAGGAGGCATGTGACTCATAATACCAGGCATCTCGTTCATGCTGTTAAAATAAATAAATCATGTTCACAAACTAGCAGCAATACCCAATAATACATTTATTAACTAACAGCTGCTAATTCGAATAATAAAATTATTATGACACTATACCTATTTAGAATGATTGTAATGTTGTTTCTTGCATAACAAAAGAGATCAATGTTATTCTGTATCTGCAAAAAAAAAAGTACTTCAATAGAAATTAAAAATTAAATATAACATTTGCTTCCAAGAACTGTGCACTTGGATGCATAAAAATTGGAGAGATGGAACAGACATACACATTGAAAGGGAGTATGTGTTCTTAAAATATTAAAGTTAGACAGATAATTTCTTCTTAACATATGTAGACAAAGGAGAGTGTTGTAAGATTTTGATTGGAATCTAGAGAGATAAAATTAGAGCACAAGTAATCTAACTAATATGTACTCATAACATTATGAATGTGTGATAGATCTTCGGGTTCTTTCTTTTGTTTTTCCTGGGTTTCTCTTGCTGGCCTATCAGGTATAAACAGTGGTCGAAAAAAGAATTAAAAACAGACAGATCTAATATGTCCGTTTTGCCCATCCTTTCAAAGGATTTGGATTTCATCAGAAATGACGATCCACATAATTGGAAGGACAAAGACCTTCAACTAAAATAGATATTCTTTATCAAATGATCCAAGTTGTGAAGGCTTGTGGTGGGAAAGATGATTCCTGCAGAAGTTCTTGATTATGACTTCAATGTATCTCTTCTTCCATGTTGGTCATATGACTTACAACAAAAGGTCATTATAAGTTAGCTATGTTCATGTTATTGATGAATGAAATCCAGACCCTGGACCAAAAGTTATTCTACCATCCTTGCATCTGTCCGAGATTAATAATTTTAACTGTTTGTTTGTTAAAATCCCATGCAATGTCCAATAAAAGATTTATGTAGGAAATTATGTGTTCATTGGTCTCTCCTACCATTCAAATATTGCTATGTCCAGGTTTGAATTCAGTAATTATGCCATCTATTAGTCAATAATTCATAAAAAAAACAAAATAAATGAGGTTTGTGCTAATTTGTCTAATTCTATATTTAATTGAGATCCAGTTTTTTATCTTTTAACAGATCATGATGCTTAGCTCTAACTTTATTAGATTTCTCCAGAGAGACCATGATGTTTTATTCTAATATAGCCATGTTCTGAAAAGGCTGAAGCAACCACCAAAGTGCCCAACACCAGCATATGCTAATGTTCACTGGACACCTTTCTTAGGACTTGGGCAACCTATCAGCCAGCTCCCCAAGCTTCCCCCAGCTCAACAGCCCTGGTAACTTGAACCAGGTGTTTGAAGTGGCACATTAAGATCATGTGCTAACCAGAGTAGTTGAAGAAGTAGGATGAGTGCAATTTAAAACCTAAACACCCATCCACAGACACTAGATGAAACCTACTGTTAGAATCTGGCCAAAGACAAAAACCGAAAGATAACATGTTAGATCTTTTCTGCCTCCCGTCCTTTCCATTCTATTCTTCTCCCATATGTTTCCCCTCTTCTTGTTCCCCTTCTTGACTACCAAAGCCAGCAACAATTGTTAGATCTTTTCTACCATCTGTGGCAATTATGCACAACTACTGCAGGCCATGATAAGCTAATGGAGACAGCAGCGACAGTCATTGCTGCTGCAGATAGTTGTGGCGGTCATGATGGGCAATAGCTAATGGCAAATGATATTGCTTCCCCAAAAAATGAAGCACAATTATAATTTTTCAATTTTTCCTATTTATTGAGCCCTTATAAAATCATTAGTTTTTATATTTTTGATTTTTTTTCAGGTACCACAATCTATAGGCACCAATTGGAACTTATAAACACCCTTCTGGCACCTACAATCTTCCTGAGAAATTAACTTTGGACATAAGGATTTGCTATAAGGCTAATTATTTAGTTTGCTAATTAAATTCCAGCTAAAAAGGGAACCCTTTTTGTTTTGAAAGTAAGGAAGGTAAAGCCATCTACCATCATGTTTAAAATAATGAATAAAAGATTACAAGAGAGATAAGAGAAAGAAAAGCAAAAGGGAAGAGATGGAAGAAGCACAGAGCGAAGTAAAACCAGAATAGACCTGAGAAACAGAAGAAAAAGATGAGGTAAAAAGAGGTGGGAAAGAAGATAAGGTGGATCAGGGGGTCAAGGGCAGCACAGGGTGGCAACAGTAAAGGGAAGTTTCCTGTTTGCCACAAGCCATATGTATCCACCATTCCACTCAAGAAGCAGCTCAGGGTTTTGATCTTGGAAAGAAGATAATTAATTTGATTTTTTAAAAATAAGGATTTAGTGTTTTATTTGACATTTTTCACAGAATACGCTGATTAATGAATTAAGCATATTACCAAAGGCCCAAACCTGTCTACATCAGGATGAACCAGTAACTTTTTGATGAAAGAATTATGAAACCAAATGAAACAGCTGATTGACCTTGACTTTTTAGGCATCCAATGAAAAAAATGATAATAGGTACAGTGTAGGTTAATTATGATAAGCAATAAAATGATACTCCAAGATCTCATGATGAGAAAAAGAAAATTTGTCAGATATCAATACTTTAGAATACTATCCCACCGGCCCTTTTTTCAAATATTAACTATATCATATAATCATGAAAATGTACATTTTGAAACTCAAAATTACTCATCAATTCTTATTAACACATCAAGCATTGTGAGTTCTCTTGTATATTGATTGCTGTTGTGATAACAGCATGACTCCATGTACAAAACACCATATTATTACTCCAAGTATAAATCAAAATCAGATAAACATTACTTAAGAGTTAAGACAATCTTATAATTAGAACATAACATTGTAGACTGTGTAACATTGAGTATCATTCAATATGTTACAATATAGAATGATGCAGATGACAGTAGTCTAATATATGTACTCCATTATGAAGAGTATATATAATGCCAGTGAAGCCAAGTCAGCATACATATTGCTTGATATGGTATTAATTTTAATGTAATCTTATGTATTGTCTTAAGAAGGAAATAATTTTGTAAATATTTTTTTTTTTAAACTTGTCAATGCAATGCTCAAAAAAAACAACCTGACCCATTTAATAAATGACTACACTACAAAGACTTGAAGAACAATAAGTGAGAACATAGTTTATGAGAAGGTGCAGCTGATTTTGACGCCGCATCCCCCATGAAAAGGAAAGCGAAAATGCACAGCAATCCAAAATAATTTGACATCTTATTTTTAATTATGCCTAAAACATGTTCTATATTGGACAATAATGGGACTATATAAGAACTCAACATGCTAACAAGAAATCCGATAACCTTCCTCTGAATCTGCAAGCTTCTATTTCCTGTGTCTTAGCATAAACAGAAAAATCACACCAACTTAAAAGTTCTGGGAACACAGTGAGATACAGCCACCTTGTTCTGATAGTGTGTAGCAGCATGAACAGATTCCAAGCAGTAATAGAAAAAAGAAAATAATTAGTGCAGCTCAAACGGTAAAGGTGGGGAAAATCTAAGCTACTGACCTGAAATGTTGCAACATTAGCTGAGATTTTGTTAAAAACTTGAACATTTTCATCCAGAAGATGCCTTGTTGCACCATCAATTACAGGGGCTGCTTGAACAAAAAATAAATAATTATGATTAGAGAAAATGTCTGAAAATTAACAACAAACAATATCATATTTTACAAGAGAGTTTTTGATATAAGCGAATTATCAAGTACTGGACCAGAAACCAAAAAACCAAGAAACCATAAGTGGATGCAAAAAAATATATACCTAAGCATTCAATAAAGATATCATAATATCTAGCCTATGCATCTAGTGGATGCAAAAATAAATGGTTTTAATGATATGAGACCATATTTTCTATGTTCTAACCAAGAAACCATAAGTGGATGCAAAAAATATATACCTAAGCATTCAATAAAGATATCATTTACCTGTTTTGCTAATATCTAGCCTATGCATCAAGTGGATGCAAAAATATATGGTTTTAATGATATGAGACCATATTTTCTATGATCTAACCATCAAAATCTATTGGTTTTCAATCTATGCATGTTTAAGCATGTGTAGATCATGATAAATAAGTTATAGCATGTTAATTTTTGCACCCACATAATTCATAGGTTATATATCTCTAACAAATATAATTTTTATCTCTTGGTGTTTTACAAGTGTAGATCATAATCAACTTCGTGGATCTTTGATTTGGATGCCCCACCATTAATCTTTGAATCATTTATGCATGTATGTATATATGTGTCTGTATGTATGTATGTATGTAAATATTCAACCAGTTGAAATTAGAAAATGGGGATGTAGTAAAGACAATCCAAGATGTTAACATGGTCTACTTTAAACTGCATATAGTCTAAGAATCATGCAATTCAGACACCAGCACTATGCATTTTAGCTATCAAAAATGGACAATTTAAATAGCACCATACAATGCCTATTTTTGACTATTAAAACACAAGCTAGGAGTCTCCAAATTACATACTTTTCATTTGTAGATGGTTCAGAGGTAACAGATCACATACAATCGCTTGAAGCATCATTGATGAAACCCCCATCCTTGTGATCTCTCTCTATATTATTCTCAATTGTGCTCCCCAATCCCACTAATGGTGCACAAGCACTAAGAGCACTAACAATCTTTTGACCTAAAATCAAATAATAGCCATCAACACCATTTATCTCTTTTACTACTATCCTTCAATTTACCCACCATAATTCAAATTGAAAATTTTAGTCCCCAACCTATAGAAGAAAGATACAAGATCAAGCTTAGATTGACAGCCAACTTTAATAAGATGCTTAAACTATGAAATAAATATATAGATATCCTCGTATCTCTAAGATCTCCACATTTCATCATTTTTTTTTTATTTTAAGTACACATTTATCATGAATTTCGTATCTCAAATACTAATTTTATCAGTTTAATATTAAAATTATTAGGAAAAAAGATCTGTGATTTTTTTGACCACTCAATGTATAAGCTAGGGGTCTCCAAATCACATGGCTTTAGTGTATAAAGAGGTTAGAGGTAGCAGATCACATCTCGCTGATCTAATCATCAGTATTGAACCCCCATCATCCAATCAAGACTGACCAGATCCAACTTGAAATGAATTCTAGTCCACTTCTCCCACTCCCCCCTCTCTTTCTATATATATATTCAAGAGGTATTGGCAATAACTCAGATAGTTGAGTCTAAGAGCACAACTTTCCATATCAAGAAATAAGGCCCTCCTTACAAAAAATAAACAAAGAAATAATAATAAGCTAGCAGCAACTTGAAAAAAGAGGAAAAGTGAGAGATCTAGAATCTAGATCACATTACATGCATAAGAAAGAAAGTAGTAAGGAGTTTTGAAAGAATGACTTCATGGAAAAATGTATTCCACAAATAGTTTTAAAGGAAATGATAGGTTTGTAGAGTACAAAGGGATCCATGCAAAGAGTTGCATAGTTTGAGGAGGCGCACTTGGTTAGGAGAAAAAGAAAGAAAGAAAAGGAAAAGAAGAGAATTGGCAAAAAACAACAGAATTGAGTCTAGAAACACACATGATGGCAACAAAAGCATATAAAAAGAAGAAAAGCACAACTTAATGCAGAAACAAACCTACAAATCACCTTGTGAGATTATGTGATAGAGGAGTCAATGTTATGTAAGCTAGCATCGCATATTGAACCATGCTAGGCTATATGAGGCTTTCCAGAATGACCCCACTTAATGCAGAAACAAACCTACAAATCACCTTATGAGGTTATGTGATATGGTAGTCAAATGTTATGTAGGCTAGCATTTTGGATATTGAACCATACTAGGTTATACGAGGCATGCCAGAATGACCCAACAGGGTAATGACAGTGGGATTATGTGTCGGTTGGCGGCATACCTTATGGGTAAGGTATTTCAGCTATAGGACCATGTACTAAGACTAAAAACATTGATGCATAAGGCAATTATGTGACCAACTTTATTGTATCAATGGAGTGCAAGTTTGAATGAACAAGGAGGTCAATGTTACCTGGACATTGGCATTGGCATCAAGGGTGAGGTGTTTAAGTATCTCAAGAGTACAACATGCTTACCTCCAAAAATACTTGACATGGGACACTTCCCAACAAAAACTAATGTAATTTATTTTAAATTTGTATTTAAAGTAAGAAAATCTAGTTTATAGTTAGGTGTATGCTAAACTATGGAAAATTGCAAATACTAAAAGAATTTAGTTTTGTAAAAGAGGACATGTTTATCTACAACTCATTTATTAGCAAGTCGTATAAATTTGGCTTATGAAAGTTTTTATCATAACTTTTCAAAATTGTAACTGTCCCACTAACACAAATGGAGGGCCTATAATCAAAACATGATCACAATATAATGGATTCAAAGTATGTACAGAAATAGAAAAATACATTTAGAAGGCTAGGAAAACTGCAACAAGCAAAGGGTGAGTTAAAAAAAAATCTTCAAGAAGACTCGAATGTTCAACATAAGCCAAAGAGAGCCCTGGTGAACAAAGCCATTTAGAAGGGTTACAAATGAAAGGTGTATGAAAGAGTTTCATGAAAGAAAAAAAAAACTTGATGATACTTTCTATTAACAAGGACTCAGAATTACGTAAAATAGATAGCAAAGCAGGAATATACCTAGAAATTGCAAGTTGATAAGATAAGTTTTCTTCTTCATGTTTATGGATATGGTTGACCTCTCTATATAAAGCCAAACTAGATCTCACATATTCTTGTGAACTCATAGTAAAAGAAAAGATAATGCAGCATTTGCATATTTTGTACAGGATATAGCTAAAAATTAAAAAATCCAATCAAATACAAAAAATAATTTTAAGTGGTCGTCATCCATTTAAAAGATACAAATAAATATAATGGGACCTTACAGGAGAATTTGTCTAATATTAAAATATTAAAGTAATTATTATTGATTGAAAACACAAAGATTGAACAACCAGCAGACCATATGAGAGATATAAAATGATGGTACTAAGGAAACCAAAGGAATATGAACAAGCCAGCATATACAATTAATATAAGCTTGTTGCATAGCACAGCTATCATGATGTTATATATAATTATATATCATTCAGTAATTTGAAAACAGTTAAAATCTTTCCTTCTGAAGATAAAACAGGGCATTGATGTTTTCTGATGTTCATATATCCAATGAGAAGGTAACAAAAGTTGTGAACAACACAACGTGAGCTTTCATTCCTTCAAAACAGCTGTACCATTTATGCAGTATATCCGAGTTCCAATTTGGTTAAGTTGAATTTCTTCATATATGACACTAGCTATTGTTCTTATTTACAAGACAAAAAAAAAAGAATAATGTCATCTAATTAACATAATGAACATATCCTGATCTGATTGTGTGGGGTACCACAAAAGGATACGGTAAAAGCCTATGAAAAGTTCAAGCTAAAATTTGCATATGTAATATAGAAATGGTGCATAGTTAAATAAGGAATTGAGGTAAATATTGATTATCCAAAGTTAAGTTGGTAAGCATCATCTCAGCTTAACAATCCCAAGAATATGAACAACCAACCTTCACATGAAAATTGATTATTGTGGTTCACACGATGCATCATTGAAGAATAGGCAGCTGCATTGTCCGGTTGAATGGGATGTACTTTAGACCTTGTGGAACAATCTACCATCTTTTCCTGAAAAGCACTTCTCATTAACATACTGGATCAATGAACTATAAAAGCAGACTACGAATGTTGGATATATCAACAAAAAAACCATATCACAAGCCTAGAAGTGGCATGCATGCAGATTATTTCCTTTAACTGATGATTAAATATATTTTTCTGATGGTTTTCTCCTAATCAACAAGACAGAAGCATGAAACTTTATTAAAACATAAACCAGAATATAAGACCTCCAGTACAAAAGTGAAACAGAATTAAACACAACAAGTAGGAGTCTGATATCATGATCTCTTTAGGCTGCATACTTGAAAAATATAATAAAAATTGGTCAATGCAATGATCATGCGTAGGGAAAAACATGTATAACTAAATGGAGCTTTATTGGGGATAGATAAGAATAGTACCTTTGCATCTTTGATTTTCTTTCCTGCATAATATTCTTCTTGTTTCCGTCGTTTACCATTGTCTTTCTTCTATAATTAATACCAGGATATTAGTACAGAATGACAATTTTCGCTTGAATATGGTAAGCAGATACCCATTTTATAAGCAACAAAAGCATCAGGAATAACTAGAGCAAATAAGAGAATTTTTTTAGTTAAATAAGATGGATCTGAGTTAGTAGGGTATAAATGTTCCACTAATAGGATCCAAGGAATTTCTCTACGCAATATAATATGAAATTATTTTCTAAATATCAGTTTTTTCCTTTATAGGCATGGCTATAATATGGTTCAGTATGACATGATCATTTAATCTTGGAATAGCATTAGAGACATATAAGAAAAATTTAGTATGAAACATTATGTTAAACTAGATCTGCACATGAAATAATGCATGTAAGAGGAAGCAAGGATGGCTGTGATCTCCTTCCTGCTTACAATTTTTATATCTCACTCAAAGACAGAGCAAGCATAGAACCAAAGTAGTGTAATTGTTGAAGGTGGAAGTAGCTATAGATGTGTAGAGGGTGAAGATTTGTAAAATCAGATGATATGAGAGATTTTCATTTTGATATTAATAAATGAGACTCATAGATGTGAAAAGGGGGAGTGGGACTCACTAACAGGCAATCGAGAGCGTTCTCCATTTAAGAACAAGAATCTTTTTACATAAGTTCCAACAGTGTATTCCATAATTTGACATGTCCAAACTATTATTAGCCATAATGTTTCTCAATGAAGGAAAAAAAGCATCACATGTTAAGAAAAAACTAAAACGAAAAAAAGAGAGGACACATTTCTGTAGGCTGTTTTCATCTCATACATTAAGGCATACTAATCATGTCATTTGCTTATTAGCAATGAAATTCTTTAACTGTCTAGGTTTAAACCAATTCCTATAGATTATCAACATGGAGGGCTTTAAGCATGCCATGGTGTCTTTAACACTCATGAAACAAATACTGCATCAAATTGTTTATGAAAAGAATAGAGGACAAGGCGATGACATATAACGAATAGCAAAGCACAAAATGAAACAAAAGATGTTACCATTGTGCTTTTCTTTCCATCAAGAAATGGAATGTCGAGTTCTTTGAGGAGGAAGTTGTTTTTTCTTCCAACCCGAATATACAAGAGGTAGAGCCTTTTTCCCTCCCTCAATCACTTAATGGGACATCATTCCAAGAAACTGGTAAAGGTAACAAATTTAACGGATTGAATTTGTCTATGTCATCACTTATTATTGCTTCAATAATGTTAACACCACATAATTATTTCTTGAGCGAAGAATCATAAACAGCCTAAAGGAATAGATTCACTTTTTAGACAAATCATTCATCTCATCTTTTGCAAGATTACAAATCTTAGAAGTAGAAAGGAGGGAGAATCAGAATGCATAGCTTTATATGCTAATACTGTCTAAAGGAATAGATTCACTTTTTAGACAAATCATTCATCTCATCTTTTGCAAGATTAAAAATCTTAGAAGTAGAAAGTAGGGAGAATCGGAATGTGTAGCTTTATATACTAATACTGTCAAAAACTTGTACAGTAATAGCCCACTCAAAAGAAATCTAGTGGAAGCATTCTAGCTACTTCTGGAAGATGATGATAATTACCCTCAGTTATTCCATTTTACTGTTGAATGCAAAGGCACGAATGCATGATGGTTTTAAATCTTACAAAAGTTCAATGCATGATTATTCAATAGCATTACAAACCAATTTACTTGAATTAACATCCTCCATATAATGATGTTAAGATAAAAGACAAGGTATTGAAGCATGTCATCTAATTTAGCTAGTGATTAATGTCCAAACTGCAGTGCCTTTGATTTGTAGTACTTGATGTATTATATATTGTTTAAAAATCTGTAGGAACCACCTACAAAACCTTTCATGTTTATAATCATCAATCTTTTTCCTTATAATTAGATCTTAAGGGTCCGTTTGGTTGGGGTATATTAGATTACAGGATAATCTGATGATTCTTGGAAATTATTTATCTGGAAAAATGATTGCGGAGAAAAATAACTTTTATCATGTTTGGTTGGTGAAATTTTTTTTTCGGAAAATGATACTAGAAAAAGATTACTATGTTTGGTTAGAGATAATCCTATATAGGAATATAGTTAAATTTACAAATATGCCCATCAATAGAAAAATATTTTTTAATACTAACGTAGAATTGTTATCTTCAATCAGTTTTTATATAATGACTATAATTATATAATCCTTTGTATAATGCCATTTGCATTTTAATTATTCTGCAAAAACTCTTTATTAAAGGAATTCAGAAAGATATTAAAACAAATTCAATGATCATAAATATGCTTTATTGGATGTATTTTTCTCAAGTATAGATTACTACCACTTGGAAATTTACCAAATACTAACCCTCCATGATATTTGTTTTACCTTCTCTCTCTGGAAAATAAGTATGGGACCCACTACTTTTTTTTTACCATCCCTCTCTTCCACTTTTCATACCAAATATTGTGATCTAACATGAAATTTATTTTTCCATGCTAGATTACCCCCAACCAAATGGATCCTAAAGGAGACAATAAATAACAAAGAAGATTATAGAATAAGTTAATAGTATACTGAATTTATTTAAAAATAATGAATTCAATGACAAAGGAGAAGAAAATGTTCATGGGCATGCAATTCTAGCACCGGCAACTATAATTGAATGATGATTGCCAAAGTTGCCCGCGATCGAAATTTGATACACCATAAAGGATAGAGCATTGCTCATCTGTCATTAATCTGATTCATTTATTTAGATGACCCAAAGTACAAAACCATGAGAAAGAAAATGAAGTATTTGGACCACTGCATGGAAGGTTGGATGGTACCACTCCTTACCCAAGATGCAAGGGTTTGATTCTGGTTGGAATCAGCCCCCAATGGTGGGCTGGGTACAGGGTGGAAAAGGTATGGAGTAGCCCCTCCTAGCCTTAAAAATCAAAAAAGAGGAAGTATTTGAACAAGCAAAAAGTTTGGCAAGATAATGTACTCTAAAGAAGCATAGATAAATGAACGAAGTGATCAGGATTTATTAATGCGACCATCCTCCACATAAAGTGTGTCCTGTAAGGCCTATGTTTCACTTCTTTGAAAATCCAAAAATATCTCAGTTTCATCAATCCATTGGATGAACCTGTTGTTTCCTTTATACATGTTTGCCAATGATATCACTCCTATTGTATCTTCCTCTACGTGCAACCTAATCTACCTCTGCTAATGAACTTCACTCTACTTCTTGTAAATATGAAAGAAACTCTTTCATTCATGTTGCTATAACCACCAATCAATGAACAGAGTCTCCTCATTTGTAACTATACTACAAATGAAGAGTATATATCTCTTTATTGGTCAGCGCTAAGCACTTGACATTCTTACTAATGATCGATATTCTTAATCTTAGACACTCAGTATGGTTCTCTCACCGGAAGAAGTTTTGCTTAGGAGTGGCTGGCATGAATTCAGCTCTTTTAAGTGTCTCATTAGAAAAGTTTAATGCCCTTTAAACTTACTTATCAATGTGCCAATTAGTAAAATCATATCAAAGATTCACAATGCATCCAAAATCTCCTTTGATGTTTTATGACACACATTAGAGCTTGAATATGGCTTCATGTTGTTTCAGAACAAGTTTTAAGGGGATCCTTGCTCAACTTATAGACATAAAATGTCATCCCTGCTAAGAAAAAGTGATGCTTCACTTTGTTTGTTGCTCTAAGAATCACCTTTTATCTGGCTAATCACTGTTAATTATTTTCCCATTAATTGATATGATTATACTCCATACCATCTAAGTTCCATGTGCATATCTACAGAAATATATCAGAAACCAGCAGCTGTTTGCAAAATTTGTATAATTGTATTGTTGATTCACAATATTTCACACAATAATTTAAACAATCAACCAAAGAACACTTCATGGACAGCATCGCTTGGATATGTCATTTTATGCCTTATCAAACATGGCCATACCCAAACAGATATATGCTAGCATCAATACAGCAAACATGTGTTCTTTAACATTGAGATGATCTCCAATGCATAACATGTCAGTCTCACATAAGGAAAAACACAAAACATGTATAATATTAGAGTCAAGTTGGTACTAGACGAGATCAAACATGCAAATAACTTTTGTCCTACATAACTACTATTCTATACGAAATCCATTGTCCCAATATATATGTGAACATAGAATAAATTAGAGTAAAGAAGCAAAAGAGAAAGAGATGGGAGGGATAAAACATGGGCACATAGTTTCAATACAAACCATGGGCCCCTCATGTCTGACCACCTCTACGTACTGGTATGTAAGGCCATATACACATGAGCCTGGTTACAAGGCCCAGAAAGGAAAATCATATCAAGGACAATTTGCATCTTCTTCAAGTCAGGGACAATGTTCTATAATTGAATGCAGTCTACAACTAAATGTTAACAGAAACAAAGAAAAATAGAAGGTTGTAAAAGCTATGAAGTCAGTCAGAATCATAGACAACTTGCCATTACAATGCTAGAAATGCTTGCTTGAAAAATTTGTTGCTTAGGCCCATATGATTCATCTGAAAATTGACATCATTGAATTCAAAGGAGTGAAACCAGCACCATTTGAAAATGCATTCTGCACTTCAAAAGCTTTTTTTATTTTTATTTTTAGCCATAAAAACTACCACTTCTTTTGACAAGTTTCAATTATTTGATAGCAGTGCTGGGTATGAATCTATATCTTCTCAAATAAACACTTTCAGTTGTGACTTTGCAAGGCAAGAAGAGACAACAAAGAAAAAGATATGCAGATCAACCTCAACAAGTCCAAACAATGTAATCATTTGGAAATGTGAGACAGAATTGTCTCTAAATAATCTTTATGCATATAACAAAGAGTTAAATAACTACAAGTATTTGACATAACAAATCATGATACACGTGCAACAGGAAATCAGAACAGCATATGGATGGGCTATCATGAAGAAGAATTTTAAAATGCAATCAATTGTATAACATATGGAAACTTACAGTCATCCACCGGCACCTCATTGCAACATCCCTTACAGTCTTGTCAGGTAGACTAGCAGCTATCTTGATATACTTCATGATATTAGGTTCATTTGCATATCTAAAAATTTCCATATGGAACAGATCAATATGTGAAGCACATAGGAGGATGATACTCATAACAGATCATAAGGCGGAAGTGATGGTAGCAATAGAAAGAAAAATCAAAAAAATGGACATGCATCATTTGCTTAAAGGAGAGAATAAGTTAAATTAACTCTAACACTACTTATATACAAAAAATACATGATAAATTGAGCTTTAATCGAATGAAATCCAGTGTCATGTCCAGATACTCCAAGAGAAGAACCGCTAGGTTGAAGTCCTGGCTTTTACTTGTTCACATGAATAAAATAGCACAGCAGAAGGCATGAGTTTTGTGAAACAAGGCCCATTCTGAGCCAAGGAAGAATCAGAGTTTGGCTGAGCGAATTGTCCGGAACAAACAGAAAGTGATAGATATCAAAAACCACGACACTCAAAAGTGGACTCCTGCCTGTGATCTTTTTATATTCTTTCCTTTCATTTCGACAACACCTAAACCTCAGTACCATACAAGTTTCCTGGCAGAGACAAAGGTCCCTGCAGATTCAACGTACCATGAAGCAAGAAATATGGAGAACTAACAAAATTTCAGAGGAAAAGAGAAGAAAATTTAGAATATGTGTATGAAGTGAAGAAGATCAAGCAAAACCAATAGACAGCGTACCTGTCAAGACCTTCCCTCAACATGGCTAATTCTTCATATGACCAGTCGACAGCCAACCCTATGCCATGCTTGAGACCGGGCACCGGCTCATGAAGGATATTGCTAGAAGAATTGCTAGGTGGAATCGCATGAAGGATATTGCTAGAAGAATTGCTATGTGGAATCATCAAAGAAGCATTATTCATCATCATCGAAGGATTATTGGCAAGAATCATCCCAGCCGTGCTGCTAATCCCACCCATATTATTCGTGTCGATCATCCCTGTTGTGCTGTTTACCGCCCCTGACTGAAAAGAAACCACTTGCTGATTGCAGAAAGATTGTGGGAAAACTCCTCCGTGCAGAAAATTCTTGTTAGGATCTTCTGCCATCTTCTTACCAAGAAAGCTCTCAGAAGAACAATTTCATCACACCGTTCAAATTTTCTAACACAGCAGGCTCGAGATTTCTTCCAAAACCTCGAGATCACAAATGCAACTACTACAAAAAAATATCCACCTTTAAACACCCTCAGAACCTTGTATCAAGAATCAACAAATGACCCAATAAAACTTCAAAAAGCAGACCTGCAAAAGAATCTCCTAAGACCCCGCTTTCAACAAACCCACCACCGAAACCCCCAGAAACGATCGAGGATGAATGCTTCAACAGTCCAAATCACCTAAAATCCAATCGTTTAGCTGTAACAACTCTGCCCGGCGAACCACGAACCAGCTTTCCTCTTTCCTTCCCTACGATAAGCAAAGAAGGATCACATCCGAACTCAAGAAGACCCCTCTCATCTCATCAAAATCAAAACTTTACTCCGAAAGACTCTCCTATAAAACAAGGAAGAAAGAAAGAAACGATTAAACGGAGCTCAAAATCCACCCAAAAATCTCATTCAGAAATCAATCTTTTGCATTCAAAGATACTCGAAAACCAGTATAAATCTAAAATAAAGAACAAATAAAGTCGGAGAAAGAGAGCAACCTGCGCGAACGATCTTTTTCTTGCTCTCAGGTAGAGAGAGAAATCGAGGCCGCAATAATAAGGAGAAGAGGCAGGGCGTCCGCTCTCCAAACAGGAGAAAGAAAAGGGAAGCCACCCCACTCACCAGTTTGCAGCCACCAAGAACCAATTATAAAAACAAAGAATTCATAAAGAAATATAAGAGAGAGGGAGGGAGATCAGTTGGAATTCAGCAAAACAGTGGAAGTCCGGATTCCGGCATTCGATGCCAATAATTGTTAGATCCTTCTCCTCCACCTTTTTTCCCCTCCTTCCCTTTTATCCATCCACGAACTCACTTTTTTTTTTAAAAAAAATAAACTAATCTTTAATTCTTGTATTTTTCTCCCCTTTACATATTTCTCGCCTCATAAATTTTCACCTTCTTGGCGGACTTTACGTTCCTTAATCGAAAACCACGCTCCAATACTTTCATATTAAAAAAAAAAAAAAATCTATTTTCGGTTATCTCCCTCTCCTCTCTCTCTCTCTCTCTCAACCGTGGCTTTAGCGCCCATCCCCGTTCCACTTCCCCCTTGCTTTTGCCTGGACTGTCAAAGATTTACCCTCACCCTTGTAGTAATTTACCAGGATGCCATTTCCCGGCAAAACGATGGTTAAAACTTAAAATATGTCTTACCTCTCATCTCTCTACTCTTCTAGATTTTTAGTTCTTAACTTCTTAGGTGCATTGTATCGCCTAGGTGGTATCTTATCGTTGGAGTCAGGTAATGGCAAAGAAGGGGGGAGGCGGGGGCCAAAATGTGATGCTTTTGCTCTCCTCCGGTGCTTTCAGATGTGGGCTGATTCCCAAGCATAAATTAATTGAGAATTGGTCAAATATTCCACCATTTTTCAAAGACAAGGACGGTTCTCTTAGCCGGATCGGATCCCTTCCAATTTCGGGTGGCAAGGTTTTCCATCAATCAATCCTCTAAGAAGATCAATGGTAAATTCATGCCGTGTCTAGGTACAGGTCAAAATCAAATTAAGCTGCTCCCAAATAATTTTTATGGGGCATTTGCAACCATATATATGAATTGTTTGTTAGCTGATGAACATTTATCTAATATATTGATAATTAAAAATTTATGTATTCGATAAACTTGTATTTCAATTTGTTTATTAATAAATAATTATGATAAAAAGTATAATTTGAGCTTATTGCTAAAATGTCAAATTCACGTACTCATTCGTTGGTTATCAAATCGAATATAAAGTCAAGCATTTTCTATATAATTAAGAACCATTTGCTAGAAAAATAAATGAAAAAGTAAGAATTTAAGAGTTTATTTGGATATAGAATCAAGCTATCATATCCAAGGACAAGCTGCATGCATATAAAAAAAGTCTTGAGAATCAAACCATGCTATTGAAGAAATTTGGTAAATCAGAGATGGCCAAGAAGCTCATTAACATAATTTTTTGAGAAAATCTAGCACACCTTTGTCACCACATGAAAGCTGAATTTTTGGAATAATTGGCTCGATTAGACTTACACAATATTTAATTCTCTCTCCACCAGTGACCTCCGATTAGATGTGGAGTTATTGCAAGGTTTATACATCTGAACTTCTAAACAATTTTATGAGCATGTTTAGATGACTATGTGAACTATACCAAGGAATGGTTCTTCACCCAATTGAATGTTGAGATGAAATGGCAATGGTAGAGAAATACCAAGCAGTAGTATCGATGCATTGGGAGCTTTCGGATCATATAATCTAAAAAAAATAGGATATAATATAGATTCCTTCTTTGAGGTGATTTGTCTAATACATTTTTCTTAGATCATAGGAGACAAAATTTTATTTATTATGAAAACTTTATGTTCTTTGTGTTTAACTCTTTTTCACTACTATCACAAATTATATATTTCTCGGACAGCCTAATTACTAGTGCATCCAAATAGACACTAAAAACACTTATCTTGCTATAGAATTTGGTTCAAGTGTTTGAATCGAATAAGCCATCTCATTCTAGTAAAAAGGAAAATTCACTTTCAAGTAAAAAAAAAAAAAAAACAATTATAGAGATCTACATGCTTATAAGGTTTATTTGGATGCCCACATAAACCATCCTTTCCTATTAAAGTAAATTTAAGGATAAAGATTGCAATGCTGGATAAAAATTAGATTGCAAGCTTGACACACCAAGAGTTAGAATCTAAAAAGACCAGGATACTAGATTTCCATTTTGAGGTGATTTGCAGTACCTTAATAATTTTGGGATCATAGGAGCTAAATTTTTCTCGTTTTACTTTCCCCATGCTAACTCCTTTCTATTATTTAAGTGCATTCAAACAAGCCCCAAGCAGTTTACCTTTCTAGGAATCTAGTTTAGGTTTTCAAATTGGATAAGGAAGCTATTGTGGGCCGTGGGACATGAATTTCATTTTCCGAGCAAGAAAAGGCTTATAGAGATCTACACCTGTCCACTACCTTCCCATCTTTTAATTCTACCGTGCTCTCTCTTTCTACGAACCAATGAGAAACGGATTAGATACAGAGAATAATATACAAGTCGGCAGTGGGCATGAAGCTGGTTGTACAACAAGGCATTCTACCATGATTGTAGCAGATCCTAGCTTCACGATTAAGACGTGACGTGATACAATCGGCGAACAAAATCGTACCCTTTCGGTACGTGCTTATCTGCGAATTAGATTACGTGTCCACAAGAGAATGGCGCCATGTCAGCACGAAACGGTTTATTATGGACGCCTACCCCTGAAACATGGATTCTGGCCGCCAGCGCAAACGACCGGCGCGTCCAACGGGGGTTGGAAGGGATGGCTCAAGAGGTGCCAATAACCGACGGACACATGGAAGGCATCCATTGGATGACCAAGGCGGCGAAAAGTTAGCACGGGTAAAAGATACACGTGGGTAGTGCATTCCCCAACGCAAAGCACCGAGTGCCCATCATAAAATTAATTATGTTCACCCACCGTACTGTAATGTAAATCCCCCCAGCAGAGCGGAAAAGAACCCATTGGAGATTTGGGTGGAATAAATGATGTGTCCTCTCTCTCTCTCACTCTCACTCTCGCATTCTCTCTCTCTAAATATATATATATATATATATATATATATATATATATATATATATATATTTGTGGAAGTAGGGACCCAAGCTTTAGAAAAGCCCCTCTTGTGGCCATTATCTATTTGTTCTTTACCTTCCCGGCCACAATGGCAATTCTTAAATGGATACGAAAGGGACCACCAGGCCACAGTCTCTCCGAGAGCAAACATGGAACAATCGATGTCATGCCAACAAGAGGAGAGGAAAAAATTTCACCACCATCAACACCACCACCATGGCAAACCCTATGAGAGTCATGATAATAGCTGTCAATATGGCTTCCTTTGGAAGTGGTTGGCCCATTGGTATCACTAGATTCCAGAATGTGAGGGATTTCCTGTTACCATCACTAGTCCAATGTTAAAATCATCAAGCATGTAGCGACTCCGTACCGACCGAAGTCTCCTCTAAGTAGAGGTCATGGACTACCAACCTTATCATTTGTCGAGTTATTGCAGGTGAAGGGATAGGTTTTTTATGCAGTGTGCACAATGTAATGAGGCTTATATATTGGAAAATCTTCCGACTTAATCATGACCAGCCAACCACCTACTTGTCACCCAAAAGAAAGGAAAGATGACAGTGCAACCATTCGACGTACAGTAGTAATTGGTGTCAAAGTTTTAATTGGTTGAGTGATGATAGGGTGCAGATTTCATTCTCTTGGTGAACTCACCTATATAATTAATATGTCATTTTTAAGTTTGACATGATTGGAATCTGAATATGGGCAGCATATATCGATCATGTCGTGGTTGTTTTATGTGGAGTTGGTGCTGCATGCATGATGGAGAGGCATGAGGCTTCACCTGCTCAAGATCTCTGCAGTGATTGGCCTAGGAATGGGGTGAGTGAATGCTGGTCATTATTCATCAAGGCCTCAAATAATGTATCCCACCAACGGACCACAACTTGGTCCCCCCAGCATCTCCTCACCTTGTTAACCTGAAATGATGCATTTCTTTGCACGCCTTCACTATTATATCAGGATTGCAGAGGGGCGGTGGCTTCTGTCTTTAAAATGGACGCAGTATGGTTGTTTTCTTCTAGCCAGACCTTTTTTGTGCCTTGGAATTCTGTTATCAAAGTAACAATCCACGCCCAGCAAGCTTTGTTTTTATGCGACACTTCTTTTACCACGTCCATGCTGGATTCGAAAAGGTAGCAATTTTTTAAAATTGCAGCATGTCATGGACGGGGTGATGGAAGGTTAATGGGAGGTCCATCAAAGAAAGCTAGCTCTTTTAGGTGGGGTTGGAGGGTATTCCCCCCTACCTCTGACCTTGGAAAGGCATAGGATAACAATGTCAAAGGGAAGACCCCCACCTGCAAGAGAAAAGATTGCATGCATATCTTGCTGCAAGGCACCACCATGGGGTAGTAACTGGTGACTTTGGATAAAGCAAGCTCATGACCACAGCTTTCATCAGCCGCACCAAGATATCGGTCAATTCGATGGTTTGCATCAGTAATGGACACATTAGGATGTATAAAAGCATATATGCATGCACACGTACGTACGTGCATGTATATATAGACTAAAAAGTTTATTTCTCGGTTGGTGTAAATCGGCATATATCAGCAGATTATTATGCATGATAACAGTACGTTAGCGACTGTTTGTAATCTGAGTTGTACGATAATAGATAATTTGTAAAATTTAATGAGGCATATATTAGGTTTTATGAAAAAAAATGATGAATTATGTTTGTCTGCAGATCTGATCATTTTTTAGGTTTATGGGTTGTCAGTTTTATCAAAAAAAAAAAAAAAAAAAATCTAAAAAAATGGAAAAACAAGCATCTGTAAAAATATATTCTACTGAAACCTAAACCAGATCACTGTCAAATGTGCTTTTTATTATTAAATAGCAAAAGCAATGTCTATAGATGCAGTTGATTGAGATTTTTTGTATTGGCTAATGCAGCAAATATTGACTGCTATATATCAATCATGACACTCTTTTTCAATTTCGTTTACTGTCCACCTTTGTCTCCTTGTTTGTAATCTAAGAACAGGTGTCAAAATTTAAAAATGTATGAGAGGCAATGTCTACTAGGGGGCGCATGTGATCATGGGCCAGATAGGAAAGCAAGACACGGAGGTGATGGTGAGTCTTGAGGGAGGTTTTTGGGGACAGCTACTTAACGATGTATTTGGGACCCTAGTAGTCTGGTCCCCTAGCTAGTAGGCTGGTAGAGACATTAAACTAAGATTCAAATACAGTTTGCACTGATATACACTTTTAAATAGATGACACATACAACGGTATACACTTTTTTTTTTTGGAAAAAAATATATACATTTCTTTTCCAACTGTGTTTATTACTATTTTGGTAGAAAGACCAGTAAAATAACAATAGCGTGACTCACATTATTTATAGTATTTGTGATGATGGATAGTGTATTTGTTTGTCTTGGCTAGGTATGACACCCTAAACAACATTACTTAGTATTGAATGTACATAATATACTTCTTGATATAAGTATGTGTTTGGCCGAATTAAGTCTGCATTTACTAATTAGTATTGAATATACATAATATAATATTTGATATTGTGAGGCCCAACCCATAACTGACCGTTGTGGGTTGAAGTCGGCAGCCCTTGCCAACTTCATCCGGAACTCAAAAAAAAAAAAAAGGGGGAGTTCGCGTCCGGGAACAGGGGATTTCAACTTCCTCTTATCCAACCAGGGTCTTCGCCAGAGATCATGGTGGTCGGCGTTGGGGAAGAGCGATTTTTTTTCATATAAAAAAGAATGAATCCTTTTAATCACTCTCCTTCTTCACCAGCCAGTGGGCTTCTTGGAGGATTCGATTGATTTGGAGAGGACAAATGAAAAATTTTTACACCAATTTCATGGATATTATGCGACAGCCGAAGGTGGTGGAGACGCTGATCGATGTTTTGCTGTGCGTGGAGCCGATCTAGGTGGCCGTTGTGAATGGGCTGGTGAACGCATGGTTGTGGCAGCCGAGGTGGACGAGGCTGCTGTTCCTGGGGATGAGGAACAGAATCCAGCTCCTGTGGATGGCCTCGCCAGGCCTCGGGGCCTATCGGCTCAGGTTGGCATTCACCGCCCTCTCAGCCTTCTCCGTGTGCAGGAAGCTCTGATCCAGTTTCAAGGGGAAGGGCGAGGGGTCGCCGGCTGTGGAGGGCTCTGCCTCTCGGCCGGTGGTTTCCATCTTGTCTGCAGAGGAGGATCGCGACGTCGCCTCCTTGTTACCGGTATACAGAATCCTCGGAGAGACGGCTGCTTTTTTGCCAGAGAGCTGCGGCGGAGAGGAGGAGCCGATGGCGTGGGGATAGAGTTCGGGCGAAGGAGAAGAGGAAAGGAAGAGAAAAAAAAATGATGAGGGGGGGGCTGTTCGATGGAAATGATGGAGAGAAGAAGGGAATGTGGAAGAAGAAAAAAAAAGAAGAAAGAAGAGGAAAGAAGGAAAGAAAAGAAAAAGAGAAAAAGGAAAAAAAAAAAGGAAAGAAAATAAGAGAAAGAGAGAAAGAGGAGAGAGGAGGAGAGAGAAAGAGGAGAGCGAAAAGAAAGGGAGAAAGGATTAAATTTGGGACCAGGGTTGGAATTAGTTTGACGAGAGTGCCAATGATAATTTAGTTTTCTTTTTAGTTTCGAAATAGAAATTAATTATATGTTTAAATTATTAATCAGGATCATCGTTGTCCTTGGAATATCAGGTCTAACGTTTGAATTGTGCCTAGTTGATGGATACTCTTCGGTAAGTTATCTTGACATCTTATTATATGCCAAATATGTTATGTATTTATGAAATATTAAATGCATGTAATATATTTTAATTTGCATTAGATTGCATTTGAATTGCATTGGATTGCATTGAATTGCATTGGATTGCATGCATTGTGTTGGTGTTGTCGCTCTCTAGTCCGACTATGATCACATGAGGACTTAGTCTTCTTTTGGGCTTCCAGCGAGGCTATCGCTAGCACATGACCGTTGAGCGATATGTGACACAGGAGCTAGTTGCTTTATTTTAGCCATGCATGGCAATCATATATCGAGGATGCATGTTTCTCGTGTGATACTCAGAGCTAGTTTTCCTTTTGGGCCTCTGGTGGGGCTATCACTGACGCATGACTGATGAGTGGTATGTGTACACAAGATCTAGTCTCTTTCAGGGCAAGCCACAGGCCAATCGTGGCCATAGTCAGAGGGACTAGGAGAGAAAAGTAAATGGTTGGCCATCCATAGTAGTGTTGATGTCGGTTGAAATTAAGTATACATATTTGCATCATGTTGCTGGTTATATTATTATATTGCTGGACATCTTGTTGTGTAATGAGTTTATGCTTATTAATTTTTATTGGCATATTTATGTTGTATATTAGAGGTATTGATAACTTACTGAGCCTGTATAGCTCACTCTCCTGTTTTTCTATATTTTTGTTACAGATCTAGAAGATTAATCGGGCTTTGGGACCAGTCAGTGAGGAACTTAGGACATAGCAGACAATATTGCTAAGGTGGTAGACTAGTTAGTAGAGGCCTTGTGTGTTCGAAGGAAGGAGAAATAAATCCTAGGGCACACGGCTATCTATTGCACATCCGGCTCAGGTTTGGGGTCGGGGCGTGACAGATTTATTGGTATCAGAGCAAAGGTATAAGATCAAGATGACCTAGTTAGTGAGAGTATGATAGAATTAGGGTTTTGATTGAATATTCCGGAATAATATCGATACTAATAATTTATTTAATTCTCTTGATATATGTATGTTATAGTTCCAAGGATTTTGTTAAGTCTTGCATAAATAAAATGATTAAATTCTTCTAGCTTAATTTTTGGAAGGATATCATCTAGACTAGATAATGGATATATAAATGTATATTTTGAATTATATTATGGATTTGATTTACTTTGAAAATCTAATTTTGATATAATTAAAGACTGTGATATAGGTGATTAGAAATTAACATGATGGTTATTAAGGCATGACAGAATGTTATTGAAGGTTGGGTTATGATCACTTGAGACCGACATGGATATGATTGAGTGATATTAAAATTTAGATTGTGATCACTGTGGATTATGATTTAAGAGATATTTGAACTTAGTGCTATGATCGGTTGGGATATAATAAAGCTGCAATAATAGATTTGAAATTTGGAATTTTAGTCCTTAGGTATAACATATAAGGTTTGACATATGATTAGTGCCAAAGAAGAATGTGATTTTTTATAGAGAGATTGATCTTGGATGAGTGTAAAAGGCTGAATGAGTTATACTATTTGATCATGATGAGTTAGCATATTATAGATATCGAAGAGTTGAATAAGATATCTTTGCCTTGATAAATGAGTTTGATTGAGCTTTGAAAGTGTTGGCCTAAAAATATAATGTGGTATGTTAAAGGGTTGTGCTGGATCAATTATTAATTGAAAATGTTGGAATCTTAAACTTGATATGGATAAAGATTATGATAGCATATGAATTTTATTAGTAATTATTGAATTATAAATTTTGGGATCGTTGCAAAAAGATGTTTACGATGAAGAAAATGAAAAAGTTTAATGATATTAAGGAGAGTTTTTCGATGAATTTGTATGGGGATTATTATTGAAAATATGTAATGAAAAATGTATTAGGATAATATATGAATATGTAAATTGCTATTAGTAGATTAAATTATATTATATGGATATGGCATCTATATTTTGGTAAAATCTTCGATATCTTATGTTAACAGTTTTGGATTGGATTACTTGACCTTATATATATGTTGGAGATTATTGGATCATGGTTTAAATTGAGATTATTAGATGATAGTTTAAATTGATATGATATGCTCGAGATCTAGAAAGGACAAGAAAATCTATTAGTTTTGATCTCGTTTTATTTGAAGGTTAAATTTGGTTTAGATCCTAATGAAATGGATATTCTTGTTAGAAATTTACCTAATAAAATTAGAGATTTTAAAAAATTATATCAGAGTATGCAGCGGAAGAGTGGTGGATTAAAGAATTAAGATTAAAGTGTATTATGATGAATGAATAGGAGCTCTTATTGGGATTACCGAATTTTGGATAAATGAATCATATGAGTTTTGGATTGCGCATCTTTAAATTTTGGAAGACTTAGATTTTTAAAATTTCGAGACTGAAATTTCTTTGTAGGAGGGGAGAATGTGAGGCCCAACCTATAACTGGCCGTTGTGGGTTGAAGTCGGCAGCCCTTGCCGACATCATTTGGAACTCAGAAAAAAAAAAAGGGAAGTCCGCATCCGGGAATAGGGGATTTCAATTTCCTCTTATCCAATAAGGGTCTTCGCCGAAGATCGCGGTGGTCGGCATTGGGGAAGAGAGATTTTTTTCATATAAAGAAGAACAAATCCTCTTAATCGCTCTCCTTCTTCACCAGCTAGTGGGCTTCTTGGAGGATTCGATCGATTTGGGGAGGACAAATGGGGGATTTTTACACCAATTTCATGGATATTATGCGGTAGTCGGAGGTGGTGGAGATGCTGATCGATGTTTCACTGTGCATGGAGTCGATCTGGGTGTTCATGGTGAATGGGCTGGTAAACGCATGCTTGTGGCAGCCGAGGTGGATGGGGCTACTGTTCCTGGAGATGAGGAGCAGAATCCGGTTCCTGTGGATGGCCCGGCTGGGCCTCGGGGCCTGCCGACTCAGGATGGTGTTCACCGCCCTCTTAGCCTTCTCCGTGTGCAGGAAGCTCTAGTCTAGTTTCAAGGGGAAGGGCGAGGGGTCACCGGCTGTGGAGGACTCCACCTCTCAGCTGGTGGTGTCCATCTTGTCCGCAGAGGAGGATCATGCCGTTTCCTCCTTGTTACCGGTATATAGAATCCTCGGAGAGACAACTGCTTTATTGCTGGAGAGCTGCGGTGGAGAGGAGGAGCTGATGGCGTGGGGATAGAGTTCGGGTGAAGGAGACGAGGAAAGGAAGAGAAAAAAAATAATGAGGGGGGGGGCTGTTCGGTGGAGATGATTGAGAGAAGAAGGGAACGGAAGAAGGAAAAAAAAAAAGAAGAAAGATGAAGAATGAAAGAAAAAAAAGAGAAAAAGGAAAGAAAATAAGAGAAAGATAGAGGAGGAGAGAGAAAGAGGAGAGATAAAGAAAAGAGAGAATAGGAGAGAGAAAAAGGAGAGAGAAAGAGAGAGAAGGGGGGAGAAAGAGGAGAGAGAAAAGAAAGGGAGAAAGGGTTAAACTCCGGACCAGGGTTGGAATTGGTTTGACGAGAGTGCCCAATGATAATTTAGTTTTCTTTTTAGTTTTGAAATAGAAATTAATTGTATGTTTAAATTGTTGATCAGGATCATCATTGTCCTTGGAAGATTAGGTCTAATGTTTGAATTGTGCATACTTGGTGGATACTCTTCGATAAGCTATCTTGGCCTCTGATATTATATACCAAATATGTTATGTATTTGTGAAATATTAAATGCATGTAATATATTTTAATTTGCATTGGATTGCATCGAATTGCATTGGATTGCATTGGGTTGCATGCATTGTGTTGGTGTTGCCGCTCTCTCGTCCGACTATGATCACACGAGAACCTAGTCTTCTTTGGGCCTCCAGCGAGGCTATCGCTGGTACATAACCGTTGAGCGGTATGTGACATAGGAGCTAGTTGCCTTATTTTAGCCATGCATGGTAGGCACATGCTGAGGATGCATGTTTCTCGTGTGATACTCAGAGCTAGTTTTCCTTTTGGGTCTCCAGTGGGGCTATCACTGGTGCATGACCGATGAGTAGTATGTGTACACAGGATCTAGTCTCTTTCATGACGAGCCACGGGTCGATCGTGGCCATAGTCAGAGGGACTATGAGAGTAAAGTAAATGGTTGGCCATCCATAGTCGTGTCGGTATCGGTTGAAATTAAGTATACATATTTGCATCATGTTACTGGTTATATTATTATATTGCTAGACATCTTGTTGTATGATATGTTTATGCTTGTTGATTTTTATTGGCATATTTATGTTGTATATTAGAGGTGTTGATAACTTACTGAGCCTGCATAGCTCACCCTCCTGTTTTTCTATGTTTTTGTTACAGATCTAGAGGGCTTTGGGACTAGTCAGTGAGGAACTTAGGACATAGCGGACAATATTGCTAAGGTGGTAGACTAGTTGGTAAAGGCCTTGTGTGTCCGAAGGAAGAAGAAATAAATTCTAGGGTGCATGGCTGTCTATTGCGCATCCGGCTCGGATTTGGGGTCGGGGCGTGATAGATTTATTGGTATCAGAGCAAAGGTATAAGATCAAGATGACCTAGTTAGTAAGAGTGGGGTAGAATTAGGGTTTTGATTGAATATTTTGGAATAATTATATATACTAAGAATTTATTTAATTCTCTTGATACGTGTATGTTATAGTTCCAAGGATTTTGTTAAGCCTTGCACGAATAAAATGATTAAATTCTCTTAGCTTAATTTTTGGAAGGATATCATCTAGACTAGATAATGGATATATGAATGTATATTTTGAGTTATATTACGAATTTGATTTACTTTGGAAATCTAATTTTGATATAATTAAAGACTGTGATATAGGTGATTAGAAATTAACATGATGGTTATTAAGGCGTGACAGAATGTTATTGAAGGTTGGGTTATGATCACTTGAGACCGACATAGATATGATTAAGTGATATTAAATTTAGATTGTGATCACTGTGGATTGTGATTTAAGAGATATTTGAACTTAGTGCTATGATCAGTTGGGATATGATAAAGCTACAAAAATAGATTTGAAATTTGGGTTTTTAGTCCTTAGGTATAGCATATAAGGTTTGACATATGATTAGTGCAAAAGAAAAATATGATTTTTGTAGAGAGATTGATCTTAGATGAGTGTAAAAGGCTGAATGAGTTATACTATTTGATCATGATGAGTTAGCATATTATAGATATCGAAGAGCTGAATAAGATGTCTTTGCCTTGATAAATGGGTTTGATTGAGCTTTGAAAGTGCTGGCTTGAAAATATAATATGGTATGTTAAAGGGTTATGCTGGATCAATTATTAATTGAAAATGTTGGAATCCTAAACTTGATATGGATGAAGATCATAATAACATATGAATTTTATTAGTAATTATTGAATTATAAATTTTGGGATCATTGCAAAAAGATCTTTAGGATGAAGGTTATGAAAAAGTTTAATGATATTAAGGAGAGTTTTTCAATGAATTTGTATGGGAATTATTTTTAAAAATATGTAATGAAAAATGTATCGGGATAATACATGAATGTGTAAATTGCTATTAGCAGATTAAATTATATTATATGGATATGGAATCTATATTTTGGTAAAATCTTCGATAGCTTATGTTAATAGTTTTGGATTGGATTACTTGATCTTATATATATATTGGAGATTATTAAATCATGGTTTAAATTAAGATTATTAGATGATAGTTTAAATTGATATGATATGCTCGAGACCTAGAAAGGACAAGAAAATTTATTAGTTTTGATCTCGTTTTATTTGAAGATTAAATTTGGTTTAAATTCTAATGAAATGGATATCCTTGTTAGAAATTTACCTAATAAAATTAGAGGATTTGAAAATTTATATCAGAGTGCGCAGCGGAAGAGTGGTGGATTAAAGATATTAGGATTAAAGTGTATTATGATGAATGAATAAGAGCTCTTATTGGGATGACCGAATTTTTGACAAATGAATCATGTGAGTTTAGGATTGCGCATCTTTGAGTTTTGGAAGACTTAGAGTTTTAAAATTTTGAGGCTGAAATTTCTTTGTAGGAGGGGAGAATGTAAGGCCCAGCCCATAACTGGCCGTTGTGGGTTGAAGTCGGCAGCCCTTGTCGACTTCATTCGGAACTCAGAAAAAAAAAGGAGAGTCCGCGTCCGAGAACAGGGGATTTCAATTCCTCTTCTCCAACCAAGGTCTTCGCCGGAGATTGCGGTGGTCAGCGTTGGGGAAGAGGGATTTTTTTTATATAAAGAAGAACGAATCCTCTTAATCGCTCTCCTTCTTCACCAGCCAGTGGGCTTCTTGGAGGATTCGATTGATTTGGGGAGGACAAATGGGGGATTTTTACACCAATTTCAAGGATATTGTGTGGCAGCCGGAGGTGGTGGAGATGCTGATCGATGTTTTGCTGTGCGTGGAGCCGATCTGGGTGGCCGTGGTGAATAGGCTGGTGAACGCATGGTTGTGATGGCCGAGGTGGACGGGGCTGCTGTTCCTGGAGTTGAGGAGCAGAATCCGGTTCTTGTGGATGGCTCCACCGGGCCTCGGGGCCTGCCGACTCAGGCTGGCGTTCACCGCCCTCTTCGCCTTCTTCGTGTGCAGGAAGCTCTGGTCCAGTTTCAAGGGGAAGGGAGAGGGGTCGCCGGCTGTGGGGGACTCTGCCTCTCAACCGGTGGTTTCCATCTTGTCCACAAAGGAGGATCGCGTCGTCGCCTTCTTGTTACCGGTATATAGAATCCTCGGAGAGCAGCTGCTTTATTGCTGAAGAGCTACAACGGAGAGGAGGAGCCGATGGCATGGGGATAGAGTTTGGGTGAAGGAGAAGAGGAAAGGAAGAGAAAAAAATGATGAGGGGGGGCTATTCGGTGGAGATGATGGAGAGAAGAAGGGAACGGAAGAAGGGAAAAAAAAAGAAGAAAGAAGAGGATTGAAGGAAAGAAATGGAGATGATGGAGAGAAGAAGGGAACGGAAGAAGGGAAAAAAAAAGAAGAAAGAAGAGGATTGAAGGAAAGAAAAGAAAAGGAGAAAAAAGGAAAAAAAAAGGGAAAGAAAATAAGAGAAAGAGAGAGGAGGAAAGAGAAAGAAGAGAGAGAAGGATGAGAGAGAAAGAGGAGAGAGAAAAGGAGGAGAAAGAAAGAAGAGAGAGAAGGAGGAGGGAGAAAGAGGAGATAGAAAAGAAAGGAAGAAAGGGTTAAATTCTGGACCAGGGCTGGAATTGGTTTGATGAGAGTGTCCAATGATAATTTAGTTTTCTTTTTAGTTTTGAAATAGAAATTAATTATATGTTTAAGTTGTTGATCAGGATCGTCATTGTCCTTGGAAGATCACGTCTAATATTTGAATTGTGCATAATTGGTGGATACTCTTCGATAAGTTATCTTGACCTTTGATATTATATGCCAAATATATTATGTATTTATGAAATATTAAATGCATATAATATATTTTAATTTGCATTGGATTGCATTTGAATTACATTGGGTTTCATGCATTGTGTTGGTGTTGTCGCTTTCTAATCCGACTATGATCACACGAGGATCTAGTCTTCTTTTGGACCTCCAGCAGGGCTATCGCTGGCACATGACCGTTGAGCGGTATGTGACACATGAGCTAGTTGCCTTATTTTAGCCATGCTTGGCAGGCACAAGCCGAGGATGCATGTTTCTCGTGTGATACTCAGAGCTAGTTTTCCTTTTGGACATCCAGTGGGGCTATCACTGGCACATGACCGATGAGCGATATGTGTACATAGGATTTAGTCTCTTTCGGGATGAACCACGAGCCAATCGTGGCCATAGTCAGAGGGACTAGGAGAGTAAAGTAAATGGTTGGCCATATATAGTCGTGTCGGTATTGGTTGAAATTAAGTGTACATATTTGTATCATGTTGCTGGTTATATTATTATATTACTGGACATCTTGTTGTATGATATGTGTTGCCGATCTTACCGCAATGGCATGTAGCTTACGTGCTGGCACCGCTTCTTGGACTCTCCCACCTAGAGATCTCCAAGCCTTTGGTCCTGTAAAACAAGGTCGAGACCCGGGCCAGGGAATCTGGCAAGGGCACTCAGACGGTTAAGTCATAGAGCGGCAAGATGGAACAGGTCCACTAAGACGGGTCTCCCCTGAATCCCCGTGCTTAGAGGAAGTTTTTATGAAAGAAGTATGAAGAAGAGGGGGGTTAGAGCCCAGCCTCCTGCGCTGGGTCTACTGAGCTTACGCCTAAGGACTCCTGGGGGTCCTAGGATCATTCTCTCAGTATCCTTCCTTCTTATTTTGGCTTACCTTTCCGTCCGCTTTTACCGTCCCTTTTATACCACCGGACAGCCTTTGGCCTCCGTCCCCTCCCCGGAAGCTCCCAGAGATCTCTGGATCCTTTTTCCCTTTCTCCTTTGAGTCCGAGAGTTAAGTGGCCGGCACGCCTCGTCTGCCGTATTGTCATGAAAGGGGAAAACTTGCCAGACCTCGAACCAAGCGCGGGAGCCCTTCTTTCGAGGCGTTGACGGTGGGTTTCCAGTATTTCAGGCCCCTACCCACAAGGATTTTATTCCTCGATTGAGGGGCCCCACTTAACTGATGTAAACGAGGTTCCGTGCACGCTGCGGGCCGTACTGGTGCCCTGTACGGGACGCGGCGCACGCCGATTCTAGTGGCGACCTCGTGACCTGTGCCTCTGCCTCCTCGAGGCTTTGCAGGAGAAGGCTGACTTTGGCCGAGGTGGACCCGTCTTGGGGTGCCACCTGGCGAAGGAGCAGGGGGCCGCCAGCTTCGACCGAGGTGGACCCCTCCTGGGTGGACACCGGTGAAGTAGCGGAGGAAGGCTCGACTTCGGCCGAGGTGGACCCATCTTGGGGTGCCACCTGGCGAAGGAGCAGGGGCTGCCAACTTCGGCCAAGGTGGACCCCTTCTGGGTGGACACCTGGCGAAGTGGCAGAGGAAGGCTCGACTTCGGCCGAGATGGAATCGTCTTAGGGTACCACCTGGCGAAGGAGCAGGAGCGCCAAGCTCAACCTCGATAGAGGTGGACCCGTCTTGGGGTGCCACCTGGCGAGGGAGCAGGGGCTGCTAGCTTCGGTCGAGGTGGACCCCTCCCGGGTGGACACCTGGCGGAGTGGCAGAGAAAGGCTCGACTTCGACCGAGGTGGACCCGTCTTGGGGTGTCACCTGGTGAAGGAGCAGGAGCACCAGGCTCGACCTCTACAGAGGTGGACCCGTCTTGGGGTGTCACCTGGTGAGGGAGCAGGGGACTGCCAGCTTCGATCGAGGTGGACCCCTCCTGGGTGGACACCTGGCGAAGTGGCAGAGAAAGGCTCGACTTCGGCAGAGGTGGACTCGTCTTGGGGTGCCACCTGGCGAAGGAGCAGGAGCACCAGGCTCAACCTCGGCAGAGGTGGACCCATCTTGGCGTGCCACCTGGCGAGGGAGCAGGGGCTGCCCACTTCGATCGAGGTGGACCCCTCCTGGGTGGACACCTGGCGAAGTGGCAGAGAAAGGCTCGACTTCGATCGAGGTGGACCCATCCTGGGGTGCCACCTAGCGAAGGAGCTGGAGCGCTTGGCTCGACCTCGGCAGAGGTGGACCCATCTTGGGGTAACACGTGGCGAAGGAGCAGGAGGCTGCCAACTTTGGCCAAGGTGGACCCCTCCTAGGTGGACACCTGGAGAAGTGGCAGAGAAAGGCTCGACTACGGCCGAGGTGGACCCGTCTTGGAGTGCCACCTAGTGAAGGAGCAGGAGCGCCAGGCTCGACCTCGGCAAAGGTGGACCCGTCTTGCGGTGCTACCTGGCGAGGCAGCAGGAGGCTGCCAACTTCGACCGAGGTGGACCCCTCCAGGGTGGACACCTAGCGAAGTGGCAGAGAAAGGCTCGACTTCAACCGAGGTGAACCCATCTTAGAGTGCCACTTGGCGAAGGAGCAGGAGCGCCAGGCTCGACCTCGATAGAGGTGGACCCGTCTTGGGGTGCCACCTGGCGAAGGAGCAGGAGCGCCAGGCTCGACCTCGGCAGAGGTGGACCCATCTTGGGGTGCCACCTAGCGAGGGAGCAGGGGCTGCCAGCTTCGGCCGAGGTGGACCCCTCCTGGATGGACACCTGGCGAAGTGGTAGAGAAAGGCTTGACTTCAGTCGAGGTGGACCCGTCTTGGGGTGCCACCTGGCGAAGGAGCAGGAGGCTACCCACTTCGGTCGAGGTGGACCCCACCTGGGTGGACACATGGCGAAGTGGCAGAGAAAGGCTCTACTTTGGCCGAGGTGGACCCGTCTTGGAGTGCCACCTGGTGAAGGAGCATGAGCGCAAGGCTCGACCTTGGCAGAGGTGGACCCGTCTTGGGGTGCCACCTGGAGAGGGAGCAGGGGCTGCCCACTTCGGTCAAGGTAGACCCCTCCTGGGTGAACACCTGGTGAAGTGGCAGAGAAAGGCTCGACTTCGACCGAGGTGGACCCGTCTTGGGGTGCCACCTGGTGAAGGAGCAGGGGGCTGCCCACTTCGGTCGAGGTGGACCCCTCCTGGGTGGACACCTGGCGAAGTGGCAGAGAAAGGCTCGACTTCGACCGAGATGGACCTGTCTTGGGGTGCCACCTGGTGAAGGAGCAGGAGCACCAGGCTCGACCTCGATAGAGGTGGACCTGTCTTGGGGTGCCACCTGGCAAGGGAGCAAGGGCTGCCAGCTTCGGCCGAGGTGGACCCCTCCTGGGTAGACACCTAGCGAAGTGGCAGAGAAAGGCTTGACTTCGTCCGAGGTGGACCCGTCTTGGGGTGCCACCTGGCGAAGGAGCAGGAGGCTACCCACTTCGGCCGAGGTGGACCCCTCCTTGGTAGACACCTAGCGAAGTGGTAGAGAAAGGCTCGACTTCGACCGAGGTGGACCCATCTTGGAGTGCCACCTAGCGAAAGAGCAGGAGCACCAGGCTCGACCTCGGTAGAGGTGGACCCCTCTTGGGGTGCCACCTGGCGAGGGAGCAGGGGGCTACCTACTTCGATCGAGGTGGACCCCTCCTGGGTGGACACCTGGCGAAGTGGTAGAGAAAGGCTCGATTTCGGTCGAGGTGGACCCGTCTTGGGGTGCCACCTGACGAAGGAGCAGGGGGCTGCCAACTTCGGCCAAGGTGGACCCTTCCTAGGTGGACACCTGGCGAAGTGGCTGAGAAAGGCTCGACTTCGGCCGAGGTGGACCCGTCTTGGGGTGCCACCTGGTGAAGGAGTAGGAGTGCCTCGTCTCGAGCAGGGAATTTTGAAAGAAAAATCCACGTGGCACCGGTGGCATCCAACTGGATCTGACACACATTCCACATCGGCGATGTAGCCATATCAGTTGCCCCCCATCCCCAGGTCCTACCGAAGCGTCGCGGCTTGGGTCGTGGGAAGTTAATGCGGAGATGACATGGAAAAGGCGAGAATCCCATGCCATAATTGCATTGATCGCTGCCGCCGCATCTGTTGCGCTCAAGACCCTGTGGGAGGCTACCACGTGCATGCATCTGAAGGGCCATTAATATGCCGTTTCAAAATCGATGCAGTTTCCATCGGATCGAAGCGTCAATGTCAGGCATGCCTCCATGCGGTGGTCATCTGATGGCCCGGGTCGGAAAGAGGCATACGGCTGCTTTTGATTGAGTTTGAAAAGGAGGGGGACTTTCTGTAAATGAGGTCTCTCGGCTATCTCACACATCGCCGACAGTTGCAACGATCTCTCTTCATCTCCTAGGGGTTGCCAATCCTTCGGTACAAAACATCCTGGTGAGTGCCTGCGACATTTTCCCTTCCTTGTCTATCTCCCAACTCTATGTTATTCCGAACCCATCTCCCCCTTGTGCCTTCTTCCCCATGGAGCGTCGCCGTCATGTTTCTTCCAACCCGGACGAGGCTGGTCCTTCCCAGCTGAGGACTCCATCGTCTTCCTCCTCAGAGGGGGAAGAGATTCCAGTTGAGATCCTGAGGCAGCTCCGACCAGGGACCGTGACCATAGGCATCCCTAGGGGTCCTAGGTCTCCCCCTATAGTTTCTGCACGCCCCATTTCCTCTCTTCCTCCTCCAATGGCGGAGGTCTCTTCCTCTGGCCCCTCTGGTTATGCCTCGACGATGACCGGAGACGATCTTTCTTGGATCCGGGATACATATGGGGTCCCAGAGTCAATCTGCCTTTCGCTCCCAAGACCTAGAGACCGAATAACCTCGAGTAGCCCTGGGAGGGTCGCCTTCTACGAGGACTTCCTTGTTGTGGGTACCGTTTTTCCCTTCATCCTTTCTTTCTCTCCTTTCTCAGTCACTTCCACCTTGTCCTGGCCCAGTTGGCTCCCAATGCCATCCGGGTCATCTGCGCCTTCATCGTCTTCTGTCATTTTCATGGGTTCGTTGCCCATTTTTCACTGTTCAGGGCCCTCTTCATCCTGAAGCACTATTCTACCGATGATGGCTGGTAGTATCTTTCACCCCGGCCTAGGTGCCTTAGGTTCGACCTCCCCACGTCGATCAAGGGTTGGAAGAACCATTTTTTCTTTTCCTCGGTTGAGGATGTCGACTGGGCCTGGAGTGAGCCAGACCGGTCCCCGAACCGGAACTCTCAGGTTGAGCCGGCAGACCAAGAGGTCTACACGCAGATGCTGGGTGATGTGGTCCTAGCCCTCGATGTTCTGCTTTCAGAGCAGAATTTATTCGAGGCAGGAATCAGTCCCATCCAGGAGTTGGGTGAGACCCCGGATCTCCTTCTTTCGCCTTGGCTTTCTGCTCTGCGCTCCTTTTCTTTCAAATTGGCCTAACCGTTTCTTTCTTCGAGGTATGAAATTCTCCGTCAAAAGCTTGATGGAGGGCGTCTGGAAAAGGGACGCCGCTGAAGGGACCTAGGAGGCCCCAGCAAAGAGGGCTCGCACTAAGGCGAGCCAGGGGCCTGCGCCTACCCCTGCTCCCACTAGCCCCGGGGCAATGGGCCCTGCCCCAAGACCGCCTCAGCCTCGCGTGCCCGACGTCCCCGTCGTCGATCTCGACAAGGTCGAGGGAGAGAGGAGGCCGGAACTCCCCTAGGCAATGCCTGCACCGGCCACTACGCCGACCATCTCCACGGTTGCGACCAGGGTGACGGCAGCCCCACTGACGGCCGCATTGCCCAGCGAAGGGACAGCCACCCAGCATGCTGCCAATGCTCACATTCCACCCCCAGGAATCAACGCCAGCTCCTCCATCATCTGCGATCAAGGACTCGCGGAGAGGATGATGGAGTTCACGAGCACTCCCCGGGATCGCCTTTTGAGGGGCGGCTGGGACTACACTAACGCGCTGCTCGGGATCCTTCCGTTGCTCTTCACGGTAAGCTCCGGGCTCTTATCTTTTAATGTTCCAGTTAGATCTTATTGACATCCCGTCTCTTCTTTGACGCAGATCGGGATTGATGTATTGCTGCTGAGGAACTTCCTCTCCAACTACGCAAAGAAAGACACCGAGAAGGAGAGAAGGCTTGGCAAGCTTACAGCTAACATGAAGGACCTCATAGAAAAAGGGGTCAAGCTGCAGGAGAACAACCAGGCCCCCCGGGTGGACCTGGGACGCACCGAGGGGCACGTAAGGGAGCTGGAGACCTCTCTATCTGAGGAAAGGATCTCGAACCAATGCCGTGCTGAGGACGATGCGGCAGAGATGTCACGCCTCCGGGCTCAATCTCGGTCACTGGAGCGCCAGGTCGAGGAGGTCCTCAAGGAGCTCAGCATAGCCAAGGAGAAGAACTCCTACGTGAACGGGCTGCTGGAGGCATCCAAGAGGGAGGCACAGGAAGCCGTGCCAAAGTTTCGAGTATTCGAGGAGTTCAGGGCAGAGCTGCACGAGGCGGCCTCGACTCTTTCCTAAAGGGCTTCGACATGTGCCGGGAAAAGGTGAGTTCCTTCTTCCCCGAGCTCGATCTCAGCAGAGTCATCCTAGGCGACCGAAGGGAGGAGCCCGGTGAGGGAGCTTCAGCTGCAGAGGGTTCTGAGGCGGTGACCCCCGGACAGCCTTCTGATGATGCCGATGGCGGTGAGGGTGCCCCCCAGCTGGAGGAGGATGCGGCTGTAGCGAAGTAGCCCTTCAGCTTTTTTTGTTTTGCCTTTGTTTGAACTTGTTGTTTGTCTGTTTTTCCTTCTTTGGGTCATCCGGCCTATCGGGGCCCTCTTTTGCAAGGAAACTTTTATCATAAATAAAAATCTTCTTCCATTACTTCATTTCTTCTTTTTCTTACTTCTCTTCTTTCTTTTCAATCTTTTTTTTTGTGCATCTTCCGGACCGAACCCGGTGCCAGCCACTGGGATTGAGTCCCGTGGTGCATTCCAGGCTGAACTCCGGGATTTTATGGACGAACTGGATTCTACTCCACCTTCCAGATCGAGGTCCGGGACTTCGTTTTGGAACTAGGTTCTGCGCGAGCTTCCAGACTAAACCCCAGGGCCGTAGGTTGGAGTTGAGCCTTGCGCGACTTACCGAGCTGTTCTCCAGGATTTTGTAGGCGAACTGGGTTCTGCTCCACCTTGCAGACCGAGGTCCGGGACTTCACTTTGGAACCAGGTTTCGTGCGATTTTCCGGACTGAACCCCAGGGCCGCAGACTGGAGTTGAGCCTTGTGCGACTTACCAAGCTGTTCTCCAAGATTTTGTGGGAAGGGAGTTCGCGTCTTCGCGGATCTTTTGCCATGCCCATGCTCGTCGAACCTGGAGCTGGATGGCGACTACCTTACAAGACGAGAATAGGCATTTTATGAAAAAGATTTTATTGTTGAAGTTTAAGGGGTCTTACACTATTGGTAATACATCCTCAAGTTTGAGGCATTCCAAGTCCACGAGAACCGGGATCTGCCTAGCTCCTCCAGGTGGTACGCCCCGTGGGGAAGTGCTTCCGCCACCCTATAAGGGCCTTCCCAATTTGGGGAGAGCTTATTGCACTCCCATGGCTGGGAAGCCTCAGCACAGCGTAGCACTAAGTCTCCCTGACGGAAGGACTTTGGTCGCACCCTGGAGTTATAGTATCTGGCCACCCGTTGTCGATAAGCCACCATCCGAACTCGGGCCCTGTCCCTTGTTTCTTCAAGGAAGTCCAGGTTCAGTAGCAGCCGCGCTGGGTTCTCCGTCTCATCGTACTGCTCCACGTGCAAGGTTAGCAGGCTGAGCTCTATTGGAATAACCGCTTCTGCTCCGAAGACGAGGTTGAAGGGGGTCTCGTCCGTGGCCATCTTTGGGGTAGTATGGTACACCCACAGGATGGTTGGAAGCTCTTCCGCCCACCTCCCCTTGGCCTGGTCTAACCTTGTTCGAAGACCTTGCAAGATGGTCATATCTGTTACCTCGGCTTCCCCGTTTGTTTAAGGGTGCGCCACCGAAGTGAAACGATGATGGATTTCGAGATCATCGCAAAACTCCTCGAACTCCCGATAATCAAACTGGCATCCGTTGTCGGTGATGATGGTGTGGGGCAAACCGAAGCAACAGATAATCTACTTCCAAAGGAATTGGTGACATTTATCTCCGTGATCCGGGCCAAGGACTTGGCTTCGACCCACTTCGTGAAGTAGTTGATAGCCACAATCAGGAACTTCCGTTGCCCGGATACCGGGGGAAAAGGTACGAGGAGATCCATGCCCCACTGAGCGAACGGCCACGGGGTAGAGAGCTGGAAGAGTGGAGCGGCAGGTTGATGTTGCACCACCGCGTGCCGCTGACATCGGTCATACCTTTTCACGAAGTTAGCTGCGTCTTCTCTCATCATCTCCCAGAAATAGCTTTGACGGAGGGCCTTATACACTAGCATTCTGCCCCCCACATGGTTCCCGCAGATGCCCTCGTGGATCTCCTGGAGAACGAGTGCGTCTTCTGTGGGTCTTAGACACTTGAGGAGCGGGTAGGAGTAGGACCTCCGATACAGTAATCCATCCATCAGCACGAACCATATGGCTTTCCTCTTGATGAGTCCGGCTGCCACGCGATCCTCCGGCAAGGTACCGTTGGTGATGTACTCGATGTATTTGTCCATCCAGCTAGGCTCCGGGTTGACCTGCTGGACCTCCATGGGTGTCTCATAGCTTGGGGCTTTAAGATGCTCGATGTAGGCGTGGCCCAGCGATGAGTCCGGTAGGGTTGCCAGGTGGGAGAGGGCATCTGCACGAACATTTTCCCCATGAGAAATGTTGGAGATGCTGAAGGGCCTAAAGCTTGCCGTGCTCGTTCGTATGAGCTCCAGGTACCTCGCCATCTGGGGGTCCCATGCCTCGTACTCCCCCGAGACCTGCCCGGCCACTAGCTACGAGTCGGTGAAGACCCTGAGGCAGGCCATGCCTAGCTCGCGGGAAACTCTTAGCCCTACGAGGAGCGCCTCGTACTCTGCCTGGTTATTGGTGGCGACGAACAGGAAGCGGAGCGCACATTCGACGACAACCCCTTCACCGTTGGCGAGGATGAGTCTGGCTCCACTACCGCCGGAGTTCGAGGCTCCATCCACATGAAGGATCCAGACATCTTCCTCCGGTCCAGGCTCTGGCTGCCGATCTTGGGGGCTCTCCTCCGGCCCCTCGCCCAGGCCTGCACACTCTACCAAGAAATCAGCAAGTACCTATGCTTTCATGGCCGACCTCGACCGGTAGGTGATGTCAAACTCGTTGAGCTTGAGCGCCCACTTCGTCAGGCATCCAGACGTGTCAGGTCGGCTGAGCACCGCTTTCAGTGGTTGATCCGTCGGGACCGCAATGCGGTGCGCTTGGAAATAAGGCCTGAGATGCTGGACGGACACGATTTGTGCAAAAATTAGTTTCTCAGATCGAGAAAACCTGAGCTCCGCATCGCGGAGGAGTTTGCTCATGTAATACACCAGCCTCTGTATCCTTTTGTCATCCGTCCGAACCAAGACCGAGCTGACGGTCTCCGGGGTGACCGCCAGGTATAGGAGGAGCTCCTCTCCCTCTTCCGGTCGGGAAAGCAGTGGAGGCGACGTCAATGTCTTCTTCAGCTCTTCGAATGCCTCCTGGCACTCCTTCGTCCAAGCGAAGTCGTTCATCTTCCTCAGCGCCTTGAAGAAGGGCTGGCAGCGGTCAGCGAACCTTGAGATAAATCGACTCAGGGCGGCTATCAGATCAACGAGTCGCTGCACTTGCTTCTTGGAGGTGGGCTGCTCCATGTCTAGGATCGCCTGAACCTTCTCCGGGTTGGCCTCTATCCCTCTTTGGATCACCATGAAGCCCAGGAACTTCCCCGTGGATACGCCGAAAGCGCACTTCGTGGGTTTCAACTTCATTTGGTGGAGACGGAGGCTATTGAAAGTCTCCGCCAGGTCGCCTATGTGGTCCGACATTAGCTTGCTCATCACCAGCATGTCGTCCACGTACACCTGCATGTTGTGGCCAATTTGGTCTTTGAAGACCTTGTTGACTAGATGTTGGTACGTGGCACCCGCATTCTTGAGACTGAACGGCATCATCTTATAGTAGTAAGTCCCGCAGTCGATGACGAAGGCAGTGTGCTCATCGTCCTCTGGGTGCATTCGGATCTGGTTGTACCCGGAGAAAGCATCCATAAAAGAGAGGAGGCGATGCCCTGAGGTAGCATCCACGAGCTGGTTAATCTTGGGGAGAGGAAAACTGTCCTTCGGACAAGCTTGATTGAGGTCGGTGTAGTCCACACAGATCCTCCACTTTCCGTTGCTCTTCTTCACCATTACCACGTTCGCCAGTCGCTTAGGATACTGTACTTCTCGTATAAAGCCGACGATGAGAAGCTTTTTCACTTCCTCATTGATGGCCTTTTGTCTCTCCTTGGCAAAACTCCTCTTCTTCTGGCAGACCGGGCAGCACCTCGGATCAATCTTCAATTAGTGGGTGATAACCTCCGAGGGGATACCTAGCATGTCTGCAGCAGACCAGGCGAACACATCAGCATTCGTTCGAAGGAAATCTAGCAAGCGAGCCTGCTCATCTTCCGGGAGCTGGGCTCCTATCTGCACTGTTTTCTGAGGGTCTGAGCCAAGGGGGTATGTCAATAAGCGCTCTACAGGGCCTCCCCTGGGATCTTGCACTCTTAGATCGAGGTCGTCGACGTCAGAGCCGAACTCGGCTCCTCGGGCCCCTGGGACCATCTGCAAGCAATGCTGGACAAGTTGGGCCGTCCCTCTCATCACTCCCATCCCAAAGGCAGTAGGCAACTGCATTAGCAACCTCTTGGTGGAGATGACCGCGTCCAGCTGGTTGAGCCTTGGACGGCCCAGGATAGCATTATAAGTTGATAGGAGCTTGACGACGGTAAACATCATCATGATCGTGCTCTGCCAGGATGAGGATCCGACGGTAACAGGGAGAGTGATCTCCCCTTCGACCCCCACGAAGTCCTCGGTGAAGCCCACAAGAGGGGTGTGCACTGGTTTTAGCCGATCATGAGGCAAATTCATCCGGAAGAAAGCATCATAAAAAAGTATGTCAGTAGAGCTCCCACTATCTACCATAATATGATGTACATGATGCTTAGCGATGGTCATCTCGACCACCACTGCATCGTTGTTTACATTTTCACTTTCATTCCCTTTTTCAAAGGGTGTACATTCTCTGGGTCTCCCATCTCTCGGGCTCTCTTCGACGCGTGCCCAGTCCCCCAAGAGATCATGCCCACCGGCTTCTCCGTAGGACGGTTGTCAACCACAGGGACAGGGGGAAGGGCCGTGAGTGGCTGGTGCTCCGCCGGGGCCTCACTCCTCATGACCTTCCTGAGGTAGCCCCTATTGATCAGCTCCTCGATCTCCCATTTTAGATTACGGCACTCCTCCGTGTCGTGGCCGTGCTCGCGGTGGAACTGGCAATACTTTGTCTTGTCGCGGATGCTTTTTGGGTTCTGAGGAGGAGGTCGGCGAAGGTAGTGCTCACCCTCAATCTCCATGAGGATCTTCGTTCTAGGAGCGAGAAGAGGAGTGAAGGTTTGCTCCGGGGCAGCACCATTCTTCAGCTTCAGACCTGGACGGAAGTCTGCAGGTGGTCCAGGCCTCCGGGTCCCAGGGACATCCCTTGGGGCAGGCTTCTTCGAGGGCTTCCCGTCCAGCTCTCGCCTGGTACGGTCGGTCTCCTTAGCATGGATGTACTTGTGGACGCGGAGGAGGATCTCGGAATACGTCTTGGGGGACTTCTTGTCCAGGGAATACGTCAGGCGGGTGGTCTTGAGCCCTCGCTTCAATGCCAGCATGGCGACAGGCTCGCCCAGGCTATAAATCTCCAGGGTTATGATCTTGAAGCGGGTGACATAGTCCCGCAGCGGCTCCTGGTCCTGCTAGCTGATATAGAAGAGACTGTCCACCTCGCGCAGCACCTTTTGGCAGGCTTCAAAGTGTGCCACAAACTTTCCTTCTAGCTGGTGGAAGGAGCTGATAGATTCTGGCTCGAGGCGGGTGAACCAAACTCGAACGGCCTTCTGGAGGGTGGCCGGGAAGGCGATGCATAGAAGAGCGTCCGTCACCCCCTGGATCCTCATGAGAGCCTTGTAGCTCTCTAAGTGGTCCAAGGGGTCGGTGGTCCCATTGTAGGGATCCACCTAAGGCATGCGGAACCGATTCGGGATCGGTTCCTCTTGGATTTCCCGGGAGAAGGGTGGTTGGGCGTTATAGCCCACTGCTCGGTTGGGGAGCTCTGCATGTTGGCAAAATGGCGGGAGAACTCCACCAACTTGCGCTCGTGCTCCTTCAGACGCCTCTCGGCCAGGCTCCTGATGGCCTCATCGGTGGAGCCTTCCACCGAGGCCACCGGAGAAGGAAGTGCCGATCGATCACGACGAGGGGCCTTGCCCTGATGGTGCCTGCTGCGCCGTACTGCTTCAGCATCGTTGGCCGGGGATCGACTCTCTTGATCCGCTGAACTGGTGTGGTTTCTCTTCGTGGGAGTCTGATGGCTCCCGCGGGGGTTGGTCACTACCCGCGGATGGGAAGGCCTGCCTTAGATGGAGCGCAGGCTTCTGCAGGGGCCTGCGACTCGGGCCGCGGGAGTCCCCGGCTGGGGCTGAGTGGCCAGGGAGCGCTGCTGGTGCTGCAGCTGCCGAACGGTTGTAGTCAGTGTTTGCAGTTGTTCGACCATCCACCGAGGATGGCAGAGGGGTAGGAGGCGGAGCAGGAAGTTCCCTCTCCGGACTGCGCGGGCCTGGGGGAGAGGGAACCTCTCCCGCCCGGCTGGTGGATGCTTTGCGCCCACGCGTCACCACCATGGTCGATGTACGCTCTTACTCACGGGGAGCTTGCTTATGCAGGGGTTGCTGTTCTGGCCCCCTTCCAGGCGTGCCAATCTGTTGCCGATCTTACCGCGATGGCCTGTAGCTTACGTGCTAGCACCGCTTCTTGAACTCTCTCACCTAAAGATCTCCAAGCCTTTGGTCCTGCAAAATAAGGTCAGAGACCCGAGTCGGGGATTCCGGCGAGGGCACTCCGATGGTCAAGTCAGAGAGCGACAAGATGGAATTGGTCCACTAAGGCAGGTCTCCCTTGGATCCCCGTGCTTAGAGGATGTTTTTATGAAAGAAGTATGAGGAAGAGGGGGGTTAGAGCCCAGCCTCTTGTGCTGGGTCTACTGAGCTTACGCCTGAGGACTCCTGGGGGTCCTAGGATTGTTCTCTCAGTATCCTTCCCTCTTGTTTTGGCTTACCTTTTTGTCCGCTTTTACCGTTTCTTTTATACCACCGGACCGACTTTGACCTCCGTCCACTCCCCCGGAGGCTCCCTGAGATCTCTGGATCCTTTTTCCCTTTCTCCTTCGAGTCCGGGAGTTAAGTGGCCGGCACGCCTCGTTTGCCATATTGTCATGAAAGGGAAAAACTGGCCAGACCTCGAACCAAGTGTGGGAGCCCTTCTTTCGGGGCGTTGACGATGGGTTTCCAGTGTTTTAGGCCCCTGCCCGCAAGGATTTTATTCCTCGATCAAGGGGCCCCACTTAACTGATGTAAACGAGGTTCTGCACACCACTGTGGGCCGTACTGGCACCCTGTACGGGACGTGGCGCACGTGGATTCTAGTGGCGACCTCGTGACCTGTGCCTCTGTCTCCCCAAGGCTTTGCAGGGGAAGGCTGACTTTGGCCGAGGTGGACCTGTCTTGGGGTGCCACCTGGCGAAGGAGCAGGGGACCGCCGGCTTCAGCTGAGGTGGACCACTCCTAGGTGGACACATGGCGAAGTGGCGGAGCAAGGCTTGACTTCGGCCGAGGTGGACCCGTCTTGGGATGCCACCTGGCGAAGGAGTAGGGGCTGCCAGCTTCGGCCGAGGTGGACCCCTCCTAGGTGGACATCTGGCAAAGTGGCAGAGGAAGGCTCGACTTTGGTCGAGATGGACCCGTCTTGGGGTGCCACTTGGCGAAGGAGCAAGAGCGCCAGGCTCGACCTCGGCAGAGGTGGACCCGTCTTGGGGTGCCACCTGGCGAGGGAGCAGGGGCTGCCAGCTTCGGCCAAAGTGGACCCTTCCTGGATGGACACCTGGTGGAGTGGCAGAGAAAGGCTTGACTTCGACCGAGGTGGACCCGTCTTGGGGTGCCACCTGGCGAAGGAGCAGGAGCACCAGGCTCGACCTCGGCAGAGGTGGACCCGTCTTGGGGTGCCACTTGGCGAGAGAGCAGGGGGCTGCCAGCTTCGGCCGAGGTGGACTCCTCCTAGGTGGACACCTAGCGAGGTGGCAGAGAAAGGCTCAACTTCGACGGAGGTGGACCCGTCTTGGGGTGCCACCTAGTGAAGGAGTAGGAGCGCCAGGCTCGACCTCGACAGAGGTGGACCTATCTTGGGGTGCCACCTAGCGAGGGAGCAGGGGCTGCCCACTTCGACCGAGGTGAACCCCTTCTGGGTGGATACCTGGCGAAGTGGCAGAGAAAGGCTCGACTTCGGCCGAGGTGGACCCGTCTTGGGGTGCCACCTGGTGAAGGAGCAGGAGCACCAGGCTCGACCTCGGTAGAGGTGGACCCGTCTTGGGGTGCCACCTGGCGAAGGAGCAGGAGGCTGCCCACTTCGGCCGAGATGGACCTCTCCTGGGTGGACACCTGGCAAAGTGGCAGAGAAAGGCTCGACTTTGGTCGAGGTGGACCCGTCTTGGAGTGCCACCTGGCGAAGGAGCAGGAGCGTCAGGCTCGACCTCGGCAGAGGTGGACATGTCTTGGGGTGCCACCTGGCGAGGGAGCAGGGGGCTGCCAGCTTCGACTGAGGTGGACCCCTCCTGGGTGGACACCTGGAGAAGTGGCAGAGAAAGACTCGACTTCGGCAAAGGTTGACCCGTCTTGGGGTGCCACCTGGCGAAGAAGCAGGAGCGCCAGGCTCGACCTTGGCAGAGGTGGACCCGTCTTGGGGTGCCACCTGGCGAGGGAGCAGGGGCTGCCCACTTCGGTCGAGGTGGACCCCTCCTGGGTGGACACCTAGCGAAGTGGCAGAGAAAGGCTTGACTTCGGCCGAGGTGGACCCGTCTTGGGGTGCCACCTGGCGAAGGAGCAGGAGCGCCAGGCTCGACCTCGGCAGAGGTGGACCCGTCTTGGGGTGCCACTTGGCGAGGGAGCAGGGGCTGCCAGGTTTGGCCAAGGTGGACCCCTCCTGGGTGAACACCTGGCGAAGTGGCAGAGAAAGGCTCGACTTCGACCGAGGTGGACCCGTCTTGGGGTGCCACCTGGCGAAGGAGCAAGAGGCTGCCCACTTCGGCCAAGGTGGACTCCTCCTGGGTGGACACCTGGCGAAGTGGCAGAGAAAGGTTCGACTTCGGCCGAGGTGGACCCGTCTTGGAGTGCCACTTGGCGAAGGAGCAGGAGCGCCAGGCTCGACCTCGGCACAGATGAACTCATCTTGGGGTGCCACCTGGTGAGGGAGCAGGGGGCTGCCTACTTCGACCGAGGTGGACCCCTCCTGGGTGGACACTTGGCGAAGTGGTAGAGAAAGGCTCGACTTCGGCCGAGGTGGACCCGTCTTGGGATCCCACCTGGTGAAGGAGCAGGGGGCTGCCCACTTCGACCGAGATGGACCCCTCTTGGGTGGACACCTGGCGAAGTGGCAGAGAAAGGCTCGACTTCGACCGAGGTGGACCCGTCTTGGGGTGCCACCTGACGAAAGAGCAGGAGCGCCAGGCTCGACCTCGGCAGAGGTGGACCCGTCTTTGGGTGACACCTGGCAAGGGAGCAGGGGCTGCCAACTTCGACCGAGGTTGACCCCTCCTGGGTGGACACCTGGCGAAGTGGCAGAGAAAGGCTCGAATTCGGCCGAGGTGGACCCGTCTTGGGGTGCCACCTGGCGAAGGAGCAGGAGGCTGCCCACTTTGGCCGAGGTAGACCCCTCCTGAGTGGACACCTGGCGAAGTGGTAGAGAAAGGCTCGACTTCGACCGAGGTGGACCCGTCTTGGAGTGCCACCTGGCGAAGGAGCAGGAGCGCCAGGCTCGACCTCCGTAGAGGTGGACCCGTCTTGGGGTGCCACCTGGCAAGGGAGCAGGGGGCTGCCCACTTCGGCCGATGTAGATCCCTCCTAGGTGGACACCTGGCGAAGTGGCAGAGAAAGGCTCGACTTCGGCCGAAGTGGACCCGTCTTGGGGTGTCACCTGGCGAAGGAGCAGGGGGCTACCCACTTCGGCCGAGGTGGACCCCTCCTGGGTGGACACCTGGCGAAGTGGTAGAGAAAGGCTCGACTTCGACCGAGGTGGACCCGTCTTGGGGTGCCACCTGGCGAAGGCGCCGGAGCGCCTCGTCTCGAGCAGGAAATTTTGAAAGAAAAATCAACGTGGCACCGGCAGCATCCAACTGGATCTGACATACATTCCACGTCAGCGATGTAGACATATCAATGTGTTTATGCTTGTTGATTTTTATTGGCATATTTATGTTGTATATTAGAGGTGTTGATAATTTACTGAGCTTGTATAGCTCATCCTCATATTTTTCTATAATTTTGTTACAGATCTAGAAGATTAATCGGGTTTTGGAACCAGTTAGTTAGGAACTTAGGACATAGCGGACAATATTGCTAAGATGGTAGACTGGTTGGTGGAGGTCTTGTGAGTCCGAAAGAAGAAGAAATAAATCCTAGGATATACAACTGTCTGTTATACATCCGGCTCAAATTTGGAATCGAGGCATGACAGATATACATATCTTTTTCAAACTAATTAAGTCCGATCCCCAATGCACATTTATTCAATACCTGATACATGCATTCCTTTTCTCCATGCATAGTAATTCTTTTACCTAAATCCTCCACTATATAGTTAAACACTATGGGATACCTAAATCCTCAACCATATTGTTAAACAGTACGGGATGCACAGTTATATATTGAAACAATTATCGTACGTGGTTGTTTACCCTTCAAGACTGATAGCAGTCTATCAAATGGGATGTCAACGAGCCCTACCTTCTGCACCGTGTTGATCGAGGGAACGAAACGAAGAAAATAGACTATTATTTTATGGAGTACAATTTAGTCTAGAAAAGATGAAACACAAATTCAATTGCAAAATCAAATGATATCTGTGATATTTGCAACAAAATTCCATTGCAAAATAAACAAAAAAAAAAAAATCGTGCAACATCGATTACCTGTGTACAAAATAATTAATAACCGGAGTCCAAATTGATTAGGGATCTTTAATGGGATCAAGAAAAGAGACGTAGGACCGATACCATGCCCCAACCCACGACGTTTCAGTGGACGAAGTACGGCCGAGTGCATCTCCAAAAGCAGCATCAGCTCCAATTGTGCATGTAACAGTGGCCACTTAGCGCCACCTGGGCCCACCATGTTTGCACAATTCCGGACCCCACCTAGAACATGGCCAACCCAAGACCTATGCATGACACGTAAGCTAGACCAGGATATCGCATTGGTTTCGGAGGGAAACATCATGCTAGTTTTCATGGTTGTTTTCCAACAGTCTTCTCCGCCTGTCATTATTCTTCTTCAAAACAGAATTAATTGAAAGTGTTGTCAACGACTACGACTTAACAACTGCACAGAACCGAGAGAGCGAGTTCATGGTAGACCCGATCAGACCTGTCACGTTCAGGAAAGGACTCATGAAACCAAAGGACCAGGTGGTAACCATCCAAATCGAATCAACATGCTCTTTCGGAAAGCAACCAATATCATCCTGAAGCTATCACTCACCCTGCTTGGAACCATCAACCATGCATCGGTTCGCCAGGCAAAACGGCTTCATAACCGATGATGTCAGACACCATTATCCAGGTTTTTACATGATGATGAGCACCGGCCACTGACGTCTGAAATAGACCGAGGCCACAAAACCATTAGAGCTTTAGCGTCCACTTCATCCTCCACTCTATTGCTAATGCTCTCACTCAAATCATCATCACCCATCAAGTTGACCCAGATTACAAGATTGCCCATACACAACCAAAGCATTGGCTTGCAAGAAAACGATGTATGCCACACATGTAGCCTGACACGAAGCACACAATGGTAAATTCAACAACACAGCATTCATGTTCGGTCAAATATACTTTGGCATAACAATTCACCGTCCTAGCAAGAAAACATTAAGCTTCCTAGCAAAGAAACAAAATGAAAAAGGGAGAATCATCTTAAAGAATCAGTATCTGCTTTGTTTCTTTAAAAAAGCTCCTCCAAAAGTTCAGATCCTTAAATTCACTTTTCCCTGTAGAAGATCGAACATTGGAATCTAACATATGCATACAAATCTTCCAATGGTCAAAAGGCATGTTAAAACCCATCCAACAGATTCCTTCAGAAGATTATGTCAGTGGCAAAAGAAAAGGAAAAAGATACCATATAATGCAGAAAAAAGCAAGATTTCGTACGGAAAATATGCATGCTTTCATTGCTTAATGTTTTGTGGCAACCACAGAGACAGGGATACCTGTAGTACATTTATCTAATGTGGGACCTCCCCTAAAATTAAGGGAAGTCCACCATAATCAACAAAGAATCCTAATAGTACGGTTAGGAAAGTATTCAAATTAATAGTCTACCAGCATCTGATGCCAATGGACTACCAAAGAAAGAAAATAAAAAAGGCCACAAAATTTGAGTCCAAGAACTGAAACACCGACCTTGAATGCAATTCAGTACAGGACTGGATTGCTAACTAATACATGTCTAGATTATACCAATTTTGTTTGCAACATCCAGAGCATCATAATCCGGGGTCAATCTCACATATGCCTTTTTCATGCCGTCAGGCCTGTGGAAGCATCAGAAAAGCCAGATTCAGAAATACTTCAAGGCTCAACTAAAAATGCAACCTGGATAGCATATTGGTTAGGATAAAGAAACTGTTGCATCGGGAATACCAATTGAACACCAACCTGATCAAAGTATTGACTTTCTTAGCCTGAATGTCATACATCTTCTTCACAGCTGCTTTGATCTTTTTCTTGTCAGCTCGGATGTCAACTATGAATACAAGTGTGTTGTTATCTTCAATCTTCTTCATGGCAGATTCAGTGGTCAGGGGATATTTGAGAATTTGATAGTGGTCGAGCTTGTTTCTTGGTGGAGCACTGATCCTAGGATATTTTGGATTCCTCTCTTTCTTGAGTGTCTTGGGCCGATGAAAAGTTACAGATGTGCGGATCTTCTTGGTCTTCTTTTTCAGGGATAATGCTCCTGACTTCACAGCCTTGGCAACCTTCAGAGCCTGAGCTTTGCCATCAGACTTCTTGGAAGTGGCTGCTTGCAGATGATCATACAGAACCACATCAGAACATGAAAATTAAGAAGCCATGTTGCGTTTAAAAGGATGCAGCATATCAAGAAATCATCAGTGTCGTACCACTGCAACCATATTTTTGGGAGGACTTGAGCTTAGGCAGAGGTTTCCAAAACATTTTTTGTACATCACATCCAATAATTTAGATCTCCATTTTGCAACCTAGATCTCTCTTTACACACTGTGAATTATAAACGGCAGTTACTGCACTCGTATCCAAGCCCAGCACATGTGATCCACATGCATGTGCTGGACTCTTAAACAGCATTTTTTACTGGCAGGGCTGATAAAGTGGGGTGAAGGGTGCATCATAGCCTTTGGAGTCTAGCAAGAGCAGTATTCTTGGCCTTCTCTTGTAAGGCAAAGGGCAGGCCATGAAGTCTTGCATGCATGTTAGAAAGCAACTAAAGACCTCACCAAAAACAGCTAGTTAGAAGGCGTTATTTAGATTCTATGACCTTATATAAGTGTCCAAGATCTACCTACTGCATAGCGATATGGAACTACTAACACGAGTCCTCACATGCTCCCCCTATTTATGCTCATGGATGCAACATGGAACAACTCAAAACCCCACTGAAAAAGGCTAACTGGAAGGTGTTACTTAGATTTTGTAGCTTTATATAACTATCCAAGATCTATCCAGCACATAGCTGATGTGGGACTACTAACACGAGTCCTCACATGCTCTCCCCTAATTAAGCTCATGCATATGGTACTCTGCGGCTTTACCATGGTATACAGAGTAGAGGCATATTTAAATAACTCGTTTTGTTGATGGCTGCATGTTCCAGTTTTCTCGCCAAGTTATCTCATTAATTAAGACATTTGTCATTTTGCCATGCCAACTAAATCAATAAGACTTTGTGACTGTGTTAAAGGCATCGAGTTATGCAAACATCGAAATAAATAATTATCTAAACAATGAGATGAGCTGCAAAATGCTGAATTATGTTCCAAATTTGTCTGCTCACACATTGCATTCATTTAATCAATATGATAATCATAAAGAACTTACATTTGCTCTTTTGATTTAATGCAATATCGACAATTATATAACTAAAATTCTGGCAAATATAGCATACCTTTAGCAGGAGGGGCCATCTGGCAATGTGAATATATAACTTCAGAATATCAACTGCATTCAGTCATTAAAGCTGGTGTCAGAAACACGATGCACACAACTAGGTTATAATGGAGTAACCATCCAGAAACCTATCAGAACAATAGCTAACAAGTTAAACTGTGTAGTTGCGCTCCCATACAACCTTAGGTTAATTGAAACTACAATAATTTATCTGATTTAGGAACTAAAAAGGCCATTTTCTGAATAAGAGTCTTCTAATGTCATTACAGAAAGTACAAGTGGAAAAGAAAGAGAAACTGTAAAACATAACCCACAGCACAAACTCAGCCATTTTCAGATTGCATTTGTAATTCTATTTATTTCAATTAAGCACATTGTCATTTTAAAGGTTTATACATGAAGGTTCCATTTGCTTCACAATCAGCTTCACCAACATAAAATAATGTAAATATGATGAAAAAAATACAAGGATAAAACTCAAAAGTTAAAACCTTTTGCTGGACTTGTTCGGCAGCAGTTTTAATGCAACAAAATGATGCACTTCAACATTAGAAGAACCATATCAATTATGCAAAAAGCATCTTCAAGCACTGACCATGTGCAAACAGAACTAATCAACAACATTGTCATCCGCCAAGCTATGAGACTCTCTTTTCATTTTTCATTTTTTTTTTTATTGCACATGAACCAGACAAAACAAAAGCAAAAGAAGGTTCAGAGAAAGATGATTCAGCAAAACTTTCATTGGTTCATGGAAAACACCAACAAAAGTAGAGCAATAAAACAAAATTTTTAATATTATATATTAAATTCATTTGTGGGGCCAAACCAACACATGAAACCACCAAAACAAATCTAAGACCGCTTTTACACACAAGACAAGATAAAGGCCAAGGTAAACAAATATGATAATATCAAATCAATTTAAAAAAAAAAATGGATGTGTGCTTACTGAAAAATATATTATGCACATGGCAGGTATTTCCCACTGCAGTGACCCCTTCTGGCCCAGTATGTATGTTTATATGTGGTTCAAATCAAATATTAAGCTGTGAGGATGTGCTGACCGCATACACTCGTGTAGCATTCCAGGCTTGGGATGCAATGTGATTGGCATTGACAAAAATGATAAACATACATGCATCTATATTCCATAATTTACATATTTTATAACTATTTATAAACAAGTATACATGTTGGCTAAAAAGACTACTTTGAGGCTTGCCTTGAGAAAAGGCTCTAGAAGAAGTTACTATTATTAATAATTCGATGTTCATGTGAAGTACACTCCTTGAACATACACAACATTGATTATTTTCACAGCAAAAATAGTAGGGGAGAAACCAGAATCCAAACCTAAGATTTGTATTGCTGTTTTATGTTTTTGTTTTCAAAAAATGAACTAGACTGTATGAAATGTATGATCAAACCTTTCCTTTTTTAATTTGTTTGTTTAGTCTTTGGATCTTTTAGTACCAAAGATTTATTAAATTCAAAGATAGTGAAAACAAAAACTACCAATAGCAGAAGTTTTGTGCAAATCCTTCAACATCAATTTCCATTTCGATTATTTGTAGAGAAACAAAAAACACAAAAGCAACAACAATGTCAAATAGAGCTAGCATGATACAAAAATAAATTTCCAAATTTGACTAAGCTTTCCTTTTCCTTAATGAAATCATGTCCCATTCAATTTTCTTTTCCAAAATTTTCTAATCAACCAAACATAACCTTAAAACATTGCATTCTGAACTACCATAAATTCAAATAAAAAGAAAATAAACTAGTAAGGTATGTTTTATACATGAAATCCTTTTAAGTTAACTTCTTACATTTGAACTTGCATAGAAGCAACATATCGTTAAATTTCACAAAATTACTAAACCACCTAACAAGGGTAGCGATTAGAAAGAACTTAATTTTATTCATATTAGTTCTAATTTAAATAGGATTTTTCAAAATGCAAACTTATGCAAGCTAGATCAACTTACATCTTATATGGTATTTTTATAGTCGTCCAATTCGTACTTGAAACCAAGGCTTTAAATCTTGGTCCAGCAGGCCGCATACCAACCAATACATATAATACAAGCTCAGTGACAATACTGTCTGTGGGCATTGACATGCCCTAGATCCTGCCAAATCAAGGCAGATCAGGCTGAATGGGTCCTGGCACCATTCAAAATGCCTTTCAAACCCCTTCTTCTAAGGTGGTTTCACCATTTGAAGGTGAAGCAGCTATTCCAGGCTAGTGTGGAGGTAAAAAGGATAAGGAATCACCTAACTGAAGCTAGATTAATGTGTTGATCTAAACAAGCTTCTCACTAGATGACTGTCCTCCGCCCCCCCCCCCCTCCTCTCTTCTTTTCTCAATTTTTTTTTTCAAAAACCCATGGATATATGATAGCAAAATTGAAGAAATTTAGCCTCCCCCCATTTTTTAGTATTTTTTAAAAAATCCAAGCATAAATGATGGAGATATTGAAGAAATTTTACTAGCAGATTATGCTGTGAATGGATTTAATGGAGTACTAACCCTGAACTTGTGCCCTAATCAAATCAAGGAAACTGGGTTTTTTTGGTAAAATACCTAAACCATCTCTAATTTCATTTTAAACCTGAGAGTAACCCCAACAAATGGTATTTTTTCGGGTATATTTATGGATGCCTTGATAATATTTGGTATCATGTATAACTCAATGACTTTGAAAATCTTGGTTATGTTCCAATAGCTACAGCGCAAATACAAGTTTTTAATGCATATTTACTTGCAAGTTATGATACATTATGAAATAAAGCAGCAATACAAATATTTAGGACACATCAAATGGGATAAAAAGCACCTTTAAATCAACATATTTACCAAAAGACGCATGATTAAATAATAAATCACAAAAGACAAAAAGATTTGGAGGCTGAAATAGGCTGAACCACATCCCTGTAAATATACCACAAAAAATAGTACATGCTTTATTGGCTGGCCATCCATACTTTGATATTTGAATCCTTACTTGAAACCTTATTTATTTATATTTTCATAAGAATAAACTAGATACTCAATATTTGATATTGTATAACGTATATCATAGCATTTTGCATTGTTCTGATCATTTCATTAAACTAGTATTCATAATAATTGTTTTGCTAACTTTCTAGTTCATACTTCACAACTTGCATATGTAAATTTTAAATACACCTTATCTTTGTAAATCAGAGACCCAAGAAGACCACACTTTTGCATATGTTAACTACAAACTAGACAATTAAATTACAATACAGATGTTGGGTTTTTTATTGATTAGTCCATAAAATCTTTCATATTTGCACATTAACTCGTGTCTTTTTATCTATGCGTATTTCAATCCTTGAAATCTTACAACTTATTGCTTATATGTCCCTTATGTTATGGAAATGGCAACAGAGTAAGCTGTTTATATTCTTCTAAGAGTGTGAATATCATATCTTCTGGACATATTTGGCTCTTGCTCTCACACTTATCAATCCCTTAACTCATGCCCCTCTGCCATGGTCCCCTAGCAGCCAAGTCTTGAGCACCAAGGAGAAGAAATAGCAAAGAGGATGATGCTAGAAAGAACAGGCCATTTCCCAAGCTTCCTTCTTGTTAAGATGAAAGCTAGTGGAAAAAAAATACCAATTTGTACACATGGAGAACTTTACAAGGGTTTTATGCAAATATGAAAATTAGGCATCAAGATGCAAATATGAAAGATTTTAGGGACTAATCTACAAAAAAACCTAAAATGTTCTGAACATCATTTTTTCAAAGATGTATTATTATGCTCTAATTTAATATCCTTCCTTTTTAAATTTGATAAAATATTATGCTGTTAACAATACCTAGTATATAATAAATTTATATTGTACTAACTTCCTTTGATAATATTTTCTTACTTTGTAACTTATCAATTTCATGCCAGGCTTCTTAAAACCAAATTTATAATACTTGAAACTACTAAAATATTTAGATCTCAGTCTAGATGAAAAATGGAAACATAATCTGATTTTTCAAACTCTATCATTACTGCACCACGTGTATCAATTCCCATGAGACAACCTTGTTCGCATCTACAAAATCATAGGGGCTATCAAATCTATTTACAAGATGTGACATGATTCTATTGATATTAATTATGAAAGATAACAAACCAAAAAAAAGGGAAAAAAATCAAAACCTAACCCATTCATCACCATGATATCCAACATCCTGATGCAAAGCTCTGTCAAGAAAAATACCTTTCTTTTCCCAAAATAGAGAATGAACCTATCAAACTTGTATGCACCTATTTCACCAATCAAAATGATTACAAGTAACTTTTTTATTTATTTTATGTGAATGATTCTTCCATTTGGTTATGAAACCATAGCCTTGCTACTATCAATCAGTTTTATAGCCCTTCAACTGTAAAGAATTTAAAATACCTATAATGCAGTTTATGTTCTCAATCAAAATATAAATGATTGAAAACCTAAACTCACAACATTGATCAAATTCATTGCTATGTCAGACAATAATTTGATGTAATTGAAGATGTCCTTTTTCTTGTATAGGGTAAATGACTAACCCTTCCATTCATCGAAATTGCAGTTTTTTTGACCATGCAAACACTGAAGCTTTAGTGAGATCTTAATTCCCATCTGATCATGTAGACCATTCAATTACTTTTGCATAACTATTGGATTATGCTTGCTGTCTAAGCATACTTTAAGTGAGTCCTTTAACTAGCCCCTTCCATGAGCACATTGTAAAGAGAGGCTCCATGTTTTTAAATAGAACAAAGGAACTTGCTTCAGTTATCTTGTTATGGTCCATGGGTCATGAAGAACAGCATTTGGACCAGCAGTTTGTCTAATTTTTATTTGTAAAGTTTTTCTATTTGACAAATATATCACATTTGTCTCCATGGCATAAGTCTTCACTAGTGTTAACTAAGGAAAAAGACAGGATTCCCATCAAACAACTTGATAAGGTTCTCACTAAGTCATAGGCTACTATGATGTGCATAACTAGAAAAATAATCAAAATAGGCACAGGCTGAAATGGTAAAATTTAGTTTTTATGGAGTGGTCAAGGCATCAAAAGTCAAGAATCGATGAAGCTAACTGTGAATCTTCACTGAAACCAATAACAGCTAAATTCCATTAGTCAGATATAAGTGCCTTACATGAACACATGCAAAAGTAAATCCCAAAAAACTCCACTATATGCTGCAAAACAAAGAACCCACAGAGGTAATCCAACTAGTTTTCCTAAACCAAACTATAAACTATTAATTATACCGAAAATGCAAATATGTGCTTGTAGTTCTCTTATAGTCCATACTAGTTCGGCAAAGTCAATACTAGATGCAAACTGGTTGTGAATCAAATTACAATATCCAAACCTACAATTTCATTACTAGACTATCACCCTTCAGTAAAATTCTCATCCCTTAATTCTCCTATGCTCTATCCTAAGTCCAAAACATGACGCACATGACTGTCACTTAGATAGCAAATTCAGAGTAAACCCTACCATGGCCCTTGATGGACTCGTTCTATATTCTGACTTTTTGGTTATGTATGGGGCTAAATATAGACAAGCCAACAATCTTATCTCTGGGTCAGGGTCTACTCAAGGGATACATAACCCGAAAGATACTGATATAATAAGTTCTCTCTTATGATTGGTTTTCTAAATGTTAAGACAGATTAAGAATCACAAATTCCATTATCCCTTGATCCTTTGATTGTCTTTCAATATCACTTTTCTCACATTTTGCACTAGCTTTTCTCAAGTGGACCTGCTGGGGACCAATAACCAGATATGAACCTGATATGCACATGAATATTATTATAAGTTGTCTAATATTTTCTAAATGCTACATGGATCCTTCTATCATCATTCAATAACACTATTTTCTTCTCATTATTCACTAGTTTTTTTTTTTACTATGTGGACCTGCTGGGGACCGATAACGAAACCTGCAGCCAGTAAGTACACAACCCAAAAACCTAGTGGTTCACACAAATTCTCACCATCCAGACTTGGGCCCAACTTGGAAGATGAATGCATAGGATTTGTCATAGATATCTAGAGCCTCTTTTTGGAAGGGGGTGGAAGGGAAGTATCCACATGACATGTAAACCAGACTGATGCTACTCATGATGATGTATTAAACATTAGAATTTTGTCATGAATTCATGCACATGAATATGAACCTTGGACCAATCATATAAAAGCCAGTTGACATTGCCTACTCCTCTTTCCTTGCATAAAGCATTTCCCTTCTCAAGCCACCTTAATCTTATTCATGATTTTTTTTTAAAAAAAAAGGAAAGGTCCAGAACTTTTCTGTTCATTTCCCCTTTCCTTATCCATCATTGCTTAGTGGAGTTTAAATGCAAGAAAGCATTAATGTACATGTTCTCCTATACATGAGAGGCAATACAATGTAATGATCTCCCTTAATTGCTCGATCCCAAAGACTCAACAAACCATAAATTACATGCAAGTAAATAATGGTGGGTAACCCCAGAGACCATGTAAAAGGAAATATCTAATGCATGTAAGAACCTTTTTTTTAATTAACTTGTAAGAACATAATGTGAAACAGCAAATAACTCTAATATACTTTTGCTTCCTGTTGGCGTGGAGTCCCTGGATCGGCCAGTCAGAGTCGCTGCGTCGCAGGACCGCTCCCTGGTTCACCTGCAAAACAGGCCCTTTACTGGAGATGTTCTGGCGGGGGACACTCCGATGCCTAAGTCAGTGGCGGATCCCAGCTACAGAATGGGCAAGGTGTTGAGAATAGAAAGAGAAAAGGCTCTTGGAGACCGTAAGTGTATGTAAGCGTGAGTGTTAGTGTACCTCTCGAACCATCATTCTTACCCTTATTTAAAAGAATGCCTCCGGCCTGCAGCCCGCTCTTTTTCCGGTGATCATGGAGAGCCAATCTCTCCCATGATTGGCGATCGTGGGTTGTCGTTGAGCGGTTCCGGCCAGATCGGAGGCGTGGCAATAGGAGTTGTGCACCATGATTATGGCATGATGAGTGTCGATTGTAACCGTTGGTTACAGTTGCCTTTCTGGACCAGATTGTGGTCCAAGCTTCGGGTTTCTCCTTGCATGGGCCGAAGACTTGGTATTAGCCCCGGGATCGGAGATTGTGTCTACGGCGGGGACCGAAGTACATGTCTTTGAAAGTCGATGAGAAGTTCGGTATCTGGTCAAGACCGAAGACGTTACCCGAAGGACTGGCCTTCGGATGTCGTAATCAGGTGTGTAGCCTTGGGTTGCCTACAGTTGGCTTGTCCCTTGCTTGGTGCGAAGTCTGTGGTCCGGAGAGAGAGAGGACTTCGACCAATCGAACCGGAGTTCGATTTGTAGCTGAACCGGGATATCCCAATAGTTGCCCCCCTACTCTCAGTTTTCGAAGTGGAGATTTGAGAAGTGAGAGTATTAAGGCCTTGTCGTTTTCCTCCTGGAAGACGGTGTAGTGGATGATTACGGGATCTCTGATTGGATTGTCCATCACGATCTGGGAATCAGATGGTGGACAGCTGTCACTCCTGGATTGGGAAAGAAGGAAAAAGTGGGTGGCCCTGGAGCCTGATGCGCGTCACAACACACCGATTTAATTACCTTAAAACTACTATTCTAAAATAGAATAGCAGGAGCAAGGGTCGAATCCACAGAGACTTTCTTGATTACTTTGAAAACAATCAATATGCAACAGAAATTGAAATCTTAAAACTATAAAAGAAAATTAACAAGTAATCAGCAGTAAAGGTAACTCAAGAAATGATCTATCCGATAGAGAGCATGGTCCGTATCAGTGAATCACGACCCGTCCCTTGTCGGGAATAGACTGGTCTAAATGCTAGTGAAATAACCTAGATATGATCTATCTCACGAGAGTACAGGCCGTACTCACTTGGGAATAGGTCAGTCAGGATTAATTTCACTTGACTTACCTCCAAAGCTTTGCCCTAGCAACGCATCTGAATCAAAAATAAAAACAAAAATAACAGAACATCAATTACTCGAATGATTTCTTTATTTCAAGTAAGAGGGAGTACATCAAAGTAATAAAACCAAAAATAAAATCCCCTTTTCCAAGTGAAGCTCTGGACTCGGTTGATTTCTGCATGAAGATGATGCTGACCGATAGAGAATAGGTCTGCTGGAATAAAGTTGGGATGAACTTGAAATAGAGCTGGAATAGTGTTGGAATAGTGGGAATAAAGCTGGAATAAGTGGAATAGCAGAAAACCAAAAGATCGTAGGGAAGAAACAGGGATTTTCGAGACTGTGACTGAACCGAGGGTTGGAAGAATGAAGAGGTGGACTATACTCTGGAATGGGGTTTCTACGACTAAGCTGGAGTGGTGGGAAGATGGCTTGCTGCTCTCTGTGGAATGGAGAAGAGAAGTTACTGTTCTGTGATGGAGGAAGAAAACACAGAGAAGAAGAAAATGGAAACACGGAAAGAGAACTGCAGGGCTTCTTCACTGATCGACCGAATACCTCCCACTGGCTCCCAAGGACCCCTATTTATAGGCTTTCCTTGCCCTGCTCCCAACCCGCTCCACGGTTCCATCGTTGCAACGACCCACTCCTCTGTTAGAACAACTCAACTGCACACGCTCCTCGGTTGCACCAGACACAACCGAACAACAGAACCCCGCTCCACCGTTTGCAACGAAGCTCGGGCTCCCATCGATCTCCAGCTCATCCGACGACGCTCCATGCTCCAGAACCTTCCTCCCGGTTCGGTTCAATCCCGGTTCAGTCCACCCAGCCCATATTTCGGCCAAAATTTGGTTCAAACCGAAGGGAGCTTCCCACTGCTGCAACTCACGTGAAGAACCTCCCGGCGACAGGAAATGGTGCACCGCCGTCTTCTCCGACCGACGGTGGTCGTGGGAGGCGGTCCGACGATGGAAAATGGTGACTGTGGTGAGATTCGGCCAAGAGAAGATGAAACGACCGCATAGCCCCTTTTGGAAGAAATTTTCCGGCCACCGAGGCTTCTCCGGCTGGTGGCAAGCTTGCCGACGACCTCCCCGGCGGTGGGGGTGATTCTCCGGCGAGTTTCGACTTGAATGGGGCAAGGCGATCCACGGCTCTGCAGCCGTGGACCGCATTAATGGTGGATCGCGGCCTATGGAGCACTGGGTGGACCGAGCGGCTGGTCCACTATGCACCGACTGCTTTAAATTTCATGAAAACTTTTAGTTAATTCTTCAAAAATTCTTTCTGAGCCCGTTCTGAGTCCGATTCGAGTGCCGTTCGCACCGTTGGACATCTAAAATCGGGCTCTCCATGTGGGCGATGTTCTTTTCTGTAAATGACATATAAAAATATTAATTTTGAAAGAATAATAATATTTTAATATTAAAATAATACTTTTATATTTATGTTTAATGTAGTTATCAGAGCCACCTTTCCTTTTTCCATTGCACGATGGTTGAGGCAATCTTTTGGTTGAGATTTAGATGGTTGTGGTGGCTCTCCCCCATCTGTTGGATGAAGGGTATATCTTATCCTGGCGGTTAGTTGCAGGTGGGTTACCTCCCAGGATAACCTTGAGTCAATTCAACCCTGGCGGGGCTCCAGAGACCCCTACTTTTCTTTTGGGGAAGGGCGAAGGTCCGGCCAAGGAAGCTTCTTCAACCTCGTCTCATCCTCCGCCCAAACTGCTCTGGACTACCAGTCTATTCCACAAGTAGAATCTTCTTTCTGCTCCCTTGCTTCATTCCTTTGTCATGGAAGGGACCGTAGAGAGTAGGGACAAAAGGTTGGGCTCTCGGGGGCCGGAGACATAGTAGGTCCGGAGTCGATTCATAGCTCGGTTTCTCAGGGTAAGGCAGCCTTTCTTTGGGAACGCCATCGCATTCCCGAGGAGTTTTCCTTCGTCCTCCCCACGCCTGAGGAGCGGGTGAACGAACCTCCCCTGGGTGCCTAGCCGTATACGAAGATCATCTGAAAGCTAGTCTTCGATTTTTCCTGCACCCCTTCTTCGTCAAGATCTTCCACTTGTACCCAGTGGTACCAGCGCAGTTGACCCCGAACAGCATCAGGAACATCTGCGGGTTCCTGGTTATGTGCAGCATCGCCAACATAGAGCCTAGGACCAATTTATTTACGGCCCTTTTTGTCCTCAAGAGAGATTTCTACAGCAACGGATGGTGGGTGATTGGCCCTAGATCAGGCTGCAGGGTTATCAAGGATATGCCCAGCGCCATCCATGGGTGGAAACCCATTTTTGTGTTCGTGTTGTCTCTTGATTCATGGGGCTTCGATACGGTGTGGAAGAAGCCTCGCCTGACCGCCAATGACAGGAAGGTCTTGGCGGCCGATCAGTCGGACTACGACCTCCTGGTCAACTCCGAAGTTGCCCCCATCCGGGAACTGTTGGAGGAGAGAAATCTCCTTCGGGCAGGAATTAGCAGATTTTCCTCATTAGGTATAGCAATAGGAATTTCTGCTCTTCTTTCTTGGTCTTATTGTAGCACAGTCAATTGAAGTGAACTCTTTTGCTTGTAGGTGGCGGGATGAAGCCCGGTTTAAGCTGGCTCCATCAAACTTCAGAGAAAAGGGTAGCGCAGGCCCCTCTCACCAGGTCTGCGGTTCGGAAAAGGGCTCAGAGGGATGGTCCCGAGGGGGACCAAAGCACTTCGTCTTCCCAGGGGACCTAAGGAGAAGACGTAGCAACCGCGGAAGGGGCTCCGTCGAGACCCTATCCAGTTGAAACTCCACCGACGATTGTCTCCCCAGTTTGCACGACGGGGAGCCCGCCCCAAAGAGTGGATGTGCCGTCGTTTTGCCCCCCTGCTACTGATAGGGGCAAAGCGCGGCAAGTCGAAGGAGAGTTCGCCTGCGGGGGCTTCCTCGACCGGAGTTCGTTCGACGAACTCTTCGGAGCTTTCACCTACGGGGGGACTGTTGGTCCCGGCCGTAGCCAGGCAGGCGTTAAAGGATACGCTACTGCCTCATAATTTGGCGGTTCTTCAGAACCAGAATCATCCTAGGATGTCCGATTCTGCCTTCACCGCCCTGCAACAGGTATGATCCTTGCCATTCTCTTTGTCTTGAGAGTTGTTCGATTCATGACCCCTCTCTTTTGATGTAGTTGGTCTACGACTTCACCTTCATGGAGGAGGGCCTGGGAAACGTAGACAGCCTCCTCCATGGCCTTAAGGAGGAGCTTCAGATTGCCAGGGCTGCCAAAGAAGTAGCTGAGGAGCTGAAGCAGTCCATGGAGGACCGTCTTGCCCGGATGAATGATGAAGTTCGCGAACTGAAGGGCGAACTAAAAAGTGCTCATCTGACAATGACGGGGCAAGAGGTAGGGTGGAGGAGCAGGAAACAAGTCGAATCCTTGGAGCAGGCTGCCAGGAAGGATTAGGAGAAGATAGAAAGCCTGACCAAAGCGGCGGAGGAGGCTTCTAGGAGGGCCGAAGAGGCGATCCTGGAGTCCGAAGCCGCTAAGAGGGAGTCCGCGTCTTTGAAGAAACGGGTGGACAACGCCGTGGCTGATTTTAAAATGTCTCCGCAATTCCAGATGGAGATCAATGAAGCAACTTTGTATGGCTATCAGCACGGCTTCAACGACGGACTCTCCAAGGTGAAGGAGGCCTTTCCCCATCTTGACCTCTCCGGCATTCCTCCCTTCGACATAGCTGGAGAAAAAGAAGAGGAAGTGGAGGGGGCCGAAGCCATAGTAGAGGCCGAGGAGGCACCATGTCCGGAGGAGGCTGCTACCCCAGTCGAAAATCCGGGGTAACCCCAACCCCGATCTTGGTTCAAGAGGAAGCCCAGGCTGGAGGAGTCCAAGCTGAAGGTTCTCCGGTCCCGGCTCAGATTGACGAGGTCCTCCCAGAGCAAATTGATAAGTTGCTCCAGTCTTGTGGTGTGGAGTCTTCTCCTGCTGATGTTGAGTGACTTTAGTCGCTCTGGATGTATTTTCCTTCTTTATACCATCAATGAACCTTGTATGACAACTTTTATAGATTTTGAAATGAATTCTCCTTCCTTTGCATACGCCATGTTATACTTCATGTGTAGCTCGAAACGGTTTTACCGTTCTTTCTTCTGCTTAGTCGAATAGTTGCGTCCGAAGGCCGTTCAGTCGATAAGAACTGGTTTTACCGTTCTTTTTCCTGTTTGGTTGAGCAGTCGTGGCCGAAGGCCGTTCAGCCGATAAAGCCGAACTTTGGAACGGACCGTAACTCCGTTGCCGAAGATCGTCGCCTTCCTTCGGATGTTGAGTTTGTCCGTTGGGGCGGACGGGAGTCATCTCCCCGCCAATCAGTGATTGGGGAGATTTGATTGCGATCCTTGTTGCCCACATGGCACGTCGATATGTGTACAGTCGTGATTTCTTGCGTCTTGTGAGCCGCTGGGTCTCCTTTTTTCAAAAAGGAGCCACTAATGATGCCATCGTATGATGAGGATTTCTCCGGATTCGAAGCGATGGCAGTTGTTGTCCTGGGGATGGCTCCCGAGCGACTTTCCGGTTCTCGAAGCATCGCCATGATACGTGGCGCTTTCTAGTTTGGCCGGGAAGGACATGGAGCAAGCCTCCCCGCAGTCGGTCATGGGTGCAGGGTCTCTATAAATGGGACCCTGCCCTACTGTCAAGGACCATCGTTTTTGTAGACTCCTTCCTTCCATTAATAACAATGATGTTCAGTACTTCTGAGCTCCGCCATGCGGCAAAGAGAAGAGCCATCGATCCGAAAAGGAAGCGAAGTCCGGAGTCTCTTGGGCTGGGAGACGATGAAGAGGAGCCTCTCGTGGACTTCCTTGAGAAGAAGGTCCGCCTGTTGGAGGCCCGTCTGAGGAAGGCTTGGGCCCAGGTCACAGTGGCGACCACGGTGGCGGAGGAAGCAAGGAGGGAGGCGGCGGACGCTGTCTCGAACTTCAAGGCTTCTGCCTGCCGTCTTCAAGGACGAACTCACCGGGATGGCTCTGGATTCCTTCCACCAGGGGTTTCGGGAATGTCGGAGGAAGGCCTCCAAGTTTTATAACTTGAAGGGCCTGGACAACATTAAGCCCTCCGTTCCCTTTCCTGGGCATGAATTTGATTCCGACTCCGATGAGGGATCGATTTCTGGTTCGGAAGGGAACCCCGGGGGCCCTTCGTCGTCCCTCCAGATCTCTCCCCGTCGGTACGGGAAAAACCCAGCGGGGAGTTATTGAAAATTTTCCACATCCTTCTGGTGCTACTCTTTTTTTTTTTATCTCTTTATGAGTTTCTTTTTCTTTTCCTTTCTTCTTCCTTTTTATTCTTTTTTGTAAAAAATTGAAAGGAATGAAAAATCTTTTTGTTACCTCTTTCCATTATTCTTTGTGATGTGTGTATGATGCTTTGTCTGTAATGTAGACTCTGTGAACCATCTTCGATCTATAGGAAAGAAGTGAGGTCAGTTGGACCGTTCTGAGAATGTCTGTTATCGACATAAAGGACGACAGTTGTCCTTTTAGACGCGTGTTCGGATTTACCGTAGGATAGGATGTTTACACCGTCCCTGTGCACTTTCTGTCGTGATTAAGGTAGGCTGTTTAGGCCCGCCTCGGCGCGTTTTCAGATTCACCGTAGGATAGGTTACGAAAACCATCCCTGCGCCTTTGATCTTTTGGTGGCCTGGTTAGACCATCCATTGCGCTCGTCGGGCATACCAATAAGGTGAGTGGATCAGACTCTCCTTTGCGCAGTTGACCGATTTTTCAGATTATGTCACTCAGGCTATTGTCGTTCAGTCGATGCAACTAACCGTTCTGAGTTAAGTAAGATTGAGTAGCTTTGCACATGGATTTTAGAAACTCATTCATTGATAGTATTTGTGAAGGTTCTGTACATTCCATGGCCGGGATAGGGTCTTCCCCTCCAGGGTCTTGAGTCGATATGTTCCCGGTCGAATGATTTCCTCGACTTGATATGGACCTTCCCAGTTGGAGAAGACTTTACCCTATTCCGTTGGCCTGAATACTTCTGCTCTTCGCAATACCAAGTCTTCCGTGCAGAAAGTTTGCTCTTTCACCCTTGAGTTGTAGTACTTGGCGACCTTCTGCTAGTATGTCGCCATCCTTATCTGGGCCTGTAACCTGGTGCTTGATAGCAAGTCCAGATCGATCCTTCTGCAATCGAAATTCTCAGGCTCTTTATAATTGTCAATTCTCAGGGACTGTAGAAAGACTTCAACAGGAAGTACAGCTTCGGTACCGTATGCCAGGTTGAACGGAGATTCGCCGGTAGCCGTTCTCGGGATAGTTTGGTATGCCCAGAGAACAGAGGTCAGTTCTTCGACCCAAAGTCCTTTGGCGGCGTTCAACCTTGTCTTCAGACCATGGAGGATGGTCCGGTTTGTGACTTTGGCTTCTCCGTTGGACTGTGGATAAGCAACGGATGTCAGTCGATGCTGGATATGGTACCGAGCACAGAAGTCCTTGAACTTCGGATTGTCAAACTGTCTCCCGTTGTCCGTGATGATGACATGTGGGATGCCGAACCTGAATATGATGAAATTTTTTATAAAATTTTCCACATTGCCTTCTGTGATCTGGGCCAATGGTTCCGCTTCTACCCACTTCGTGAAATAGTCGATGACCACTAGGAGAAACTTCCTTTGCCCCGATGCTGGTGGGAATGGGCCAAGAATGTCCATCACCCACTAGGCAAAAGGCCATAGGGCTGCCAGTTGAGTCAGGTGACTCGCAGGTTGTCTCTGTACATTGGCATACCTCTAGCATTGGTCGCACTTCCACACGAAATCAGCTGAATCCTTCTGGATGGAGGGCCAGTAATATCCCTGTCGAATGATCTTGTACACCAGAGATCTTTCCAAATGATCACCGCATATGCCCTCGTAGACCTCTCTCAAAGCATAATCTGCATCGGTGGATCCTAAGCATTTTAGCAGTGGCTGGGAGAAAGATCTCTTATAGAGGATCCGGTCTAAGATGACGTATTGAGACGTCATCCAGCGGATCTTCTTGGCCTCTGCCTTATCTTCCGATAATTCTCCCTTATTCAGGAACCTGATGATGGGATCCAACCAGCTTGGCTGAGTGTTGATCTGGCACACTTCTACAGCCTCTTCGACTATGCTTGGAGTTTCAAGATGCTCAACATATGTGCGCCCGAGGGACTCTGGTGCTGTGGTTACCAGTTGAGACAGTGCATCCACCCGGGAGTTCTCTGATCGTGGAACATGGATGATCTCAAAATATTCCAGTTGGGAAGATAAGGCCCGTACCTTCTCCAGGTATTGCACCATGGTTGGATCTTTAGCTGCATATTCTCCGTTGACTTGATTCACAACCAGTTGGGAGTCTGAGAAGGCTCAAAGTTGCTGGACTCCTAGATCTTTGACGATCCGAAGTCCGGCGAGCAGGACTTCATATTCGGCCTGATTATTAGAGGCATGGAAGGAGAAGCGGAGTGCGTACTCAATGGTATGGCCATCAGGTTTGGCCAACATGAGTCCAGCCCCGTATCCGATAGCATTGAAAGCTCCGTCTACATGAAGCACCCGAACGGACTTCGTCTCCTTCGGGGCTTCTTCTTCTATCGAAGATGCTTCATCTTCGGACTTCAAGGTGCACTCAACCAAAAAATCGAAGAGCACCTGGGCCTTCATAGCCGCTCGAGGTTGGAAGCTGATATCAAATTCACTTAGCTTCACAACCCACTTGGCTATCCTTCCGGAGGTGTCCGAAGATCGGAGAACGGCCTTGAGAGATTGATCAGTTAGCACCACGATAACGTAGGCATGAAAGTATGGCCGTAGTCGCTTTGCCGCAATCACTAAAGAGTAGATCAGCTTCTGCATCCTTGCATATCGCATTTCTGCGTCATGCAGGACCTTGCTGATGTAGTAGATGGGCTTGTGAGACCCGTCTTCCTCTTTCCGGATAAGAACCGAACTTACTGCTTCATCTGAAGCAGAGGTATAGGTAGAGAACCTCGCCTTCTTGTGGCTTGGAGAGCAATGGCGGGGTCTCCAGATACTTCTTCAATTCCATAAAGGCAGCACGACAGTCATCGAACCATTCAAAGCCCTTTGATTGTCGGGGTACCTTGAAGAACGGAAGGCATTTCTCGGCTAACCGAGAGACAAATCTGCTTAGGGAGGCAATCCTCCCTGTCAATTGCTGGACTTCCTTTTTGCAGGAGGGATGTCTCATATCTTTTAAGGCTTGAATCTTCTCAGGGTTCGCCTCGATCCCTCGTTCGGTAACAAGGAAGCCCAGGAATTTGCCCAAAGTGACCCCAAAGGCATACTTTGCCGAGTTTAGCTTCATGTGGTAGCGCCGGAGAGCGCTGAATGATTCCTCCAAGTCGCGGATGTGATCTCTCCGGAGGCTTTTGACGATCATGTCGTCAACATAGGCCTCCATATTTCTTCCCAGTTGCTTTTCGAACACCTTGTTGATCAGCCTCTGAAATATCGCGCCGGCATTCTTGAGGCCGAACGACATCATCTTGTAGCAGTAAAGACCTTTATCAGTGATGAAAGCCGTCTTCTCCTCATCTTGTGGATCCATTCTAATTTGATTGTAGCCGGAGAAGGCGTCCATAAAACTCAGCAACTGGTGGCCAGCGGTAGCTTTGACCAGCTGATTAATCTTTGGAAGAGGAAAGCTATCTTTTGGACAAGCCTTGTTGAGGTCTGTATAGTCGATGCAAATCCTCCACTTGCCACTAGCTTTCTTTACCATCACCATATTGGCCAACCACTCGGGATAGTGGGCCTCTCGGATGAACCCTGCTTTGAGGAGCTTGCCAACCTCTTCGTCAACAGCTTGCTGTCTTTCGGGGGTGAAGCTCCTCTTCTCCTGCCGCACCGGCTTGTACCCAGGCGTTACTTTCAACCGATGAGTAATTACTTCGCCAGGAATCCCCGGCATATCCGAAGCCGACTAGGCGAAGACATCGGCGTTGCCCCTGAGAAAACAGATCAACTCCGTTCTGGTTTCCTCATCTAGTGTGCTCCCGATCTGCACAATTCTGGAGGGATCTTCCTCTATCAAAGGTACTGGGACAGTCCTCTCCATAGGCTCACCAAGATTTGTAGTTGCATCCCTCGGATCCAGCTAATCCGGAGCCGTCGAATCCTTGAAATGCCTGTCTTCAATCATCAGACACTGCCGTGCCGTCCTCTGGTTTCCTTTAACTTCTCTAACACCATTCCTGGTGGGGAAGCGCACCAAGAGGTAGTGAGAGGAGATCACGGTTCGGAACTTGTTCAAGGCAGGCCGCCCCAGAATAATATTGTATGCTGAGGGGATCCGGATTACCATGAAGTTGATTGGCAGTGTCTTTTGTCGATGTTCGATGCCAAGGGTTACAGGCAACACTATTTCCTTCTCGGCAAAAACTTGGTTGCCTCCACAATCAGAGAGCGATATGGGGAATCTTTGCAGTTGATGTCTAGGCAAACACATTTTAGAGAATGCATCGTACATCAAGATATCAGTCGAACTTCCATTATCAACAAGGATCCGCTGTACATCATAATTGGCCACTATGGCCGAAATTACAAGAGGATCATCATGTGGGAGCCGAACTCCCGCAAGGTCGTCATCGGAGAAAAGGATAGAGTTGTTATCTTTAAGTCGCTTTGGGGCTTCGTCCTCATCCCTTCTCCAGTTGGTGGGTCGATGTATCATCCCTACACCTCCGTTGGTGGGCCCTTGATTTGGCAATTCGGCCTCTTCAGGAGGTGACTGGGGAACAGTTGCTTCCGACCGGGATCCTTGGCGATCGATGTACCGTCCCAAGTACCCCCTCTTGATGAGATCCTCAATTGCATCCTTCAGTTGGATGCACTCTTCTGTGTTGTGGTCGTGGTCCCGGTGGAATCGACAGTATTTATTCCTGTTCCTGACGAAAGAGGAGGCCTTTATGGGACGAGGCCGTTGGAGATAGTTTTCTTTTTCTATCTCCATAAGGATCTTCCCTCGAGAGAGGTTGAGGGGGGTGTAAGAGTTGAATCTTCCCCCCAATGCTCTGGGCCTGGGAGGACTTCGACGGTCTGTATATTTACCGCCGTTGTTATTGAAAGTTTGGAAACCTTGTACCCTGTTATTCTTCTTTTTTGAAGGGGGTTTCCCTTCAATCAGTCGTCGATTCGCCGCCTGCTCTTCAACATCGGCGTATTTCTGAGCCCTTGACAGGAGCTCAGCGTAGCTTTTAGAAAACTTCTTATCCAGGAAGAAAGTAAGCCTGGAGGTACGAAGCCCCTTCTTTAGTGTTGACATGGCCACGTGCTCGTTGAGATCTGGGATCTCAAGCATGGCCGCATTAAACCTGGAGATATAATCTCGCAGGCTTTCTCCTTCGTTCTGGTGGAGGAACAGTGTGTCCGTATTCCGAGAAGTCTTGCGGCAGGTCCTGAAATGCAAGACAAACAATTTCTTTAACTCGGAAAAGGAATCGATGGTACTTGGACACATGCTCGAGTACCACATCCGAGCAAACTTCTTTAAGATAGCCGGGAATGCCAAGCAGTACGTCGCGTCCGAAGCTCCTTGGATCATCATATGGGCCTTGAAACTACCCAAATGATCGAGAGAGTCAGAGATGCCGGCGTAGGGTTCCATCTAGAAAACCTTGAAGTGCCTAGGAATGACCTCGGCCATGATGCGGTCAGTGTAGGATGGACGTAGGTCACCCACAATCAAGTCATCGGGATCCTTCAGATCCCGCATTCTCTGTTCTCGCGCCTTCGCCATCTCTGATTCGATGACTCTGAATCTCCCGTCATAATCGGGAGTCTGCTTCGGTGCTCTCTCCACAGAAGTGGAGTCTTCGGAGGAGGGTGAGGGAGTTTGCCTAGGTTTTTTCCCTTTGTGTGGGAGATCGACGAATCTAGGCAATCTCGAAGTTCGGCCTTCAGGAGAGGGCCGAGAACGGGAGGAGGAATGCAAAGAATCCTCCCGTGAAGCTCTCATTCTTCGGGATCGAGATCTATGTCTAGAGGCAGCCGGTGGGTTTCCCACCGGAAAGGCTCTGCCTTGGAATTCCTGAACCATGGCAGTAAGATTAGGGACCTGGTTCAGGAGAGCTTCAAACTGTTGCAATCCTACAACAACTGTGGGAGGTGGAATATCGTTCTCTGCGGGGGTGCACCCCCCTGAGACGGAGCACGACTCCAGCTTGTAGAAGCGATTGAAGCTTTTCTTCTTGCCATCGAAAACTTTTTACTTCTCCTTATCTGGGAGGGAGCTTAAAGAGTGTTAACGAGCTCCCCCTACTTGGCGCGCCAATCTGTTGGCGTGGAGTCCCTGGATCGGCCGGTCAGAGCCGCTGCGTCGCAGGACTGCTCCCTGGTTCACCTGCAAAACAGATCCCTTACCGGAGATGTTCCGGCGGGGGACACTTCGATGCCTAAATCAGTGGCGGATCCCAGCCATAGAATGGGCAAGGTGTGTGTTGAGAATAGAGAGAGAAAAGGCTCTTGGAGATCGTAAGTGTATGTAAGCGTGAGTGTTAGCGTACCTCTCGAACCATCCTTCTTATCCTTATTTAAAAGAAGGCCTCCGATCTACGGCCTGCTCTTTTTCTGGTATTCATGGGGAACCAATCTCTCCCATGATTGGCGATCATGGGTTGTCTTGAGCGGTTCCGGCCAGATCAGAAACGTGGCAGCAGGAGTTGCGCGCCATGATTATAGCATGATGAGTGTCGATTGTAACCGTTAGTTACAGTTGCCTTTCTGGACCAGAATGTGGTCCAAGCTTCAGGTTTCCCCTTGCGTGGGTCGAAAACTTGGTATTAGTCCCGGGACCGAAGATTGTGTCTACGACGGGGACCGAAGTACATGTCTTCGAAAGTCGATGAGAAGTTCGGTCTCCGATCAAGGCCGAAGACGTTACCCGAAGGACTGGCCTTCGGATGTCGTAGTCCGATGTGTAGCCTTGGGTTGCCTGCAGTTGGCTTGTCCCTTGCTTTGTCCGAAGTCCGTGGTCCGAAGAAAGAGGATTTTGACCAATCGAACTGGAATTCGGTTTGTGGCTGAACTGGGATATCCCAACACTTCCACTATTTGTAAATCCAGAAGGAAATGTTCTCTCACATCTTGCATCAAAAATTAGCTGTTTTGTTTGGTGGATATAAAGGCCATGGCCACGGAAAACATAATAAAGAGGCTGATTTGCACCTCTAAAACTGATCGTTTGAGAAGCTAAAGTCCAAGCAGCTTTCCTATTCAATGTTATAATAGGAAATTTAATAAATGTATGTTCAAATACCGAATAGCCACATAAATATCAAAGTAAAATATTCTTTTACTTTGTTTTCCTTCTTAATAAAAATTATTACCACAAAAGTTTTCATGAACTCTTCTCGAGCATCGCTCGCTGCAATATTCATTCATAAAATACTCTATAGTTCATATTACACAATCTGCATTTCAATCCTCTAATGCAACATCATAAGTTAACAAAATGTTTTACTGCCAATAAAATAAATCTTACAACGCAAATGTGCTTAGTTGTTAAACTAAGCATACATAAATCAAGATGCTGGTAACTTATATCAAAGAACATAATATACAGATTAATAGGAACTAAAATATTCACTATAGAGGTTAACCAAGACACGACACTAATAGTTTGACAACTATTACATCCCAACGTAGTCGAATCATGAATCACAACAAGCAAGATACTCAGACCTTTAAATGACTTATACAAAAAAAAAAAAAAAAAAAAAAAATGCCGAAAACCAATCAAACGAATTAACCCTAGAAGTCCAAGAAGATCCGATCAAAACAGCAGTAGCATTCGAATTCAAAAGCACAAGCAATTCCAAACAAAAAGGATTCCAAGGCGGCGAAGAGGTGCGAGGTGACCGACCGCTTCCGCAAAAGAAGCCTCCAAGTGCTTCCCACCGTGTCCCCCCGACCTTCCCAAAACCCTAGCCACCCGCGCGGATGAAATGGATCGCGTTGTCGTGAAATTTATAGGATTCTTGAAGCAATCTTGTCCGTCTAATTCTTTTGATGGAGTGTTCGCGACCGATGGATCAACGCAAAGTGGGTATAATTTCTAGTACCGGTTCGGTGGGATCCTCGACCGAGCGAAGGAATTCATCGGGCTGGTCTGGGCGGCCGGTGCAAGATTTGTGGACTTCACTTATTTTCTAGATAAGTGGACGGTGGAGGATCAATTAGATTGCCATATCAATCTATGATAGCTAGCTAATGCCGCCATATCAGCTAGCAATCACTTTTTTATGAGTCCACTGCCATGGTGGTATGTGGGACCAAAATAGGATCCATGATGATATAACATCACTATTAATCCGAATTCTATAAATCTAATCTCTAGTTATTTAAAATCACTATTGATGTGGCACGATCGCTGGCGTGGAATAGCTGTCAGACGTCACGTCAGAGAAAGATGCCATGTTAGATACTCTACTCGGACTCTTTCGCTGGGCTGAGCTCTCTCAGAATAACGGGACCGTCCATCGAGGCCGAGCTCCGTTCTCCGCCGGATCGTGCCCGCAAGCTCAGGATGATTAGGCCGGAGCCGAGCGACATCCTCCAGATCGAACCCCTCGAGATCGAGCCCTGTGGTCCGGAGTCGAGCTTTGCCCTTCTCTGCCACGTGGAGCCTCTCCGAGGTTGAGTTCTCTAGGCCGGGGCCGCGCTCTGCCCTCCTCCGTCGGGTCGAGCTCGCCCGAAGTCGAGCTCCGCTGGTCTGGAGTCGAGCTTAGCCCTCCTCTGCCAAGTGGAGCCACATCGAGGCGGAGCCCCATAGAGTCAAGCCCTGCTTCTCCAGCTCGGCCCCCAACTTGGGCAAAGGTACCGGTGAGCTGGGAGACAGCACCATCATCCCAGGATGCTGGCGAGCCGCCCGAGGATCGCAGTGAGACACCCACCAAACTGCAATAATTACCTGTGGCCACTACTTATACCAGAAAAGGAAGAAGCCCTCTGATCGAGGCACCACGCTCTTCACCAACCACCTGAACTACCCGGAAGAGGAAGTTAATCAGGAGATTCGAATCCCGGGGATGACGGCCCCCCAATCGAGGCACTGCCAAGCTTCCCGGAATGGGGCGACCAGAAGGAATGTCAGAACACATGACAGCTTCCCTTATCATGAATTGGAAAAGACGTCCCGTCTACGGCCCAGGACACCGCCGCACGCGCTTGACAGCCCAGCAAAGGTCCCGAGACAGGCACTCACGGTCACCTAGACTACAAAGAATGTTCGACACCCCCATAGAGGGGAGAGGTACGCAAGTGCAAACATAAGTGCAAGCTCAATCACAGGGCAACACACCACAAAATCCAAGCAAGTGGAGGAAAGGCCACACAGAGTATCCCTCTGGCTCGGCCACCATCCTCCCGATACACTTGCACCCCACTCTTACACCACTCACTCATAGTGTGGAGTCCATCAAGAGGGGCTCGACTAGGAGATCCGTTCCTTTGGATCATCACTGACTTGACCGTCGGAGTACCCCCGCCGGAATCCCCGACCCAAGTCACTAACCTCATTTCTTGCAGGTCCAGTAGAACAAGACTGCCCAGGAGCATCAAGTGGCATGATCCGACCTTGACAGCAGTTACAGGCCACGACGATCTTGGCGACAACAACTATATTTGAAACTTTATGGTCTAGTGATTAAAAATTTTTAGATATTCATGAATAACTTATTTGATATTTCATGAAAATCCAATATCATTGGCTATATAATATCAAAACTATCAATGATATATTCCATAAAAAATATATTTATTAATCTTATAAAATATATTATAGTAAGATATTAATATATTTACTAATATATTAATAATTAATATATTCTATAAAATATATTTGTTAGTCCTATAAATTATTAATCCTATAAAAATATATTAATAATTATTATAAAATTATTTTTTTATTTATACTTATAATATATTATTTATAAATAAAAATATTTATTTTGATTAAAAAATAAGGCAAATAGAAGTAATATATTAAATACTTTTATTATATAAATAAAAGGTATAATAAAATATTTTTACTTTAATTTAAAATTATCATTGAATTATAATATGACAATAATATGATTAATAATATATTATAACATAATAAATATAATATTAGATATATAATATTGATATAATATATTAATAATATATTGATTGACCAACTTTTTTTGCAAGATTGAAGGTTATTTTTGTTCGTAAATTTTATTCTAGGATCACCATTCGGGAATGATCTTGGATTCCTAATCTCAAGACGGGCATCCAATCACTAAGTTGGATAGTGATTTGAGAAGTAGGGATAATTTATGATCACTACCACATATTTTACTTTACCATTTTTTTGATCATTTTATTATTCAAAAATATTTTTTAATTTTTATATATTTTATATATTTTATCTTTTTTGGTCATTTTATGATTCAGAAATAGTTTTTAATTTTGCTAACGAAGTACATAGCAAACCAGTTCTTCATTTGTACCAGCTTCTAAATCTTGACCTTTAAAAATTTAAAATAGTTTTTTTTTAGTTTAGGTATTTATACAACAAAAACATATTCCACTTTAAAACAACTTTTGATATTAAAATGCAGTTTTTGTCAAAAACTATTTTTTGCCAAAAGCTACAGCATCCTCAAAAATATTCTAAAATCTCAAATGCAATTGTAGGACAAACCTTAGACTATTTTCTTCATTTTCTTCTTAAAAACCACTAGAACTATAAATTAGGTATATAACTATTACATGCTTCTTAAGTATTTGTCATAGTTTTGTTTACATGCTTTGCAAAGATAAAATTTAGAATTAGATCTTAATGTCTTCACATTGTACATCAAATTAAATTAAAACTATAAATTAGGTATATAATTATTACATGCTTGTTAAGTATTTGTTATAGTTTTGTTTACATGCTTAAGATAAAAGAATGTGATTATGCTAGCTTTTTTTCCATTTCCTTTCTTAAGATCTTTTTTTAATTTTTGATTTCAGGTCCATATTATAGTTATTTATTTATTTTATTTACTTTTTCACGTTAGTCATATATAAAAATAATTTGTTATATGATTTTTATTAAATTTATTTACTTCATGGTAACCATTTACCTTAAATCTAGATAATTTTAGAATTATTTTAGATTTTTTTGTCATTTTATCATTTAAAAATAGCTTTGTAAACCACTTCTTGGGCTTCATACTAGCTTCTAAATCTTGACCATTAAAAATTTTAAAATAATGATTTCATGACATAAATAAATTTAATAAAAACCATATAACAAATTATTTTTATAATTTTATAGTTAGTTTTGATCTAATTTGATGTACAATGTGATCATATTAAGATCCAATTCTAAATTTTATTTTTGAAACTATTTTTGTTTAGAAGTTCGGTCAAGATTTAACTTAGACCAACAACCATGTACTTTTAAATTTAATCTAGCATTATCATGTTTTTACTCGATGTATAAACATCTATCAGCCATGTAATATTTTTGATATGATCTCTTGCTATCCCGAGCATGTATTCAAGGTCAAGCAATAGTTTTTGGCTACTTTTTTCATAGAAAAATAACTCATGTAAACGAGGAATGAGCCCTATTTCTTATACCTTGGTTTCCTCTAATATCCCAAGGGTATATAGATGTAGTTGGATAACCATAGATAGATCTTTCGATTCTAATTTTGCCGGCCTCAGTGTAACCTTGAAGTTTAGCAATAACAATATCAATTTGATAAATTAAAAATTATTCTATTTTCTACTATTTATATTTAAACTTATTTTTCTAGCTTTTTAATTCATTTATAACCTCTAAATTTGTGTTCGAGTTACTTTTATTTGTATTTTCAAATTTTTTTGTAATTTGAATTCTCTAGTGGCAGATGAGGTAAATCTTTTGGTTTTAGTTCTACTAAACAATGTTTTATTTTATGAACTTAATTTTAAGTTATTTTTTTATTATTTTATAATATATTTATTAGATTTTAATTTTTAATCATTTACTTTTCTTAAAGATTCCCCATTTTTATCTTTTGTTAAATATTTTTTTTTTCATTGTATTTTTTTATCTATATTAGAAGTTATTAATTTTATTGCTATTTATTTTCTTTAGCAAATCTATATTAAATTTTATATGTTTTAGCTTATCTTCTCGTTATCCTTCGTACATTTGTTTTACTTGAAAATAAAAAAAGTATTGTACTTAATTCATTATGTTACTTTTAATTGTTATAATTATTTTCAATGCACATTACAAGAGGCCATCAAAGTACATACAATTTGCATTTTCCAGACAAAAGGTATTATTTGAGTTTGTGGATTATTTCATATGATATCTGTTAGGATATTCTGATCCAAGTATAAGCCGAACATCGGTTCGACTGATCGAAGACTTTTCTTTCAAACCAATAACTTCGGGCCTAGAAAGTTCAAGCCAACTATGGGCAACTCAAGGCTCTCCGCCGGCCTACGACATCCAAAGGCAAGGCCTTCGGATTATGTCTTCGGCACTAATCGAAGATCAGGCTTCTCATCGACTTCCGAGGACATACTTTTCGTTTCCTGCTGAAGATACGATCTCCGGCCCTTGGTAAACACCAAGTCCTCGATTCATGCTGAAGACAGGATCTCCGACCGAGAAGATCCGAAGACGAGGAGATTCCCGGTTTAATTATGAGAATCTCCCTAAGTGGGAAAAATCTAAAGATGGATCCATGATCTGTCCCAGATAGGCAACAGTAACCAATGATTACTATCGACTATTTCCATGCCACGATCATGGCACGCAACTCCAGCTACTACTCCTCCGGTCTAGCCGGAACCACTCAATGACAATCCACGATTGCCAATCACGGGAAGAAATTAACTCCCCGCAATCACTGGAAGAAGAACGGATCCGCAGGCCGGAGGCCCCTTAAAAATAGCGGTAAGAAGAAATGCTCGAGACACACACATACAAAAAAAATTCACAAAGCCTTTCCCTCTGCTTCTCCAGAATCTTCCCCATTCTATGGCTAAGGCCCGTCTCTGACTTAGGCATCGAAGTATCCCCGCCGGAGCAACTCCGGCAAGGGACCTATTTTGCAAGTGAACCGGGGAGCGGTCCTGTGGTGCAGCAGCTCCGACCGGTCGGAACAGAGACTCCACGCCAACAGATTGGCGCGCTAGGTAGGGGAAGCGACAAGTCACCAACATTCTTTAAGCTCCCCTCCCTAATAAGGGGAAGTATCCCGATGGTGAGAGGAAAGACTCAGATCACCTCCATAAGTTGAAGTCATGTTCCATCCTAAGGGGGTGCGCCCCCGGGAGAGAATGACATTCCACCTCCCACAGTTGTCGTGGAATTGCAGCAATTTGAAGCTCTTGTAAACCAGGTCACCAATCTTACAGCCATGGTTCAAGATTTTCAAAACAAAGCTTTTCTGGTGGGAAATCCACCGGCCGCCTCTAGACATAGCTCTTGGTCTCGAAGAAAGAGAGCCCCTCAGGAGGAATCAACACATCTCTCCTCCCATTTTCGGCCTTCTTCTGAAGGCCAAAGCTCGAGGCTACCTAGGCCCGTTGACTCCTCGCAGAAAGGAAAAAGGCCTAGGCAAACTCCCTCACCCTCCTCCGAAGACTCTACTCCCGTAGAGAGGGTGCCGAAGCAGGCTCCCCCCGATTACAATGGAAGATTCAAAGCTATCGAATCGAAAATGGCGAGGGCGCGGGAGCAGAGGTTGCAGGACCTAAAAGATCACAACAACTTGATAGTAGGTGATCTACGCCCCCCCTTCATCGATCGTGTCATGGCCGAAGTCATCCCTCGGCACTTCAGGGTTCCCCAAGTAGAACCCTACAACGGTACCTCCGATCCCTTCGACCACTTGGACAGTTTCAAGGCCCATATGATGATCCAAGGAGCTTCAGACGCGATGTACTGTCTCGCGTTCCCAACCACCTTGAAGAAAGCCACTCGGATGTGGTACTCAAGACTATGTCCAGGTACCATCGATTCTTTTTTCAAGTTAGCGAAATTGTTTGTCTTGCATTTCAGAACTTGTTGCAAGACCTCTCGAAATACGGACACACTGTTCCTCCTTCATCAAAATGAAGGAGAAAGCCTGCGAAACTACATCTCCAGGTTTAATGCGGCCACACTTGAGATCCCAACCTCAACGAGCATGTAGCTATGTCTGCATTAAAGAAGGGACTTTGCACATCCAGGCACACCTTTTTCCTAGATAAGAAGTTTCCCAAAAGCTATGTTGAGCTCCTATCAAGGGCTTAAAAATACGTCGATGCTGAAGAGCAAGCGGCCAACCGATGACTGATCGAAGGGAAGCCCCCTTCTAAAAAGAAGAATAACAGGGGACAAGGTCTCTCGATCTTCAATAACAATAACAACAAATATACTGACCGTCGAAGAAGTCCTCCCAGGCCTAGAGTATCGGGAGAAAGATTCGACTCCTACACGCCCCTCAACCTCCCTCGAGAAAAGATCCTCATGGAGATAGAGAAAGAAAACTATCTCCAACGACCCTATCCCATGAAGGCCTCCTCTTCCGTAAGGAATAGGAATAAATACTGCCGATTCCACCGGGACCATGGCCACAATACTGAGGAATGCATCCAGCTGAGGGATGCAATTGATGATCTTATCAAAAGAGGATATTTGGGACGGTACATTGGTCGTCAATGACCTCGATCGGAAGCTACTGTTCTCTAGTCACCTCCTGAAGAGGCCGAACTGCCAAATCAAAGGCCCACCAACGGAGGTGTGGGGATGATACACCGGCCTTTGGACTGGAGAAGAGACGAGGACGATGTCCCAAAGCAACTCAAGGACAACAACGATATCCTCTTCTCCGACGACGACCTTGCGGGAGTCTGGCTCCCGCATGATGATCCCATTGTAATCTCGGTCGTTGTGGCCAACTATGATGTACAGCGAATCCTTGTTGATAATGGAAGTTCGACTGATGTCTTGATCTATGATGCATTCTCTAAAATGTGTTTACCTAAGCATCAACTACGGAGATCCCCCATACCGCTCACTGGCTTCGGGGGTAATCAAGTTGATGCCGATGGAGAAATAGTATTGCCTGTGACCCTTGGCACTGAACCTCGACAAAAAACACTGTCAATCAACTTCACGATAGTCCGAACCCCCTCGGCTTACAACATCATTTTCGGGCGGCCTGCCTTGAGCAAGTTTCGGACCTTGATGTCCTCTCATTATCTCCTGGTATGCTTCCCCACCAAGAATGGTGTCGAAGAAGTTAGAGGAGATAAGAGAGCGGCACAGCAGTGCCTGATGATCCAAGACAAGCACTTCAATGATTCTGCCACCCTGGATCAATTGGATCCGAGAGACACAACCACAGCTTCTGGTGAATCCATGGAAAGAACTGTCTTGGTACCTTTGACAAAGGAAAACCCCATCAAAGTTGTGCAGGTCGGGAGTATGCTTGATGAAGAAACTAGAACGGAGCTGATTCGCTTCCTTAGAGACAATGCCGATGTCTTCGCCTGGATAGCTTCGGACATGCCAGGGATTCATGTTGAAGTAATCACTCATCGGCTAGAAGTTACTCCCGGGTATAAGCCAGTCCGGCATAAGAAAAGAAGCTTTGCTCCTGAAAGACAGAAAGCCGTGGACGAGGAAGTAAGCAAACTCCTTAGAGCAGGATTCATCCGAGAGGCCCACTATCCCGAATGGTTGGCCAATGTAGTAATGGTAAAAAAAGCTAATGGCAAGTGGAGGATCTGCATCGATTACACAGACCTCAACAAGGCTTGCACAAAAGATAGCTTCCCTCTCCTGAAGATTGATCAGCTGGTCGACGCCACTGCCGGCCACCAACTACTGAGCTTCATGGATGCTTTCTCTGGCTATAATCAGATTAGGATGGATCCCCGAGATAAGGAAAAGATAGCCTTTGTTACCGACAAAGGTCTCTACTACTACAAGATGATGCCATTTGGTCTCAAGAACACCATGGCAACATTTCAAAGGCTAATCAACAAAATGTTCAAAAAGCATCTGGGAAGGAACATAGAGGCCTACGTTGATGACATGATCGTCAAGAGCCTCCTCCGAAAAGATCATATCCAAGACCTAGAAGAATCATTCAGTGCTCTATGATGTTACCGCATGAAGCTGAACCCGGCGAAGTGCACCTTCGGGGTCACTTCGGGTAAGTTCTTGGGTTTTCTTGTCACCAAACGAGGGATTGAGGCAAATCCTGAGAAGATCCAAGTCCTAAAGGATATGAGGCATCCCTCCTGCAAGAAAGAAGTCCAGCAGTTAACAGGGATAATTGCCTCCCTAAGCAGGTTCATTTTTCGTTCAACCAAGAAATGTCTCCCATTCTTCAAGGTACTTCGGCAGTCAAAGGGCTTCGAATGGTCCGAAGACTATCGTACTACCTTTGAAGAGTTAAAGAAGTACCTAGAAACCCTGTCTCTACTCTCCAAAGCTCAAGAGGGTGAGGTGCTTTACTTGTACCTCTCTGCTTTAGATGAAGCAATTAGTTCGGTCCTTGTCCGAAGAGATGAAGACGGATCCCACAAGCCGATTTACTACATCAACAAGGTTCTGCATGATGCTGAAACACGGTATGCAAAGATACAGAAGCTGATCTACTCTCTGGTGATTGCAGCAAAGTGACTACTGCCGTACTTCCACACCCACGCCATCGTGGTGCTGACCAATCAATCGCTTAAGGCTATTCTCCGGATACCTCAGGAAGGATAGCCAAGTGGGTTGTGAAGTTAAGTAAATTCGATATCAGCTTTCAGCCTCGGTCAGCTATGAAGGCCCAGGTGCTCTCTGATTTCCTGGCTGAATGTACCTGGAGGCCCGAAGACGAAGTACCTTCGACAGAAGGGGAAGTTTCGAAGGAGACGAAGTCCGTTTGGGTGCTCCAAGTAGATGGAGCTTCCAATGCTACTAGGTGTGGAGCCAGTCTTCTACTGGCCGAACCCGATGGTCATACCGTAGAGTACGCACTTCGATTCTCCTTTCATGCTTCTAACAACTAAGCTGAATACGAAGCCTTGCTCGCCGGACTTCAGATCGCCAAAAGTTTGGGAGTTCAACAACTCCGGGCCTTTTCAGACTCCTAATTGGTTGTGAACCAAGTTAAAGGAGAATACGAAGCCAGGGACCCAACCATGATGTAGTACATAGAGAAGAAGTCATTCGACCAGGAGCATATCGACTCAAGACCCTAGATGGAAAACCTCTATCCCGGCCATGGAATATACAAAACCTTCGCAAATATTATTAATAAACATATTCCTAAATTTCCTGTACAAATTTGCTCAACTCTACTCACTCAAGACGGCTTGTTGCCCCGACTGAACAACAACAGCCTAAGTGGTCCGATTTAAGAAATCGGCCAACTGCGTAAAGGAGAGTTTGATCCACTCACCTTATCGGTATGCCCGACGAGCGCAACGGATGGCCTAGTCAGGCCACCAAGAAGATCGAAGGCACAAGGATGGTTCAAATAACCTACCCTATGGAAAACCCGAAGACGTGCCGGGACAGGCCTAATCAGCCTACCTTACACTAAAAAAAAAAAAGAGGCCCATGGATGGTTTTCATAACCTACCCTACGGTAAATCCGAAGATGCGCCGGGACGGGCCTAAATAGCCTACCTTGATCACGATAGAAATGCACAGGGACGATGCAGACACCCCACCCAACGGTGAATCCGAAAATGTGCTTAAAAGGACCAATGTCGTCCTTCCTGTTGACAATAAATATCTCTGGGATGGCCCAGCCTTCCTCACTTCTTCCCTATAGACCGCGAATGGTCCAGATGTGACATAATCCAACATATCGCAAAGGACACATGGGAAGAGGTAAGAAAAGTTGGGATATTTCATTCTTTTTTGAATTTTTTACAAAAAGAAAAAAAAAAACTCTCACAAAGAGAGGACAAAAAAAAAGGAGGAGAAGGGTTGCAGGAAAGCATTTTCAATAACCTCCCACCGGTTCTTTCCCATACCGGCGGGGAGAGTTCTGGAAGGATGATGAAGGGGCCCCGGGGTTCCTATCCGGACCAGAATCCGACCCCTCTTCGAAATCAGAATCAAACTCATGTCCGGGAAAGGGAACAGAGGGCTTGATGTTGTCCAGGCCCTTCAAGTCATAGAACTTGAAGGCCTTCCCCCTGCACTCCCGGAACCCCTGATGGTAGGAGTCCAGAGCCGCTTCGGTGACCTCCTCCTTGAAAGCAGCGGATGCCTTGAAGTCTGAGATGGCGTTTGCTACCTCCTTCTTGGCCCCCTCCACCTCCGCGATTGCCACAGCGACCTGGGCCCTGGCCTCCTTTAGTTGAGCCTCCAACATACGGACCCTCTTCTTTAAGCGGTCCATAATAGGCTCATCATCGTTGCTCGGTTCAAAGAGCCCCAGACTCCTCTTTCTTTTGGGATCAATAGCCCTCTTCTTCGTTGCCTGTCGAAGCTCGGAGGTGCCGAACCTCATTTTCGACTGGAGCGCTGGAAAGGAAGAAGAAGTCTAAGAGGATGATAACCCTTGACAGCAGAGGACAAGGTCCTATTTATAAGAACTCTGCACCCATGACTGGCCGCAGGGAAGCATGCTCCACGTCTTTTTTCAGCCGCATCAAAGAGCACCATGTGTCCAAGCGACGCTTCGAGAACCAGAAGACCGCTTGAGAGTCATTCTAGGGACAACAACTGACAACGCTTCGAATCCGAAGGAATTCCCATCATGCGACAGCGACATTAATGGCTCCTTTTTGAAAAAAGGAGATCTGGCGGCATGCAAGGTGCAAGAAAATACGACTGTACGAATATCGACACACTGCGTGGGTAATGAGAATCATAATCAGACTTCCTTAATCACCGGTCAACAGGGAGGTGACACATGTCTGTCATGTCTATCCCAATGGATGATTTAGTTATGAATGGAAGGTGACATCAGCCTGATCGACCGTAGACGGTCTTCGGCAACGGAGTTCTAACTTATTCCAAAGTTCGTCTTCGTTAACTACCAATCAAATGGCCTTCAACCATGGCCGTTTGACCAAGCAGAAGAAGGAACAGTAAAGCTCGGATTACAGACTAACTTTGTTCAAGCTACATCTGAAAACACAATATGGCTCATGCAGGAGAAGAAGAAGCTACTTTAAAATCCAGGGAAGTTGTCATGTAAAAACCATTGATGACATAAAAAAAAAAGCCTAAAGCAACTTAGATTATTCAACATCAACTGGAGGAGACCCAACACCGCAGGATTGAAGCAACTTGTCAAACTACACAGAAAGGATCTCGTTGACTTGGGTCGAGACCGGAGAACCTTCAGCTTGGGCTTCCTCAACTTGAGTCCCCTCCTGAATTGGGATCAGGGTTGAAGACACCCCCAGATCTTCGACTAAGGCAGAGGCCTCTTCTCCCGGACACGGCACCTCTTCGGCCTCTTCCGCGGCCTCGGCCTCCTCCTCCTCCTCTTCTTCTTCTTCGGCTATGTTGAAGGAAGGGATACCGGAGAGATCAAGGTGGGGAAAGGCCTCCTTTACCTTGGAAAGTCTATCGTTGAAGCCATGCTGGTAGCCGTACAGGGATGTTTCATTCATCTCCTCTTGGAATTGTGAAGACTTCCTGAAGTCTGCTACAGCATCGTCCACCAGCTTTCTTAAGGCTGCGGACTCTCTCTTGGTCATTTCAGACTCCAAAACTGCCTCTTCGGCCCTCCTGGCTGCTTCCTCCATCGCCTTGGTCAAACTCTCTATTCTTTCTTGGTTCTCCTTGGCTGCTCCAAGGAGTCAACTTGCTTTTTGCTCTTCCTCCACCCTGCCCCTTGCTCTGCTATTGTCAATTGAGCACTTTTTAGTTCACTCTTCAGCTCATGAACTTCAGCATTCGCTCGAGCGAGACGATTTTTCATGGACTGCCCTCAGCTCTTCGACCACCTCTTTTGCAGCTTTGGCTATGTAAAGTTCCTTCTTGAGGCCATGAATAAGACTGTCAATATTTTCCAGGCCCTCCTCCATAAAGGTAAGGTCATAGACTAACTGCATCAAAAATATGGAGTTATGGATCGAACAATTCTTAGAGCAAAGGAGACAGCAAGGACCATACCTGTTGTAGAGTGGAAAAAGCAGAATCAGACACCCTGGGAAGGCTCCAACTTCGGAGAACTGCCAAATCATGAGGCAGCAATGTGTTCTTTAGCACCTGCCTGGCTACTGCGGGGACCAACAGTCCCCCTGTAGGAGAAAGCTCCGAAGAGTTCGTCGAACGGCTTCCAGCTGGGGAAGCCCCACGAGCGAACTCTCCCTCGACTTGCGATGCTTTGCCCCTATCAGCTGCAGGGGGGCGAAGCGGTGGCGTGTTCGCCACCTGAGGTGGACTCCCCCTTGCACGGACCGGGGAGGTAACTGCCAAAGGAATTTCAATCGAATGAGGTCTTGACAGGGCCCCCTTCGTGGGTACCACATCTTCCCCTGAGGTCCATCGGGAAGATGAAGTGTTCCAGTCCCCCTCAGGACCGTCTCTTCGGACCTTCTTCCGAACTGCTGACCTTGTGAGAGGGGCTTGAGCTACCCTCTTCTCAGAAGTCTGATGGAGCTAGCTCAGGCTAGGCTTCATTCCGCCACCTGCAAGCAGAGAAATTTCTTTAAGTCGACTGAGCTACAACAAAAACAGGAAAAAAGGGATAGAAATTTCTGTCACTATACCTAATACGGAGAACTTGCTAATCCCCGCAAGATAGAGATTTCTCTCCTCCAATAACTCTCGGATAGGGGCGACTTCCGAATTAATCAGAAGATCGTAATCCAACTAGTCAGCCGCCAAGACCTTTTTCCCATCGTTGGTGGTTAGACGAGGCTTCTTCCAAACAATGTTGAAGCCTCATGGATCAATGGACAATACAAGCATAAAAACAAGTTTCCACCCGTGGATGGCATTGGGCATGTCCCTGATGATCTTGCAGCCTGGTCGAGGGCCGATCACCCACCATCCACTGCTATGGAAATCTCTCTTGAGTACAAAAAGGGCTGTGAATAAGTTGGTCCTAGGTTCTATGTTAGCAATGCGGCACAGAACCAGAAACCCGCAGACGTTCCGAATGCTATTCGGGGTCAATTGCGCCGGTACCACTTGGTACAAATGAAAGATTTTGATAAAAAAATGATGCAGGGGAAATCAAAGGCCAGCCTTCAGATGGTCTTCGTACATGGCTAAGCACTCAGGAGGAGGTTTGTTTGCCCCTTCCTCAGATGCGGGGAGGACGAAAGGAAATCCCTCGGGAATGCGATAGCATTCCTGAAGAAGGGTCATCTTCCCCTATGAAACTGAATTAGGGATCGACTCCGGACCTACTATGTCACCGACCCCCGAGGGCCCAACTTGTCCCCCCTGACTTTCTACAGCTTCTTCCATGATAAAAGAATGAAACAAAAAGGTAGAAGGAAGATTCTACCTATAAAATAGACTGGCAGTCAAGAACAGGGAAGGCTGAGCGAAGAATGAGACGAGGTTGAAGAGCTTCCTCTACCGGACCTTCTCTCCTTCCCAAAAGGAGACCAGGAGTCTCTAAATTTCTACCAGGTTGATTTGACAAAGGGTAACCTAAGGAGGTAACCCATTTTGAACCAGCAGCCAGGATGAAGCATATCCATCATCCAACGAGCAGGGAGAAGCCACCACAACCATCCAAATCCCAACCGAAAGATTGGCTGAACCATCACATAACGGGAAAAGAAGAGACGGTCCCAGGGCCACTCGCTCTTTTCTTCTCTCCCAATCAGGAAGTGACAACTATCCACCGCCTGATTTCCAAATCAACCAGCAGTCATGATGGACAGTCTAATCAAAGATCTCATGATCATCCACTACACTATCCCCTCGGACAAAAATGACAAAGCATTGTTACTCTCACTTCTCGAGGCAAATCTTCGCTTCGAAAACTGAGAGTAGGGAGGCAACTGTTGGGATATCCCAGTCCAAGTACAAGCCGAACATCGGTTCGGCTGACCGAAGACCTTTCCTCCGAACCAACAACTTCGGGTCTAGAAAGTTCAGGCCAACTACGGGCAACTCAAGGCTCTCCACCGGCCTACGACATCCGAAGGCAAGACCTTCGGATTATGTCTTCGGCACTAACCAAAGACCAGGCTTCTCGTCGACTTTCGAGGACATACTCTTCATTTCCTGCCGAAGACATGATCTCTGGCCCTTGGTAAATACCAAGTCCTCGACTCATGCTGAAGACAGGATCTCCGACCGAGAAGATCCGAAGATGAGAAGATTCCCGGTTTAATTATGAGAATCTCCCTAAGCAGGGGAAATCTGAAGATGGATCCACGATCTATCCCAGATAGGCAACAGTAACCAACAGTTACTATCGACTATTTCCATGCCACGATCATGGTGCGCAACTCCAACTGCCACTCCTCCGTTCTGGCCAGAACCGCTCAATGACAACCCATGATTGCCAATCACGGGGAGAAATTAACTCCCCGTAATCACTGGGAGAAGAACAGATCCGCAGGCCGGACGGCCCCTTATAAATATCGGTAAGAAGAAATGCTCGAGACATACACACAAAAAAAATTCACAAAGCCTTTCCCTTTGCTTCTCCAGAATCTTTCCCATTCTGTGGCTGGGGCCTGCCTTTGACTTAGACATCGGAGTGTTCCCCACCGGAGCAACTCCGGTAAGAGACCTATTTTGCAGGTGAACCGGGGAGCGGTCCTGTGGTGCAGCAGCTCCGACCGGCCGGAACAGGGACTCTACTCCAACAATATCTAAGTTAGGTTAATTTTTGAAAACTTTAATAATAATAATAATAATAATAATAATAACATATTTAGATTTTAAGATTAGATGTACTTGCATATCAAGATTAGCATATTGGGTTGATTGCACTATTGATTTAGGTAAGGATCCTTTTCCATAAGCACCTTCATAATTATGGATATTTATATACTACTAAATATGATATATTAATATTTCTACATAATATTCTAGTATGCTTGATCAAGTATGAATAAATAACTTATAAAAAAATTATAACTAAAATAGCATTGGAGCATGCTCGTGGCTAGTCTAATTTAAAATATATTATTATAATAATTATAAGATGGGCAAAAAGAGGAGCATTCAGACTGCTCACAATAAATGTTTGCCTGTAGACATTGTGATTAACTTTTAGTTATAAGCTAAAGTACGATACTTTGATTGTCAATCATAAAATGAAGTGTGCCATGAATAATGTGAGTTTAGCCTAATATGTGCTAGCACATAGTTATGGCCATTAGTCCTAATATCGAGAACTAAACTTGTTAGATCTAACTTATATTAATTAAATAATAATAAATAATTTAATTGAAATTACTGTTGAATAGATTTGGACCATTAGCCATATAAGGATCCAAGACTTAAACAAGAGAGCATGTGAGAATTAGTATAAGTATTTATTTAGTCTCACATTAACTATTTATTGGATAGATTTTATGAATCTATACAACACCAAAGAATCGAAATATCGCCGTCTAACTAACTTTTTAGGTGCAAGTCTGAGTTGTATAGACCGTCCTTAAATATTTCTACCAACTCATTAAAATGTAGGAAAGTGGGCATGAGCTAGGACTTTGCTAGCCTTTCTTGGCAAGGTTGTCAGTTGTACATACTTTGTTATGGTAATATAATTGGATAAAAATTTTAGTTTTTTCCCGAATGGACAACCTCCAACTTGTGGAGCAAAATGAGGATCTTACTCTGCCTTGCATGATGAACCTGTTGTAGCTCTTAACTATGAAACACATGGTCGAGTTCCACTTTCATTTCTTACCATCTACTTATTTAACCGAATAGATTGGATGATTGCACTAAAAATTCTTATAGGGGGAGGGGGTTGGGAAACGAGGAGGGGTGACTTCTATTCCAATCAAACTGGACATTCAAAGGGGGGAAGGAGGCGGTTGATTAGAGGGGTTGGGAAATGAGAATGGGTGACTCCCATTACAACTATTCAGGTGGGAAGAATCATATTCTAATTTCAATTCCAGGGTGAAATGGGAACGGTCCAACCCCTTTCAAATTTAATTCAACCTCTCCCTTCAAAATTAAAATCTCATTCTGCACGATGTTACTCCATAATAATCACCATAATAATAAAAGTCTCCATAGAGAAGAAGAGGTGAAAGATGATGAGAAGAGGAGGTGGGCATCGATGACAAGGATGGCAATGACTAAAGTGGCAAGGGTAGGGTTCCCGGGAGGCGGGGTCCAAGGGAAGAAGGCAGGAAGAGGGTGATGTTGGAGATGAATGGTAGTGAAGAGGAAGGTAGCATGATACTTTAGGAGGGTGTGAAGATGGACATTAGCAAGATAAAGGTGAAAAAGTTTCTCCCTGATGGTTTGCTCGATGATGAACAAGAGGAGCATAATGATGAAAGAGATGATGGTGATGAGGCCTCCCACAAGTGTGCAGCCATAGAAATCCTCATTGATCTTGGGATAGGCATCGAGATTCTTGAGCTTATTAAGGATCTCCACCTTGAATGCCCTAGAATAAGAGCCCTGAAAGTCGAACCCACCATCGAAGAAAATATAGGATTCCCCCAGTAGTCCATCTTCGATTGGTGCTCGGCTTTCATTGCACTCCTGATTGAGGCTCCCTCATAGCTTGAAACATGGACAGAATCTCCTAGTCTTCGGTCCTCGACCTGGAGATTATACAATGATGGGATTTTTTTGTAATTTTAAAAATTATTAAGATTATTTAAGAATTTGAGATGGATAATCTTGGATCGAAATCAAGGACATGCACGAAAGACAGTTCATAGTATTTGAAGATTTAAATAAAAATCAAAAAATATTAAAATATCAAAATATTAAAAAAGATAAAAAATAAAATAGATAAAAATAATAAAAAATAAGTGATAAAATATAATATAAAATATTATTAATCTATAAAAATATTTTAGAATTATTAAAATACTAAAATAATTAATAAGTAATTAAAAAATTTAAAAATTACTTATTAAATTATTAAAATATAGTTTTGTGGGTTTAAAGTTTATAAGTGGGAAGGTTAGTGGAATTTTTATAAAATGGAATGAATGCCAAAAAAATTAAATAAGATAAAAAATATTAAAAATAGATAAAAAAACAAAATTTGAAGATTTTTAGTTTGAGGTAAAATTAAGATTTGAGTTGATTTTTATTTCTATCTTTAAATGAATTCAATAATAATAATAGGAATCATCCTTTTTCATTCCCACTCCAATTCTAATAACGAATCAAATGCCTAGGGGGATATGGCCATCCCTATTCCAATTCTAATTCCAATCATGAACCAAACATTTCCAAGGAATTTGAAATGGTTATCTTCATCTAGATGCAAAAGAGAAGTGGCTTGGGAGAATTTTGTGAAAGGGTTTTGTTGGGTTATGATAAATTTGATCTACTTGTGTTGGGTCGAATGAAATAAACATGGTTGATCGATTGATGGATTGACGTCCAAGAGGCGTAAGGCTGATTGATGCCCAAGAAGTGCATGACCGATCGATGCCCAAGAGGCGCATGGCCGATCGATGTCCAAGAGGCACAAGACCAATCGATGCCCATGAGATACAAGGCCGATCGATTTCCAAGAGGTGCGCGGTTGATTGATATTCAAGGCTGACTTAATGAGTCAACCATGATGTTATATTGATCAATGTGATACAGTCCATATCGTCTGCACTCTTTGACCAACTTAACTGATTACGAATGTTCTGTGCACGTGATGGCCCACTAATGAACTAGCCATTTACAGCTTGCTTAATTAAATTCGGTTAGGATCATACCCTATAAATATCGGTGAGTAAGGAGCTTCCAGGAGGTAAGTGGGTTCTAGCAGCAGGAACTCTTGCAGACCTTTAATTCAAATTTTCCTCAGACCTCATCTATTTAGGTCCAGACCTATGACTAACTTGAGCATCAGAGTGTCCCCCCACCGGAACCTCTTCGGTGAGTGGATTTGCTTGCAGGTTTGGCCGGTGATCATCTCAGTGAATGAGAGCATTCATCAAATGAAGAAGAAGGGATAGATATACAAGACGAAGCTATCTTTAAGCAATCTTATCGAAGCTTGGGCATCACATCAATCTGGATACAACAGATTGTCATGCCAGGTAGGGGCTCGATAAAAGAGTTTATAGAAATCTGAAGAAAAAATGGTGAAAGGTAGAACACGAAACTTTACTACTGAGGAGACTCATCATTCGCCTAGAGAAAATGATCTTGTCCCGGATGGAGTGGATGCTATTCCTACTGGAAACTTGGATCAAGAACAGCTAGGAATTCTTTTGAGCAAAGTGGAAGTACTCATTTCGGCAGTCCAGAATCTTCAAGAAATAGCTGCAAATGGACAGCAACGACTCACTGCTTCAAGGAGTAGCTGATGATCGCCTCTTCATACAAGTTGGCATCCAGATCCAAGTCGATGTTCTCCTTATTAGCACTCTTCAGGATAGCATTCTCTCATGAAGCGACATCATCGATCCCACGATCATGTGGAAATATGGGATAAGGGGAAGCGCCCTCGGTCTTATTCGACATCTTCTAGTGAATCAACCCTTGAAAGTTCTCAGCAAACTCCAGATGCCGGAAAGACTAATCACTTTGCAAAGAAATTCCAAAAGTTGGAATTACAGATCGCCAGGCTTGGTGAACAAAGGAAAACAGAAAATATGATCTCCACATGTAATATTCTGCCCCCTTTTTTCAAGAAGATAATGGAAGAAAAGATTTCATATCATTTTAAAATTTCTCAAGTAAAGCCATACAATGGATCGGCTAATCCTCCCGACCATCTGGGCATTTTTAAAGCTTACATGTTAATCCAAGGAGCATCGGATGCATTTCATTGCCTTGCTTTTCCAGTGACTCTTAAAAAGGCAGCAAGGATATGGTATTCTAGCCTCCAACTAGGCACTGTTCATTCTTTTAGTCAGCTAGAAAGGTTGTTCATCTCTCATTTTAGAACCAGTCGAAGGATGCCAAGAAACTCAGATAGTCTTTTCTTTATTCAGCAACAAGAAGGAGAGACTTTAAGAGATTATGTAGACAGGTTCAATTCTGCAATGCTAGAGATTTCGGATCTCAATGAGCACATGGTGATGTCAGCTATGGAAAAAGGGTTGCGAGCCTCTAGGTTCACGTTCTCTTTAGATAAAAAGTTTCCAGTAAGCTATTCCGAACTACTGGCCCGTGCCCAAAAATATGCTTAAGCTGAAGAACAAGTCCTGAGCCGATGCCAGGTAGAAAGGAAATTGGTGCCAAACAAGAAAAATACCAAGAATGATGGACTTTATTCCCTTGGAGATCGACCAATTCAACGGCAAGCTCAAAAGCCGAATAATTCGATCGGTAGAGGCTATGTTAACAGGTTTGATGCCTACACCCCCTGACCCTTCCAAGAGAAAAAATGCTTATGGAGATAGAAAAAGAAATTTTTTTTCAAAGGCCCAGGCCAATGAGAACTCTGGCTGCCATGCACAATAGGGTTAAATACTGTCGATTTCACCATGATCACGGACACACTACAAAGAGTGTATCCAATTAAAGGATGAGATTGAAAATCTGATCAAGCATGGTTATCTGGACAAATATGTTCATAATCAAAATCAAAATCGATCGATTGAAGCAACGGCACCAAGGCCGACGGCCCCAAGATTGATTACTGATGGCAAAAAGATCCCCAATCAATAACCGACTGATGGTATGGTCAGCATGCTCCACCACCAAACATTTTATGAAGATGACAAGGCTCCAAAAATACTCCAAAGGAGCATCAGCTTTTCTGATGATGATCTACAAGGAATTCAAATGCCGCATGATGACCCTATTGTGATTTCTGCGATAATTGCAAATTACGATGTACACCAAATTTTGATTGATAATAGAAGTTCCACTGAGATTTTGCTTTATGATGCTTTTATCAAAATGAACTTACCTATTGACAAGTTACGAAGAATTCGTGTCCCGTTAACTGGATTTGGTGGAAACTCCATAGGGGTAGAAGGAGAAATAGTACTCCCTGTGACCCTCGGAACAGTACCAAAATAGAAGACTCTCTATCTCACCTTTATGGTTGTTCGAACGTCTTTCGCGTATAATGCCATCTTAGGGCAACCCATCTTGAACAAATTTCAGGCCATTGTATCTACTTATCATCTATTAGTATGATTCGCGATCCAAAATGGAATCGAAGAAGTGAAAGGAGATCAACAGATGACTCGTCAATGTTTGATAATTCAAAATCAACGACCAATCAATAGATTAACTCCAGAGCAAATAGATCCTCATGATCAGACTGAAGGAACAGGAACTCCAGTGGAAAGAATCATTCCCGCACCCTTGGTGAAAGATGATCTGACTAAAACTGTTCAGATTGGAAGCTCTCTTGATGAAGATCAAAGGCAAGAATTAATCGACTTCTGGTAAAGGAATGCTGATATATTTGCTTGGATAGCCACCGATATGTTAGGGATTCCCCCCGAAATAATCATACATGAGCTTAAGGTAGACTCTTTGAGTCGGCCAGTCCATCAGAAAAAGAGAAATTTTGCCCCAGAAAGGCAAAAAACTATCAAAGAGGAGGTAGCCAAATTACTTGACACCGGATTCATCAGAGAAGTCCACTATCATGATTGGCTTGCCAATGTAGTTATGGTAAAGAAATCCAATGGGAAGTGGAGGATATGTATTGATTACACAGATCTTAACAAGACATGTCCTAAAGATAGTTTTCCTCTGCCCAAAATTGATCAACTTGTTAACGCTATTACAAGGCATAAGCTCTTAAGTTTCATGGATGCTTTTTTGGGATATAACCAAATACGAATGAGTCCAGAAGATGAAGAAAAAATCTCTTTTATTACAGACTGAGGGATATACTACTACCGAGTAATGCCCTTTGGCCTCAAAAATGCTGGAGCTACTTATCAGAGGTTAGTAAACAAGATCTTTGAGGATCATATTAGTAAGACCATGGAGGTGTACGTAGACGATATGATTGTCAAGAGTACTCAGAACGACGATCACATCAAAGACCTATAGAGTGTCTTCAACACACTTCGGGAGCATCAAATGAAACTAAATCCAACTAAGTGTGTTTTTGGCATAACCTCCGAAAATTTTTTGGGTTTTATGGTTATGAAATGAGAGATTGAAGCTAATCCAGAAATATCCAAGCATATTAGATATGAGGCATCCTGCTAATAAGGAGATTCAATAATTGACCAGACGGATCGCTTCATTAAGTCACTTTATATCCCGTTCGGCCGAAAGGTGCTTGCCTTTCTTTAAAGCCTTGCGACAATCTAAAGACTTTGATTGGTCGGATAGTTATCAGCGAGCATTTGAGAAGCTTAAAAAATATCTGATGAATTTGATCCTATTATCCAAGCTAGAAGAAGGGGAAGTCTGTATCTTTACTTGGCTGCATCCGATGAAGCGGTCAGCTCAGTATTAATAAGGCAAGGATCCGATGGATCACACAAGCCCATTTATTATATTAGCAAAGTTCTTCATGATGCTGAGGTAAGATATCCAAAACTTCAAAAAATTATTTACACCTTGGTCATATAAGCAAAGTAGCTCAGACCTTACTTCCAGTCCCATCCGATTGTCGTACTGACTGATCAACCTCTAAGGACTATTTTACAATGTCTTGATACATCTGGCTGGATGGCAAAGTGAACAGTAAAGTTGAGTGAGTTTGATATTACTTATCAACCCTACTCTGCAATGAAAGCCCAGGTACTGGCTGACTTCATTGCCGAATGCACTTGGAATGACATTGAGGATGATTTTCAGGCATCAATTAAAGTGGAGAAGAATGATATCCCTTGGATTCTTCATATAGATGGAGCTTCAAATTCTTCTAGTTATGGAGCTGGCTTAATTTTATCCAGTTCTAGTGGAGATGTCATGGAATATGCTCTCCGATTCTCTTTTAAAACTTCTAATAACCAAGCTGAACATGAGGCCCTTTTGGCTAGCCTGAGAATTGCAAAGGAGCTAGGTGTTCGAAGATTGAAGGTATTGTTCGATTCTCAATTAGTTGTAAATCAAGTAAAAGGAGATCTTAAGGCCCGTGATAAGACCTTGGCCCTATATTTGGGAAAAGCTCAAGATCTAAGTAACTTATTTGATTCCTGGGATATCAGCCATGTCCCTAGAGCTGAAAATTTCTGAGCTGATTCATTATCTCGGTTAGCCACTTCGGCACCTGATTCAATGGGTCAGACTTTTGTGGAACATTTGGAGGTTCCTAGTATCTTTGAGGATAACCAAGAAAAAGTCCTTCAAATAGGACAAGAATCAAACTGGATGAGCCTTATAATCAGATATTTGACCGAAGGAATTTTACCAGAAAACAATGTGGAGGCCAAGCAACTTCATAGGTCTGCTTCTCAATATGTCATTTTGGATGGTTTATTATACAAAAACTCATTCTCCCAGCCACTATTAAAATGTTTATTCCCTTCGGATACTGAGTTTGCTCTAAAAGAGGTTCATGAAGGTATATGTATAGACCATCTAGGAGGTAGATCACTGGCTTATAAAATCATAAGACAAGGATATTATTGGCTGACTATACAGAAAGATGCGATGGATTTTGTGAGGAAGTGTGACCCCTGTCAAAGGTATGCTAATATACAAAGATGTCCTGCTAGTCATTTAACACAGTTGACTGCTCCCTAGCCATTTGCTCAGTGGGGAATGGATATTCTTGGTCCATTTCTCCCAGCCTTTGGACAATAGAAATTTTTGATCGTAGCCATCAATTATTTCTAAAGTTGAGGCGTTCGTTAGAAACACCATCATATATAAATTCGGGATCTCCAATGCAATTATTACTGACAATGGGAGATAGTTCGACAATCAGATGTTTGGCAATTTTTGTGACCGATTCCATATTCTTCACAAATTAACTTCCATTGGACATCTACATGCTAATGGGAAAGCAGAAGTGACTAATCAGACCATCCTTCATGGATTGAAGACCAGATTGAATGAAACTAAAGGACTTTAAACAGATGAACTCAATTTCGTTCTTTAGGCTTATCGAACTACTCCTCGATCTACTACGGAAAAATTCCCACCTATGGAAGTGAAGCGATGTTGCCTATAGAAATTGTTCTTCATTCTAGAAGAACGGACTGCTTAGAGGAGTCAAGTAATGCCGACCAAAGAAGAGTTGATCTGGATCTACTTGAAAGCTCCAGGTTACAAGCATAATTAAGAACGGCAGTGTATCAACAATGGGTTGCTCGATATTATAATTCGAGAGTCAGGGCTCAAGTTTTTTGGCCTGAGGATCTTGTCCTGCATAAAACAACAATATCCCGATCGACTGATCAGGATAAACTTGCCCCAAATTGAGAAGGTCCCTACCGTGTCGTTGAAGTTGTGCAACCCGGGACTTATCGAATTGAAATCCTAGATGGCTATCAAATGACTCGACCTTGAAATGTAGAAAATCTTCATAAATATCATCAATAAAGTGATTTTCCTTTCTTACTATTCCTATCTAAGGAAAGACTTTTGATGTATCCGACAAACATAGTTGGTCTGACCCATCGACTTAGCAGTATGATAAACTAAAAGATTGGCCTAAAATGCTAACCACGATCTGACAAACAGAGTTTGTCTGACTCACCGACTCATCGATATGACAATATCGGTATAACTGATTAATTAAAAGGTTGGCCTGATATGCTGACCACAATTCGATAAATAGAGTTGGTCTGACCCACCATCTCATCGGTATACTAATATTGAAATGATCGATCAACCAAAGGGTTGACCTGACACGTCAATCACAATTCGACAAATATGGTTGGCCTAATCCACCACTTCATCGATATTGTTACATCATTATGTCTAAAGCATTAGAGGAATGATATAACATATTGACCCTGAATCCACTATTATAGTTAGCTTAATGTGCTAACTGCAAAATGCCAAGTTAATCTTATCCTTGGTATGTGTGAAGCAGCATTATTGGCTTCTTGAAGATTATTATAGCAGACAAAATTAGTTTGTAAAGTTTAAACTTAATATTCTCTAGAAGGAAAGAAAAGATTTCATTGATAATTGATTAAAAGGAAACATTGGTTCATCAAGAGCATACAGTTACAAGTACTATTCAGTTTTTTCAATTGGATTAGGTGTCGAGGAAAGGGCAGTTGTCGCTTGAACTGGTTCTCCTTTAGCTGGAGGGATCGTTGGATCGTTGATCGGCTTTTTCGTCTCATCTTCTTCCATGATCTCGTCTATGGTAATAGAAGAAATATCGAGATTAGGATATAACTTTTTGATCTTCTCGATACAGTCTTCAAAGCCGATCCTATAACCTTCTACCCCTGCTTCATCTATTTCATCATTAAAGGCCTCGGATTTCTTGAACTTATCAATTGCATGAAGGCTCTCTTGAACCATCAAAATGATCTTTTGTTCATCTTGTTCTAGTTTTTATTCGAGAAGAGAAACTTTCTCTTCCATGCTGGACTTATGAGCCATTATCTCAGCGTAAGCATGGTTCTTCTCTTCTACGGCTGTTTCTGCCATGTGAAGCTTCTTCATCTTTTCTTTTGCATTAGTCAGAAGCTTCCTGACATCGTCTTCCATTATTTTTATTTGTCTTTTCAATGAAAAGTTTGCGGAGGTAGCTTTAACTAATCTTGATTCTAAGGCCACTCGACATGCATCGACCTTATCTCTCTCTTCTCTTACCAATGTCAATTGATTTTGGAGGTCAATTTGAGAGTCAATTAATCTGAGCAAGCTTTCTTTGATCATGGAAATGTCATTTATAAACTAGCAAAAGGAATGAAGATAAAATTAGAGACAAAAGTAGAAAATTTCTCGAAGAGGAAGTTGACATTTACCTTTAGTATTCCTGGATAAATTGAGGAGAAAATATCTCCCACTCTGCACTTGTGAGTTGCTTCCCAGTCCTTCCGAAGAATGGTGGATTGCAATACTGTCTTAGCCAATTTTGGGTTGTTGAAACCTGTATTTGCTATGAGAACATGAATGTCCTTGTCGGCCTTTGGTTCGGATATCGTTTCAGTTATTGAAGCTGTGCCTTTTTCTATTGGAGACAGAGTTGGTCTGTTAGACGAGCCACTCTCTGGATTTCTCGATGAAGGATTGGGCAAATATGGCTTTTCATCATTAGAAGAAGATGCAATATTCACAGGTGGTTCCTGTTAAGCGAAAGTCTTGGAAAAGCTTTTTGATAAGCGAGCTTTTTTCATGCATGTTCTTTGTTCTCTGAATCGCATGGATTTGGCTCTTTTCTTGAGTGGCTAACGAAGTCTCTCACTACCTGGTTTCATCTTCAAAATATGATGAGAACTCCTCAAGGTTTCTCGAAACAAGGTATCTGGGGAAGAAGATGCTCAAAATGTTTAAAGTGAAATTGGCTAGAGAGGCAGGCCCAAAATCCCTTTATATAAAGAGTACTAATGATCAGGATTTATGATCCAAATCTCGATCAACCTCGAGATTGTGACACTATATATCCTTGATTTGGTGGGAATTCTTGTGCTGTTACTGATTCTCAGAAAATCAGTTATGAAAAGAGAAAAGACTGAAATTGATTTGAATTTGAATGGTGTATGGTCTCTGGAATACTGACCAGCATGATTTCATGATCTGTAGAATAACTACCCCTCCAATAGGAATATGACATTTGGTGAGAATGATACGCCTTTTTATTATTATTATTATCATGTATCAGAATGGATATTTGGTAAATCCAATCAAAAGATCGGATTACTATAGGCTTCAATGGCTTGAGATGGCATATTGCCATATTGTCCTTAAGGGCTGACTAGTTTGAAGTGATCAGCTCCCTTAATGATATGATGATCAACAATCGGGTAACTATATTTTAAGAAATTTCTGGTGACAATGATTTTGGGTTGTCAGACTTTTTTCGAATGAGAAATTATTTTGATCAAGTCTTTCAAAATATACTAATACTGTTTGTAATTTAGTAATTCCATATGGTTGCTCATTTTATTCGGATGACTTCATGGTCTAACGAATTTTTGAGACGTTTATTTCTCACACGATCCGATGGTCCCATAATTAAGAAGATTTTATTACTTGTGAAAGTTTGTTGAATAGTTTACCTTATTAAGTGTTTAACTAAGATTCTTTCAAAAGGATATTTGCTTTGTTTAAAGTTCAACAACCTTTGTTTGAAAAAAATAAATAGGTTGATTTGCTATATTGGTCAGCATTCATCGCATGGTCATATGATTTGAAAGATAAGAATGAAAGAAACCTTTTCATTTCATATTAAAAGTAGAACATACTAGTACATCAGTTACATAATTAACTTTCTAGGTTCTGCTCAACTGTCATTACATTATCTTCTTCGGTCTGTTCTGGAGCGGAGATTGGTATTACTTCTTCTTGAGTCGGGATATCTACTATCGGCTCTTCAATTTGATGTTCAATTTATTCTTCATCCTGACCTTCTTCATCGGATTCTTCCATGATTTTGGAAACACCAGGTCAGGGTAACATCTTTTTACCTTATCTAAGCAGTCTCCATAGCCAATATCATAACTTTTGACCCCTGTCTCATGGAGCTTATCCTGAAAAGCCGATGATTTTTCATAATTTTCAATGGCCTCTTTAGCAGCTTGTTCTGCTTTCTTCTCAGCTGCTGCAGCCCTTTCTTTGGCTTTAGTTATAGCCGATCAAAGTTTCTTCTTTTTCTTCTTAAACTTTGATTCGGCATCGGCTAATTGAGCTCCTTCTCCAGAGCTGAAGTTTGGGCTATACTTTGTTCTAACTTCTTTTCTACAGCCAATTTCAACTCTTCAGCAACCTCTTTTTCCACCTTGGCTACGTCTATCTCATTACGCATCACCTGGTGGAGTAGGTCGAAGCTCTCTAAGCTTTTCTTCATTATGGTGACTCCATGGACAAGCTGCATATTCCGTAACTAATTTGGTCGGATTTTGAAAAGATCATTTGATCGATTATTTGAAGCAAAGTTTAGTATTGTACCTTGAGTTTGGTGGGGTGAATTGACAAAATTATTTTGTCTATCTGCTGGGATTCGGTCATCTCCCAGTCTTTTGGAAGAATAGTGGCCCTCATAAGGGACGGGCCAATTCTAGGTCAGTTAGGCCCGATTCATATATATAAACATTAAAATTGATGGTGGAATCTTCTACGAAAGGCCTTTCTTCTTCCTCCACCATCGGAGCTCTCCTTTTGTCAGCTTGGCAAGGGGGGATGACAACGGGCCGATAATGGGAACTCTGGTCGATCGCCTCTCCTCCGAGGGAGGCTGAAGAGAAGTAGAGATAGGCACATCATCGTCATCTGATGCACTTGCTATTAATATCAGAGACTTTGGTGCCGATGAAGTGGCTGGTTTTGTTTTTCAAGGCTTCTTGGCCTCTCATCTCCTCTGATTGATCGGAGCAGCCATGGTTTTCCTCTTCTTCGATATTTGCTGAAGTCTCAGAGCATCCATCATGATGGTTGTATCTGCATAATCTGACAAATTGAATGTTAAAGCTAATCATCATCAGATAAGTGAAAGGATACTATCGACAGTGAGATACCTAAAGAAGGTTTGGGACTGATGTCAGTCGAATATAATCCCCTCTCATTGTGAAGCTCTTTTATCGGGAGAATATTCATTCCCGTAAGCTTCTCAAAGTCTTCTTTGTCTGCTGTTAATATCTTTTTGCCATCATTTGGAGTTAAACGGGGTTCCTTATGACTAATGTTGAAGTCCCAGGGAATCTTGAAGATTATGTAAAAGAAACAGGGCTTCCAGCCATGAATGGCTGAAGGAAACCCAACAATGAATTTACGGCCATGGCGAGGGTTGATTACCCACCACCCTTAGCCATGAAAATCCCTTTTCAACACAAAAAGGGCACTAAAAAGAGAAGTTTTGGGTGTTATCTATGCATCTTTACAAAGGATCAGGAAGGCGCAAATTATTCTAATACAGTTGGGGGTCAGTTGGGCAGGGAGTACGTGATATAACCTAAAAATTTGGATGAAGAAAGGATGTAGCGGGAATCTAAGTCCGGCTTTAAGGTGTTCTTCATAAACTGCTAGATTGCCCGGGGGTGGCTGATCTATTCGATCTTTGGAGCTTGGAGTGATCGCTATAAACTCATCCAAGATATTATAATATCTCTGCAATATTAGAACCCTATGCTCTGTTAGGGAGGTCCTAACAGCATTTATTCTAATTGATTCGGCTTGGCTTTTCTTTTTTTGAGAGGTGGAACCTTCAGGTTCATCGGTATGGCTAACTTCTATGATCCTAGCCATGAAGAAAGTAGAAGGAGGAAAAGAAGATTTAACTTGTGTCAGAAGGGAAAGAGAAACCAACATGGGAAAAGCTTTGCTCCTAAAGGATGAAAAACTGAGATGGAAGACAACCTAGTTGTTTGGAGTAGATGGTGCTTATATAGTGGCATACGATGGTTAAGATTTCTCCCTTGAATGGCGAGACTAATTCTGATTGTGCCATCTATCCTTGATATCTGATGGAGAGATACGACTCTTCGAGAAACTGAAGTGACCATTCATGATTCGATGATAGATATATCTGTGATACGATGCTTGCATTTATTCTACGATAGCGATCTTTCAGCTTCTATGAACTTCAAAATTGGTAATGATGATAGCCGGCTGTGATATGGCTATCAATTTTGTAATCGCTTTCCCAATGAGAGATCAACATGTCATCAAGATGCTCTATTTGAGAACATGGGCATTTAAAAAAAAAAAGGAGGGAAGAAAAAGTAGAAGGTACAAATATATTGTATTTTCTTTCTTCTGACAGCTTCTGACATTCATTTAATGAATTCAGAAGCTGGGGGGACTAGTGTTGGGTTATGACAAATTTGATCTATTTATGTTGGGTCGAATGAAGTGAACATGGTTGATCGATTGATGGATTGATGCCCAAGAGGAGCAAGGTCGATCGATGCCCAAGAAGCGCATGGCCGATCGACACCCAAGAGGTGCATGGCCAATCGATGCCCAAGAGACGCATGGCTGATTGATGCCCAAGAGGCACAAGGCCGATCGATGCCCAAGAGGCACAAGGCCGATCGATGCCCATGAGGCATAAGGTCGATTGATGCCTAAGAGGTACAAGGCCGATTGATGCCCAAGAGGTGCGTGACCAATTGATAGTCAAGGCTGACTTAATGAGTCAACCATGATGTTATATTGACCAATATGGTACAGTCCATATCATCTGCACTCTTTGACCAACTTAACTGATGATGAATGTTTAGTGCATGTGATGGCCCACTAACGAACTAACCATTTATAGCTTGCTTAACTAAATTCGGTTAGGATCGTACAATATAAATACCAGTAAGGGGCTTCCGGGAGGTAAGTGGGTTCTAGTAGCAGGAACTCTCATAGACCCTTAATTCAATTTTCTCTCAGACCTCATCTATTTAGGTCTAGACTCTGTGACTAACTTGAGCGTTGGAGTGTCCCCCTACTAGAACCTCTTCGGTGAGTAGATTTGCTTGCAGGTTTGATCGGCGATCATCTCAGTGAACGAGAGCATTCATCAAATGAAGAAGAAGGGATAGATCTGCAGGACGAAGCCATCTTCAAGCAATCTTATCGAAGCTTGGGTGTCACATCAATCTGGATACAACAGGTTTGAAACATAATGAGGTGGACTCTCCATTGCCCACATCTGCAAGTGTGAACGTGTGGAAGAGTTCAGAGACTCTAAAGTAACCCTCCAAAAGAGGAAGCAATATGGACAACATTGGGCTCAGGGATTGATGACAATTTGTGGTAGTAGTAGATCTTGTGGATGAGCATTCTCCAAGGCTTTTGAGGTTCGAATTAGCATGTCCACCATCTAGACTTTTGTTAAGTCTAGAGAGGTCGACAATACCTAAGCCTCCAAGTTCTTTAGGATGGCACACCTGATCCCAATCCGCTAGACATTTCACCTAGCCTCCTTAGGCTTGAATAACCCATAAGAATTCCCTACAAATCTTGTTGATTTTCTAAACAATTGAAACTAGAATAAGATGCACTGACCTCCAATAGATTAGAATGGATCTCAACACCAAGTTGATGAAAACTAGTCGACCAGCTAAGGGGAGTGTTTTTTGCTTCCAACTAGATAACTTTCTTTCGATCATTTAAATCAAGAAGTTCCATCGACCAGGCTTGGTACTTAAAAAAAATGCAATGGAATGCCAATGTATGTAATTGGAAGATGGGAGAATTGGCAGCCCAAGATTTCTAGAAATTTAGACCCCCGTGTCTTCCGAAATATTGAAGTCGATGAGTTTGGACTTCAGAAAGTTTATCTTAAGATAATAGCTTATGGGAGTAAAGACTGAATTTAAGGGACTTCAAGCTATCTTTGAAGGCTTTACATAAAATCAATATATCATCATCGGCAACTTGTAAACTAAGAATATTGCCAGTAATATTGTTGGGCCCTACTTCAGTGAGGAAGGGGTTACCTTGCTAGGGGCCTCTTTTATTCGGGAACTACTTGCCTTGTTCTTTATTGATTATTGATATGGTGACATCCACTGACATGGACCAAAGCGACGATATCCAAGGACGTGGAGCCTGTGGACGGCCATGATGGCAAAGAAGCCCATCACCTAGACAAGGCTACATGACAAAATGTCAAAGGGACCACCTTGCCGAGGTCAGCTCCTAGTTGAGGCGGGGCTCATTGGGTGAGCCCCCCCGTCTAAGGTCAACTCCCGGTGGAGGTCGAGTGCACCCCTCCAGAAAGGACCACCTTATCGAGACCAGCTCCCAATCGAGGCAGGGCTCATTGGACGAGCCCCCCATCTGAGGTCAGCCCCCGGTTAAGGTCGAGTCCGCCTCTCCAAAGCAGGCCCTTCTATCAGGAGCATGATTTTTTGCCAAAGCCATAAAGAGGGGGAGGCCTAAGTTCAAAGCAAAGACAACGGAGTACCTAGCCACCTTGACCTTCTGAGAGGTGGCGCATACCCTATCATGGGCACAGGTACTTTTTCCTGCGGCACATCGTGTGCACGATCTGCATGATCAGGATAGCGTCAGGCCCCCAGCCTTGCAGCATGCCACCACATTGACGACCACACGACTGGGAGACGATAGCTTTCATGACAGGATGCCTGGACCTTCCAGAGAGGGGTGTCCCCTTATGGCCCTATGCCCTGCAGCACCCATATGGCCTACACCAAAGTGGTAGCATGCCATTATGGTTGGAGGCACAGGCACAGAACCAGCCTGACAGAGAGGCACCAGCAGGCAACGGAAAGCCTCCCCCGAAGGAGAGAGCCAAGAACCCTCTAAAAAGCCTCCCATTTATATAAGACTTGCATAAAACAACAAGTGAAGGTAAGTGGAAACAAGGAGTAAGTAAAAGGAGGAGAAGCAAAGACTCTTCCACTTTTTCCGTTCTTCCATGTTTCCATGCTAGTGTAGCTATTATCTTTTCTTCTGTTATCCTCTGAAAGCAGAGAGTCCTCCAAGCTCTCCGCCTTAGAGGTATCTGTTCTCCTTGATCGTCCTACTGACTTAATCATCGGAGTGCCTTTACCGAAATCCCTGGCTCAAGGTTTTTCTCTATCTTGCAGGGTCCTCCTTGAGCAGGCTAGTGAGCCGGACATAGGATGGAACCAGAGGATCCGGAGGGAACCTGATGTGTCAGAGCTACAGGCCATGATGATTCGGGTGGAAACTCACCAAGTAGGGTGGAGACCGATAAGAAGAAAGCGTCAGTCTCCCTACGACAAGGAAGACCCTGCAGGCACCCATAGTTCAATGGTGTCTACGCGAGCCCACGGAGCCCCCGCTGGTCGGGCGGACAACTCCCCTCATCATGGCAACCAACCTTAGGAGCGAGATCATCCTGCTCCATCGCAATCTCAATCGATGGAACCCCAGTACATCGCACTCACCCACTAGGTCCAGCTCCTGGTCGTGGCAGTGCGCCAGCTCCATCAGAGGTAGCACTCCTGAGAAACCCCACAACAGCCGAGGACTCTAGCGGCTCCCACAATCGATCCCCACACCAGCCTATGGTCCTTTCGAGAGGGGCCGCTGCACGAGGCGTCACCCCCTCAGCAGGCCCATCAGGCAAATGGCAAGTGGCCACAGGGTGATCCGACTGACCAGGAGAGCAGCTCCCCGGTCTCGGACCGTCGTGCACCCTCGCGATAGAAGCACCAGCATGGCTGGGAACTCGGGCATGAGTCCCCTCGCTCCGATCCACCCTCACCCTCGGCGTCCTCCACCAAGGGGTCACAGACGAGGCCATCCACCATCGAGCGAAAAGGCACCTCGAAGAGCATGAATGCATGCTGGCAAATCTGGCCCGCTGGTTCATGAAAGTGCAGGGCTCCTCCAGTGAGCCCATGGGTTATGACACATGTCCACTCTTTTTGAAGAAGATCCAAGAGGAACCAACCCCCAGCCGGTTTCGTATGCCAAAGGTTGACCCCTACGATGGGACAACCGACCCCCTGAACCACCTGGAAAGTTACAAGACCCTCATGAGGGTCTAGGAGGCCACTAAGCTCTCCTTTGCATTGCCTTCCTGCCACTTTATGAAAGGCCACTCGAGTCTGGTTTTCCAGGCTTGAACCTGAAAGCATAGACTCTTTCCCCCAGCTGGAGAGGAAGTTCACGATGCACTTCGATGCTTGCATGAAGGCACCACACGAGATCGATAGCCTCTTCTCTATCCGATAACAGGACTGAGAGCTCCTCCGGGACTATGTGTCCCTGTTCAAGATCGCCACCCTGGAGATATACAACCTCGACAAGTCTGTCACCATGTTAGCTCTAAAGAGGGGACTGTGGACCTCCTGCTTCACTTACTCCCTTAACAAGAAGCTCCCGAAGATGTACTCAGAGTTCCTTCTTCAGGCACAGAAGTACATCCATGCTGAGGAGGCGGATCATGCCAGGAGGGAGCTGGATGGGAGACCTCTGAAAAGGCAAGCCATTGGGGAGACGTTCGGCCGCTTGGACCAGAAGATGATGCGGGCCTCGCTACCAGAGCCCAGGTACAGGGCCATCCCCATCGATGAAGGGACTTTTACTCCTCTCCTTGCCCCTAGTGCGAAGATCTTGATCAAAATCGAGGGCGAGCACTTCTTACGTCGACCCCCGCCATTGAGGCCATCTACTGGATGGGATAAATCTTGCTATTGCCGTTTCCACCAGGACTATGGCCACGACATCGAAGAATGCCATCACCTAAAGAGGGAGATTGAAGAGCTGATCAAGCATGGCTACCTCGATAAGTATGTGGAGGGAGGAGAGCCCCCTGCGGCCCAAGCTGAAGGACCTTGGCCCCTCGCCATCAACAACCATCCCATCAAGAAGCCGATAGGGATGATATCCTAGGGGACAGGAAAGGCCCTGAAGAAGGCTAGGAGGAGAGAGGAGAGTGATGATGTACTCCCTTGTATGGAAGAAGGGTCAACTTGGGTAGATAACTCGAATAATGATGCTGTCATCGTTGAGATGATGATAGCCAAGCACCCTATAAAAAAAATCATGATAGATAGTGGAAGCTCCTCAGACATCCTTTTTTATGATACCTTTATAAGGATGAACTTGTCCACTGACTAAATAAGATCGGTGTTCATACCTCTGGTAGGCTTCACCGGAGACTCAATCGGAGTCGAGGGAGAAATTATACTTCCAGTGACCATTGGGACACCATCCTAACAAAGCACTATGCTGGTGGTCTTCACCATTGTGAAGCTCCCCTCACCCTATAATGCCATCTTGGGGTGCCTAGGACTTAACCTGCTTGATGCCACCATCTTCACAAAATGCCTCTTGGTCCAGTTCTGGACACCATGGGGGATCAGAGAAATGAGGGGATCCCGATGTCGGTGCAGCACTACTGGCAAATCGTCCTAGGTCTGAGAGGAGCAGATCTCAGTCCTGCCATAAACCAGCCTAATTCGATAGCACTGGAACCAAAGAGTGGGCCAGTCGAACCCCTACTATCCTCCCTTTGGGGGACGATCCCTCAAAAATGGTACAGATCAGGGCTCTACTAGGTGAAGAAGAGAGATCCCGTCTCCTCAACTTCCTGCATCCCAATACAGATGTCTTCGCCTGGATAGCCACTGGCATGCTCGGTATCCCACTAGAGGTGATAAGCCACCGGCTGAACGTCAACCCTAACCACCACCCGGTCTGGTAGAAGAAAAGGAACTTCATTTCAGAGCGGCAGAAGGCTATCAACGAGGAGGTCAAAAATCTCCTCACAGTGGGCTTCATCCGAGAGGTACGATATCATGACTAGCTTGCTAATGTGGTAATGGTCAGGAAAGCCTCTAGAAAGTGAAGGATCTGTGTGGACTACACTGACCTCAACAAGGTGTGCCCAAAGGATAGCTTTCCCCTTCCAAAAATTGACCAGCTGGTGGATGCGACCTTAGGCCGCAAGTACCTCAGCTCATGGATGCGTTCTTCGGATGCAACCATATCCACATGCATCCAGGAGACGAAGAGTGCATGTCATTTATGACATATCGAAGTATGTATTGCTACAAGATGATGCCCTTTGGTCTCAAAAATGCAGGGGCCACCTACCAGTGCTTGGTCATCACAGTCTTCTAGGACCAGATCGGCCGCAACATGCAAGTAACGTAGATGACATGCTTGTCATGAGCAACCCGGAGGAGGACCATATTGCCGACTTGACGGAGGCTTTCGGGAACCTCCGTCGGCATTAGATGAAGCTGAATCCCGCCAAATGCACCTTCGATGTGGTAGCTAGAAAGTTTCTAGGGTTCATGGTGACCCAATGGGGGATAGAGGCCAACCCTGAGAAGATCCAGGCCATCACAGACATGCGGCATCCCGCCTCCAAGAAGGAGGTCCAGTGCCTGACTGGGTGCATTACGGCTTTAAGCCACTTCATTTCATGCTCTGCCAAGCATTGCCAACTGTTCTTTAAGGTCCTCCGAAAGATGAATGACTTCACCTAGATAGAAGAATGCCAAGAAGCATTCAAGGGGCTGAAGAAACTCCCCACCTCACTTCCACTGCTATCCAGGCCGGAGCCCGGAGAGGAGCTCCTCTTGTACCTAGCGATCTCGTCGGAGTGGTCAACTCCATGCTAGTTCGCATTGATGGAGATGGCTCTCAACGGCCAGTCTACTATACCAACAAGCTACTCTAGGATGCTGAATCCAGGTACACCCAGCTAGAAAAAATTATTTTTGCACTAATAACATCTATGCAACATCTTAGGCCTTATTTCCAAGCACACCCCATTGCGGTGCTTATTGATTAGCCCCTGAGGGCTATCCTGAGTCATCCCGACACCTTCGAGCACTTGGCTAAGTGGGCACTGAAGTTCAGCGAGTTCGACATCACATATCACCCACGACAGGTGCAGAAGGCCCAAGTTCTAGCCGATTTCATGGTAGAATGCACCTGGGCCAAAGGAGGTCCGAGGAGGCGGATCGACCACCCGAGCTCGAGCCAGATCTAACCCTAGTGAAAGAAATGTGGATACTCCACGTAGATGGCATGTCCAACATGGGCAGAAGTGGAGCGGGCCTCATCCTTGCCAGTCTTGATGGAGTCATCGTGGAATGCGCATTACAATTCCTCTTCAAGGTGCCAATAATCTGGTGGAGTATGAAGCACTCCTTGTGGGGCTGAAGGTGTCTCGTGAACTGGGCATCAAGAGGCTAAAGGTCTTTACAGACTCATAGCTGGTGGTGGGCCAAGTCTCCGGTGAGTATGAAGTACGGGATCCCATGATGGTGAGGTACCTGGATCGGGTGCGCTCTTATATGTTCACCCTCCAGCACTTCAGCATCTTTCACATCCCACGGGCAGAGAATGCCCGAGCCGACACCCTTTCCAAGCTGGCCACCTTGCTAGAGACTTCGCTGGGGCACACCTTCATTAAGTATCTCGAGTTCCCCAGCTGCGAGGCAATAGCCGAGGTCCAGCAAGTCTCCCATGAGGCCAGCTGGATGGACCCCTATATCAGATACATTACCATCGGCACCCTGCCAGAAAACTGAAAGGAGGCTAGCCTTATCAAGAAGAAGGCCGCACGCTATATGATCTTGGATGGGTAGCTCTACCGGAGATCCTATTCATACCCCCCGCTGAAGTGCCTAAAAACCTTGGAGGCCACCTTCATTCTCTAGGAGATACATGAGGATATCTACGGCAATCATGTGGAGGGCAGGGCCTTAGCCCATAAGGCGATTCGGCAGGGATACTTCTGGGAGACCATGCGGGAGGACGCGGCTGATTTCACGAAGAAATGTGACAAGTGCCAGCGCCACGCATGCATTTAGTGGCAACCAGCAACCCCTATCTTTTAGCTATCAATCCCGTGGTCATTTGCTTTGTGGGGTATGGACATCCTAGGCTCTTTCCCTGTGGCATCCGGTCAATGGAGGTTTCTGATCGTGGCCATCAACTACTTCACCAAGTGAGTCGAGGCTGAGCCCTTGGCATGAATAACGAAGACGAAGGTCCAATCTTTCTTTTCAAAATTTATAATTTGTAGGTATGGCCTCCCATACACAATCATCATTGATAACGGGAAGCAGTTTGACAACCGGGCCTTCGAAGAATTCTACTTCGATCTTGGCATCCACTATCGCTTCACTTCGGTGGCTCACCCTCAAATAAATGGCGAGGTTGAGGTGACTAACCGCACCATCTTGCAAGGGTTCCGCACGAGGCTGGATGAAGTCAAGGGTAGGTGGGTGGACAAACTGCCCAGCTTGTTGTGGGCCTACCATACCACTCCCCGCATGGCCATCGACGAGATTCCCTTTAACCTCATCTTCGGGATTGAGGCAATATTCCTAGTGGAACTCGTTTTGCCCACGCTCTGGATCGAGCAATATAGTGAAGGTGAGAACCTCACACGTCTCCTCCTCAACCTAGATTTGCTGAATGAGATAAGAGACAAAGCCCAACTCTGGATGGCGGCCTATCGATAGCGAGTCGCACGCTATTACAACTCTCGCATGCGGCCCAAGGTGTTCCGCCCAGGCGACCTCGTGCTCAGGCCAGCGAGAGCATCCCAATCGAGAGAATGTGGGAAACTTTTCCTGAATTGGGAAGGTCCTTATAAGGTGATTGAAGCCTTACCGGGCGGGGCCTAGTACCTTGTCGGGCTTGATGGCGTCCACTTCACACAAACTTAGAATGCCAACAACCTGAGGATATACCACCAATAACGTAAGGCTCTTTCATAATAAATTCAAGTTCCTTTTTGGTGCAATCTTGTCTTTCACCTGTGCAGGAACTCATCTACCTTACTCAAAGTCGGGAGCCACCAGCACACCGCATCTAAGCCCGGAAATTCTTGAAGCCCGGCACTCTAAGCTCGAAAACTTCTAAAGCCCGACACCCCAAGCTCGAACACTTTTGAAGCCCGACACCCTAAGTCGGGATGTAGCACCCCGCCGGGAGCCACTAGTACCCTGCATTGAAGCCCGGAACCTCCGACGCCCAGCACTTTAAGCCTGAAAACTCCTAAAGCCTGGCACCCTAGGCTTAGAAACTTTTGAAGCATGGCACCCTAAGTCGGGATGTAGCACCCCACTGGGAGCCACTAGTGTCCCATATTTAAGCCCGGAACCTCCAATGCTTGGCACTCTAAGCCCAGAACCTTTGACTCCCAGCACTCTAAGCCCAAAAACTCCTGAAGCATGGTACTCTAAGTTCGAAAACTTTTGAAGCCTGGCACTTTAAGACAGGATGTAGTACCCCGTCGGGAGCCGCAGCGCCCCGCATTCAAGACCAGAGATTCCTGAAGCCCGGCATTCAAGCCTGGGAGCTAATGAAGCCCAATACCCAGAGATAAGTAATTCCACTACCCAGCTCGCAGTCTAGAGATGTCAACCTGGAACCTCAAGCAAATCCCACCATTTACCGTCTGGCCCGTAGCCGGGCAACACAAAAAGAAAAGAAATAAAGTAGAAACCACCAAAGGGAAGATGCTTCATTGATGTAAACCTTATGTACATCCCCTATAGGGTGCCCCGCAACAAATTGGAGGCTTGGTTTCTGAAAAAAAAAGGGAGAGATAGATGATCTAAACACCGACCATTGGCCCCTTCCTAGATCGATGAACGACACCAGTTCCCCGTGAGGCACCCGGGGAGGCTCTAGGCCCCATCCCAGCCTCCTCAGACTTCGACTCCTCGAAGTAGAGCTCATCCTCCTCCCCAGGGAATGGGATGGAGGGCATAATATTATCAAGACCCTTCAAGTCATAGAAGCGAAAGGCCTTGCTCTTGAGCTCTCGGAATCCCCAGTGGTAGGAGTCTAGGATAGCCTCGGCAACTTCATCCCTAAAAGACTGGGATGCCATGGATTTGGGGATGGCCTCCGCCACCTCCTTCTTGGCCATCTCCTCCTATACAGCAGCCATCACTGCCCTCTCGACTACCACCTCGATCCAAGCCTTCTCCTCTTCTAGTTAAGCCTGGAGGGTTCGTACCCTCCCCTCCAGATGGGCCACTTCCTTGGCCTAGAAGGAGTCGTTGTCGCCCCCTCAGACTTTCGCACAAGGCTCCCCCTCGGGCGCCTTAAAAGTAGCCCTCTTTTGGGACATCTCTTGAAGGTCTTTGAGGCTGAACTTCATCACTGCAATATGGGAAAGGTAGAAGGAAGGAGGCTTAGCTTCTCAGGGCTTTACCCAAGAAGAGGGAGGGAAGCAATTCAGGAGCAAAAGTCTTATTCTCCCACTACTTGGAGAACCTCCAAAGACCGAGAAGATGGATTCTATTTAACAGCATGGAGCCCTGTTGCTTCATGCCCGCAGAAGGTGTGCGCCATGTCTTGCACCGAGCCAACCAAGAGATACCACATATCGGAGCAATGCTTCAATCCTAAAGTGGTTTCCTTGAAGTCGATGCAGCATTGATAACTATTGATGGGGGACAGGGGTAGGATCGTTGGTGAGCTTAGAAGTCACCTAGATTAGGGTACCACTATTTTTTTGAATTTTTTTTGTAAGGGGTGGTGAAGGATATAATGGGGCTGGAAGACAGGATTTGGAACTCATGGACTTTGGGACTCACCCTAACGAAGAGACCTCTTACCTCTAGGGCATTACACCCTCCTCGATATTTGGAGGCACTAGAATGAATCTCAAAGGTCATGAAGGGAAAAAGAAGATGGAATGGGAAGGGGGATAACTAGGACATCACGCCCATGCCTGAAGGCGAAGGCAAGAAGAATCACTCTTCTAAAAACTCAAATTTTTTTTTCTCAAAAACTTGACTAAACTCTTTGTTACAAAGAATTGAGGGTGGTATTTATAGACCTGTCCAACCATCATTTGAATTTGAATATAAGATAAAAAGATAGGAATGATTCAAATTCAAATACAAGATAGGATATGATAAGCCTATCCATATCTAAATCCTAACCAACCAAATCCTAATTCAAATCTCAAATAAAAGATAAATCCTAAATTTATTCTGGATATGTTCCGAGATTCGCGTGGCTCCAAGATTCGTGCTTGCTCCGAGATTCGTGCTGGTGAGGTCCCCATCATTTCCCTAAGGTGGGGAAAACTCGACTTCGTCGAGTTCGAATCAGGGAGAACGTTAGTGAAACCGAATCCAATCAATCAAAGGAGCTTTCTCTAAGATCTGTGCAGCTTGAAGATCCATGCTTCAATATTTTGGAGGATTGCTTTGAGATCCATGCAACCCTGAAACTCGTGCAACTCTTCGATGGAGCTCCTCTGCTTTCAACACATGGAACAGAGGAAGGGATGTGTGCCGATGGTCCTGGAGAGAGTAACGCCGTCAGAATGGAAGACTCCGGTGAAGGTTGGTCCCCAGTGGCACAAGAAGTTGGCGGCACGGAAAGATAGGGCATCGGAGGAATTGGCACGGTAGAGGGGAATCGCCACAGACGGCAAAGGAAGCTTTGGTCTAGGGCTGGAATACGGTTGGAAGTGGATGATTCACGATGAGAATGGCGAGGATGAGGCCGACGGTGATGAAGACCTTGTCGTTGGGGAAGTGGAGGAAGCCAGCCTTGGGGTCATGGATGGCAGCGACGGGGGTGAAGTCGCACCAACCGTGGGATTTCTTCTTGGCAGATAAGCAGTGCTAGGAGTCACGAGCGATGGATTTGGAGTCGTCGGAGGGGTAGACGATGGCGAGTCCAAAGCTGGAGAAACAATCCCACTTGGAGGACGACGGGGAGGATCTGGCTTGGGTTTGGGCAGAGAACGGTCGGCAGCTGCAGGTTCCACGGGAAGATCTGATTGAGGAGGCATGGATGGGCTGGAGCCGGCAAGAAGATCTCCTGGATCATGGCCCGGACGGCTAGGATCCGGCGGCTGTGGTGATGGCGGCGGTAACGTCGTCAGAGTCATCATCTTCTTCGAGGGAGTAGATGGATGAGGAGTTGGCATTGTGGAGGGAGAGGCAGAGGAGTAGTAGGGGCTTGGATCCAGCTTGGTTCTGGTGATTGGCGGGATGGAAGGGAGTCGAGAGCGCCCTCCTCGAAGATGGCATGACGGGAGGCGTCGGAGGCGATGGTGAGGAGGGAGACAGTGGCGGTGGCCTGGTCATGGATGAGATGAGGGAATAAGATGATAGGCATAAATCAGGGATAAATCGAGGATAGGAAAGGAATAAACTGGGAATAAAGGGGATAGGTGGAATAGCTGGAATAAAAAAATATAATTTTTTTTTTAAACCCTAATCCTAACTAGCTTGATACCAAAATTGATGGGGGATAGGGGTAGGATCATTGGTGAGCCTAGAAGTCACCTAGATTAGGGTACCACTATTTTTTTGAATTTTTTTGTAAGGGGTGGTGAAGGATATAATGGGGCTGGAAGACAGGATTTGGAATTCATGGACTTTGGGTCTCACCCTAACGAAGAGACCTCTCATCTCTAGGGCATTACATCCTCCTCGATACTTGGAGGCGCTAGGATGAATCTCAAAGGTCACGAGGGGATAAAGAAGATGGAATGGGAAAGGGGATAACTAGGGCATCACGCCCATGCCCGAAGGTGAAGGCAAGAAGAATCACTCTTCTAAAAACTCAATTTTTTTTTTTTCTCAAAAACTTGACTAAACTCTTTTTTACAAAGGACTGAGGGTGGTATTTATAGACCTATCCAACCCTCATTTGAATTTGAATACAAGATAAAAAGATAAGAATGATTCAAATTCAAATACAAGATAGGATAAGATAAGCCTATCCATATCTAAATCCTAACCAACCAAATTCTAATTCAAATTTCAAATAAAAGATAAATCCTAAATTTATTCTGGATATGTTTCAAGATTCGCGTGGCTCCAAGATTCATGCTTGCTCCGAGATTTGTGCTGGTGAGGTCCCTATCAACTATTTTTAGGAAGAGAAGACACGACGATGCTCGAATGGCATGGAAGCATGATCGCCTAAATGCCAATGCTTTTGGCATCAGAAGTGGAAGGGTGCACTCTCTCCATGCCAGCACAATCATTACTCCCTTCACCCTGAGCAGGTGCTTCGATCTTCGGGCTCAGAAGTGGGGGGAAACTGATATGACGACATCCACTGATGTGGACCAGAGCAGTGATATCCATGGACGTGGAGCCTGCGGATGGCCACGGTGGCAAAAAAGCCCATCACCTGGACAAGGCCGCATGACAAAAAGTCAAAGGGACCACCTTGTCAAGGTCAGCTCGCAATCGAGGTAGGGCTCATTAGGCAAGCCCCCTCATATGAGGTCAGCTTCTGGTCGAGGTCGAGTCCGCCCCTCCAGAAAGGACCACCTTTCCAAGGCCAGCTTCGAGTCGAGGCAGGGCTCATTGGGTGAGCCCCCCATCTGAGGTCAGCCCTCGATCGAGGTCGAGTCCACCTCTCCAAAGCAGGCCCTCCTATCAAGAGCATGGTTTCCCGTCAAAGCTGTAAAGAGGGGGAGGCCAAAGTTCAAAGCAAAGACAACGGAGTACCTGGCCACCCTGACCCTCCGAGAGGTAGAGCATACCTGATGCGGGGCAAGGGGGTAGGGCTAGGGATGCTAGATGCTAGTAAGGATGCTTACGATCCAAAGAAATTCTTTTTAGGGTTGATGAGTTTTAGATATATATATATTTTTTTAGGGTTTTGATTCTCGATCACAAGCAAAGGCAAGAAATACGAAAGAAGAGTAATGTAAGCTTACGCTAGCAGTTCAAAGCCCTAAAAGTGAAAACGAGAGCAGGACCCCGGGATTAAAAAATCCCGGTAGGACTAGCTCGACATACAATACCTACTTAGGAGATAAAGAGAAAGCAAACCTCACACTTCTGAAGCACCCGATGCAGAGATCGCTCAACTCGGCGGATGTGGCCTGGATGCCCGAGCAGTCGAACCCTTGGAAGCACTGGCTTTGGGTCGAGAGGTCATGATGGCAAAGCTGACTGTCTCCGATGCCCGAGATGCCAGAGAGGACCTGTAGGCAAACAAAAGAAGGATCAGCGAGATGTGGAGATGCACGAAAAGGAATTGAGAGGGAGTTGAGAAAGGGCTTCGAGCTCGGTGTCTGGCTGGATCCCGAAGTCGAAGTTGGAGATAACTTGGGGCCTCGTACCCCATGACATCACGGAGGATGAAGGAATGTGGCCTCACACCACTCGACGTCTAGGAGGGCGAAGGACTCGCGACACCCTGGGGCGACGGACAGGTGGCCTCACACCAATCAATGTCCCTGGGGACGAAGGCAAATTTCACTCAAACCTAGTCTAGGAGACAAGGGTTGGAGGGTAGAAAACTCAATCTCTTTTTCATTAATCATTCAATCATCCAATAGCTTTACAATGGAGGGATTGGGTCCTTTAAATAGGCACCCAAGGCCCATTTGAAATTCAAATTACAAACTTTCATGGTGGCACCCAAAATTCTCCATCTTCTCCTTTCTTTGGCCGACCAAAAGACTTGGGTTGGGCATGGCATGTGGGAAGGCTTGGAGAGGGGGATTGGTCTCTTGACTTCCTTCCTTAGCATGCTCATTTTGGGAAGAAAGAGTGGGCCATGGCTTGCTTGAAGGGATGTGTTCCCTTGGACTCTTCAACGCCATCTCTTGGATTGATTCAAGGCCGACCAAGTGGTGAGCTCCTTGGGCATTGCATGGTTGAGGGATTGAAGAGGGGTGTGTGTCCTTTGACTTTCCATCCTTGCATGAACACTTTAGGAAGAAAGCTTGGAAGGGGGCTTGCTTTGTGGCTTGGTTTCTTCAAGGATCTTCAACGCCCTTCTTTTGATGGAACAAGGCATGATATGGGGGAGGGAAGAGGGGGATGGTGTTTCTTCCTTCCAATGTCGCCCAAGGCATGTGGAAAGCATGAGGGTGCCACTTTGTTTCCCTCCTTGGATGCCCAAGTGGCAGCTGATGTGGCACCACATAGGTAGCTGAGGTGGCACCTGAGTTGGCATTATTCCAAGTGGAAGGGGTGGGTTGGCCCACCAGAACTTGATTTGGTTAAGAAAACCAGGATGACTTCAATTGGGCTTGGGCCCAGTCCAAACTCAGACTCGAACAAATACAGGACTCATGACCTAACTTGACCCAAATTGGTCAAGGTGCAGGACTAAACAAACTTTAACAAGAAATTATGAAATTACTTTGGCTCAAGGCCTTATTACAGGACTCATAGAAGGGAAACTCTAATCTGAGATCCACAGAGGGTTGAGAAGCCTCTGTCGGATCCTGGTGCCCACACCAGTTCTCCCGGGGTGAGAGGAACTCGACCCTATTGAGTAAGAGTTAGCTTGGCTTTGATACCTTTCCAGGATGTCAGGGTCGATGCGCTGCAAGTCTTCCCGTGTGATCCACGAGTCATCGGATTTGGGTCGGCCTTGCCATCGGACCAGGTAATGCTGGTAGCCCTTGCCCCGGGTAGTGATGGCTTGGTCATCCAGGACATGCTCGATCCGCTCTCCTCGCTCAAGTATATTTGGAGGTGGACACTCAGGTTCAGGTTCACTATCAAAAGGGAGGTCAGGCCCAAACGGCTCACTGGCTATGTTTGCAGGTTTCCTATACTCGACTAAGTCATAGATATTGAATGTCTAGCTAATTCCATAATCCGAAGGTAATTCTAGCACATAGGTGTTAGGGCCCATTCTCCTAATCACTTTAAAGGGACCCGCCCCATGAGCATGAAGCTTCTTAACGGTTCCCAGTGGAAACTGTTCAGGCCGAAGCCTAATCATTACAAAATCCCCTATTTCAAACTCTTTTGCTCGCTTTCGGGAATCAGCCAGCCTTTTATATGTGTTATTACTTATATTAATTTTCTGGCTAATTTTTTTATGCATGTCCCTAATATGCTGTGCAAGTGAATCAGCTGACTTGGAGACACGTGCATGGATGGGTAGGGGAATTAGGTCAAGAGGTCGGTTAGGCTTGTAACCAGAGACAACTTCAAAAGGACTCTTCCCGGTGGTCCTATCTACAGAGCTGTTGTAGGCGAATTCGGCTCGAGGTAAAAGAAGATCCCAATTTCCCATATGTTCACCTATCAGGCATCTAAGAAGTTTTCCTAGGCTGCGATTGACCACCTTAGTTTGACCGTCGGTTTGCGGGTCGTAGGCAGTGGAGAATTGGAGCTTGGTGCCTAGGAGGTGCCAAAGGGTTTTCCAGAAATAGCTAGTGAAGCGGACATCCCTATTGGACACTATAGTCTTAGGTAGGCCATGTAACTTAACCACATGTTCCAGAAAGAGCTTGGCAACTTTGGAAGCATCTAGGGTCTGGGAGCAAGGTATAAAATGAGCCATTTTGGAAAACCTATCCACTACTACAAAGATAGAGTCGTGCTTCCTTGCGATCTTGGGTAAACCTATCACAAAATCCATGCTGAGGTCTTGCCAAGGGTGGCTAGGTACGGGCAAGGGGGGTGTAAAGGCCAGTATTCTGTTTCTGCTGCTTGGCCACAGCACAAGTTTGACACCTAGAGACAATATTGGCGACATCTTTCTTAAGGCTAGGCCAAAAGAACTGGTCTTCAACAGCTAGAATGGTCTTCTCCCTACCAAAGTGACCAGCTAGGCCTCCCGCATGGGTTTCCTACACTAAAAAATCTCGGAGTGAAGTCTTGGGAATGCGTAACTTATTACCCTTGAAAAGATAACCATCCTGTAAGGTATAGTCACTATGGTCACTAAATGATTCTTGAAGCTTAGACTGGAAGATCTCACTAAAGTTAGGACAAGATTCATATTGCTCCTTAAGTCGGTCAAATCCTACAACCTTAGTCCTAACCGTGTTTAACAAAAGGGCACGACGGCTAAGGGCATCAGCTACCTTATTTTCAATACCAGCATGATGTTTAAGCACAAAGGTATAGGCTTGGATATACTCAACCCACTTAGCATGCCTAGGGTTTAATCTCTTCTGGGAGTTCAGGTATCGAAGGGCTTCATGGTCTGAAAACAGGACAAACTCATGGGGTAAAAGGTAGTGCCTCCAATACCTAAGGGCTTGGACGACTGCATAAAACTCCTTATCATAAGTCGAGTACTTAATTTTGGCCTCATTAAGTTTTTCGCTAAAGAATGCCACGGGGTTATTTTCCTGACTAAGTACTCCACCAATCCCAACTCCCGAAGCATCACAAGCAACCTCGAAAATCTTAGAAAAATCTGGCAATCTCAGGACAGGTGCTTGTACCATTCTATCCTTAATTTCAAGGAAGGCTTTGTCTGCAGCTTTAGTCCATTGAAAACCTCCTTTCCTGATGCAGTCAATTATCGGTGCTACAATTGAACTGAATCCCCGAATGAATCGTCTATAAAATATGGCTAGGCCATGGAAACTACGAACATCGTGGATGCTAGCAGGGACAGGCCACTCAACTATAGCTCTAACCTTTTTGGGGTCGACTGAAACTCCTTTAGGGGTAACTACAAAGCCTAAGAAGATAACCCTAGTTGTCATAAATTCACACTTCTTAGGGTTGGCATAAAGGCTATTCTCCCTAAGGGTTTGGTAGACTAACCTTAAGTGGTGAAGATGGTCCTCTTTGATCTTGCTATAGATCAAGATGTCATCAAAATACACTACAAGGAATTTTCCAGTGAACTCGCACAAGACTTGGGTCATGACTCTCATAAAGGTACTGGGCGCATTAGGCAACCCGAAAGGCATCATTACCTACTCGAACAGACCATCCTTAGTCTTAAATGCTGTTTTCCATTCATCCCCTGGTCGAATTCTAATCTGGTGGTAACCACTCTTGAGGTCTATCTTGGAAAAGATAGTGGCACCGGCCATCATATCAAGCATATCATCCAGGCGAGGAATAGGAAACCTATATTTCTTTGTAATTTTGTTGATAGCCCTGCTATCAACACACATCCTCCAGGTCCCGTCTTTTTTAGGGGTAAGTAGGGCAGGGACAGCACAGGGACTTAAACTCTCCCTAAGAAAACCCTTCCTAAGCAGCTCTCCCACTTATTTCTGAAGCTCCTGATGTTTAGTGGGGTTCATCCTATAGTGGGGAAGGTTGGGTAAAGTGGATCCTGGGACCAAATCTATAGCATGCTGGATGTCCCTAAGGGGTGGCAGTTGATCAGGTAATTCTTCCGGAAAAACATCCTCAAATTCTTTCAGAGTCTTTACTACCTCTTGGGGGTGTTCTACATTGGTTGGCTCGTGACTCTCCTTGGTGGCTAGAATCCAAACAGGGGCTCCCTCTAAAATCTCTTTCTCTAGCTCCTTAGGTATGATCAGGTTGACTTATGATTTATTCTCCTTAAGGCTACTAGATCCTTTCTTGATGGGGTCCTTAGGTTGGATTGGGTTGATTGTAATCTTTTTTCCTTGGTGGAGAAAGACACAGGTATTGGATCGACCATAAAGGGTGGCATCATGGTCGAAAAGCCAGGGTTGTCCTAGAATGATACTACCCACGCCCATGGGTAAGACGTCACACCAAATCGATTCTTCATAGGAACTCATTTTTATCTTGATTTGGCACCTAGACTTTACAGGGATTGAAGTTGAATCTATCCAGGAGACTTTGTAAGGGTTGGGGTGGGGAACTGTGGCTAGTCCTAAAGATTTAACTGTACTCAAGGAAAGGGCATTAACACAGCTTCCACTATTAATGATGACCTTACAAACCTTATCTCCTAGCTTGATCAGGGTCTGTAGGATGTTGGTCCTACGCCAGTCTTCCTGTACTAGGTTTTGGGCTAGGATGCATCGGACTACCCCTACAAGGTCTTCAAATTCATACACTTCTTTCTCTCCCTCATACCCTTCCAATAAATGATTTTCGGGATCATACATGTCCTCTTCAGGTTCTACGGTTGGTTCGTGTTCAGTCTCAGTTGGTTCTTCTATGAGTAGGGCAGGGGCGGTGCACTGGCTAGCAAAATGTCCAGGTTTATGACACCTAAAGCATTTACCTTGGGGATCAGGTCTCCTATAGACTTCAACAGCCTTATCCTTTTCCTCTCTGCTATACTGGGGTCGGTTCAAGGTGGGATGACTAGGACTGGGTTGGGCTGGGTTTGGTCGACTTGGGTCAGTTTGGTTCGGGTTTGGTCGACTCGGGTAAGCTTGATTATAACCTTGGGTGGATCCAGGGATACAGCTCGGGTTTCTAAAGGGCTCAGGTCTTCTATAGGTGGGAGCTCTCTGGAAACGCTCACAGAGCCTAGCAACTTGGTAAGCTTCTTCCAAGGTTCTGGTTGATCTAAAATATAGCTCTCTCTGAATGTCTGGGTGTAGGCCAGCCCTAAACCTAGACAGGGTTACCTTAGGTGATTCAACAACCTTACATCGCATAACATACTCATCAAACTTGGCAATGTAATCGGCCACACTCTTACTCCGTTGACTCAAGGTTTGTCATTGGTCCAACAGTTTCTGGGTGTAAGACGTAGGTAAGTATTTCCTTCTAAGCTTTTCTCTCATCTCCCCCCAGGCGGTTATGGGTAATTGACCTTTCTGCTCTATGTAGTTTTCAACACTGTTCTAGAACAACCTAGCCTAGTGAACCAACCTAAGCTTGGCAAACTTAAACTTAGTTCTCTCAAACATAGAGTACCAGTCAAAATATTGCTCCATAGCAGACTCCCAATCTTCATACACCCTGGGATCTAAGCTACCATCGAAAGTGGGTGCCTCCAGCTTGATGCTCCTAAGGGCTCTTTCTTCACGGTCCTCCAGATTGGGTCTCCTAGGACGGGTATCAACAAAGGGGTCAGGGTCTCTCCCAAAGTCATCCTCAAAGTAAGGGTCTTGTGGCAGGTTCCTCCTGGGGTGAGGGGACTCAGGATTGGGTTCAGGTCGGGGCCTAGCAGCTTCCTTTAGGGGTCTCAGTTTGGCCTCATCTGGTCCAGTGTATTGTTCAACTGGGTCATGGATTGGGCCATGGATTGGGTTAAGGCTCCAATGTCGGCTCGCAGTTGGTCCATGGTGTCGGTAGAGGGTGGAGAAGGTAGGTGGAAAGAGGTTCCTAATCTAGTGCTCATGTAACAAAACGATGCTACGGTTTGCTAGACCTAGGAGATCTCTCCAAATGTAAAGTCAAGAAGATGAACCTGAAAACAGTAACTTGGCACCTGGCCAGGTAAGTGTAAGGTGAGTGGAGGTTCCTCTTTGCTTGCCTAGACACCAATTAGAAATTGGCCAGGTAAGCGAACCAACCCACTTTCCTTCGGGCTCTAGTCCCTGAACCACTTGCCTAGACACCAGTTACTCAAGCACACACCAACAAGAAATTTAGCTTGGCTCGGCACTTGGGTCAACCCGACTTCGTGGGTGTCCCTAGCTCACTAGAGCAGATTAAACATCTAATTGGTTTTAGTTAATGGCTAGGGTTCGTTATGTCGGGTGGTGGTTTTTGGGCTAGGGACAGGTAATGAAATCCTGACCCTATGTTAATTTGACGCCCTTAAGATAAGTTATGTAAAATGAAGCACAATAATGACTAATGAAATGACTTAATTTTTTTTTTTTTTTTTGTCTTTTAGATGGGTGAATGCTAAACAAAATGCAGGAATTAAAACATGCAAGAAACAAGCTAGATGGATGAATGAATCAAAAGATGAGATGCTTGCTGAAATTTCAGACCTGAGATTTTCTTAGGCAGTATTTCGGCTTGTAGAAACTCTACAAATTGAAATAAAATCTGAGAAAATAGAAAAAAATACTTTGAATTAAATTCTATCCAACAGAATAGAAATCATGAAATTTAGAGGTCTCTATAGGGAGAAACAATCCAAAGATCAGACCATATATGGGCTAACCAGAATGCAGAAAATGAAATAAAATGCACTAGTCCTAGCCTTGCTCTGATACCAAGATTGATGCGGGGCAAGGGGGTAGGGCTAGGGATGCTAGATGCTAGTAAGGATGCGTACGATGCAAAGGAATTCTTTTTAGGGTTGATGAGTTTTAGATATTTTTTTTTTTTAGGGTTTCGATTCCCGATCACAAACAAAGGCAAGAAATATAAAAGAAGAGTAATGTAAGCTTACGCTAGCAGTTCAAAGCCCTAAAAGTGAAAACGAGAGCAGGACCCCGGGATTAAGAAACCCTGGTAGGACTAGCTCGACATACAATACCTATTTAGGAGATAAAGAGAAAGCAAACCTCACACTTCTGAAGCGCCCGATGCAGAGATCGCTCAACTCGGCGGATGCGGCCTAGATGCCTGAGCAGTTGAACCCTTGGAAGCACTGGCTTTGGGTTGGGAGGTCGCGATGGCAAAGCTGGCTATCTTCGATGCCCGAGATGCCAGAGAGGACCTGTAGGCAAACAAAAGAAGGATCAGCGAGATGTGGAGATGCATGAAAAGGAACTGAGAGGGAGTTGAGAAAGGGCTTCGAGCCCGGCATCCGGCTAGATTTCGAAGTCAAAGTTGGAGATAACTTGCGGCCTCGCACCCCGCGACGTCATAGAGGATGAAGGAATGTGGCCTCACACTACTCAACGTCCAGGAGGACGAAGGACTCGCGACGCCCTGGGGCGACGGACAGGTGGCCTCACACCACTCGACGTCCCTGGGGACGAAGGCAAATTTCACTCAAACCTAGTCAAGGAGATAAGGGTTGGAGGATAGAAAACTCAATCTCTTTTTCATTAATCATTCAATCATCCAATAGCTTTACAATGGAGGGATTGGGTCCTTTAAATAGGCACCCAAGTCCCATTTGAAATTCAAATTACAAACTTTCATGGTGGCGCCTAAAATTCTCCATCTTCTCCTTTCTTTGGCCGACCAAAAGACTTGGGTTAGGCGTGGCATGTGGGAAGGCTTGGAGAGGGGGATTGGTCTCTTGACTTCCTTCCTTAGCATGCTCATTTTGGGAAGAAAGAGTGGGGCATGGCTTGCTTGAAGGGATGTGTTCCCTTAGACTCTTCAACGCCATCTCTTGGATTGATTCAAGGCCGACCAAGTGGAGAGCTCCTTGGGTGTTGCATGGTTGAAGGCTTGAAGAGGGGAGTGTGTCTTTTGACCTTCCATCCTTGCATGAACACTTTGGGAAGAAATCTTGGAAGGGGGCTTGCTTTGTGGCTTGGTTTCTTCAAGGATCTTCAACGCCCTTCTTTTGATGGAACAAGGCGTGATGTGGGGGAGGGAAGAGGGGGATGGTGTTTCTTCCTTCCAATGTCGCCCAAGGCATGTGGAAAGCATGAGGGTGCCACTTTGTTTCCCTCCTTGGATGCCCAAGTGGCAGCTGATGTGGCGCTACGTAGGTAGCTGAGGTGGCACCTGAGTTGGCATTATTTCAAGTGGAAGGGGTGGGTTGGCCCACCATAACTTGATTTGGTTAAGAAAACCAGGGTGACTTCAATTGGGCTTGGGCCCAGTCCAAACTCATACTCGAACAAATACAGGACTCATGACCTAACTTGATCGAAATTGGTCAAGGTACAAGACTAAATAAACTTTGACAAAAAATTATGAAATTGCTTTGGCTCAAGGCCTTATTACAGGACTCATAGAAGGAGAACCCTAATCTGAGATCCACAGAGGGTTGAGGAGCCTCTGTCGGATCCTGGTGCCCACACCAATACCCTGCCATGTGATGCAAGACAGATTATGAAAACTAATTTACTGATTTTAAACTTAATTAGCAAAGAAAAGTAGAGATTAATTTTTTTTAGATTTTTAATTTTTTTTAAGACTCAAGAAGATAATTAAGGAAAACTAGTCAACTAGTCTATGCCCACAAGTGTAGATCTAACAAAGTAACTAAATTAATCAGGATTTGGTGATTAAGAAATCACCTTAAACTAGGGTTTACTTTCAAAGATTAGAAATTAAAGAGTTGGGAAGGGATTTTTAATTTTACCAACATCAAATTTTTCCCTCTGAAGTAGATATGTTGGAATGCTTAGGATTCCGCGGTAGAGCTTCAAGATTTTGATCTTTGGGCTCCGATCTTCTGCGATATTGATTTCAGGGCAAGAACACCTCGACTTGAGTTCCTGATCACCTGCAAACACTCAATAAAGGAAGTTTTAAGTTAGAAAGAAATAAATAAAGGAAAAGATGGAAAAGTGAAGAGAAGAAGAAAGGAAGAGGTCGGCTATAATTTTTCTGATGTTTGGATAAGTAGGATAACTAGGGCCTCACATCCCGTGATGTTTCGAAGAACAAAGGAAGGGCCTCATATCCTGCGATGCACACAGCAAAGGAAGAAAATTCGATAGTGTGTCGCTTTGTTTCATCAGTAATCATTAATAATACAGGAGGGTTGATGGAGTATTTATAGTCTAACAACCAGAGATGTAAGGGTTACAAAGACTAGTGTTTGTTTCCCTCAGGCAACGACTCCTAGAAACCTTGCTCTGGGCATCTTGGACTCATGCTCTTGGGCTAATCTGGGACTCTCTCCAAGGTTGATGAATTCATGGGCCTCTCATCCAAAGTTGGCACCAAGATGTGGATTGGTGAGGTGTCATGATGAAGGGCCAAGACGACTTCATGGGTTGCCTTGATTGCTGGACTCTGGAGTCTAGATGATGTGGGCTCTTGTAAGATGATGGACTCTTCAGTCTGGATAGGAAAAAACTTAAGAGTTTTTTTTGGATTCTTGAGTTCTCTAATCTTGAGCAACTTGGAACCTGTTTGATCAAAACACTGGAGGTAGAAAGACACTGAATTTCTTTCACTTGCGGCGAGCAACTTGGCTTGAAACTCTTGAAAGTTGGCATCAAAGAGAGGAAGAGATGCTTGGCCGACTCCTTGGAGTTTTTTTGGCATGATTTTCTTAAGTGGGGGTGCCAATTTGGAGAGTCCTTCTCATTTACACATCTTAAAATTAAGTAGCACCAATTCTTGCTTTCATTTAAGACATGGCATGTGGGATGTCCAAACATAAGTGACATGCCATGTGATAATGTCCTGGGTGATGTGGCGAGTGATGTCCAAACAAGTCATGTGGTGTTGTCCTGATGAAGTGGCATGTGGTGTCCAGACAAGTCATGTGGTGTTATCCAGATTCTTGAAAAAGTGGTGCTAAGACTTGGTTAGGCTAGCACATGGCTTGACTTAGCACATGGAGTCACATGGAATCTTGATTTAGGTGCACATGAGTCTTGATTTGAGTGCACATGAAGTCACATGGGTCTTCAATTGGGTCCCCCTTGTATTACAAGACTTAATAATTAAATTAACTAATAATTACAAGACTCAAAACTAATTAAACCAACCAAATAACTAAAGCCCTACTTGATCAATTGGAACCCAATTTGATTAATAGGCAAGACATGTAAACAAGTGGTTCAACTTGGTAAAAGGGGTTTGGCCCAAAAGGGTAAAAAATAAAAATCCTAATTACAATCGGTAAAAAGGGCTAAACCCAACTATGCCTATATAACAGAATTTAAAATAAAATATTTATAGTTGTAAAAGGGGTTGGATTTAGGGATTTATTCATAGGTAATCCACAGGAATGTGGGTTCAACCTATCGATATTTTTTGGCCCTGGTGTCCACACCACCATGGATACAGGCACCTTTCTGATGGGGGACCCGAAACCCATCCGGGTTTCTCTTTTTATTTATTATTATTATTATTATTTTTAGAATTTTTTTTAGTTATTCCAACTATTCTTCTTATTCCCTTTATTCCCATTTTATCCCAATATTATTCCCAACTTATTCCAGGACTATCCCTATCTTCTTCAACCTCCCAGGGAGTCACAGAAAATTCATTTTTTTTGATTTTTTTGTCCCATTAGTTCCAGATCCGTCGTGCCTGTCCCCCCCGGCCACCTCCGTTGGCCCACCACCACTGCTCGCCGGCCTTGCTCTCGCCAGAAAACCAGCATCCGCTGCCCATGCTGTGGGGAGACGAACGGACGCCATGAAAAGTCGAACGGCCATCCATGGCCGCCACCTGCTGCCACCCCGCCGCCCCGTTGTCTGCCGCCTCCCGCCGCCCCGCCGTCCCACTGTCCGCCATCCGCTAGGGCTGGAAATGGGCCGGCCCAAAAGCCCATTATTTGGAACTAGGCTGGGCCAGCTCAATAAACTTCGGGCCGGCCTGAAGTTGGTTCAGGCTGCGGATGAAATTTTAAGCATATTCGACTAGTCTTAGGGCTGTAAAATACAGTCCATTTAATTTTTGGACCAAAGGGATGCCCGGATTTAGTCCAAAATTTTTTAAAATATAATCTTTGGGCCGGCCCAATGGGCTTTGGGTCGGCCCATTTTTAGCCCTACCGTCCGCCGGTGCTCTCGCCGGTGCCTGGGGCCCCACGGACGCCCGCGGGAAGACCGAACGGCATGCTCATGCGTGCTGAGCGGCCGTGCCACCCCTGCGCTGCCACTCGCCGCTGCCGCCATCGTCTCGCCGAAGTCGCCGTCCCGCCGAAGTTGCCGTCCCGCTGAAAATGCCATCCGGCCGTCCGCCATCTCTCCGGAGCCTCGCCGGTGCTCAGCCGCCGCCCACGGCCATGGGAAGTCGAAATGACATGCCCTGAGCATGCCGTGCCCCCCTGTGCCACCGATCCATCGTCTGCCACCGCCGTCCGCCGCCTGCCCGACCAGTCACCGGAGATCCGGTTCCTTCCCCCCGTTGCACGACCGTGGAGAAGCTTCAGCACGCTTCTCAAAGCACCCCCAAAGAAGGAGCTGTTCTACATGATTTTTGGAGCTGCACGATTTTCAGAGTAGCACAATTTTTAGGATAGCATGAATTTCAGAGCAAAGGGAGATTTCAAAATTCAAATAAAAGGGATTTATTTGATATTTTTTTTCATGAATGTAAGTTGATTTTAAAAAAAAGGAAATTTGGGATTTTTGATTTTGAATTTGAATTAAAATTCAAGGAAGGATTTCAGGGGATTTTATTTTTGAATTTCAATAGGGATATGGGAATACCCATACTCTTCTTGTAATAAGTTAGTTGATGAAATGAATTTTTGAGAGTTTTTCCACTTATTTGTGGTTCTGGGCTGAGGCCCATTTGCCTTCTTCCTTCGGGACGTCGAGGGGTGTGAGGCCCCAACTTGTCTTTGTCCTTCGGGATGTCGAGGGGTGTGAGGCCCCAGGTATCTCCATTCTCTCACCCACCTTTATATCTTTCTCTGCTTCCCTGGTGACCTTGGGATCCATCCTAGCGCCTCCAAGTATCGAGGAGGGCGTAATGCCCTAGAGGTGGATGGTCTCTTTGTTAGGGTGAGTCCCAAGGTCCATGAGTTCCAGTTCCTAGTCTCTCAGCCCCATCCTTCCTTCGCCACCTCCACCAAGAAAAGTGAAAACCAAAAGAGTCCGGCCATTTTAGGGATTTTCAGGGGTCATCCTATCCTAGTCCTGGGAGGCTTCTTAGCCCTCCCACAATCCTTGGTTTGCTTTATGTCTTTCCCATTTCCGAATAACTCCAGGTTTCTTCGTGTCCGCCATCACCACATCACTTTCCCTACGGCACGTCGTGCGCATGATCTGCACGGCCTGGATAACATCAGGCCCTAGACTTGCGGCATGCCATCACGTCGATGATCGCATGACTAGGAGATGACAGCTTCCATGACAGGATGCCTGGACCTTCCAGAGGGGAGTCCCCCTGCGGCCCTATGCCCTGTAGCACCCAGACGGCCTCCACCAAAGTGGTAGTATGCCGTTATGGCTGGAGGCACAGGCATAGAATTGGCTCGACAGAGAGGCACCAGTAGGCAACGGAAAGCCTCCCCTAAAGGAGAGAGTCGGGAACCCTTTGAAAAGCCTTCTATCTATATAAGACCCGCAGAAAACAAGTGGAGGTAAGTGAAAGCAAGGAGTAAGTAAAAGGAAGAGAAGCAAAGACTCTTCCATATTTTCCGTTCTCGCATTTTCCCATTCTAGTGTAGCTATTATCTTTTCTTCTGTTACCTTCTGAAAGCAGAGAGTCCCCCAAGCTCTCTACCTCAGAGGTATCTATTCCCCTCGATCGTCCCACTAACTTGATCGTCGGAGTGCCTTTATTGGAATTCCCGGTCCGAGATTTTCCTCTGTCTTGCAGGATCCTCCTCGAGCAGGCTAGCGAGCTGAACGTTGGATGGAAGCAGATGATCCGGAGGGAACCCAACATGTCAAAGCTACAGGCCACGACGATCCGGGCGGCAACAAATATGATGCCCAAGGTTGATTATAATAGCAGGGATATATTAGACAAAATTTATCCATGCTATCCAGCATTTTCTGAATACCCTTATTTGTAATAAGTTATGTAGGAATTGTCGAGAAACTGTAAAACCTAGCCCATCTAGCCACCATGGGCCGAAGTTTGCAAAGCTTGCCGACTTCAATTCAAAATGGAAAAAATATTCAAAACAGGGGATAGAATCCCTGCTTATTCGAGCGAGAACCCCACTGGAATTTTCAACTGGATCGCTGTGGTTGGGAGGGAGAAGGCCAAAAGTGTGACGGGGTTGGACGAAGCTTCCGATTGACCAAGTTTATCCCCCATATGGTAAGGAACCCTCTCCATTTTTCTCTTTAAACTTTTCCTTCATCGTCTCTAAGCAAGCACAAATCGAGCCTTTATCATTGTCTTCCTTCTCTCCGATGATCGGCCGTGAGTTCGTCGATGCCAGTAAGCCCCTTTCTTTAGATCTTTCTTAGACAAGAAAAATAGTAAAATAATTTTTTTGGGTTTCTTCTGGCCTCCGTGAGGTGGATGGATGCCAATGATCGCACCGCTTGACCCCCCTCCATCCGATCGAGTTTGTTGGACCTCCTCATAGTTCTCCACCTTTCATGGTTCCTAAGAACCATGGGAGGCCTGTTCGGGCCGAGCCAAGAAGAAAACAAGAAAAAAAAGGGAAAGAAGGGAAAAGAAGAAGAAAAGAAAAAGAAAGAAAAAAAGAGAGAAAGAGAGAGGAAAGAGAAAGAGGAGAGAGAAAGGGGAGGGAGAGAGAGGAAAGAGAAAGAGAGGAGAGAGAGGAAGAGGAGAGAGGGAGAAAGAAGAGGGAGAGAGAGGAGAGAGAGGAAGAGGAGAGAGTGGAGCGAGAAAATGGAGGGAGAGAGAATGAGGAGAAAGAAGAGGAGAGAGAAAGAAAAGGGGAGAAAGGAAGGAGTAAAAAATAAAAAATAAAAAAATAAATAAAATAAGTTAAACAAATAATAATAAAATAAAATAATAATAACATAAAGTCTGGACTAACTCTTTTAATGATTTAGGCTGAGATCTAAACTTGACTAAGAGCCATTTTATCTACACTAGTTTATTTTAAGTAGAAAATTAATTACATAATTAATTTTGCTAGAGTTTCCATCTTTCTTGTTGGTAAAAGTGCATCAGAGTTAAGATTCAAATTAGTAATATATTGATAGAATTCTTTCAAGTTATTTGGACCCCTAGTATTATATACCAAGTCTATTCTATTAAAAAGATTAATTATTAATGTGTTATGTTTATATTTGAATGTTATGAAATGTTAAACATGTATACCTTAAGATGAGCAATATTGAATTGCATAAATTATTATGTTTGTTGATGTTAATGTTCTCTAGTCTGACTATGATCATACGAGTTAAGACCTAGACTCCTTTCGGATCTCTAGTGGGGTGATCATCGATACATGACTGATAGACGGTATATATAGTCAGGAGCTAGTTTTCTTTTAGGCCTAGCCATGTAAGGCGATCGCTGGTACTTTCTGAGGATGTATGTATCATCGTATAATATCAGAGCTAGATTCCTTCCGAGCCTCGAGTGGGGCAATCACTGGTTCATGATCAATGGATAATATGTGTAATCAGGATCTAGTCTCTTTTGGACTTAGTCACGGATCGATCATGGCCATAGTCAGAGAAACTAAGAGAGTAAAGTAGAAATGATGGCCATCCATGATTGTGTTTGTTTAAAATATATGATAATTAAATGTGCATATTAGTATGATGGTGTTGTTTATTTCATTATGTCTGATTTGCTTATGTTTGTGAATTGTTATTGAAATATTTATGCATATATATTAGAGGTTATGATAATTTTCTGAGCCTGTAAAACTCACTCCTTGTTTCTTATATTTTTGTTACAAATTTATAAGGTCATTTAGGCATTAGGACTAGTCAGTGAGGAGCAAGGATTTAGGTGTTAGTTTCTTAGTTCATGTTTTATCTTAAATTTTAATTAAACTTTGCTTACACTATATCTTGAATTTTAGTTAAATTTGATTTACTTATTAGTTTTGATGGAAAACTCTAGAAATAAATAAATAATTAGTGAATTTATTTTCTACCATTGCCTGGTTATTGATTAGAAAGATAGGCCTCGCATGTTTGTTAGGATGAAATATGAGGAGATGTGGCCATCTATCGTATGCTTGGCTCGGGCATCGAGCCGGGACATGATGGATTTAGTGGTATCAGAGCATGGTTCAAAGATCCTATAGACTAAAATAGATAGTGAGAGTGGGATAGAGTTAGTTAGGATATGATTAGATATTTTTTTAAAAAATAAATAAAAAATAATAAAATAATAAAAATAATAATAAATTACTAGTAAATTAAATTTTGATGAATCTAACACTTTTTTGTGAAATAGGTGGAAATAGTTCAAACTTGATCCATGGGGATGTCCAACGTTACAAAAAATTTTTATGCAGCGAATATGCATCACAGTCACCTGATTGATTGCACCTCATGAACTGTTAGTGCCTTGCAAACCCCAGACATCTCCCCAACAAATAATGCTTCTTGAGAAGCTGAAATAGCTCGAGCTGCTAGTAATTATAGGGCAGCTCGTAGTCCATTGCCAGATCAAGGTAAGAGTCGAGCAGCCATCCCTACTCGTCAACAGCATAATGTGCCCAACAATCAGGGAACTATTAATTTTTGATGATCAGATAGCAAATATCATATAAGCTTTAGCTAGATTTGTTCAGGAGATGCAACAGCAGAAGAATAAAGGTGGCCAATCTTCTAGGATGGACTGAGGGATTTGTGAGTTTAAGAAACTAGTACCACCTACTTTTGAAGGCTCCACTAAACCTATCGAGTCACTGAAATTACTTAAAGAGATGGAAAAGACCTTTACTAGCATGAAATGCACTAATCATGAAAAAGTCCATTTTGGTATTTATCGGTTATATGGTAAAGCTTTTGAGTGGTGGGAAGCTATCAAGAGATAATATGGTTTTGATAGGCCAATCACTTGGTGTACATTTCGATAATAATTTATGGATATATACTTTTCTGAGAGCCTCAGGTTTGAAAAAGAGAGCAAATTTATAAGGCTGATTCAAAAAAGTATAACAATGCTCCAGTATGAAGCCAAGTTTACCCAATTATCTTGTTTTGCTCTGGATCTAGGTGATAACTATTTTATATACATATATAAAATTATTAATTTAGTAATTAAATTATTTTTATTTATAATAAATTAATACTTTAATACATCAATTGTAGGAAAGAAGATCACCAACATGAAGAGCTCGATTTATGGGTTCAAATGAATCAAGTTTGAAGTGAATTGGACCTAAAATGAGCCCAAAATCAATTTTTGAAGATTAAATTAAAAAATGCATGGTTATTGAAGCAACCGGTTCACCATGGACTGGTTACCTGGTCTACCAAATAACCTGTGGTCCATGGATGGCCATGACCAGTGGTCCAAGGCATAGAGCTATGGACCATGATGCTTCGTTTGCATCAGAACTTGCCGGAGATGCCTCCCGTCGTTGCCGGGACCACTTGTGCCACCTTCTTTGCCCGTAGCACCACCCAAAAGCCGTCGGAAGCCACCTGTCGTCCATCATCTTCCCCGGCTATTCCTCCTTCCACTTGTTGATTGAGAATCTACCCATCTCCACCACTGGTTGTCATCATCTCTGGTCATCTTTCCCGTCATTGGCCAACCCATCACTCCACCGTCTTCCCACGGCCTGCCATCAGTCCCCATGACCTTCGTCCCTCCTCTTCTTCACCGACCTTCTTCACGGTGGTGGGTCTTGGTGGCATACAGGCGAGGCAAAGATCCAGGTGCCGACAACCACGGTCCGAGGAGTTCACGATGGTGTCGGGTGATTCTAAAGTAGTGAGAAGGGGCATGCATGATCTCAAAGCAAATCTAATCAAAGGAGAAGGATAGCACATATCTCAAAGCAACCAAAAAGAGCCAAGCATCTGATCAAGATCTAATGGCAAAGAGGAAATCAAGCAGTCCAATATAAATTGTAATAGGATTCCAATTTGACAGGCAAAAGTCCATCTAGCCATTGATTTACTGTAAAATTAGATCATGGCCATCTGTATGATCCTTTAGTTTAGTCCCACATTGGATATCCATGAAAACCTCTCTTCTGTAAAATCCTATAAAAAGGTTTCTACGCCTCTACCTGGGGAAGCAACTTCCCAGAGTCCCTTAGAGCCTTTGCATAGGGGACAGGAGGGGATCAATTTAGTATTGAAGTGCTGGTTCTTCAACTTTTTGTAATTCTTGTTCTGCAATTAAGAGTATATTTTCCTTTCTGAATTTATTTGTTCTGTTTTATTAACTTTTTATGCTTTATTATTAGATTGATTTTAGGAACAATTCTTGCTTTCCGGAGATGCGTCGTGATCTGTTACGGATACGAGGCATGTCAAGAAAAGAAGAATTGGATACCTAGTACCTCCTAAAGATGCGTCGTGATCTGTTATGGGTACGGGGCATGCCAAGGAAAGACGGGTAAACCTCTAAAGCCAATTATCTTTTAGTTATAAGAGAAATATAATTTGGTACTGCACAATCACTCTTCCTCTCTTAAAATATTTTCTCTCACTTGATTCACCTTGGAAGTAGTTTATTTGCTCACTTTTATTTTCACACTACAACAATTGCTTTTCTTTTTTTTAAAATCATAACTTAGCCCTAAGGTTCCTGAGGATATGATCCCGACTCACCCTAGCTATAGAGTTGAGTTGGTGAATTATTTTTGACTACCTACGACAACGATCAAATTTTGGCACAATTGCTAGGGACTATAGGTACGGTTGTGATTTAAAAAATAAATTAAATATACAAAAAAAATTAGTTAATTACTTTTTACTGCTCTTCTAACCACTTAATTTTCTCATCTAATTTGATTTTCTTTTCATACTTAATTAACTAAATTTAAAACTTTTCAAAAAATTTTTAAAAAACTAGCCTTAAAAAAAAAATAAGACATCTCATAATACGTTATTAAAATAAAGAAATTAATTAAGCCTTAAAAACTAACTACTTGTACTGGACATCTGTTTTCTTTGCATTGCATAATTCATAAAATATCTTAAGGGCATAACCCCTAAACAACATAAGGTGGGGACATTTTACCATTCCTTGGTCCACAAACCACCACCCTGCATATTACATTGATCTAAGTCTTAATTTAAAATCAATTAGATGTTGGCCTCTAAGGATTATTCAGCTCACTAGGACAAGGGACCCTAAAAGTTAGACTAGCTCAGAATTAACTAGTTCACCGGTGTCTAAGAAAAGGGATTCAAGGATGATATAGCCCTGAAGGAAGGTGGTTCTTTAATTGGTTCCATTGTCTGACCTGGCTAATTAATTTGGTGTCTAAGGAAAACAATGGGGGGACCCCCACCGACCTTACCCTTACCTGGCCAGTGACTAGTTGGTGTCTGACTTCGAAGGCTCAAAGGCAACCTTGGAATAGTTAGGAGTTGTCTAGACTAGGGATCCTAGGATAGAGAGTCCATTGACTGCTAACTTGTTTGCAATTAACCTAGAAATTTAACAAATACTCTTTCTCTATCACTCTTAGCTTTAGGACTCCTTAGGCTCTCATCTTTAGTCTTCTTTCTATCTTTCGTCTCTCTTCTTCCCCCTTCTTCTCTTTAATAAAATACAAAAAAAAAATTGAATAGCCTAGGATTGCCTTGCCTAGACCATTTGGTTGCATGCTAGGTCGATGATCACTACAACCCAACTTGCAACCATTTGACGAAGTGTTAGAGAAGACCCTTAGGTCAATCTGGGCTATAAATATGGCCAACCCTAGTGATGCCAACCCTCCACGCCCATTAAGGGAATATTTTACCCCATCCTCGTACTTATACTCACCATGCATCCAAGCACCTCCTATGGAGGCTATCCAATATAAGATCAAGTCCAGTGTTATTAAGATGCTACCATCTTTCCATGGACTTAGTAATGAGGACCCCTATAAGTACCTAGGTGAATTTCTTGAGATATGCTCTATAGTTAAAATTCAAAATTTTTTAGATGATGCCCTTGGTTAAAGCTTTTTCCATTTTCACTTAAGGACAAGGCCAAATATTGGCTGAGTACCTTGGATTCAATAACTATATCAACCTGGGACCAACTCCAAAGAGAATTTCTCAAGAAATACTTTTTCATAGAAAAAACCAACCATATTAGAAAAGCCATAACTAGTTTTTCCCAAATGGAAGGGAAAATGTTCCATGAAACATAGAACAGGCTAAAGGACCTAATCCGAATGTACCCACATCATGCAGTTCCAAAGTGGCAACTAGTCCAATGTTTCTATGATGGTCTACTAGAGAAACATCGGTAGATGGTCGATGCCTCATGTGGAGGAACTTTTATGTTGAAAAGTGAGGATGAAGCATAGCAATAATTTGAGACATTGAGTGAAAATTCTTTACACCATATGTTTGCCTCAGGTAGTGACAGACTCATTGCTCCTCAAAAAAGGGGTGGAATCTATGAAGTTGATCACTACATAGATATCCACAATGAAATGAATGAGATGTCACAGAAGATAGTAGATGAGTTGTCCCAAAGGATGGATTGCATGTTTAGTAAGGAACACTCTCCTACCCCACCTATATCTAGTGTGCAACAAGAAGTTTGCACAATTTGCTTTAGCCTTACCCACCACATCACAGAGTGTCCAGCTGCTGCCCAATTTCCTGAATTTGTTCATGAATAGGTTCAACAAGCCCAAGCCCAACAAGCTCGTAGACTAGGAAATGACCCATACTCAAACACCTACATCCCAGGTTGGCGAAATCACCCTAATTTCTCATGAAAATCACAACCACCTGCTGCCTCGATTCCATCAAGACCAAACTACCAAGAAGCCAACTATAGGAATATACCTCACCCACAGTACCAAAGCCCTCCTCAACCATCCCCCACTAGCTATAGCTTAACCTTTGAGGAGAAAGTTTTGAAGGCTTTAGACTGGATTGAAGTCAACACTCAGACCCTCACCGTCCACTCCCAAATAATCAATTCTCATACACAATCCATCGCTAGGTTAGAAACACAAATTGGCCAATTAGCGGCAAGTCTTGGTAGAAGGGAATGAGGTAAATTGCCATCTCAACTTGAGAGCAACCCGAGAGGACAATTCATGGCTGAAGGCTTCAATATCCTAGAAACTTTTTCTGAACATGCCAAATTAGTAATGACTCTCAAGAACAAGAAGGTCATCGAGCAACCTAGCAAAACCAATGAGACCTACCGCACACCTCCAACCCAACCTAAATTAGAACTATCTAAGGACAAGGAGGATCTGAGAAAAGAAGATGAACCGATTATACTAGAACCACCTTACTTGCCCAAAGTACCATACCCAGATTCCCTAAAAGCCCCTATTCCGACCGAGAATAAGAAAGAAGGACTCGAGGAGACACTAGAATTATTTAAGCAAGTTCGAATTAATCTCCCCCTCTTGGATGCAATCAAATAGGATCCGGCATATGCTAAATTTTTGAAAGAGTTGTGTACCTAGAAACATAAATTTAGATGCAAATCCCAAAAAAGGTATGCCTTATGGAACATGCTAGTTCTGTCTTCCAGCACACCACCCCTCCAAAACTCAAGGATCCAGGAGCTCTTATTATTTCTTGCATCATAGGAAACTTTCATGTTGAAAAAGCTCTCTTAGACTTAAGAGCTAGTGTAAACCTTCTACCTCGCTCGGTGTATGAACTCTTTGGACTAGGAGAATTAAAACCTACTTCGGTCACCCTGAAGTTAGCTGATAGATCAGTTAAGGTACTACGTGGGATGCTTGAGGATGTCTTAGTCAAGGTATATGAGTTTTATTTTTCAGTTGACTTCTTAGTCTTTGACATGGAATCAAGTAGCAACCCAAGACACATTCCCATTATCCTAGGCCGACCCTTCCTAGCTATAGCAAATGCATGCATCAATTGTAGGACAGGAGCCATGGATGTGTCATTTGGGAATAAAAAGTTGAGGTTGAATATATTTAGTGCAATCGATGGACCACAAAGTGATAGGTTTGATGAGGTAAACGTGCTAGAGAAACTTGTAGAAGAAACCACCCCTAACATGCCTACACAAGACTTTCTACAAGCCTGTCTAGCCCATTTTGATATGGATATTTTTAACATAGATGGGTACATGGATGAAGTGAATGCATTATTAAAGCCACCTAGTTCTACTTCTCCATGGACCATGAAATATGAGCAGATGGCCCATCTCCCTGATACACCAATAGCTTCCTCATTAGAGACCTCACCTACACTAGAACAAGAGCCACTCCGAGTCAAGGTAAATAATTCATTCTTCAAACATGATGCAACCCTTGACCAGGAAACCCAACTTGTAGGTTTACCAAACGAATCTAAAGAAGCTATTGAAGAGATAATCTTTGATCTGCTAGCAGATTGCCCAACCAAATTGTCACTTCCAGAACTAAGTAATGCAGTCTTTGAGTATGATAGCCTGGACAACTTTAGTAGGGACCCATTTCATAAACATCTAAATTGCACTGGAATAGATAGCGTAGAGAAGCTGAGTGACTTATTAGATCCACCTTGGATATTAAAGTTTGAGCAATTTGTTGTGTCCTTCAATCTTTACCTAGCCCCAGTATTAAAATCAACATCTACTCTACACACCAAGTCTTCTTCTGGTACCTACTATTAGGAGCTACATCCGGTAGACATGCATAAAAGAAATATTGTATGGAACATCACTGACTGGACTTCGTCCAACCATCCGCCATGGCTAGGTACACCTAATAATTTAGTGGATGTATCAACTGATATAATTTCAATGATCCACTAAGTCTGGCTAAAGATGTTAGACTTAGCGCTGGTTGGGAGGCAACCCAATAATCTCATCTTCTTTTTAGTATAATTATAGGAACCTAGGTGAAAGAGCAAGAGCCTACTACTTCATGATGCTCTTCAATTCTCGAAGCACATTCATCCCAGGTGTATTCTTTCTTATTGTACCTCTTATTTTCTTTCATACTCCATTGAGGATAATGTCGATTAAGTTAGGAGGGAGAAAAACTTGACTTACTTAGATCTTTGAGTATGGTTAGAAATGATTATGTTATGTGTACCTAATTATTATCTCAAATTGAAGATCCATAGGCACCTTAATCAATGATTGATTGATTAATAGTCTAGATAATACTAGAGATTGTTGCCCAGTTGGCAAGCCCCAGAGGGGAGGTGAATTGGATATTTTAAAAATTTTAAGCAAGTATGTTCAGTTTAAACACTAAGCTATGTAAGTGTTAGTGGTGTGCAATGCAATGTGAAAGCAATTAAACAAAAGATTTGAGTAGAGAGACAAGCACACACAAACACCATAAATTTATAGTGGTTTGGAGCAACCCTCGGCTCCTACGTCCACTACCCAAGATGCACACTTGGAATTTCCACTATATCCCTCAAGAATATAGCCGGATTGTTCTCTTGGGCTCACAATCCAAAACCCAATACAATGTTAGTTTTCCCGGGCTCATTAACAACGCAACTTTGGTTTTTGAGGCTCACCAAAAAATCTAAAAATACTTCACAAGATACAGCCCTTGCTATACTTGGAATAACTCAAAACAGAGTTTAAAGTAGAGCAACACAAATAACAAATCCAAGGTTGTTAGATGGTTGCAGTTGAAGGAAGCCTTCTTCAATGCTTCTTCACTGCTCTTCAAGGCTCTCACACTTCTTCAATGATTGACTCAAGAAAAATGATTGGGAGTTATCGAAAACTTGAGTTCTTTTCACTTGAAACCATTAAGGATATTCAATGCTCTTCTTTTTCCTTCAAAAACTTATTTTTCTTGACTTAAATCCTTCATTTATATTTTCTTTAACTATTCCCAGCTGAATGTAACCGTTAGAATGCCTTGGGAGATGAGAACTAGCCATCGGAAGGCATAAAATCCAAGAAATTCAATTTCTGGAACTAGCCATTGCATTTTGAAAAACTGAGATTCGAGGCGGCTCAGATGACCTCGAGTCGGCTTGGATTCTCAGATAGGTAAAAACCAAGTTTTGTTAGAGTCGGCTCTCTTTAATTGAGTCAGCTCGGTTGGCTAGTTTCTCAGAATCAAATTTTTCTTCACTCTAGAGGAGTTAGCTCTAATTCTCAGGTCTTCTAGTCAAGTCAACTCTAAGAGATCTCTGTGCCAAGCTTCAGTTCTGTACAGTGCCGTGCCATCCCATCCCATGTATCAGCTCGAACCAATAGAGCCGACTCGAGTTGACACACTTCCAAAAATTCCAAAAACTCTTCAAACTTCTCCTAAACTAATTTTAAACATATTTTAACATATTTTTCCTATAGAATACATCAAATTCCACTGTTTTGCCCTTTTTTACATAAATATTACAAAATGCCAATCTTTAGGGCTTTCAAGTAATAAGAGTGATACAATGAACTCATTTTTGATACATGAAGGTGTGCCAATGGTTTCGATAGTATACAATTATCAAATTCCCATTAGGAACTACCTACAAAAACTTTTAAAGCACTTTGAAGATCATTAGTATTAGAATCATGCACCAATATTTTGTAATTATCAAAATCATTCCAGGGGTCAACTAAGATACTAAGGGATAAATTATTAAAGAAACTAAATAAATGGCAGGGTTTAGATCATAAATAAATTCATGAAGTAATTCCAAAACCTTCTGACCATTGATCTCAATGAAGAATCTATTTTATGGGGGCATAAATTAAAAGGTCCAGTAGGCTAAAGTTTTTCCTTGAAGAAAAAAAAAGTTCTTTCCTTGAAGAGAGAGAGAGAGAGAGTTAGCCCCTCCTCACAGTTTTGCTTGAACTCTTACTAAGTAATCAGGCCCCTTCACCTAAGTAAGCATTATGGTTCACGTCAAAAGGTGAGAAGGTCAAAAAATTTGTTAAGCAATGGTACCTTTCTAAGTAACCCAGCCCCTTCACCTGAGTAAGCGTTGTGGTTCACATCAAAAGGGAAGAATGCGAACACTTAAAAGGCTAGGACATGGCACTATACTCTAAAAAAATAAAGAAAGAAAGAAAAGAGAAAGACAGAAGAATAAAGGGAAAAACTAACTAGCAAAAAGGTACTTCACTAAATCCCTAGAAAGTTAGAGGATTAAAAGAGTGAGATGGAAAGTTGATAAAAAAAAAACTCTAGGTATTTCTATGGGCTCTACCCAACCATTAATTAAGTTGAATTAATAATCAGATGAAGTATCTCAGGAATGGTTTGGCCAGGTATCAACTGCCTTTATGTTGCCCAGAAATGGAGCCCAAGAGGGGGGGTGAATTGGGTCTTTTAAAAAATAAAACAATAATGTGAAGGTCTAGTGGTGTTTGTGAGTAATAAATTTAATGCACAAGATTGAATGCAGCGAAAAATAATAAGTGAATAGCAATAACCAAAGAGCAAGAGAGAAAGAGGGCAATCACATACAAACACAAGGTTTATAATGGTTCGGTGCAAACCTAGCACCTACATCCACTCTCCAAGCCACCCTTAGGAATTTCACTATGATCCAAACAAGATTATAGTTGACTTATTTTTTACAAGGCTCACAAGTCAAAACCTAAGTTGGTTTTGTCACCTAGGCTCACAAACAAACCTTAACACTTGTTTTGTCTTCGGGCTCACAAGTTAACCCTAGTTGGTTTTATCCCTTTGGCTCACCAACAAACCACAACAACCTTCTTTCAAGACACCCTTGAAAATAAGGTCAAATCACAAGATAAAAATAGATATAAAACTTTAAAACTAAGACAAACTCTCTTCAAGAGTAGAATGGAATCTTTGAAGCTCAAGTTGATGCTTTGTCTTGACTCTTCCTTGGAATATCCTTCAAAATGCCTCTTTTGGAATGATGTAAGGATGAGCTTGTAGGCTTTTTCAGGGAATCAAACTATAAAAGGCTTTTGATGTGGAGTACTTGAGAGAATATAGGCTTTTTGGCTTTTGAATGGACTTCAATACACTTCAATGCCTTTAGAATGAGGTTGGTGGAGGTTAAATACACCAAGAAACTTCCAAAAAATGGTTTGTGACCGTTGGAGCCTCGGATCTAGCCATTGGGAGCTTAAAAAGCAAGTTCTGCAAGTCAGAAAAATAGATCCGTTAGAGCTGTCAGGCTTCAAGTGTCGATACTTGGCTGTCAGGTATCGACACTTGGCTGTCAGGTGTCGACACTTGATTTCTAGGTGTCGATACTTGAACTTTCCAAGTGTCGACACTTGATGCACAGGTATCGACACTTGACATAAAAATCCTCAAATGGCAAAGTTCTGTATTTTCAAAAATCTCAGACCTTGAGTAAATACTTGGAAACCTAAGTATCGACACTTGGTGTCGATACTTGAGTGCTGGGTGTTGACACTTGGCATGCCAAGGATTTTTGTTTGTGCCAAATGCTGAAGTGTCGACACTTGGCTTCCCAGGTGTCGACACTTGAGACTGAAAAGCTCAGATTCAAGTGCAAATTAGCCCAAAAATATAAATATAAATTTTGAAACTTAAATGGATCGAAAACAAATAATAATTAAATATGTAGATGCCCTTTTTCCATGAAGAGGATGTCCAGATTTGTGAAAAATGCTCTGCACCATGGCATGCCATAATACATAAGTTTTTGAGATTTTGAGGTGCTTTCTTTCTGAAAACTCATAACTTGAAATACACATTAGTATACAATATGCACTCAATATTTTGTTATTCATCAAAATCATTAGGTGGAGCCAACAATCTCCTCCTTTTTGATGATGACAAAACCTTGAGTAAAATAGCGTTAAGTTTCAAATTTTAACTGTTATAATTCGTGAATATGAATGTAAGTCCATATGAGCCATAATTTTCATAGTTAGGAAGAATCAATCTCCCCCTCAATTAGATATTTCTAATCAGAACAAATAATATGTTATTTCAGGATATCAAATTAGATCAAACAAAGTGGAACCACAACAATTTATGCATTCATACAATCTATACTATTACTCCCCCTTTTTGTCAATTATTAGAAAGGGGAATAACCTCCCCCTCACAATGAGCATGGAGACAAAAAGATGGTAGAGTATCAAATATGATAGGTATCAGAGCCAAAAAGATCCAAAGAGAGGATCAGAGCTGAAGAAAGTAATTTTAATCAATCACAAATAAAAAGCACTAAACTGAAATATATAACTGATAAGAGAAGTTTTCAGTACAAAATTTGCTGAGTCATCAGCAAAAACTGAAACATACAGAATGTATCAGAGTCATACAATAATCAGAAACATACATAGTAACATGAAACATAAAAGACATACAACAGAAGAGCAAAAGACATGACATACATCTGTGAGGCTAATCCTCATCAGATGGAATCTCAAGACTAAAAGGAGCACTGATCCTAGATCTAGAGGCTAAGGCCCTAGGAGGTTCCTGGGCTAAAGCTCGACGACTCCTAGTGCGGCTAGAGGGACCTAAAATGGGTACAACCCTAGATGATCTGGTGGAAGGGGGGGAGAGAAGATCAGCTGGTGTGACAAAGTCTGGTGTGGAATCAACTAAGTCAGTAGATGAAGAAGCAGCTGGGGTAGTGGGAGGATCGTGACTAACCACCTCAAAACCATTTGCACAGTCATCACTGTCACTGCCACTGCCAATAATCTCTGTATCTCTGTCCTCATCCATATCTGCCTGATCATCACCATTAACTGTATCAGCATGGTCACTCTGGTGATCATCACCATCATCATCATCATCATCATCCTCATCATCATCATCAGAAGATACAACTGCAGGGGCTGCTGGAGGTATAAGGGATCTCAATAAATCCTCAATACGAGTGAAGCCCTCCTCCATAGTCCTACGGATCTCAGCATGCTCTGAGGTAGTATGTGCTCGAAGAGTCTTAATCTCACTGCGCAGCTGAGTCAACTCACTCCTGATCTCAGTAAACTGCTCTCTGGTGTGCTCCTCAAAGGGTAATCCAGTAGAAGGTGGCGGAGGAGCCGAAGTACCAGGTGTCAAAGGCTCTGCCTGTGTCGATGGAATATCAATGGGAGGAAAACTAGCTGGCTCAGATAGCCCTACCTCTGCCTCTCGAAGCTCATCCTCCTCATCTAGCTCCTGGCCAGACTCTCTGCGCACCCACCGACCTGTGACTAGTCTATACCCCATACGGTGCAAAGACCTCTCATCATAGACATCTGTATGTAGTATCTCCTTGGGGATCTCCCCCTCCAGCGATACTCCACAAGCTCTAAATATCCTGGTCAGAGCCATACCGTAGGGTAAATAATGACGGCGCCGAGTCGCGGCATCGTGCATCTGTACTAACATCAATGATGGAAGGTCAATCTGCCTCCTCTCTGTCAAACTGGTCATCACCATCAGCTCTCTCTCAGTAATGAAGTCGAACCTCCCAGTCTTTGGTTGAAGAATACGGGCCGTGATGTGGTGTAACAGACGTATCTCCAAGGATAACTGGTTCGCGGTGACTATAGACACACCACGAACATCCTCTCGCTCGAGGATACACCTAAATGCTACCTCCATGTCGTCTACTGTAAAAATACTGACTCCCCTATAGGGGATCTCCCAGACTCTGCCCAGTAGCTCTGCAGAAAGTGAAATCTGAACTCCTCTCACGGTCGTAGTCCATAGAAGTCGTCGACAGTCCATAGCACCGTAGAACTCCCTCACTAGATGAGGGTAGTACCTCTCCTACATAGTGCAGAAGGGTACTAAACCTGCATCAGTGAGCACTTGTCGTAAGAGAAAGTGGTGCCGATCGAAACAATCTAGGTCGACTCTCTTCCCAGAGGCCACTAACTTCCCTGCCATCCTCTCTGCAGGGGGGAACTCGGTGTAGCAGAACTGCTAGCCTGTCCAGAATCAAATCTAGCCTTCGATCTCCTCTCTACACCCCGACTAGATCTCTCCCTAACTGCAAGTCTCTTCCTGGGACCCATTACAGCAAGCTGACCAAGAGAGTTTAAAGAAGGTAAGCTAGGGGATTCACTCAGACTAGAAGCAATGGGACTGGTTAAGTTTGAGAAGAAAATCATTTTACAAGATAGTCTTGAAACAAATTTAGAGTTATAAAATACCAAGATAATTTAGAAAAGCCACAAACAATTTGAAGGTGAGGATTTTATAAGCTAGAAAATGTTTTTGGCTAGAAATTTTATAAGAGTACATTTTGTAATACCAAAATACCAAAATTCCTGGGTTTTGGGCTTAGAACATTTAGGGTTTTACCAAAATAAAAAAAAATGTGGCAAAAACATTATGATAGACTATGATAAATCACTAGAAATATGTATTAAACACTACTTTTTAGGTGAATATCCAAATTTTAGGCTAAAAACCAATCAAATAGTGATTTTACCCAAATTCGGATGGAATGTGCATGAAGAATGACCTAAACTGTGAGAAATCTATGAAAAATGCCATGTAAATCACCATTTCTTCAAACGGAGTTTTGGAAAACCACTAAAACTCGGGAAAATCCGATTATAATCCCAAATAAAATCGGCAAAACCTTAATTTAGGTCATACGGTTTAATGGTAAGGAAAATGAAAATATGAGAAATAAAATGGAATTAAAAAGAAATTGGAAGAGGGAATACCTGATTCATGAGGGGTTAAACGGGAAGAGGAGGAATTTGGATAGAAGGGGACCACTGTAGCTTGAAATCGACGGGGGAAAACAAAAACAAAAACCCTCGGTCAGTCCTTTTAAAAATAGATTTTGTTTTGCAAGTGTCGACACTTACTATTTGTCAAGTGTCGACACTTGGCCAAGAAAATTTTAAAAAAAATCAGAAAAATTTTCAAAAAATCTAAGAAAATATTTAAAAACTTTGGGGCTCAAAGCAAGTGGTTTTTGAGTGAAATGTCTTGGGTATTATGAAAACTATAAGAGTTCTAGGAGAATGGGTCAATGACACCTAACTCTCTTCTAATCAGACAGAACCTTTCTTCACTCAATGGTTTGGTAAACATATCTGCTAACTGATCATTAGTACACACAAAATCAAGAATAATATTAGAGTTTTGTACATTATCTCTTATGAAATGATGTCTTATTTCAATATGTTTACTTGTTGAATGTTGCACAGGATTCTTAGTTAGATTGATTTCACTAGTATTGTCACATCTTATGGGTGTCTTAGTTAGTTTAATGCCAAAATCTTTGAGTTGTTGTTTGATCCAAAGGATTTGAGCACAATAGCTTCCAACTGCTATATATTAAGCTTCCACCGTTGATAAAGCAACTGAATTCTGTTTCTTGCTACTCCAAGAGATCAAATTTGCTCCAAGAAACTGACAGGTTCCACTAGTACTTTTACGATCAAGTTTACATCCAGCAAAGTCATCATCAGAATAAGCAATCAATTCAAATGAAGAATCTCTAGAGTACCATAAACCAATTTCAATTGAGCCAGATAGATATCTAAGTATGCGTTTAACAGCCAAAAGATGAGACTCTTTAGGATTAGATTGATATCTAGCACACATACAGACACTAAACATGATATCTGGCCTACTGGCAATAAGATATAGCAATGAACCGATCATGTCATGATATAATTTTTGGTCAATAGATTTACCTGATTCATCCTTGTCAAGTCTACAAGTAGAGCTCAAAGGGGTACCTAAAGACTTAGTGTTCTCCATCCCAAACTTCTTGAGTATTTTTTTTGTATACTTTGCTTGGTTGATGAAGATCCCCTCTTTGGTTTGCTTTATTTGGAGTCCGAGGAAGAAATTTAGTTCTCCTATCATGCTCATCTCGAACTCACCCTGCATTAACTTTGCAAAATCTTGACAAAGAGATTCATTAGTAGCACCAAATATTATATCATCTACATAGATTTGTACTACTAGGAGATCATCAATCTTTTTCTTTAAAAATAAAGTTTTGTCTACATTACCTCTATCAAAATCATTTTTGAGCAAGAAAGAGCTTAAACGATCATACCAAGCTCTAGGAGCTTGTTTCAAACTATACAAAGCTTTATGAAGTTTGTAAACATGATTTGGAAATTTAGAATTTTCAAAACCAGGAGGTTGTTCAACATAAACCTCCTCTTCAATCAGACCATTTAAAAAAGCACTTTTAACATCCATTTAAAATTCATAAAGTAAGCAAAAATCAATAATAGCCTAATTGCCTCAAGTCTAGCTACAGGAGCAAAGGTTTCATCAAAATCTATCCCTTCCTCCTGATTGTATCCTTTGGCAACTAGTCAAGCCTTATTTCTAGTAACAACACTTTTTTCATCAAGTTTATTTCGAAAAACCCACTTTGTACCAATAATTGAAGTATTTGAAGGCCTATCTACTAATGTCCAAACATTGTTCCTTTTGAATTGATTAAGTTCATCTTGCATAGCATTTATCCAATTACTATCACATTCAGCTTTCTCAATAGTTTTAGGTTCAATTTGAGAAACAAAAGCTAAGTAATCACAGATATTTCTAAGGGATGATCGAGTACTTACACCTTTAGATGGATCACCAATAATTAGTTCTTTTGGGTGTCCATGAGCATACCTCCATTCTTTTGGTAGTGGATCAACTGTTGATGCATTTTCATCACCTTGTGCTTGATCTCCTTCAGTGTTTTGATCATCTTTCTATTCCTTGGTAAGCTCTTCATTGTTGTTTACACTTTCAGTTTTCTTGCTACCTATTTTATCAGAGAGTACATCTTCTTTTCTCGAAGATTTTTGGTTAGATTCATCAAACACCACATGTATGGATTCTTTAACAACAAGTGTTCTTCTGTTGAAGACCCTGTATGCCTTACTAGATATGGAGTAGCATAGAAAGACTCCCTCATTTGATTTGGCATCAAATTTACTTAAATTATCTTTACCATTATTTAAGATGAAACAACGGCATCCAAAAACATGAAAATAACGAATTGAGGGTTTTCTACCCTTCCAAAGCTCATAAGGTATTTTCTTTAAAATCGGTCGAATTAAAACTCGATTTAAAATATAGCATGCAGTATTTATGGCTTCTGCCTAAAAATATCTAGGTAAATCATTTTCACAGAGCATGGTGCGTGCCATTTCTTCAAGAGTTTTATTTTTTCTTTCTACTACCCCATTTTGTTGAGGTGTCCTAGGTGCAGAAAAATTATGATGAATTCCATTTTCAATACAAAATTTATCAAAATCAACATTTTCAAATTCGATTCCATGATCACTTCTCAAAGATACAATTGAAACACCTTTTTCATTTGAAACTTGTTTATAAAATCTAATGAATTCAGAAAATGTTTCATCTTTATGTGCTAAAAACATGACCCATGTAAATCGTGAGAAATCATCTACAATAACTAGACCATACTTCTTACCTCCCAAACTAGATGTTCTAGTTGGCCCAAAGAGGTCAATGTGAAGCAACTCCAAGGGTCTAGATGTAGAGATTACTCTTTCTGGTTTGAAAGAGGATTTGGTTTGTTGTCCAAGTTGACATGCACTGCAAATCTTTTCTTTTTCAAAATTGAGTTTAGGCAAATCCTTTATCAAATTCTTTTTGCTAAGTTTTGAAATCAAATGCATGCTTGCATGTCCTAGTCTGCGATGCCAAAGCTAACTAGTTTCATCAATCTTGGCTTTCATTGCCACTAGACATTGACCATTTTGAATAGGGAGATCATCAAGATCAACCATATAAATATTGCCATGCCTATGACCAATGAACTTGATGCCATTGTCATCTAAACTAGAAACAATGCACATAAGATTCAAAAATAACTTTAACATCCTTATCGCAAAACTGGCTAATACTAAGCAAGTTATGTTTCAAACCATCAACATATAACACATTATCAATGTAAGAAGAAGAGATGATACGGACTTTACCAATATCGACAATTTTGCCCTTTCCATTATCACCAAAAGTTACATTGCCACCATTTTGATATTCGAGCAATGAGAATTGCTCCACATCTCCTGTCATATGCCTTGAGCAGCCGCTATCAAGGTACCACATTCTTTTCTTGTTGGTTGCAAGGCATACCTCATCATGATCCGCCATTAGACAGAAGTTTGCCACTTCCTGTTGTTCATCCTCAGAATTGGAGTCCTCACTATTACTCCAGGTTGCCATCATGGCTTTCTTTCTCAACTTTCTTTTGCTTTTCTTGAGCAAGGAGCAGTCTACCTTGAAATGACCGGGTTTCTTGCATTCAAAATAAGTGGGTTGCTCCTTCTCATTCTCCTTGTCTTTTTCTTTACTTGGCTCACATTTCAGAGGTTTCTTCTTGAAGTTGAACCTTTTCTTCCTCATAAACCTTCTGAACTTTCTCGCCATTAGAGCCGTCTCATCTTCTTCGGAGTCATCGCTTGATTCTTCTATCGCAGTAGATTTGAAGGTGATTACTTTCTTCTTTTTGTCGACTTCCACATTATTTTATTTAAGGGAGAGCTCATAGGGTGAGCCCAACAGTTGTTCAAGTGGACGAGTGTTGACATCCTTGGCTTCTTCAATAGCTGTTACCTTTGCATCCCAAGAAGCCGGTAGAGACCTGAGGAGTTTGTTCACAAGTTCACCATTAGAAACAATTTTTCCTAGGCTTCTCATGCCATTCACAATATTTGTGAACCTAGTATACATCTCACTAATAGACTCAGTAGGTTCCATTTTAAATATTTCATACGTATGAATAAGCATGTTAACCTTGGTTGTTTTCACTTGGTGTGTACCCTCATGGGTAACCTCAAGTGTATCCCAAATCTTCTTGGCGCAGAGACAATTAGATATTCTATTAAATTCACTTGGGTCAAGAGAGCAAAATAACAGATTCATAGCCTTAGCATTGAGCTCAATTTGTTTAATGTCATTCTCATCCCAATCATCTTCCATCTTCGGAGTGAGAATGCCATTAACCAACCTTGTAGGCTAATGAGGACCTTTTACAATTGTCTTCCACAAATTATAATCAAGAGCTTGAATAAAAATGTGCATGCGTGTTTTTCAATACGTGTAATTTGTGCCATTGAAAAATGGGGGACGATTTGAAGCTTGACCTTCAACTACACCTATTCCTATTGGGGCTGCCATGATCTTTCACTCAAGATCCTTGGACCTATAAGAGAGTACCGGTGCTCTGATACCACTTATTGCCCAGAAATGGAGCCCAAGAGGGGGGGTGAATTGGGTCTTTTAAAAAATAAAATAATAATGTGAAGGTCTAGTGGTGTTTGTAAGTAATAAATTCAATGCACAAGATTGAATGAAGTGGAAAACAATAAATGAATAGCAATAACCAAAGAACAAGAGAGAAAGAGGGCAATCACATACAAACACAAGGTTTATAGTGGTTCGGTGCAAACCTAGCACCTACATCCACTTCCCAAGCCACTCTTGGGAATTTCACTATAATCCAAACAAGATTATAGCTGACTTGTTTTTCACAAGGCTCACAAGTCAAAACCTAAGTTGGTTTTGTCACCTAGGCTCACCAACAAACCTTAACACTTGTTTTGTCTTCGGGCTCACAAGTTAACAGCCCTAGTTGGTTTTATCCCTTTGGCTCACCAACAAACCACAACAACCTTCTTTCAAGACACCCTTGAAAACAAGATCAAATCACAAGATAAAAACAGATATAAAACTTTAAAACTAAGACAAACTCTCTTCAAGAGTAGAATGGAATCTTTGAAGCTCAAGTTGATACTTTGTCTTGACTCTTCCTTGGAATATCCTTCAAAATGCCTCTTTTGGAATGATGTAAGGATGAGCTTGTAGGTTTTTTCAGGGAATCAAACTATGAAAGGCTTTTGATGTGGAGTACTTGAGAGAATATAGGCTTTTTGGCTTTTGAATGGACTTCAATACACTTCAATGCCTTTAGAATGAGTTTGGTGGAGGTTAAATACACCAAGAAACTTCCAAAAAATAGTTTGTGACCGTTGGAGCCTTGTATCTAGCCGTTGGGAGCTTGAAAAGCAAGTTCTGCAAGTTAGAAAAATAGATCCGTTAGAGCTGTCAGGCTTCAAGTGTCGATACTTGGCTGTCAGGTATCGACACTTGGCTGTCAGGTATCGACACTTGATTTCTAGGTGTTGACACTTGAACTTTCAAGTGTCGACACTTGATGCACAGGTGTCGGCACTTGACACAAAAATTCTCAAATGGCAAAGTTCTGTATTTTCAAAAATCTCAGGCCTTGAGTCGACACTTGGAAACCTAAGTGTCGACGCTTGGTGTCGACACTTGAGTGCTGGGTGTCGACACTTGGCATGCCAAGGATTTTTGTTCATGCCAAATGCTGAAGTGTCGATACTTGGCTTCCCAGGTGTCGATACTTGAGACTGAAAAGCTCAGATTCAAGTGCAAATTAGCCCAAAAACATAAATATAAATTTTGAAACTTAAATGGATCATAAACAAATAATAATTAAACATGTAGATGCCCTTTTTTCATGAAGAGGATGTCTAGATTTACGAAAAATGTTCCGTGCCATGGCGTGCCATGATACATAAGTTTTTGAGATTTTGAGGTGCTTTCTTCCTGAAAACTCATAACTTGAAATACACATTAGTATACAATATGCACTCAATATTTTGTTATTCATCAAAATCACTGGGTGGAGCCAACACTTTAGAACTGCCTAGCTTAACGTCCAATTCAAAGATAGATTGATACACATGGCTAATCTATCTACTTTACTCAAGGACGAGCAAAGTTCAAGTTGGGGGGTGTGATAACTATTATATATATATATAAATATTAATTTAGTAATTAAATTATCTTTATTTATTATGAATTGATATTTTTATACATCAATTGTAGGAAAAAAGATCACCAATGTGAAGAGCTCAATTTATGGGTTCAAACAAAGCAAGTTTGAAGTGAATCGGATCTAAAATGAGCCCAAAATCGATTTTTGAAGATTAAATTAAAAAATGCATGGTTCTCGAAGCAACTGGTCCACCATGGACTGGCTGCCTGGTCTACCAAATACCTTGCGGTCCATGGATGGCCATGACTAGTGGTCCATGGCACAGAGCTGTGGACCATGGTGCTCCATTTGTGCCGGAACTTGTCGGAGATGCATCCTGTCATCGTCAGTACCACATGCGCTACCTTCTTTGCCCGTAGCACCACCCAAAAGCCATCAGAAGCCGCCTGTCATCCATCATCTTCCTCGACTTTCCTCCTTCCACCTGTTGATCGAGAATCTGCCCATCTCTATCGCTGGTTGTCATCATCTCCGGTCATCCTTCTCATCACCGGTCAACCCATCGCTCCACCATCTCCCCACGGCCTGCCATCAGTCCCCATGACCTCCGTCCCTCCTCTTCTTCATCAACCTTCTTCATGGCGGCATGAGGGAACACCGGTGGTGGGTCTTGGCAGCACGCAGGCGAGGCGGATGAAACTCTAGCAATGATCTAGGTGCCGACAACCATGGTCCAAGGAGTTCATGGCGGCATCGGGTGATTCCAGAGTAGTGAGAAGGGGCATGCATGGATCTCAAAGCAAATCCAATCAAAGGAAAAGAATAGCACAGATCTCAAAGTAACCAAAAAAAGCCAAGCATTTGATCAAGATCTAACGGCAAAGAGGAAATCAAGCAGTCCAATATAAATTGTAATAGGATTCTAATTTGACAGGCAAAAGCCCATCCAGCCATTGATTTACTGTAAACTTAGATCCTGGCCATCTGTATGATCCTTTAGTTTAGTCCCACATTGGATATCCATGAAAACCTCTCTCATGTAAAACCCTATAAAAAGGTTGCTACGCCTCTACCTAGGGCAAGCAACTCCCTAGAGTCCCTTAGAGCCTTTGCATAGGTGACAGGAGGGGATCAATTTAGTGTTGAAGTGCGAGAGGGAAGAGCTAGTTTTTTAATCTTTTGTAATTCTTGTTCTGCAATAAAGAGTATGTTTTCTTTTCTAAATTTATTTGTTCTCTTTTATTTGCTTTTTATGCTTTATTATTAGATTGATTTTAGGGATAATTCTTGCTTTCCAGAGACACATCATGATCTATTATGGATACGGGGCATGCCGAGAAAAGAAGAATTGGATACCTACTGCCTTCCAAAGATGCATCGTGATCTATTATGGGTACGGGGCATGCTAAGGGAAGACAGGTAAATCCCTAAAGCCAATTATATTTTAGTTATAAGAGAAATATAATTTGGCACTGCACAATCACTCTTCCTCTCTTAAAATATTCCCTCTCACTTGCTTTATCTTAGGAGTAGTTTATTTGGTGCTCACTTTTATTTTCACACTATAACAATTGCTTTTCTTTTCTTTTTAAATCATAACTTAGCTCTAAGATCCCTAAGTGGTGTGGATACCAGAGGCACCATACTTAGGTAGAGACTTCTCAACCCTTTGTGGTTATCAGATTAGTATTTTCAGTGTTTGAGTCCAATTTTGTAACAAGGGCTTAGCCCATTTGAGTCCCTACTTTGGCCCCTAAGTCCTGTTTTGGGCCTTTCAATATTTGAGTCCTGTATTTATAGTCACTCGAACCATTAGGATATTGAGTCAAGTTTTGGATGCCCATTGTAAGTTTTATCGCTTTGAGTCTTATAAGTCTTACATTGATTTCATTCCAATTTTGTAAGTTTTATATTGAGTCCAGTCCAATTTTGTATGAAGAAAACTCAAGGCACTGATTGACCCTAGCCAGAGTGATAATCTGACAACTACAAGGAGTTCCAGTCATATTTGAATGTGCCACCTTGGATTGCATGAGAAGGATCTTGAGATCATTATCATTGAAGACCAGGATGACAACAACATTAGCTTATTGGGAAGACGGATACCAGAAGAAACCCTAGAGCCTGCCCGGGACTGAAGTGGGCCGGCTAAGGCCCATGCTCTTCATGAATTCAGCACCCCAACCTTATGGTCACCACCATATGATCGGCCACCTTAGGTTCACCCCCTTGGCCGACCAAAACAAGGAGAGAGAGCCTAATTGGGAGAGGAATTCTAGGTAGGGTTTGTGAGGGAAAAGGACACAAAGAGAGTTACTTATATACCCTTACTTGGGACCCAAGTTTTGTAAGCTTATATAAAGGCCCTACCTCTCATGTATTTGGATGATTAATTTAATGAAATTTTCTTGAGTTCTTTTACATTGCTTTGTGCTTTGCTGTGTGCTCTGCTGTGTGCTTTGTCCTCCTACGCCCTGCCTCCAAGTCTCCAACAAACCCTAGCCGCTAGCCCTACAGCAACCATTGGATGCCCCATCCCTTGGCCGCCCACATCCAATCCCCTTCCTCCCTTCCTTCCTTCAGCCTACTAACTTGTTTCTCCTTTATTTTCTAATCCTTGATAGGTGTTTTGCAGGTCCCTCAGAGTCCACGAATCTAGGATTCCATCCGACCAGCTTTCGGGTCAGCGGGCCAAAAGTTGTGGATCCACGAGGTCTTCGGCTTGATTTTCTAGTGTTAGCTTTAGCCCTTGATTTTGATGACTAACAAAATATTGAATACATATTTTGTACTAATATTTTAATTAAGGTTATGAGTTACAGGATACAGGCACCTCAAATTCTCAAAATGAAAGTATAATGAAGCTGAGCAAAATTCATGTATTAAGAAGTCTTTTCACCTGAAAAAGGCCTCAAATTTGATCAATTATGGTTTACATAAGTGTATTTAAAGATTGATTGAAGATCTTTGTGTTTTTGGGAAGTGAGACATGTTTTTGGTAAACTACAGAACCAAGTGTCGACTCATGACTACCCAAGTGTTGACACTTACAGCATTTGGCACGCAAAAATTCTTCACTGGCATGCCAAGTGTTGACACCTAGAATTCAAGTGTCGATACTTGAGACACAAGTGTCGACACCTAGAAATCAAGTATCGACTCAAGGCTTGAGATTTTTGAAAAATACAAAACTTGCCATTTGGAGGGTTTTTGTGTCAAGTGTCAACACATGTGCTTCAAGTGTCGACACCTGAAATTCAAGTATCGATACCTGCAGGACAAAGTGTCAACACCTGGAAACCAAGTGTCGACACTTGGAAGTCAAGTATCGACTCACGGGTTCTGACAGCTTCAACGGATCTATTTTTTGAATTGCAGATTTCATCTTTTCAAGCTCCCAATGGCTAGTTTTGATCCTCCAACGGTCTCAAATCATTTTTTGGAAGTTTTTGAAGTATTTAAACTTTACCAAACTCATTCATGAAGTATTGAACTCCATTGAATACTCAAAAGTCAATATTCTTCAAGAACTTCACTTTCAAAAGCCATAAAAGGAGAGATTCTCTGAAAAAGTTTACAAGCCTATCATTTCATCCTTCTAAAAGTGAGCTTGAAAAAGATTTCAAAGAGAGGACAAGACAAGCATCTTCAAGAGCCTCAAAGCTTCCACATTCGACTCTAGAAGAGAGTTTGATTGTGCTTTTATATTGTATCTTTATCTTTATATTTTGTTGACCTAGCTTTCAAGGGTTTCTTGAAAGTAGGTTGTTGTGGTTGTTGGTGAGCCAAAGGTACAAAACCAACTAGGGTTTAACTTGTGAGCCCGAAGATAAAACAAGTTGTAAAGGTTGTTGGTGAGCCTAGGTGACAAAACCAACTTAGGTTTTGACTTGTGAGCCTTGTAAAACAAGTCGGCTATAATCTTGAAGAAATTATAGTGAAAATTTTCAAGGGTGGCTTGGGGAGTTGACGTAGGTACTTGGAGTGCACCGAACTACTATAAAACTTGATTTTTATATGTGATTGCTCTTTTTATTACTTGCACTTTATTATTTGTATTTAATTTACTATTATCTGCTGCATATCCTTGTGTTTAATCACATTACTCACAAACACTTCAAGACCGATACATAATTGCTTTAATTTTTTAAAAGATCCAATTCACCCCCTCTCTTGGGCTCCATTTCTGGACAACAAGTGGTATCAGAGCACCGGTACTCTACTTGTAGGTCCAATGATCTTGAGTAAAAGATCATGGCAGCCCTAATTGGTATGGGTGTTGTAGAAGGTTAAGCCTCTAACCGTTCCCCACTATTTAATGGCACTAACTACACGTATTGGAAGACATGCATGCACATTTTCATTCAAGCTCCTGATTATAATCTTTGGAGGACTATTGTTAAGGGTCCTCATCAGCCTACTCTCTTGATTAATGGCATTCCTACTCCCAAAATGAAAGATGAATGGGATGAGAATGACATTAAGCAAATAGAGCTTAATGCAAAGGCTATGAATCTATTGTTTTGTGCTTTAGATCCTAGCAAATTCAATAGAATCTCAAATTATCTCTCCGCAAAGGAAATATGGGACACACTTGAAGTTATCCATAAGGGTACACATCAAGTGAAAACTACTAAAGTTAACATGCTCATTCATACATATGAAATATTTAAAATGGAACATACTGAATCTATTAGTGAAATATATACTAGGTTTACTAATATTGTGAATGGCATGAGAAGCTTAGAAAAGATTATTTCTAATGATGAACTTGTCAATAAACTCCTCAGGTCTGTTCCAGTTTCTTGGGATGCTAAAGTCACTACTATAAAAGAAGCCAAGGACGTCAATACTCTTCCTCTTGAGCAACTTTTGGGCTCATTGATGACCTATGAGCTCTCCTTGAAGTAAAAAAATGTGGACATTAATAAGAAGAAGAAAGTCATTGCCTTCAAGTCCACCATATAAGAAGAGTCAAGTGATGAGTCTGAAGAAGAGGATGAAGAAGATGAGACAGCTCTCATAGCTAAAAAGTTTAGGAGGTTTATGAGAAAGAAGAAATATAACTTCAAGAAGAAACCTCAAAAGGGAGAGCCTAGCAAAGAGAAGGACAAAGAGAAAGAAAAGGAGCAGCCCACATATTTTGAATGTAAGAAACCTGGCTACTTCAAGATGGACTACTCCTTACTCAAGAAAAGTAGAAGAAGATTAAGAAAGAAAGCTATGATGGCTACTTGGAGTGACAACAAGGATTCAAGCTTCGAAGAAAAGCAGCAAGAGGTTGCAAATTTTTGCTTAATGGCCAACAATGATGAGGTACTATCTGAACTTGAAGAAGAATTTACTTTTGATGAGTTACATGACATTTTTGATGAACTTGTAATTAAATTTCAAAAACTTAAATTGAAGCACAAAGAATTAAAAAAGCAAAATTTGGATTTAGTTAAAACAAATGATAAGTTTTTAATTGAAAATGATTGCTTACTCCAACAAAACAAAAAGTTAAATGATAAAATTATTCTTCTTGAAAAAGAAAAGGAAGATTTAAAAAAGAAAAACTCTTCTGCATCAAATAAAAATTTTACAAAACAAAACAAAGAGATTTTGGAAGAAAATAAAAAGTATAAAGATGAACTTGAAAAACTGAAACCATTTGTTGAAAAATTTACTTACAGTTCTAAAAAACTCAATATGCTTTTAAATAACTAAAGAGTTATTTTTAATAAGGCTGGTTTGGGTTTAAAAACACAAAAATAATAAAAGTTTTTTAAGAATTTCTTTATGCCTGCTTCATCTTCAATTACTTGTTATTCTTGTGGTAAAGTAGGACATAAATCTTATTTATGCAATAAAAGAAAATTAAACAAAATTAGAAAAGTTTGGGTTCTAAAAGGAATCATCACTACTAACCTTAAAGGATCCAAGATGACTTGGATACCTAAAGTCTCCACTTGATTTTTTATTGTAGGTGTGCCTTGCAACCAACAAAAGAAGATTATGGTACCTCGACAGGGGTTGCTCAAGGCACATGACTGGAGATGTGGAGCAGTTCTCCTCACTTGAGTATCAAAGTGGTGGTAATGTTACTTTTGGTAATAATGGAAAGGACAAGATTGTTGAAATTGGTAAAGTCCATATCACCCCCTCTACTTATATAGATAATGTTTTATATGTTGATAGTTTGAAGTATAATTTACTTAACATTATCCAGTTTTGTGACAAAGATTTTAAAATTATTTTCGAATCTTTCATGTGCATTGTTTCTAGTCTTGATGACAATGGCATAAAGTTTATTGGTCATAGGAATGGAATATTTAAATGGTAGATCTTGATGACCTACATGTTCAAAATGGTCAATGCCTAGTGGCAATAGAATCCAAGATCAATGAAACTAATTATCTTTGGCATCGTAGATTAGGACATGCTAGCATGCATTTACTTTCAAAACTTTGTAAAAAGAATTTGATAAAAGATTTGCCAAAATCTAGTTTTGAAAAGGATAAGATTTATAGTGCTTGCCAACTTGGAAAATAAACAAAATCATCTTTTAAACCTAAAGGAGTAGTCTCTACATCTAGACCCTTAGAATTACTTCATATGGACCTTGTTTACCCATCCGGCCGGCCCGGGTTGGGCCGGACAAGGCATCCAGTCGGCTGACTCGAGTTGAGGCTCCCACTGATCGGCTCTCATGGAGGTCCTGACTGGTTCCCCATCGGAGGTCCAATGAGCTGACTGGTTTGGAGGTCGACCAACTTGAAGATCGGCTGACCCATTAAAGGCCGACCCACCAAAGACCGACCAACAGAGAGGCTGACCAATTAGAAGACCAGCTGATCCACGTTTGCTGAGCTTGACGGACTTATTCCCAACCAGGGAACCATTCGAAGGTTCTGGAAGGCTCCTTCTAGCTGGTACCAGAATTCTGTTGCAATGGACTCCACGATGTGGCCATGACTTTATGCCACCTGGCCATCACTCTGATCCTCCTAGAGGCAAATCAGGGACTTTTATTATGCCCTCTAACGAATTTTGGCAGTATCCCATGACCATAAAAGGTATCCGGGGGACCTCTGCTGGGGTAGGTTGTTCTTCTCCCTCTCCACGCTACACTTCTCATTTTTTCTCTCGACTCTGTTGCTCCAGACCCCCTGCTAACTTAAGCATTGGAGTGTCCATCGCCGGAGCATCTCCGGTGCCCAGGGGACTTTGTGTAGGTTGACCGGCGGAGGAGCTCTCCAGCGCAGCAAGCCAAGCTCGGTCCAGGTGGAAGCACGGAAATAGATTGGTGCTAGAGGAAGGGCGCTAAACCTTCATTCCGCTCTCTACTCTAAAAGGAGAGATTGATTGAGAAAAGCTATCAATGGTAAGGGGAAGAACGTGAAGTATCTTTGCCAGAGGGAGGCATTCTCCTCACCAGTTTGAAGCACCTCACGAGGAGGATGCCACGGTCACTGCCGCCAAGCCCACCATCACTCTAGGGCTGCAGCAGTCCAGATGCTGGTGAACCACATCAAAATGCTTACCTCAGCGGTCCAGCATTTTCAGGAAGCGGCCGACGACCGATGGTAGCCACCCGCGGGGTCCTGCATCAACCATCAACCGGTTGCTAGGGAGGCAGCTGCCAGAGGTGCCACCACCTCCTTCCCATGCCACTCCGGAGCCCCGAAAGTCTTTGGGGGCTCATGCTAGCGGGAAGAGGGCGAGGTCGACTTCCCCATCTTTCGTAGACTCTGCCCCTCTCGATGGTCGTCGCTTTGCTGAAGATCCACATGATTATGGCAGTAAGATCATGCGCATGGAAGAGCGCATGGCAGAGATTATCGAGCGCTAGGGTTTGGTGACATGCCAATCCGAAATGATGGCCCGTCATTCATGAGATTCTGGTCGGGCTTGAGCTGACCTCATAGACACTCGAGTCTCCACAATTGACATATGATAGTTCTCTAGTTGTACTGGCTTAACCATCCATGTAGACCAAAACTTTCTGCCATTACATGCATAATGGGCCATGCACATCATGGGTTGGAACCATCCTTTCCCTTTGGCGAACTCCATGAACCACTTCCATTAACTTTGATGACAGGAGTATTGACTTAATCAACTTCAGCATGCGATCACTCTGCTTCATCGAATTTAGTAAATTTTTAGTTAATAGGATTTCTGTTTATTTGTTGGATCTATTTTCGTTTTTGGTTACCCGTGTTCTTAGGAATATAGTTAGCTTCAGCTTTGCTAAAAAAAAATAAGGTCAAGTTCCAAAATAATAACGTTGATGCTTTAAGCTCCTTTTTTTTTGGTTGCTCTTCTATTTTTTTTTTCCTAAAAAAACTGTTCGTCCCCTGTAAATCTTCTTAGAGCCATTCAATTCTACAATTGGTATTAGAGCCGGACGATTGTGAGTGTTCAATACCAGGCGAGATGGGCGATTTTCAAGTTGTTGGTGGAATTAAGAGGCTCAACAATCAGAACTACAACTCTTGGTCTACCTGCTTGGTGTTTTACTTGCAAGGCCAGGATTTGTGAGAGGTTGTAAACAGAAATGAAGTGAGACAACCATAAGCTGAAGATGTGAACGAGATGCTACGGAAATGGAAGATCAAAGCGAGCAAAGCCATGTTCGTTTTAAAGATGACAGTTGAAGAGGATGTGCTGGAACATATTTGGGAGGCGAAAACTCCCAACGAAGCTTGGGATGCACTCGCCAAGCTGTTCTCCAAGAAGAATGATACGAAGCTCCAACACCTGGAAAGTGAACTACTGTCGATAGTGTAGCATGACATGACAATTCCACAGTATTTTCACAAAGTGAGGTCGTTATGTCGAGAAATCTCAGAGCTAGATTCTGAGGCTTCGATCGGGATACCAGGATGAAGTGGATCATCATCCATGGTTTGAAGCCAGACTTCAGGAGTTTCGTCGCTGTTATACAAGGATAGCCAATTCAGCCATCGCTTGTGGAATTTGAGAATTTGCTAGCCAGTCAGGAAGCCTTAGCTAAGCAAATAGGAGGAGTCTCATTAAAAGGTGAAGAAGAGGCACTCTATGCCAATAAAGGCAGAAGAAATTCTAAGCAGCATGTTGTCAAAGGATCCAAGAAGAATGACGACGAGGTGGGAAGTCATCAGGGCGAAGGGAGCTTTCGTGCAGGGGGCAGATTAAGGAATTATGGTAATGGTCAAAGGTTTGAAGGGAGATCTACAATTGCAAGAAGAAGGGTCATATGGAAAAGGATTGCTGGTCAAAGAAGAAGCGGGTAGAAAATAATGTTGCCACTTCAAAAAATGAAGATGAATGGGATATTGAGGCACTCTTTGCTGCAGATGAAGATGAGCAAGCCTTCACAGCAACGATAATCAATGAAGTCGATAATGAGAATGACTGGATTATTGACTCAGGCTGTTCAAATCATATGACCAAGGATAAGGAGAAGCTGCAAAACTTGTCACAGTACAAGGGAAACTAGGTGGTGGTAACAGCGAACAACTCAAAGTTGCCAATAGCTCACACTGGTAACACTATAGTGTCTCACCATTGCAGCAATATCGAGGTGCTGCTCCAAAATGTCTACCATGTTCTAGGGATGAAGAAAAACCTCCTCTCGGTGGCACAATTAACATCTTCTCGCCATGTTGTTGTGTTTGGTCCACAAGATGTCAAGGTATATCGGGATCTTCAGATTACTCAAGAAGCAATGATGAAGGGACGAAGATTGGAGTCAGTCTATGTGATGTTTGCTAAAACCGCATATGTAGACAGGACCAGGAGGAATGAGACGACAGATCTGTGGCATATGTGGCTAGGTCACGTTAGCTACTCCAAGCTAGATGTGATGATGAAGAAGGCGATGCTAAGGGGTCTCCCACAACTTGAAGTAAGAACCGACACAGTATGTGGAGGTTGCCAGTATGGAAAAGCACACCAGCTACCGTATGAAGTGTCTAACTTTAAAGCAAAAGAACCATTACAACTGATCCATTATGATGTGTTTGGACCAATCAAGCAAGCCTCCATTAGTGGAATGAAGTACATGGTGACCTTCATTAACAATTTCTCAAGGTATGTTTGGGTTTGCTGCATGAAGGAAAAATCTGAAACCTTTTCAAAGTTCAAATAGTTTAAGGAGGTAGCGAAGCAGAGACTGGAAGAAGTGTTTGCTGTCTACGTACAGATAATGGGGGAGAATACACCTCGAATGAGTTTTCAGATTTTCTTCAGAAGTGCAAAATTCGCCACCAATTCACATGTGCCAACACTCCACAGCAAAACGACGTGTCAGAAAGGAAGAACAGGCATCTGGCAGAAACATGTCGAAGTATGCTTCATGCGAAGAATGTTCTGGGATGTTTTTGGGCAGAGGCAATGAAGACTGCAGCCTTTGTGACCAACAGGCTGCCTCAACAAAGGTTATATTTTCTTTCGCCCTTTGAAAAATTATGGAACATGAAGCCTGCTGTCAGTCATTTTCATGTTTTTGGGAGTGTTTGCTATGTGTTTGTACCCGATCACTTATGCAGCAAGATGGAGAGAAAGGCTGTAAGGTGTATCTTTGTAGGGTATGACAGTCAGAGGAAAGGATGGCGATGCTATGATCCAACAACAGGGAAGTGTTACACATCCCGGAATGTGGTGTTTGATGAAGCCTCATCATGGTAGTCATTAGACAAGGAAGCACTATCCAACCCGAATGGCCTTAAGGAGGTATTGGAAACTACTCAAATTTAGTTAAGCTCAAAGGAAGCTGGAGGTGCAAATGGTAATGGAAATGTCGAAGAAGCTGCATCTCAAAATCCTTGGCAAACGGGTGTGTACTAGAGGTCAAGTGGACAAGATGAGCCAATAGAACCGGAAACACCAACTATACTAAGAAGATCAACCAGAGTTAGAAAGGTAAATCCCAAGTATGCCAATGTTGTCATAATAGAAGAAGCGAACACAAGGGAACCAGAAACATTTGAGGAAGCATCTCAGAATTCTAAATGGATCAAAGCTATGGAAGAGGAAATTGATGCACTAGAACGAAATCAGACCTGGGAGCTCATGTCAAAGCCAAGAAATGTGGAGCCCATTTCTTGAAAATGGGTGTATAAAATAAAGCATCACACAGATGGATCAATAGAGAGGCACAAGGCTCATCTGGTAGTTCAAGGATTCTCTCAACAATATGGATTAGACTATGATGAAATATTTAGTCCAGTTGCAAAGCTTACAACTATAAGGGTCCTACTAGCACTTGCAGCCAGTAAAAGTTGGAATTTATGGCAGATGGACATGAAAAATGCTTTCTTGCATGGGGAGCTAGATCGAGAGATCTACATGGATCAACCGACAGGTTTTCAGAGTTCAGATCATCCTGAGTATGTGTGTAAGCTTTGGAAAGCACTTTATGGGTTGAAACAGGCACCGAGAGCCTGATATGGGAAAATTGCTGAATTCCTTACTCATAGTGGTTATTCAGTGACATCTACAGATTCTAGTTTGTTTGTCAAAGCCAAAGAAGGAATGCTAGCTGTTGTGTTGGTGTATGTTGATGATTTGATCATCATAGGAGATTGTGAGGAAGAAATTCTCCGAACCAAAGAGAATCTATCAGTTTGGTTTTAGATGAAGGAACTTGGGTGGCTCAAACATTTTCTAGCTCTAGAAATTGATCATACTCAAGGAGGAATATTTCTTCATCAAAAGAAATATTTTAGAGATTTGCTGAAGAGGTTTGGAATGCTTAACTACAAGCCAATCTCAACACCAATGGAGCCAAATGCCAAGTTGAATTCTCTTGAAGGGGAAGATCTGAAAGATGCTACAATGTATCGGCAATTAATAGAAAGTCTCATTTATTTAAGTGTAATAAGACCAGATATCTCATTTACAGTTGGCGTAATGAGTCTTTTCATGCACAATCCAAAGAAGCCTCATCTGGAAGCAGCTCGGCGAGTTCTGAGGTATGTGAAGAGCACGCCTGATTATGGTATCTTGTACAAGAAAAGTTAAAATCACAGGCTGGTAGGGTACTGTGATGCTGATTATGCAGGTGATTGTGACACTCGACGATCAACTACCGAGTATGCTTTCATGTTTGGATCCGAAGTAGTCTCTTGCTGCAGTAAAAGACAACCAATGGTGTCTCTATCAACCACAGAAGTAGAGTATCGAGCTGCTGCGACAGCATCTCAAGAACTCACTTGGCTTAGGCAATTGCTGAAAGACTTGCATTAACCAGCAGAGCATAGTATCCCCATGTATTGTGACAACCTGTTGACAATACGGTTAGCAGAGAATCCAGTTTTTCATGCAAGAACTAAGCATGTAGAAGTGCATTATCATTTTATAAGGGAGAAAGTCTTGCAGGAAGAAATCGAGTTGAGATACATTAGAACAGAAAACCAAGCTGCAGATTTGTTTACAAAAAGCTTGGGTGGCAACAAGATTGAAGATCACTGTCATTAGCTCGATGTGGTGAAAAGAGTAGAAGCTGGTGTTGAAGGGGAGTATTGAACGAATCAACTCTAGCATGCGATTGCTCTGCTTCACCAAATTTAGCAAATTTTTAGTTAATAGGATTTCTGTTTGTTTATTGGATCTATTTTCATTTTTGGTTAGCTAACCCATGTTCTTAGGAATATAGTTAGCTTCAGCTTTGCTAAAAAAAAATAAGGTCAAGTTCCAAAATAATAAAGTTGATGCTATAAGCTTCTTTTTTCTGGTCGCTCCTCTGTTGTTTTTTTTTGTTTTTCCTTAAAAAAATGTTCGTCCCCTGTAAATCTTCTTAGAGCCATTCAGTTCTACAAGAAGGCCCATCCTTTAACCTACGAAAGAGAAGACATAAGGGACCTAGGTAAGCTTTTGTGATATCTCATTCCCCCCCACTTCCTTTATCTTTCATTGTGCTAGAAACTCTATCTAATTTTGTTGGCTCCACCTAGTGATTTTGATGAATAGCAAAATATTGAGTTCATATTGTATACTAATGAGGATTTCAAGTTATGAGTTTTCAGGAAGAAAGCAGCTCAAAATCTTAAAAACTTATGGTTTATGGCACATAATGGCACGGAGCATTTCTCACTAATCCGGACATCCTCTTCATTGAAAAAGGGCATCTAAATAATTAAATATTGTGTTTATGATTTTAAGAATTATATTTATGTTTTCGAGGAAATTTATACTTGAATTTGAGCTTTTTCAGTCTCAAGTGTCGACACCTGGAAAGTCAAGTGTCGACAATTCAGCATTTGGCACGGACAAAAATCCTTGGCACGCCAAGTGTCGACACCTAGAACCAAGTGTCGACACCAAGTGTTGAAAGGTTTCCAAGTATCGACTCAAGGCCTGAGAATTTCAAAAATACAAAACTTTGTCATTTGAGGATTTTTGTATCAAGTGTCGACACCTGTGCATCAAGTGTCGACACTTGAAAGTTCAAGTGTCGACACCCAGAGATCAAGTGTCGACACTTGATAGCCAAGTGTCGACACCTGACAATCAAGTGTCGACACTTGCAGCCTGACAGCTCTAACGGATATATTTTTCTGGCTTGTAGAAGTTGCTTTTCAAGCTCCAAACATCTATTTTCGAGGTTCCAACAGTCACAAACCATTTTTTGGAAGGTTCTTGGTGTATTTAACCTCCACCAACCTCATTTTAAAGACAAGGAAGTGTATTGAAGTGCATTCAAGTCTACTTAAAAGCCAAAAAGCCTATATTCTCTCAAATACTTCACATCAAAAGCCTCTTATAGTTTGATTCCTTGAAAAGCCTACAAGCTCATCCTTACTTCATTCCAAAAGAGGCACTTTGAAGGAGATTCCAAGGAAGAGTCAAGACAAAGCATCAACTTGAGCTTCAAAGATTCCATTCTACTCTTGAAGAGAGTTTGTTTTAGTTTTAAATTGTATATTTGTTTTTACATTGTGATTTGACCTTACTTTCAAGGGTGTCTTGAAAGAAGGTTATTGTGGTTTGCTGGTGAGCCAAAGGGATAAAACCAACTAGGGTTAACTTGTGAGCCCGAAAACAAAACAAGTGTTAAGGTTTGTTGGTAAGCCTAGGTGACAAAACCAACTTAGGTTTTGACTTATGAGTCTTGTGAAAAACAAGTCAACTGTAATCTTGTTTGGATTATAGTGAAATTCCCAAGGGTGGCTTGGGAAGTGGATGTAGGTGCTAGGTTTGCACCGAACCACTATAAATCTTGTGTTTATGTGTGATTGCTCTCTTCCTCTCTTGCTCTTTTGTTTATTGCTATTGCTTTGAATATCTTGCATTAAATTCATCATTTTTCACTAGCACCACTAGTCCCTCTCATTATTGTCTTAAATTTTTTTAAAAGATCCAATTCACCCCCCCTCTTGGGCTCCATTTCTCGGCAACAAATGGTATCAGAGCACCGGTACTCTCTTGTAGGTCCAAGGATCTTGAGTAAAAGATCATGGCAGCCCCAATAGGAATGAGTATTATTGAAGGTCAAGCTTCAAATCGTCCCCCACTTTTTAATGGCACAAATTAAAAAGTGGCACAAATTACACATACTGGAAGTCACGCATGCGCATATTTATTCAAGCTCTTGGTTATAATTTATGGAGGACAATTATAAAAGGTCCTCATCAGCATACGATGTTGATTAATGGCATTCTCACTCCAAAGTTGGAAGATGATTGGGATGAGAATGACATTAAGCAAATCTAGCTTAATGCTAAGGTTATGAATCTTTTATTCTGTTCTCTTGACCCAAGTGAATTTAATAGAATATCTAATTGTCTCTCCGCCAAGGAGATTTGGGATACACTTGAGGTTACCCATGAGGGTACACACCAAGTGAAAATCACCAAGGTCAACATGCTTATTCACACATATGAAATGTTTAAAATGGAACCTACTGAGTCTATTAGTGAGATGTACACTAGGTTCACAAATATTGTGAATGGCATGAGAAGCCTAGAAAAAATTATTTCTAACGGTGAACTTGTGAATAAACTTCTCAGGTCTCTACCAGCTTCATGGGATGCAAAAGTAATAGCGATTGAAGAAGCTAAGGATGTCAACATTCTCCCATTAGAACAACTGTTGGGTTCCCTAATGACCTATGAGCTCTCCCTCAAACAAAAGAATGGAGAGGTCGATAAAAAGAAGAAGGTAATCGCGTTCAAATCTACTGCGAGAGAGGAATCAAGCGAAGACTTCGAAGAAGATGATGAAGAAGATGAGACGGCTCTATTAGCAAGAAAATTCAGAAGGTTCATGAGGAAGAAAAAGTTTAACTACAAAAAGAAACCTTTGAAAGGTGAGCCGAGTAAAGAGAAGGACAAAGAAAAGGAGAAGGAGCAGCCTATTTGCTTTGAGTGCAAAAAACCCGGCCATTTCAAGGTAGACTACCCCTTGTTAAAGAAAAGCAGAAGAAAGCTGAGAAAGAAAGCCATGATGGCAACCTGGAGTGAAAGTGAAGACTCCAGTTCTGAGGAAGAACAGCAGGAGGTAGCAAACTTCTGTCTGATGGCCGATCATGATGAGGTATGCCTTGCAACCAACAAGAAAAGGATGTGGTACCTTGATAGCGGTTGCTCAAGGCATATGACAAGAGATGTGGAGCAGTTCTCATCACTCGTATATCAAAATGGTGGCAATGTAACTTTTGGTGATAATAGAAAGGGCAAAATTATCGGTATTGGTAAAGTCCATATCACCCCTACCTCTTATATTGATAATGTCTTATATGTTGATGGTTTGAAACATAACTTACTTAGCATTAGTCAGTTTTGTGACAAAAATTTTAAAGTTATTTTTGAATCTTCTTTTGCATTGTTTCTAGTCTAGATGACAATGGCATTATATTCATTGGTCATAGGCATGGCAATATTTATATGGTTGATCTTGATGATCATCCTATTCAAAAAGGTCAATGCCTAGTGGCAATGGAAGCCAAGATCGATGAAACTAGTTGGCTTTGGCATCATAGACTAGGACATGCAAGCATGCATTTAATTTCAAAACTTAGCAAAAAGAACTTGGTAAAAGATTTGCCTAAACTCAATTTTGAAAAAGACAAGATCTGTAGTGCATGTTAACATGGAAAACAAACCAAATCCTCTTTCAAACCAAAAGGAGTAATCTCTACATCTAGACCTTTGGAATTGCTTCACATGGACCTCTTTAGGCCAACTAGAACATTTAGTTTGGGAGGTAAGAAGTATGGTCTAGTCATTGTAGATGATTTCTCATGATTTACATGGATCATATTTTTAGCACATAAAGATGAAACTTTTTCTGAATTCATTAGATTTCATAAAAGAGTTTTAAATGAAAAAGGTATTTCAGTCATATCTTTGAGTAGTGATCATGGAACATTTTGTATTGAAAATGGAATTCATCATAATTTTTCTGCACCTAGGACACCTCAACAAAATGGGGTAATAGAAAGAAAAAATAGAACTCTTGAAGAAATGGCACGCACCATGCTCTGTGAAAATGATTTACCTAGATATTTTTAGGCAGAAGCCATAAATACTGCATGCTATATTTTAAATCGAGTTTTAATTCGACCGATTTTAAAGAAAACACCTTATGAGCTTTGGAAGGGTAGAAAACCCTCAATTCGTTATTTTCATATTTTGGATGCCGTTGTTTCATCTTAAACAATGGTAAAGATAATTTAAGTAAATTTGATGCCAAATCAGATGAGGGAGTCTTTCTACGCTACTCCACATCTAGTAAGGCATACAGGGTCTTCAACAGAAGAACACTTGTTGTTGAAGAATCCATACATGTGGTATTTGATGAAACTAACCAAAAATCTTCAAGAAAAGAAGATGTACTTTTTGATAAAACAGGTAGCAAGAAAACTGAAAAAATAAACAATAATGAAGGGCTTACCAAGGAACAGAATGATGATCAAAATACTGAAGGAGATCATGTACAAGGTGATGAAAATACATCAACTGTTGATCCATTACCAAAAGAATGGAGGTATGCTCATGGACACCCAAAAGAACTAATTATCGGTGATCCATCTAAAGGTATAAGTACTTGATCATCCCTTAGAAATATCTGTGATTACTTAGCTTTTGTATCTCAAATTGAACCTAAAACTATTGAGAAGGCTGAATGTGATAGTAATTGGATAAATGCTATGCAAGATAAACTTAACCAATTTAAAAGAAACAATGTTTGGACTTTAGTAGGTAGGCCATCAAACACTTCAATTATTGGTACAAAGTGGGTTTTTCGAAATAAACTTGATGAAAATGGAGTAGTTACTAGAAATAAGGCTAGACTAGTTGCCAAAGGATACAATCAGGAGGAAGGAATAGATTTTGATGAAACCTTTGCTCATGTGGCTAGACTTGAGGCAATTAGGCTATTGTTGGCTTTTGCTTGCTTCATGAATTTTAAATTGTATCAAATGGATGTTAAAAGTGCCTTTTTAAATGGTCTAATTGAAGAAGAAGTTTACGTTGAGCAACCCCCTGGTTTTGAAAATTCTGAATTTCCAAATCATGTTTACAAACTTCATAAAGCTTTGTATGGATTGAAATAAGCTCCAAAAGCTTGGTATAATTGTTTAAGCTCTTCTTTGCTCAAAAATGATTTTACTAGAGGTAATATAGATAAAACTTTATTTTTAAAGAAAAAGAATAATGATCTCTTAGTAGTACAAATCTATGTAGATGATATAATATTTGGTGCTACTAATGAATCTCTTTGTCAAGATTTTGCAAAGTTAATGCAGGGTGAGTTCGAGATGAGCATGATAGGAGAACTGAATTTTTTCCTCGGACTCCAAATAAAGCAAACCAAAGAGGGGATCTTCATCAACCAAACAAAATACACAAAAAAAATACTCAAGAAGTTTGGGATGGAGAATACTAAGCCTTTAGGTACCCCTATGAGCTCTACTTGTAGACTTGACAAGGATGAATCAGGTAAGTCTATAGACCAAAAATTATATCGTGGCATGATCGGTTCATTGTTATATCTTACTACCAGTAGGCCAGATATCATGTTTAGCATCTGTATGTGTACTAGATATCAGTCTAATCCTAAAGAGTCTCATCTTTTGGCTGTTAAATGCATACTTAGATATCTATCTGGTTCAATTAAAATTGGTTTATTGTACTCTAGAGATTCTTCATTTGAATTGATTGCTTATTCTGATACTGACTTTGCTGGGTGTAAACTTGATCGTAAAAGTACTAGTGGAACCTGTCAGTTTCTTGGAGTAAATTTGATCTCTTGGAGTAGCAAAAAACAAAACTCAGTTTCTTTATCTATGGCGGAAGTCAAATATATAGCAGCTGGAAGCTATTGTGCTCAAATCTTCTGGATCAAACAACAACTCAAAGATTTTGGCATTAAACTAACTAAGACACCCATAAAATGTGACAATACTAGTGCAATCAATTTATCTAAAAATCCTGTGCAACATTCAAGAAGTAAACACATTGAAATAAGACATCATTTCATAAGAGATTATGTACAAAACTCTAATATTATTCTTGATTTTGTATATACCGATGATCAGTTAACAGATGTGTTTACCAAGCCTTTGAGTGAGGATAGGTTCTGTCTAATTAGAAGAGAGTTAGGTGTCATTGATCCATTCTCCTAGAACTCTCGGTTTTAATTATACCTAAATCCTGGAGCTCAAAACCACTTGCTAAAAGTCCCAAAAATATGATTGAATTATTTTCTATTTTTTTCTAAAAATTTTTCGGATTTTCTCAAATTTTTGGCCAAGTGTCGACACTTGGAAATTGTCAAGTGTCGACACCTAACCAAGTGTCGACACTTGACAAATTCTAAGTGTCGACACATGAGAAACAGAAACAATTTTTTAAAAAGGGCTGACCGAGGGTTTTTGTCATTTTCTCCGCCTGTTGATTTCTTGCAACAGTGGTCCCCTCTGTCCAAATCCTTCCATTTATCCTTTAACCCATCATAAATCAGGTATTTCCCCCTTCTATTTTTACTTTATTTTTACTCTTTTTCGTTTTATTTTTGACGTTTTCAAATCGTGCAACCATGAATAGGGTTTTTCGGGTATTTTTCAAGATTCTAACTGGATTTTCATATGTTTTAGTGGATTTCTAAAATTCCATTTGAGGGAATAGTGATTTAAAGGTATTTTTCTCGGATTTCCCATATTTTTTGATCGTTTTCACCCTTATTTCACCTATTTTTCCGAAAAATACTGTTTTATTAATTTTGGCCGAAATAATTTGGGTTTTCATCTAAATTAAGTATGCTAAATCCATTTATTGTTGTTTTGGAAAGGTTTTTCATAATGTTCTTACGACATTTTCACCACTTTGCCAAAACCCTAAGTGATTTAGACCCAAATTCCATGGGTTTTGATTTTTTGGCCTTACAAAAGATATTTTCCCAAAATTCAAATGTGTTTTGATGAACAAAAATATTTTCTATAATTATATGTTCGGAATATTGTGATTTAATCAAAGTATAAGTTGTAAAAATCTCACCTTTAAACTGATTGACAGTTCTTCAAACGTTGTTTAAGGTATTTTACAACCCAAAATTGGTTTAATTTTGGCTTTCAAAACCTATATAAGAAATGAAACTCTCCTTATCTCAGCCTATAGCCACTCCCATAGTTCTAAACCTATCTTCCTTCTTTCCTGGTCAGCTTGCTGTAATGGGTCCCAGGAAGAGACTTGCAGTTAGGGAGAGGCCTAGTCGTGGTGTAGAGAGGAGGTCGAAGGCCAGATTTGACCAGGCTAGCAGCTCAGCCACACCGAGTTCCCCCCTACAGAAAGGATGGCAGGGAAGTTAGTAGCCTCTGGGAGGAGAGTCGACCTGGAGTGTTTTGACAGGCACCATTTCAGTATTCGACAGGTGCTCACTGATGCAGGATTAGTACCATTCTGTACTATACAGGAGAGGTACTATCCTCACCTAGTGAGAGAGTTCTATGGTGCGCTAGATTGTCGACGACTTCTGTGGACTACGACAGTCAGAGGCATTCAGATTTCACTGATAGATGAGCTTTTGGGCAGAGTATGGGAGATCCCCCGTAGGGGAGTCTGTGTCTTTTTGGTAGATGACAGAGAGGCTGCCTTTAGGTGTATTCTTGAGAGGAAGGATGTTCGTGGTATATCCGTAGTTACCGCGAACCAGTTATCTTTGGAGATGCGCCTATTGCACCACATCACAGCACGCATACTTCTACCGAAGACTGGGAGATTTGACTTCATCATTGAGAGGGAGTTGATGGTGATGACGAGTCTGATTGAGAGGAGATAGATTGATCTTCCTTCGTTGATGCTAGTTCAGATGCATGATGCTACAACTCAGCGTCGTCACTGTTTACCTTACGGCATGGCACTGACCAGATTATTCAGAGCATGTGGAGTATCACTGGAGGGGGAGATCCCCAAGGAGATACTACACACAGATGTGTATGACGAGAGATCATTGCACCGTATGGGATACAGATTAGTTGGAGGTCAATGGGTACACAGAGAGCTGGCCAGGAGCCAGATGAGGAGGACGAGATTCGAGAGGCAGATGCTAGACCATATGAGCCAGCAGTTTTTCCTCCCATTGATATCCCATCGACATAGGCAGAGCATTCGACTCCTGATACTTCAGCTCCTCCGCCACCTTCTACTGGACTATCTTTTGAGGAGCATGCCAGAGAGCAGTTCACTAAGATCAGGGGTGAGGTGACTCAGCTACGTAGCGAGGTTGAGCTTCTTCGAGCACATATTACCTCGAAGCATGCTGAGATTCGTAGATCTATGGAGGAGGGATTCTCTCGTATTGAAGATCTGTTGAGATCCCTTATACCTCCTGCAGCCCCTGCAGTTGTACCATCTGATGATGATGATGATGATGATGGTGATGATGATAGTGGTGATCACCAGAGCGACCATGCTGATTCTGCTGAGGGTGGTGATCGGGCAAACGACAGAGCTACAGAGGTTGTGGGCCGTGACAGTGACAGTGATGACAGTGCTGATGATTATGAGGTGGTCAGTCACGATCCTCCCACTACTCCAGCTACTCCTACTGCCTTGGTTGATTCCACACCGGACCTTGTTACACCAGCTGATCTTCTTTCCCCCCCTTCCACTAGATTATCTAGGGTTGTACCCGCCTTTGGTCCTTCTGGCCGCACTAGGAGTCGTCGAGCTTTAGCACCTCCTAGGGCCTTAGCCACTAGATCAAGGATCTGTGCCCCATTCAGTCTTGAGATTCCATCTGATGAGGATTAGCCTCACAAATGTCTGTTATAGTTCATATGTTGTATGTTTCAGTTCTGATGATATTTGTATGACTCTGATGATATCTGTATGTTTCAGTTCTTGCTGATGACTCAGCAAATTTTTATACTGAAAACTTGTCTATTATATATATTTCAGTTCAGTGCTCATTATTTGTGTTTGATTGGTTCAATTTACCTTCTTTAGCTCTGATACTCTTTTATCTTGGTATATCTTTAGCTTTGATACTCTTTTATCTTGGTATATTTTTGGCTCTGATACCTATCTTATTTTCTCTACCATCTTTTTGTCTCCATGCTCATTGTGAGGGGGAGGTTATTCCCCTTTCTAATGATTTACAAAAAGGGGGAGAATAGTATTGATTGTGTTGATGCATATGTGAGAATCTTTGAAATTTATTTTAAGAAATATCTAATTAAGTGGGAGATTGATTCTTCCTAACTATGAAGTTTTTGCCTCTCTTATGGACTTAAATTCATATTCATAAATGATAATAGTTTAAAGTTTGAAATTTATTGCTATTTACTCAAGGTTTTGTCATCATCAAAAAGGGGGAGATTGTTGGCTCCACCCAGTGATTTTGATGAATAACAAAACATTGAGTGCATATTGTATACTAATGAGGATTTCAAGTTATGAGTTTCAGGAAGAAAGCACCTCAAAAACTCAAAAACTTATGGTTCATGGCACGTAATGGCACGAAGCATTTCTCACTAATCCGGACATCCTCTTCATCGAAAAAGGGCATCTAAATGATTAAATATTATGTGTTTATGATTTCAAGAATTATATTTATGTTTTCAAGGAAATTTATACTTGAATCTGAGCTTTTTCAGTCTCAAGTGTCGATACCTGGAAAGTCAAGTGTCGACACTTTAGCATTTGGCATGGACAAAAATCCTTGGCACATCAAGTGTCGACACCTAGAACCAAGTGTCGACACCAAGTGTCGACACTTAGGTTTCCAAGTATCGACTCAAGGCCTGAGAATTTTGAAAATACAGAACTTTATCATTTGAGGATTTTTGTATCAAGTGTCGACACTTGTGCATCAAGTGTCGACAACTGTGCATCAAGTGTCGACACCCAGAGATCAAGTGTCGACACTTGACAGCCAAGTGTCGACACCTGACAGCCAAGTGTCGACACCTGACAGCCAAGTGTCGACACTTGCAGCCTGACAGCTCTAACGGATATATTTTTCTGGCTTGCAGAAGTTGCTTTTCAAGCTCCAAACGGCTATTTCCGAGGTTCCAACGGTCACAAACCATTTTTTAGAAGGTTCTTGGTGTATTTAACCTCCACCAACCTCATTTTAAAAACAAGGAAGTGTATTGAAGTGCATTCAAGTCTACTCAAAAGCCAAAAAGCCTATATTCTCTCAAATACTTCACATCAAAAGCCTCTTATAGTTTGATTCCTTGAAAAGCCTACAAGCTCATCCTTACTTCATTCCAAAAAAGGCACTTTGAAGGAGATTCCAAGGAAGAGTCTAGACAAAGCATCAACTTGAGCTTCAAAGATTCCATTCTATTCTTGAAGAGAGTTTGTTTTAGTTTTAAATTATATATCTGTTTTTACATTGTGATTTGACCTTGCTTTCAAGGGTGTCTTGAAAGAAGGTTATTGTGGTTTGTTGGTGAGCCAAAGGGATAAAACCAACTAGGATTAACTTGTGAGCCCGAAGACAAAACAAGTGTTAAGATTTGTTGGTAAGCCTAGGTGACAAAACCAACTTAGGTTTTGACTTGTGAGCCTTGTGAAAAACAAGTCAACTGTAATCTTGTTTGGATTATAATGAAATTTCCAAGGGTGGCTTGGGGAGTGGATGTAGGTGCTAGGTTTGCACCGAACCACTATAAACCTTGTGTTTGTGTGTGATTGCTCTCTTCCTCTCTTGCTCTTTTGTTTATTGCTATTGCTTTGAATATCTTGCATTAAATTCATCATTTTTCACTAGCACCACTAGTCCCTCTCATTATTGTTTTAAATTTTTTTAAAAGACCAAATTCACCCCCCTCTTGGGCTCCATTTCTGGGCAACAAATTTGACTATCACAGGATACCCCACGGGACATACCTTGACAAGTAGACTTCTTTTATAGGATTTTAGAGCTCTTCCCAGCCAATCATCCTAGAGTTTTTGAATAACAAATTGATGTTAGAGAAAGGGTGTTCCCATTTTGGAAGGGAAAGTGCCACTAGTACTATAAAAGACCAGAACTATTCCTCCACCTCTTGCCGACAAGCATCCCCTTGCTAAAACGGCTGGTTTGCTCATCTTGATGAGCCGAGACACCGTAGCCTACCACGGGGGGAAAGATGTCGATCTCAACAGGAAGCTTTAGGAGATCAACTATCAGATTGAGGCCCTCCAAGAAAGGAACCAGTAGTTTTCAGTTTCAATTCCTATCCCATTCTCTTGATGGATTTTAGAGGAGCAAATTCCAAGTCAATTCAAAATGTCATAGTTGAAAAATTATGATGGTACCACTAAACTGATTGACTATTTGGAGAGCTTTAGAAGTCTCATGATAGTCTAGAGGGCATCTGACACCCTCCTTTGTCTTACCTTTCTAACCACTCTTAGGAAGGTTGCTCAGGTGTGGTATTCTGGCCTCTGCCCAAGAAGAATTAACTCCTTCGACCAATTGGGGACATTATTCCTTTCCGACCACTTTAGCAAGCAACCATCCACTTAATTTTCTTGTAATCTAGGAGCCTTTGGCCTACAATGAGGTATTGGTTGGCCTAGGCTAATTGCACTTCGAGCAGTGGTCTCCATATAACACTTGCTCATCCATTTTCCAACTAGAAATGGGATTGATGAAGTTCGAGTGGATTAGATATCGGTAAGGTAGTGCTTCATGGCCATCATCAAAGCAAAAAGGCCATCTAATCCAAAAGGATTATCAAACTCGATGTAGACCATTTTTCCTACTATGAGAATTCGATGTGGATTATGTTAATCAGCATCTAATTCTATCATCTTTTTTTTTTCTCTTGAGAGATTTGAGTATAGTAGGTTGATAAAAAAATTTCTTCTCCCCAATCAAATCATCATTAAAAGGTATCCCTAGTTGAAGAGTTTAACCTCTGAGATGAGCTCACGAAAGCACATGCAAGACTAGTGGAACAACACCTTCCCATCTAGCTAAAGGAGGATGAATTGGATCAAACTATTTAAAACGGTGCCATGCTAAGCACTAATCTTCAAGGATGATTTGATTGACTTCCTTCAAGCCAATTTGCATATCTTCATGTAGCATCCGATATGCCAAATGTTCCTTCCAATGTTATTATCCATAGATTGAATATGGATCTGGAGTACCAACTCATTTAGCAAAAGAAGAGAAACTTTGTCTCAAAAGAACAATAAGCAATAGACGAGAAGGTCGACAAGTTGCTAAAGGTGGATTTTATTTAAAAGTCAATTATCCAGAGTGGTTAGCTAATGTAATCATGGTGAAAAAGGCCAATAAAAAATAGAGTATTTGTATTGACTATACTAACCTCAAGAAGGCAGGTCCTAAAAATAGCTTCCCGTCGTCAATGATGAATTAACTTATGGATGCTACCTCGAGCCATAAATTATTAAGCTTCATGGATGGCTTCTTGGAATACAACCAAATTCATATGGCTTCTAAGGATGAGGAGGAAATGTTATTCATCATTAAGAAATGTTTATACTATTATAAAATTCCTTTTGGACTAAAAAATGTTGGTACAAGCTATCAACACCTAGTTAACAAGGTATTTAAGGATTAGCTCGACCGAAACATGAAAGTTTACATGGATGATAGGCTAGTGAAGAGCATGAAAGCTAATCATCATGTCATCGACATTGAAGAAGCCTTAAATGCCTTACAATTGAGTTGGATGAAGCTCAATCCAAACAAGTATGCCTTCGGAGTAACCTTGAAAAAGTTTCTAGAATTTATGGTGACTTAACGAGGCATAGAGGACAACCCAGAGAAGATCCGAGCTATCTTAAAGATGCAACACTCAAGGACAATGAGGGTGGTGTAACTTCTATCTGGTGGGGTGGCCACTCTTAGCCACTTCATTTCAAAGTCAACTGAGAGATCCTTCCCTTTTGGTTGGTCAGATGAGTGCTGAGTAACATTTGAAGAGCTTAAGAAATATCTCATGACGCCCCCTATCGCTATCCAAATTGACTATAGGTGAGACCTTATATATATACTTATTGGTCTGTCTTTTGGCTGTTAGCTTAATTTTGGTCTGAGAAAAAGCCAAGTCTAGAAGCCTATTTATTATACAACCAAGATCCTATAAGATGTTGAAATAAGAAACCAAAAGATCAAGAAGATTGTGTTTGCACTTATCACATCAACATGATGGCTCTGAACCTATTTTTAGGCTTAACTGGTCACCATCCTTATTGACCAACCACTCAAACAAATCTTGTAGAAGCCCAATGCCTTGGGAAGGATGGTGAAGTGGGCGATTGAGCTCAAAGAATTTAATCTAGATAATCATCCTCTTTTGGCGATGAAAGCTCAAGTTATAGCCAACTTCCTTATTGAATGCACCGTCCTCATTGAAGAATCAACCATGGAATCTATTGAAGACAAATCAATCAAGGACCATTGGGTGCTTCTTGTTAATAGATTTCTAAGTCATTTGGTAGTGGGGCAGTTCTTATACTTGCCAGTATGAATGAGATCATGGCTAAGCATGCCCTTCGATTTAGCTTTAAGACATCCAATAATGAAGATGAATATGAAGCCTTGATTCCTAGTCTCAACATTGCTAGAGAGCTCAAATTGAGAGACTACAAGTCTTCACGGACTCACAACTTGTGGTGGGACAAGTTTGAGAAGAATGCAAAGCCTATAGAGAAAATATGTGAAATACCTTCAAAGGCTAGAAAGATGTTGCAACGGGCTTCAAGTACCTTGAAGTGACAGCATAGATCATGGTTGGAGAACTTTTGAGCTGATGCTCTATTGGGTAGTGGAGATTAATCCACTCAGTTGGCTGAACACAATCAAGATTCAAAGGATCCAAAAAGGAACCCAAAAGAGGCCTAGACCCAGTCCAAAACCTAGCCAGTCCATTGTGGACTAACCTGTCAGTCTATAGACTTTGGCATGGTCCATGAAGGGGCTTTGGTGCAGTCATTTTCCTATGAATACAAATTAAAATTATTTTGGTCTGAGTTTTGAGTTTTTCTCCGATTGGAGTGGGTGTGACACCCAGGTTCCCTATTCTTAAGTGCAAGCCCTAATCCCCAGGTGACTTCTATGCTCACCAGCGATCCCCCGCTTACCTGTTTCACATCAGTTTGGTATTAGAGCAGGTTTAGGATAGTTTTTTATCTGCTTTGCATTCACAAACCCTAATTTCAATATCCTGTCCACTGCATTAGGTGTCTAGGTTTTATCTGATTTCAATATCTTAAACATTTTATTTTTCTATGAAATCTGCATTGCATGTCCTCTGTTCTGTTCTAATAATTATCAAAATTTTTAATTAATTTTACTAAAATCCTAATTCTCTAAAATCCAGCATATTAGAAACCCTAATAGAATCCTGATAATTTCTACAGCAGTTAAAAACCCTAGGATTTTCATCATCATATGATTTTTGTTCTACATGAAATTTGGTAAGTTTCATCATCATCATCCATACTCTATTATAGATTTTTTTTGATTTTTTTATGCATCGGGATCTATGTCAAATTCTGCATCATCTGAACCCTAAATTTTCTGATTTCTGCTATATTCTGCATCTTGACTCAACCTAACCTAATCAACTACCAAACCCCCAATCCCAAGCCAAACTTTGTTTGATAACCCCAGTTAACTTAAACCTAACTTGACACATCATAAATCATTAAAAGAATATTTTATTTTCTGATTGTTTTAGATTGCATCAGGGCCATTGATTGCCATCATTCTTAACCAATCTTAAGGGCAACTCTCGATCTCAGATCAGGGCAGGATATCATCACCTGTCCTAGGCCGAAAACAACCATCGTCATACTAATCCAAGCCTAATCAAAATCAATTAGACCTAATTTGCCCTAGTGGGCCCGACCTGTGTGGGCCAACTAGTGCATTTAATCCTTTAGCTATTACTGAAAGCTGGTGTCTAAGGCTGGGGGTCCAGAGTCAAACGACCTAAGTGGTGTTGTGGTTTTTAATTAGGTCTCTACGAAAGCAGGGGAGGCCTCCCACACTCCCACCTCCTACTTGGCCAGTGGAAAGATTAGCTATTGAGTTAAGTGTAAGTTGAGCTGACCCACCTAGTTTTGGCTCTAGGTCTAGGAAACTCTAGATTATACTAGCTTTTCTTTCTTTTTTGCATGCTTGGTTGCATCATTTCATTTTGATTGTTGATTGTTGCATGATCACTAGATTAGGAACCCAATACCAGAAGTCTAAACCCCAACCCAGTTCAACCATGGAGTCCAATCTTGAAGCACTCATAAGAACCATGAATGAACAATTGAACCATAAACTTGACCAAACCAATACCCAAATGACCCAATTGACCTAATCCCAAAACCAATTGACCCAATCCCAAAACCAAATAAACCATAGATTCGACCAAATAGACCAAAGATTTGACCAAATAACCCAAACCAATAACCAGGCAACCCATAGGATTGACCGATTAACTGATATATTAGACCAGGTAGAAAATAGATTAGGGACCATAGAACGCTCCCAGGGGTCTAATGCTGAACCTGAACTAGACCCATCCTGTTCTACCTCTCAAAACCCTAGGGGAGCCCAAAATCCAGACCACTTTATGGAGCCTAACCCTAGGAGAACTTATACTCAAGAACCATTTGTAGAGCCTAATCATAGGGGAGTTCAACCTCAGGAACCATACCAAGAGCCTAACCATCGGAGAGTCCAGAACCCTGACCCTATCCAAGAACCCAACTGTAGAAGGCCCCAACATGAAGTCCATGATGAAGATGAAGATGAAAGGGCCATGAGAAATATTAGGGTAGAAGCACCCATCTTTGATGGAAGTCTTGAACCAAAGGTTTATGTAGATTGGGTAGGATATATGGATTCTTATTTTGAATGGTATGAATTGAGTGAAGGGATGAAATATAAATTCGTCAAGATGAAGTTGATTCATCAAGCTAGATTACATTGGGCTAATCTTGAGCGTACTAGGAGACAACGAGCCCTTCCATCTATAACTACTTGGCAAGAGATGAAATTGCAACTCAAAGAGAAATACCTACCAGAATCCTACAATCAGCAGCTCTTAGACCAATGGAACAAAATTCATCAAGGGAATAAGTCAGTGTCAGATTATATTACTGAATTTGATGAGTTTGCTGTTAGGTGTAGTGTAACCAAGTCCTTAGACCGAACCCTATCCAGGTTTAGAATTGGATTGCATGAGGACATTAAAAGGGAACTATACATGAGAGAGGTCCATGATTTGGAACAAGCCTATTAAATAGCTAGACATTATGAACAATTCCAAAGATGACCTACCTATCATAAATCTGAACCTGTTAGGAACAATACCAAATTCCCTAGATCAAACCCAAACCAGGTATACCAGGGTAGACCAAATCCTAACCCCAACCCAGGTCGATTTAACTCCAACCCAGTTAGGCCAAATCGTAACCCAATCCAACCAACCCTAATCCAACCCGATTCAATCCCAACTCAAACCATCCCAACCCTAACCCATCTCGACCTAACTCGAGTCTGAGTCCATCTAGTTCAAGTAATCTGCACCTGTTAGGATCGACAAGGGTAAGGAACCCATGTTTCAGAAAGCCCCAGCCCCAATGCTTGTTTTCGGTGTAATGAGGTAGGTCATTATGCTAGTCAGTGTCCCACCAGGTCATTACACATAGAGAAGCTTGAAGAACAAGAGACTGAACCCAATGTCGATGACCTAGAAGAAAAAGTTTATGAGGCTGAACCAGACTTGATAGAGGAATATGAAGGAGATGAGGAGGAATTTGATCAAGTAGGGATAATTAGATGTAATTTAACCCAAACCTAACCTGAGGAAGATTGGCGTAGGACTAACATCCTACAGACTTTTGTTAAGTTTGGGAATAAAGTATGTAAGACTATAATTGATAGTGGTAGTTGTGTCAATGCCATTGCTACTGAGACAGCTAAATCTTTAGGCTTGATCCTAGTTCCACATCCCGACTCCTATAAAGTATCATGGGTAGATTCTACCTCTATGCCAATCAAGTCTAGGTGCCAAATCTTAATTAAATTATAATCATATGAAGAAGAGATTTGGTGTGATATCCTTCCCATGAAGGTTAGTAGTGTCATTCTAGGTCGACCATGGCTATATGATCATGATGCTGCCCTATCTGGTCGAACCAACACCTGTACCTTTTATCACCATGGAAAAAGATTTGTGATTTACCCCACTCAGCCTAGGAGTCCAAGAAATTCTAGTAGCCTTAAAGCAAAACCAGGAGTTAATCTGATTAAGGCTAAAGAATTAAAGGTAGACCCTTCTAAACCCACTAAGGAATTCATGAGAATTGATCCTGAACCCACTTTAATAATTGAAGAAGTAATAAAGCCAGGATCAGATTTTATGGGTGAAAATAATAATTTACAAGAGTTGTTCATAGAGGAAGCCCCAGATCAAATCCCTGAAGAACAACCAAAAAAAATAGGTGTATGTAATGAAACAACATCTGAATGTGAGTCCACAAATTCAATATATATGCCTGCACCTACACTAGCCTCTGCACAGCATATGCATCATGAAATTAGTCAAGAGCTGAACCTAAGTAATGAACTATATAAGAACTTGGCTAATTCTCGAAAGAGAGCTAAAGAATTTTCTGCAGGAGATTTTGTGATGATCATGCTTAGGCCTGAACGGTTCCCTCTAGGGACCGTAAAGAAACTTCATGCTCGCAAAGCTGGCCCGTTTAAGATAATAAAGAGAGTTGGACCCAATGCCTATGTGCTTGAGTTACCACCCGACTTAGGCATTAGTTCCACCTTCAACATCTCAGATCTTGTAGAGTATAGTGATCTAGCAGAGATACCCAGTAAGCCCTTTGAGCCACTCCCTTTCTTTGTGAGTGAACCCACCCCAGAGTGTCCACAGACAATTTGGCCTTTTAGTGAGGAAAAGATTGAGAGAATCTTGGATGATCAAGCTACCAGTACCCAATATAGAGGCTATCAGAGATATTTGGTCCGATGGCAAGGTCGGCTAGAATCTGAGGACTCGTGGATCACCTGTGAGGATCTGCAGTGCCTCAACCCAAACATACTCGAGCACTATAAGAGCCAAGTTATCCCACACTAGACGGGGTCGAGTTCCTCCTGCCCCAGGAGAATTGGTGGGGGCACCAGGATTAGACACAGATTACTGGACCTTTGATGCAGAACAAATAAAGGAATGCGATGCGGAAGTAAATTAAGATTAACTAATTTTTTTGTTGTTTTTATATGTTTGTAGAAGTTGGCTTCAAATCAAAGAAAAGTTAACCTAACATTGAAAGATACTAATATGATAATTGAAAGCATAATTTTAAGGAAACTAAATTATCAGAGTAGTTCAGAAGCAACGGATCGCTGGGGGTTGAGAAACTCCCAGACCTAGGGTTTCGCTCCGAACTTTCAAAAGAACAGAAATAACGAGAAGAGATGGTTTATCTAACCAGACAATGATCTTCACAGATTTTGGTGGAAGAACTCTCCCGAGCAGATTGTTGGATCTTCGGATTCAGATTTCTTCGCAATGGATCCTCCAGTACTGGTCCTTTGGCGGGTTGGCTTCTCCTGAACTCAAGATCTGGAAGAGAAGAAAAACAATTGATGGAATCAGAGAGTCAAGGGAAGAATTTACCAGGTTGATGAACTTGAAGATTGAAATTGCTGAAAACTAGATTCTCCTGGAAGCTGATGTGATTTTCCTTGGAACTTGCTCTGGATCTGAAGTAGCCGAACTGGATCTGGATGAAGGTGGACGGCCTGGACTTGTAGAGAGAGAGAGGCCGTGGGAGATGGATGGAGCTAGGATTTGATGGATTGAAAATAATGAAGGGTGGCTAGGGTTTTGGGTTTTTAAGTGGCTAACCTAGGGTTTTGGATAAAGATGGAGATCTCTCACCTCCTCAAGGCTCCAATGGAACCCGGATTACCCCCTCACGGAGCTCAACACTTAGAATAGTGCGGAAGAAGAGAAACCTAGGTCACTCAACACAAGAGAATAGCAAAAAAATAATTTTCTTCATTTTTTTTTTTTCAAAGTTACAAAGAGAGGTCTATTATATAGATCTAAAATTTTCTTCTAGCTTGTACAAATTCCCATGTGGGACTAAACTCTTCCAACCTCTAGATTAGGTAGAAAACCCCCTCTCTTGGTCGACCAAGACTTCAAAAAAATTGGGACGGCCATAAAGGAATTTTTTTTGGAATTTTTATGGCGCCTCCTTTGGAGTTGGATTTGGATTTGGAGTCCTCCTCTTCTTATGGCATTTCTTCTTTTCTTCCACTCCAAGTTAAGCTCTTTGATTTTGATTTGAACTTCAATTTGATGTCCTTCTTTGATTTCTTCTCCAAGAGAAGTTTTCTTCCTTCTTTGTTTAGGTAAAATAGGCAGGTATGGGCGCCTCCTTTAAATTAGCTTCCAATTTGATTTTTTCTTCTTTGGGTGTGGGGACCATGACACTGGGATGCCTCTGTGGCGCCTCCTGGACTCTGGCATGTGCTCGGAGTGTGGCTGGGCGTGTGGCTTGGAGTGTGGCCTCCACTTGCTTGAACCTTGATTTGATTGAAAGACAAATGTGGCACCATTTTGGACCAAATTGAAACCACATCGGGACTTGCACCGAGTCAACATGACTCAACAAAATTTAAATGGTGACTCAAGAAATAAATAAAAATAAATAAACTGGTTGACCAGGTCAACCTTTATTACAAACCCTAATTTCTCGGGCAATGTCAATCAGAGATCCAGATGGAGCTCTGAAGTCTTCTTCTGAGTCTGGTGCCCGCACCAATTCTCCCGGGGTGGGAGGAACTCGACCCTGTCGAGTAAGGCTCAAGTTGGCTCTGGTATCTCTCCAAGAGGTCTGGGTCGAATTCTTGTAATTCTTCTCGGGAGATCCAAGAGTCATCAGAATCTGGCCTTCCTTGCCAGCGGACCAGGTACCTTTGGTATCCTCGATTACGAGTAGAGATAACCTGATCATCCAGGATCTTTTCAATCTGCTCTTTCCTCACAGGCCAGTTTGTTGGTGGACACACAGGGTCGGGATCACTCTCAATGATTGGGTTAGGCTCAAAAGGCTCACTAGGAATCACAGCTGGCTCCCTGTACTCTACTAAGTCTGTAATGTTGAAAGTAGAGCTAATGCCTAGTTCTGGAGGCAACTCGAGCACATAGGCATTGGATCCTACTCTCTTTACCACTCTAAATGGTCCAGCTCCCCTAGCATGTAACTTTCTAATGGTTCCAGGAGGAAACCGTTCAGGCCTTAACCTAATCATCACATAGTCTCCCTCAACAAAAGATTTGACTCGCCTTTGAGTATCAGCCAACTTCTTATAAGTTTCATTACTTAAATTTATTTTGGCATGAATTTCTTTATGCAAGTCTTTTACATGCTGTGCAAAATTCTCAGCAGATTCGGAGACTCGAGTGTGGACAGGTAAAGGGACTAGGTCAAGAGGTGTGTGAGGTTTGTACCCATGTACAATTTCAAATGGACTCTTACCCGTAGACCTATTGACCGAGTCATTGTACGCAAATTCTGCCCTTGGTAGGTATAAATCCCAATTTCTGGTGTTTTCACCAACAAGACATCTCAGCAGATTTCCTAGGCTACGGTTCACTACTTCAGTTTGGCCATCAGTTTGGGGATGATAGGCAGTTGAAAACTTAAGTTTTGTCCCTAACTTATGCCAAAGGGTCTTCCAAAAGTAACTGGTGAACCGGACATCCCTATCTGAAACGATTGTCTTAGGTAGGCCATGGAGTCTAACTATCTCATTGAAGAAAAGTGTGGCTACCTTAGACGCATCAAAGGTTTGGGAACAAGGCAAGAAGTGGGCCATTTTAGAGAATCGGTCGACTACGACACAGATAGAATCATGTCTCCTCTAGGTCTTAGGTAAACCTAACACAAAATCCATACTCACATCTTGCCAAGGACGATCTGGGATAGGGAGTGGGGTATAAAGGCCAGTGTTTTGTTTTCGCTGTTTGGCAACAGCGCAGGTTCGACATCTAGCTACAATATTAGCTACATCCCTTTTCAAGCTAGGCCAGAAAAAGTGGTCTTCAATAGCTAGAATGGTCTTGTCTTTTCCAAAATGGCCGGCTAAACCTCCAGCATGGATTTCCCAAATCAAAAATTTCCTAAGAGAAGTTCTAGGGATGCAAAGCCTATTTTTGAAGAACAAAAAACCATCTACAAGGGTATAATCCTGGTGATTACTAGATGGTCCTTGAACTAGATCCTGATACACAGTTGTGAAATCCGGACAAGACTCATATTCCTCTTTGATTTGCGAAAACACTATGACCTCAGTTCTAACAGAAGTTAATAACAGGGATCGGCGACTAAGGGCATCAGCTACCTTATTCTCAACTCCAGCCTTATGTTTCAGGACAAAAGTATAGGACTGGATATATTCTACCCACTTAGCATGCCTAGGGTTAAGCTTCTTTTGGGAGTTCAGAAATCTAAGAGCCTCATGGTCCGAAAATAGTACAAATTCCTGCGGTAGCAAATAATGTCTCCAGTAACGCAAAGCTTGCACCACCGCATAAAATTCCTTATCATAGGTAGAATACCTAAGCTTAGCATCATTAAGTTTTTCACTAAAGAATGCTATGGGATGATTCTCTTGGCTTAGGACTCCACCTATTCCTATACCTGAAGCATCACAGGCAACCTCAAATACTTTAGAAAAATCGGGTAATCTCAGAATGGGTGCCTGGGTCATTTTCTCCTTAAGATCTAGGAAGGCTTTATGGGCTGACTTAGTCCAATGAAATTCTCCCTTCCTAATACAATCAGTGATAGGAGCAGCTAAAGTACTAAACCCCTTGATGAATCGCCTATAGAAGGTAGCCAAGCCGTGGAAACTTCTAACTTCATGCACATTGGTTGGCTCTGGCCAGTCTACTATGGACCTAATCTTCTCAGGATCGGCTGCCACGCCGTCAGGGGTTACTACAAAACCAAGAAAGATAACTCTACTAGTCATGAATTCACACTTCTTAAGATTACCGTAGAGTCTCTCATTCCTCAAAACTTGGCAGACTGCTCTAAGGTGGCCTAGGTGATCTGCTGGGGTCTTACTATAGATCAGGATGTCATCAAAATAGACCACCACAAATTTTCCTATGAAAGCTCTAAGTACCTGGGTCATAATTCTCATGAAGGTACTAGGGGCATTGGACAACCCAAAAGGCATAACAACCCATTCATAAAGACCATCCTTAGTTTTGAAAGCAGTTTTCCATTCATCCCCGGGTCTAATCCTAACCTGATGATAGCCGCTTTTGAGATCAATCTTAGAAAAAACCATTGCACCAGCCATCATATCAAGCATGTCATCTAATCTAGGGATGGGAAACCTATATTTGATTGTAATTTTATTGATGGCATGACTGTCAACACACATCCTCCACGTGCCATCTTTCTTTGGGGTCAGTAAGGCTGGGACTGCACAAGGGCTAAGACTTTCTCTAATAAACCCCTTCCTCAATAATTCTCCAACCTGCTTTTGCAGTTCTTCATGCTCAGATGGATTCATCCTGTAATGGGGCAAGTTGGGCAAAGTCACTCCTGGGATTAGATCTATGGCATGCTGGATATCCCTAAGAGGTGGAAGGTGGTCTGGCAAATCCTCGGGAAAGACATCCTCAAATTCTTTTAACACAGGTTTAACTTCTTGAGGAGGCTCTGAGGGTTCCGAAGTTCTAAGTTCCTTAGCAGTCAACATCCAGATGGGTGAACCACTATGAATTTCTTGTTCTAGATCCTTAGCACTGATTAGGTTCACTCCAGTTTTCATCTCCTTAACCTTACCGGCTTTTTTAGTTACCTTGTCCTTAGGGGGAACTGAATGGATCGTAATCTTCTTCCCATTGAAACTAAAGACACAGGTATTGGATTTTCCTAAGAGGGTGGCATCATGATCATACAACCAAGGTCTTCCGAGAATTATACTGCTCACCCCCATGGGTAAGACATCGCACCAAATCTTTTCATGATAAGATTGCATTTGGATTTGGACTTGACATCTAGACTGGATGGGTATGGAGGTAGAATCTACCCAAGAAACCTTATAGGGGTTGGGATGGGGAACTGGGATTAAGCCTAACATCTTGACAGTGCTAGTAGAGATGGCATTTACACAGCTCCCACTATCTATGATGATCTTACATACCTTATCCCCTAATTTAAGAAAAGTCTGTAGGATGTTAGTCCTACGCCAATCCTCTTGAACTAGATTCTGGGATAGGATGCATCTTACAACTCCTAATTGGTCAGATTCATTGGGTTCCTCCTCTCCTTCATACTCCTCAACCAAATTCATTCCGGCCTCATAAACTTCTTCTTCAAATTCCTCACTGGGCTCAGAATTATCATTCTCTCCCTCTTCTATGTAAAGGGATCTTTGTGGGAACTGGCTAGCAACATGACCTACCTTATGACACTTGAAACAGGCTATGGCAGTACACTGACTGGAAATGTGACCTGGTTTCTGACACTTAAAATAGGTGATATTTGAACTAGGGGTTCTCTGGGTGTCAGGTGCCTTACCTTTGTCCATGGGTCTAGGGATAGAAGTACCCTGAAAAGGTTTACTAGGGATAACTTGGCTAGGCCCATTCCTTGGGATTGGGGCACTAACCCTAGAAGGTATAGGTCCTCTCTGAAATTTCTCAGTGTTTAGTGCAATATGGTAGGCTTGGTCTAGATCAGTAACCTCTCTCAGAAATAGTTCTCTCTTGATTTCTTCCCTCAGTCCAGCCCTAAATCTAGACAAAGTGACTTCGTGGGCTTCACTCACATCACATCTCATTAGGTATTCATCAAAAGTAGTTATGTAGTCTGAGACAGATCGGTTTCCTTGTTTCAGGTTTTGCCATTGGTCTAACAGGTTTTGCTGGTATGAAATGGGTAGGTATTTATCTCTCAGTTTTTCTTTCATACCCTGCCAAGTGGTTATGGGCTCAACATTCCGTCTCCTAGTGGTTAGCTCAATGTTTCCCCAGTATAACCTAGCTTGACGCACTAATTTCATCTTGGCAAACTTGTATTTCCTCTCCTCAGACATAGCATACCACTCAAAGTATTGGTCCATCTCACCCTCCCAATCAGAATACACCTTAGGGTTCAGACTACCATCAAAAGTGGGTGCATCTAATTTGATGTTCCTGATGAACCTATCATCTCTATCTTCAGGCTCTGGGTCAGGCCTCCTATGATTAGGTTCAGGATCTCTATATAAAGGCCTTCTAGGCTCCTGATGTGGGTGAGGTTGAGGCACATTAAAATCGGGGTCAGGAGTCCAATTCCGATGTCTAGGTTCTTCAAGTACTTGGACTCGGTCCCTAAGTTGGGTAAGATCCTCATGAATTTGTGCGCTAAACTGGGCCACAGTGTTTGTCATATCCTGATTCATTTTAGCCATACTTTCAGTAAGAGTTTTGATCATGGCCTCTAAATCAGGTTGGGTTTGACCAGGTTGATATGGCACTCCGTTTCTGGTAGACATGATGATTCAAGCAAGCACACAAAATGAGACTAGACTAAATCGACTACTGGATCACTAGACCTAGAGTCCAAACTAGATGCCCAATCAGAGTGGCAAGCTAGCCTGTAGTAACTCAGGACTCAGCCAGGCAGGTGTAAGGGGAGTGTTAGGTCCCTGAATGCCAATCCTAGACACCAATCAGTGATTGGCCAGGTAGGCGGACCAGCACACAAGCCCTTCGGGAATGGATCCCTGAACCACCGTTCTAGACACTGAGTGCTAAGCACACACAGAATAACTCAGCAAACTGACTCAACACTAGCCTAGACCCGACCAATTGGTGTCCCTAGCCTACTAGGGCAAATTAGGTCTAACCGATTTTAAATTAGGTCTAGGTTCGAATGATTAGATGATGGTTTTGGGCTAAGGAGAGGTAATCAATTCCTCCCCTTATCTTAGATGCTCAATTGCCCTTAAGTAAATTATGAGATGATCACTCCAAAAAGAATTGAATTGCAGAACACAAAAAATAGAGTTGCTGTATTCTAATGCTCAGAATTTTTACCGAAACCAATAAATCACAGAAAAATTATGAAAAATAGGTTCAATTATACTGGTTTCAACGAAGCAAAAATAATGCAATTCAGAGTTTTATGCAGGGAGAAATAATTCAGACAACAGGATAATTACGGGCTGCAACTAGATTGTCTTCCCCGTTTATAATCCCTGCTACGAAGTTATAACCCAATGGATCCCCTACACGCCCTAGGAACACCCCGTGGAATGGGAGGAGGAGGCTTGCGCCTCGCTTAGTTCCTAGGACCGGACGTCCTGGGGAGTCTACTTCGAGCAGACAAAATAAAAAGAGAACAATCAAAACAAGCAAGCAAGCAAATCAGAAACCCTAGACTGGGCTCTGATACCAAAAATGATGCAGAACAAATAAAGGAATGCGATGCGGAAGTAAATTAAGATTAACTAATTTTTTTGTTGTTTTTATATGCTTGTAGAAGTTGGCTTCAAATCAAAGAAAAGTTAACCTAACATTGAAAGATACTAATATGATAATTGAAAGCATAATTTTAAGGAAACTAAATTATCAGAGTAGTTCAGAAGCAACGGATCGCTGGGGGTTGAGAAACTCCCAGACCTAGGGTTTCGCTCCGAACTTTCAAAAGAACAGAAATAACGAGAAGAGATGGTTTATCTAACCAGACAATGATCTTCACAGATTTTGGTGGAAGAACTCTCCCGAGCAGATTGTTGGATCTTCGGATTCAGATTTCTTCGCAATGGATCCTCCAGTACTGGTCCTCTGGCGGGTTGGCTTCTCCTGAACTCAAGATCTGGAAGAGAAGAAAAACAATTGATGGAATCAGAGAGTCAAGGGAAGAATTTACCAGGTTGATGAACTTGAAGATTGAAATTGCTGAAAATTGGATTCTCCTGGAAGCTGATGTGATTTTCCTTGGAACTTGCTCTGGATCTGAAGTAGCCGAACTGGATCTGGATGAAGGTGGACGGCCTGGACTTGTAGAGAGAGAGAGGCCGTGGGAGATGGATGGAGCTAGGGTTTGATGGATTGAAAATAATGAAGGGTGGCTAGGGTTTTGGATTTTTAAGTGGCTAACCTAGGGTTTTGGATAAAGATGGAGATCTCTCACCTCCTCAAGGCTCCAATGGAACCCGGATTACCCCCTCACGGAGCTCAACACTTAGAATAGTGCGGAAGAAGAGAAACCTAGGTCACTCAACACAAGAGAATAGCAAAAAAATAATTTTCTTCATTTTTTTTTTCAAAGTTACAAAGAGAGGTCTATTATATAGACCTAAAATTTTCTTCTAGCTTGTACAAATTCCCATGTGGGACTAAACTCTTCCAACCTCTAGATTAGGTAGAAAACCCCCTCTCTTGGTCGACCAAGACTTCAAAAAAAATTGGGACGGCCATAAAGGAATTTTTTTGGAATTTTTATGGCGCCTCCTTTGGAGTTGGATTTGGATTTGGAGTCCTCCTCTTCTTATGGCATTTCTTCTTTTCTTCCACTCCAAGTTAAGCTCTTTGATTTTGATTTGAACTTCAATTGGATGTCCTTCTTTGATTTCTTCTCCAAGAGAAGTTTTCTTCCTTCTTTGCTTAGGTAAAATAGGCAGGTATGGGCGCCTCCTTTAAATTAGCTTCCAATTTGATTTTTTCTTCTTTGGGTGTGGGGACCATGACACTGGGATGCCTCTGTGGCGCCTCCTGGACTCTGGCGTGTGCTCGGAGTGTGGCTGGGCGTGTGGCTTGGAGTGTGGCCTCCACTTGCTTGAACCTTGATTTGATTGAAAGACAAATGTGGCACCATTTTGGACCAAATTGAAACCACATCGGGACTTGCACCGAGTCAACATGACTCAACAAAATTTAAATGGTGACTCAAGAAATAAATAAAAATAAATAAACTGGTTGACCAGGTCAACCTTTATTACAAACCCTAATTTCTCGGGCAATGTCAATCAGAGATCCAGATGGAGCTCTGAAGTCTTCTTCTGAGTCTGGTGCCCGCACCAACCTTATTTGGTTTACTTAGTCATGTATGACAATTTTGTAAGAAAGTAAGCTTGAGTTGTAATAAGGTGAGACTAGTTGATTTGTTTCGACCTAGTCTAGTATATTGAGTCCTGTACATCAGTATGAATCCAGTATAAGTCCAAATCTTGTATAATAGAGGAGGTTACCCTATTTTGGAGTTCTACCAGGCTCATTCAGGAGCCAGAGGCAATTACATCAGTTTATAGGAGCTCAATTAACATCCAGAAGCCCTAAATGCCCTCCAGGTGCCCTGATTCCCTCCAAATGCCATTTCAAATGCCAGATTCCCCCTAGATGCTTCCGAAATATTCCATATGCCAGGAGCCCATGTTTCCAAGGTTATTCCAGCACTCCAGGCCTTAAAATTCCAAGCCCGGGAAGCAAGCCCAAGCATGAAGAACCAAGATTCCAAGGAATATGCTGATACTAGGGCACCCCAGCTTCCAAGGCCCAAAGCCCATGCACCAATCCAAAGGAGGATGACCCCTTGCTATCCCTTGAAGCCCAACACACCTAGGATAGGCATCCTCCATGAGTTGACCAAGTCCAATATGGTGGAAGAGTTGACCAAGTCCAACATGGTGGAAGAGTCCAATAAGGCCCAAAGTCTTTCTCCCACTTAAATTATGTAAACATATTCTAACTAGGAGAAGACTTGTAATCCCTTTAGGAGAGGGCATGGGAACTCTATAAATACCCCACCCCTCTCCCTCTTGTAATCATCTCTTTCTTATGAATACAACTTGCTAAAATCTTGTGATATTACCTTGTATTTGGTGTTCTAATGTTGGTTCTCTTGTTCTTGTGTGCTCTCCTTGTATTCCTGGATTGAAACCCTGCTGCCCTAGCACCCTTTTGCCTCCCTGGAGATCAGCCACACCCAAGGAACAAAAGCCCTTACTGGCATCCAAGCCTAGGAGCTTCTTCTTCCCCGGCTGCCATCTTCTAACCTTAATCTCGAATCCTTCCAAACCATAGTTTCTTTTCTTTTTTTTATTTGCTATTTTGATTGACCTCTGATGCTTGCAGGATCCCCGAGGTGCTTTACCTCCCCTGAGGAGGCCTTCTTTGCTTCCAGGACTGTCCATATCAGCCATTAGATTCAAGGGAACTGAAGCTTCTTCATCTAGGCTTCAATCTAAGAGCTGTGTGATCCCTACAATTACAAATTCGAATCTCTGACTGGTAAGAAACCTTCCCAACTCTTATTTTCTGATTTGATGAAGATAAACTATCCTAAACCGGGAGTTTCTCAACTCTTGGGTCCTGGCTATTCCATTAGTTTGCATAAGTTTGCCTATGATCCGATGATTTTTTGCACTGCTAGTCTTTCCACTAGTTCTTACTTTATTTCGGGAATCTAGCCTGCAAATAAAATTATAAAAATCATAAAAAAATTATTTTACTATTTTTCATGCATGTTTAGCTGTCTTAGAGTCATCCCACATTAGTTTGGTATCACGCCTCCATCTACGCCGATCCGAAAGTTCATGCCCGAACCCCTCCTTCGCCTCCATCGCGTGAAGCCTCCCGTCCCCTGCCGGTCGATAACCTGTTCCTGCTCACCACCAGTAGTTGATGCCCCAACCCCCTCCCTCTGGACTAGAGCCCTATCCGCCCCTTCCACCCGACCGGAGTGCCACAGCCGCTCCCTCCTGCTGGACTCATCCCTATAGTTGATCGGTGCCGCCCGCCAGTATCCATCTCCAATCAAGCCCAAGTGTTGTCATCAAGATCTCCCTCGTGTGCTGGGTCCCCCACACCGAGGACATGGATCTCTTTGCAATCTGCTCCATGCCCTGTCTCGTCAGGATCCACCTCGCTGACCCAGATCTCACCGTCAAGCACCTCTCACACGATGCCTTTCACGACCTCCAGGAGTTTCGTGCCAAGATGGAGACCCTCGGCTACATCCACCACCCCCACCTCGCCCGCATCCTCAGCTATTGCATCTTTGGCATGGACCACCTCCTCATCTATGAGTTCCACGAGTGTGGCTCTCTTGACCACCGGCTCTGCAAGTCCGACTCATGGCCGATCCATCTCTATATCGTCCGCGGGGTCACTGCTAACCTTGCCTTCCTCCATGAGGGATGCCAGCTATGGATCATCCACCGGAATATCAAGTCCAGCAACATCCTTCTCGATGTCGATGAACCCCACCGCCACCCTGCAGATCTTCACCCCCTTCCTCATCGCTTGTGCACCCTCCCATGGCGAGTCGAGCCCTGTAACAATGCCTCGGAACTGAGTCCCCTATGCCACCAAGCCATGCCGACTACCGTCCGGCCATCTTCTTCCCATCCGTGCCGCCATCTCCACCCCAGCCTCATTGCTGACAAGGTTCGTCGGGAGTCCCTCCTCCGTGCTGCCCGGCCTCCGTCCGAGGATGAGGGACATGCCTGCACGATCATGAAGGCAATTGCCTTCACTGTTGCCAACTTCAGCACATGGTTTCTGGAGCAACGTGGTTTATGGAGTAGCATGGATCTCAGTGCTACATAATCTTCAAAGCTACATTGATCCCAGAGCAGCCAGTAAAAAAAAGAAAATATGAGAAAAAAAAAAATATGAGAAAAGTGAAGAACCTAATCTTTTTGTGCTTGGTTCCGGTTCCATCAAACCCCCGCTCACCCAAACTCGACGGAGTCGAGTTCTCCCCACCGCAGGGGAATGATGGGGACCCGAAGTCTATTACAATTTTGTCGAGTCCTGTAGTCCATTAGTCCTGAGTTACTTGAGTCCTGTACTGAAGTAAGTCAATTGAGTCCTGAGTCATGTAATAAAGTGAAACAACTGAGTCAATTGAGTCCACTTAGTCAAGTCCAGTCATTTTAGTTCAGTCAAGTCCAATCAAGTCCATTCAGGTCATGTATAAGAGGAGAGTTTGCAGCCAGGAGATTCACCAGGCCCCCCAACCAGAGCTGGCATTCATGCACCTGGACCCTTTCATGTCGCCAGGCCCATAAGAGAGAGCTCCAGCCCAAGACAAAGGCCCACGGTTGACCAGGTCTACCAGGGTTTCTTGGCCCACAAGTCAGGGATTTCTAGCCCTCAAGTCATGTACCCTGAGGTGAATCTATAAATACCACCCCTTCCCTCTTGTATGAAGTATCTTTTTCCTATGAATACAAATTAAAATTATTTTGGTCCGAGTTTTGAGTTTTTATCCGGATTGGAGTGGGTGTGATGCCCGGGTTCCCTGTTCTTGAGTGCAAGCCCTAATCCCCTGGTGACTTCTATGCTCGCTAGCAATCCCCTGCTTCCCCGTCCTGCATCACCTAGGTGCTTAGAGGCGTGCTAAGCGATTTCTGGAGGTGTTCCAGAGGTTCTGTAGGTGTTCCAGGGGGTTCATGATGTATTCATGGGTATCATATAGGTTTGGGAGCTTAGGTTGATAGGTTTTCAGGGCTCCAAAGTCATGTTGGGTCAGGGGGCTTGACCTAGGGTTGAGAGAACATGTGAGATATGGGTGTACATGGGCTCAAGTTTAAGGGTTTTCTCAATTGAGTTGTTAGAGAAGAGTTTTTTGAGAGATTGTAACATAACCTATTTGGATTATGGGGTTTGGGTCCAGGTCTAGCCAGTTGGCCCTTTTAGGTGTGAAAAGGGATTCAGTTGGTTAGTAAGTTAGCTTAGTTGGTTAGGTGGTCGGTTGGTTGTAACTACTTAAAAGCCTAACTAACTAAGGAGTCCTAACCAGTTTTGTCCTAGGAAGCCTAACTACCCAAGAAGACTAAGCCCAACAAGATCCTAACCACTCAAGGACTAAACCGCCCACCCATCTATATAAAGGAGGGAGGGGGTGATGGTTTAGGGGGAACTTGGGACCGTGGGGCTTGGCTCATGGTCTTGATGAGATGGGCTTGTGCGTGAGAGAGAGGTGAGCATGAAAGAAGGCTCATGGTTCTTGGGGCTTGGAGTGTGAGACTTCTTGGGATGGCTCTTGGTTTTGGAGAAGGGGGGTGTGAGGCTTCTTGGTTCACAAAGAAGAGATGCCATCTTGTGTCTTGTCTTGTATGCGTGCGTGAGTTTTCTTCTTGATTCAAGAAAGAAGAAGGGATGCCAACTTGTAATAACAGCAATGTTCTTCTCCAATAGAATAAAGCAATCTCTCTTTTCTCTTATATTTCTTCTTCTATCTCCTTTGCATGAAATTGAATCCAGGGAAAAGATTGCAACTAGCTGGATTCTTGGTTACTTGGAAACAAGAAGGCTGATTCATATCTAGGATCTCTCCCTCGTTGCTTCCACGGTATAGGAGCTGATCCGGATGCACAATAGTTGGTATCAAAGCCTTGTTTGAGCCTTGTTCGAGTGTGGGGAGAGGAGGATTCAAGGAAGAAGGAGGTGCTACTCCCTGATTCATCTCCAAGAAGAAGGAAGAAGATCGACTTGCAACTGGGTTTCTACTGCACCCGTCTGCACGCTATTTGTGTGTTGCGGATTTCTACCCCAAGATCTCTTCGAGGTATTTATGAAATTCAGCCTTTTGAATTGTTCTTCATGACCTGATCAACCATGAATAATGGCAGCAAGGTGGAGTTTGAGAAATTTAATGGAAAGGGAAGCTTTTCTATGTGAAAGGTTCGAGTGGAGGATTTGTTGGTGTAGAATTTTCTTGACGTGGCTTTGGAAGAAAAGCATGAGGGGATGATGGATCGGGATTGGTTATTTTTGTAGAAGAGGGCATGTACTGCCATCAGAGGGTGTTTGGCTGATGTGGCGTTGTATAGCGTCCTTAGGAAAAAGTGCAGGGATGGAGAAAGGAAAAGCCCGGAATTCTCAGGTTCAATCACTGGATCAAAGGAAGAGTCAGATGAGCTCTTAGTTATTTTGGAGGAGCCTGTGGGGTGCAGTGTATTTGAAACAGTCTTGGAGAGGTTCGCGGGATGCGAAGGGTCTGAGAAGGCAGCGATAGAGTACAAAGTGCAGTGGCAGGTTCAATAGGGCAATGTTGAGTGGCTAGCCTAATGATTTTATTCTATGGCATCAGGGGGACTTCAATCTCAGGTGGAGCACCGGGGAGAGGTGGCTTTACAGGTGGAGTAGGATTCGACACAAGGTCAGAGTAGAGAGTTACATGGGAAGGAGTCACATCCCAGTACCAGTACCAGGGGTGCACTGAGGTAGGTGGAGCAGTGTGCATAGGTAATAAGGCTGGCTCTTAGGAGATGGTGTCAGGTAGAGCTCCGGTTATAGCAAGTACCAGTTCAGGATCGTCGAGGTCTCTCCAGGAAAGTCCAAGAAAAAGACTGATGCAGCTGCCAGGTAGAAGGAAGGCTATAATGGTGGTGCTAGGGTACAAGCAAGGATCTTCAGCTGAGGAGGCGGTCATCCCAAAGGCAATGAGGACATTGGCAAGAGGAAGAAACTACAAACTAATAATCTTTGGTTGTAGTCCAATCTTTCATTTTTTTCAGGTTCCCACAAATGTATGAAGTACCTCTTGAAGACTCTTAATTCCATGAAGCAAGATTGAATTGTTTAAAGCCAAAATCAAGGAAGATTCCTTTTCCAAGCCCATGGGCTGGCCAAGCTATGAATAAATCTTCTACTTTGAAGCCTAATTGAAAGACCAAACCTTAAAGAAAATGTGAAAGGATTAGATGAAGACAAGTGTTGCAAGGAGATGGCGCCACATAGAGCTTCTAGAATTTCTCTTGTTAGGATTAGTTGCTAGGAACTAATCTTGTAATTAGCTACCAACAAACTTGAATTAGTTGGTCTCTTAATTTCCTTCCTTGCCGCCCAAAGGGGCTGCCCTTGGCCTATAAATAGGGACCAAGGCCCCCTCTTGTATGACAATGGATGACTTGAGTTGAATGAAAGATTACTTGTTTGAGTTCTCTTCCACCTTGCCAAGTTCTTGAGTTCTTCCAAGAATTTTGAGTATTTTTCTTTAAGTTTGAGTTGGATTGTTAAGTCTGATCTTGAATTTGAGTGAGTTCTTTGAGTTTGAAGGGCCATATTTCCATTTCTAAGTTTTCTACATAAGATCCAAGTAGTCCAAGAAGAAAAGGAAGTGCTGCCCAAAAACTCTAACAACTCTCTTCACTTCTCTTGTTGATTCCTTCATTTTTCCTTAATTTCTTTGAATCATGACCTTACCTTGACTCTTTTGCAGGTTCTTCTTGGTGACTTAAAGATGATGATGAAGGCTCCACGCCATGGATCAAAGCTCCAATGATAAATCCAAGAAGGAAGTGTAGATCTTGTCTCTAGCCTTCAATTCTTGAGTGGTGAGTATTTTCCTCCCATTTTAGCTTTGGTTTCTCCTCATTGTTGGGAATAGACCCTCTTGATCCTTAGATCTGAGGTTCTTAAAGGTAGCTTAGCATAGTTTGAGGGTTTCTATGTCCTTAAATCCTCTCTTTTATTTTTTTTTGAAAGGAAGCTTGTACAAGGGTGTCAGATTTCTGCTCACCTAGTTCCTAGCTCAAAATTATTCATCCCTTCTACCCATGAATCCAGCCATATCTGGAGCTATAATGCTAATATGTTGTTTCTAAGTGAGTAGATCACATCTCCACACACCCATTTCATCAAATTCAACCCCCATCAATTTTTTGGTATCAGAGCTTTGTTTCTAGGTTAAGCTTTGCAAGCTGCTGAAGTTCTGTCTCACTATCTTCTGAGTTTTCTATGATTTTTCATATTTTTTAAATTGACCAAAAAAATCTGAAAAAAATACTTTTTCAGTACCATATGTTCTAGGATTTGAAATATAAAATTCAAAAAAATATTTTCCTTGATTTCTATATTTACAAATATGAGTTCTTAGGTCATTTTTGAAGTTCTGTCCAGAATTTTGTTTCCGCCTTCCATTTCATCTAATTTTCAAAAAAAATATAAAAATATTTTTTTAAAATTTATAATTTTATATCTCAAATCCAAACTTCAATTTTTATTATTTCCCACCAAAATTTTGAGTTTTAGAGAGGTTTATAACTTAGAATTCGAAATTTGAATTCAGGTTGTTAAGAGTTAGCTAAATTGCTAGAACCTTCTAGCAACTGTTTTCAAACTACCTTCTCAACCAAAATTTGAATTAATTTGAATTCAAAATTTAAAATATGATATTGCAGAACTAAGATCTAGCCAAATCATTTTTATTTTAAATTTTTAAAATTTTAAAATTTTAAAATTTGAATTTTCAAATTCATGTTAGCTGGAGGTTAGTTGGAAATTGAAAATTACATTTTAACCACTTTTCTTCCAAGGATGAATTTTCAAATTAAATTTCAAAATTTAAAATTTAAAATTTGGTTATTGTGATCTAGACTTCAAAATCTGAATTACTCAATTTAAATTTGCATTATTTGACATTTCAAAATTGGGTTAAAAATTCATGCATTTATGCTAAGTATAGTTGATTGTGCTCATTATTTTGCTGAAATTGTTTGCATCCATTTTTAAAATATCTTAAGGGCATTCAATATTACATAAGGGAAGGAGGTCATTACCTTTCCTTAGCTTAAAACAATCACCCACATTTGCATTGACCTAAACCCTAAGTAAAATCAAGTAGGAACCTAAACTAGGGACACCCACAAGTCGGGTTCAAGTACAAGGTAAGAAAGTATTATTTGAGTTTGTACTTATTCCTTGACATTGGTGTCTAAGGCTAGAGATCAAATGGCAAATGCCTTAAGTAGACTTGTAGTTTTTAATCAGGACCTCGCGAAAATGAGGGGAGCCTCCCGCAACCCTACCTCTTACCTGGCCAGTGGATAGAATAATTACATTCTTAAGTAGTACCTAGTTAAGTCTTGTATTCTTGAACTCTAGATCTAGGAGCCCTAAAATTAGGTCTTGTTTGCTTGCCCATTGTATTGCTTATCCTTGTACTGTGTCCTATAAGCCCTATATTGATGCAGAACAAAAGAGATGATGCGATGCGGAAGTAAATTAAGGCTAATTCTTTATATATATATATATATTTTCAGAAGTCGGCTTTGACTCAAAGGAAAGTTAAACTAAATTGAAAGAAACTATATAATAATTGAAAGCACAATTCAAAGAAACTAGATTATCAGAGTAGTTCAGAAGTAAAGGATCGCTGGGGGTTGAGAAACTCCCAGACCTAGGGTTTTGCACTGAACTTTCAACAGGACAGAAATAAAGAGAAGGGAAGGGTTATGTACCAGGCAGTGATCTTCACAGAGTTTGGTGGAAGGACTCTCTCGAGCAGATTGTTGGATCCTCGGATTCGGATATCTTCGCAATGGATCCTCCAATACTGGCCCTTTGGCAGAGTTGGCTTTTCCTGAACTCAGGATCTGGGAAAGAAGAAGAACAAGTTAAGGAACCAGATACTCAAAGAAAGGATTTACCAGATAAGAAGAACTTGAAAAAAATTGATGTTGCTGAAATCCTGATTCTCCTGGATGCTGATCTGACTTCCTTTGGAATTTGCTCTGTATTCAAAGTAGCCGATCTGGACCTGGATGTTGGTGCTCGGCCTCTACTTGGAAGAGAGGGGCCGTGAGATGATGAGGTAGATTAGGGTTTGGATGATTGGTGGAATGAAGAAGATGATGGGCGGCTAGGGTTTGGAATTGAAGTGGCTAACCTAGGGTTTTGGTAGGGTTTTGGGGTTGGAGATCTCACACCTCCTCAAGGTTCCTAGGGAACCCGGATTTACTCCCTCACAGAGCTCAAAACCTGAATACAAGTGCGGAAGAGAGAAACACAAAGTTGCTCACACAGAAATTGATTTCATTCATCATTAAATTCAAGAGTTACATAGAGTTGAATATATAGACATAACAAAGAAATAAAATTTTATACATTTTCCATGTGGGACTAATAGGACTAACCCACACTTTAGGCATCAAATTCTCTTCCCAAGACTCCTTCCATGAGTGGGAAGCCCAAAAACTCCAAGAAAACTTGAAAATCAGCTCCAAATGGCAGGTTATGGGGGTGTCTCCTAGTATCTCTCCATGAATCAAGGATTTTCCCTTCATGGTTTGGCTCATTTGGACACCTCCTAGTCTTGCTCCACAAGTTTAGGCTTCTTCCTTTCATGGCTTTGGCACTTTTGGAAATTTTGGGAACCTCCTTGAATTCCTCCCCAAGACATGCTCTCTTCCCTTTTATAACTTGGATTTTTATGGAACATTGTGGGGCACCTCTTTGATCCTCTCTTTAAGAAAAATTCTTGCCATCCTGGCTTGGGTTTATCTGGAAAGAAATTGGCTCCTCCTTGGATTGAGGTATCTTGATGGATTTCTCTCCCAAGTGGTGCAAGAAAAAAAAAGGAACTTACTTCTTGTGGTGTAGGGACCAAAGACACTGGATGGAGATGTGGCGCCTCCTGGACTCTGGCGTATGACTGGGAGTGTGGCACCCACTTGCTTGGGCCTGAGAGAAAAAATGTGGCACCCTGGACCTTAACTTGACTAAAAAAAAAAGTGGCACCAACCTGGAGAAGACCTAGACCACTACTAGGACTTGTACTGAGTCAACATGACTCAACAAAATTTAAATTGCAGGGAAATACAGACTCAAGACTAAAATTGAGTTGACCAAGTCAACCCTTATTACAAAACCAGAAAATCCTAATTCTTCGGGCAAGGTCAATCAGAGATCCAAATGGAGCCCTGAAGTCTTCTTCTGAGTCTGGTGCCCGCACCAATTCTCCCGGGGTGGGAGGAACTCGACCCTGTCGAGTATGGATCAAGCTGGCTCTGGTATCTCTCCAAGAGGTCTGGGTCCAATTCTTGTAATTCTTCTCGGGAGATCCAAGAGTCATCAGAATCTGGCCTTCCTTGCCAGCGGACCAGGTATCTTTGGTATCCTCGATTACGAGTAGAGATAACCTGATCATCCAGGATCTTTTCAATCTGCTCTTTCCTCACAGGCCAGTTTGTTGGTGGACACACAGGGTCGGGATCACTCTCAATAACAGGATTAGGTTTCAAAGGCTTACTAGGAATCACAGCTAGCTCCCTATACTCTACTAAGTCTGTAATGTTGAAAGTAGAGCTATTGCCTAGTTCTGGAGGCAACTCGAGTACATAGGCATTGGATCCTACTCTCTTCACTACTCTAAATGGTCCATCTCCTTTAGCATGTAACTTTCTAACGATTCCAGGAAAAAATCGCTCAGGCCTTAACCTAATCATTACATAGTCTCTCTCAATAAAAATTTTGACTCGTCTTTGAGAATCAGCCAACTTCTTATAAGTTTCATTACTTAAAGTTATTTTGGCATGAATTTCTTTATGCAAGTCCTTTACATGCTATGCAAGTGCATCAAGAGACTTGTGTGTGTGGGCTAATAGTGAAATCAGATCAAGTGGTGTGTGAGGCTTGTATCCATGAACAATTTCAAAGGGACTCTAGCCGATAGACCTATTGATCGAAACATTGAATGCAATTTTAGCCCTGGACAAAATACAAATCCCAATTCCTGGTGCTCTCAATCAAACCAAAATCTGAGCCAAAGCCTAGTAAAGAGTCAAGAAAAACTAAACTAGACTGACGATGCACTCCTAAAGAATGGACTTTATTCCAAAGGAACCTTAGGTCTAAACCTAACAAACTAAGGCTCTCTAGGTTTGACCTTGGGTCAGAGGAGGGCATGCAGAGCATGAAAACTTATCATGGATGCCTAGTAGGTGCCATAAGGTCTTCCAGAAGCAGGTGGCAAACCTAATAGGTTCTAAGGAGTCTTGCAACCTAGAAATCTTAGTAAAGTGTAATCCCATAGCTCTAGAAACATGAAAAGATTCAGGGAAGGGTAGGAAATAAGAATCAGAGTTTTGAGGTGGCTTATAGGAAACAAGAAACATACCTTGGTTATTCAGGACGACCTTAAAATGAGGACATTGTTCTATAGGTGCACTCATCCAAACCGCATGATTTGCTCTAGGAGGGTCTACAAGTGCAAGTTCTAGGGTAGGCTGGGTGCTCCTAGAAGGTGGAAGGTTATCAGGAAGGTCTTTGGAATGTTTATCTAGAAAGTCTTCTAAGCTACTGTCTTTTTCTTGTTCTTGGACCTTCTCAATGGGCAATTCTTGTGAACCCCTTCCTTCTTCACACTTCTCTACCAGATTTGACTCAGGGGTGTCTTCTTTGGATTCCTCAATGAGTTCAGGGGTATTCTCACTTAAACTTTCATTTGGTGTAATTTCCTCTTCCTGAACTTCCTCAAAAGGGTCTTCTCTTAGGGTTAGCTCCTGAATTCCTTGAGTGGCAGGGGTCCCCTCAATAACCCCATTAGGTAGGAGTTGGTTAATTGAATTATCGGGAGAGATATCTCAAATTCTTCTTCTTCATATTCATCTATCAAACTTATGTCAGGCTCATATATTTCTTCCTCAATCTCACTGAAAGGTTCTAATCTATTCTCCTTTGATTCCTCTTTAAGTACGGCTCTGGTCGGGTCAACTAATTTTGGGATGGCCATGCCTAACTCCTTCTCAGTGTTATCCTTCTGGTCAAGAGGTGACACAAGTGGGAATTGACAAACAAAAGTCTGGTTCACTACAGATGTCGGATCAATCGGAACTTGACTCAAGTTGGTAGAGGTTGGCTTTAAGTCCAAAGTACTTGATTGGTTATATCTTAAAGACCACTCATAGTCTTGGGCTTCTTGGTAGGCTTTGTCTAACTTATTGGTCTTTTCAAGGCATAGCTTCCTATAAATGTCTGGGTGTAACCCAACCCTAAACCTCGATGTGATCTGAGCTTCGGTCTCAATGGTATTGCATTTCATGTCATACCACTGGAAGTCCTCGATATACTTAGACACAGGCCTATTACCTTGTCGCAATTGGTACCATTGGTCTAAAAGTCTTTTCTCATAGGATCTACCTAGGTACCTATCTCTCAACTTACTTCTCATATCTCTCCAAATATATATTTCCTCTTTTCTTTGATAACACTCACGCTCAATAGCATACCAATGTGACCTAGCATGTTTGGTGAACTTGGTTTTGGCCAACCTAACTTGTCCTAATTCCGATATGTTAGTGCACTCAAAATACCGATCCATTTGTTCTTCCCACTTAATATATGTCTCTTGTCTTCCATCAAAAGTGGGTGCATAAGGTTCGGTGTTCCTAACGGGTCCCTTCTCTAAGTCAACCAAGTATGGGTATAGGCTCCTAGGGCTAGACTCAGGGGCAAGATCATGGTCATAGGCTCTTAGATCAAACCTCCAATGATTAGGTTCAGGATCCCTGTATAAAGGTCTCCTAGGCTCTGGGTGTGGGTGAGGTTGGGGTCTACCAAATTCTGAGTCAGGGGTCCAATTTCGGTGCCTAGGTTCCTCAAGTACCTGGGCTCGGTCTCTAAACTGGGCAATAGTATCAGTCATATTCTGACTCAATTTGGTCATACTTTCGGTAAGAGTTCTAATCATGGCCTCTAAATCAGGTTGGGTTTGACCAGGTTGGTAGGGTACTCCGTTCTGGGTGGACATGATGATGCAAGCAAGCACACCAAATGAGACTCGACTGAAACGACTACGGGCTAACTAGACCTAGAGCCCAAACTAGATGCCCAATCAGAGTGGCAAGCTAGCCTGTAGTAACTCGGGACTCAGCCAGGCAGGTGTAAGGGGAGTTTTAGGTCCCTAATTGCCAATCCTAGACACCAATCAGTAATTGGCCAGGTAGGCGGACCAGCACACAAGCCCTTCGGGACGTAGTCCCTGAATCACCGTTCTAGACATTGAGTACAAAGCACACACAGAGTAACCAAACAAACTGACTAAACCCTAGGCTGGACCTGACCAGTTGGTGTTCCTAGCCCACTAGGGCAAATTAAGTCTAATAAATTTTAAAATTAGGCTTAGGATCGAATGAATGGGTGGTGGTTTTGGGCTAAGGAGAGGTTATCAACTCCTTCCCTTATCTTAGATGCTCAATTGCCCTTAAGATGAATTAGGAGATGATCACTTAAAAAAAACTGAATTGCAGAAACACAGAAACATAATTGCTATAATTTAACTCTCAGAAATTTCACAGAAACCAATAAATTACAATAAGATTATGTAAAATAGTTTCAATTATACTTGTTCCAGCAAAATAAAAATCACATAATTTGGAGTTACCTGCAATTAGAAACAATTCTTGCAACAGAATAGTTACAGACTGAAAATAGAATGCTTCCCCCGTTTACAATTCCTGCTACGAAGTTGTAACCCAGCAGATCCCCTACACGCCCTAGGAACACCCCATGGAATGGGAAGAGGAGGCTTGCACCTCACTTCGTTCCTAGGACTGGACATCCTGGGGAGTCTACTTCGAGCAGACAAAGTAAAAAAGAGAGACACTCAAAACATGCAAGCAAGTCAGAAATCCTAGACAGGGCTCTGATACCAAAATTGATGCAGTACGAAAGCTCTGATACCAAAATTGATGCAGAACAAAAGAGATGATGCGATGCGGAAGTAAATTAAGACTAATTCTTTTATATATATATATATATTTTCAGAAGTCGGCTTTGACTCAAAGGAAAGTTAAACTAAATTGAAAGAAACTATATAATAATTGAAAGCATAATTCAAAGAAACTAGATTATCAGAGTAGTTCAGAAGTAAAGAATCGCTGGGGGTTGAGAAACTCCCAGACCTAGGGTTTCACTCTGAACTTTCAACAGGACAAAAATAAAGAGAAGGGAAGGGTTATGTACCAGGCAGTGATCTTCACAGAGTTTGGTGGAAGGACTCTCTCGAGCAGATTGTTGGATCCTCGGATTCGGATATCTTCGTAATGGATCCTTCAATACTGGCCCTTTGGCAGAGTTGGCTTCTCCTGAACTCAGGATCTGGGAAAGAAGAAGAACAAGTTAAGGAACTAGATACTCAAAGAAAGGATTTACTAGATAAGAAGAACTTGAAAAAATTGATGTTGCTGAAATCCTGATTCTCCTGGATGCTGATCTGACTTCCTCTGGGATTTGCTCTATATTCGAAGTAGCCGATCTGGACCTGGATGTTGGTGGTCGGCCTCTACTTGGAAGAGAGGGGCCGTGAGATGATGAGGTAGATTAGGGTTTGGATGATTGGTGGAATGAAGAAGATGATGGGCGGCTAGGGTTTGGAATTGAAGTGGCTAACCTAGGGTTTTGGTAGGGTTTTGGGGTTGGAGATCTCACACCTCCTCAAGGTTCCTAGGGAACCCGGATTTACTCCCTCACGGAGCTCAAAACCTGAATACAAGTGCGGAAGCGAGAAACACAAAGTTGCTCACACAGAAATTGATTTCATTCATCATTAAATTCAAGAGTTACATAGAGTTGAATATATAGACATAACAAAGAAATAAAATTTTATACATTTCCCATGTGGGACTAATAGGACTAACCCATACTTTAGGCATCAAATTCTCTTCCCAAGACTCCTTCCATGAGTGGGCAGCCCAAAAACTCCAAGAAAACTTGAAAATCAGCTCCAAATGGCAGGTTATGGGGGTGTCTCCTAGTATCTCTCCATGAATCAAGGATTTTCCCTTCATGGTTTGGCTCATTTGGACACCTCCTAGTCTTGCTCCACAAGTTTAGGCTTCTTCCTTTCATGGCTTTGGCACTTTTGGAAACTTTTGGGAACCTCCTTGAATTCCTCCCCAATACATGATCTCTTCCCTTTTATAACTTGGATTTTTATGGAACATTGTGGGGCACCTCCTTGATCCTCTCTTCAAGAAAAATTCTTGCCATCCTGGCTTGGGTTTATCTGGAAAGAAATTGGCTCCTCCTTGGATTGAGGTATCTTGATGGATTTCTCTCCCAAGTGGTGCAAGAAAAAAAAAGGAACTTACTTCTTGTGGTGTAGGGACTAAAGACACTAGATGGAGATGTGGCGCCTCCTGGACTCTGGCGTGTGGCTGGGAGTGTGGCGCCCACTTGCTTGGGCCTGGGAGAAAAAATGTGGCACCCTGGACCTTGACTTGACTGAAAAAAAAAGTGGCACCAACCTGGAGAAGACCTAGACCACTACTAGGACTTGTACTGAGTCAACATGACTCAACAAAATTTAAATTACAGGAAAATATAGACTCAAGACTAAAATTGAGTTGACCAAGTCAACCCTTATTACAAAACCAGAAAACTCTAATTCTTCGAGCAAGGTCAATCAGAGATCCAGATGGAGCCCTGAAGTCTTCTTCTGAGTCTAGTGCCCGCACCATATACCAAAGTCCACCCCCAGTCTGGTTATTACCCATGAACCCCAATCTTGAATTCTTTATGAGGACAGTGACTGAAAAACTTGATACCCTAACTAAATAATTAGGATCAATGAACAAAGAGTTAGGGCAAGTAAATAATCAAATCGGGAACATCAAAAAAGATTGCTTGACCCGTACTAATCCTAAATCACCTCCTATTGATCCAAGAATCCATTGTCATGATCTTACCCCTGAGTATAAACTTAGATATCCCTGTCAAGGCTTTGTAAATCAGGAGGAAAGAGTCTTTAGGAGTAATCGACCCTATGCACCCACTTTTGATGGAAACCCTGAGATATATGTCGATTGGGAGAAGAAAATGGATAAGTACTTTGAGTTTGATGAAATGTTGGAAGAAAGGAAGTGTCATTTGGTCAAATTAAAGCTAGTCCAATATGCTAAGTCATATTGGGTACATGTTGAGCATAAAGTTATTATAGTGGGGATAAAATAATTACTTGGAGAGATATGAAGGGTAAGCTGAGGGAAAAGTACCTAGGCAAATCTTATAAGTAAAATCTTCCAATCCAATGGTACAAATTGAGGCAAGATGATGAACTATGTTTAAATACATTGCAGAATTCAATAAGTATGAGAGAGATGAAGAAGAGACTAAATCTATAGAAGAATTAAAGGAAAAATCTCCTAAACCAATTGAAGAATTTAAAGATGAAGTGGGATCAAAATCTTGTCCAAATAGAGAGCTAAAAAGAGAAGATCCTAAACCCATTGAAGAAGAAGTCTATGAAGCTGGGTCTAACTTAGTAAATGAATATGAACAAGAATAATTGCTTGAGGATAAAATAATTACCCAGCCTAAGGAAATCAATAATGGGAATAATCAACTTAAAGAAGATGAAATCCAGGGACAAAACCATGAAGAGCAATCCAAGGAGATGATAAAGGACCCGGAATTAATCAATGTTGAGGATTTAAATCTAGAGATTAATGAAGGATCACCTAATGGGGTGTTGACCATTAGAGAAAACCTAGAACAAACCCCTACGGATCAGACCCAAGAAGTTGGAGAGCCTTTGAAGAACCTTCAGTATGTTTTTCCTAACCGTTTCTCTGTCCCTGATCCACCATCGTTGAACATCCACCTTTCTGATTCACCACTACGTAACATGCACTCTCCTATTCCACCAAGCTGGGACATCCACCATATATTGATCTGGTCCCAGTGATATTCAATAGTTACTTTCTTAAGACTCTATGACAAATGTTGGGAACCAAATTAAGATTTACTGCCACTTACTTGGAGATATGTGCAAGAGTCTTAGAAGCCTTTAAGGAAAATATTGGAAATTAGGAGTTTTTGTTTCATAGCCAACAATAAAGTTCAGTCATTAGTTAATAAAGCCCATTTGAGCTTGTCTTTTGTTTTAGTATTATTTGAGTTTGTTTTGTCATTTGGTATCATCCATGCATAAGTCTGCCGAATCATATACACAACATCTTAGGGATTTGCACAAAGAGATTAGTAAGAAAATCCAAATGAGCAATGAGAGCTACAAGCATATGGCTGATTCTCATAGAAGGGCCAAAGAATTTCAAGTAGGGGACTTTATGATGATCAAGCTAAAACCTGAACAGTTTTCACCGGGAACAATGAAGAAACTTCACGTCTATGGTGCAGGTCCTTTCAAAATAATAAAAAAAATAGGATCTAATACTTATGTGCTAGACCTACCTTCTGACGTTGGCATTAGCTCTACTTTTAATATCTCAGATCTGGTAGGATACAAGAAGCCCACAATGATTTCCAGTGAGTTCCTAGAACCTAATCCATCCCTTGAGAGTGAACCAACCCCAGAGTGCCCACCAGCCACACTACCAAAGCAGGGAGAAAGAATTGAAAGGGTCATAAATGATAAGATTGTCACTACCCGGAATAAAGATTACCAATGATACTTGGTCACTGGCAAGGCAGACCTAATTCTGAAAGATTCATGGATCACTCAAGAAGAACTACAAAGGATCAATCCAGATATACTTGAATACTACCAAAGCCAAAATGATCCATACTCATCAAGGTCGAGTTCTTTTCTCCCGGGAAGAATTAATGAGGACATTGGCAAGAAGAAGAAATTACAAACTAATAATCTTTAGTTGTAGTCCAATCTTTCCTTTTTTTCAGGTTTCCATAAATGTATGAAGCACCTCTTGAAGACTCCTAATTTCATGAAGCAAGATTGAATTGTTTAAAGCCAAAATCAAGTGAAGATTCCTTTTCCAAGCCCATGGGCCGGCCAAGCTATGAAGAAATCTTCTACCTTGAAGCCTAATTGAAAGACCAAACCTTAAAGAATATGTGGAAGGATTAGATGAAGACAAGTATTGCAAAGAGATGGCACCACATGGAGCTTCTAGAATTTGTCTTGTTAGGATTAGTTACTAGGAACTAATCTTGTAATTAGCTACCGACTAAAATTGAATTAGTTGGTCTCTTAATTCCCTTCCTTGCCGCCCAAAGGGCCTGCCCTTGGCCTATAAATAGGGACCAAGGCCCCTTCTTGTATGACAATGAATGACTTGAGTTGAATGAAATATTACTTGTTTGAGTTCTCTTCCACCTTGCCAAGTTCTTGAGTTCTTCCTAGAATTTTGAGTGTTTTTCTTTAAGTTTGAGTTGGAGTGTTGAGTTTGATCTTGAATTTGAGTGAGTGCTTTGAGTTTGAAGGGCCATAGTTTCATTTCCAAGTTTTCTACATAAGATCCAAGTAGTCCAAGAAGAAGAGGAAGTGCTGCCTAAAAATTTCAGCAACTCTCTTCACTTCTCTTGTTGATTCCTTCATTTTCCCTTAATTTCTTTGAATCATGACCTTACCTTGACTCTTTTGCAGGTTCTTCTTGATGATTTGAAGATGATGATGAAGGCTCCACGCCATGGATCAAAGCTCCAATGGTAAATCAAAGAAGGAAGTGTAGATCTTGTCTCTAGCCTTCAATTCTTAAGTGGTGAGTGTTTTCCTCCCATTTGAGCTTTGATTTCTTCTCATTGTTGGGAATAGACCCTCTTGATCCTTAGATCTGAGATTCTTAAAGGTAGCTTAGCCTAGTTTGAGGGTTTCTTTGCCCTTAAATCCTCTATTTTATTTTTTTTGAAAGGAAGCTTGCATAAGGGTGTTAGATTTCTACTCACCTAGTTCCTAGCTCAAAATTCTTTATCCCTTCTATCCATGAATCTAGCCATATCTAGAGCTCTAATGCTAATATATTGTTACTAAGTGAGTAGATCACATCTCCACGTATCCATTTCATCAAATTTATCTCCAATCAAAAGGCCTCCAAGGGAGCTCATCAGCTGAAGGGTGTTGGCAGAGACAAGGAGATTCACATAAGAGGCTATCAAGACATGCAGTTACAGCGGGGTTGTATATGAGGACATTGCCAGATTTGCCGAAGCTTGGGGGCACCATTGATGGGGGACAAATTTGATGAAATGGGTATGTAGAGATGTGATATACTTACCTAGCAACATTATACTAGCATTAGAGCTCTAGATATGGCTAGATTCATAGGTGGAAGGGATGAAGAATTTCGAGCTAGAAACTAGGTGAGCAGAAAATCTGACATCCTTGTACAAGCTTCCTTTCAAAAAAATAAAAGAAAGGATCTAAAAGCATAGAAACCCTCAAACTAGGCAAAGCAACCTTTAAGAACCTCAGATCTAAGGATCAAGAGGGTCTATTCCCAACAATGAGGAGAAATCAAAGCTCAAATTGAAGGAAAATACTCACCACTCGAGAATTGAAGGCTATAGACTATCTATACTCTCTTCTTGGATTTACCATTGGATCTTTGATCCATGGCATGGAACCTTCATCATCATCTTCAAATCACCAAGAAAAACATGCAAAGAGTCAAGGTAAGTCAAAATTCAAAGAAATTAAAGGAAAAAAAGGAAGGAATCAACAAGAGAAGTGAAAAGAGTTGCTGAAATTTTTGGATAGCACTTCCTCTTCTTCTTGGACTACTTAGATCTTATGTAGACAAACTTGAAAATGGAACTTTGGCCCTCCAAACTCAAGGCACTTACAAAAATTCAAGATCAAACTCATCACTCCAACTCAAACTTAAAGAAAAGCACTCAAAATTCTAGGAAGAACTCAAGAACTTGGCAAGGTGGAAGAGAACTCAAATAAGTAAGCTTTCATTCAACTCAAGTCATTCATTGCTTTACAAGAGGAGGCCTTGGTCCTATTTATAGACCAAGGGCAGCCATAATAGGTGGGTTAAGGAGCCAACTAATTCAGATTTAGTTGGTAATTAATTACATGATTAGTTCATAGTCTAACTAATCCTAATAAGAGAATTCTAGAAACTTTATGTGGCACCATTTTCTTGCAACACTTGTCTTCATCTCATCCTTCCACATGTCCTTTAAGGTTTGGTCTTCAATTAGGCTTCAAGGCAAAGGATTTCTTCATAGCTTGGTCAGCCCATGGGCTTGGAAAAGGAGTCTTCACTTGATTTTGTTTTTAAATAATTCAATCTTACTTCATAGAATTAGGAGTCTTCAAGAGATGTTTCATAAATTTATTGAAACCTAAAAAAGAAAAAAAAATTGGACTACAACCAAAGATCATTAGTTTGTAATTTCTTCCTCTTGCCAATGCCCTCATTAACCAAGGCAGAGATTGTAGGGTTTTGTGTGGTGCTCCCAAACTTTGGAGAGATTTGGAAGGCCATGGCAGGGATATTCGAGATGATCCCTGGGTGCTTGGAGGCATGCCAAGCAATTTTTGGAGATGTTCTAGAGATCCTGGAGGCGTTACAGGGGGTTCATGATGTATTCATGGGTATTACATAGGTTTGGAAGCTTTGGTTGATAGGTTCTTAGGGCCCCAGAGTCATGTTGGGTCAAGGAGCTTGACCCAGGGTTGAGAGAACATGTGAGACATGGGTGTACATAGGCTCAGGTTTAAAGGTTTTCTCAATGACTTGTCAGGGGAGAATTTTTTGAGAGATTGTAACATAACCTATTTGGGTTATGGGGTTTGGGTCCAGGTCTAGCCGGCTGGCCCTTTTAGTTGTGAAAAGGGGTTCAGTTGGTTAATAGGTTAGCTTAGTTGATTAGGTGGTTAGTTGGTTGGTTGTAACCACTTAAAAACCTAACTAACTAAGGAGTCCTAACCAGTTTGGTCCTAGCAAGCCTAACTACCCAAGAAGATTAAGCCCAACAAGATCCTAACCACTCAAGGACTAAACTGCCCACCCATCTATATAAAGGAGGGAGGGGGCGACAGTTTAGGCGGAACTTGGAACTGTGGGGCTTGGCTCATGGTCTTGATGAGACGGGCTTGTGCGTGAGAGAGAGGTGAGCGTGAAAGAAGGCTCACGGTTCTTGGGGCTTGGAGCGTGAGACTTCTTGGGACGGCTCTTGGTTTTGGAGAAGCGAGGTGTGAGGCTTCTTGGTTCACAAAGAAGGGATGCCATCTTGTGTCTTGTCTTGTATGTGTGCGTGAGGCTAGGCGTGAGGTTTCTTCTTGGTTCAAGAAAGAAGAAGGGATGCCAACTTGTAATAGTAGCAAGGTTTTTCTCTAATGGAATAAAGTAATATCTCTTTTCTCCTATATCTCTTCTTCTATCTTTTTTACAAGAAATTGAATCCAGGAAAAAGATTGCATCCGGCTGGATTCTTGGTTACTTGGAATCAAGATGGCTGATTCATATCTGGGATCTCTCCCTCATTGCTTCCGTGATATAGGAGCTGATCCAAATGCACAACAATAGTAAGTTCTACATGGGATCGAATGACTGAGAAAGCTCCATCCCATATCAAGCAGTGGTGGCCCACTCCTTTGGGTGTGATCAAGTAGCCATGAGGCTTCTAATGCATGATCCAATGGCCAGAATTGATCACCGGTGGGTGGGGGCTTGATCCAGAAGTTATTTTGCACCATCTGATGGTCTAGATCTCTCTGAGAGCATGATTGAATGGCCATGGCCAAATCTAACCTAGGCATTGATGAGGTCGATTTTAGGCATTCTGATTGCGATCAGACAATTATTGGGTTCCAGGAAGTCAAATACTAATTGGAAAAGGATTTAAAGCCTAATTTGACATGGATTGGACCCTACTTTAGCCTCTATTTAAAGGGAGGCCATGGGAAGTAGAAGTAGCAGCCATAGAGAGGAAGAGAGATAGAGAGGGCTTGGGTCCTCTTATGTGCTATCCTAGGGTGCTTCAAGACTTAAGGAGCATCTCTAGGAGGGGTTTCATTTTCTAAAGGAGCTTTTTTTGCATCCAAAAAAGAGGAAAAAAAGAGAGGTTCTTTTTTATTCTTCATCTTTTTACTCCTATAAAACTTTCTACTTTTTTTTACAGTGAAAGAATGATATTCTATGTAGCCATGGACATAGGAGAAAGAGATTTCAAACCACATAAACATCTTATATTTTGTATGCTTGTGTTCTTTATTTTTTCAAAATATTCTTTTCCTTCTCCCTAACTTTCATAATTTTCTGCGTACTGCTCCCTAACAACTAGTATCAGAGCACCAAGTATTTGAGAGAAAGAGTAAAAGTGAGATAGGAGATGAAGAAAAGGTCAAGATTGATAGGTTTGATGAGAAGGACTTCAGATTATGAAAAATACAGATTGAGGATTATCTATACCAGAAGAAGCTTTACCTACCACTTGAAGGAAAGACGCATGTCAAAATATCACAAACTGGGCTTTGGGAGTATTCATTTGACGTTAGCCAGGAATGTCGCATTTAACATCTTGGAGGAGAAGATAATAGTTGATTTGATGAAGGCTCTATTCAATATATTTGAGAAGTCTTCGGCCTCCAATGAGGTATATCTTATGCATTGCCTATTCAATTTGAAGATGAATGAAGGTGCATATGTTACCGATTATATTAATGAATTCAATCTAAGTACTAGTCAATTAAGCTCTATTGATATTAGCTTTGAGAATAAAATTTGTGCATTAATTCTACTATCTTCTTTGCCTAAGAGTTGGAGTGCTACCGTGACTATGGTCAGTAGTTCTTGCAACTCAAGCAAGCTGAGATTCAAAAAAATTCGAAACCTAACTTTCGATAAAGATACTAGGAGAAAATGATCTAAAGAAAACTCTAATTCTACCTTGATTACTCAAGAAGGCAGAGGAAGAGCTATATAATGTAATAAAGGTTGAGGGAGATCCAAGTCCAAATAGAAAAGCTAATCAAGATCGAAAGGTGATAGCTATTGGCATTGCGACAAGAAAGGGCACACTAAAAAGAATAACTGACAAGAAAGGAGAATAAAAGATAGAGAAATCCATCAATGCAGTAATAAAGGCAACCATTGATGCCTTAGTCCTTAGCATAGACAGTTCGATGGAGTCATAGATCCTAGACTCAGGGGCTTCGAATCATTCTACCTCATAGAAAGAGTGCATGATGAACCACACTGCCAGATATTTTGAAAAGGTTCATCTTGCTGATGATGAGCCATTGAATTTTATGAAAAAATGTGATGCATATAAAGATACCGAACCAATCGATATGGTAGCTCAAGAATATTAAAATATCCCAGGTTTAAAGAGGAATCTGATTTCAATTAGATAGTTGGATACAAAAAGATTCATCATAACTTTCATCGGTGACTTTTGGAAGATCATCAAAGCTACTATGGTGATAGCATAAGGAAGCAAGTTGGATACCCTCTACATGACCAATAATGCCAAAAATTTAGTGGCACTGGCATTGGTAGATTCAAAGTTGTGGCATTGTAGACCGGGTCATATAAGCAAGAAGGTATGCAGGTATTATTGAGGAAGGGCAAGCTGGTAGGTTTAAAGTCTCTTGATGTTGATCTCTACAAGGATTGTATTCTTGGAAAGCAGAAGAAGGTTAGTTTTTCTAAGATCGGTAGCACACCAAAATCAAGGAAGATGATGCTTGTACACAATTATGTGTGGGGTCTCTCTGATCGCATCCCTTAGAAGCTCGCACTACTATGTGATGTTTATTGATAACTCCAACAGAAAGGTATGGGTTTACTTTCTGAAGAAAAAATTTGATACATTTATTACTTTCAAAAAATAAAAGAGCGGTGGAGAATGAGTCTATCAAAAAAATAAAGTACTTAAGATCAGACAAAGGAGGCAAATATGATAGCACCAAGTTCAAGAAGTTATACTAATGAGGGACAAGGCTAGGAGGATCGTTGGAGAGCTGAGAAGTCTCCTGGGATTAGGATCAAAAAGATGGTAAAGATGGAGGGGTAAAGAAGATGGACACTCTACGGACTTGGGACTTACCTTCATGGAGAGATCTCTCACCTCTAGGGCATCCCACCCACTCCACTATATATAGCCTAGGGCATCCCACCCATCCACTACATGCGGAGCCTAGGGCATCTCACCCATATCGCTACCTGGGGCCGTGAAGGAAAATCTCTAAGACCATAGAGGGAACTCGAAGGAGAAGGGGATAATTAGGGCCTCATGCCCCTCAACACTCGGAAGCGAAAGCATAGGGTCTCACACCCCTCGATGCTCAAAAGCGAAGGCATAGACGGGCCTCACGCCCACTCCTTATGGAGGCAGAAAGAAGAACCACTCTTCTCAAATCATCTTCGTTTTTTTTTTTTCAATACAAGAGGGGGTGCCTTTATATAGGCTTACAAAACTTAGGACCCAAGTAAGGGTATACATAGAATTTTCTAGGAATCCTAAACCCTCACAAAAAATATCTCAATACATGAAAACTCCTCTTTCCTAAACCAACTCAAACTAATAATCCTAACAAACTTCAAACTAATAATCCTAATCTAAAACAAACTTGAAACTAAAACAGCTTTAAACTAATCAATACATCTAGATTAAAAAATTAAAATAAATAAAATATAATCTGAATACATCAAGATCTGTGTCGAAAGAGGTTCGTATCAAGATCTGTGCCGATCTGCTCTAAAATCTACATAGGCCTGATAGCAGAAGACTTTCTGCTCTGAGAAGCATGCAACTCTGAGATCCATGCAAAGTTGTTTCTGCTCTGAGATCTATGCAGGTTCTTCTCCTGTGACCATGGAATAGAGAGAGGCGACAGACGGGGGAGAGGGGTTGGGAGGCAATGCGGGCGACGTAGAGATGCCTGATCGGAGATGATGCGGACGATGACAAGGGGAGGACCCAACGGGCCAGTGATGGAGATCTGGATAGGAGGATGGAGGTGGAGCCGGGGGAGGTGGCGCTCGGGTTCGGGTCGTGCATCTGGCAGATCGGGCTGTGGGTGACTTCGGGTGGAAGGGAGGAAGCGGACATGATCTGGGGCCTGAGGATGGTAATGGTGCAGGGCGGTTGATGGTTGTTTGTCGGAGGAAGGGAGGTCTAATGGGAGGCGGCATCGTTGAGTCTTCTTGGGTGTCTGATCGGTGGGAAGCTTCATGGATGGAGGATGGGCATCGATGAGGCATCACGTGCAGAGATGGTACCTCGATCTGGGCGGAGAGGTGTCCAATTGATGGTGAGACCAATTGGCATGGACGGAGGGAAGAGACCGATCATAAATGGGATTGGAGTGGAAGATGGAATTGAGACTGGATCTGGGAAAGTCTGACATCGATCGGCTGCTGGACGATAGCACGGGCGGGGATGACCGGTGGACAGCAGGTTGGGCGGCCAACATAGGGTTGGTGGCAGTGTTGATGGATCAGGTGTTGGCCATGATGGTGGAAGGAAGGTGATCTGGGCTATGGGTGGTTGAAGAAGATGACAGGAATAACTTAGGGATAAGTCAAAGATAAGCAAGGAATAAAGTGGGAATAGCAGGGATAAGTGGAATTGCTAGAAAAAATATAAACTAAAATTAAAAATCTAGGAGAAAAAGAAAAAATATGGATGGATTTTTGGTGCAGGCACCAAGATCAGAAGAAGACTTCAGGGTTCCATCTGGATCTCTGAATGACCTTGCCCGAAGTTTAGGGTTTGTAATAAGGATTGACCTGATCAACCCAATTTTGAGTCTGTAATTTTGTCATTTCAATTTTTTTTGAGTCATGTTGACTCAGTCCAACTCCAGGATCCAGGGTTCAAGAAGAGGCCAACTTTGCCAAGGACCATTATCAGAGGATCCATTGCGAAGATACCTTGACTCCCGGGATCCAATAATCTGCTCGAGAGAGTCTTTTTCCACCAAATGAAGAGATATCACTGCTAGGTAACAAGAACCTTCCCTTCTCACTTTGTCTGTTTCGTTGAAACTCAGAGCAAACCCTAGATCTGGGGGTTTCTCAATCCCCAGCGATCCTACTTCTGAGTTACTCTAATAATCCACTCCTTTTAATTGTGCTTTCTGTCATTTCTTAGTTTCTTTCAACATTAGTTCATCTTTCCTTTGAGTCAAAGCCGACTTCTAAATATATATATATATATATATATATATATATATATATATATATATATATATATAATACATTAATTTTAATTTGCTTCCGCATTCTACATATTCGTTCTGCATCATTTTTGGTATCAGAGCTCTCATTCTGCATCAGTTTTGATATCCTTATCATTCTCCTAGGGTAGGAAAAACTTGACTCCATCGAGTCAGGCTCAATGCTGCAACTTTTTTATTTTTTCAACCATAATCCTCTCTCACTCTGATACCAAAATTGATGCAGGACAAGGCTAGGAGGATCGTTGGAGAGCTGAGAAGTCTCCGGGATTATGGTCAAAAAGATGGTAAAGATGGAGGGGTAAAGAAAATGGACACTCTACGGACTTGGGACTTACCTTCACGGAGAGATCTCTCACCTCTAGGGCATCCCACCCAACCCACAACATGTAGCCTAGGGCATCCCACCCATCTCACTACATGTGGAGCCTAGGACATCTCACCCATATCGCTACCTGGGACTATGAAGGAAAATCTCTAAGACCATGGAGGGGACTCGAAGGAGAAGGGGATAACCAGGGCCTCACGCCCCTCAACGCTTGGAAGCGAAGGCATAGGGTCTCATACCCCTCGATGCTCGAAAGTGAATGCATAGATGGGCCTCACGCCCACTCCTTACGAAGGTAGAAAGAAGAACCACTCTTCTCAAATCATCTTCATTTTTTTTTCAATACAAGAGGGGGTGTCTTTATATAGGCTTACAAAACATTAACCCAAGTAAGGTATACATGGAATTTTCTAGGAATCCTAAACTCTCTCAAAATATATCTCAATACATGAAGACTCCTCTTTCCTAAGCCAACTCAAACTAATAATCCTAATATACTTCAAACTAATAATCCTAATCTAAAACAAACTTGAAACTAAAACAGCTTCAAACTAATCAATACATCCAGATTAAAAAATTAAAATAAATATAATATAATTTGAATACATCAAGATTTGTGCTGAAGAGGTTCGTATCAGGATCTATGCTGAGCTACTCTGAAATTTGCACAGGCTTGATAGCAGAAGACTTCTTGCTCTGAGAAGCGTGTAGCTCTAAGATCCATGCAAAGTTGTTTCTGCTCTGAGATCTATGCAGGTTCTTCTCCTATGACCGTGGAACAGAGAGAGGCGGCGGACGGGGGAGAGGGGCTGGGAGGCAATGCGGGCAACGTAGAGATGCCGGCTTAGAGATGATACAGGCGACGACAAGGGGAGGACCCAATGGGCCAGCGGAGGAGATCTGGACAGGAGGATGGAGGCGGAGCTGGGGGAGGTGGTGTCGGGTTCGGGTGGTGCATCTGGTAGATCGGGCTGTGGGTGACTCCGGGTGGAAGGGAGGAAGCGGACATGGTCTAGGGCCTGAGGATGGTAATGGTGCAGGGCGGTCGGTGGCTATTCGTCGGAGGAAGGGAGGTCCGGTGGGAGGTGGCATCGTCGAGTCTTCTCGGGTGTCCGATCGGTGGGAAGCTTCATGGATGGAGGATGGGCATCGATGAGGCATCACGTGCGGAGATGGAGCCTTGATCTGGGCGGAGAGGTGTCCGATTGACGGTGAGACTGATGGGTATGGACAGAGGGAAGAGACTGATCAAAGACGGGATTGAAGGGGAAGTTGGAATTTGGACTGGATCTGGGGAAGTCCGGCATCGATCGGCTATTGGATGGCAGCACGGGCGGGGACGACTGGTGGACAACGGGTTGGGCGGCCGGCATAGGGCTAGTGGCGGTGTTGATGGATCGAGTGTTGGCTGTGATGATGGAAGGAAGGTGATCTAGGCTGTGGGTGGTGGAAGAAGATGATAGGAATAACTCAGGGATAAGTCGGGGATAAGTAGGGAATAAAGTGGGAATAGCGGGGATAAGTGGAATAGCTAGAAAAAATATAAAATAAAATAAAAAATCTAGGAGAAAAAGAAAAAATCTGGATGGGTTTTGATGTCCCCATCATATACATAGCAAGTGGAATTAGAATAGAGAAGACTATCCTAAGCATGCCACAATAAAATGGGATAGCTAAGCCATGAATGGAATCTTGAACGAGAGAGCTAGGAGCATTAGGATTCATTCTAGTTTGTTCTAGGCTGAGGTAGTAAGCACTGTTGCCTACTTAATTAATAGAGATCTCTCAGTTCCTCTTGGTTGCAAGCTACTAGAAAAAGAGTGGATAGGAAAATCAGTAAATATATCTCATTTAAAGGTATTTGGCCATCTCTTACATACATGTCAATGCTAAAAAGAGAGACAAGCTCAAAGTCAAAGAAGTACTTCATCAAGTATTGTTGGGAATTGTGTCCCAAAGCCAATCGTCTAGGCTGTAAATGGTTGTGCTATCTTGTAACTGTATATGATTTTTAATGAATAAAAGTTATTCTTTTTGGCTGTTCATCATATTTTCATTTTCTTAAAATGAACTCTTGTATGATGGAGTCCTTGGAACTACATTGTTTAATATAGAAAGGATATATCAAGTAGTTCTTAAATTGGCTCACAACCAAATGATACATTGTTATAGGATGATAATGTATCAAGTGTAGGTTGTTGTATGTCACATTTGTTGGTTGTCCTCTTAACCAAGGAGTGTGGAGACATTGGTGTGATATGCAAGTAAAATGTATGACATCTCACTGAACGTAACCATCTACGAGCTCCCTTCTGTCAAAGGATTGCTCGCGATGGGATATGGATATATGTGTCCCTCAGACTTGAGATCACCATGGTAGCTTGCAAGCAACTCACTGTACTTTGGTGCCAAACTACCTGGATTTCTAATCCAGTGATGGAAGGTTTCTGGGTATAGTCAAGTACTTATGGAGCGGTGGTGGATCAAGAAGGAATTGATCCCTCCAAATAGTTTGGAGTGAATGACTCACTATGTCTCAATTTAGAAAATCCTTGGCCAGGGTAGTTCTTGTGAGGAGTCATAGAACTTGTAAAGTTAATACATGATCTGGATAAACCAAATTAGGGTTGGCAGTCAAACCCTAGGTCATCCTGAATATTATGAGGTCAAAGGGATGAATTATGCGGTAACCATATGCCAGAGGTTCTAGAGAGGTGCTCTGCATCTTCGACCTATCTGGACATCGGGTATCATTGCTAGATGAGGACTTTGACTGGTACTGGAAGTGTTCCAGTGCTACCGGCTTAGTGTTCGAACTTATGGGGTCACACATCATAGGGATTTCTATATGATCTTAAGGCTGATCGACGATTGAGAATCATTTGCCATCACCGTGTTAATATGATTGACCATGTTCCAAGTGTCGACACTTGCTTGAGTTGACACTTGGGAAGTGTCGACACTTGGTATTTTGCAAATGTCGAGACTTGCTATGACGAGTAGATTTTTTGGAAAGAATTTCTGGAATATTTTGACTTCGAATTTTGAATTCAAATTTTGGTTTTTGGGCATTTTTGGCTCCAAGCTTTCTTGGTATGATAGTCATACTTACCTTTTTGGCTTGGACCCATTTGGTATGGCCCTTGACCTTCTCCCCCAATCACTCCTTCCTCTTTCTCCCTCTCATGGCTGCCCCTATAAATGAAGGTCATTTTAGAGGCTGCAAATGTTAGAAGAACTAGAAGAAGAAGAGAGGTTTTGTGAGGACTTGAGATTGGGTGTGAGAAACCTAGCATTCAAGCTAGGTCTTGGAAAGAGAGTTACTTGGGAAGGGTTCCACCTCTCCTCCTTGTCTTCCTGGAAGAAGAAGATCACCCCGAAGGATCCCGAAGAGCTAGCACTTCGAGGGAGTTGATCAGTGTCGAGCCTTGGTGTGGATTACTTGTAGAGGCCAGATACGTGTGTTGCTCGAGCGCCTTCCTCCTTTTCACAGTATTTTTAGAGGTATAATGGTAATGTACTTTTATATCTTTGTTTCTTTCTTGCTGTTGATGTTTCCTTGCATGCTAGATTATTATACTAGATCTTGTTGCGGGCAGATCGATAGATTATCTTGATCTATCTACCGATCCTTCCGCTGTGCATGTTTTAAAATAGTTTTAAAATGCATTTGTTTTTTCCCTACATGCTTGAATGTTTTCACCTTCAGGTGTAGCGCTGATGAATTTGGCTACAAGTTTTGGAGCGAGCAGGATAGAAAAATAATCAGGAGTAAGGACATGGTCTTCAATACAAAAAATCTCTACAAGGACAAGAATGATCCTGACAATATAGGAGAGTCAGTTAAGGAGAATAAGCAGGTCAAGTTGGAAGAGATTACGAGGATGAAATTATCGAGATAGAGCAAAAGAAGATTCTGAACCAAAGTCAAAGACATCTCAGCTAAGAAGATCTATTAGAATCTCTAAACCATGGGAAATGTATTCATCTTCTCTTCATTATTTGTTATTGATAGATGGTGATGAACTCGAATGCTACGAGAAAGCTGTGGAGAGCAAATATTCAGTCAAGTGGGAGCTAGCAATAAAGGATGAGAGTAGTTTTTGAAGAAGAATCAGACTTAAGAGCTTAGTACACTACTAGAAGTAAAGAAGGCTCTACATAATAAGTGGTTTATAAGATCAAGAAAGAGCATGATGATAATGAGAGGTATAAGGCTAGATTAGTGTTTAAAGGCTTCCAACAGAAAGAAGGTATCAACTACACTAAATTTTTTTCTCTTATTATTAAGCTTTCTACCATTAGTATTATTTTAAGCATAGTAGCTGCTAAGAACTTATGCTTAAAATAGTTAGACATTACCACTACTTTCCTATCTAATGAGATAAATGGAAACATATATATGTAGCAGCCTATTGGCTTTATAGTTTCTAGTAAGAAAGATCCTGTGTGCAAGCTGAAGATAAGCTTGTATAATTTGAAATATACCCCCTGGTTATGGTACAAGAAATTCGATGGATTCATGGCTGATAATGATTTTGCAAGATGTTGGGAGGATCATTGTTATTATCATAAGGTACTCAACAATAGCTTTATTATCTTATCTTGTATGTTGATGACATACTGATAACTGGACCGAATATATAAGAGACTGAGAAATAAAAAAGGGAGATGATGTGGCGACATCCACTGATGTGGAGTATACAGGTGGCTACGATAATAGAAGACTTACCACCCGGGCATGGCGCCTCAGCTCCTAACCGAGGTCGGGCTCATTGGGCGAGCCCCCCGTCTGAGGTCGGCTCCTTGCCGAGGTCAGCTCCTAGCCGAGGCCGGTCTCATTGGGCAAGCCCCTCATCTGAGGTTAGCTCCTTGTCGAGGTCAGCTCCCAGCCAAGGTAGGCCTCATTAGGTGAGCCCCCCATTTGAGGTCAGCTCCCTGCCAAGGTTAGCTCTCAACCGAGGCTGGGCTCATTGGGCGAGCCCCCCGTTTGAGGCCCGCTCCCTGCTGGGGATGTGTCCGTACCCCAGAGTGGAGCCCCTGATAGATATGGAGTTCCCACTAGAGGAACAGATATTTGAATTATGATGAAGCAAAGCCTGGCCTCCCGTAGCTTCTGCAAGCGGTGCCAGAGGTACGACGTGGGTGCCCCCAGACCCCATGCCTAACAATGTACTGCCACGTCCATAGCTGCACCACCAATAGCCACCGATGGTCGTGGCGCAACACTCAAAGGTTTCCCAAGTAAAAAATCCGACCAAGGCCCCAGGACCTGCAGCCCTGGGCGGTCTCTCCCGAAATAGAAGTGCCCCTCCTATAAGGGGCATCGAAGCCAAGAAGGCGAGGAGGATTTTCTCGGCTGGGAGTGCCATTTGAAGGCCCAAAGAAGGGGGGACCTTTCTGGCTCGGAGCGCCACCTGAAGGCCCAAAGAAGGGAGGATGCTCTCTCTCTCTCAGGCTCCCCCAAGGCCATAGGGGTCCGACCCGACCTCCATAGGAAGGTAAGGAAGGTAAGCACGTAGGAAAAAGTGAGGGAGAGGTAAGTAGGCAGGCGACCAGCACCGCTGGGCGAACCACCGACCCGAGAAGCCTCCCCGCTCCCTGCTCTCGATCCCTCCTCTTTTTCATTCCTTTACATTCCTGTTCTCGAGTCGTACCCTGTCGGTGGATGGGTCCCCCAAGCCCTATATACTCGGAGGTCTTGTCTATTCCACACAATCATCCCACTGACTTGATCGTCGGAGTGTCCTCGTCGGAATCCCCGGCCCGAGTCTCCCCTGTCTTGCAGGAAGGAAGGAAGAGGGCCGGCATGGTTGGGAGTTGGCAGCTATAGAGTGGGATGGAGTGGACGGGTCCCCGGGCTATCGTGGTGCCCGACGGCGATGAGAGGATCCCCCAGCATGACCGAGTTACAGGCGGTGACGATCTTGGTGGCAACAGATTGGTGCACCAGGTAAGGAGATGTTTTCAAGATCTTGGCGACCAACATATTGGCACGTCAAGAAGGGAAAAGTTTTTAAGATCTTGGCGACCAACAAATTGGTGCACCAGGAAGGGGGAAGTTTTCAAGATCCTGGTGACCAGCAGATTGGCGCGCCAGGTAGGGGAAAGTTTTCAAGATCCTGGCGACCAACAGATTGGCACACCAGGAAGGGAAAAGTTTTCAAGATCCTGGTGACCAATAGATTGGCACACCAGGAAGGGGGAAGTTTTCAAGACCACCCTCAACCCTGGGGGGCAGACTGGGGGTACAAAAAAAAAATGAAAATGACCACGCTTTTCCAAATGCCGGTCGCCTCCTGTTGCACCCTCCAGTTGGAACCGGCCCCATCAATCTTCCCTTAAGCCGATGATCAACAAGTTTGACCCATATTTCTCCCCGTGAAGGAGTAACCCACTCCTATCCAAGTGACCAGAGTCCGATGGGTAACTATCTCCCCCTATCACCTTCATTATGTGAAAAGCTGTGTGACAGATTCATAGGGAAAGCTTCCATCTCGCCATCAATGGCAAGTATCATAGTCTAACACCTACTCTGTTGAGGCTAAAGTCCAAGGGATGCCAACTAGGAAACCCTAGGGGTCCTGCCAACTACTGCTTGACTCTCAGCTCAGCCCTTACCATGCTCACAGTCCAGAGATGTCCGTGGTAACTCAACGTAGTCCCGCCATCTACTACGAGGCTCATAGTTTAGCAACTACTGCGCTGATAGTTCGGAGATGTCAGTAGAGTCTCCAAAAGGTCCCGCCATCTACCGCTTGACTCTTACTTCAGCTCTTGCCCTGCTCATAGTCTAGAGATGTCCGCGGTGAACGTAGTCCCACCATTTACCGCGAGGCTCACAGCTTAGCATCTACTGAGCTAATAGATCGGAGATGTCCCTGGGAACCTGTCAGTCCCGTGGTCCACCACTCGACTCGTAGTGCGGTCAATCGATGGGCCTGTGTTGAAGCCCCGAGCCTGGATTTGCTCATCACCTCATCAAGAATGTAAGATTCCTTAGTTATTAAAACTCACCTCCAGTGTAACCTTGTCTTCCATTTGTGCAGGGACTCATTCAACCGACTTCGAGCCATCCTAAGTCTGAAAACTTTTGAAGCTATGCACTTTAAGCCCGGAAACTCTCGAAGCCCGACACTCTAAACCCAAAAACTCCCTTAGCCTAGCACTTTAAGCCTGAAAACTTACAAAGCCCGGCACTTAGGACCAGAAGCTCCACCGGCCTCCCAGCTCCTGTCGCCTTGCCCACAATTTAGAAATGTCCACCGGGATACCCCAGAAGTCCCGGCCATCTACCGCCTGACTTGTAGCTTGGTGCACCCAACCTCCTTCATCAGGCCCATTGGCCTCCTTCATCAGGCTCCTTAGCCTCCGGCATCAGGCCTCTCGGCCTCCTCCATCAGGCCCCTCGTCTTCCTTCATCAGGCTCCTCCACCTTCGGCGTCAAGCCCCTCGGCCTCCTTCATTAGGTTCCATAGCCTTTGGCACTAGGCCTCTCAGCCTCCGGCATCAGGCCTCCTGGCCTCCTCTATCAGGCCTCCTGGCCTCCTTCATCAAGCCCCTCGGCCTCCTTCATCAGGCTCCTTAGCCTCCTTCATCAAGCCTCCCAACCTCCTTTACAAGGCCTCTCAGCCTCCTTCATCAGGCTCTTCAACCTCCAGCATCATCCTGTGGGAGCCAAAGGTCTGGAACAGACTTAAGATGGCCCCGAGCATGCACCTCCCTATTATGAAGACTAAAGAAGGGGAAGGGAAAATGGAGACACACCAGGTGATAGAAGAAAAGATTTTTTCATTTGATCAAAAGTCTCTTACATCAAAGGAGATCCCTTGATAGGCCGGGAGGTCTCTCAAAGGGTAGATTACAAGTAGAGAGAAAGGCAAGCTCGAACTAAGGAACGGGCTCTCCTCCTAGTGATGACCTCTACCTCCAGAAGTATGCCGGCCTTCTCTGCTATGGTGGATTTCCTTTCTCAAGTGTTTCGCTTGCTATCGGCTGAGGAAAAAGCATCACTCCACCACCGCCTCTACCGTGCCATCCTTGGAACACACCAATCCCGCAATTCTAAGGGTAGCTACGGTGATGCCCCATTAGGCTCCCTTCTGCATCATCATAGCAGCCGTGTCCTCCTCCACGATGACCACCACCCTGGCCTCCGCCTCATCATCAAGGACCTCTAGTCTTGAGGGGAGGCACGAGCAGCCTCTTTCTCCCTCTTTAACTTTACTACCCGTATTTTTGAGAGCAACCTCTTTTTCTCTCCTCCGGGGGTCCTCACTGGAGGAAACTTCGAGCTTGGCGGATTTCTTCTCCATCCTGGATGTCCACACCTTGGTACCATCCAATCACCCCCGAAGAGGGTGAAAAGACTCCCTCTCCCCCTCTACCTCCTCGATCGAGGGACTGAAGTCCATCAGGGGCCCTCCTCTGGCACAGCCCAAAGGCGAGGGGAGAAAAGAAGGAAAAAGCATCGAGGAAGGAGAGAAGCGCACTGTGGAATGTTATGCATTGGCACTCAAAAGGTCCCTTAATAAGGCATGGTGGTAGGCCCTTCATAGTAAAGATCACCGCTTGCCTCTACTTTGTCCCGATGCAGAGCATGTGCCCTTTTGACTCCCTGTCCAATGGGAGGTCACTGCATGATCCTTCAGGATGCCCCAAATATGCTAAGCCTGTGGTCATCGCTTTGATTCAAACGAAGCAGTTATGTTGCCTCAGTGGAAAACTGAGCGGAGCATCGCCTCATTTGTACCAGGGGTGTAATTTTTGGGCCACAAGTGCTCGAGGCATTGATGGCATCGCAGGAACATCCCCCACCTCAGCAGGCTCATTACTCCCTTTGCCCCGAGTGCTGCCACATCCTCAAGGCTTAGGAGTGGAGGCATCTGATGTAGTGACATCTGTTGACGTGGGGCACACGGGCGGCTATGACAATAGAAGACTTGCCACCCGAGCATGGTACCTCAGCTCCCAGCAGAGGTTAGGCTCATTGGGCGAGCCCCCAGTCTGAGGCCGGCTCCCTGCCGAGGTTAGCTCCTAGCCAAGGCCAAGCTCATTGGGCGAGCCCCTAGTCTGAGGTCAGCTCCCTGACAAGGTCAGCTCCCAGCTAAGGTCGGGCTCATTGGGCAAGCCCCCCGTCTATGGTCAGCTCCCTGCCAAGGTCAGCTCTCAACCGAGGCTGGGCTCATTGGATGAGCCCCCCGTCTGAGGTCCGCTCCCTGCCGGGGACATGTCCGTATCCCAAAGTGGAGCCCTCGATGTGGAATTCCTGCCCTAGGAATAGATATTTGAATTATGGTGAAGCAAATCCTAGTTGCCCGTAGCTTTTTGCAGGCAGTGCCAGAGGTACGATGTGGGTGCCCCCAGACCCCACGCCTAATGACGTACTGCCACATCCATAGCTGCACCACCAATAGCCATCGATGGTCGAAGCGCAACACTTAGAGCTTCCCCATGTGAAGAATCTGACCAAGGCCCTAGGACCTACAGCCTTGGGCGTTCTCTCCCAAAATAGAAGCACCCCTCCTATAAAGGGCATCGAAGCCAAGAAGGCGAGGAGGATTTTCTCGGCTAGGAGTGCCACTTGAAGGCCCAAGGAAGGGGGGACTTTCTCGGCTCGGAGAGCCACCTAAAGGCCCAAGGAAGGTGATGCGGGACTAATATGGATGCAATTCTTTTTGTATATTTTATATGTGGGGTTAGGTGATTAATTCTCGAATTCCAGATCAAAATTAGTTGTAGAGAATTTTCTATGAATTTTTGAAGCCAAGCATGCAGATTAGAACCTAGAAAAGTACTAAAGAAGGATCGCCGGGACTGAGAAGCCTCAGTTAGGGTAAGTTCTCCTACAATATAAAGACTGGAGGTAGAGGGGTGTACCTGACAATGTCTGAAGCACCCGGTGAAGATCGCAGCAAAGAGATCTCTCGTTCCTCGATGGATGCGGCCTGGAAAACTGAGTCAAAGACCTGCGGATACCCGACTTTTGGCTCGGTGGTCCGATTGAGGCTTGGCTGGAGTCATTGGATTCGTAGGAACTCGGGGACCTACAAACGACCTGTCAGGGGTTAGAAAACTCAAAGGAAATCAAGAAAATAAAGGAAAACAACAAAGGAAAAAGGAATTTTGGAGTGGCGGCCAAGGCTCTGGAGGATTAGCTGGCGGCAGGATGATGGTTGCAGCATCGGGAAGAAGAACTCTCAAACCCCTTTATGCACACAGCAGGGTAATCATACAAAACAATATAAGAACTCAAGGTTTATTTCATATCAAAACTCTCCCTTCATAAAAGAGGCCAGGGTCCCTTAAATAGACCCTTAACCTTGGGCTCCAAGTAAGGGCACATTAGTCTTTACATAAGAATCTTTTTCCCTCTCAAACCCTAGCTAGAAAATAAGGAAACATTAGGTAGAAAAATCCCTAAAAATTCTCTTGACTTGGCCAACACTCCAAGGATGACCAGGGGGGCATGTTGGGCTTCTAAGAGAAGTAAGGGGCTGGCCCAAAGGGGCTTGGGCGCATGGGCTTGGGCCTCTGGAAGCTGGGGTGGCCTAGTAGCTAGGTAGCAGGAATATTCCTTGGTATCTTGCTTCTTAGGGCCTTGGGCTTGGCGCCTGGGCTTGATTTCTTTGGGCTAGGATGTAGGTGGACCTCTGGAATCATGGATGCCCTGGTCTATGAATATATTCTAGCATCTGAAAGGGAATCTGGACATCTGGAGGGCATCTGCAAGGAATCAGGGTTTTCTGAATTTTCCTCCTGGGGTCTTCAAATCTTCAAGCTGGGTTGGACTTGGGCTATACTTCCATGTCTTCATTCTGGTTGGACTTGGCCTTCACTTGTATGATGTGGTCTTGAGTCTTCGATATGCTTGGACAGGACTCTAAAAAATAAAATTAGCTCAACATGAGCTGACTAGCATTGGACTGAACTAGCTCAACATGAGCTGACTAGTACAGAACTGAAATAATAACTCAAAAGACTCAAATAACAACTAAAATAGACTCAGATGGGCTAATCCCTTATTTCAGATGGACTCATAAATTATTGATCAATTCATAGAGGGTTGAAAAACCTCTGTCTTATTCTGGTGCCTTTGGTGTCCCCACCAATTCTCCCGGGGTGGGAGGAACTTGACCCTATCGAGTGAAGATTAGACTGGCTCACATATCTCTCGAGAAGGTCTGGGTTGAGGTGTTGCAAGTCCTCTCAATCTATGAATCGTCCGACTCTGGCTGGCCTTGCCATCGGACCAGGAAGCGTTGATAGTCACGGCCCCAGGTCGTGATGGCTTGATCATCCAGGATACGCTCGATCCATTCTCCCCTCTCAGGCCAATTTGTTAGTGGACACTCTGGGTTAGGGTCACTCACAATGAAAAGGAATAGGTCCAAAGGCCTCACTAGGTATCGCTGCAGGTTCCCTATACTCAACTAGGTCTGTAATATTGAAGGTAGAACTAATGCCCATATCCGAAGGCAAGTCTAACACATAGGCATTTGACCCAATACTTCTCTATCACTTTAAAAGGTCTGGCTCTGCGAGCATGAAGCTTCTTTTAGGCCCAAGCCTAACCAAGATAGAATCTACTACATCAAATTCTTTGATCCATCTTCGGGAATTAGCCAGTTTGTTTAAAATTAGTGTAGGTGGTAAATATGCTGGGCACATGCAAACTCCTAACAAATGATTCAAAGGACTCATACTAACACCTAACAGACTTGACTATGCATTCCTATAGAAGAAAATTTTATTGAACTCTTTGGATCTAAACCTAACAGATTATAGGTTCCCTAGGTTTGATCCTAGCTTGACATGCACATGAAAATTTACAGTGAACTCCTAGCAAATTTCAAAGAGTGTGCCAGAAGTAAGATGCAAACCTAACATGCATGATGAATGCATGCAGTATGCTAATCTCAGTTAAATGCAATCTAATAATCCTAGAAATGCTGGAGGTGTCAAGAAAGGACAGAAAATAGGAAGTGGGTTCAGAATTAGTTTGGTAGGGTAGGGAAAAGGTTCAAGGTTAGTTGGATAAAGTTCGATATAAGAAGGCATGTCAGGGACTAATCCTAGACTTATGAGGCTAACCTTACGAGGTTGCGGTATATCTATGGGGTTTGCATAATGGAAGGATGGGTTACTAATCTCAGGGAAGAGGTCCTTAATGGGAACTATAGGAGGAGGCTCATCTTGAGGGTACTGATTCAAAGAGATCAGGTCCTTAATAAATTCTTCAGGTTCTTGTATTTTAAGACTAGACTCTATAATTTGGCTCTCCTCTATGGTTTCCTCAGGTAAGGCTCTAGCAGTAGTACCTAGGTTCTCTTCCTCTATTTGTTCTTTCACTATAGCTTTAGGTTGGATGTGGTCAGGGTCAACTAGCTCTGGGTTGGTTTCTACCTGGGTATCTACTAGGTCAGCTAATTTGAGGTCTACTAAAGGTGTCTCCTCTTCTCCCTCATACTCATCCACTAGGCTCACATCAGCTTCATACACTTCCGCGTTAATGTAAGCCTTGTGAATCTCAGGAATGGTTGGAGAAGGTCGGCTAGCTGGAAATTGGTTAGGTTCTGGTCTCTGATTATGGGTACTACTCCTAGTAGGTTCAGGTTGTATAAGGGGTAGTGGCTCATTACTGGGTTCATATTTAGGGATACTAATCCTATGGGGTTCAAGTTGACTAGGGGAAGCATGACTAGTACTAGGTTGATACATAGGGGTTATGGGCTCCCTAGGCTCATAGGACAAGGGTGCAGATCTATGGGTCACGGGATTATAAGATCTGGGGTCATAGGATTTGGGTTCAGCTCTATGGGTCTTGGGTCTACTGGACTCATGGGATATGGGTTCGTAGATTCTAGAGTCAGAAGATTTGGAGTCATAAGATCTATAGGTTGTGGGTATACTAGGCTTATAGGGAGAGGGTAAATAGGATCTATCTTCCTGGTCTACAAAATCCTGATTAGGTCTTCTAGGACTAACCTTAGGGATTGGGTCATGACGATGGGCTCTCCTAGATTCAGCCTCAAGGTATGGATCAGGGTTTGGGGTCCTCCTAGGTTCAGTATCATTGTATGGGTCATGATGATGGGCTCTCCTAGGTTCAACCTCTCGGTAGGGATCAGGGTTTGGGGTCCTCCTAGGTTCAGTATCATAGTATGAGTCATGATGATGGGCTCTCCTAGGTTCAACCTCATGATAGGGATCAGGGTTTGGGGTCCTCCTAGGTTCAGTATCATAATAAGGGTCATGTGATGGGCTCTCTTAGGTTCAACCTCATGGTAGGGATCAGGGTTTGGGGTCCTCCTAGGTTCAGTATAATAATAAGGGTCATGGCGATGGTCTCTCCTAGGTTCAACCTCACGATAGGGATCATGGTAAGGGATCCTCCTAGGTTCAGTATCATAATAAGGGTCATGGCGAAGGGTTCTCCTAGGCTGGGGAGGTGACTCAAGTTCTAGTTCAGGTTTGGATTTGGTTTGGGTCCTACGGGTTTTCTCTAAGGTTCCTTGTCGGGCATCTATTTGTTCAAGCTTCTGGGTCAATTGGGCATTTGCTTGTTCAAACCTAAGATTGAGGGTTTGGACTAACCTTTCTCCAAGGGCATCAAATTTGGCATCAAAATGGTCCATGGATTCAGGGAGATGGTGAATGAGATGGGACTCCTGATCTAATGCTCATGCAAGACTCGATCATACCAACTACAACTGACTAGACCTAGAGTCCAAACTAGATGCTCAATCAGGGTGTAAAACTAGCCTATAGTAACCCGGTACTCAGCCAGGTAGGTGTAAGGGGAGTGTTAGGTCCCTGATTGCCAAGCCTAGACACCAATCAGAGATTGGCCAGGTAGGCGGACCAGCACACAAGCCCTTCGGGATTGAGTCCCTGAACCACCGTTCTAGACACTGAGCACAAGGCACACATAGATTAGCTTGACACAATGATCTGACACTTAGCCCGGACTCGACCAGTTGGTGTCCCTAGCCCACTAGGGCAAATTAAGTCTAATAAATTTTAAGTTATGCTTGGGATAGGATGCAAAGGTGGTGGTTTTGGGCTAAGGAAAGGTAATGACCTCCTTCCCTTATCTGGCATAAAGAGAGTGCCCTTAAAGTAAATTATGCAATGATGGCAGGCAGATAAGGATGCAAATTAGGGTTTAGATATATTTTTTTTATATATTTTGGTATTTTCTTAAATAAAAGAAAACTTGCAAATTATGGGCTAATATGCAGGAAATATACTAAAATTAAAAGATATGCAAAAGATGCTAAACAAAACCCTAAAACTTCCAAACTTGTCTTGCTGAAAAAAAATAGAGCCAAAAATTTGAAGGCTGTATTTTGGCTTGAAGAAAATTCACAGGCCGAACTAAAATCTAAAAAAATTTTGAAAATTACTGTAAATTATGATTAATCCACAAAAACAAATTTTAGAATTTTTAGAGTTTTTATCAGGGAGAAATAATTTAAAAAATAGAGCATATATGGACTAAAAAATTGTAGAAAACAAGCCCTAATCTAAGGTCTGATACCAAATGATGCGGGACCTAATATGCATGAAATTATTTTGTATATTTTATATGTGGGGTTAGGTGATTAATTCTTGAATTCTAGATCAAAATTAGTTGTAGGGAATTTTGTATGAATTCTTGAAGCCAAGCATGCAGATTAGAACCTAGAAAAGTACTAAAAAAGGATCGCCGGAGCTGAGAAGCCTCGGTTAGGACAAGTTCTCCTACAATATAAAGATCGGAGGTAGAGGGGTGTACCTAACAATGTCTGAAGCACCCGGTGAAGATCGCAGCGAAGGGATCTCTCGTTTCTCGATGGATGCGGCCTGGAAAATCGAGCCAAAGACCCACGGATACCTGGCTTTTTGCTCAGTGGTCCGATTGAGGCTTGGCTGGAGTCGTTGGATTCATAGGAACTCGGGGACCTGCAAATGACCTGTCAAGGATTAGAAAACTCAAAGGAGATCAAGAAAATACAGGAAAACAGCAAAGGGGAAAGGAATTTTGGAGTGGGCGGCCAAGGCTCTGGAGGATTAGCTGGCGGCAGGATGATGGTTGCAGCACCGGGAAGAAGAACTCTCAAACCCCTTTATGCACACAGCAGGGTAATCACACAAAACAATATAAGAACTCAAGGTTTATTTCATATCAAAATTCTCCCTTCATAAAAGAGGCTAGGGTCCCTTAAATAAACCCTTAACCTTGGGCTCCAAGTAAGGGCACATTAGTCTTTACATAAGAATCCTTTTCCCTCTCAAACCCTAGCTAGAAAATAAAAAAACATTAGGTAGAAAAATCCCTAAAAATTCTCTTGACTTGGCCAACACTCCAAGGATGACCAGGGGGGCGTGTTGGGCTTCTAAGAGCAGCAAGGGGCTGGCCCAAAGGGGCTTGGGCTTGGGCCTCTGGAAGCTGGGGTGGCCTAGTAGCTAGGTAGCAGGAATATTCCTTGGTATCTTGCTTCTTAGGGCCTTGGGCTTGGCGCCTGGGCTTGATTTCTTTGGGCTAGGATGTAGGTGGACCTCTGGAATCATGGATGCCCTGGTCTATGAATATATTCTGGCATCTGAAAGGGAATCTGGGCATCTGGAGGGCATCTGCAAGGAATCAGGATTTTCTGAATTTTCCTCCTGGGGTCTTCAAATCTTCAAGCTGGGTTGGACTTGGGCTATACTTCCATGTCTTCATTCTGGTTGGACTTGGCCTTCACTTGTATGATGTGGTCTTGAGTCTTCGATATGTTTGGACAGGACTCAAAAAAATAAAATTAGCTCAACATGAGCTGACTAGCATTGGACTGAACTAGCTCAACATGAGCTGACTAGTACAGAACTGAAATAACAACTCAAAAGACTCAAATAATAACTAAAATGGACTCAGATGGGCTAATCCCTTATTTCAGATGGACTCATAAATTATTGATCAATTTAGAGAGGATTGAAAAACCTCTATCTTATTATGGTGCCTTTGGTGTCCCCACCAGAAGGGAGGATGCTCTCTCTCTCTCACAGGCTCCCCCATGGCCACAGGGGTCCGACCCAGCCTCTAAAGGAAGGTAAGGAAGGTAAACACATGGGGAAAAGCGAGGGAGAGGTAAGTAGGCAGGCGACCAAGCACCACCGGGTGAACCACTGATCCGAGAAGCCTCCCCGCTCCCCGCTCTCGATCCCTCCTCTTTTCCATTTCTTTACATTCCTGTTCTCGAGTCACACCCTCCCGATGAACGGGTGCCCCAAGCCCTATGCAATGGAGGTCTTGTTTGTTCCCCACGATCATCCCACTGACTTGATCATCAGAGTGTCCTTGCCAGATCCTCGGCCTGGGTCTTCCCTATCTTGCAGGAAGGAAGGAAGAGGACCGGCATGGCCGAGAGCAGGCAACCACAAAGTGAGACAGAGCAGATGGGTCCCCGGGCCATCGCAGTGCCTGACGGTAAGGGGAGGATCCCCCGGCATGACCGAGCTACAAGCGGTGGCGATCTTGGCGACAACAGGAGCTATCAAGAGAGTTTGTAATAAAGGACATGGGCATGGTAAAATAAATACTTAAGCTGAGAATTGAAAGAGATAGAGCGGCCGGTATACTAAAGCTGATTTAAAGTAGCTACATCAAAAATGTTCTATACAGGCTTAACATGACAGATGCTAAGCCTGTGAAGATATCTTGGTCAGTCATTTTAAAATTTTGAAGGAATAATTATCCAAGAATGATGATGAGCTAAAAAGAATGGCAAGGATTTTTTATGCTTCAACGATTGGTAGCTTGATATATATGATGGTTTGCATGAGACCCGACATTGCACATACAATGGAAGCTATGAGCAAGTACATGGCTAATCCAAGAAAGCAACATTGAGAAGCTATCAAGTAGATCCTTAGATACTTGAAAGGTACTAAGAAGGTCAGCTTATACTACAGGAAAGGAATGATATAGACTTAGGTAGTAATGCCGACACTAGGAGGAGCACAACCGGATATGTTTATACCATTGATGGAACAGCGGTGAGCTGGGTTTTGCAACTATAGAAGATTGTGGCTCTTTCTACCATCGAGGTAGAATATATTGTAATTATAGAAGCTAGTAAAGAAATGATGTGGTTATAAATTTACTAAAAGAGCTAGATAGAGAGCAGAGTTATAGTGTATTGTGTTGGCTCTACCCTGTGATTTTGATGAATAACAAAATATTGAGTATATATTTTGTACTAATGATTATTTCTAGTTGTGAGTTTTCAGGAAACAAGCACCTCAAATTCTCAAAGTTAAAGTATCGTGGCATGCTTTGGCATGAAGCATTTTTCATGATTTGAGAAGTCTTTTCCATGTAAAAAGGGCATAAATAAGTTCAATTATTGTTTATATATGTTGCATTTAAGCTTCATAAACAATCTTTATGTTTTTGGCTTGATTGGCACATGTTTATGAAAATTATAGAACCAAGTGTCGACACCTGAAGCCCAAGTGTCGATACTTCAGCATTTGCAACACAAAAACTTTTCATGGCATGCCAAGTGTCGACACTCAAAACTCAAGTGTTAACACCTAAAATTTAAGTGTTGACACTTAAGTTCCCAAGTGTCGATTCAAGGCCTGAGACTTTGAAAATCTAGAACTTGGCCATGGGGAGATTTTTGTGTCAAGTGTCGACACGTGTGAGTCAAGTATCGAAACTTGAAAGTTCAAGTGTCGACACCTGGAAGTCAAGTGTCGACACTTGACAGCCAAGTATCGACACTCGGGTTCTGACAGCTTTAACGGATCTATTTTCTGACAGCCTGAAATCATTGTTTTTATCTCTAAACGACTAGTTTTTGATTCCTAACGATCTAAAATGGTTTTTTGGATGTTTCTTATGTATTTAAGCTTCACCAAACTCACTTATGAAGTAAAAGAAAAAGTTGAAAGCAAAGAAATATCCAAGAGTAAAAGCCCTTCTTTAAAAACTCCACTTCCAAAAGCAAAAAAGGATAGATTCCATCGAAAAGCCTTTCATTTCATCTCTCCAAAAGTGTTCTTGAGAAGATTCCAAGTTAAGTCATATCAAGCAATCATTCAAGAGCTTCAAAGATTCCTCATCCACTCTAAGAAGAGAGTTTGTTTGTGTTAAATTCTTGTATTATGAATTTATTGCTATTTGACCTAGCTTTCAAGGTTCTTGAAAGTAGGTTGTAAGGTTGTTGGTGAGCCAAAACCAACTAGGGTTGACTTGTGAGCCCAAAGCCAAAACAAGTGTAAAGGTTTGTTGGTGAGCCTAGGTGACAACCAACTTAGGTTTTGACAAGTGGTATCAGAGCTCCGGTACTCTCTTGTAGGTCCTAGGATCATGAGTAAAAGATCATGGCAGCCCCAATAGGAATGGGTATTGTTGAAGGTCAAGCTTCAAACCATCCCCCACTATTTAATGGCACAAACTACACCTATTGGAAAACTCGTATGCGCATATTCATTCAAGCCATTGATTATAATCTTTGGAGGACAATCATCAAAGGTCCTCATTAGCCTACTATGTTGGTTAATGGCATTCTCACTCCAAAAATGAAAGATGATTGGGATGAGAATGACATTAAGCAAATAGAGCTTAATGCTAAGGCTATGAATCAATTATTTTGCTCATTGGATCCTAGCGAATTCAATTGAATATCTAACTCTCTCCGCTAAGAAAATATGGGACACACTTGAGTATACCCATGAGGGTACACACCAAGTGAAAATAACTAAGGTTAACATTCTCATTCATATTTATGAAATGTTTAAAATGGAACCTACTGAATCTATAAGTGAGATGTATACTAGGTTCACAAATATTATGAATGGCATGAAAAGTTTAGGAAAGATTATATCTAACGGTGAACCCGTAAACAAACTTCTTAGGTCTCTTCCGGCTTTATGGGATGCCAAGGTAGCAGCTATAGAAGAAGCCAAGGACGTCAACACTCTACCCCTCGAGCAATTGTTGGTCCCATTGATGACATATGAGCTTTCTCTAAAACAAAAGAATGTGGTGTTGACAAGAAGAACAAAGTAATCGCTTTCAAATCCACCGCAAGAGAGGAGTCAAGCGAAGTCCGAAGAAGAAGATGAAGAAGATGAGATGGCTCTCAAGGCAAGAAAATTTAGAAGATTCATGAGAAAGAAAAAATTCAACTTCAAGAAGAAACATCTAAAAGGAGAGCCTAGCAAAGAGAAGGAAAAGGACGAGGACAAGGAGCAGCCCACATGCATTGAATGCAAGAAACTGAGCCACTTCAAGATGGACTGCCCCCTACTCAAAAGGAGCAGAAGAAGACTAAGAAAGAAGGCCATGATGGCAACCTGGAGTGACAGCGAGGACTCCAGCTCCGAGGAAGAACCGCAAGAAGCTGTAAACTTTTGTTTGATGGCCGATCATGATGAGGTATTATCCAAAATCGAAAATGAATTTACTTTTGATGAGTAAATGAGGTTTTTGATGAATTAGTCATTGAATTTCAAAAACTTAAGTCAAAGCATAAAGAACTAAAAAGGTAAAATTTAGATTTAGCTAAAGCAAATGACAAGTTTTCAACTGAAAATAATTACTTACTTCTTCAAAATAAAAAGCTAAATGATAAGATTATTGCTCTTGAAAGAGAAAAGGAAGTTTTGAAAAAGAAAAACTTTTCTGTATCTAATGAAAACTCTTCGAAACAATATAAAGAGATTTTGGAAGAGAATAAAAAGTATAAAGAAGAACTTGACAAGTTAAAACCTTTTGTTGAAAAGTTTACATACAGTTCCGAAAAATTGAACATGCTTCTAAACAATCAAAGGGCTATTATCAACAAAGCTGGTTTAGGTTTTAAAGTTCAAAAACAACAAAAGTTTTTCAAAAATTTCTTTGTGCCTGCATCATCATCTATTACCTGCTATGCTTGTGGTATTGTAGGACATAAATCCTACTTGTGCAATAAAAGGAAGTTAAGTAATGTTAAGAAAGTTTGGGTTCCAAAAAAAATCATTATCATCAACCTAAAAGGATCCAAGATAACTTGGGTACCTAAAGTCTCCACCTGATTTTTATTGTAGGTGTGCCTTGCAACCAATAAAAGAAGAATGTGGTACCTCGACAGTGATTGCTCAAGGCACATGACCGGAGATGTGGAGCAGTTCTCATCACTTGAATATCAAAATGGTGGTAATGTAACATTTGGTGATAATGGAAAGGGTAAGATTATCAAAATTGGTAAAGTTCATATCACTCTTTCTACTTACATTGATAATGTATTGTATGTTGATGGTTTGAAACACAATTTACTTAGCATTAGTCAATTTTGTGACAAGGATTTTAAAGTTGTTTTCGAATCTTCAATGTTCATTGTTTATAGTTTAGATGACAATGGCATCAAGTTCATTGGTCATAGGCATGGCAATATTTATATGGTTGATCTTGATGATCTCCCTGTTCAAAATGGTCAATGCTTAGTGGCAATGGAAGCCAAGATCAATGAAACTAGTTAGCTTTGGTATCGTAGACTAGGACATGCTAGTATGCATTTGATTTCAAAACTTAGCAAAAAGAATTTGATAAAAGATTTACCAAAACTTAGTTTTGAAAAAGACAAGATTTATAGTGCTTATCAACTTGGAAAACAAACCAAATCATCTTTTTAACCAAAAGGAGTAGTCTTTACATCTAGACCATTAGAGTTGCTTCATATGGACCTCTTTGGGCCAACTAGAATATCTAGTTTGGGAGGTAAGAAGTACGGTCTAGTTATTGTAGATGATTCTCATGTTTTACATGGATCATGTTTTTAGCACAAAAATATGAAACATTTTCTGCATTCATTAGATTTCATAAAAGAGTTTCAAATGAAAAAGGTGTTTCAATTATATCTTTGAGAAGTGACCATGGAACTGAATTTGAAAATTCTGATTTTGACAAATTTTGTATTGAAAATGGCATTCATCATAATTTTTTAGCACCTAAGACATCTCAACAAAATGGGTGGTAGAAAGAACAAATAGAACTTTTGAAGAAATGGCACGCACCATGCTTTGTGAAAATGACCTACCTAGATATTTTTGGATGGAAGCCATAAACACTGCATGCTATGCTTTAAACCGTGTTTTAATCCAATCGATTTTAAAGAAAATACCGTATGAGCTTTGGAAGGGTAGAAAACCTTCAGTTCGATATTTTCAAGTTTTTGGAAGTCGTTGTTTCATCTTAAACAATGGTAAAGATAATTTAAACAAATTTGATATCAAGTCAGATGAGGGTATGTTTTTAGGCTACTCTATATCTAGCAAGGCATACAGGGTCTTCAACAGAAAAATATTTATTGTTGAAGAAATATACATGTTGTATTTGATGAATCTGACTAGAAATCCTCTAGAAAAGAAGATGTGCTTGATGATAAAATAGGTACCAAAAGAACTGAAGAGGTGAACAACAATGAAGAACCTATCAAGGAGCAAGAAGATGATCAAAATAATGAAAGAGATCAAGTACAATGTGATGAAAATACATCTACAGTTGATCCTCTACCTAAAGAATGGAGGTATGCTCATGGACATCCCAAAGAACTTATCATTGGTGATCCATCTAAAGGTGTAAGTACTCGATCATCCCTTAGAAATATTTATGATTATTTAGTATTTGTATCTCAAATTGAACCTAAAACTATTTAAGAAGCTGAAAATGATTGTAATTGGATTAATGCTATACAAGATGAACTTAATCAATTTAAAAGAAATAATGTTTGGACTTTAGTATATAGGCCTTCAAATGTTTCAATTATTGACACAAAATGGGTTTTTAGAAACAAACTTTATGAAAATGGAATTATTACAAGAAACAAAGCTAGACTAGTTGCCAAATGATACAATCAGGAGGAAGGGATTGATTTTAATGAAGCCTTTGCTCCTATGGCTAGACTTGAGGCAATTAGGCTATTATTAGCTTTTGCTTGTTTTATGGATTTTAAGTTGTTTTAAATGGATATCAAAAGTGCCTTTTGAATGGTTTTATCGAAGAAGAAGTTTATGTTGAACAACCTCCCAATTTTGAAAATCATGAATTTCCAAACCATGTTTTAAAACTTCATAAAGCTTTGTATAGTTTGAAACAAGCTCTAAGAGCTTGGTATGATCGTTTAAGTTCTTTCTTACTTAAAAATGATTTTACTAGAGGTAATGTAGATACTACTTTGTTTTTGAAAAAGAAGAATGATGATCACTTAGTAGTACAAGTGTATGTGGATGATATCCTATTCGGTGCTACTAATGAATCTCTTTGTCAAGAGTTTACAAAGTTAATACAGGGTGAGTTCGAGATGAGCATGATGGGAGAACTTAACTTCTTTCTCGGACTCCAGATAAAGCAAACCAAAGAGGGAATCTTCATCAACCAAGCTAAGTCACAGAAAATACTGAAGAAGTTTGGGATGGAGAATACTAAGCCTTTAGGTACGCCAATGAGCTCTTCTTGTAAGCTTGATAAAGATGAATTAGGTAAATCTGTTGACCAAAAGCTTTATAGAGGAATGATGGCTCATTGATATACCTAACTGCTAGTAGGCCAGATATTATGTTTAGTGTTTGTATGTGTGCAAGATATCAGTCTGCCCCTAAAGAGTCCCATCTTTTGGCTATTAAACGCATACTTAGATATCTGTATGGCATAATTGATATTGGTCTTTGGTACTCTAGAGATTTTTCATTTGAATTGATTGCTTATCTGATACTGACTTAGCTGGGTGTAAACTTGATCATAAAAATACTAGTAGAACCTGTCAGTTTTTTGGAATAAATTTGATCTCATGGAGTAGCAAGAAATAGAATTTGGTTGCTCTATCTATGGCGGAAGCCGAATATATAGTAGTTAGAAGCTGTTGTGCTCAAATCCTATGGATCAAACAACAACTCGAAGATTTTGGCATTAAACTAATTAAGACATCCATAAGATGTGACAATACTAGTTCAATCAATCTAACTAAGAATCCTGTGCAACATTTAAGAAGTAAACACATTGAAATAAGACATCATTTCATAAGAGATCATGTACAAAACTCTAATGTAATATTTGAATTTGTATGTACTGATGATCAACTAGCTGATGTGTTTACCAAACCCTTGAGTGAAGAGAGATTTTGCATGATTAGAAGAGAGTTAGGTGTCATTGATCCATTCTCTTAGAACTCTCTCAAATTCCATCCTATCCAAATTATTTTTTGCTCAAAAATCACTTTTATTGACTCCCAAAACCTTTTAAAACATTTCTTGATTTTTTGAATTTTTTTTGATTTTTCTCAAAAATCTCTTGGCCAAGTGTTGACACTTGGATTTTGCGAAGTGTCGATACCTGACCAAGTGTTGATACTTGAAAAATTTGAAGTGTCGACACTCATGAAAATTTTTGGTTTTTTAGGGCATGTCCGAATCACTTTTTATTTGATTTCTTTCCCTCCACTCAAGCCCTAGTGGTCCCCCTGGTGTTCGAGAAGCTTGGAACATCGATCTTCCACCCTTGCCCCTCATTTTTCAGGTAAAATCCCTCACTTTTCATCGTGAATCAAAGTTTTTTGGTTTTCCCACGGTTTTTTCACCATTTTCTTCCATTTTTCCATGATTTGTTCATTCTCCCACCAAGAATTCTATTTTTCTTGGATATGAGTTAGGTTTTCTTGAATTTCTTTCATATGGATGGATTGTGTGCTTTGATTTTATGGTTTACATCTTGTTTTTACTCCTAGTTCCACTGATTTACTGTTACATTGAACATTTTTGGTCAAAAACCCTAATATTTTTTGGATTTAAGCTTTGATTTCTTGGGGTTTCCTCATTTAGATGATTTACATGTTCAATTTTATAATTAATGCCTCTTTTCGCCCTTGATTTCACTTAATTTCTCTGTCGGATTGAAGTTTTAGGGCAAAACCACCCATTTGAAATTTTTTCCTCATTTTAACCTAAGTTCTACCAATTAAAAGGTTAATTTTACTCAGCATTGTTTTATCTCACAGTTTTAACTATTTTTCTAAAGTTTTTATCCTCCAATTTCATGTTTTGTAGTTAATCCCAAAAATCTATTTGATTTCATTCCCAGTTTTAAAACGAACTCTAGTTATTTTTCTTTAAACTAGTATCAATTTTAAAAAGCAAAACCTAGACCTGTTTACCCTCTTTTTCAGTCACACCTTTGACCGAACCTTTGTTCTTAACTTGCTTAAAACCGATCCCCATTCTGTATGTTTACCCTCTTCTCTTCCTTCCCCTTCTTAGCTCAGCTTATAGTAATGGGTTCGCGGAAGAGATTAGCAGTAAAGAGGAGGTTTGGACAGAGTTCAGAGAGGTGGTTGAAAGCCAGGCATGACATTGGACAGTCTAGCAGTTTAGCAGCTCTTGGATCCCCCTTGCAGAGAGGATGGCAGGGAAGATAGAGGCAGCCAGCAAGCAGATTGATTTAGAGTTTTTTGACCGGCAGCATTTCCAGATTAGACAGACTTTCTCAGATGCTGGACTAGTACCCTTCTGTACTATGCAGGAGAGGTACTACCCTCATTTGGTGTGAGAGTTTTATGGAGGACTAGATTGCTGCCATCTGTTATGGAGCACTACTGTCAGAGGAGTGCAGATTCCCTTGTCTAAGAAGATTTTGAGTCGAGTTTGGGAGATCCCTCATAGAGGTATTTGCACCTTTTCTGTTGAGGATAGGGAGCAGGCATTTCGGTGTATACTTGAGAGAGAGGATGTTCACGGAGTGACAGTGGTCACCGCGAACTAGCTATCCGTCAAGATGCGCCTACTCCGTCATATCACAGCAAGGATCTTGCTCCTGAAGACTGGCATGTTTGATTTTATTACAGAGTGGGAGCTGATGCTGATGGTGAGTCTGACTCAGAGGACTCAGATAGACCTCCCATCATTTATGTTGGTTCAGATGCGAGACATAGCGATGTAGAGGAGACACTGCTTGCCATACGGGATGGCACTGACTCGTCTATTTCGAGCTTATCGAGTTCCTTTGGAGGGGGAGACCTCCAAGGAGATACTTCACACAGATGTTTATGATGAGCGGTCCCTACACCAGATGGGTTATTAACTGGTCGCTGGGCATTGGATTAGGAGAGAGTCTAGTCAGGAGCCAGATGAGGAGGATGAGTTGAGAGAGGCAGAGGCCGAGCCATCAGGGCCAGTTGGTACACCTCCCCGTGTTGGTCCTGCATCAGAGACTGAGCCAGTGACTCCTGCTACTACTCCTTCGGCTCCTCCTCGGTCTACTACTGACATATCTTTTGAGGAGCACTCTAGGCAGCAGCTCATTGAGCTGAGGAGTAAGCTTGTTGGACTTGGTGTCAGGATGACTCAGTTGAGGATCAAGATTGAGGGCCTTAGAGCCCACATCGCTATGGAGCACACTAGTTATGTCGCACTATGGAGGCGGGATTCACCCATATTGAGGACTTGCTCAGATTTTTCTTCCTCCAGTAGCTCCTGTAGCCCCACATGTTGATGGTGACGATGATGACCACCCAGATGGACATGACGATGTTGATGATGGTGGTGCTGATGATGCTGATAGGGGTGATGCCGGTGGTGTTACAGATTGTGGCACTAACTGTTCTGTGATGGCAGTACGGATGGCAGTGTAGATCTTGCTGGACGTTATCAGATGGTTAGCAGAGTGATCCTACTCCAGCTACTCCTGAGGACCCTCCTCTAGCTAATGTGATCGATTCCAATCCAGACTTTGTTACTCTAGCTGAGATACTTCCTCCTCCATCGACTAGATCCTCTAGGGTTGTACCCGCACTTGGACCTTCTACCCGCACTAGGAGTCATAGGGTTTTAGCCCAGGGACCTCCTAAAGCCTTAGTACCTAGGTCCAGGATTAGTGCACCTATTACTTTTGAGCTTCCATCTGATGAGGATTAGCCTTACTGTTTCATGCTTATGTACTCTTGTTGTATCATTGTATGTTTCAGTGTTGCTGATTGAGTCGGCAAATTTTGTACTGAAAATACTATTTGATATATATATGTATTTCACTTTGGTGCTTACACATTGAATTCACTATGTTTGATTTTGGCTTTGACAATCTTGAATTTGATACCCTACTCTTCGGCTCTGATACCTGTTTACTTTTGAAAAACTAAATCTTGTATGAGCTATAATACCTTTTTTATCTAAGTGCACTTATTGAGGGGGAGCTTATTCCCTTTACTAATTAATGATTGACAAAAAGGGGGAGTAGGATATTAATGTTAGTTTAAAGCTCTCAAATTTGATATTTCATACTTCAACTTGCTCTTCAACTTACTCTAATGCAAAATGTTTTACTAAGGGGGAGAGTAAATATAGTTTACTTGCTTAATTCATCCCCCTCATCTATTTAAGTTGTGTTGTATGAGCTTGAGATCATTTTTATGAAGTATCATATCTAAAATTTGAATTTAAATGTTTATATACTCAAGGTTTTGTCATCATCAAAAAGGAGGAGATTGTTGGCTCTATCCTATGATTTTGATGAATAACAAAATGTTGAGTACATATTTTGTACTAATGATTATTTCTAGTAATGAGTTTTCAGGAAACAAGCACATCAAATTCTCAAAGTTAAAGTATCGTGGCATGCTTTGGCACAAAGCATTTTTCATGATTTGAGGAGTCTTTTCCATGCAAAAAGGGCACAAATAAGTTCAATTATTGTTTATATATGTTGCATTTAAGTTTCATGAACAATCTTTATGTTTTTGGCTTGATTGGCACTTATTTCTGAAAATTGCAGAACCAAGTGTCGACACCTGGAAGTCCAAGTGTCGACACTTCAGCATTTGGCATGCATAAATTTTTCATGGCATGCCAAGTGTCGACACTCAGAACTCAAGTGTCGACACCTGAAACTCAAGTGTCGACACTTCAGTTTCCAAGTGTCGACTCAAGGCCTGAGACTTTTTGAAAATCCAGAACTTGGCCATGGAGAGATTTTTGTATCAAGTGTCGACACTTGTGAGTCAAGTGTCGACACTTGAAAGTTCAAGTGTCGACACCTGGAAGTCAAGTGTCGACACCTGATAGCCAAGTGTCGACACCTAACAGCCAAGTATCGACACTCGAGTTCTGACAGCCTTAATGGATCTATTTTCTGACAGCCTGAAATCATTGTTTTTAACTCTAAATGGCTAGTTTTTGATCCCTAACAGTCTAAAGTGATTTTTTGGATATTTCTCATGTATTTTAGCTTCACCAAACTCACTTATGAAGCAAGAGAAAAAGTTGAAAGCAAAGAAATATCGAAGAGTAAAAGCCCCTTCTTCAAGAACTCCACCTCCAAAAGCAAAAAAGGAGAGATTCCACTGAAATGCCTTTCATTTCATCTTTCCAAAAATGTTCTTGAGAAGATTCCAAGTTAAGTCACATCAAGCAATCATTCAAGAGCTTCAAAGATTCCTCATTCACTATAAGAAGAGAGTTTGTTTGTGTTAAATTCTTGTATTCTAAATTTATTGCTATTTGACCTAGCTTTCAAGGTTCTTTAAAGTAGGTTGTAAGGTTGTTGGTGAGCCAAAACCAACTAGGGTTGACTTGTGAGCCCAAAGCCAAAACAAGTGTAAAGGTTTGTTGGTGAGCTTAGGTGACAAAACCAACTTAGGTTTTGACTTGTAAGCCTTGGAAAATAAGCCAGTTGTAATCTTTGAAGAGATTATAGTGAAAATTTCCAAGGAAAGCTTGGGGAGTGGATGTAGATGTTTGGAGAACACCGAACCACTATAAATATTGGTGTTTGTATATGATTATCTTCTCTTACTTCTTGCACTTCATTTTCTGCACTTTACTTATTGTTTTCCACTGCATTTACTTAAGTGCATTATCCACAAACACTATACGGCATTCACATAATTGTTTTAATTTTTAAAAGACCCAATTCACCCCCCCTCTTGGGCTCCATTTTTGGACAACATATTGTTTAATGACAATCAGAGTGCTATTCATCTGGCAAAGAATCCAATGTTCTATGCAAGAATGAAGCTCATATAGCAGAGATATCACTTTATCAGAGTATTATTTGAAGATGGAAGCTTGTTACCTGGAATGATTCAAGGCTTAAAGAATTCAATAGATATACTGACTAAAGTGGTCACCATAGAAAAACTGGGATTATGTATGGTCTTAATTAGCCCTCGAAGCTAGTTGAAAGGAGGCGTCACATAGAATACTAACTTATAATATGGAAGTTTGTTTTTTACTATTTCAGGTAGATGCAATTTGGATGTTGTAGTCTCAAAGTGGGAGAGTTATTAGATGGTAAAGCCTAATCCATCCAATTGATTGGACACAATCAAGATCTAAAGGGCCCAAAAAGGAATCCAAAAAAGGCTTGAACCTAGACCAAAACCTAGTTGGTCCATCGTGAACCAATCAGTCGGTCCATAGGCTTTGACAGTCTACAAAAAGGGCTTTGTCATGGTCCATGTGCAGTATAGGAGCAGAGGCTAGTTTAGGGCATAATTGGGTGGCTAGCAGCAAGTTCTACATAGATCAGACAGTTGAGAGAGCTCCATCCTATATTAAGCAACTTTGGGTGTGATCAAGTTACCAGGAGCTTCCAATGCATGATCCAATGGCTAGAATTGATCATTAGTGGCTAGGAGCTTGATCCAGAAGTTGTTTTGCACCATCTAATGGTCCAAAGCTCTCTGGGAGTGTGATCAGATGGCCATATGTGAATCCAAACTAATCTAGGAGTTGATGAAGCTGATTTCAGGCATTCTAATTATGATCAGATGGATATTGGGTTATAGGGAGTCAAATACTAATTGGAAAAGCATTTGAAGGTAAATTGACATTGATTGGACCCTGCTTTGGCCTCTATTTAATGGGAGGCCATGGGCAGCAGAAGCAACCACCGTAGAGAGGAAGAGAGATAGAGAGAGGGCTTGAGTCCTCTTGTGTGATATCCTAGGATACTTCCAGGCTTAAGGAGAATCTCTAGGAAGGGTTTTATCTTCCTGAAGGAGCTATTTTTTACAATCAGAAAAGAGGGTAAAAGAGAGGTTTTTCTTTATTCTTCATTTCTTGTACTTCTATAAAACTTTCTATTTTTCTTCATAGTGAAATAAAAATATTCTGTGTGACCATGAATGTAAGAGCAAGAGACTCCAAACCATGTAAACCTCTTGTATTTTGTGTGCTTATATTTTTTTTTTTCATAATTTTCTTTTCCTTTTATTGTGACTTCTGTAATCCACTATGTACCGCTCCCTAATATGCGCTATCTCAGTTGGCTACCTCAAAGTATTCCAAGCTTGATTGGAAGGTCTTTGTTGAGACATTGGAGAAACCTAGCATCATGGGACAAGTGCCTATGATAGAGATCATCCATGAGCCGAGTTGGATTGATGCCATTGTCAACTACCTAGAGGATGGTACATTAACTGCAGACTAGATGTAATCTTGGACATTAAAACATTGAGCTCCCTGGTACACCTTGTTGGATGGCAAGCTTTAGGAACGCTCACATTGTGTGCCTATGTTAAAGTATCTTAGGCCATCCAAGATGTACTATGCTACCCAAGAAGTTCACAAAGGAATTTATGATAATTATCCCAAGGCAGAGCATTGGTATATAAGGTACTCCAACAAGGATATTACTAGTCAACTTGCAATATGATGCAGCCAACTTGGTCAGGAGGTGGATTAGTACCAAAGATGTGCAAATATCCAGCATCAATTGGCTACTTTGCTTATGTCAAACTCTACCCTTTGGCCTTTTACTCATTGGGGAATTGATCTCCTCGAGCTATTTCAATAGGCGATGGGTCAGCCAAAGTTCCTCATCATCACTATGGATTATTTTACCAAATATGTTAAAGCCGAGCTACTTACACAAATCACCAAGAAGGCTTAGTGCTTCATTTGGATGTCCATGTTACTTTGGATTGCTATGAACCATTAAAACTGATAATGGAAGGCAATTTGACAACTCAAAGTTCAAAGAGTTATGCTCGAACCTACATATCGATCATAGGCTCATCTCAGTCCACCGCCTATAATCAAATGGAAAGGCCAAAGTAACTAACCAAACTGCTATTAAGGCTTGCCTGACCCGATTTGGTTCTTTGATCGAGTCCTAATATTAGACCCAAATCCAATCCAATAGAAGATCAGGTCAGATCGGGTCTATGACAAAAGTTGGAATCCAATAGGTCATTCGAGTTGGATTAGGTCCATGAATAATCACGCTCCAATCTAAAAAACTTGGACTAAGTAAGTTGGGTCAGGTCAAGTCATGGGTCAACTCGACCCATTTTCAATCTTAATTGAGCTACTCCTAATTGGACCAATATAGTCCAATCAAAGTGGTTGAGCCATTCATAGTGCAAGCAATGGAAGTGACTTGTCAACAATCCTGAATTTAGCTTAGGGATAATCAAATCAACATTTGTCCAACCGAGTATAGAATTGTCTAGCAAAATCTAATTAGTCAAAATGCTAACCTAACCACTAGGGGTGCAAACAAGTCAAGCTACTCGTGAGCTATTGGAGCTCGATTCAACTTGGCTATTATCGAGCTCTAGTAGCTTGAATAGTTTTTTGAGTCAAAGCTCGAGTAATAAGATATTCGGCTCAAAAACTCATGAGTCTAATCGAGTTTATATATATAATAATTTTATTTTTATTTATAATATATATATTAATATATATTATAAATAAGCTAAGACTCAAATTCGAGGTTGAACTCGAACTTGAATATGGCTCAGTTGATATTCAGGCCAAGTTGAGTCAAGCACGAGTATTGTATTTTATTTATTGAGCTGAGCTCAAGCTTATAAATTAAAACTTGATCGATCTCGACCTAAATTTCTAGTCCAAATATTTTAAATTGAGTTGAGCTAGAGCTTCTAACTACTCGACTTGACTTGACTCAGCTTGACTGCACCCCTACTGACCACCATCTCTTAGCAACATATTTTGTCTTAAATTTAGCTTTTAACTATTGTTTGGCCTTTCTAATTCATTCTCTATTAACATACTTTGAAGGCCCAACAAATTTGGTCTTACAAAACCTTTCAAACTGTTTTTATCTCTTTTATAAGATCTTGAAGCATACCTTTATCCTTGGGAAAGATCGAGGTTGCCATACCCATATGCTAGGAGAAGCAAAATCATTCCATGGGTTGATAGTAGGTCACATCCAAGCTCATATTTATTTGTTCGAGCTAGAATGAAAGTTACTGACTTAGACACTATGTGGCTAAGCTTTTGGAGTGGTAGAACCCTCTAAATATACTTTTGGATGATACAGTAATGTTTGATAAAAATCAAACAGCTATTTTAGCTTTACTATAAAGCTAAAAGAGTTTACTTAGAAAAATCTTCATTTTGGAGGTTCTTCTCAAAACTGCTTTCTAGCCAATGTCAGAAAGCTATTTTGATTTAGATAAAATTTTTGGATGGCCAAAATACTTACCAATAAAATTTCATTATTACATCTTATATCATATCATATTATATTATTATACTATAAGTATAATATAATATAATAATAAATTAATATTATGATATATTATGAATATATAGTATAATATATTATAGTATTATTATATTGTAAACATATGATATAATCTAATAATATTTATAATATCATTATATTATTATATTATACTAATACATTAAAATGTGTTATTGATGCGGGACGTGATTTGTTCATGCTCTGATGCCAAGAATGATGCGGGACGTGCAAGGATACGAACATCAACATAATGAAATGCAGAATTTTAAGATGAGCAATGATTCCAAAAATATGGCTTAACTCTACCATAAGAGAATAAAAATGGAGCACTAAAGCAAACTACTAGAAGATAAAATCACTTTCCCGCATATTATACCTATCTAAGCAATAAATTGATTGGACCTAATGGTTGAGAAACCATTTGAATTAGGACAAGCTCTTTCAAGAATTTAGATCCGAGAGAGGAAAAAAAAGGCTTGTTACCAAACAATGATCTCTCTTCCTTTAACAATTGGATCACTAATCACTCCTAGATTGGGTGTTTGGATAAGAAAGATGAATCCCTTGAATGTGTTGGCTTCCCATCAATGATTCCAAGGTAAGGAGGACCTCTTATTTGGCTTTGAGCACCCAGGGATCCTGCAAATAGATTAATTAGAGGCCAAGGGAGAATAAGGAAAAGAAAAGAAAAGGAGATTAGCAAGGGAAGGAGAAGAGGATGCGATGGAGTCTTGAAGACTAGAGAACTCGATTGGGCCTCACACCCTTCTCCCTCACGGAGTGGAAATGCTTGGAGCAATGGAAGTAAAAAGAAAATTTTTCATTCATTCTTCAACATCCCATTACTAGAGGAGGGGTACTTATCATTCACCCAAGCCTCTTTGAAATTTGAATTAGAGAGATTACATGCACTAATCAAGGAGGAATTAGTGGGATGCCTCATTTGAATTTGAATTTTAGTTTTCTTTCGTGCTTTGGGTGGCAAGGGTGAAAAACCTTCCATGTTGGTGTGGATGAAAATGGGACGCCCCATTTGAATTTGAATTCCATGCTTTGGGCGACAAGGGTGGGGGCCTTCTATGTTGGCATGGAGAGTGAGGTGGGGACCATCTTATGTGGAGGATGATGTGGTGCAAGGAATGGATTTCTTTTGGAGTCTTTTCTTGCATGGAGAGTGAAGTGGCATCCTCTATCCAGTGGTCATGCTTTTCGGTCTTGACTTGGATCTATGTTGGTTGTCCTCTTGAGTTAAACTTGACTCAAATAAAATAAATTACAGGACATAAACTAAAAAAAGAATAAATTGACTCAAATATCTAAATACAGGACATAAGCTTAAGGAAAATCAAAACTGACAAGACCCAAAAACTTAATTATCAACAATCCATAGTGAGCTCGGATTTGTCTGAATCGAATGTAGCCTTTTTTGGATCCCGGTGCCCGCACCAATTCTTCCGAGGTGGGAGGGAACTCAACCCTGTCAAGTATGGGTCAGCTTGACTTTGATATTACTCTAATAAGTCAGATCAATCATTGCAGATCCTTCCAAGTGATCCATGAGTTCTCAGATTCGAGTCAACCTTACCAACGAACCAAATAACACTGATAGCCTTTATTCCTGGTAGTAATAGCCTGGTCATCCAGAATATGCTCAATTCAATCTCGTCATTCTAGTAAAGTGACTGGTGGACACTCAGGTGAAGGTTCACTCTCAAGAAAGGGATCATGCTTAAAAGGCTCACTAGGTATCACTGCTGGTTCCTTATACTCAACTAGATCTGAAATATTGAAGTTGAGCTAATGCCGAATTTGGGTGGTAACTCGAGCACATAGGTATTAGGTCTAATTTTTTTTATTACTTTGAAAGGACCAGCTCCACAGGCATGTAATTTTTTTATGGTTCTGGGGAGGAACCATTCAAGTCTAAGCCTAATCATCACATAGTCTCCCTCAATGAACTCTTTGACTCGCTTACGGGAATTAGCCATACATCTATAAGCTTCATTGCTCAGATTATTTTATTGCTGATTTTCTTGTGTAGATCTCTAACATGCTGTGCATATGACTCAACTGACTCAAAAACTCGTGCATGCATGAATAAAGGAATAAGATCTATGGATCTCTTAGGCTTGTAACCAAGAATAATTTCAAACGGGCTCTTTCCAATGGACCTATTGACTGAGCTATTGTAGGCAAATTCAGCACGTGATAATAAGAGGTCCCAATTTTCAACATTTTTGCCTACAAGACACCTTAATTGGTTTCCAAGGCTCCTATTCACAACTTCAGTCTGGCCATCGGTTTATGGGTGGTAGGTGGTAGAAAATTTGATCTTGGTTCCTAACATGTGCCACAGGATTTTCCAAAAATAGCTCATGAATCGGACATCCATATTATATACAATGATTTTGGGTAGGCCATGTAACCTAACCACTTCATATAAAAAAAGTTTGGCCATCTTAGAAGCATCGAAAGTTTGGGAACAGGGTAAAAAGTATGCCATCTTGGAAAATCGATCGACCACAACATAAATTGAGTCATGTCTCCGCATGGTCTTAACCAATCTTAAAATAAAATCCATACTAAGGTCTTGCCAAGGATGATCGGGTATAGGTAAAGGAGTGTAAAGGCCAGTATTTTGCTTTTGCTGTTTAGCAACAGCACAAGTTTGACATTAGGCCATAATTTAGGCAACATTTCTTTTGTGGCTTGGCCAATAAAACTGGTCTTCAATTGCTAGAATGGTTTTGTTCCTACCGAAATGGCTAGCTAAACCTCCAACATGGGTTTCTCAAACTAAAAACTCTCTAAGGGAGGTTCGGGGAATGCACAACTTGTTTTCCTTGAAGAGGAAACCATCTTGAAGGGTATATTTACTATGCAAACTAGATGGTCCTTGTTGAACAAATTGGTAGATTTCACTAAAGTCGGGACAATTCTCATATTCCTCTTTTAGTTTGTCAAATTCTATGATTTCAATATTGACAAAGGTTAAGAGCATGGATCAATGGCTAAGAGCATCAACAACTCGATTTTCAATGCCGGTACGATGTTTTAAGACAAAGGTGTAAACTTGAATATATTATACTCACTTGCCATGCTTAGGGTTCAGTTTCTTTTGAGAACTAAGGAATTGGAGTGCTTCATGTTCTGAATATAAGACAAACTCCTGCGGTAAGAGATAATGTCTCCAATACCTTAAGGCTTGAACTACCGCATACAATTCCTTATCATAGTTGAATACTTCAATTTTGCTTCATTCAACTTCTTATTAAAGAAGGCTATAGGGTGGTTATCTTGACTTAAAACTCTTCCAATTCCAACTCCGGAGGCATCACAAGCAACCTCAAAGACCTTTGAAAAGTCAGGTAATCTCAAAATGGATGCTTGGGTCATTTTCTTTTTGATGTCAAGGAAGGCTCTATCGATGGCCTTAGTCCACTCAAAGGTTTCCTTCCTAATACAGTTAGTGATCGGTGCGACAATCGAACTGAATCCCCAAATAAATCACCTATAGAAGAGAACAAGGCCGTGGAAGCTATGCACTTCATGTATACTAGTGGATACAGGCCACTCAACTATGGACTTAACCTTTTCTGGGTCGACGGATACTCCTTTGGGGGTAACGACAAATCCTAGAATGATGACTCTATGGATCAAGAATTTACATTTCTTCAAATTGGCATAGAGGCTTTCCTTTCTAAGAGCTTGGCATACTTGTTGAAGATGGCTCAGGTGGTCTTCCTTAGTCCTACTGTAGATTAGGATGTCATCAAAATAAACTACAACAAACTTTCTGATGAACAATCTTAGAACTTGGGTCGTGATCCTCATGAAAGTACTAGGGGCATTAGAAAGGCCAAAAGGCATCGCTACCCATTCATAAAGGCCATCCTTAGTCTTGAATGCTATCTTCCACTCATCCACAGGCCTAATCCTAACTTGGTGATAGCCACTCTTAAGGTCAATCTTAGAAAAAATAGTAGCTCCAGCCATGATATCTAATATATCATCAAGATGGGGAATAGGGAAATGATACTTCATCGTTATCTTATTGATAGCATGACTATCTACACATATCCTCCAAGTGCCATCCTTCTTGGGGTCAAAAGGGCAGGAACCACACAAGGGCTCAGGCTTTCCCTAATGAATCCCTTTTGGAGGAGATCTCCAACTTGCCTTTGTAACTTTGAATGTTCAGTAGAACTCATCCTATAATGTAGAAGGTTTGGTAAGGTAGCTCCTGGGACTAAGTCTATGGCATGTTGAATGTCCCTTAATGGTGGGAGGTGATCAGGAAGATCTTCTGGAAATACATCTTAAAAATTCTTCAAAAACTTTATTATTTCCTGGGGTTGCTCCTTCTGGGATTGATCTTGGACTTCCTTGGTGGACAATATCCAAACTGGTGAACCCTCATTAATCTCTCGTTCTAAATCCTTAGCACTGATCAAATTTAATCCTTGTTTCTTTTCTTTCAGATTACTAGACCCTCTTTTGGTGTTGTCCTTAGGTGGTGTCGAGTTTATGACAATTTTCTTTCTACATCACGAGCTCCATTGTAGCTTCTAGGCTTTGGTGCTCGCATCCAGCTTGCCCCACCTTTTCCAATACCTGGAGTTGGCATGTTACCCACTTCTTGAGTTAGCACTGCAACCCTAGTGGTTAACTCATTCAACTACTACTATAAGAGCTTGATAGACTCCTTAGTATTGTCACTAAGATTATCCATCATTTCCACGAGCTGCTCTTGACTCAACTCCAAGTTTGCAACACGATCTACAATTGAGAACAAATGCACCATTCTCTCATCCATTTGGGACAACTGCACTTCTATTGCAAAAATCTGCTCCTTGTGGCTTTGCAGCTTTGCATTATCAACTTGTACCTCTACTAGGACCGGTGTGGCAACTGTCGCCCCTCGTGCACCGCCTCACTCATCTCTCCATCATTCTTGCAACCCATATGCATTGTACCAGTGTCCACAGTCATGTCTACTCTGATACCACTTATCATAGGGCCAATCTTCTACTCGACAAAACCCGTGCGACGCTCCAAAATGCCCTACACAAAGGAGCCAGCCAATGCATGCCAGCAATAGAAAACTAATGTTACAACCAAGGTAAACACACAAAAGATAGAAGAAAATAGCAAAGCAACACATTCAAATGTGCAATGGCAAAACTAGTGCTTTGATTAATGAAAATGGAGAGATTACAAGCAAATGCAACTATTGCTAAACCTATCTTAAGGGATCAGGAGGTAGAGGAGGCAACAATGAACCACAAGAATCTACATGAAAATTGGTCCATGATTGTTCTCGCTCACACTCCCAACACTATACTTGTGAAGCATCCCGCTAAATCCTACCTCGGGGGTTCCAAGGTATCGAGGATACTTGTATTTTTTTGGCTCATTGCTGGAAGCCCCGATACATGGAAAAATCCCAAAAACTAACCAAAATAAGGGAAGAATGCTCAAGCGGTAGTTGTTCGTGACATCTATTTACAAGATATATATAGAACCATGTCAGAGGCCATGGCTAAGCAAAATGCTGGGCAAATAGCCCTGGCAATAGACACCCACCACTCTGGATATCGAACCGCACTATAATAACATGTCAACTTAGAGGGAAGAGTGGTGGTGATGGAGAGCACCATGGAATGGAAAGAAGATGAATTATGGAGAGCACTCGAGGCCGATGTGTACCATCCCATGATCATATGATCATCGAATGGCAAGAGGAGGACATTGTAGGTGGGTGTTCCATTGAGGGAGACAACTCATGTATGTCTTCTAGTGAGCAAGTCCATGGTCGATGATGGAGTTCATCAAATGGCTGCTGCTGTCAAGCTAAAGCAATGTCATGAGGGTCGGTAGCCACTGAATTGAGGTTGTGGTGATCCACAGCCTTAGGACTTGATGCAGTAAGGGGACTATCAAGCTCAAAGGGACCAATCGGTGCAGCAAGCACCTACGCAACAACTTCTAAACGAGGGCTCACCACCACATGCATATCGGGCCCAAAGCTGTTGGTAGCTGTTGATGCATAGAGAAAAAAAATTTGAAGGTGTAGGGGATGAATGTTATGTAGATGTTCTCTAGTTTTGTACAACAAAAGGGAAGACAAGTTCATCAAATATAATATGTCGAGCAATAAAAGTGCAGCCAGTGGGATGATGTAAGTACTTATAGCCCTTATAGACACTGCTGTACCCAAGGAAGATACAAAGCTGGGAACGGGTCTCAAATTTATGAGTTGAATATGACCATAAGTATGCAAAGTATGCACAACCAAATATGCAAAGAAGTCCATAGTGGGAGGGGTGGGGGTGGCCATGGAGGTTTTCATATCAAGAAAGATTAGAGAGTAATGGTGTGGGGAGGCTATTGATGAGATAAGTAGTAATAAGCAAAGCATCAAGCCAATAAGAACAAGGAAATGCGGCGGTGAAGAAAAGCGTGAGGGCAATTTCTATAAGATGATGGTGCTTTCTTTCAACTGCACCATTTTATTTAGATGTAGAAAGGTATGAGAGACGATGCATAATGCCAACGAAGTTAAGGTAATAAGAGAGGGAGCAAAATTCACCTCCTCAATCAAAATAAAAAGTTTTGATCTTTCAATTAAAAAGAAGCTCAATATACTATTGAAATCGCATATATACATCAAACATTTTATATTTACGTCATAAAGGAAAGACCCAAACACACTTGCTAAAATCATCAATGTAGCTCATGTAATAGCAATAACTCTCAATAGAAGTGACCGGAGAAGGACCCTACACATATCGGAGAATATAAAATCTAGAGGATTAAGTGATAAAGATGAACACTTATTAAGATGAAAATGATAAGATTTAGCCATATAACAAGATTAAGTGGGAGAAAAATGATCCCTCTATCTAGTTGTGGAGGTGTCTATTTATATTAGTATATGCATAGCTTTGGTTACAACTGAATTGGCAAAATAGTCTAAGATAGCCTAACAGAGTAACAAGACTCAAAACTTTGTTACTCAGGTATAACAACATGTAGTTACTTTGGTATTACTAGCAGGAGACCCCTTTCTACTAACTTCCAAGTAGCGCGAAATGCATGTAGACAGATGCGCATGATTATGTGATCGTGCATGGGCTTGTAGATCCTTCAATATATAGTTATATATAATATTAATTAGATCACAACAAAAGGGTCATTTTGTTGTTTGTACCTAGGCCTCCGAGGCTAGACTCCAATTGTAGCATGAAATTATATAGTAATATAATAATATTTTACATAATTAAAATATTATATAATTATATAATTATAGCATGAGAATATACAAATATAACCAATAATATTAAAATAATATGGTAATAAATATTATGATATGTAATGTTATCAAAAAAAAATTATTTATCATTTTATAGTATGATATTATTTAATATATTATGGTATTGGATTATGTTATGTTATACTATATATTGATTATTCATTATATTATGTACATTATTCTTATAAAAATTTATAAAATATATATAATTGGGTTTGGGTAGTTGGTATTTGAGCAACAAATTTTAAAAACATCCTAGATTCGAATGAATTTTTATTTTAATTTTTAGATCCATTCCAAACTCTTTAGAGTATTATTAAACAAGTATAATTAAAGTTCGAAATATGTTAGGTATCAGATGTGGCAACATCCGCTGACATGGAGTCTAACATGGCAATATCCGCTTATGTGGAGTCTACACAGTTGCCAACCAACGACTGCATGGGTAGGGCCTGCCACTTGGATGCGGCCCCCAAGTGGAAGGTCGAGGCGAGCCCCCTACCGAGGTCAGCTCCCAGCCAGAGGCGAGCTTAAGAAGCAAGCCCCCCATCTGAGGTAAGCTCCTGGCCAGGGTCATGTTCGTGTGACTGAAGTCAGCCCCTTGCCGAGGTCAGCTCCCAGTCAGGGTCGAGCTCAAGAAGCGAGCCCTCCGCCCGATGCCAGCTCCCGATCGAAGCAAAGCTTATAAAGTCAGCTCTCCTGGTCGAGGTAGAATTCATAAAGCAGGTTGCCCATCCGAGGCCAGCTCCTAGCCGGGGTCGAGCTCACGGATGAGCCCTCCATCTGAGGTCAGCTCCCGGTCGGGATTGGGCTTATGTTACCAAAGGTGGACCTCCTTGCAAGGTCTTTCCATAATTCCCGCCAGCAGTAGAGGGGGAAAGATCAGCATGAATTTAAACCGCGGTCCCTATCCACCTGCGACCTCCAAGAAGTGGTGCACACCTTGCCACCAGTCCCAGTTCTGCAACACGCCGCCTGCATGCTCTGAGCAAGGCAAGCCCTATCAAATCCGGGGTCCAACCTACACCGCCATGTCCACCACCGTATGGTCGGGAGATGTGGCTCACGCGGTGCTAGACCTAGAATTCTCCCAGAAGGAGAATTCTGTCCAAGCCACAGACCCTGAAATGCCTGGACGGTCTCTCCATAAATGGAAAGATCCCGCCATGGCATGGGGCTTAGCGGCCCAGCGCCTACCCCTCGAAAGAAAAATAGCACCCCCCAGCAAAGGGAGAAAGAAGAAAAAAAAGAGGAGGAAAAGAAGGAAAGGGAGGAGGGGCCGGAAGGCAAGGCAAGCAAGGTAAGAAAGGTAAAAGGCAGATGCAGGAGTGGGGAGAGAGGCAAGTGAGCAGGCTCCCCAAGAGCTCAGCGACCAAGGAGCTGGCCAGAGAACCTCCCTGCTCCCCGCTCTCCATTCCTCCCTTCTGTTGTTCTGGCATCGTTATCCTATTCTTTATATTATTTGAATATCTTAATCATGTCACCCCCTAAGGTGAGGGAGTCTCCCAAGCTCTCTGTCTCAGAGATTTTTTATTTTCCTCGATTGTCCTGCTGACTTGATCATCAGAGTATCCTCGCCAAAATCTCCAGCTCGGGTCTCCTTTATTTTGCAGGCCGAGCAGGCTGAAGAGTCGACGCACCCAGCAAGAAAGGATACCCCCGGTGGGAGGAGGAGGCACCCGATGCGGCAGCAACGTGCTAGAGCTATGGGCCACGACGATCTTGGCGGCAACAGATTGGCGCACCAAGTAGGGGATCCCCAGTTGAAGCTAAAGATCCAAGCTCCCCAATCACTGGAGGCGACGAAAGCCATCCCCCCTGGGGGGCAGGCGACAAACATGAGGGCTCCCCCCTGGGAGCCCGCCCAAAGAAAGAGAGGGAAATCCAGGCATTCCCCTATGCATGGGGGGTTTTTCATCACCTCTTGCGAGCTTAATGGGTAATTCTATTCCCCAATACCCTTGCAATATGAAACTGTATCACAGTCCTGCAGGGGAAGTCCCTGCATCACCATCGAAGGTAAGCATTACGGCCTCACTCATGGCTAGAGAATAGTAGTGGGATGTCATCCATCACACGACGCGCAGCCTGATAGACCAACAAGAGATGGGGCCCAACCCCGTGGTGTAGCCTGTCGGTGGGAGATGGAGCGCTACCGCGACCCCCGTAAAGGACCCCAGCAAGGCTGGTCAAGATCTGACCAAATGAAGCCTACTACCTCGTCGGCCCCGACGCTCATGAATCAAAAATGCAAGCAACTCAAGAGGGCGCCACTGGTGATGTAAAATTTCCTCCCTATTATCTGAGTCCCTTTTTCGTGCAACTATGCCTTTCACCTGTGCAAGGACATTCCTATCTGATTCAAAGTCTGGTGGGCACCATGCGGATCCCTCATCAAGCCTGCCCTTGCCGCTGTGCTCATAGCCCGGAGGCATTACCAAGTTGTCGTCTACCGCACGACTCACAGCTTTGCGCCCCTCATCAACAATGCGGGCCCCTCCATCAGGCCCGTGCTTTCCACAGCCATGCTCATAGCCAGGAGATGCCAAGGTGCTATTTATCGCGAGACTCACAGCATGGCAACTCCTCATCAACAACACGAGCCACTCCACCAGGCCTACGGTCCTCACAGCTGAGCTCACAACTTGGAGGTGGCACCAAGTTGCCATCTACCATGTGACTCTTAGTTTGGCATCCTCATCAACAACGCGGGCCCCTCCATCAGGCCCATGCCTCCCACAGCCATGCTCATGGCCCGGAGGTGGCACCAAGTTGCTATCTACTGCGAGACTCACAACAGGCGACTCCTCATCAGCGAGCTAGGCCTGCTCCACTAGGCCCGTGCTCTCCACAGTCGAGCTCATAGCCCGGAGGTGGCACCAAGTTGCCGTCTACCGTGTGACTCACAATTCAGCATCCTTATCAACAACATGGGCCCTTCATTAGGCCCGTGGCTTCCACAACCGTGCTCATAGCCCGGAGACGGCACCAAGGTGCTATCTACAGCGAGACTCACAATATGGCGACTCCTCATCAGCGAGCCAGGCTCGCTCCACCAAGCACACGCTCCTCACAGCCGAGCTCACAACCCGGAGGTGGCACAAAGTGGCCGTCTACCGCATGACTCATAGTTCGGCATCCTCATCAACAACGCGGGCCCCTCCATCAGGCTCGCTCCTCCCTCAATCATGCTCACAGCCTGGAGGAGGGACCAAGATGCCGTCCACCGTGAGACTTACAGCTGAAAGGATTATGCCCTATAAGCCAATATTTGTATCTCCCAGACCATTGTAAATTGACAAGTTAATAAAGGCAATATTTTTTCATCATTCGCTGTGTCATTATATGATGAACCCCATAGATTAGGGCTATGGTCCTAGGGCTATGATGAGATCATACCAGTAAGATCTAAGGCCTTAAAATCCTGATCTAGAATATTCCTAGTCATAGAAACCCTGAGTTGGGGATCAGGGTTTCCGGTTAGACTGGCACATCCTATGTATGCTGAAAAGGGTGACTGCTCTCACAGTCACTTGTGTGGGACACTAATACAAGGATGTGGGTGCTCATTAGCGAATGAGTTCACTGAATAGATCCAGTTTGAGAACATCTAATGGAGCCTTAGCTGCATGTCAATAGATGTTTCTCATAGTGGGAGTTGTACAAGTAGTCCTATGACCTGAGACTGCCATAATACCTTATGTACATGAACCCATGCTTTGGTTCAATCTCAATCATGACACTGGGTCATGCATGAGGTTGATGCTGGGTATGGTGAATTGTATATGCAGGTAATGAGTAGGTCAACAAGGAATTGATCACTCATAGTAGGAGGAGATTGTATCCAGCCAAATTAGGTCAGATGATGATTCAGGAAATCTTTGATCAAAGTACAGATATTAGAAATGATTTCTAATATCGAATTAATTGAATCATTAGTGTATGACTGAGCTGGGAATGAGTATAAGCTGGTTTTGACATGTTTCCATATCCATAGTTATATTCGGGATGCAAGATGATTGAAGGATCGAATTGTACGGGAACTTTCCACTGAAGGGTAGTTTTGGAATTTCACCAGAATTTCCATATCTTCCGGGTAGACATGACACGTTGCTAGACGTCAATCTTGTCTTGTGGGTTGATCAAATTAAATGTTTTAATTGGATCACTAATTAGGAGGAGTCCTAATTGACTAACTCGAGTTAGCTCGATTTGACCTAAATCGATTAGAATGAGTTCTGATCAAATTAGGTCAACTTGCACTCGGACCCACTGCTGGCTAGGTATGGAACCCAATGGGTCACACACTTAGGACAGATAATCAAGGATTTAATTTGGAATTAAATCTTGTTTGCAGATGAACACACTAGCATGTGTTGCAAACCATAGCTTCTACTTGAATCGGATTCGAGTTAGGGTTCCGATTTGGTCTTTTTTAGATCCAAATTCATTCCGGTTTGAATCTAATTGAAGATTCAAGATATTGGGCTAATAGTAGGCTAGCAATTGGGCTAACCTAAGAGGCTAAACCCCTTTCCCACATCGCCTAAGCCCCTCCCCCTCTCTTCCCACGCGCGCGCGCAAGGAGAAGAGTCCACGCGCGCGTGGACTCTCTCCAAGGGGCGTCTTTGCATGAGAAAAGAAAAGGGATCGGCGTTTTGGCTGAAGGGGCGTGGAAGAGAGTCCACCTAGGTGTGGACTCTTCAAAAAAAATGGGATTACCATGAAAGAAAGAAAAAAAAACACCGAAGGGGCGCGACTCTTCTCTTCTGCGTGCGCCCTTCTGTGTTTTTCGTGACTCTTTCTTGCGTCTTCCCATCCCAAAGGCCGTGAGATTAATTCAAGGGCCGTGAGATGAAGGGAAAGGATGTGAGAAGGGAGAGAGGGGCGTGAGAGGGTGATTACAGATGGGTAGGCGCCTCTCTGTCGCCTATTTAAGGAGAAGACTTCACCGTAAAACAAATTGAATTCCAGATTTTCTACAGCGAAGCCTTGCTTCCATTTTCCCTCTCCCTCTCCAGAAGATTGTTTCCCCCTCCTCTCTTTCCTCTTTGATTCCTTTACAGAGCCTTGACTCTGTCGAATCTCAGAACAGAAGGAGAGTCAGAGAGAAACTCTCCGATGGTAAAGGAAGAAGGCGCCTCTCCTTTCTTTCTTACATTAAGACAATCTTGTCTTAATTTTCTTCTCCCTCCAAGACAAGCCTTGTCTCATTTTAGGACAAGGGCTTATTCTTAAGACAAGAGTGTCTTAAGGGGCCAAATTTGCTAGAAGACAAGGAGAAGGGTAAGAGAGAAGGTTTAGTCCCAGTTTGGCTAGAGGAGTCCTAGCCAATAGCCCATATATCAAGTTCTTGGGGTAGAACTTGATTGGAAGGAACCCAATTAAGGAGTCAGTGTCTTGATCATCTGCCCGTGTGGATCACCATCGGAGGGCGGACAAGTGGACGCCTGGTGTGTTCAAGAGGCTACTCAATTTGGAGTTCATTTCTGCATCAGACTGGTAATAGCGATCTGAGGTTAGTATTTAAACAATGTTTAAATTTGGACATGCATGTAGTCATAGTTTTAATTGCTAATAAGGAGATTTGGGATTAGGGTTCGGACCTGGTTTCATAAATTTTTGAAATCCATCCTTCCGCACTGGTTCACGAACCCAACAGTGGTATCAGAGCCACCTTATTAGGATTAAAACTTATGCAGTTCAATTCATGCTTTATTGAATGATGTAGTATCATGTTAAAGTTTTTTATATTGATGCACAATGCATGTCTTTGATTGAACATGAGTTTGATGATTGCCACCAGTTAGGGTTTTCCACTGAAACCCTAATTGTTTTAGAGATATGATTAGCCCTGGAGCCATCATACTGAAATAAGGTTGCCCTGGCATAATGGTGTATCCATTATGTGATAAATGGTTGTCCTAGTATGATGGCACACATTTCACATATTTGCTTAGTTTAAAGCATGTATTAATATATGTGATAGCTTTTAATTGAATATGCTGGCATTGCATAAATCCCTCTTAAAATTATATTAAGTGGTAGTATAGTTAACCGATAAGCATTATTAGTCATGATGAATAATTAGTCATGATGGATAATTAGTCATTTCGGTGTCTAGAAAGGTTGTTCTGGGAAGGTAAAGGGAATCGTGGTTTTTAATTGGTTCCGTTGTCTGACCTGGCCAATTTTAAATTGGTGTCTAGGAAAGCAACGGGGGGACCCCCACATCTCTTCCACTAGCCTGGCCGATCTGATTGATTTAATTCTTGACTAACATGCTTGGTATTAAAATACTATTATTGGCCTTCCTTCATGATAGGTCATTATTGTGTTACGATCTATACTAGGTTTGTTGTGTACACACAAGACCTAATATGGTGACTAACACAATTTTTGGCCTAATACAATTATTTGTTTATGGCATGATTTAATGTAATATTTTGTTGTGTACACACAAGGGTATTACTATTAAAGTCATGACTATATGGCTATGGAGGGTCTTACTTAACTGAAATATTATAGTTTGTTGTGTATACACAAGGCTATTAATATTTTAGAGGCCGGGATAAGTTGAGAATTGTACGGGTTACAATTGGAGAGAGTTTTCCTACCTATGAACTTATATAAGATTTGTTGTGTACACACAAGGTCTTTTATAAGGGATTGGGATCTCAACCCCACTAAGAAAACTAATTAGGGTTTTCTCGATCATCGTATAGAGGGTTATGATGCTCGATAAAATAGTGGGAGACATAATTAAATTAAAGTCCTAATTTAATTATGTATTGTCATTTCATGGTTGTTTGCTTATGTATTGTTCTTTGTTTAAATGTAGATAAATGGCCTCTTCACTCTCACTCCGTAGTATTTTAGATGCCAACAAATTGACTGGGCCTAATTATGTTGATTGGCTGAGAAATTTAAAAATAGTACTCAGTCAAGAAAGAATTTCCTATATTCTTGATACCCCAATTTTGGAACCACCAAGGGAAGATGCCTCGCAAGAGGAGAAGACCACATATAATATGTGGCAAAATGACTCACTTACTGTCAAGTGTGTTATGCTTGCCTCTATGACTAATGAGTTGTAGAGGCAGCATGATAGCATGGATACTAACTCCATACTGCTCAATTTAAAAGAGCTTTATGGAGAACACAGTAGAACTGCTAGATATGAAATATCTAAGCAGTTGTTCCATGCAAGGATGACAGAAGGTACATCAGTACAAGACCATGTATTAAAGATAATTGATCTAATCACTCGATTAGGTCAATTAGGTTTTGTAATGGATTGGGAGTTGAATCAAGACTTGATCTTGCAATCACTCCCAGAGTCATTTTCACAGTTTGTTCTTAATTACCATATGAACAAACTTAATTCTTCCTTGCCTGAGCTGTTGAATATGTTGAAGACAGCAGAGAGCCATGTAAAGAAAAATAAGGCTCCAGTTCTTCTTGTGGATAAGAAGAAGACAGGCAAAAAGGGTTCCAGTAAGAGGATGAATCCCAAAGGGGGCATTAAGAAGAAGAAAGGAAAGAAGGCCTCCGGATAGATGACCTGCTTTCATTGTGGCAAGCCGGGTCATTGGAAAAGGAACTGCAAGGTTTACCTTGCAAGTGTGAAGCCTGGTGCATCAGAGGCACCAAAAGGTATGAAAGAAGTTCATACTATTTTATCATTGGATTCTTCCATTTCAAATACTTGGGTGTTGGATACCGCCTGTGGTCATAACATCTGCAAATCATTGCAGGGACTTCAGGGGCTTAAAGTATTGAAGGAAGGTAACTTTGAGCTCTACGGTGCTGGAGGGGACCCCATCCAAGCAGAAGCTGTAGGGACTTATATTTTGAAGTTACCTTCAGGGAAGATCTTGGAGCTAAGGAATTGTTACTATATACCAAAAATTATTAGAAATATCATATCTGTACCCTTGTTACTTAAACAAGGATATACTATGAATGTAATGAGCAGTGGCTGCTCAATTTCTTTATCTAATGAAATTATATGTTATGGCATATTCTGCAATGGTCTATTAACTCTTTCCACTAATGACAATATTTTTCATGTTTCTAACAAACGGAAAAGAGATGATGTAAACAATACCTTACTTTGGCATTGTCGACTTGGACATATTAGTGAGACTAGGATTAACAAGTTATACAAAGAAAATTTCTTTGATCCTTATGACTATGAGTCATTAGGAACTTGTGAATCATGTCTCATGGGTAAGATGACCAAGACTCCATTTAGTGGACATGGAGAAAGGACAAAAGAGTTATTGGGACTCATACACACAGATGTATGTGGGCCTATGACAACTCAAGCCTATGGTGGATACTCATACTTCATCACATTTACTGATGATTTTTCAAGGTATGGATTTGTGTATCTAATGAAACATAAGTCCGAGGCTTTTGAAAAATTTTTAGAGTATCAAAGTATGGTAGAGAAACAGACAGGAAAAGTATAAAGATCCTCCGATCAGATAGAGGAGGTGAGTACTTATCCACTGAGTTTCTTGATCACCTTAAAGATAAGGGGATCATCTCTGAATGGACTCCTCCTTACACACCATAATTAAATGGTGTTGCTGAAAGGAGGAATCGTACTTTATTGGATATGGTACGGTCCATGATGTGCTTCACGGAGTTACCTTTTTCTTTCTGGGGATATGCTTTGGAAACAGCAACTTATATCTTGAATAGAGTACCATCTAAAACTGTTTCTAGCACTCCATATGAATTATGGAGAGGTAAGAAGCCCAATCTTAAGTATATTAAGATATGGGGATGTCCAGCCTATGTAAAAAGAAATTTTGGACATAAACTAGATGCTAGAGCAGACAAATGTCTATTTATGGGATATCCTAGAGATAGTATAGGATATCTGTTCTACCACCCTACTGAACAAAAGGTTTTGGTCAGTAGGCATGCCACTTTTATGGAAAAAGAATTCATCCTACAAAAGGGCATTGGTAGAAATATCGAACTTAATGAAATTCAACAAATAGACACTTCTCAGTCAAGTAACAACATAGTTAATATAGAACCTGAACACACTCCTATCCGTAGGTCTGATAGGGTGCGACAGGCACCTGAGAGGTATGGGTTCATAATTGAAAATAATGAAGCCCAAATCATTCAAAATGATGAGCCTCTAACCTATACGGAAGCAGTCATGAGTAGAGACTCAGACAGATGGCTGGAAGCCATGAGATCCGAGATGGACTCCATGTATGTCAACCAAGTATGGTCTTTGGTTGATGCACCAGAGGGTATTAACCCTATTGGGTGTAAATGGGTCTATAAAAAGAAGATTGGGGCAGATGGCCAAGTTGAAAATTATAAAGCCAGATTGGTGGCTAAGGGTTTCAGACAAAAACAGGGAATAGATTATGATGAAACATTTTTCCCTGTTGCCATGCTCAAATCTATTCGGATTATGCTTGCTATAGCAGCATATCATGATTATGAGATCTGGCAAATGGATGTAAAAACTGCATTCCTCAATGGTTTCCTTGAGGAAGAGGTTTATATGTCACAGCCAGAAGGTTTTATCTTGGAGACTAAACCTAATCAGGTATGTAGGCTAAAGAAATCCATTTATGGATTAAAGCAAGCATCCAGGAGTTGGAACATCTGATTTGATAAAACAGTCAAAGAATTTGATTTTTTCAAAAATGAGGATGAACCTTGTGTGTACAAGAAGACTAGTGGGAGTGCCATAGTTTTCTTAGTTCTATATGTTGATGATATACTTCTTATTGGGAATGATATCCCAATGTTACAATCAGTCAAAGTGTGGTTATCAAAACAGTTTTCCATGAAAGACTTGGGAGAAGCATCCTATATACTGGGTATAAAGATCTATAGAGAAAGATCAAGAAGGATGCTAGGCTTATCCCAGTCTAGGTACATTGACCAGGTGCTAAAGAGATTTAGCATGGAGGAAAGTAAAAGAGGTTACTTACCTATTGGTCATGGCATACGTTTTTCTAAGAGGATGTCTCCTAAGACACCTGAAGAAAGAAATAGAATGAGTTCTATACCTTATACTTCGGCTATAGGGTCGATTATGTATGCTATGTTATGTACCAGGCCTGATGTGGCATATGCCTTGGGTGTAGCCAGTAGATTTCAGGCTGATCCAGGAGAGGATCACTGGATGGCTGTGAAAAATATTCTTAAGTACCTGAGAAGGACTAAGGATATTTTTCTTATATACGGAGGGTCTGATCTTAAACTAGAAGCCTATTCAGACTCTAGTTTTCAATCAGACCTAGATGATAGTAAATCCATTTCAGGGTATGTCTTTACCTTGAATGGTGGAGCAGTAAGTTGGAAGAGCACTAAACAGCAGACTGTAGCTGACTCAACTACCGAGGCAGAGTACATAGCTGTCATTGAAGCCGCCAAGGAAGCTGTCTGGATGAAGAAATTCATCACAGAGTTGGGAGTAGTTCCTGAGATTGAGAGCCCGGTGCCACTCTATTGTGATAACACTGGAGTAGTTGCTCAAGCTAAGGAACCGAGAGCCCATCACAAGTCCAAGCACATTCTGAGACGCTTCCATCTTGTCCGAGAGATAATCAAGAGACAAGAAGTCTGCATCAATAGAGTGGATACAAAGAACAACATAGCAGACCCGTTCACTAAGGCTCTACCACAGTGGGAGTTTGATCGCCACCACGATTGTATGGGGTTAAAGAATAAGAGCGATTGGCTTTAGTGCAAGTGGGAGATTGAAAGGATTATGCCCTATAAGCCAATATTTGTATCTCCCAGACCATTGTAAATTGACAAGTTAATAAAGGCAATATTTTTTCATCATTCGCTGTGTCATTATATGATGAACCCCATAGATTAGGGCTATGGTCCTAGGGCTATGATGAGATCATACCAGTGAGATCTAAGGCCTTAAAATCCTGATCTAGAATATTCCTAGTCATAGGAACCCTGAGTTGGGGATCAGGATTTTCGGTTAGACTGGCACATCCTATGTATGCTGAAAAGGGTGACTGCTCTCACAGTCACTTGTGTGGGACACTAATACAAGGATGTGGGTGCTCATTAGCGAATGAGTTCACTGAATAGATCCAGTTTGAGAACATCTAATGGAGCCTTAGCTGCATGTCAATAGATGTTTCTCATAGTGGGAGTTGTACAAGTAGTCCTATGACCTGAGACTGCCATAATACCTTATGTACATGAACCCATGCTTTGGTTCAATCTCAATCATGACACTGGGTCATGCACGAGGTTGATGCTGGGTATGGTGAATTGTATATGAAGGTAATGAGTAGATCAACAAGGAATTGATCACTCCTAGTAGGAGGAGATTGCATCCAGCCAAATTAGGTCAGATGATGATTCAGGAAATCTTTGATCAAAGTACAGATATTAGAAATGATTTCTAATATCGAATTAATTGAATCATTAGTGTATGACTGAGCTGGGAATGAGTATAAGCTGGTTTTGACATGTTTCCATATCCATAGTTATATTCGAGATGCAAGATGATTGAATGATCGAATTGTACGAGAACTTTCCACTGAAGGGTAGTTTTGGAATTTCACCAGAATTTCCATATCTTCCGGGTAGACATGACACGCTGCTAGACGTCAATCTTGTCTTGTGGGTTGATCAAATTAAATGTTTTAATTGGATCACTAATTAGGAGGAGTCCTAATTGACTAACTCGAGTTAGCTCGATTTGACCTAAATCGATTAGAATGAGTTCTGATCAAATTAGGTCAACTTGCACTCGAACCCACTGCTGGCTAGGTATGGAACCCAATGGGTCACACACTTAGGACAGATAATCAAGGATTTAATTTGGAATTAAATCTCGTTTGCAGATGAACACACTAGCATGTGTTGCAAACCATGGCTTCTACTTGAATCGGATTCGAGTTAGGGTTCCGATTTGGTCTTTTTTAGATCCAAATTCATTCCGGTTTGAATCTAATTGAAGATTCAAGACATTGGGCTAATAGTAGGCTAGCAATTGGGCTAACCTAAGAGGCTAAACCCCTTTCCCACATCGCCTAAGCCCCTCCCCCTCTCTTCCCATGCGCGCGCGCAAGGAGAAGAGTCCATGCGTGCGTGGACTCTCTCCAAGGGGCGTCTTTGCATGAGAAAAGAAAAGGGATCGGCGTTTTGGCTGAAGGGGCGTGGAAGAGAGTCCACCTAGGCGTGGACTCTTCAAAAAAAATGGGATTACCATGAAAGAAAGAAAAAAACACCGAAGGGGCGCGACTCTTCTCTTCTGCGCGCGCCCTTCTATGTTTTTCGCGACTCTTTCTTGCGTCTTCCCATCCCAAAGGCCATGAGATTAATTCAAGGGCCGTGAGATGAAGGGAAAGGATGTGAGAAGGGATAGAGGGGCGTGAGAGGGTGATTACAGATGGGTAGGCGCCTCTCTGTCGCCTATTTAAGGAGAAGACTTCACCGTAAAACAAATTGAATTCCAGATTTTCTACAGCGAAGCCTTGCTTCCATTTTCCCTCTCCCTCTCCAGAAGATTGTTTCCCCCTCCTCTCTTTCCTCTTTGATTCCTTTACAGAGCCTTGACTCTGTCGAATCTCAGAACAGAAGGAGAGTCAGAGAGAAACTCTCCGACGGTAAAGGAAGAAGGCGCCTCTCCTTTCTTTCTTACATTAAGACAATCTTGTCTTAATTTTCTTCTCCCTCCAAGACAAGCCTTGTATCATTTTAGGACAAGGGCTTATTCTTAAGACAAGAGTGTCTTAAGGGGCTAAAGTTGCTAGAAGACAAGGAGAAGGGTAAGAGAGAAGGTTTAGTCCCAGTTTGGCTAGAGGAGTCCTAGCCAATAGCCCATATATCAAGTTCTTGGGGTAGAACTTGATTGGAAGGAACCCAATTAAGGAGTCAGTGTCTTGATCATCTGCCCGTGTGGATCACCATCGGAGGGCGGACAAGTGGATTCCTGGTGTGTTCAAGAGGCTACTCAATTTGGAGTTCATTTCTGCATCAGACTGGTAATAGCGATATGAGGTTAGTATTTAAACAATGTTTAAATTTGGACATGCATGTAGTCATAGTTTTAATTGCTAATAAGGAGATTTGGGATTAGGGTTCGGACCTGGTTTCATAAAATTTTGAAATCCACGCTTCCGCACTGGTTCACGAACCCAACAACAGCATGGTGACTCCCAAACAAGCTGAGGCCCCCATCAGGCCCGTGATCACCAGTTCGGCCCACAGCTCAAAATCGGTGGCAGGGAGACCAGCCACCTGCCGTATGACTTATGGTTTGGCCCTTCCAAGATGAGCCCGCTCCATCGGGCCTATACTTCTTAACCGGCCTCATGACCTCGAGGTGACAACAAGGCAACCCACCATCTACCAAGAGGCCCGTAGCTAGGTAGTCCCCAAGCTGGGTTCTTCCAATAGACCCGCACTCAATCGCCCCACTCACAGTCTTGAGGTGCAGTTAGGGATTCCTGAAACCCTGCCATCTATCATGAAACTCACAGTTTGGCACCTATAAGCTAGGAAACTCAAGAAGCCCCACATCCACTACCTTACTCATAGTCTGAAGATGCATGCTGGGAAACTCCAGAAGTCCCATCATCTGCCCCTTGACTCACAATGCAACGAACCAAGCCGATATACTCTTGAAGCCTTGTGATGGATTACCTTTCTTACGACCCGGGGATGTTGGTGAGAAATCCCTGAAGTCCCATCGTCAGCCACCTGATTCATGGCTCGACAAGCTAAGGAGATCCCCCAAAAGCAATTCAAGCTGAAGAAAAGTAAAATGATAAGCAAAGTGAAGGGAACACGAAGCATTTTGACCAGGGGGAGAAGAAAGAAAACTACCCCCATCATAACATCCCTCACTCTAGAAAGAGATTCCTAGTAGCCTGGGAAGATTGAGTAGAGACTCCCAGCAGTCTGGGAAACCGAGCAGCGAATTCAAGCTCGAAAAAAAATAGAAGAGAAGAGAAGAAGAAAAGAAAAGAAAAAGGAAAGATAGAGCAGCAATTGTAAAAGAAGGGATGTTTTTCATTGATCAAAAGTCTCTTACACCCTATGGAGGCTCTCGACAGGCCGAGAGACCTCCTGAAGTTCTAAGATACAAGATGAAGGAAGACGGGCCGAGGCCCCATCTTCGCTTTTGCCCAAGCACACTATCGCCCTTCCTCATAAGCCTGCCGGAACTCTAGAGCCGGGCATTAGCTCCGCCTCTACCGTGCCATCCTCCTTAGAACTCATCGATCTCATGAATCCAAGGGCAGCTGCAGTAGCTCCACATCAGGATGGCCCTACTAGTACCGCAACGACCGTGGCCCCTTCTATAGCGACCACGACCCGGGCCACCACCTCCTCTTATAAGATCTCCAGTCTCGTGAGTTGGGAGGTGGCTCCGACTGCCCCTCATTTTTGAGGCAGCTTCGTTTTCTGCCCTAGCGGCACAACCAAAAGATCTCCCCCTCCATATTCGAGGGGAAAGTTTCAAGCTCGACGGATTTCTTCTCTGAACTAGATGCCTTCACCTTGGTGCCGACCGGTCACTCTAGGAGAGCTTCCACTTGGCCCTCTAGATCTCAGACCGAAATCCTAAAGTCCACCAAGAGACCTCCTTTAGCGTAAGCTGAAGGAGAGGGATTGAAGAAGGCAAACATGGAGGCCAACACTAGAACCAGAAGGGTGCTTAAGAAGAAGAAAGGAGGCTTAGTGGAACCCTAGCTCCCTACGTTCGAAGGCCTTTTAAAGGCCACGCATCCAACTGGAGGTCACCACGTGTCGGCCCTAGGTGCCTCTCGATGCTTCGATTTGCGGAACAGGCACCTTGACCCATTTAGGGCATTAATGACCCCTTCATTGGAAAATTGAGCATAGTGCCCCATTAATGTAAAGGCGCGATCCTCGGAGCACACCCAGTTAAAGCATTGATAGCACCAAAGGCACGCCCGCCCATGTCAGTGCAATCATTATTCCCGTCGCCCGAGCGATGCTTCGTTCTTCGGGCTCGGGAGTGGAGGGCATTTGATGTGGCAACATCCACTGACATGGAGTTTGACATGATAACATCCACTTACGTGGAACCTGCACAGCCGTGATGCGAGACAGACTCGATGTAACCTTGGATTATTTGGGAAAGTAAAACAACTAAACAAACTAAGACCATGGGAGGGCTAAGAAGCCTCCCGGGACTAGGGTGACACTGAAAACTAAACTCCTAAAATAGCTGATCTCTTTTGTTTTCAATTTTCTTGGTGGAGGTGGCAAAGGAAGGATGGAGATGGGAGACTGGGAACTAGAACTCATGGCCCTGGGACTCACTCTAACGGGGAGACGCACAGAGAAAGTCAGGGATTAAAGCACATAGCTACCCTAAGCTCTCATCGAACCCATCATCCACATAGTAGGGCTCTCATAGAGGCCACTAGGGTGACTCTCAAAGGACATGGGGGATAAGAAGATGGGATAGGGGATAACTAGGGCGCTCGAACCCATCATCCACATAGTAGGGCTCTCATAGCCCCCAACAAACCCATTATCCACACAGTAGGGAACGAAGGCAAACGGGCCTCAGCCCAGAACTAGAACTAGAACCAATGAAGAACCCAAAAATTTATATCAAAGTCTATTCTTTACAGGGGGAGAGGGGGCCTTTATATAGAAAAACCAAAACCCTTAGTTTCTTAGCCTCCAAGAAAGATAAAAAAGGAAAATAAATTACATAAAAATTCATGCTGCATCAAAAGTGGTGCTAATCTGCTCTGAGAAGCATGTCGGCTTGATGATCTGTGCTGAAAAGCATGCTGCTCTGAAAACTGGACTGCTTCGAAATCCATGCAAACTCAAACTCACGAACATGCACAAGAAGGGAACTAACTCCGGCAGGGCACTAGCGGACAGCCGGGAAGCAGGCGGCGGACGGGGCTGGTGGAGGGCGAGCGGCGGACGGCCAGATGGCGGGACAATGACAAGTGACTGGGTGGCGGAACAGGGGGTGGCACGGCACCCCCTGTGCATGCCGTTTGGGCTTCCATGGGCATGGGGCCCCGGGCACCAGCGAGGACCTCTGGCGGTCGGGCCTTGGCCGGCGGACGGTGGGGCAGCGGGACGGCGGCAAGCCGGCGGCGGTGGCGGCATCAGGCAGTGGCTGCGACGTCAGGCAGTGGGCGGCGGTGTCACACGGATGGATGTGTCCGTTGATCTTCTCCATGGTCGTGGGGTCCTGGGCACCGATGAGGGCCCCACCGGCGACCGTTGAAGCCTGCGGGCGACGGGGCGGTGGGCAGCAAGCCAGCGGTGGTGGCGGTAGCGATGCAGGGCGGCACAGCCGCATGTGGGAGGACGGACGCCTCCTACGTCCGTTCGTCTTCCCACGGGCGTGGGCGGCGGCGGGCGGCTTTTCCAGCGAGGGCGGGGCCAGCAGGCTACAGCGGGTGGTCTAGCGAGGGCTGTCGGGGGTCGGGCGGCCTGGATCTAGGGTCGGCGAGGTGGAGGCTAGGGTTCGGGAGAGTTTTTTAAAACTCACGGGAGAAGATGGAATAATGTTGGAATAAAGCGGGAATAAGATCGGGATAAAGATGGAATAGTGGAAATAGGAGAAATAAAAAAATTTGAGAAAATAAAAAAATATAGGAAAAAGAATATGGACCTGCCCTGGATCCCCATCAAGCCGCTAGCCAACGACTGCATGGGTAGGGCCTACCACCTAGACACGGCCCCCAAGTAGAAGGCCGAGGTGAGCCCCCTACGGAGGTCAGCTCCTAGCCGGGGGCGAGCTCAAGAAGCGAGCCCCCCATCCGAGGTTAGCTCCCAGCTAGGGTCGTGTTCGTGTGACTGAAGTCAGCCCCCCTACCGAGGTCAGCTCCCTAAGATTATTGTAAAATTAAATGAAGGATTGGTCTATTATATTTTTGGATCCATATGTTGTATTTTAACATATTTTTTAAAATTTTTTAGATAGATTTTAAGAATTTATGTCCAAACATATAAAATATCAAATTTATTATATATGGGTGAAAAAATATTAGAAATTTAAAAACATAAAATTGATTATATTAATTGGATAACGGTAATTCATGAAAACAAGATTTTTTAAAATTCTTTTATAATTAATTTTAGGATGCTATATTGAAAATTATAAAAATATCTTAATTTATTATATATGGTATAAAAAATATCTAAAGATCATTCTAAATAAAGTTGATAGTTTGGATTGTATGAAATTATAATATATAAATATATGTGTGTGTGTGAATTTGATTTCAATAATTGATAATTAAAAAAAATTAAAATTATTAATTATATTTATTTATTAATTTTAATTTTAATATTTAATAATAAATTCTTTTTTATAGGCTTGGATTTATTTTAGATATATTGGGCCAAATCAGTTTAGTATTATCCAATAGATTAGACTTGAAAAATCATTGACCAAGGTTGAATTAAAATATGGAGTTTGTTTTTTTAAATTGTGCTTAGCATATTATTAATTCAACTAAGGGTTGATTTAGAGTTAGGTTGGTAACATCACAAGTGCACATAATATTTCATTATATCTGTTACGGCCGTAACGCTGACGTGGTGTATCTTAGATTTCGCTGGGCATGATTCGAGCCACGTGGAGTTTTTTCGGCAAAGTCAGGTGTGGCTCCGTCTCGGCCGAAGTCGAGGTCGGACCAGGCCTTCCTGCCGCTTCGCCAGGTGTCCACCCAGGAGGGGCCCACCTCGGCCGAAGCCAGCGGCCTCCCTGCTCCCTCGCCAGGTGGCACCCTAAGACGGTCCCACCTAGGCCGAGGTCGAGCTGGGCCCCTCGCTCCTTCGCCAGGTGGCGCCCGGAGACGGGACCACCTCGGCCAAAGTCAAGCGCCCCTCTGCCGCTCCACTAGGTGTCCACCCAAGAGGGGTCCACCTCGGCTGAAGCCGGCGGCCTCCCTGCTCCCTCGCCAGGTGGCACCCTGAGACGGTCCCACCTCAGTCGAGGTCGAGCCGGGCCCCTCGCTCCTTCGCCAGGTGGCGCCCGGAGACGGGACCACCTTGGCCAAAGTCGAGCACCCCTCTGCCGCTCTGCTAGGTGTCCACCCAGGAGGGGTCCATCTCGGCCGAAGCCAGCGGCCTCCCTGCTTCCTCGCCAGGTGGCACCCTGAGACGGTCCCACCTCGACCGAGGTTGAGCCGGGCCCCTCGCTCCTTCGCCAGGTGGCGCCCGGAGACGGGATGACCTCGGCCGAAGTCGAGTGCCCCTCTGCTGCTCTGCCAGGTGTCCACCCAAGAGGGGTCCACCTCGGCCGAAGCTGGCGGCCTCCCTGCTCCCTCGCCAGGTGGCACCCTAAGACAGTCCCACCTCGGCCGAGGTCGAGCCTGGCCCCTCGCTCCTTCGCCAGGTGGCGCCCGGAGACGGGTCCACCTCGGTCGAAGTCGAGCGCCCCTCTGCCGCTCCGCCAGGTGTCCACCTAGGAGGGGTCCACCTCGGTCGAAGCCGGCGGCCTCCCTGCTCCCTCGCCAGGTGGCACCTTGAGACGGTCCCACCTCGGCTGAGGTCGAGCCGGGCCCCTCGCTCCTTCGCCAGGTGGTGCCCGGAGATGGGACCACCTCGGCCGAAGTCGAGTGCCCCTCTGCCGCTCCGTCAGGTGTCCACCCAGGAGGGGTCCACCTCGGTCGAAGCCGGCGGCCTCCCTGCTCCCTCGCAAGGTGGCACCCTGAGACGGTCCCACCTCGGTCGAGGTCGAGCCGGGCCCCTCGCTCCTTCGCTAGATGGCGCCCGGAGACGGGAACACCTCGGCCGAAGTCGAGCGCCCCTCTGCCGCTCCGCCAGGTGTCCACCCAGGAGGGGTCCACCTCGGCCGAAGCCAGTGGCCTCCCTGCTCCCTCGCCAGGTGGCACCCTGAGACGGTCCCACCTCGGCCAAGGTCGAGCCGGGCCCCTCCCTCCTTCGCCAGGTGGCGCTCGGAGATGGAACTACCTCGGCCAAAGTCGGGAGCCCCTCTGCCGCTCCGCCAGGTGTCCACCCAGGAGGGGTCCACCTCGGTCGAAGCCGGTGGCCTCCCTGCTCCCTCGCCAGGTGGCACCCTGAGACGGTCCCATCTCGGCCGAGGTCGAGCCGGGCCCCTCGCTCCTTCGCCAGGTGGCACTCGAAGACGGGACCACCTCGGCCGAAGTCGGGTGCCCCTCTGCCGCTCCGCCAGGTGTCCACCCAGGAGGGGTCCACCTCGGTCGAAGCCAGCGGCCTCCCCGCTCCCTTGCCAGGTGGCACCCTGAGACGGTCCAACCTCGACCGAGGTAGGCCAACCTATGCAGAGAAGCTTCCGAGGAGCAGGGGCACGAGCTCCAAGATTGCCCCTCGAGCCGTGCGCGCCGCACCCCGAGAGTAGCGCTCGTACGGTTGGCAGCGACACGCGAAACATCGCTTACATCGGCCCGACAGGTCCCGCAGTTGAGAGGCGAAGTCCTGACAAAACAGGACCCAATAACGGGCATCGTTGGCGCCTGGGAAGAAGTGCGCTCGCACTCAGCCCAAGGTCTGGTCGGCGGTCTGACCGGCACCCTCCCTTTACTCTTTCCTCGCTAGGCTCGGCAAGCAAGGCGGGCAAGCCGCCTGGTTCTTTGATCCAGTATGGGAAAGAGATGGAGGGAAGGGGTTGAAAGCAACGAAGGAGCCTCCCGAGGGCGGAAAACGAAAAGGCAGCATGAGGAGTTAAAAGGAAGGAGAGGGTAGACGACAAGGTAGGCAAGAAACAAAGGCTGGGAAAGGAGATTCCGTTCCAAGAGCAGGATCTAAGATCCTGAGAGGGGACCTTTGGCATGAGCTCGGCGGAGGAACTCGGCCAGATTTCTATTCTTTCTGAGATCTTTCTTGCTAGCACGATCTTTAAGTCTGGGACTCCTTCGGGGGCCCGTCTCGGAGATTCTGTTCCCTCTCGCCGCTTACTAACTTGACCGTCAGAGTTCCCTCGCCGGGACCCCCGGCCAGGGTTTCTGACCTTGCCTTGCAGGTTCGAAGAGCCAGGAGACCCCATGGGCAAGACGGTCTAGTCGGATCGACGGCTCCGAGGCCACAGGCGCGGCGGCGTGATCGGCAACAATATCCATTAACTTGCATACATAAAAAAATAAATCATTTAATTATTTTTTAGGAAATAAAATTTATATGCAAGGTAGATTTAAAATCATTTGACAACTTCCATGGTTGGTGGGATAAAACATATTATAGGACTACAATAAAGATTTATGATGATACTTTTTAGTATAATCAATATAGTAAAAATGATCAACCTCTTGTACCATAGTAAAGTTATAATATATTTTTTAATGCTATATTATTTTTACCAAAAGTAACTACATTATTTTATTTAAAAATAATTATAATATTTTTATTATCTTAAGGTATAATTTAAATAATATTATTGACGATGAAACTGGCATGATGCCCTTTATAGTTTTTTAAAAATTAGCTCAACAACTAATTGATGTTCTAGCACTTAATCTTATAATTGATATAAACTATAATAAAACTATTTTACTGTTGTTATAAAAAATATCCTTAATAATTATATATGTTTCAAATTATGTTTGATTCGTAAAGTTTTAATGATAGTATGTATAGTTTAAAGTCACTAATATATTTTAGAAAGTGAATATTAGCTTGATAAATTATCAAAATGTTTTGGCTTGAAATATTTTTTATCTTATTTTAATAAAAAACTGTTATTTCAAATCCTGGCAAATAGATTCGTATCAATTTTTTTCAAGGAACATCTCTTAACAAATTATCTAGCATAATACGATAATATACTTTAATTATTAATCTTTTCTTCTATTCTTTTTTATTCTTCTAGAAATAATTTATTTAAAATATTATAATTTTTTTCTATCATTTTAATTTATACTCTGTTACAGAATTTAATTATGTAATATTCTAACAAAATTTTTGGCATTCGTTTTTTCAATTTGAATGAAAAGATTATGGTAGATGAAGATTAACATGGATATAAGTTTATTAGTTAATACAAATAATATATATTATATTGTATGCAAAATCTATATATTGATAAAATATCTTTTTTTTATTCAAGCTAAATCTTACTATGAAGTGTTGGTAACACACTAGTTTAAAACTGTTACACAAACAATTCTTAAAAAAAAAGGGTTAAGGAAAAAAGATGCCACATTTTATAATTAAAAGAAAGCAAGACAGATAAATTTGAGACCAAATGTGAATTTCTCTTTCGCATTCCGGACATGGACAAATTCCTTTCCAATTAGGGAGAGATGGAGAGGGCTAATTGACTTAAAACCAAAGGCAAATTGAAGAACCCAATGGGCAAAGTGGCAAAAGATGATCATTTATTATTGTTGATCTGCTAAAAGCATTCACAATTCCCATCCCCTCCCTCGAAAAACACAAAAAAGATATACAAGCAAGGAAAAAAGAAGCATGTTAACAAGTAATGCTCTCTAATTAGTAAAGAAATCAATTAAAAAATCCAAAGAAAAAACCAAAGACAACAATAGAAACATGCAATTGTTGAAAAAAATGAAAAGGAGACAATTTCTATTAGTTTCAGCTATAATGGTACGAAAGTGACCAACACTAAGCAAAATCAGTTGAAACTATTGAAACTATTGAAACTAGTCCAAACTAACAGAAATTATATGAAATCAATCAAAATTGATAGTGGTTATAATTTTAATATTTGTTAAATGTGCTATACATAGCATTCCGGTATGAAAAAAATATACTCGTACCTTAGAAGGATCGCCGGTATGTTGTCAAACCAAATCCAAATTGCAGTTAAGTAATCATTCCTTGTGCTACTTTGAACAGTCTAACAACAAAAATTAGCTCTCCCTTGTCTAATTCCTAACTCAATTCCCACTCCTAACTGTCGGGTTTTTTCCGAGATCGGTATATTGCATCAAATATTAGGCCTCATAATCAGAGTGACGCAGCGGAAGCAGATATAAAAATAATTTTATATCCGGCATGCAATATAAATAAATCTAATTTATTCATGATAATATTCTTAAACATGCATTAGAAGATGAGAACAAGATCAAATGTAAAAATATGATAATTTTAAATAACAGTTACATACCTGAATCGCTATCCTGGCATGCTCTGAAATACGTGCAGATTCTTTTTTGGACCGGGGTTCAATTGCAGCCGCGCAAGCGCCCAGCCTCTGCTGGTATCCACACAGGGCTTGTTGTAGCAGAGTCGTAGAGGGCGCTGGACTACTATATCCTTACAGCCCTCTCCTCTTTCAGCAAATCGCCTTGCTTCAAAAGCGGTGCCGATTGACAACTGGACCGATTTCTGGCTTTTATTTTGTAAATTGGCCTTTGCAAGATTTAGGACCTTCTTTTCTCTTCTTGCTCTTATCTAAATAACTTCTCAACACTTGGAAGAAATATTAATAGAGGAAGTAAGAATGGAAGGGAGAGGGAACCTTTGGTAGCAAAATGCCTCACACACCCAAATGGATGATATTCCCTTCTCCTTTCATTCACTTACCCAAGCATTCCCTCTTGCTTTCATGCTTTTCCGGCCACCCTCCACCCCCTCTCCTTATATAGGTCATCATCCCATTAATGGCATAAGTCCATGTGTATGAAAACATTTAAAGAAGAGAAGAAGATCTTCTATCTTTTAATGCTTTCACACTTCCATGAAAAACCTTCTTAAGCTTTTTCTTATTTTCACATGGAAGAATTTCTCCCTTCTTCTCCACTTTCATGGTCAAGGTCAAATTTTCCATGCCAAGTCATCACCCTCATTTATCATGACAAATTAATAAAGGATTTACAAAGTCATAAATGGGAGGAGACTAATGTGAACACAAGACTTAAAAAATTTTTAAGCATTAATGGGAGGAAACTTGGTTTCCCTAAATCATTCCTCTTCTTTCATGAAAATACTCATGCCATGTGGCATGTGGAAACAAGAAGAGAGAGAGAGAGTGCCATGTGGCATGACGAGAGAGAGTCCCAGTCCAACTAGGCTCTGACTCATGGTCCAATTTGACACTCAAATCAAAACCAGATTTAAACCCAATCAAACCTATTTTGAAAAGGCTATTGACCCAATACAATTTGGATTAATTAAAATCAAATTAAATCTGATTTAATTTAATTAACAATTAATCCATAATTAATTAGGTCAAATCTTAATTGTAACACTTATAATTAGGTCCAAATTGATTTGCTGATTAGTTACTTAAGCCCATAATATGTGTGACCCCTCAGGTCCTATCCTGTTTGGTAATGAGACATGCTATAATCTCCATTATACATCATCGAAATACCTTTCGATAGACAGAAACAATTTCTGCTCAATCCTAATTAGGATTATCGAATCGAAAACGATCCTAATGGGCTCTCATAATCCACTAGTGATACCTAGCAATATATAGTGACAACCCAGCAGAATATGATTGGAACCCCTAGGTGTAGTTACCGTGTGATTCGGTTTCTCTATCAAAATCTCTGACTCGATGTTGGTTATGGAATCTTGCCAAACCCATCAGTCATATGCTTAAACTTAATCGACTCAAGTCCAACCGTGATACCAATGAAAATACCTTTTCATCATCATCTTGCTATGGCCATAGACCTTTTAGACTTAGTCTCAATAAGTTGCATAGGATTATTCCTTACTACTAAGGCTAATAGATCCCTACGAGTGAACACCCTACTCCTACAATAAACTTACTGCAACCAATGAACACCGCAAGGTCCCATATAGATAGGAACCATGATATTGTATTGTCAAACTACATGAACCTTATTATGAGTAGCCGAAACACTCTATGTCAAAGAACTATTCACACAACTACAGCATCAGGAAGTTATCGACGAGTGTGTAGTCATCTATATAACTTCCCATCGATAGTCACGCTCAATACCGTTGATCTCCATCAACTACCTGCACTCTTACTTCAGTGTCACCACACTATAGATCAGAGACTTACCTACTCAGAATGGAAGTGATCCGTGCATCGATTTTAACAGATCAATCATCGTCCTTGTGATGTTCCAACAATCGGGAGTTTTTAGGAGTTAATCTATAAAGATACATGCCTCAGATTCTCAACTCTTGAGAATATATGTCCTTGTCCATTAACTCCATGGACGATTCATAGACACATCAATATGAATGATAATATTGCCCTTTATTATGAAAAAGAATTAAGTACAAAATCCATACCCTAAAATTACGTGTCATGCCAACTTGGCTTTTAGGGCACACATCTAACAATCTTCCACTTGCACTAGAGCCAATTGGCTATATATCTAAGTCCCATCTTCTCAAGGTGGATCTTAGTCTTTTATTGGCTCAAAGGCTTAGTCAATGGGTCTTCCACATTATCCATGGAGTCTACTCTGCGCACCTTAACATACTTCTTATTGAGGTAGTCACGTATGATATGAAACTGCCGCTCGATATGCTTAGACTTCTTGTGAGACCTTGGTTCTTTCGCTAGAGCTATTGCACCATTATTGTCACAAAATATGAGGATGACATCAGATGACATCACCCTAAGCTCTGCAACAAACTTTTTATACCAGAAGGCTTCTTTTGCAGCTTCACAGGCAGCAATATATTCTGCTTCCATTGTTGAATCTGCTATGATGGGTTGCTTGGAACTCTTCCAACTTGTTGCCCCACCATTGCATAAAAGCACAGACCCTGATGTAGACTTTCTATCATCAGGATCAGACATAATGTCTGAGTCTGTATATCCCTTTATCCCTAATTCTAAATTCCTTCCAAAGACTAAGAATAAATCTTTAGTTCTTCTTAAGTACTTAAGAATGTTCTTCATAGCTATCCAGTGTTCTTTACCTGGATTCGATTGATATTTGCTCGTGACACTCACAGTAAGAGCTATATCAGGTCGAGTATACAACATGGCATACATGAGGCTTCCAATTGCCAAAGCATATGGAATCTTGCTCATACGTTGAATCTCTTTAGGTGTGTTGGGACACATTTTCTTGGAGAGATTAATGCCATGCCGAAGAGGTAACAATCCTCTTTTAGAGTTCTCCATGCTGAATCTTTTCAACACTTCCTCTATATACAATTTCTGTGAAAGACCAAGCATCCGATTAGATTTATCTCTATATACCTTAATCTCCAATATATAAGATGCTTCACCTAAGTCTTTCATAGAGAATTCCTTAGATAACCAATTTTTGATCGAAGTTAACATGGAAACATCATTTCCTATAAGGAGGATGTCATCCATGTACAATACGAGGAATGTCACCGCCCTCCCACTGGCCTTCCTATAAACACAAGGCTCATCCTCATTCTTGATAAAACTAAATGATTTGATTACCTCATCAAAACGAGTATTCCAACTTCGAGAAGCCTGCATCAATTCGTAGATTGATCTATGCAGCTTGCAGATCTTATGATCTTCATCATTGGAAGTGAAACCCAAAGGCTGCTCCATATAAATATCTTCCTCAAGATATATATTCAGGAATACAGTTTTCACATCCATCTGCCATATCTCATAATCATGATATGCTGTAATTGTAATTAGTGTATGGATGGATTTTAGCATAGCTACTGGTGAAAAGGTGTCATGATAGTCAGTGCCTTTATGCTGACTATAACCTTTTGCCACTAGCCTAGCTTTAAAGGGCTCTACCTTACCATCTGCACCTAATTTTCTTTTGTAGATCCATTTATAACTAATAGGTATTGTTGCCGATCTCACCGTGGTAGCCTGCAGCTCGTGAGATGGCGCCGGTTCTCGGATTCTCTCACCTCGAGGTCTCTAAGCTTTCGGACTTGTAAAACAAAGTCAGAGACCCGGGCCAGAAATTCCGGCAGTAGCACTCCGACGGTCAAGTAAGAGAGTGGCAAGATGAAACAGGACCTCCAAGATGGGTTCCCAGAGGATTTCCATGCTTAGAGGAGATGTAAATGAAAGAAGTGTGGGGAAGAGGGGAGTTGAAGCTCGGCTTCCTGTGCTGGGTTCACCGAGCTCATGCCTGAGGACTTCCTGGGATCCCCCGGATCGTTCTCTCGATATTCTCCCCCTTTTTTGGCCTACCTCTCTGTCCACTTTTACCGTCCCTTTTATACTACCAGACCGCCTTTAGCCCACGTCTCCTTCTAGGGGCTCCACGAGATCTCCGGGTTTTCTCCTCCCCTTCTCCTTCGAGTCCGGGAGTTAAGTGGCCGGCACACCTCGTCCGTCATGCATCATGAAAGGGGGAAGACTGGTGAGACCTCGGGCCGAGCACGGGAGCTCTCCTTTCGGGGCGTTGACGATGGGCTTCCAGCCATTTCAGGCTCCTGCCCGCTACGATTTCATTTCTTAGTTGCAGGGCCCTGATTAACTAGTGTAAACAAGGTTTTGCATGTCACTGCAGGCCATACTGTCACCTTGTACGGAGCACGGTGCTAGCTGGCTCTAGTGGCGACCTTGCGACCCATGTCTCTGCCTGCCCGAGACTTTGTAGAGTAGGGCTGACCTCAGCCGAGGTGGACCCGTCAGGGGGCACCACCTGGCGGTGGAGCAGGGGCTGCCAGCTTCGACCGAGGTGGACCCCTCCTGGATGGATACCTGGCAGAATGGTAGAGAGAGGCTCGACTTCGACCGAGGTGGACCCATCTTGGGGTGCCACCTGGTGAAGGAGCAGGAGGGCCCGGCTCGACCTCGGTAGAGGTGGACCCGTCTTGGGGTGCCACCTGGCGAGGGAGCGAGGGGCCACCAGCTTTGGTTGAGGTGGACCCCTCCTGGGTGGACACCCGGCGGAGTGGCAGAGAGAGGCTCGATTTCGGTCGAGGTGGACCCATCTTGGAGTGCTACCTGGCGAAGGAGCAGGAGTGCCCGGCTCGACCTCGACAGAGGTGGACCCATCTTGGGGTGCCACTTGGCGAGGGAGCGAGGGGCCGCCAGCTTCGGCTGAGGTGGACCCCTCCTGGGTGGACACCTGGCGGAGTGGCAGAGAGGGGCTCGACTTCGACCGAGGTGGACCCATCTTGGGGTGCTACCTGGTGAAGGAGCAGGAGGGCCTGGCTTGACCTCGGCAGAGTTGGACCCATCTTGGGGTGCCACCTGGCGAGGGAGCGAGGGGCTGCCATCTTCAGCCGAGGTGGACCCCTCCTGGGTGGACACCGGTGGAGTGACAGAGAGGGACTCGACTTCGGCCAAGGTGGACCCGTCTTGGGGTGCCACCTGGTGAAGGAGCAAGAGGGCCCGGCTTGACTTCGGTAGAGGTGGACCCGTCTTTGGGTGCCACCTGGCGAGGGAGCGGAAGGCCGTCAGCTTCGACCAAGGTGGACCCCTCCTGGGTGGACACCTAGCGGAGTGGCAGAGAGACTCTCGACTTCGGTCGAGATGGACCCATCTTGGGGTTCCACCTGGCGAAGGAGCAGGAGGGCCCTGCTCGACCTCGGTAGAGTTGGACCCATCTTTGTGTGCCACCTGGCGAGGGAGCGAGGGGCAGCCAGCTTCGGCCGAGGTGGACCCCTCTTGGGTGGACACCCGGCGGAGTGGCAGAGAGATGCTCGACTTCGGTCGAGGTGGACCCATCTTGGGGTGCCACATGGCGAAGGAGCAGGAGGGCATGGCTCGATCGCGGTAGAGGTGGACCCATCTTGGGGTGCCACCTGGCGAGGGAGCAGAAGGTCGTTAGCTTCGATCGAGGTGGACCCCTCCTGGGTGGATACCCGATGGAGTGGCAGAGAGATGCTCGACTTCGGCCAAGGTGGACCCGTCTTGGGGTGCCACCTGGCGAAGGAGCAGGAGGGCCTGGCTCAACCTCAGCAGAGTTGGACCCGTCTTGGGGTGCCACCTGGTGAGGGAGCAGAAGGCCGCCAGCTTCGATCGAGGTGGACCCCTCCTGGGTGGACACCTGATGGAGTGGCAGAGAGAGGCTCGACTTCGACTGATGTGGACCCGTTTTAGGATGCCACCTATCGAAGGAGCAGGAGGGCCCGGCTCGACCTCGGTAGAGGTGGACCCGTCTTGGGGTGCCACCTAGAGAGGGAGCGAGGGGGTCGCTAGCTTCGACCGAGGTGGACCCCTCCTGGGTGGACACCTGGCAGAGTGGCAGAGAGGGGCTTGTTGACTCTGGTCTTGATTTTGATGATTGACAAAATGTTTAAGTATATATGAGTACTAACTGTATTTTAAGTGTATTTTTTAGATCTTAGTACTCAACCATGTTGAATGAAATAATGCTTGTATTTTAGTTGAAAAAGTCCTTAAATTAATGGAAAATCAAGTATATGGACTTTGGAATTAATATGGAATAACTTGAAGAAGTTAAAGTTTCAATTTGAAGATATTTCAGCAATGGCACAGGCAAGTGTCGATACTTGGAAATGAAGTGTCGATACCTGAGGATCAAGTGTCGACACTTGAAGAGAGAAGTGTCGACTCAAGGCCTGAGACAAACAGAAAACTTCAGAAAGCACTTTCAGTCAAGTGTCGACACCTGGAGCTGAAGTGTTGACACTTGGAAGTGAAGTGTCGACACCTGAAGAATGAAGTGTCGACACTTGAAACTAAAGTGTCGACACCTGGAGCTGATGTATCGACACTTGAACAGTAATGGCTAGTTTTTTGGGTGGCAGAACTTCTCCAACTTGGCTCTAACGGCCATATTTTTCTTCCTAATGTCTATAAACGGTCATTTAAGTGTTGAGAGGCTATATAAACATCAAGAATCAAATGGGGAAGTAATCCTTTGGTGAGTTTCTTGAATTTTCTTAAAGGATTCAATAGTTGAGTGATTAAAAGCCTTCAAGCTTCCAAGTTTCAAAGAGAGCATTCAAAGTCTACATCTACAAGCATCAATCAAAGGCTTCATCAACTTGAAGACAAGATCTTCATCAACAATCAAGGGCTTCAAAGAGATATTTACTTTATTTTATAAAATTTTAAATTGTATTCATTTATACTTACTCTTACATTGTTTTACTTAAGGTTTTTGGTGAGCCTTGAAAAACCAAAGAGGTTTTTGGTAAGCTATGAAAACCAAAGTGGTTGTTGGTGAGCCTTGAAACCAACTAGGATTTTACTTGTGAGCCCGAAGCCAAAACAAGTTGTTTAGGTTCTTGGTTATCCCGTAAAACCAAGGGTGATTGTTGGTGAGCCTTGAAACCAACTAGGGTTTAACTTGTGAGCCCGAAGACAAAATAAGTTGTAAAGGTTGTTGGTGAGACTAAGTTATAAAACCAAACCTAGTAGAATTTCTAAGGGGTTCTTGGGGAGTGGATGTAGGTGCTTGGTTGGCACCGAACCACTATAAATCTTTGTGTTTGTGTGATTGTTCTCCTTATGCTTTTATTTCTTTATTTCTACTTCATTTATTTGAAATACACAAGCACTTGAATTGCATTAGCACATACTTGCATTAGTTCATAGATATTTTAAATAGTACAAAAGTTTTATAAAATCCAATTCACCCCCCCTCTTGGGTTGCCTACCCTGGCCTACAATTGGTATCAGAACTCGGTGCTTTGATTGAAAATCTAACAATTTTGAGTTAAAGATTATGGCAACCCTTGTAGGTATTAGTGTTAGACCACCATTTTTCAATGGCATAAATTACACATTTTGGAAAACTCGCATGCGCATCCATATTCAATCTATTAGTTATCATCTTTGGAAAATCATTGTTAGTGGTCCTCATATTCCTTTTATTTTGGTTAATGACATTTCCATTCCAAAGCTCGAAGAGGATTGGAATGAATATGACATTAAACAAACTAAACTCAATGCTAAAGCAATGAACTTGCTTTATTGTGCATTGGACTTAAATGAATTTAATAGAATTTCTACATGCACATCGGCGAAGGAAATATAGGATACACTTGAAGTTACTCATGAGGGTACTCTTCAAGTGAAGAATACTAAAATTAATTTGCTTGTACATTCTTTTAAAATTTTTGAAATGATGCATTATGAATCTATATCTGATATGTTTTCAAGATTTATGACTATTATTAATGAATTAAAAAGTCTTGGCAAAATCTATACTAATGCTGATTTGGTGAACAAAATTCTTAGATCCTTGCCAAAATCATGGGATCCAAAGGTGACGGCGATCCAAGAAGCTAAAGATGTAGAAACCTTATCTTTGGAGGAGCTTATCGGTTTACTCATGACCTATGAGTTGAACTTATGGCAAAGGATAGTGGAAGCTGATACAGAAAAGAAGATAATGGCTTTCAAAGCCAAAAAGAAATTCAAGGCAATGATGGCAACTTGGAGCGATAGCGAAGATTCAAGTATGGATGATGAAGTTGCCCATCTTTGCTTCATGGCAAATGAGGAAAAGGTATGTGCTAAAAATAATTATGATCTTACCTTTAAAGAATCACATGATGCATCTAATGATCTTGTGCATGAATATAGATTGCTAAAAATTGAGTACAAGAAATTAAATAGGCATGTAGATTCATTTTCTCTTGACAACACCAATCTTGCAAATAAAAATGATGATTTAAATGCCAAGATTGTTATTTTGAAAAATGAAAAGAATAATTTTTCTAAAGAAAAAGAATTTTTAGAAAAAGAAAATGTTATTTTGAAAGATTTATGTGATAAAAATATTTTGGTCGAGAAAAAGAAGCAAAAACTTTTGAAAAATTTCTCTATTCCTGCTTTTTTTAATTTATCTTCTAAATATGGTTTTAATGCTTATCTTTCTAGATTAAGAAAAGTTTGGGTTCCAAAAGGAACCATAATTACTAATCATAAAGGATCCAAGAAAGTTTGGGTACCAAAAATGTCCACTTAATTTGTTTTGCAAGAATGTCTTGCAACCCAACATGAAGAAAGGATGTTCTTGAAAAGAGGTTGTACAAGACAATTTAAAGAAGTGGACAAGCTACATTTTGAACTAAATGGTAAAAGGAAGGACTTTGTATATTGGTAAATTCTAAACATCTCCTTCCATAATTAAAAATGTAGATTAATTTTTATTGCATCAATTACTTTGAAAAATTATTTTAAATAGTTAATTAGAATCAAGTTTGGACTTATCATCATTGGCTATGATCATGAACTTTTTGGTGTTGATGAATTTCATGCTATCATGATTAAATTATGATTGTAAGACTTTTACTTGATTTTGATTAATGTATTTCATGAAAAATACTTTTAAAGATGCATATTGATTTGAAAAATATTTTAATTGATTAATTAGAATCAAGCTTAGACTAATAATCATTTGGTGTGATTATGACCATTTTGATGTTGATGGATTTCAAGCTCTTATGGTCAAACTTGTGATTATTAGATCTTTACTTGATTTTGATTAATATAATTTCTAAATTATTTCAAGTGAAATGCAATGATTTATATGTTTTTATTTTTGGTATCTATGCATAATCTAGAAATGATTTGGATCAAGTATAGAACTAGTAGTAAAGGGTTACTTTTGAGAAGAAGGTAAGTATATTCATAAACCCTTGCTCTAGTAGCTAGACTTGATATCATATTACTTCTAGAATTTATATGGATATCAAATCATTTTAAATGAATTTGAAATCATACCGAAAGTTTTTAAGTGATATAAATGCTTTGTATTTTAAAAATCATGAATATCTTGAAAATTTCAAATCCTTGATTTCAGACTTAGAATGTATGTTCATATCTTAAAATTGTTTGAAATTATATTGCATGTGCTTTCATGTTCTTATTCCTCAAATGAATGCATATTTTTAAGGGGGAATAACATTCAGGGGGAGCATCCAAAGATTTGTTATCATATTTGATGCTTTGAATATCTTGCTTGATATCATGCTATACTTATATTGTTCTTATACTCCTCTCCTTGTTTTCAAATCTAATTTTTTGAGGGGAGTTACATTCAAATGGTATCATATTTCAATTAGTATCATGTTCAATTTGTATCATATTCAATTGATATCATAATTATTTAATTTCATGCATTGATTTTGATGACCTACTTGCTATTCTTTCTAACTTTATTCCCACTTTGTATTGTTTTTCATCCTTTTTCATGATGTCAAAAAAGGGGGAGAAAAATATTAAGTATGAAAAGGGGAAGATAGGATAAACATGAAAAATCTTTTGAGAAATGAATGAAAGTGCAAAAGGGAGAGAAGAATGCAAAATATTTTTATCTAAATGGAAGAATTAGTAAGAAGAAGAAATTTTAAAAATTTAAAAATTTTGCATATTTTGAAAAATATTTTTGAATATTTTTTGATCATATTTTGAGGGGAAGCTTGGTGCTTATTATTTTGAGCTTACATGTTTATCTTATTGTTAATCTTTTTAAGCTTACCCTATTCATATACTTAAAGGTTTTGTCATCATCAAAAAGGGGAAGATTGTTGACTCTAGTCTTGATTTTGATGATTGACAAAATGTTTAAGTATATATGAGTACTAACTATATTTTAAGTGTATTTTTTAGATCTTAGTACTCAACCATGTTGAATGAAGAAATGCTTGTATTTCAGTTTAAAAAGTCCTTAAATTAATGAAAAATCAAGTATATGGACTTTGGAATTAATATGGAAGAACTTGAAGAAGTTAAAGTTTCAATTTGAAGATGTTTCAGCAATGGCACAGGCAAGTGTCGATACTTGGAAATGAAGTGTCGACACCTGAGGATCAAGTGTCGACACTTGAAGAGTGAAGTGTCGACTCAAGGCCTGAGACAAATAGAAAACTTCAGAAAGCACTTTCAGTCAAGTGTCAACACCTGGAGCTGAAGTGTCAACACTTGGAAGTGAAGTATCGATTTCTGGAGAATGAAGTGTCGACACTTGAAACTGAAGTGTTGACACCTGGAGGTGAAGTGTCGACACTTGAACAGTAACGGCTAGTTTTCTGAGCTGCAGAACTTCTCCAACTTGGCTCCAACGGCCATATTTTTCTTTCTAATGGCAATAAACGGTCATTTAAGTATTGGGAGGCTATATAAACATCAAGAATCAAATAGAGAAGTAATCCTTTGGTGAGTTTCTTGAATATTCTTAAAGGATTCAATAGTTGAGTGATTAAAAGCCTTCAAGCTTCCAAGTATCAAAGAGAGCATTCAAAGTCTACATCTACAAGCATCAATCAAAGGCTTCATCAACTTGAAGACAAGATCTTCATCAATAATTAAGGGTTTCAAAGAGATATTTACTTTATTTTAGAAAACTTTTATTATGTTCGTTTAAACTTGCTCTTACATTGTTTTACTTAAGGTTTTTGGTGAGCCTTGAAAAACCAAAGAGGTTTTTGATAAGCCTTTGAAAACCAAAGTGGTTGTTGGTGAGCCTTGAAACCAACTAGGGTTTTATTTGTGAGCCCGAAGCCAAAACAAGTTGTTTAGGTTCTTGGTTATCCCGTAAAACCAAGGGTGGTTGTTGGTGAGCCTTGAAACCAACTAGGGTTTGACTTGTGAGCCTGAAGACAAAACAAGTTGTAAAGGTTGTTGGTGATCCTAAGTTATAAAACCAAACTTAATGGAATTCCCAATGGTGGCTTGGGGAGTGGATGTAGGTGCTTGGTTGGCACCGAACCACTATAAATCTTTGTGTTTGTATGATTGTTCTTCTTATGCTTTTATTTCTTTATTTCTGCTGTATTTATTTGAAATACACAAGTACTTGAATTGCATTAGCATATACTTGCTTTAAGTTCCTATTTTAAGTAGTACAAATTTTTTTAAAAGACCCAATTCACCTCCCCTCTTTGGTTGCCTACCTGAGCCTACAGGGCTCGACTTCGGCCGAGGTGGACCCATCTTGGGGTGCCTCCTAGCGAAGGAGCAGGAGGGCCTGGCTCGACCTCGACAAAGGTGGACCTGTCTAGGGGTGCCACCTGGTGAGAGAGCAGAAGGCTGCCAGCTTCGACCGAGGTGGACCCCTCCTGGGTGGACACTTGGCGGAGTGGTAGAGAGGGGCTCGACTTCGGCCGTAGTGGACCCGTCTTGTGGTGCCACTTGGCGAAGGAGTAGGAGGGTCCGACTCGACCTTGGTAGAGGTGGACCCGTCTTGGGGTGCCACCTAGCGAGGGAGCGAGGGGCTGCCAGCTTCGGTAGAGGTGGACCCCTCCTGGGTGGACACTCAGCAGAGTGGCAGGGAGATGCTCGACTTCGACCGAGGTGGACCCGTCTTGGGGTGCTACCTAGCGAAGGAGCAGGAGGGCCCGGCTCGACCTCGGCAGAGGTGGACCCATCTTGGGGTGCCACCTGGCAAGGGAGCAAGGTGGCCGCCAGCTTCGGTCGAGGTGGACCCCTCCTGGGTGGACACTTGGCGGAGTGGCAGAGAGGGCCTCGACTTCGGCCAAGGTGGACCCGTCTTGGTGTGCCACCTGGTGAAGGAGCAGGAGGGCCTGGCTCGACCTCGGCAGAGGTGGACCCATCTTGGGCTGCCACCTAGCGAGGGAGCGAGGGGCCGCTAGCTTTGACCGAGGTGGACCCCTCCTATGTGGACACCCGACGGAGTGGCAGAGAGATGCTCGACTTCGACCGAGGTGGACCCATCTTGGGTGCCACCTCGCGAAGGAGCAGGAGGGCCTGGCTCAACTTTGGCAGAGGTTGACTCATCTTGGGGTGCCACCTGGCGAGGGAGCAGAAGACCGCCAGCTTCGGCCGAGGTGGACCCCTCCTGGGTGGGCACCTGGCGGAGTGGCAGAGAGAGGCTCGACTTCGATCGAGGTGGACCCATCTTGGGGTGCCACCTGGCAAAGGAGCAGGAGGGCCCAGCTTGACCTCGGCAGAGGTGGACCCATCTTGGGGTGCCACCTAGTGAGGGAGCAGAAGGCCGCCAGCTTCGGCCAAGGTGGACCCCTCCTAGTTGGACACCTGGCGGAGTGGCAGAGAGGGGCTCGACTTCGGTCGGGGTGGACCCGTCTTGGGATGCCACCTGGCATAGGAGCAGGAGCACTTCTTCCCGAACGGGGGATCTTTTGAAAGAAAAATTCTACGTGGTACTGACCGCATCCAGCTGGACCTGAAACGCGCTCCACATCAGCGATGTAGCCATATCAGTTGCCCCCCATCTCCAGGTTCCATCGAGGCGTCGCTGCTTGGGACGTGGGGTTTTAATGCGGAGATGACATGGAGAAGGTGAAAATCTTGCACCATAATTGCCATGATCCCTGTCGCCATTTCTGTCGCACCCGAGACCCTGTGGAAGGCTGCCACATGCATGCGTCTGATGGGCCATTAATATGCCATTTCGAAAATGAGGCAGTTTCCATCGGACTGAAGCATTGATGTCGGGCGTGCCTCCACATGGCAGTCTTTTGATGGTCCGGGATGGAAATAGGCGTACGTCCATTATGATTGAGTTTGAAAAAGGAGGGGGACTTTCCAGAAACGAAGTCTCTTGGCTTTCTCACACTTCGCTAGTAGTTGCAGCGATCTCTCTTCACCTTCTAAGGGCTGCCCATCTTTTGGTACAAATCATTTCGGTGAGTGCCTGCGACCCCTTCTCTTCTTCTTCCACCTTCTAGCTCCTGTGTCATCTCGAATCTCCTCTTCTTCTCGCTTCATCTTCTCTAATGGCGCGTCGTCGTCATTTCTCTTCGAACTCGGACGAGGCCGGTCCTTCCCGGTCGAGGACTCCATCGTCCTCTTTCTCAGAGGGGGAAGAGATCCCGATCGAGGTTTAGAGGCAACTTCGGTCGGGGACTTTGACCATAGGTGTCCCTAGGGGTCCTAGGTCTCCCCCTGTAATCCCTGCGCTTCCCATTTCTTCTCTTCCTCCTTCGGCGGTAGAGGTTTCCTCTTTCGGCCCCTCCGGTTACGTTTCGATGATGACCGGAGATGACCTTTCTTGGATCCGAGATACCTACGGGGTCCCGGGTTCAATCCATCTTTCCCTCCCGGGACCCAGGGACCGAGTGACCTCGAGTGGTCCTGGGAGGGTCGCCTTCTACGAGGACTTCCTTGTTGGGGGTCTTCATTTCTACCTCCATCCTTTCTTCCTCTCTTTCCTCAATCATTATCGCCTTGTCCCGGCTCAGTTGGCTCCTAATGCCATCCAGCTCATCTTCGCCTTCATCATCTTCTGCCACTTCCACGGGTTTGTCGCCCGGTTCTCCCTTTTCAGGGCTCTCTTCACCCTGAAACGTCACTCTGTCGATGATGGCTGGTGGTACATCTCGCCCCGACCTAGGTGCCTTAGGTTTGACCTTCCCTTGTCGATCAAGGGTTGGAAGAATCGCTTCTTCTTTGCCTCGGTCGAAGACGTCGACTGGGCCTGGAGTGAGCCAGACCGGTCCCCGAATTGGAACTCCCAGGTTGAGCCGGCGGATTAGGATGACTACACACTGCTGCTAGGTGACGTGGTCCCAACTCTTGACGTCCTACTCTCAGAGCAGAACTTATTCGAGGCAGGGATCAATCCCATCAGGGAGCTGGGTGAGACCCGGATCTTCCTTTTTCACCTTTACTTTTTATTTTGCACTTCTTTTCTTTAAACTGGACTGACTGATCTCTTCTTCCAGGTATGAAGTTCTCGATCGAGAGCCTGATGGAGGGTGTCATGAAGAGGGATGCTGCTGAGGTGATCGAGGAGGCCCCGACGAAGCAGGCTCACATTGAGACGAGCCGTGGGCCTGCGCCCACTCCTGTTGCCACCGGACCCGGGCCGGTGGGTTCGGTTTCCAGGCCCGATGTCCCTGTCATCGAGCTCGACAGGGCCAGGGAAGAGAGGGGGCCGGATCCTCCTCGGGCAACGCCTGCCCCAGCTGTTGCGCCAATCGTCTCCACTGTAGCCACTAGGGTGGCGGTGGCCCCGCCAACGGCTGCACCACCCAACGAAGGGGCGGCGGCCCCACCTGCCGCTGATGCCCACGTCCCGCCTCCAAGTCTTGCCGCCAACTCTTCCATCATCCGCGACCAAGAGCTCGCGGAAAGGATGATGGAATTCGCCAGCACCTCCTGAGACTGCCGTCTGAGGGGCGGCCGGGACTACGCTGACACGCTACGGGGGATCCTCCCCCAGCTCTTCACGGTGAGTCCCGAGTTCTTCTTTTTTAAAGTTCCAGTTGGATTTTACTAACCTTTTTCTTTTTCCTTTTTTTTTTACGTAGATCGGGACGAACGTTCTCCTACTGAGGAACTTCCTATCGGGCTATGCCAGGAAGGATGCTGAGAAGGAGAAGAGACTCAGCAAACTGGCGGTCGACATGAAGGACCTCATGGAGAAGGGGGTCGAACTACGGGGGAAGAGCCAGGCTCTCCAAGTTGACCTGGGTCATGCCAAGGGGTGCATGAAGGAGCTCGAGACCTCTCTGTTCGAGGAGAGGATCTCGAACCAACGTCGCACGGAGGAAGATGCGGTGGAGAAGTCCCGCCTTAGGGACCAGTCCCGGTCGTTGGAGCACTGGGTGGAAGAGGTCCTGAAGGACCTGAGCGCATCCAAGGAGCAGATCACCCGAGTCAGCGGGCTGCTGGAGGCGTCGAAGAAGGAGGCACAGGAGGCCGTAACGAGGTTCCGGGCCTCTGATGACTTCAGGGCAGAGGTTCACGAGGCGGCTATGGACTCCTTCCTGAAGGGCTTCTAGGTTTGTCGGGAGAAGGTGAGCTCCTTCCCCGAGCTCGATCTTATTGGGGTCGTGCTGGGTAGCCGGAGGGAAGAGCCCGCCAAGGCAGCTCTAGTTGCAGCCGGTGCTGAGGTGGTGGCTACCGAGCAGCCTCCAGTCGATGATGGAGAGGGTGCCTGCAGAGAGGGTGCTGCGCAGCCTCAAGAGGACGCAGCGACGGTGAAACAACCCTGAAGCTTCACACCTTTTTCTTGTTTCTGTGGTTATGTATTCCTTTTTCTCTTTTGGGGTCTTCCGGCCTGTCGGGCCCCCCCTTTTTGTAAGGAATTTTCCACCAGGAATGAAGATTATCTTTTTTCATTAACTTGTTCTTTCTTTTTCTTATTTCTTTTCTTCTTCTCTCTTTCTTTTTTTTTTGTGCATCTTCCAGACTGAACCTCGGCGCTAGCTACTTGGACTAAGTCTCGTAGTGCATTCCGAGCTGAACTCTGGGATTGCATGGACGAACTTGGTTCTACCCCATCTTCCAGACCGAAGTCCGGAACTTTTAGACTGAACCCCGGGGCCGCAGGCTGGATCTGAGCCTTGCATGGCTAGTCAAGCGATTCTCCGGGATTTTGCAAGAGGATACTCCGCGCCTTTGCGGATATTTCGACACGCCCATTCTCGTCGAACCTAGAACTAGACAGCTTTTGTCCTACGAGACGAGAGCAAGCATTTGATGAAAAAGACTTCATTGCCAAAGTTTAAGGAGCCTTACACTATTGGTAGTACATCCTCAGGTTCGAGGCACTCCAGGTCTGAGGGAATCGGGATCCACCTAGCTCCTCTAGGTAGTACGCCCCGTGGGGAAGTGCCTCCGCCACCCTATAAGGGCCTTCCCAGTTTGGGGAGAGCTTTTCGCACTCCCATGGCTGAGAAGCTTCAGCACGGTGGAGCACCAAGTCTCCCAGGCGGAAGGACTTCGGTCGCACTCTGGAGTTGTAGTATCTAGCCACTCGTTGTCGGTAAGCTGCCATCCGAACTCGAGCCCTGTCCCTCGTTTCTTCAAGGAGGTCGAGGTTTAGCAGCATCCTAGCAGGGTTCTCCATCTCGTCGTACAGCTCCACACGCAGGGTCGGTAGGCTGAGCTCAACTGGGATAACCGCTTCTGCTCCGAAGACAAGGTTGAACGGGGTCTCATCCATGACCGTCCTTGGGGTAGTGTGATACGCCCAAAGGATGCTCGAGAGCTCTTCTGACCACCTACCCTTGGCCCGGTCCAGTCTTGTGTGGAGGCCTTGCAAGATGGTCCTATTTGTTACCTCGACTTCTTCGTTCGTCTGAGGATGCGCCACCGAAGTGAAATGATGGTGGATGCCGAGGTCACTGCAAAACTCCCCGAACTCCTGACAATCGAACTGACGTCCATTATCGGTGATAATGGTGTGCGGTAGGCCGAAGCGGCAAATAATCGACTTCCAAAGGAACATGGTAATGTTAGCCTCCGTGATCCGGGCCAAGGGTTCGGCCTCGACCCACTTCGTGAAGTAGTCGATGGCCACGACCAAGAATTTTCATTGCCCAGACACCGGAGGAAAAGGTCCTAGGAGATCCATGCCCCATTGAGCAAACGGCCATGGGGTGGAGACCTGGGAGAGTGGAGCAGCGGGCTGACGTTGCACCATGGCGTGCCGCTGACACCGGTCGCACCTCTTCACGAAGTCAGCTATGTCTTCTTTCATTGTCTCCTAGAAATAACCTTGATGGAGGGCCTTGTACGCTAGTGTCCTACCCCCCACATGGTTCCCATAGATGCCCTCGTGGACCTCTTGGAGCACGAGTACGGCTTCTATGGGTCTCAGACACTTGAGGAGCGGGTAGGAGTAGGATCTCCGATACAGTAGCCCATCCATCAAGACGAACTGTGTGGCCTTCCTCTTAATGAGGCCAGTCGTGACACGGTCCTCTGGCAAAGTGCCGTTGGTGATGTACTAAATATACTTATCCATCCAGCTGGGCTCTTGGTTGACCTGCTGGACATCCATGGGCTGTTGGGGTTTCAGGTGCACCGCAGCGGAAGTGTAATTTCAAAATGATGAAATTTGCACCGAAATCCCTTAGCCAAGATCTCCTTTTTACTAATTAAAACATATATACTAACATTCAAACATAGATTGTTAGAATTAGAGTACCAACCTGCTATCGCTAATTCCAACAAAGTTGATGTTGAAGGGGCTGATTGAATTCACCAGGCGTCCAAGTGTCCGCCCTCCGATGGTGATCCACACAGAGCAGTGATCAAGACAACTCTATCTTCTTTTCAAAGGTTCCTTCTATTGAGTTCTTCTTCCTAGAACTCAATTGCTTGGACTATGGCTTGAATTCCTCCACACAAAGGCTTGCTTTCCTTTCCTTGACTCCTTCTCCTCCTTCCACCAAGACCTTGGCCCTTTAGATACCCTTGTCTTGAAGAAAAAGACCTTGTCCTAAGAGGACATAGGCTTGTCTTAAGTTGGAGGAGAAATTAAGACAATGATGTCTTAATGTATGAAAGAAAGGAAGAAATCAGAACTTCTTTCTTTTCTTTACCGTCGGAGACTTTTACTTTTATCTTGTTCAGTAGCAGAGTTTCGACAGAGGTTTACTCTGTAGAGGAAACAATGCAAGAGCAAGAAAAAATAAAAGAGTCTTCAGGAGAGGAAGAAAGAAAAAGATTACATCCCTGTTCTGATTTTTCCCGACCCTTTAAATAGAAATCAGATAGGCGCCTACACACCTCTCCGTAATTTCTTTCTCACGCCCTTTCCAATTTCTCACGCCCCATCCTCCCATCTCATGGCCTTCCAGATTAAATCCCACGGCTCTTCTTAAAGCAAAAACCGCGGTGTTTTAAAAAGAAGGAAGTCGCGACTTTTCATCTCCGAAGAGATGTTACTTCGCGCGCCCGGGAGGAGTTAGCGCTTTCTTTCTTTCTCACAATCCCATCAGCCGTTGGATTCTCATCCAAGGGGGGAGAGAAGGTGCGCTAATCACTTAAGAAGGAGGCCGCCCAAATAAAAACATCGGAGAATTTTATTTGGGCGCGCCAAGAGTCCATGCGCCATGGACTCTTCCTTAAGGTGCGCCAAGAGTCCATATGCGCATGGACTCTTGGTGTTTGGCGTGAAAAATAAAAGGGGCGGGTGGGGAGGCTAGCCAAGCTACATGGCTAGCCAATAGGGTTAGCCACATTCCCGTTTTTCTTAATTAGGGTCTAATTAGGTCCAATTAGAACCCAATTTGAACCAATCCGGAACCCTAATTCGAATCCGATCCGAATAGAAGCTAGGGCTTGCAACACCTGCTAGAGTGTTATCTAGCAAAGACGATTTAATTCTAAATTAAATTCTTGATCAATCCTCTTAAGTGTGTGACCCATTGGGTTCCACATCTAGCCAGCAGTGGGTTCGAATACAAGTTGACCTAATTTGATTAGAACTCTTTCTAATCGATTTAGGTCAAACCGGGCTTACCCGAATCGATCAATTAGGATTCTTCCTAACATGTGATCTTTGAACTTGATCAACCCACAAGACAAGATTGACGTCTAGCAACGTGTCATGTCTACCCGGAAGATATGGAAATTCTGGTGAAATACCAAAATTACCCTTTAGTAGAGAGTTACCGTACAATTAAATCTTTCGATCAGCCTGCACCCAAAATATAACTATGGATATGGATATATGTCAAATCCAATATTATATTTGTTTCTAGCTCAATCTTATAATGATGATTCGATTATCTTGATATTAGAAATCATCTCTAATATCTTCACTTTGATCAAAGATTCCCTGAATCATCATGCGATTGTTGACTAGCTGGATGCAATCTCCTCTTACTAAGAGTGATCGATTCCTTGTTGACCTACTCATTACCTTCATATTCAATTCACCATTCCCAGTATCAATCCTGTGCATGTCTCAGTGTCATGATTAGGATTGAACCAAAGGATGGGTTCATGTACATAAGGTACTTATGGCAGTCTCAGGTCAAAAGATTACTTGTACCACTCCCACTATGAGAACCTTCTATTGACATGTAGCTAAGACTCCACTAGATGTTCTCAAGTTGGATCATATCAGTGAACTCATTCTCCAATGAGCACCCACATCCCAGTATTAGTGTCATACATAAGTGACTGTGAGAGCAGTCACCCTTTCCAGTATACCCGGGGTGTGCTAGTCTTATCGGAAAACCCTGATCCCCTACTCAGGGTTCCTTTGACTAGGAATACTTTAGATTAAGGTTTTAAGATTTTAGGTCTCACTGGTATGATCTCATCATAACCCTAAAATCATAGCCCTAATCTATGGGGTTCATCATATAATAAACACAGCGTATGATGAAAAATAATGCCTTTATTTAGAAAATTATCAATTACAATGGTTTGGGAGATACAACAGAGATTGGTTTGTAGGGCATATCCCTTTCAATCTCCCACTTGCACTAAAGCTAATCGCCTTTGAATCTTAATCCCATACATTCTAGGTGGCGATCAAAATCTCGCTGTGGTAGAGCCTTAGTGAACGGGTCTGCTACATTGTTCTTTGTATCAACTCTATCTATGTAGACATCTTGTCTCTCTACTATTTCTCGGACAAGATGGAAGCATCTCAGAATGTGCTTGGACTTATGATGAGCTCTTGGTTCCTTAGCTTGAGCAACGGCCCCAGTGTTGTCACAGTAAAGTGGCACTGGGTTTTCAATTTGAGGAACAACACCCAACTCTGTGATGAACTTCTTCATCCAGACTGCTTCCTTGGCGGCTTCACTAACAGCTATGTATTCTGCCTCTATGGTTGAGTCAGCTACAGTCTGCTGCTTGGTACTCTTCCAACTCACTGCTCCACCATTTAGGGTAAAAACATATCCCGAAATGGATTTGCTATCATCAGGGTCTGATTGAAAACTAGAATCAGAATAAGCTTCTAGTTTAAGATCAGAACCACCATAAACCAAAAAAATATCCTTAGTCCTTCTTAGGTACTTAAGAATATTTTTAACTGCTTTCCAATGATCCTCTCCTGGATCAGCCTGAAACCTACTGACAATGCCTAAAGCATATGCCACATCAGGCCTGGTACATAACATGGCATACATTATGGATCCTATTGCCGAAGCATAGGGTATAGAATTCATTCTATCTCTTTCTTCAGGTGTCTTAGGAGACATCCTTTTAGAAAGATGTATGCCTTGACTCATAGGAAGATAACCTCTTTTACTTCCTTCCATGCTGAATCTTTTCAGCACTAAGTCAATGTACCTAGATTGGGATAAACCTAGCATCCTCTTAGATCTATCTCTATAGATCTTAATACCTAGTATATAGGATGCTTCTCCCAAATCTTTCATGGAAAACTGGTTTGATAGCCAAACCTTGACTGATTGCAACATTGGGATATCATTCCCAATGAGGAGTATGTCATCTACATACAGAACCAAGAAGACTATGGCACTCCCACTAGTCTTCTTATAAACACAGGGTTCATCCACATTTTTGATAAAACCAAATCTTTTAATAGTTTCATCAAAGCGGATGTTCCAACTCCTGGAAGCTTGCTTTAATCCATAAATGGATTTCTTCAGCTTGCATACTTGATTAGGTTTATTCTTTGAAATAAAACCTTCTGGCTGTGACATGTAGACTTCTTCCTCAAGGAAACCATTGAGGAATGCAGTTTTCACATCCATCTGCCATATCTCATAATCGTGGTATGCTGCTATAGCAAGTAAAATCCGAATTGATTTTAGCATGGCAACAGGTGAAAAAGTTTCATCATAATCAATTCCCTGTTTTTGTCTAAAACCTTTAGCCACTAATCTGGCTTTATAGGTTTCAACTTGGCCATCAGCCCCAATCTTTTTCTTATAGACCCATTTACACCCAATAGGATTAACACCCTCTGGTGCATCAACCAAAGACCATACTTGGTTTACATACATAGAGTCTACTTCGGATTCCATGGCTTCTTGCCATTTATCTGAGTCAGTACTCAAGATAGCTTCCGTATAGGTCAGAGGTTCATCATTTTGAATGACTTGAGCTTCATTATTTTCAATAATAAACCCATACCTCTCAGGTGCCCGTGGCACTCTGTCAGACCTACGAGGAGGAGTTTTGTGTTCTGGTTCTGTCCTAACTATATGTTCTAATGGTTGAGAATTGTCTATCTGTATTTCTTGCACTTCTCCAAGTTCAATTGTTCTACCATTGCCCTTTTCCAAAATGAACTCTTTTTCTAGAAAAGTGGCATGCCTGCTAACAAAAATCTTTTGTTCAGTAGGATGGTAGAATAGATATCCTCTACCTTCTTTAGGATATCCTACAAATAGACATTTATCCGCTCTAGGTTCCAACTTATGTCCAAAATTTCTTTTAACATAAGCTGGACATCCCCATACCTTAAAATATTTAAGATATGGTTTCTTTCCACTCCAAATTTCATATGGAGTACTAACAACGGATTTAGAAGGTACCTTGTTCAGAATATAAACAGCAGTTTCTAGGGCATGACCCCAGAAAGAAATGGGCAAATTTGTGAAGCACATCATGGATCGTACCATATCTAATAAGGTACGATTCCTCCTTTCAGCTATACCATTTAGCTGTGGTGTATAAGGAGGGGTCCATTCAGAAAGGATTCCATTAACTTTAAGATAGTCTAAAAACTCCGTGGATAAGTATTCTCCTCCTCGATCAGAACGAAGAACTTTAATACTTTTCCCGGTTTGTTTTTCGACCATACTTTGATACTCCTTAAATTTATCAAAGGCTTCAGATTTGTGTTTCATAAGATACACATATCCGAACCTAGATAAATCATCTGTAAAAGTGATAAAATATGAGTATCCTCCTCTGGCCTGAGTTGTCATTGGGCCACATACATCAGTATGTATAAGTCCTAACAACTCAGTTGACCTTTCCCCATGTCCAGTGAATGGAGTTTTTGTCATCTTACCCATGAGACATGATTCGCAAGTTCCTAATGATTCATACTCATAAGGATCAAGGAATTTTTCCTTGTATAACTTGCTAATCCTAGACTCATTAACATGACCAAGTCTATGATGCCAAAGTAAAGTATCATTAAAGTCTTTTCTTTTCCTTTTAGTATTGACATGAAAAATACTATCATTGGAAGAAAGAGTTAAGAGCCCATTGCTAAATATGCCAGAACAAATAATTTTATTAGATAACATTATTGAGCAACCAGTGCTCGTTACATCCATTACATATCCTTGTTTTAATAACAAAGGAATAGATATAATGTTCCTAATAATCTTTGGCATATAGTAACAATTCTCTAGCTCCAAGATCTTCCCTGAAGGCAACTTCAGAATATAGGTCCCTACAGCTTCTGCTTGGATGATATCACCACCAGCACCGTAGAGATTGAAGTCGCCTTCCTTCAATACTTTAAGCTTGTGGAGGTCCTGCAAAGATTTGCATATATGGTAACCACAAGCGGTATCCAATACCCAAGTATTTGATATAGACGAATTTAATGTCAATATAGTATGTATCTCATACATACCTTTTGGTGCGTCTGCCGCACCAGGCTTCACAGTTGCAAGGTAAGCCTTGCAATTCCTTTTCCAATGTCCCGCTTTGCCGCAAAAGAAACAGGTTGACTGTTTTGAGACCTTCTTTCCTTTCTTGTTCTTATTGATGCCACCCTTAGGGTTTAGTCTCCTGCTAAAACCCTTTTTGCCTGATTTCTTCTTATTGGTCTTATCAACAAGAAGAAGTGGAGCCTTTTCTTTCTTAACATGGCTCTCTGCTGTTTTTAACATATTTAACAGCTCAGGCAAGGAAGTGTTCAGTTTGTTCATGTGATAATTCAAGACAAACTGAGAAAATGACTCTGGGAGTGATTGCAGGATTAAATCCTGATTCAGCTCCCCATCCATAATAAACCCTAATTGACCTAATCTGGTGATTAAGTCAATTACCTTCAGGACATGATCCTGAACGGATGTACCCTCTGTCATCCTAGCACGGAATAACTGCTTAGATATTTCGTATCTAGCAGTTCTGCTTTGTTCTCCATAAAGCTCCTTTAAATTGAGCATTATGGATTGAGTATCCATGCTTTCATGCTGCCTCTGTAACTCATTGGTCATAGAGGCCAGTATGATACACTTGACAGTGAGGGAGTCATTCTGCCACATTTTGTATGTGGCCATATCTTCCTGTGTGGCATCATCCCCTAGTGGATTAAGATTAGGGGTATCAAGAATATAAGAAAGTTTTTCTGAACTCAGTACAATCTTTAAGTTTCTCAACCAGTCCACATAGTTTGGACCAGTCAATTTGTTGGTATCTAAGATGCTTCTCAGTGATAATGAAGATGCCATTTATCTACATTTAATTAAGAACAATACATAAGCAAACAACCATGAAATGACTTACATAATTAAATTAGGTCTTCAATTTAATTATGTCTCCCACTATTTTATCAAAAATCATAGCCCTCACTATGATAATCGAGAAGAACCCTGATCGGTTTTCTTAGTGAGATCGAGATCCTTATAATTTATAAAAGATCTTGCAGACAACACAACAAATCTTTTATAAGTTCTAAGGTAGGAAACTCTTCCAATTATATCTCATATAATTCTCAAAAATAACTTGGCCTCTAGAACATTATAAGTCTTGCAGAAAACACAACAAACCATAATGTTCTAGTTAAGTCAAGACCCTTTCATTTCTATACAGTCAATATTCAAATATAATGCCCTTGTAGATAACACAACAAGGCATTATACTGAATATACTGTAAGCATATTTTGCACTAGACCAATATTATGTCAATCACCCTATTAGGTCTTGCAGACAACACAACAAACCTAATATGGTTCATAACACAGTAATGATCCAGCATGAAGGAAGGCCAACATATAGCATTTTTTAACACTAAGCATATAAGTCAAGATTTAAATATAATCAAATCGGCCAGGCAAGTGGAAGAGATGTGGGAGTCCCCCCGTTGCTTTCCTAGACACCAATAAAAATTGGCCAGGTCAGTCAACGGAACCAATTAAAAACCATGATTCTCTTTACCTTCCCAGAACCACCTTTCTAGACACCGAATGATCAATTGTTCATCATGACTAGTGATGCTTATTAGTTAAATATGCTATGACTTAATATGATTTTAAGAAGAGGGCTTTATAAAATTGCCAGCACATTCTTACATAAAAACATATCATAATGATATCACTCTGATAAACATATATGTGCTAAGTGTGTCATCATACTAGGACAACCATTTACCACATAATGGATCCACCATTATGCCAGGGCAACCTTATTTCAGTATGATGACTTCAAAACTAATCATATCTCTATAATAATTAGGGTTTGAGTGAAAAAACCCTAATTAGTGGCATACATCAAAACATTAATTATCATATATGCATTCCTTAAATTATGCTAAGTGTATCAGCATTCAAGGGTTTAAAACCCTAATTTCGATACTACAACAAAAATGCATATCATATGTTTTAACTGTAATAAGGATGGCTCTGATACCACTGTTGGGGTTTCAGGTGCACCGCAGCGGAAGTGTAATTTCAAAATGATGAAATTTGCACCGAAATCCCTTAGCCAAGATCTCCTTTTTACTAATTAAAACATATATACTAACATTCAAACATAGATTGTTAGAATTAGAGTACCAACCTGCTATCGCTAATTCCAACAAAGTTGATGTTGAAGGGGCTGATTGAATTCACCAGGCGTCCAAGTGTCCGCCCTCCGATGGTGATCCACACAGAGCAGTGATCAAGACAACTCTATCTTCTTTTCAAAGGTTCCTTCAATTGAGTTCTTCTTCCTAGAACTCAATTGCTTGGACTATGGCTTGAATTCCTCCACACAAAGGCTTGCTTTCCTTTCCTTGACTCCTTCTCCTCCTTCCACCAAGACCTTGGCCCTTTAGATACCCTTGTCTTGAAGAAAAAGACCTTGTCCTAAGAGGACATAGGCTTGTCTTAAGTTGGAGGAGAAATTAAGACAATGATGTCTTAATGTATGAAAGAAAGGAAGAAATCAGAACTTCTTTCTTTTCTTTACCGTCGGAGACTTTTACTTTTATCTTGTTCAGTAGCAGAGTTTCGACAGAGGTTTACTCTGTAGAGGAAACAATGCAAGAGCAAGAAAAAATAAAAGAGTCTTCAGGAGAGGAAGAAAGAAAAAGATTACATCCCTGTTCTGATTTTTCCCGACCCTTTAAATAGAAATCAGATAGGCGCCTACACACCTCTCCGTAATTTCTTTCTCACGCCCTTTCCAATTTCTCACGCCCCATCCTCCCATCTCATGGCCTTCCAGATTAAATCCCACGGCTCTTCTTAAAGCAAAAACCGCGGTGTTTTAAAAAGAAGGAAGTCGCGACTTTTCATCTCCGAAGAGATGTTACTTCGCGCGCCCGGGAGGAGTTAGCGCTTTCTTTCTTTCTCACAATCCCATCAGCCGTTGGATTCTCATCCAAGGGGGGAGAGAAGGTGCGCTAATCACTTAAGAAGGAGGCCGCCCAAATAAAAACATCGGAGAATTTTATTTGGGCGCGCCAAGAGTCAATGCGCCATGGACTCTTCCTTAAGGTGCGCCAAGAGTCCATATGCGCATGGACTCTTGGTGTTTGGCGTGAAAAATAAAAGGGGCGGGTGGGGAGGCTAGCCAAGCTACATGGCTAGCCAATAGGGTTAGCCACATTCCCGTTTTTCTTAATTAGGGTCTAATTAGGTCCAATTAGAACCCAATTTGAACCAATCCGGAACCCTAATTCGAATCCGATCCGAATAGAAGCTAGGGCTTGCAACACCTGCTAGAGTGTTATCTTGCAAAGATGATTTAATTCTAAATTAAATTCTTGATCAATCCTCTTAAGTGTGTGACCCATTGGGTTCCACATCTAGCCAGCAGTGGGTTCGAATACAAGTTGACCTAATTTGATTAGAACTCTTTCTAATCGATTTAGGTCAAACCGGGCTTACCCGAATCGATCAATTAGGATTCTTCCTAACATGTGATCTTTGAACTTGATCAACCCACAAGACAAGATTGACGTCTAGCAACGTGTCATGTCTACCCGGAAGATATGGAAATTCTGGTGAAATACCAAAATTACCCTTTAGTAGAGAGTTACCGTACAATTAAATCTTTCGATCAGCCTGCACCCAAAATATAACTATGGATATGGATATATGTCAAATCCAATATTTTATTTGTTTCTAGCTCAATCTTATAATGATGATTCGATTATCTTGATATTAGAAATCATCTCTAATATCTTCACTTTGATCAAAGATTCCCTGAATCATCATGCGATTGTTGACTAGCTGGATGCAATCTCCTCTTACTAAGAGTGATCGATTCCTTGTTGACCTACTCATTACCTTCATATTCAATTCACCATTCCCAGTATCAATCCTGTGCATGTCTCAGTGTCATGATTAGGATTGAACCAAAGGATGGGTTCATGTACATAAGGTACTTATGGCAGTCTCAGGTCAAAAGATTACTTGTACCACTCCCACTATGAGAACCTTCTATTGACATGTAGCTAAGACTCCATTAGATGTTCTCAAGTTGGATCATATCAGTGAACTCATTCTCCAATGAGCACCCACATCCCAGTATTAGTGTCATACACAAGTGACTGTGAGAGCAGTCACCCTTTCCAGTATACCCGGGGTGTGCTAGTCTTATCGGAAAACCCTGATCCCCTACTCAGGGTTCCTTTGACTAGGAATACTTTAGATTAAGGTTTTAAGATTTTAGGTCTCACTGGTATGATCTCATCATAACCCTAAAATCATAGCCCTAATCTATGGGGTTCATCATATAATAAACACAGCGTATGATGAAAAATAATGCCTTTATTTAGAAAATTATCAATTACAATGGTTTGGGAGATACAACAGAGATTGGTTTGTAGGGCATATCCCTTTCATGGGCGTCCCGTAGCTCGGAGCCTTGAGGTGCTCGATGCAAGCGCGGCCCAATGATGAGTCTGGCAGGGTTGCAAGGGGGGAGAGGGCGTCCGCGCGGGCATTTTCCCTACGAGGTATATGGAAGACGCCGAAATGCCAAAATCCTGCCGTGCTCGTTCGTACGAGCTCTAGGTACTTCTCCATTTGGGGGTCCTGCGTCTCGTATTCCCTCAAGATCTGCCCGGCTACCAGCTGCGAGTCGGTGAAGACCCTAAGGTTGGCCACGCCCAGCTCACAGGACACTCTTAGCCCTGTGAGGAGCGCTTCATACTCTGCCTGATTATTAGTGGCGGCGAACTGGAAGCGGAGCGCACATTCGGCGACAACTCCTTCGCCGTTGGCGAGGATGAGTCCAGCTCCACTCCCGCCGGAGTTTGAGGCTCCGTCTACATGAAGGATCCAGATGTCTTCCTCTGGTCTTGGCTCCGGCTGCCGATCTTGGGGGCTTTCTTCCACCCCCTCACCCAGGCCTGCACACTCGACCAAGAAATCAGCGAGTACCTGTGCCTTCATGGTCGACCTCGGCCTGTAGGTGATGTCGAACTCACTGAGCTTGAGTGCCCACTTTGCCAAGCATCCAGACGTGTCAGGTTGGCTGAGCACTGCTTTCAACAGTTGATTCGTCAGGACAGCAATGGGATGTGTTTGAAAATAAGGCCTAAGACGCTGAGCGGACACGATTAGCGCAAAAATCAGTTTCTCAGATTGGGAATACCTGAGCTCCACATCACAGAGGAGTTTGCTTGTGTAATACACTGGCCTTTGCATTCCCTTGTCGTCAGTCCGAACCAGGACCGAACTGATGGCCTCCGGGGTGATCGCGAGGTATAGGAGGAGCTCCTCTCCTTCTTCGGGCCTGGAAAGCAACGGTGGAGATGCTAGTGTCCTCTTCAGCTCGTCGAACGCCTCCTGGCACTCCTCCATCCAGGTAAAGTCGTTCATCTTCCTCAGCACCTTGAAAAAGGGTTGGCAGCGGTCAGCAGACCTCGACATAAATCGACTCAGGACAACTATCCAGCCGGTGAGTCGCTGCACTGGCTTCTTGGAGGTGGCTTGATCCATGTCCAGGATAGCTTGGACCTTCTCCGGGTTGGCCTCTATCCCCCTTTGGGTTACCATGAACCCCAGGAACTTCCCGGCGGACACGCCGAAAGCGCACTTCACCAGGTTCAATTTCATCTGGAGAAGCCGGAGGTTACCGAAGGTCTTCGCCAGGTCACCGACATGGTTCGAAGTGGGCTTGCTCATCACCAGCATGTCGTCCACATACACCTGCATGTCGCGGCCAATCTGGTCTTTGAAGACCTTGTTGACCAGCCGTTGGTACATGGCCCCGGCGTTCTTGAAGCCGAATGGCATCATCTTATAACAGTAGGTTCCGCAGTCGGTGACGAAAGCAATGTGCTCCTCATCCTCCGGGTGCATTCGAATTTGGTTGTACCCGGAGAAGTGGTGCGGGCACCAGACTCAGAAGAAGACTTCAGAGATCCATCTGGATCTCTGATTAACCTTGCCCGAAGAATTAGGGTTTTCTAGTTTTTAATAAGAGTTGACTAGATCAACTTAATTTAGCTTGAGTCTACATTACCTGCATTTTATTTTGTTGAGTCATGTTGACTCAGTAGTGGACTAGGGTTTCAAAATGGGATGTTACACTTTCTTCCAAGACCAGGCAAGTGGACACCACACTCCCAGCCACACTCCCAGTCCAGGGGGCGCCATATCCACATCCAGCAACTTTTGGTCCCCACTCCACAGATGGCAACCTCCTTCTCTCATGCGCCAGATAAGGAGAAGTCCACCAAGAGACCACCAATCAAGGGGGCGGCCAAGACTTTCCCAGGAATTCCAAAACAAAGAAGGGAAGAAATTCTCTTGGAAGAGAACTTCAAGGGGGCGCCCACTACCTGCCAAAAACAATTAAAACAAAGATGGGAAGGGCCTTGACTTAGGGAGGAAAAAAAGGAGGAGTCCAAAAGAGTTCATCCAGGGAAGGAAGAAAATTTTTCTTGAAGTTCCAAGCAAGGTGGTGCCATCTACCTGCCATTTATAACCCAAAACCTAATTTTTTGATATTTTGGCCGACCATATGTAAGGGATTTGCCCTAATTTGGAGATCCCCTCCTTTAGTCCCACATGGAAAGATGTGAAACCCTCCTCCCTTGTAATGCTTTATAAATTAAACCCCTCTTGTAAGTTGAAATCAATCATATGAATGAAAGAAATTTTTTTATGAGCAAACTTGTGTTTTCTATTTTCCGCACTTGCTTCCAGGTGTTGAGCTCCATGAGGGAGTAAATCCGGGTTCCCCTAGAACCTTGAGGAGGTGAGAGATCTCCAAAACCCCAAACCCTAGGTTAGCCACTCCACTCCCAAATCCTAGCCGCCATCACCCTTCTCTTTCCACCAAGCCCTAGTCTATTTCCCTTCTCACGGCCACCATCTCCAAGTCCTGGCCGGCCATCAGCATCCAACTCCGGTCCAGATACTTCAGGTCTGCAGCAACTCTAAGAGGAAGTCAGATCGGCTCCCAGGAGAATCTTGATCTCAGCAGCCTCGGCTTTCAAGTTCTTCAGCCTGGTAAGATCTCTTCTTGAGTTTCTGAATTCCTTCATTTGTTCCTCTTCTCTCCCAGATCCTGAGTCCAGAAGAGGCCGACCAAACCTCGAGACCAGTATTGGAGGATCCATTGCGAAGATAGCCGACTCCGAGGATCCCACAATCTGCTCGAGAGAGTTCTTCCACCAAAATCCTAAGAAGATCACTGTCTGGTTAGTAAACCATCTCTTCTCTCTATTTCTGTTCTGTTGAAAGTTCAGAGCGAAACCCTAGGTCTGGGAGTTTCTCAACCCCCAGCGATCCATTACTTCTGAACTACTCTGATAATTTAGTTTCCTCTAAATTGTACTTTCAATCCTTACCTAGTTCCCTTCAACGTAGTTTAGCTTTATTTTGAGTCGAAGCCAATTTCTGAAATATATATATATATATATATATATATATATATATAAAAAGAATTAATCTTAATTTTACTTCTGCATACGCTTCTTTGTTCTTTGTTCTGCATCATTTTTGGTATCAGAGCCCTGTCTAGGGTTTCTGTCTGATTGTTTGTTTGAGTCCCTCTCTTTTTACTTTGTCTGCTCGAAGTAGACTCCCCAGGACGTCCGGTCCTAGGAACGAAGCGGGGTGCAAACCTCCTCCTCCCATTCCATGGGGTGTTCCTAGGGCATGTAGGGGATCCGTTGGGTTACAACTTCATAGCAGAAATTGTAAACGGGAAAGTGCTCTATTTTCAGCCCATAATTGCCCTGTTGCAGGAATTATTTCTCACTACAAGTAACTCCAAATTCAGTGATTTTTATTTTGTTGAAACTAGTATAATTGAAACTAATTTACATAATTTTCTCATGATTTATTGGTTTCCGTGCGATTTCTGAAAATTAAATTACTGTAACTCTGTTTTTGTGCTCTGCAATCCTTTTATTTTTTGAGTGTTCATCACTTAATTCAACTTAAGGGCATTTGAGCATCTAAGATAAGGGGAGGAGTTGATAAACTCTCCTTAGCCCAAAACCACCATCCCTCATTCGAACCTAAGCCTTTAATCTAAAATTGATTAGACCTAATTGCCCTAGTGGGCTAGGGACATCAACAAGTCGGTCAAGGCTAGTGTTGAGTCAGTTTGTCTAGTTACTCTGTGTGTACTTTGTACTCAGTGTCTAGAATGGTGGTTCAGGGACTACGTCCCGAAGGGCTTGTGTGCTGGTCCGCCTACCTGGCCAATCACTGATTGGTGTCTAGGATTGGCAATTAGGGACCTAACACTCCCCTTACACCTGCCTGGCTGAGTCCTGAGTTACTACAGGCTAGCTTGCCATTCTGATTGGGCACCTAGTTTGAGCTTTAGGTCTAGTTAGCCCGTAGTCATTCAGTTGAGTCGCATTTTGTGTGCCGATTGCATCATGTCTACCCGGAATGGAGTACCCTACCAACCTGGTCAAGCCCAACCTGATTTAGAGGCCATGGTTAAAGCTCTTACTGAGAGTATGAACAAGTTAAGTCAGGATATGAATGAGAATTTTGCCCAGCTTAGGGATCGAGTCCAAGTACTTGAGGAACCTAGGCATCGGAATTGGACCCCTGACCCAGATTTTAATGTGCCTCAACCTCACCCACACCAAGAGCCTAGAAGACCTTTATACCGAGATCCTGAACCTAATCATAGGAGACCTGACCCAGAACCTGAGGATAGAGATGATAGGTTCATTCGGAACATCAAGTTAGATGCACGCACTTTTGATGGTAGCCTAAATCCTAAGGTATATTCTGATTGGGAGGGTGAGATGGACCAGTACTTTGAGTGGTATGCTATGTTTGAGGAGAGGAAATTCAAGTTTGCCAAGATGAAATTAATACGTCAAGCTAGGTTATACTGGGGGAACATTGAGCTGACCACTAGAAGACGAAATGTAGAGCCCATAACCACTTGGCAAGGTATGAAAGAGAAACTTAGAGACAAGTACCTACCCATTTCATACTAGCAGAATCTGTTAGACCAATGGCAGACTTTGAAACAAGGGAACCGATCTGTTTCAGACTACATAACCACCTTTGATGAATACCTGATGAGATGTGATGTGAGTGAAGCCCATGAAGTCACTTTGTCTAGATTTAGGGCTGGGCTTAGGGAAGATATTAAGAGAGAATTGTTTCTGAGAGAGGTTACTGACCTAGACCAAGCCTATCAAATTGCACTGAATACTAAGAAGTTTCAGAGAGGACCCATGCCATCTAGGGTTAGTGTCCCAATCCCAAGAAATGGACCTAGCCAGGTTACCCCTAGCAAGCCTAATCAGGGTATCCCCACCCCTAGACCCATGGACAAAGGTAAGGCACCTGACACCCAGAGAACCCCTAGTATCGTCTGTTTTAAGTGTCAGAAGCCCGGTCATATCTCCACTCAGTGCATAGCCATAGCTTGTTTTAAGTGTCATAAGGTAGGTCATGTCTCTAGCCAGTGCCCTCGTAGATCCCTATATATAGAAGAGGGAGGAGAAGAGAATTCCGAGCCTAATGAGGAGTTTGAAGAAGAAGTTTATGAGGCCGGAATGAATTTGGTTGATGAGTATGAAGGAGAGGAAGAAACCACTGAATCTGACCACTTAGGGGTTGTAAGATGCATCCTGTCCCAGACTAAAGTTCAGGAAGATTGGCGTAGGACCAACATCCTACAGACTTTCCTTAAACTAGGGGATAAGGTTTGTAAAATCATCATAGATAGTGGGAGCTGTGTGAATGCCATTTCTACTAGCACTGTCAAAATGTTAGGCTTAACCCCAGTTCCCCACCCTAACCCCTATAAGGTTTCTTGGGTAGACTCTACCTCTATACCCATCCAGTCTAGATGTCAGGTCCAAATCCAAATGCAATCCTATCAAGAAAAGATTTGGTGTGATGTCTTGCCCATGGGGGTGAGCAGTATAATTCTTGGAAGACCTTGGTTGAATGATCATGATGCCACCCTCTTAGGAAAATCCAACACCTGTGTCTTTAGTTTCAATGGGAAGAAAATCACAATCCATTCAGTCCCTCCTAAGGACAAGGTAGCTAAAGGAACCAGTAAGGTTAGGGAAATGAAGACTGGAGTGAACCTAATTAGTGCCAAGGATCTAGAACAAGAAATTCATAGTGGTTCACCCATCTGGATGTTGACTGCTAAGGAACTTAGGACTCCTACACCCTCAGAGCCTCCTCAGGAAGTTAAGCCTTTATTAGAAGAATTTGAGGATGTTTTTCCCGAGGATCTGCCAGACCACCTTCCACCTCTTAGGGATATTCAGCATTCCATAGATTTAGTCCCAGGAGCTACTTTACCCAACTTGCCCCATTATAGGATGAATCCATCGGAGCATAAAGAACTGCAAAAGCAGGTTGGCGAATTGTTGAGGAAGGGGTTCATTAGAGAGAGTCTTAGTCCTTGTGCAGTCCCTGCACTTCTAACCCCGAAAAAGGATGGCACATGGAGGATGTGTGTTGACAGTCGTGCCATCAATAAAATCACAATCAAGTATAGGTTCCCCATCCCTAGACTAGATGACATGCTTGATATGATGGCCGGTGCAATAGTTTTTTCTAAAATTGATCTCAAGAGCGGCTATCATCAGGTTAGGATTAGACCAGGGGATGAGTGGAAAACAACCTTCAAAACTAAGGATGGTCTCTATGAATGGGTTGTTATGCCATTTGGGTTGTCCAATGCCCCTAGTACTTTCATGAGGATTATGACCCAGGTACTTAGAGCTTTCATAGGGAAGTTTGTAGTGGTCTATTTTGATGATATCCTGATCTATAGTAAGACCCCTGCAGATCACCTAGGCCACCTTAGACAAGTCTGTCAAGTTTTGAGGAATAATAGTCTCTAAGATAATCTCAAGAAGTGTGAATTTATGACCAGTAGGATTATCTTCCTTGGATTTGTTGTAACCCCTGACGGTGTGGCTGCCGATCCTGAAAAGATTAGGTCCATAGTAGAATGGCCAGAGCCGACTAGTGTGCATGAAGTCAGAAGTTTCCATGGCTTGGCTACCTTCTATAGGCGATTCATCAAGGGGTTTAGTACTGTAGTTGCTCCTATCATAGACTGCATCAGGAAGGGAGAATTTTAGTGGACCAAAGCAGCCCATAAAGCCTTCCTAGATCTTAAGGATAGGATGACCTAGGCACCCATTTTGAGACTACCAGACTTTTCAAAGGTATTTGAGGTTGCCTATGATGCTTCAGGAGTAGGTATAGGTGGAGTCCTAAGCCAAGAGAACCATCCCGTAGCATTTTTAGTGAAAAACTTAATGATGCTAAGCTTAGGTATTCTACCTATGATAAGGAATTTTACGCGGTAGTGCAAGCTTTGCGTTACTGGAGACATTATTTTCTACCGCAAGAATTTGTGCTATTTTCGGACCATGAGGCTCTTAGATTCTTGAATTCTCAGAAGAAGCTTAACCCTAGGCATGCTAAGTGGGTAGAATATATCCAGTCCTATACTTTTGTTTTGAAGCATAAGGCTGGGTCTGAAAATAAGGTAGCTGATGCCCTTAGTCGTCGATCTTTGTTGTTGAATTCTGTTAGGGCTGAAGTCATAGGATTTGAGCAAATCAAAGAAGAATATGAGTCATGTCCGGATTTCAAGACTGTGTACCAGGATCTAACTCAAGGACCATCTAGTGAACATAAGGATTATTCCCTTTTAGATGGCTTTCTGTTCTTTAAGAATAGGCTTTGCATCCCTAGAACCTCTCTTAGGGAATTCTTGATTTGGGAAACTCATGCTGGAGGTTTAGCTGGCCATTTCGGAAAAGATAAGACCACCCTGGCTATTGAAGACCACTTTTTCTGGCCTAGCTTAAAAAGAGATGTAGCACACATTGTGGCTAGGTGTCGGACCTGCGTTGTTGCCAAACAGCGAAAACAGAACACTGGCCTTTATACCCCACTCCCTGTCCCAGACCGTCCTTGGCAAGATGTGAGCATGGACTTTGTGTTAGGTTTGCCTAAGACCCAGAGGAGGCATGACTCTATCTGTGTTGTAGTAGACCGATTTTCCAAGATGGCCCATTTCTTGCCTTGTTCCCAAACATTTGATGCGTCTAAGGTAGCCACCCTGTTCTTTAATGAAATAGTTCGACTCCATGGCCTACCCAAGACCATTGTTTCAGATAGGGATGTTCGGTTCACTAGCTATTTCTGGAAAACCCTTTGGCATAAGCTAGGGACGAAACTTAAGTTTTCAACTGCCTATCATCCCCAGACTGACGGCCAAACCGAAGTAGTGAACCGTAGTTTAGGCAATCTGCTAAGATGTCTTGTTGGTGAAAACATTAGGAACTGGGATTTATACTTACCTAGAGCTGAATTTGCATATAATGACTCGGTCAATAGGTCTACGGGCAAGAGTCCATTTGAAATTGTGCATGGTTACAAACCCCACACACCTCTTGACCTAGCTCCTTTACCAGTCCACACATGGGTCTCCGAGTCTGCCGAAGTTTTTGCACAGCATATAAAAGACTTGCATAAAGAAATTCAAGCCAAAATAAATTTAAGTAACGAAACTTATAAGAAATTGGCTGATTCTCAAAGGCGAGTCAAAACTTTTGACGAAGGAGACTATGTAATGATTAGGTTAAGGCCTGAACGGTTTCCTCCTGGAACCGTTAGAAAGTTACATGCTAGGGGATCTGGACCATTTAGAGTGATAAAGAGAGTAGGATCCAATGCCTATGTGCTCGAGTTGCCTCCAGAACTAGGCATTAGCTCCACTTTCAACATTACAGACCTAGTAGAGTATAGGGAGCCAGCTGTGATTCCCAGTGAGGCTTTTGAACCTAATCCTACTCTTGAGAGTGAACCTGACCCTGTGTGTCCACCAACAAATTGGCCTGTGAGGAAAGAGCAGATTGAAAAGATCCTGGATGATCAGGTTATCTCTACTCGTAATCGAGGATACCAAAGATACCTGGTCCGCTGGCTAGGAAGGCCAGATTCTGATGACTCTTGGATTCCCGAGAAGAGTTACAAGAGCTGGACCCAGACCTCTTGGAGAGATACCAGAGCCAACTTGATCCATACTCGACAGGGTCGAGTTCCTCCCACCCTGGGAGAATTGGTGCGGGCACCAGACTCAGAAGAAGACTTCAGAGCTCCATCTGGATCTCTGATTAACCTTGCCCGAAGAATTAGGGTTTTCTGGTTTTTAATAAGAGTTGACTAGATCAACTTAATTTAGCTTGAGTCTACATTACCTGCATTTTATTTTTTTGAGTCATGTTGACTCAGTAGTGGACTAGGGTTTCAAAATGGGATGTTACACTTTCTTCCAAGACCAGGCAAGTGGACACCACACTCCCAGCCACACTCCCAATCCAGGGGGCACCATATCCACATCCAGCAGCTTTTGGTCCCCACTCCACAGATGGCAACCTCCTTCTCTCATGCGCCAGATAAGGAGAAGTCCACCAAGAGACCACCAATCAAGGGGGCGGCCAAGACTTTCCCAGGAATTCCAAAACAAAGAAGGGAAGAAATTCTCTTGGAAGAGAACTTCAAGGGGGCGCCCACTACCTGCCAAAAACAATTAAAACAAAGATGGGAAGGGCCTTGACTTAGGGAGGAAGAAAAGGAGGAGTCTAAAAGAGTTCATCCAGGGAAGGAAGAAAATTTTTCTTGAAGTTCCAAGCAAGGTGGCGCCATCTACCTGCCATTTATAACCCAAAACCTAATTTTTTGGTATTTTGGCCGACCATATGTAAGGGATTTGTCCTAATTTGGAGATCCCCTCCTTTAGTCCCACATGGGAAGATGTGAAACCCTCCTCCCTTGTAATGCTTTATAAATTAAACCCCTCTTGTAAGTTGAAATCAATCATATGAATGAAAGAAATTTTTTATGAGCAAACTTGTGTTTTCTCTTTTTCGCACTTGCTTCCAGGTGTTGAGCTCCGTGAGGGAGTAAATCCGGGTTCCCCTGGAACCTTGAGGAGGTGAGAGATCTCCAAAACCCCAAACCCTAGGTTAGCCACTCCACTCCCAAACCCTAGCCGCCATCACCCTTCTCTTTCCACCAAGCCCTAGTCTATTTCCCTTCTCACGGCCACCATCTCCAAGTCCTGGCCGGCCATCAGCATCCAACTCCGGTCCAGATACTTCAGGTCTGCAGCAACTCTAAGAGGAAGTTAGATCGGCTCCCAGGAGAATCTTGATCTCAGCAGCCTTGGCTTTCAAGTTCTTCAGCCTGGTAAGATCTCTTCTTGAGTTTCTGAATTCCTTCATTTGTTCCTCTTCTCTCCCAGATCCTGAGTCCAGAAGAGGCCGACCAAACCTCGAGACCAGTATTGGAGGATCCATTACGAAGATCGCCGACTCCGAGGATCCCACAATCTGCTCGAGAGAGTTCTTCCACCAAAATCCTAAGAAGATCACTGTCTGGTTAGTAAACCATCTCTTCTCTCTATTTCTGTTCTGTTGAAAGTTCAGAGCGAAACCCTAGGTCTGGGAGTTTCTCAACCCCCAGCGATCCATTACTTCTGAACTACTCTGATAATTTAGTTTCCTCTAAATTGGGCTTTCAATCCTTACCTAGTTCCCTTCAACGTAGTTTAGCTTTATTTTGAGTCGAAGCCAATTTCTGAAATATATATATATAAAAAAAAAAGAATTAATCTTAATTTTACTTCCGCATACTCTTCTTTGTTCTTTGTTCTGCATCAAGAAGGCATCCATGAAAGAGAGGAGGCGATGCCCTGAAGTAGTGTCCACGAGCTGGTCGATCTTTGGAAGAGGAAAACTATCCTTTGGGCAAGCTCGGTTGAGATCGGTGTAGTCCACGCAGATCCTCCACTTGCCGTTGCTCTTCTTCACCATGACCATGTTCGCCAACCAACTGGGATACTATACCTCTCATACAAAATCGACGGTGAGAAGCTTCTCCACTTTTTCATTGATGGCCTTCTACCTTTCTGTAGCAAAACTCCTCTTCTTCTGGCGGACAGGGTGGCACCTTGGATCAATGTTCAACCGGTGGGTGATGACTTTCGAGGGGATACCTGGCATGTCAGTAGCGGACCAGGCGAACACATCAGCGTTCGAGCTCCTATCTGCACTATCTTCTGAGGGGATACCTAGCAAACGAGCCCGCTCTTCTTTCGGGAGCTGGGCTCGTATCTGTACTATCTTCTGAGGGTCAGAGTCGAGGGGGTACGTCAGCAAGCACTCTACGGGCCCTCCCCTGGGGTCTTTCTCTCTTAGGTCGAGGTCGTCGACATCAGAGCCGAGCTCAGCACTCCGGGTCCCCGGGATCGTCTGCAGACAATGCTGGATGGGCTGGGTCATCCCTCTCATTACTCCCATCCCAGATGCGGTAGGAAACTGCACCAGCAACCTCTTAGTGAAATGATAGCGTCCAGCTGGTTGAGCCCTGGACGGTCGAGGATGGCATTATAAGGTGATGGGAGCTTGACGACGGTAAACGTCATCATGATTGTACTCTACCGAGATGGGGATCCGGGGCAGTGACAGGGAGAGTGATCTCTCCTTCAACCCCTACCGAATCTACGGTGAAGCCCACGAGAGGGGTGTGCACCGACTTTAATTGATCATGAGACAGATTTATTCGGGAGAAAGCATCGTAAAAAACATGTCAGTAGAGCTCCCTCTATCTACCATAATGCGATGTACAGGATGCTTCACGATGGTCATCCCGACCACCACTGCATCGTTGTTTACATTTTCATTTTTATTTTTCTTTTTAAAGGGGAGTACATTCTCTGGGTCTCCTGCCTCCCGGGCTCTCTTCGTCGCATGCCCAATCCCCCAAGAGATCATGCCCACCGGCTTCTCCGTTGGGTGATTATCAATTGCAGGGATGGGGGGAAGGGCTGCGAGCGGCTGACCCTCCGCCGGGGCTTCATTCCTCATGAACTTCCTGAGGTAGCCCCTCTTGATCAGCTCTTCAATCTCCCGCTTCAGATTGTGGCACTCCTCCGTGTCGTGGCCGTGCTCGTGGTGAAATTAACAATATTTCATCTTGTCATGGGTGTTCCTTGGATTCTGAGGAGGAGGTCGGCAGAGGTAGTGCTCACCCTCAATCTCCATGAGGATCTTCGTCCTAGGAGCGAGGAGAGGGGTGAAGGTCCATTCCGGGGCAGCACCATTCTTCGACTTTTGGCCCTGACGGAAGTCTGCAGGTGGTCCAAGCCTTTGGGTCCCAGGGGCATCCCTTGGGGCAGGCTTCTTCGAGGGCTTCCCGTCCAGCTCTCACCTGGTACGATCAGCCTCCTCCGCTCGGATGTACTTGTGGATGCAGAGGAGGAGCTCGGAATACATCTTGGGGGACTTCTTGTCCTGGAAATATGTCAAACGAGAGGTCTTGAAACCGCGCTTCAATGCTAGCATGGCGACGGGCTCGTCCAGACTATAGATTTCCAGGGCGGCGGTCTTGAAGCGGGTGATGTAGTCCCGCAGCAGCTCCTGGTCCTATTGGTGGATAGAGAAGAGGCTATCCACTTCTCTTGGCACCTTTCGGTAAGCATTGAAGTGTGCCACAAACTTTCCTTCCAGCTGGTGGAAGGAGCTGATGGATTCCGGCTCGAGGCCGGTGAACCAAACTCGAGTAGCCTTCCAAAGGGTGGTTGGGAAGGCAATGCACAGAAGAGCGTTTGTCGCCCCCTGGACTCTCATGAGAGCCTTATAGCTCTCCAGGTGGTCTAAGGGGTCGGTGGTCCCATCGTAGGGATCCACTTGAGGCATGCGAAACCGATTCGGGATCGGTTCCTCTTGGATTTCCTGGGAGAAGGGTGGTTGGGCATTGTAGCCCGCTGGATCGGTTGGGGAGCTCTACATGTTGGCAAAGCGGCAGGCGAACTCCACCAACTTGCGCTCATGCTCCTCCAGGCACCTCTCAGCCTGGCGCCTGATGGCCTCGTCGGTGGAATCTTCCATCGAGGCCGCTGGAGAAGGGGGTGCCCATCGATCTCGGCGGGGTGCCTTGCCCCGATGGTGCCTACTGTGCTATACTGCTTCGGCATCGTTGGCCGGGGATCAACTCTCATGATCCACCGAATCGGAGTAGTTCCTCTTTACGGGAGTCTGGTGGCTCCCGCGGGGGTTGGAAATTGCCCGCAGATGGGAGGGCCTGCCTTGGATGGAGCACAGGCTTCTGCGAGGGCCTGTGGCTCGAGTCGCGGGGGCTCCTGGCTAGGGCTGAGTGGCCAGGGAGCGCTGCTGGTGCTGCAGTTGCCGCACAGCAGTGGTAAGAGTTTATAGCTGCTGGATGACAGCTACGAAAGGACCATCCACCGGGGATGGCAGAGGAGGAGGAGGTGGACCAAGGAGTTCCCTCTCCGGGCTACGCGGCCCTTGGGGAGAAGGAACTTCTCCTGCTCGACTGGTGGATGCTTCGCGTCCATGCATCACCACCATGGTCGGAGAATGCTTTCGCCCACGGAGAGCTTGCTCCCACAGGGGTTACTGTTCTGCAGCCGCCCCCTTCCTGGCATGCTAATCTGTTGCCGAACTCACCATGGTGGCCTGTAGCTCGTGAGCTGGCGCCAGTTCTCAGATTCTCTCACCTCGAGGTCTCCAAGCTTTCAGACCTGCAAAACAAAGTCAGAGACCCGGGCCGGGGATTCCCATGCTTGGAGGAGATATAATGAAAGAAGTGTGGGGAAGAGGGGAGTTGAAGCCCGGCTTCCTGCACTGGGTTCACCGAGCTCACGCCTGAGGACTTCTTGAGATCCTCGGATCGTTCTCTTGATGTTCTCCCCCTTTTTTGGCCTACCTCTCCGTCCGCTTTTACCATCCCTTTTATACTACCGGACAGCCTTCAGCCCATGTCTCCTTCTGGGGGCTCCCCGAGATCTCCGGGTTTTCTCCCCCCTTCTTCTTCGAGTCGAGGAGTTAAGTGGCCGGCAAGCCTCATCCGTCGTGCATCATGAAAGGGGGAAGACTGGTGAGACCTCAGGCCGAGCATGGGAGCTCTCCTTTCGGGGTGTTGATGATGGGCTTCTAGCCATTTCAGGCTCATGCCCACTAGGATTTCATTCCTCGATTGCGGGGCCCTGACTAACTGGTGTAAACAAGGTTTCGCATGTCACGGCAGGCCATACTGGAACCTTGTACGGAGCACGACGTGCGCTGGCTCTAGTGGCGACCTCGTGACCCGTGTCTCTGCTTGCCCGAGGCTTTGCAGAGTAGGGCTGACCTCGATCGAGGTGGACTCGTCAGGGGGTGCCACTTGGCAGTGGAGCAAGGGCTGCCAGCTTTGGCCGAGGTGGACCCCTCCTGGGTGGACACCTGGCGGAGTGGCAGAAAGAGGCTCGACTTCGACCGAGGTGGACCCGTCTTGGGGTGCCACCTGGCAAAAGAGCAGGAGGGCCCGGCTCGACCTCGACAGAGGTGGACCCATCTTGGGATGCCACCTAGCGAGGGAGCGAGGGATCGCCAGCTTCGGCCGAGGTGGACCCCTCCTGGGTGGACACCCGATGGAGTGGTTGAGAGAGGCTCGACTTCGACTGAGGTGGACCCATCTTGGGGTGCTACCTGGGGAAGGAGTAGGAGGGCCCAGCTCGACCTAGGTAGAGGTGGACCCATCTTGGGGTGCCACCTGGAGAGGGAGAGAGGGGCTGCCAGCTTCGACCGAGGTGGACCCCTCCTAGGTGGACACCTGGCAGAGTGGCAGAGAGGGGCTTGACTTCGGTCGAGGTGGACTCATCTTGGGGTGCCACCTGGTGAAGGAGCAGGAGGGCCTGTCTTGACCTCGGTAGAGGTGGACCCATCTTGGGGTGCCACTTGGCGAGGGAGCGAGGGGCCGCCAGCTTCGACCGAGGTGGACCCCTCCTGGGTGGACACCTAGTGGAGTGGCAGAGAGAGGCTCGACATCGACCAAGGTGGACCTGTCTTGGGGTGCCACCTGGCGAAGGAGCAGGAGGGCCTGGCTCGACCTCGGCAGAGTTGGACTCATCTTGGGGTGCCACCTAGTGAGGGAGCAGAAGACCGCCAGCTTCGGCCGAGGTGGACCCCTCCTGGGTGGACACATGGCGGAGTGGCAGAGAGAGGCTTGACTTCGATCGAGGTGGACCCATCTTGGAGTGCCACCTGGCGAAGGAGTAGGAGGGCCCGGCTCGACCTTGGCAGAGGTGGACCCGTCTTGGGGTGCCACCTGGTGAGGAAGTGAGGGGGCCGCCAGCTTCGACCGAGGTGGACCCCTCCTGGGTGGACACCTGGCGGAGTGGTAGAGAGGGGGCTCATTTTCGACCGAGGTGGACCCGTCTTGGGGTGCCACCTGGCGAAGGAGCAGGAGGGCCTGGCTTGACCTCGGCAGTGGTAGACCCGTTTTGGGGTGCCACCTAGCGAGGGAGCGAGGGGCCGCCAGCTTCGACCGAGGTAGACCCCTCCTGGGTGGACACCTGGTAGAGTGGCAGAGAGAGGCTTGACTTCGACCGAGGTGGACCCGTCTTGGTGTGCCACCTGGCGAAGGAGCAGGAGGGCCCGGCTCGACCTTGATAGAGGTGGACCCGTCTAGGGGTGCCACCTGGCGATGGAGCAGAAGGCTTCCAGCTTCGACTGAGGTGGACCTCTCCTGGGTGGACACCTGGCGGAGTGGCAGAGAGGGGCTCGACTTCGGTCGGGGTGGACCCGTCTTGGGGTGCCACTTGGCGAAGGAGCAGGAGGGCTTGGCTTGATCTCGGCAGAGGTGGACTCGTCTTGGGGTGCCACCTGGCGAGGGAGCGAGGGGCTGCCAGCTTCGGTCATGGTGGACCCCTCCTGGGTGGACACCCGACGGAGTGGCCAGGAGATGCTCGACTTCGACCGGGGTGGACCCATTTGAAAAAGAATGGTGTGGTGGTTTGACAAGATCCTACACTAGGCATGCAAACAACTGCGAGAGCAGAATGGATTTCAAAACATTTTTAAAATCCATGCAGTGGTAATCTTCTCCGTCCAGAAACTAATCTAATTCTAGTTACAAATAGGCATGTAGAAAAATATAAAATATTTGTAAAATATTTGAATTAAAAAATCTATTCATGCATGATTAAAAAACAAATTTTTTTATACCTTATTCTGGCTGGAATAACTCTTGGATAAAGCTGGAATAGGCTGGAATATCTGGAATAAATCTATTCCAGCTTTCTTCCTCTTTGGGCTGAGAAGAGCTCTATTTTTGGCTTTAAAAATGGCATCGGAACACCGCCTTCCGGACCTCCATTTACTCCCAAATTTCAGCAGCGGCAACTTGGACAAGTGGTCTTCGATCTCCAATTGAAAGCTGCAAGAAAATGTCAGCCAAAAAATTATAAAAATTCACCAAATTTTGCTGCCAGATTTTCTGCAGCAGAACTGGGCAGCAGGCTTTGGCCTTCAATTTGGAGCAGCTGGAGCGATCCTGGCTCGCGTGGCTTGCTCCTAGGAGTAGAAGGGTACTCCCTCTAGAGGGGAGATGTGCCCGGGGCTCTCGGATCCCTCTCCACATGCGGTGCTAGCCATTGGAAGAAGATTTGGCCACAGTGAATGGCAGCAACTGGGCTTCCTGCAGTCCTCGGTTTGAGCACTCAATTGGACAAGGAAAAGGGCCTTGAAACTCTTCCTCACACACTCCAAATCCTAGCCTATAAGAGCAAACTCTAAGCTCTCAATTAGGGGGTCTCTCAACCTCTCAAAGAAAGAACACCCAGGTGCAATATCACAGTGTTCTCACGGCTGAAAACTCATCATGGAAACAGGGGACTTGCTTGGTTTATATAGGCAGCAGAGGAAGAAGGAGGAGGAGAGACGGGGAGGCCAAGAAGCAGCAGTTGTCAACTCCATTAAACCAACAAAAAGTGAGAGTTAGAATTATCCGGTGGAGGAGAAGAAGGGACGTCGCCCAGGGGATTGGACTTCGGTCGTTTGGCCTCCTCCAGCGAAAGTTTTTCCCAGCAAATGAATTACCGTGTAAAATGGTCAAGAGAAAAACACACCGGTTCAAAAGAAACCGGTCCAAAAAACTTTAAACCAAATAGGTTCAAACCCATTGGTTCAATTAACCAACGGTGGTTCAATCAAATTGAACCGGTCCAAGCCCAATAAAATTGGTTCAATTGGTTCACAACCAATTGGAGGCCAAAACGAACTTCGAATCAGTTCAAAACTGATTCAGAAAAATCCTGGCGCAGTGCTAGTCAACCCGGAACAATTTTTGGTTGACACAGACAAGGGCAAGACGAGAAAAAGAGTGCTCAAAAATACTGTGACCATAAAATCGAGACGATTCCCAATCGTAATCGGTATCCGGATCAGAGAGTAATCCTCTATGGCATGTGACCTTATAGGTTTGAACCTAAACGGTAGCACTAGAACAATTCTAATACCAGCACAGGAAACCATCTAGCAATGGGTCCCGGTGTCCGGATATGTCGAAGATGCGGGAGCAAACTATCGAACCTTTGGCATATGGTTACCGTATAATTCATCCCTTTGACCTCTAATGCTCAGGACGACTGAGATTGAGCTTCCAACCTAGAATGAGTCAGTCGACTACGTGTCTCAACCTTGCAAGCCCAGTGACTCTTCACTAGGGCTACCCCGACCGAGGATTTGCTAAATTGAGATACTGCGAGAGATTCAATCCAAACTGTTTGGATAGGTCAATTCCATCTTGGTCCATCACTGCTCCACAAGTACTTGCCTATACCTAGAAACCTTCTGTCACCGGATTAAAAATTCGGGTAGTCCGGCACCAAAGCACAGGGAGTTGCTTGCAAGCTACCGTGATGACCTCAGGTCGGAGGGACACATATACCCATATCCAATCGTGAGTATCGCTTTGGCAGAAAGGGGCTGCACGGAGTCACGTTCAATGAGATATCACATATCCCACTTATAGATCACATCAGTGTCACCACACTCATTTGGTCAAGAGGACAACCAAACGATGTGAACTACAACAACCTATACTTGATATATTGCCATCCAGTACAATATATCCTTTGGTTGTGAACAAGGTTTAAGGACCACTCGATACATCCTCTCTGTATCGAAGTCAGTGTAGTCCTAAGGACTTCATCACATGGAAAGAGTTCATTTCAGGGAAATACAATATGTGATGAGCAACCAAAAATAATATTTTATTAATTCAAAGAAAGAGTACAATACTTAGCTCAACCGCCTACAACCCAGTCGATTGGCTTTGGGACATAATTTCAAACAACTCTCACTTGTACTAAAGCCAATCAGAAGAGTATCTAATACCCATTTCCCATTTACAATAGTCAAACTCTTTTATTCCGAGGGCTTTAGTGAAGGGTCGGCCAGATTTTCTTTTCCATCGATCTTCAGAAGATTGATGTCACCTCGTTCCACGATCTCTCGTATGAGGTGGTAGCGCCGCAATATATGCTTGGTGCGGTGATGAGCTTTAGGCTCCTTAGCTTGAGCAATGGCTCAAGTGCTGTCACAATACACTGGAACAGGACCATCTAGGGAAGGTGCCACCCCTAGATCTCCAAGGAACTTCCGCAACCACACAACTTCCTTTGCTGCATCTGTTGCTGCAATGTATTCTGCTTCGTATACCGAGTCTGCAACAGTTGCCTGCTTGGAACTTTTCCAGCAGATCGCTCCTCCATTCAGGGTAAATACAAATCCTGACACACTCTTGCTATCATTTCTTTCCGACTGGAAACTGGAGTCAGAGTATCCCACAAGTTTCAAGTCAGGTTCTCCATAAATCAGCCATTGATCTTTAGTATTTCTCAAATACTTAAGGATGGACTTAACCACCTTCCAATGCACCTCACCTGGGTCAGACCGATATCTGCTCACTACTCCTAGTGAGTATGCCATGTCTGGTCTTGTACAAGTCATAGCATACATGATAGAGCCTACTGCAGAAGCATAAGGTACTCTACTCATGCGCTCTCTTTCCTTAGGAGTTGTCGCACAATCCTTCTTGGAAAGAGTAATTCCAGAACCTATCGGGAGATAGCCTTTCTTGGAATTTTTCATGCTTAACCGTTTCAGCACAGTGTCAAGTACGTAGACTGGGATAGTCCCAAAAGCTTCTTAGATCTATCTCTATAGATCTTCATACCTAGTATGTAAGAAGCTTCACCCAAGTCCTTCATGGAGAACTGAGATGATAACCAGACCTTTATTCCTTGTAATGCTACGACATCATTCCCGATTAAGAGAATATCGTCAACATATAGTACTAGGAATACAATCACAGAACCATTAACCCATTTATAGATGCACGGTTCTTCTCCATTCTTAACGAAGCCATACGATTTGATACACCTATCAAACCGTAAGTTCCAACTTCGAGACTCTTGCTTGAGTCCATAGATGGACCTCTGCAACCTGCATACTTTTGATTCATCTGTGGATGTGAACCCTTCAGGCTGTATCATATACACCTCCTCTTCCAGCTCCCCATTAAGGAAAGCAGTTCGGACATCCATCTGCCAGATCTCATAATCAAAATATGCTGCCAAAGCAAGCATGATCCGAATGGGCTTGAGCATTGCCACAGGGGAGAAAGTCTCATCATAATCGATACCATATCACTGACGATACCCCTTGGCAACCAGACGGGCTTTATAGGTCTCTACCTTCCCATCTGCGCCCCTTTTCCTCTTGAAGATCCTTTTACACCCGATGGGTTTTATTCCTTCAGGCAGATCAACCAATGTCCAAACATTGTTGATTTCCATGGACTCCATTTCGGATCATATGGCTCCAAGCCATGCCTCAGAGTCAGATCTCTGAAGAGCATCCATATAGGTGATCGGATCCTCATTGTTCTCATCAAGCTCAATGGGATCGCCTACCCGGACCAAGAAACCGTAGTATCTGTCCGGCTGACGCGGTATTCTACCGGATCTCCTAATGGGTTCTGGGTGTGATTCAATCACAGCTGGTTCTACGATGTCCTTAGAGTGTGCAGGTTCTTCTATTGGCTGAACTTCATCAAGTTCAATCTTAGAAGCTATAGTTCCTTCTCTAAGAAACTCCTTTTCCAAAAAGATAGCTCTAAGAGCAACGAACACCTTTTGTTCATTCTCCAAGTAGAAGAAATACCCTTTGGTTTCCTTAGGATAACCAATGAATAAACACCGATCAGACCTTGGACCAAGTTTGTCTAAGTCTAAACGCTTTACGTAAGCCGGACAACCCCATACTCGAAGGTGTGAGATTGAGGGTTTACGTCCAGTCCACATCTCATACGGAGTAGAGACAACAGACTTACTTGGAACATTATTTAATAAGTAACAGGCTGTCTGAAGCGCATATCCCCAAAAGGATAGCGACAGAGTTGCAAAGCCCATCATAGATTGAACCATGTCCAACAAGGTTCGATTCCTCATTTCGGACACACCATTCAACTGTGGTGTTCCTGGAGGAGTCCACTGAGAGAGAATTCCATTCTCCTCAAGATATGTCAAAAATTCACCAGATAAGTATTCACCACCTCGATCAGATCGAAGGGTTTTAATACTTTTTCCAGTTTGCTTTTCTACTTCATTACGGTATCGTTTGAACATTTCAAACGACTCAGACTTATGCCTCATTAAGAAGACATAACCGAACCTTGAAAAATCGTCTGTAAAAGTAATGAAATATTTGTATCCTCCTTTGGCACTAACTGTCATCGATCCACATACATCAGTATGTATGAGACTTAGAAGTTCTGTAGCTCGTTCACCTTTTCCAGTAAAATGTGACTTGGTCATTTTACCAAGTAAACATGATTCACAAGTGGGCAGTGATTCAGAATCACTGACCTCGAGAAGTCCATCTCATCGCATCTTGTTTATCCTATTTTGGTTAATATGACCTAGCCTACAGTGCCAAAGATACAAATCGTTGACATTATCTAATATTGGGCATTTGGTAGAAGTGTACATTACACTAACAGGCCTTGATAGTATATATATGCCATTATTTAATCTAGCTTTCATTATAACTGAGTTATTCAAAATAACATTACAAAAATCTCCTTTTATTGATAGTTCAAAACCATAATTGGCCAAAAGGCCTACAGAGATTATGCTCATAATGAAACTAGGACAATAGTGATAGTCGACTAGTTCGATAGTACAAGACTCAAAGACAAGACGCAAGACTCCGATCGCCAGTACTGGAACACGATTTCCATTCCCGATGCTCAGAAACTGTTCTCCATCTTCAAATCTTCTGCTAACTTGAAGTCCCTATAACGAATTACAAATGTGAATTGGACTACCAGTATCCAATACCCAGTTAGCAGTATCAACAATTAAGTAATTACAAGGTTTTATCATCTAAATACCTTGTTCAGCAGACTTCTGCTTCCTCGGCCTGTTCGGATCAAGGGATGCAATATAAAGAGGACAGTTCCTCTTCCAGTGTCCCTTCTTCTTGCAATAGAAACACTCTGCAGAAGACTGATCAGCCTTATACTTCCTAGTCTGACTAGGGCCAGGAGCATTCTGCACCTTCTTTCCCTTCTTATTCATTTTCTTCTTCCCTTTCTTAAATGGACGACGACCTCTACTACCTCCCACTAAATTCACCACCCCCTTATTCAGTTGGTGGTCTTTTTTGAAAGTCTACAACAACCCCAAAAGACCATGGTAGTTGACTGCAGGCTTGTTCATTCTATAATGATCGAGAAAATCAAGATAGGAGGAGGGAAGAGAATTCAGGATCGCATCCTTGCCGAGCTGCTCGTGCAAGGGACATCCGAGTTTGCCCAACTTTTCAATCAGCTCGATCATGTACAATACATGATCAGTGACTGAACCACCATTCGGCATCTTGGAGTTGTAGATGGCACAAGACACTTTGTATCGTTCTACATCATCCGGGGTGCCGAAGGATTCCTTCAACTTTTGAAGGATTTCATCAGGTTGGGCCTCCTCGAATTTGTGACTGAACTCGTCGTTCATTGCCGCTAACATAATGCATCGGACAGTAGTCTGATCAGAGACCCACTTTAGATAAGTGTCTCTGACCGCACTCCGTGCATTAGCGGGAGGGATTTCAGGTGCCGGATCCGTTATCACATAGAGGATCCGTTCATGCTCCAGAACGATTCTCAATCTTCGATATCAACTATCGAAGTTGTGACCCTTTAACTTCTCATTATCGAGAAGTGAACGGAGCGATAAATTTGAAGACATCTGAAAAGAAAATAAGACCAAATTAGTGTATGAATTAATAACTTAACCAAAAGACTTGGACTTTAGTCTAAAGGTTTCTCCCACTAATTTTTTCAGATTGGTAGCCTCTAACTCCAATCCATGAAAACACTTTTTCAAGTGGGTACTGAAATCCAATAGGCCTCGAATGAGCCCGACTATGGCCAGCTCACCCATACGAGCCTAAAGGTAGGTTCGTAAACCAATTGTTTCCCTAAACAATTTTTAGTATTTTATTTTGTCCCAGAGAACATCCCAATCGGCCTAGGGGCCTCCTATTGCAGGTCTCTGGTTAGGTCCAACCATTAAAATGACAAATCCAATGCTTCCAGCTAACTAAAGACCAAGCCCGACTATGGCCAGCCCACTTGGTCCCGTTAAGGAGGTTGCATTGAACCATCATCGATCAGATAAAAATTCCAGTCGCTGGATGTACACCCGTTCTTTGGAACTGCCAATGCACACAAAGCTAGTGGACACATTTCTATCCAACTTAATGGGAGGCTAAGACACTGTCAACTCTTTGACTTAGTCTTTTTACGGACCTAATAATTTTAGAGGATTTTTTAGTTGTGACAGAAGAAAAAGATAAGGACATGGATCATCCTCCCACTGAATCAATCAGATTTCAGGAGGGTTGAAATAAATCAACAAATGATCCATGGGCACCTATAGATCAGTCAGACCGATCAACCTGGGTGACATGGGTTAACTCGAGTCATTGAGCTTTTCCAATCAGTTCTGGTCGACTCGACTAGCCAGGTAGGTGAGATCATGGGTGAGTATCCGCCATTAACCATCTTTTCTAGACACCAACCAAGTTTGCCAGGAAAGAGGTAGCCTCATACAACCATGATCACAATGCCAAACCTACCTTGACACCAGTCAGTTTACCAGACTCGATCAGACTAGCCTAAAGACTCGGGCATCCACTGAGCCACTAATTGGATCCATTTTAGATGAACGGATCAACTAATCTAACTATTAGATAGTTCTAAAGAAGGGCCTTAAACAACTTTTGTTTAATCTTCTTGTTATCCGGTTTAACTAAACTTAGGTCTAACCTATTTAAGGACCCAACTAGTCAGCTAACCCAATTAACCCAAAATGGCTTATGCAAATTTGATTAGATTTCATAAATCTAAAAAAAATTTTTAATAAGCCAAACACTTAATTAAAATAATTTTTAATTAAGTCTCTGTGTAAAACAATTTTTACATACCAAATCATGTATCAAGATATTTTATAAATATTTTATATCCAATATAAAACATGCCTAAAACATGTATCACCAAATTAAAATAATTTTTAATTTTAATATTCTTTAAGGATCCTTCTGAAGAGGCTAACACAGACGATCTGCATCGTATCAAAGACACACGGTCATGGTGAAGGTCTCAACTAGGTTTCAAAAGGAAATTTGGATACATATTAAGATTAAACTAATTTTAATCTATTAAACATGTATACTAGATTAGATTACACATGCAACCTGCTCTGATACCACTAAAAAAGAACGGTGCATGTGGTTTGACAAGATCCTACACTAGGCATGCAAACAACTGCGGGAGCAGAATGGATTTTAAAAATTTTTTTAAAATCCGTGCAGCGAAAATCTACTCCGCCCAGAAACTAATCTGATTCTAGTTGCAAATAGGCATGTAAGAAAATATAAAATATTTGCAAAATATTTGAATTAAAAAATCTTTTCATGCATGATTAAAAAATAATTTTTTTATACCTTATTCCGGCTGGAATAACTCTGGGATAAAGCTGGAATAGACTGGAATATCTGGAATAAATCTATTCCAGCTTTCTTCCTCCTTGGGTTGAGAAGAGCTCTATTTTTTCCTTTAAAAACGGTGTCGGAATACCACCTTCCGGACCTCCGTTTGCTCCCAAATTTCAGCAGCGGCAACTTGGACAAGTGGTCTTCGATCTCCAATTGAAAGCTACAAGAAAATGTCAGCCAAAAAATTATAAAAACTCACCAAAGTCTGCTGCCAGATTTTCTGCAGCAGAACTGGGCAGCAGGCTTTGGCCTTCAATTTGGAGCAGCTGGAGCAATCCCAGATCACGTGGCTTGCTCCTAGGAGTAGAAGGGTACTCCCTCTAGAGGGGAGACATGCCCGGGGCTCTCGGATTCCTCTCCACATGCGGTGCTAGCCGCTGGAAGAAGATTCGGCCACAGTGAACGGCAGCAACTGGGCTTGCTGCAGTCCTGGGTTTGAGCACTGAATTGCACAAGGAAAAGGGCCTTGAAACTCTTCCTCACACACTCCAAACCCCAGCCTATAAGAGCAAACTCTAAGCTCTCAATCAGGGGGTCTCTCAACCTCTCAAAGAAAGAACACCCAGGTGCAATATCACAGTGTTCTCACAGCTGAAAACTCATCATGGAAACAGGGGACTTGCTTGGTTTATATAGGCAGCAGAGGCAGAGGGAGGTGGAGAGATGGGGAGGCCAAGAGGCAGCAGTTGCCAACTCCATTAAACCAGCAAATAAACAGGAGTTAGAATTATCCGGTGGAGGAGAAGAAGGGACGTCGCCCAGGGGATTGGACTTCGGTCGTTTGGCCTCCTCCAGCGAAAGTTTTTCCCAGCAAATGAATTACCGTGTAAAACGGTCAAGAGAAAAACACACCGGTTCAAAAGAAACCGGTCCAAAAAACTTTAAACCAAATAGGTTCAAACCCATTGGTTCAATTAACCAATGGTGGTTCAATCCAATTGAACCGGTCCGAGCCTAATAAAATTGGTTCAATTGGTTCACAATCAATTAGAGGCCAAAACGAACTCTGAATCAGTTCAAAACTGATTCAGAAAAATCCTGGCGCAGTGGTGGTCAACCCGGAACAATTTCTGGTTGACACAGACAAGGGCATGATGGGAAAAAGTGTGCTCAAAAATACTGTGACCATAAAATCAAGACGATTTCTAATCGTAATCGGTATCCGGATCAGAGAGTAATCTTCTGTGGCGTGTGATCTCATAGGTTTGAACCTAAATGGTAGCACTAGAACAATTCTAGTACCAGCACAGGAAACCATCTAGCAATGGGTCCCGAAGTCCGGATAGGTCGAAGATGCGGGAGCAAACTATCGAACCTCTGGCATATGGTTACCGTATAATTCATCCCTTTGACCTCTAATGCTCAGGACGATTGAGATTGGGCTTCCAATCCAGACTGAGTCAGTTGACTACGTGTCTCAACCTCGCAAGCCCAGTGACTCTTCACTAGGGCTACCTCGACCGAGGAATTGCTAAATTGAGATACTACGAGATATTCAATCCAAACTGTTTGGACAGGTTAATTCCATCTTGGTCCATCACTGCTCCATAAGTACTTGCCTGTACCTAGAAACCTTCCATCACTGGATTAAAAATCGGGGTAGTCCGGCACCAAAGCACAGGGAGTTGCTTGCAAGCTACCGTGATGACCTCAGGTCGGAGGGACACATATACCCATATCCAATCGTGAGTATCCCTTTGGCAGAAAGGGGCTGCACGGAGTCACGTTCAATAAGATATCACATATCCCACTTGTAGATCACATCAGTGTCACCACACTCATTTGGTCAAGAGGACAACCAAACGATGTGAACTACAACAACCTATACTTGATATATTGTCGTCCAGTACAATATATCCTTTGGTTGTGAACAAGGTTTAAGGACCACTCGATACATCCTCTCTATATCGAAGTCAGTGTAGTCCTAAGGACTTTATCACATGGAAAGAGTTCATTTCAGGGAAATACAATATGTGATGAGCTGCCAAAAATAATATTTTATTAATTCAAAGAAAGAGTACAATACTTAGCTCAACCACCTACAACCCAGGTGATTGACTTTGGGACACAATTCCCAGCACCATCTTGGGGTGCTACCTAGCGAAGGAGGGCCCAGCTTAACCTCGGCAGAGGTGGACCCGTCTTAGGGTGCCACCTAGCAAGGGAGCGAGGGGGCCACCAGCTTCGGTCGAGGTGGACCCCTCCTGGGTGGACACCTGGCGGAGTGGTAGAGAGGGGCTCGACTTCGATCGAGGTGGACCCGTCTTAGGGTGCCACCTGGTGAAGGAGCAGGAGGGCCTAGCTCGACCTCGGCAGAGGTGGACCCGTCTTGGGGTGCCACCTGGTAAGGGGCCGCTAGCTTCGGCCGAGGTGGACCCCTCCTAGGTGGACACCCGGTGGAGTGGCAGAGAGATGCTCGACTTCAGCCGAGGTGGACCCGTCTTGGGGTGCCACCTAGCGAAGGAGCAGGAGGGTCTGGCTTGACATCGGCAGAGGTGGACCCGTCTTGGGGTGCCACCTGGCGAGGGAGTTGAAGGCTGCCAGCTTTGGCCGAGGTGGACCCCTTTTGGGTGGACACCTGGTGGAGTGGCAGAGAGTGGCTCGACTTTGGCCGAGGTGGACCCGTCTTGGGTTGCCACCTGGCGAAGGAGCAGGAGGGCCTGGCTCAACCTCGATAGAGGTGGACCCATCTTGGGGTGCCACCTGGCGAGGGAGCAGAAGGCCGCCAGCTTCGATCGAGGTGGACCCCTCCTGGGTGGACACCTGGCGGAGTGGCAGAGAGGGGCTCGACTTTGGCCGGGGTGGACCCATCTTTGGGTGACACCTGGCGAAGGAGCAGGAGCACTTCTTCCCGAACGTGGGATCTTTTGAAAGAAAAAATCTACGTGGTACTAACCATGTCCAGCTGGAGCTGACACGCGCTCCACGTCAGCGATGTGTCCATATCAGGTATAATACCCTCTGGTGGATCCACTAAGGGCCATACTTGGTTAGAATGCATTGAATCAATTTCTGACTTCATAGCATTCACCCATTTTCTTGGAATCAATGTTTGACATCGTCTCGTCATAAGTCTTAGGATCAACCATTTGATCCTTGTCCCCAATTAGGAACATTTTCTTTATATCCTCTGTAAGCATACCCAAGTACCTTTCAAGAGGTTTGGAGACTCTGGTAGACCTGCGAGGTGGAAGAGCATTTGTGCGTATTGGTTGATTAGGTTTGATCTGATCTCTAGCTAGCTGCTCTTCAGATACTTTCTCATCGAGCTTAATTAGCCTCCCATTGCCACCTTCCTGAATAAATTATTTTTCAAAAAATATGGCATGTCTACTCACAATCATATTATGATCTTCTGGAAGGTAAAAGTAATATCCTAAACTTTCTTTAGGATATCCTATGAAGCAAGCTTTCACAGATCCAGGTTCTAGTTTATCCGTCACTTGCCTTTTGACATAGGTTAGACATGCCCAAATCTTGAAATAAGCAAGACTCAATTTCTTACCATGCCAAATCTCATATGGTATGGTAGGAACATATTTAGATGGAACACTATTTAGAATGTAATTAGAAGTTTGTAGGGCATATCCCTAAATAAATAAAGGCAAGTCAGTGAAGCTCATCTGGATTGGACCATATCCAATAATATCCTATTTCTCCTTTTAGACACCCCATTAAGTTGAGGCGTACCAGGTGGAGTCCATTGTGATATTATACCATTATCCTTAAGATAACTCAAGAATTTCCTACTAAGATATTCACCTCCCTGATCTGATCGAAGAACCTTTAGGGTTTTACCTGTTTGTTTTTCTACTTCTTGTTTGAATTCCTTGAACTTTTCAAAAGCTTCAGATTTGTGTCTCATAAGATACACGTAACCATACCATGAACAATCATCAGTAAAGGTTATGATGTAGCAAAAACCACCCCTGGTTTACACATCAAATGGACCACACACATCAGTGTGTACCAGGACAAGTAATTATGTGGCCCTTTTCCCATGTCCTACAAAGGATAACTTGGTCATTTTTTCTTAAAGACATGACTCACAATATGGATATGATTTAGAATTAAGTGAATCTAGGATCCCATCCCTTTCCAGTTTATTAATCCTTTCCTCACTTATATAACCGAGCTTTAGATGCCACATGTATTTATCATTCTGGTCATCTTTAGGATGTTTATGTCCTATGACATTTACTTTGACTTTCTCGTTAATGTTCAGAGATGCATCAGCAAGCAAATAATAGAGACTGTCAATTAAAATGGCTTTTGCAACCAATTTATTTTTCAAATAAATATTACAAAAGTCTTTATTGAATGAAAACTCAAATCCTTCCTGTGCTAGCGTTGACACAGAAATCAAATTTCTACTAGCTCCAGGCACAAAGTAACAGTCTCTAAGTACTAATCTAAATCCTAAAGGTAACTCCAGAGAATGTGATCCAATGGCTTGTGCATCAACTTTTGCTCTATTTTCGACACGTTGGACTATCTCACCTTCTCTGAGCACTCAACTTCTTTCCAAGCCTTGCATCGAAATGCATAATGAGCACTAGAGCCAGAGTCTAAAATCCAACTCGAAGTAGATGAAACCATTAGGTTAGATTCAATAACGTGAATGGACATACCTTCAGAAGGTGCATCCTACCTTTGTTTCTTCAAGCTTTCCAGGTAAAGAGGACAATTCCTTTTTCAGTGGCCATCTACATTGTAATGGAAACATTTTCCTTTATTAGTCTTGGCTTTCTTAGGAGTGTCCTTCTTCTTCTATTTGAGTTCTTTCTTCTATTTCTTTGCAGGTCTTTTCTTCTTCCAAGTAGACTTTCTTTTGAAAGAAGACGGCTCTATAAAGAAAATAGATCCTTTTGAACTCTTCAGGGTCCCCTCATTACTTACCAACATGTTTAATAATTCAGGTAGAGTGTAATTCAACTTGTTCATATTATAGTTCATTACAAACTGACCATATGAACCTATTAAGGACTAGAGGATCAAATCCACCTGAAGCTCCTTATGAATAGGAATGCCCAGCTTCTCAAGTTGTTCTATGTCCTTGATCATTGACAGATAATGATCGTGGACTGACTGCCCTTCATGCATCTTATTGTTGAAGAGCCTCTTCGATACCTCGAAGTGTGCAGTTCGACTCTGTTCTCCATGCAACTCTTGTAGGTGAACCAGAATCGATTTAGTAGTCGGCATATCTTCATATTGGCTCTGCAATTCATTAGACATTGAGGCCAATATGTAACACTTAACCTTATTATCATCTTCCATCCATTTTTCATATGCAGCCGTCTAACAGGCATTAGGATGGTCAGGTAAAATAGGGGTTTCCTAGTCAAGCACATAGCCCAACTTCTCAGAACTCAAAACAATTTTAATGTTCCTTAACCAATCTTTAAAGTTAAGGCCTACAAGTCAGTTTGTCTCTAGAATATGAACTAAGGGTTTTGAAGTAGACATGATTAACTGCGAGAGTAGAAGATTCAAATTATATGCTTTATACTTAATTACAAAAATTATTCTAGGGTCTTTAAGAAATAATTTTAAAACTCCCACTAATCCCCATAATACTCCCCTGCTAGCATCTATTGAATATAAATCAACAATTCGAGCTAGCTCGAGCCTATCGAGTCGACTCCATTATCTAGAATACTGATGCTCCAAACAATGCCAGTCAATCGAGTTGACTCAATCTAGAGTTGAGCCAACTCGAAGACACATAATTCAGAATTCTGATCTTTTGGAGATAGAAAGCCTTGCGACTCTAGGTTTCTAGTGGGTGCTATGTCCCATCGATGTGCAGCACCTCATCATGCCTGTTTATTGGTAACATGCTACACCAATGAGTGGGCAACTCTTGTCCAATGTATCTCATACAAGTTGTAGCCTGGTCTCTAAATCATGGAACCTCAATGTGCCTGTTTATTGGTTTAATCATTAGTTAAGTCTGACCCACCATTTCTGCTAAACAAAGCCATCATTAAGTCCCTCAACATACCTATTTATTAGGCCCAACCCCATCAGTGCCTAGCAACATCTCATGCTTAATAGGGTGGTGGTGTCTTTCGAATGCAACTAGACCATTGTATCCAGCCGAGAATAATCAATACTAGTAGGACACCCGCCATCTACAATGATGGAAGACCTAAGACTTAATATTTATGTGATGCAGAATGAAAGCTCTGAAACCAAAATGATGCAGAATGAAAGAAGAGATGCATTGTGGAAGTAAATTAAGACTAATACTTATATATATATATATATATATTTCAGAAGTCGGCTTTGACTCAAAGGAAAGTTAAACTAAATTGAAAGAAACTATGTAATAATTGAAAGCACAATTTAAAGAAACCAGGTTATCAGAGTAGTTCAGAAGTAAAGGATTGCTGGGGATTGAGAAACTCCCAGACCTAGGGTTTCGCTCTGAACTTTCAACATGACAGAAGTAAAGAGAAGAGAAGGGTTACAGACCAGGCAGTGATCTTCACAGATTTAGTGGAAGGACTCTCTTGAGCAGATTGTTGGATCCCCAGATTCAGATATCTTCGCAATGGATCCTCCAATACTGGCCCTTTGACAGAGTTGGCTTCTTCTGAACTCAAGATCTGGGAAAGAAGAAGAACAAGTTATGGAACCAGATACTCAATGAAGGATTTACCAGATAGTAGAACTTGAAAGCTGATGTTGTTGAAATCCTGATTCTCCTGGAATGCTGATCTGACTTCCTCTGGGATTTGCTCTATCTTTGAAGTAGCCGAACTGGACTGGATGCTGGTGGTCGGTCTCTACTTGGAGAGAGGGGCCGTGAGAGATGGGGTAGGCTAGGGTTTGGTGGAGTGAAGAGGATGATGGGCGGCTAGGGTTTGGAAGTGAAGTGGCTAACCTAGGGTTTTGGGGTTGGAGATCTCACACCTCCTCAAGGTTCCTAAGGAACCCGGATTTACTCCCTCACGGAGATCAACACCTGGATGCAAGTGCGGAAGAGAGAAACATAAAGTTGCTCACACAAAATTTGAATTCATTCATCATTTTTCCTCTAAAACTTACAAGAGGGGTTTATTTTATAGGTCTTTACAAGAGATCAGGGTTTTACATCTTCCCATGTGGGACTAATAGGATGGATCTTCAAATTAGGCTTGTAGAATCAAATCCCTCTCATATGGCCGGCCAAGAGCTTCCATAAGTGTTGATTGGTGGCTCCAAATGGTAAGTAGGTGGCGCCTCCTAGCCTTGCTCTTCAAGAAAAATTTTTTTCCTTCCATGGCTCAACTCTTTTGGACACCTTTTCTTTCTCCCCAAGTCATGGCTCTTCCCAACTTTGCTTTGGTCTTTTTAGGCATGGATTGGGTGCCCCCTTGAAGTGCTCCCCAAGAAATGCCTCTTTCCTCCTTTAGCTTGGCCTTTTAAGGTATATATGGGGTGCCTCCTTGATTTTGGCTTCAAGAAAAATTCTTGCTCCCTTGGGTGTGGGGACCAAGACACTGGGATGGAGATGTGGCGCCTCCTGGACTCTGGCGTGTGGCTGGGAGTGTGGCGCCCACTTGCTTGGGCTTGGGAGAAAATGTGGCACCCTGGAGAAGACCTAGACCACTTACTAGGACTTGTACTCAACAAAATTTAAATTACAGGGAAATATAGACTCAAAAAAATTGAGTTGACCAAGTCAACCCTTATTACAAAACCAGAAAACCCTAATTCTTCGGGCAAGGTCAATCAGAGATCCAGATGGAGCCCTGAAGTCTTCTTCTGAGTCTAGTGCCCGCACCAATTCTCCCGGGGTGGGAGGAACTCGACCATGTCAAGTATGGATCAAGCTGGCTCCGGTATCTCTCCAAGAGGTCTGGGTCCAATTCTCGTAATTCTTCTCAGGAGATCCAAGAGTCATCAGGATCTGGCCTTCCTTGCCAGCAGACCAGGTATCTTTGGTATCCTCGATTACGAGTAGAGATAACCTGATCATCTAGGATCTTTTCAATCTGCTCTTTCCTCACAGGCCAGTTTGTTGGTGGACACATAGGGTTGGGTTCACTCTCAAGAGCAGGATTAGGCTCAAAAGGCTCACTGGGAATCACAGCTGGCTCTCTATACTCTACTAGGTCTGTAATGTTGAAAGTGGAGCTAATGCCTAGTTCTGAAGGCAACTCGAGCACATAGGCATTGGATCCTACTCTCTTCACCACTCTAAATGGTCCAGCTCCTCTAGCATGTAACTTTCTAACGATTCCAGGAGGAAACCGTTCAGGCCTTAACCTAATCATTACATAGTCTCCCTCAACAAAAGTTTTGACTCGCCTTTGAGAATCAGCCAACTTCTTATAAGTTTAATTACTTAAAGTTATTTTGGCATGAATTTCTTTATGCAAGTCCTTTACATGCTATGCAAGTGCATCAAGAGACTTGTGTGTGTGGGCTAATAGTGAAATCAGATCAAGTGGTGTGTGAGGCTTGTATCCATGATCAATTTTAAAGGGACTCTAGCCTATAGACCTATTGATCGAAACATTGAATGCAATTTCAGCCCTGGACAAAATACAAATCCCAATTCCTGGTGCTCTCAATCAAACCAAAATCTGAGCCAAAGCCTAGTAAAGGGTCAAGAAAAACTAAACTAGACTGACGACGCATTCTTAAGGAATGGACTTTATTCCAAAGGAACCCTAGGTCTAAACCTAACAAACTAAGGCTCTCTAGGTTTGACCTTGGGTCGGAGGAGGGCATGCAGAGCATGAAAACTTATTATGGATGCCTAGTAGGTGCCATAAGGTCTTCCAGAAGTAGGTGGCAAACCTAATAGGTTCTAAGGAGTCTTGCAACCTAGAGATCCCAGTAAAGTGTAATCCCATAATCTAGAAACATGAGAAGATTCAGGGAAGGGTAGGAAATAAGAATTAGAGTTTTGAGGTGGTTTATCGGAAACAAGAAACAAACTTTGGTTATTCAGGATGACCTTAAAATGAGGACATTGTTCTATAGGTGCACTCATCCAAACCTCATGATTTGCTCTAGGAGGGTCTACAAGTGCAAGTTCTAGGATAGGCTGGGTGCTCCTAGAAGGTGGAAGGTTATCAGGAAGGTCTTTGGAATGTTTATCTAAAAAGTCCTCTAAGCTACTGTCTTTTTCTTGTTCTTGGACCTTCTCAATGGGCAATTCTTGTGAACCCCTTCCTTCTTCACACTTCTCTACCAGATTTGACTCATGGGTGTCTTCTTTGGATTCCTCAATGAGTTCAGGGGTATTCTCACATAAACTTTCATTTGGTGTAATTTCCTCTTCCTGAACTTCCTCAAAAGGGTCTTCTCTTAGGGTTAGCTCCTGAATTCCTTGAGTGGCAGGGGTCCCCTCAATAACCCCATTAGGTAGGAGTTGGTTAATTGAATTATCGGGAGAGATATCCTCAAATTCTTCTTCTTCATATTCATCTATCAAACTTATGTCAGGCTCATATATTTCTTCCTCAATCTCACTAAAAGGTTCTAATCTATTCTCCGTTGATTCCTCTTTAAGTACGGCTCTGGTAGGGTCAACTAATTTTGGGATGGCCATGCCTAACTCTTTCTTAGTGTTATCCTTCTGGTCAAGAGGTGACACAAGTGGGAATTGACAAACAAAAGTCTGGTTCACTACGGGTGTCGGATCGATCGAAACTTGACTCAAGTTGGTAGAGGTTGGCTTTAAGTCCAAAGTACTTGATTGGTTATATCTTAAAGACCACTCATAGTCTTGGGCTTCTTGGTAGGCTTGGTCTAACTTATTGGTCTTTTCAAGGCATAGCTTCCTATAAATGTCTGGGTGTAACCCAACCCTAAACCTCGATGTGATCTGAGCTTCGGTCTCAATGGTATTGCATTTCATGTCATACCACTGGAAGTTCTCGATATATTTAGACACAGGCCTATTACCTTGTCGCAATTGGTACCATTGGTCTAAAAGTCTTTTCTCATAGGATCTACCTAGGTACCTATCTCTCAACTTACTTCGCATATCTCTCCAAGTATATATCTCCTCTTTTCTTTGATAACACTCATGCTCAATAGCATACCAATGTGACCTAGCATGTTTGGTGAACTTGGTTTTGGCCAACCTAACTTGTCCTAATTTCGAGATGTTAGTGCACTCAAAATACCAATCCATTTGTTCTTCCCACTTAATATATGTCTCTTGTCTTCCATCAAAAGTGGGTGCATAAGGTTCGGTGTTCCTAACGGGTCCCTTCTTTGAGTCAACCAAGTATAGGTATAGGCTCCTAGGGCTAGACTCAGGGGCAAGATCATGGTCATAGGCTCTTAGATCAAACCTCCAATGATTAGGTTCAAGATCCCTGTATAAAGGTCTCCTAGGCTCTGGGTGTGGGTGAGGTTGGGGTCTACCAAATTCTGAGTCAGGGGTCCAATTTCGGTGCCTAGGCTCCTTAAGTACCTGGGCTCGGTCTCTAAACTGGGCAACAGTATCAGTCATATCCTGACTCAATTTGGTCATACTTTCGGTAAGAGTTCTAATCATGGCCTCTAAATCAGGTTGGGTTTGACCAGGTTGGTAGGATACTCCATTCCGGGTGGACATGATGATGCAAGCAAGCACACCAAATGAGACTCGACTGAAATGACTACGGGCTAACTAGACCTAGAGCCCAAACTAGATGCCCAATCAGAGTGGCAAGCTAGCCTGTAGTAACTCGGGACTCAGCCAGGCAGGTGTAAGGAGAGTGTTAGGTCCTTAATTGCCAATCCTAGACACCAATCAGTGATTGGCCAGGTAGGCGGACCAGCACACAAACCCTTCGGGATAGAATCCCTGAACCACCATTCTAGATACTGAGTACAAAGCACACACAGAGTAACTAGACAAACTGACTCAATACTAGCCTAGACCCGACTTGTTGGTGTCCTGAGCCCACTAGGGCAAATTAAGTCTAATAAATTTTAAAATTAGGCTTAGGATCGAATGAATGGATGGTGGTTTTGGGCTAAGGAGAGGTTATCAACTCCTCCCCTTATCTTAGATGCTCAATTGCCCTTAAGATGAATTAGGAGATGATCACTAAAAAAAATTGAATTGCAGAATCATAGAAACAGAGTTGCTGTAATTTAACTCTCAGAAATTTCACAGAAACCAATAAATTACAATAAAATTATATAAAGTAGTTTCAATTATACTGGTTCCAGAAAAATAAAAATCATACAATTTGGAGTTACCTGTAATGAGAAACAATTCCTATAACAGGATAGTTACAGACTGAAAATAGAATGCTTCCCCCGTTTACAATTCCTGCTACGAAGTTGTAACCCAGCGGATCCCCTACACGTCCTAGGAACACCCCGTGGAATGAGAAGAGGAGGCATGCACCTCACTTCGTTCCTAGGACCGGACATCTTGGGGAGTCTACTTCGAGCAAACAAAGTAAAAAAGAGAGACACTCAAAACATGCAAGCATGTCAGAAACCCTAGACAGGGCTCTGATACCAAAATTGATGCAGAACGAAAGCTCTGATACCAAAATGATGCAGAACGAATGCTCTAAAACCAAAATGATGCAGAACGAAAGAAGAGATGCATTGCGGAAGTAAATTAAGACTAATTCTTTTTATATATATATATATATTTTCAGAAGTCGGCTTTGACTCAAAGGAAAGTTAAACTAAATTGAAAGAAACTATGTAATAATTGAAAGCACAATTTAAAGAAACCAGGTTATCAGAGTAGTTCAGAAGTAAAGGATCGTTGGGGGTTGAGAAACTCCCAGACCTAGGATTTCGCTCTGAACTTTCAACAGGACAGAAGTAAAGAGAAGAGAAGGGTTACAGACCAGGTAGTGATCTTCACAGAGTTTAGTGGAAGGACTCTCTTGAGCAGATTGTTGGATCCCCGGATTCAGATATCTTCGCAATGGATCCTCCAATACTGGCCCTTTGACAGAGTTGGCTTCTTCTGAACTCAAGATCTGGGAAAGAAGAAGAACAAGTTATGGAACCAGATACTCAATGAAGGATTTACCAGATAGTAGAACTTGAAAGCTGATGTTGCTGAAATCCTGATTCTCTTGGAATGCTGATCTGACTTCCTCTGGGATTTGCTCTGTCTTTGAAGTAGCCGAACTGGACTGGATGCTGGTGGTCGGTCTCTACTTGGAGAGAGGGGCCGTGAGAGATGGGGTAGGCTAGGGTTTGGTGGAGTGAAGAGGATGATGGGCGGCTAGGGTTTGGAAGTGAAGTGGCTAACCTAGGGTTTTGGGGTTGGAGATCTCACACCTCCTCAAGGTTCCTAAGGAACCCGGATTTACTCCCTCACGGAGCTCAACACCTGGATGCAAGTGCGGAAGAGAGAAACATAAAGTTGCTCACACAAAATTTGAATTCATTCATCATTTTTCCTCTAAAACTTATAAGAGGGGTTTATTTTATAGGTCTTTACAAGAGGTCAGGGTTTTACATCTTCCCATGTGGGACTAATAGGATGGATCTTCAAATTAGGCTTGTAGAATCAAATCCTTCTCATATGGCCGGCCAAGAGCTTCCATAAATGTTGATTGGTGGCTCCAAATGGTAAGGAGGTGGCGCCTCCTAGCCTTGCTCTTCAAGAAAAAACTTTTTCCTTCCATGGCTCAACTCTTTTGGACACCTTTTCTTTCTCCCCAAGTCATGGCTCTTCCTAACTTTGCTTTGGTCTTTTTAGGCATGGATTGGGTGCCCCCTTGAAGTGCTCCCCAAGAAATGCCTCTTTCCTCCTTTAGCTTGGCCTTTTAAGGTATATATGGGGTGCCTCCTTGATTTTGGCTTCAAGAAAAATTCTTGCTCCCTTGGGTGTGGGGACCAAGACACTGGGATGGAGATGTGGTGCCTCTTGGACTCTGGCATGTGGCTGGGAGTGTGGTGCCCACTTGCTTGGGCTTGGAAGAAAATGTGGCACCCTGGAGAAGACCTAGACCACTTACTAGGACTTGTACTCAATAAAATTTAAATTGCAGGGAAATACAGACTCAAAAAAATTGAGTTGACCAAGTCAACCCTTATTACAAAACCAGAAAATCCTAATTCTTTGGGCAAGGTCAATCAGAGATCCAGATGGAGCCCTGAAGTCTTCTTCTGAGTCTAGTGCCTGCACCATTATGGGGAGCTTAAGTTCAGGTCTCTTTTAAATTGATCAGCCAACTCATGTCTGACCAATTATATTAAGTCAGCACAATCGCATGTCTAACTTAAAACTTAAAGCCAGCACAATCTCATGTCTGACTAGAAGTGCTAGCATGGATGACCCTCTTGAAAACTTAATCAATCAATTTGGCCAAGTCGAGAATGATGCATGGGAGGGTTCTGCCATATACCCTCTTTCCGCCAAACAAGTTTGGTTGAGAAAGAGTTAGCCCCAATTATCAGACCATCATTGAAACCTTCCTTAGACACCAATCGATTGACAAGATTCAAAAAGGTCATTCTAATGATTTGGGCTCATCATTGAGCCAAATCAGGTCCTAACTCATCGACTCATCATCATATGAGTCAATCTGACCAGACATCATCTAAAATAAATTTTAGGGTGACTAAACTTAATTTACTCAACCCAAAACTTTTTGCACCCAATTTAATTTTCTTGATCTAATCAATTTTAAAATTGGTTCAAGTGCATGATATTTATGGTTTATGATCATGAATCAGATTTATGATCTAAACCTAATTTGGTGTATCAACATGCTAGATCATATAAACTATATATGATGTAATTAAATAGATGTAAAGCATGCGTAAACAATATATCACATATATCATCATAAATTGATCAAAAATTTTGAAAACGCTTTTTCAAAATAGGTATACATCAAAGTAGGACAACCTTTGCACTATAGGGGGTAAACCCTATAGCAGGACAACCTTATTTCACTTTGTGCAACCTTTGATCAATTAATTTTCAGATTTAAACATATAAATTTTAGATCTAAAAGTTATGATTATAATTTTAAAAATAATTTTTCAAAACATATCAACTCGACATAATCATCATATAACTTTCATATATGAAAATGTTTCAAATCTGATTCTCATCCATGCATATTTAAGAAGGGAGAACCGTGGCTCTGATACCATTGTTGGGTTTCTCTTGAGATCGATATATTGCATCGAATATTAGGCCTCACAATCAGAGTGACATAGCGGAAGTAGATATAAAAATAATTTTATATCCGACATGCAATATAAATAAATCTAATTTATTCATGATACTATTCTTAAACATGTATTAAAGGATGAGAACAAGATCAAATCTAAAAATATGATAATTTTAAGTAATAGTTACATACCTGGATCGCTATCCTGGCCTACTCTGAAATCCATGTAGATCCTTTTTTGGATCAGGGTTCAATTACAGCCGCGCAAGTGCCCGGCCTTTGCTGGTATCCACACAGGGCTTGTTGTAGCAGAGTCGTAGAGGGCACTGGACTGCTAGATCCTTGTAGCCCTCCCCTCTTTCAGCAAATCGCCTTGCTTTAAAAGCAGTGTCGATCAATCACTGTCCTTGTGATGTTCCAACAATCAAGAGCTTTTAGAAGTTAATCTATAAAGATACATGCCTCAGATTCTCAACTCTTGAAAATATGTGTCATTGTCCATTAACTTCATGGATGATTCATAGACACATCAATATGAATGATAATATTATCCTTTATTATGAAAAAAAATTAAGTACAAAATCCATACCCTAAAATTATAATGTGTCATATCAACTTGGCTGTTAGGGCACACATCTAACACTAACACCAAAGATATGAAAGACAACTATTTTTTCAGAATAATTGCTGAGAGTGCTCCAAAATCATTTCATAGATGTGATGGAAGAATTTCATGTAGTAAATTATTCAAGGAAAACCTTCTATGGTTCAAATGGGGATGATGGGTGTGCAACCTCATGCCATAGCCTCTTTACATTAAAGACAAGAATTTATCGTATACATTAAACTTGTAATTACCACTTATCTCATCATTTAGAATTTATTTTAAAAAATAAGAGTGATGAAATATATTCTATTTAAATACTTCTCAATCACTATTGTAGGATAACTTGAGTATCTAGCTTTGAATATCTTAGGAGTTTTAGAGATAGATTGGGTTTGGTATGACTGGAGTGGGAGATGAGATTTATGTGATTGAAAGAGTGATCAGTCCTGGTTCAAGGAGTTAACGTATCAATTTGCTATTTGATATAGATGTTCTCAATATTAGGCATGAGAGGCCAACTTGGCACTCAATGACAACCCATGACCCATTGTTATGGAGCATTCTAAGGTATGCTTTGTTAAGGTTTTAGATTCTACAAGGTCTTGGTGGGATTCTTATTGATGGCAATTGCTTCTCTTTTTTTAGTTTGTTTTATTAATTTCTTTGAGCTCTTATGTTTCCATATTGTACTAGTGTAATAGCATTAAGAGGCATTGTTTTAGCCTCAAGTGATGGAAACTTGGACATTCAGACCCTGAAAGACCATCATCTATTGTTATAGCTCAATGTGAATCATCTACCTTTTGTGTTAAGCACAAATCAACCAATAAGGTTTGAATCCAAGAATTTATGGATGGATTTGCAAATTTATTTCCATTTATCTATGGTTCAACCTTGTGAAGACCGCCATTTTTTCCTAAAAATGGACTTTCTCATTTATTTGTTTATTATCTTCTATTACAAAAATAAATCATTATGATAATTCATTTTTACCTATCATTCAGTTTGTGGTGGGGATACCAAGACCAAGACCAAGCTTCAAGAACCCATCTGGATCATAGAACAAGAAGAATAGGAAGAAAGAAAATTTTGCTCATCGAGCCGACTCAAGCACCATCCGAATCGACTCAAGTATCCTATTGAGCAAGAAGGAAGGCTGTTCTTCGAGCCGACTCGGCCTGAGTGCTCTGCATCCGAGTCGACTCGAGTCTCGGAAGAACAGAACCCCAGGTTCTGAAGATTTCCAGAAGCTTCCAGAATTTTTTTTCTTTTGTTTCAATTTTTTGGCAATTAAGAAAAGGGTATAGAATCTCATGAATCCCGTTGTAACAAACTCCCCCGCCACCTTCTTAGGATTAGTTTTGTTTTGTAACTAATCCTTGGATTAGTTAGTGTTGACCCATTATTTAGAGCATTCTAGAAACCATTTCGTGAGCCTATAAATGAGGCTCATCTTGTACGAAGGAGGTATGATGAATTTGAATGAAAAAAAACCCTGTTCTTCTTCTCTGATTGACTTCGTTACAGTCGTAATGTCGAGGGGTGAGAGGCCCTGATTCGAAGCCTTCGTTGCAACCACAACGTCGAGGAGTGTGAGGCTCCACCATCGCCTTCGTTACAGCAGCAACGTCGAGGGGTGCGAGGCCCCATCGTCCCACTGCATCTCCCTTCCATGCTGTCTCCGATCGCTGCACCATCCTTCCATGCCATTTTCGTCGATCGCTGCCGCCTCTGTCTTCCTTAAAAATCCTTTCCAACCTACTGCTCGGTCCTCAAAGAAGATAGCCCTCGGGTCTCTATCGCCATACCTCCCTCCTCCGGTCCTCCGGTCGCTAGACCTCCTTCCTCCGGCCCTCCCGTCGCCTGACCACCCTCCTCCGATCTGCCACGACATCATCAACAGCTCTGGAACACCGTTCCATGGAGCTTTGGCCTAGGACCGGTTCACCTCCCCTGTTCCTCGAGCTCTTAGTGGCATTTCCAGATGTCCCCGAGTGCTCGGCCTTCTTCCGGACGTCTGCCCTACGATTCTTCTACTGAAGCTCGACTCCCCGTTGAAGGACAAAGCCCCATCCTCCCTCGGAGCTCGCCCCGATGCCGGCTTCTTCTCCGGACCACCCCCCAATGGAACTTCCACCTGGTTCGGGATCATCTCCTCCCGGCTCCTGAGCTCTCGGTCTCATTTCTAGATGCCTGCTGCTGTTCTTCCATCGAAGCCCAACTCCCCATCAAAGATCGAAGCTCCCTCTCCCTCAAAGATCGCCATGACACCGTCTTCTCCGAGCCACTACCCTACGAAGCCTCCACCCAGCTTCCAAATCCTTTCCCCTATTTTACAAAGCCTTTAGTTGCTTTTATTTTTTTTATTTTATTCCGGGTTATGTTTTAGTTTTGGGCTCTTTCACTTAATCCATGATTAAACCTTGTAGGGTCCCTCTTCCGGTACCGAGCCTTTGAAGGGAGCCCGACCATCAACCAAGTCCCCTGATGCCCTACGTTGGATGGCTGACTATTGATCACCCAGGCCGCATCTTCCGATGATAAGTAAACTCATCACATAGGAAGTAGTTATTACTGTCATAGGGTTTTATTTTTCCTTCCTTGTTTTAGATCTGAATCTTTGAATGCATGCATGTCCTTGATCAGGGATTTCTCAATCTTTGAGTCCTAGTTCTTTCTCATTTTATTGAGCCTAGCATGAGAGAATGCATGACCTAAAATCTACCCTATTTGAATGTTCTTCAGAATCCGTGTTTATTATAAGTATCGGTACTCGTATGGGTTTTTAGAGTAATTTTTATGCATGTCATCCCCCATCACCCTCCTTTGGTATCAGAGCATAGTTAGGACATGCATTTTGTTTAGCTCACTCACTATTTTTCTACAGCATTTTGTTAGCTGAAATCCTGTTCATATTAGTTCTTTTGCTTGGTTTAGTTCTATCGCATTTCTTTATTTCAGTTGTTTTATCGCAAGCATACAAATATATATATATATCTGTGTTTCATTTCGGTTTTCTTAGTTTGCATTAGGATCATGGAATGTGTATCTCATGTTTTACATTAAGCTACTTAAGGGCGGTAATATCATAATATAAGGGAAGGACTTCATTACCTTTCCTTAGCCCAAAAACAACCACCCTGTATTTCGGACCCAAGCTTTTAATTAAAATCAAGTAGAAACATACTTTTGCTCTAGAGAGCTTAGGGACACCAACTGGTCGACTCAAGACTAAGTGTCTACTCATGGCGTCAGCCCTTTCTGTGTGTGCTACTGCTCTTGGTGTCTAGGATTGGTGATTCAGGGCTAGTGAGTTGGTCCGCCTACCTGGCCAATCCCAGATTGGTGTCTAAGGTTGGTAATCAGGGACCTACACTCCCCTACACCTACCTGGCCAAGAACAGGGTTACTACAGACTGGTTTGTCACCTTGACTTAGGCAATTAGTTGAGATTCTAGGTCTAGTAGATCGTAGATAATTTTGCATGCTTGACTGATGTCCACTAGAGTAGGAATCTCATATCAGCCCGAGTCATCTATGAACAACCCTTAAGAAGCCCTGCTAAAGACCATGTCAGAACACTTTGCCCAATTGTCTACCAATTATCTACCCAATTGTCTGCCAATTATCTACCCAATTGACCACTCACATAGATAATAGGTTAAACCAATTTGAGGCAAGACTTGATTCCATGGAGAGAGCCCCTAGACCACCATTTGAGCATGAACCTGAGACCCCGTTTTCTCCACTGACCAACCCTAAGAGAGACAAAAACTTTGATCCCTTTAAGGCACCCAATCTTAGGAGAGTTCAGTAGCCTGATCCATTCTGAGACCCAAATCCTAGAAGGCCCAATCAGAATTTCATGGACCAAGAAGAAAGAGCCTTCAAGAGTATCAAACTAGAAGCACTCACCTTTGATGGTACCCTTGACACTAAGGTATACCTAAACTGGGAGAAAGAGATGGACCAATACTTTGAGTGGTACGAGATCACCGAAGATAAGAAATTCAAGTTTGCCAAGCTTAGGTTAATCCGTCAAGCCAGGATGTATTGGGATAACGTGGAAAGATTAGTTAGACAAAAAGGACAGGAGCCCATAGACACCTGGAGAGATTTGAAAGCCAAGCTTAGGGAAAAATACCTTCTTGTGTCATACCATCAATGACTTTTAGACCAATGGCATAGACTGGTTCAGGGAAACAAGAGTGTCACCGAGTACATAGCTATGTTTGACGAGTTAGCCATGAGGTGTGGGATAAACGATTCTGAGTCTGTGATCTTATCAAGGTTTAGATCTGGCCTGCATGATGATGTGAAGAGAGAGTTGTATCTGAGAGAGGTACGGGATTTAGAACAGGCTTACCAGGTAGCTAGGGACTTTGAGCAGTTTCATAGGACTCCAAGGAGCCAGTACCCTAAAATGACCCAAGCCTACCCGAATCGACCCTACCCTGCCCATCCAAATCAAAGTCAAGCCGACCAAAGCCATCCAAATCCAAGTGACCCAATCAAAACCGACCTGACCTGAGTCGACCCGAGCCAAGCCGACCCAGTCTAGCCTGACCCAACTTGAGTTGACCTCTAGATGACAAAGGAAAATTTGTAAAGGTACCCAGGAAGTTTAGCACCTGCTTTAGATGTCACCAGTCCGGCCATTACTCTAGCAACTACCCCACTATATCCCTTCATATAGGTGACTTAGAAAAGGAAGGAAACCCAGATGACACCCAAGAATGTGAGGAGGAAGTATATGAAGAAGGTTTCAACCTAGCAGAAGAATATGAGGGAGATGAAGAGAGTTGTGACCCCACTGACCTTATGGGAGTTGTTAGATGCATCCTAACCTAATCTAAGGAGCAAGAGGACTGGCATAGGACCAACATCCTGCACACCTTTAACAAGATAGGGAAGAAGGTTTGCAAAGTCATCATAGATAGTGGGAGCTGTGTAAATGCTATTTCTACTAGTTTTCCCAAGATCTTAGGGCTAACCCCTTTTCCCCATCTTAGCCCATATAAGGTATCCTGGATTGACTCCACTTCAATACCCATCAAACTTAGATGCCAAGTCCTGATTCAGTTGCAATCTTATAAGGAAAAAGTTTGGTGCGATGTGCTACCCATGGAGGTAAGCAACATTATATTAGGGAGACCTTGGCTGTATGATCATGATGCCACCCTATTTGGTAAAATTAATTCTTGTGCATTTAACCATTTAGGGAAGAAGATAGTAATCAACCCTATTCCCCCTAAGGATGAAGTAAAGAAGGGAGCCAGCTCTTTGAAGGAAAAGAAACCTGGATTACATTTGATTAGTACCAAAGAGCTTAAGAGAGAAATTGCTGAGAGATCACCTATCTGGATTTTGGCCACCAAGAAAATTAGGAAACTAGCCTTAGGAGAACACCCCCAGGAAGTTATGGAAGTTCTGGAGGAGTTCCAAGATGTTTTTCTGGATGATCTGCCTGACCAACTTCCACTACTTAGGGACATCCAACATGCCATAGGCCTTGTCCCAAGATCCACCCTGCCTAACTTGTCCCGTTACTGGATGAACCCAAATGAGCACCAATAATTACAAAAGCAAGTTAGTGAACTATTGAGGAAAGGTTTCATTAGGGAAAGCTTAAGTCCTTGCACCAACCCAGCCCTTTTGACACCTAAGAAAGATGGCACATGGCGGATGTGTGTGGATAGCCGTGCCATAAATAAGATCACCATCAAGTATAGATTCCCCATACCCCGCCTAGATGACCTGTTAGACATGATGGCAGGAGCCACTATCTTTTCCAAAATTGACCTTAAGAGTGGCTACCATCAGGCTAGAATTAGACCCGAGAACGAGTGGAAAACAGCCTTTAAGACTAAGGATGGTTTGTACGAGTGGATAGTAATGCCTTTTAGCCTGTCCAATGCATCCAGTACTTTCATGAGGATTATGACCCAGGTCCTTAGGATGGTTATAGGAAAGTTTGTGGTAGTCTATTTTGATGACATCCTAATTTACAGCGGAACCAAAGAGGACCATTTAGACGACCTTAGACAAGTTTGTATGGCCCTTAGGAAAGATAGTCTCTATGCCAATCTAGGAAAATATGAGTTCTTGACCTATAGAGTCATCTTCCTAGGATTTGTCATGACCCCCAAAGGAGTATCAGCTGATCCAGAAAAGATTAAGTTGATAGTTGAGTGGCCAGTACCCACTACTGTTTCTGATGTCTGTAGTTTCCATGGTCTAGTCACTTTCTATAGGCGATTTATTCAGGATTTTAGCACCATTTTCTCACCCATCATTGACTGTATTAGGAAGGGAGCCTTTGAGTGGACCAAAGCTACTGATAGAGCCATCCTAGAACTTAAGAAAAAGATGACCCAAGCACCCGTTCTGAGATTGCCTAACTTTTCCAAAGTGTTCGAGGTAGCTTATGATGCCTCAGGTGTAGGAATAGGAGGAGTCCTAAGCCAAGAAAACCACCCGATAGCCTTTTTCAGTGAAAAATTAAATGAGGCTAAGCTTAGGTATTTGACCTATGATAAGGAGTTCTATGCCTTAGTACAAGCACTAAAGTATTGGAGACATTACCTATTGCCACACGAGTTTGTGTTGTACTCTGACCATGAGGCATTGAGATACCTGAATTCCTAGAAAAAGTTAAACCCTAGATATGCTAAGTGGGTAGAGTATATTTAGGCTTATACCTTTGTATTGAAACACCGAGCCAGAACTAAAAAAAAGGTAGCCGATGCCCTTAGCAGACGATCCTTGCTTCTAAGTACCATTAAAACTGAGGTTATAGGGTTTGACCAAATCAAAGAGCAATACGATACCTGTCTCGATTTCAAGAAGATTCACCAAGCTTTGAGTATAGGACCATCTAGAGAATACAGCCATTATACCCTATTAGATGGTTATATGTTCAAGGAAAGTAAGTTATGCATCCCAAGAACTTCTTTGAGAGAGTTTTTAGTCTGGGAGACCCATGCGGGAGGATTAACAGGACATTTTGGTAGGAATAAAACCATCTTAGCTGTTGAAGAGCATTTCTTTTGGCCAAGTCTGAAAATGGATGTAGCCCAGATCATAGCTAGGTGTAGAACCTGCGCTGTTGCCAAACAGCAAAAATAGAACACTGGCTTGTATACCCCTTTGCCCGTTCCAGATTGTCCATGGCAAGATTTGAGTATGGATTTTATGCTAGGATTGCCTAGAACCCAGAGGAAACATGACTCCATTTTTATTATGGTTGATAGGTTTTCCAAAATGTCCCATTTCCTACAATGTAGTCAGACTTATGATGCTTCTAAGGTAGCCAAGCTTTTCCTGGATGAGATAGTTCGGTTACATGGCCTGCCTAAAACGATTGTGTCTAATAGAGATGTAAGGTTCACCAGTTACTTTTGGAAGACCCTCTGGCATATGTTAGGGACTAAGTTGAAATTTTCTACTGCCTATCACCCCCAAACCAATGGCCAGACCAAAGTAGTGAATCGAAGCCTTGGAAACCTGCTTAGGTGCCTTGTAGGCGAGAACGTTAAGAATTGGGATCTGCTGTTACCTAAAGCCGAGTTCGCTTACAATAGTTCTGTTAATAGGAGCACCAGTAAGAGCCCTTTCAAGATTGTCCATGGGTACCAACCCAATAAACCACTTGTCTGATTCCCCTGCCATTGCATGCTAGTGTCCGAGTCAGTTGAATCTTTTGCACAGCATGTTAGGAATTTGCATAAAGAAATCACCCAAAAGAACAAAATAAGTAACGATGCTTATAAAAGACAAGCTGATTCTGGAAAACGTTTCAAAGAATTTTCTGTAGGGGATTTTGTCATGATAAGACTCAGACCAGAACGGTTTTCTCCTGGAACCGTCAAGAAACTGCATTCTCGAAGTGCTGGACCCTATAAAATTATTAAGAAAATCAGACCCAATGCCTATGTTCTCGAGTTATCCCCTAATTTAGGCATTAGCTTAACTTTCAATGTTTCTAATCTAACTGAATACAGGGAACTGGCAGTAATTCCTAGTGAGGCATTCGGGCTTGACCCTTTACTTGAGAGAGAACCTACCCTGGAGTGTCCACAAAAATGGCCTAAGCGAAGAGAGAAGATTGAGCGAATCCTGGATGATCAAGCTGTCAGTACCCAATGGAATAGTTATCAGCGCTACTTGGTAAGATGGCAAGGTCATCCTGAATCAAAGGACTCGTGGATTACTAGAGAGGACCTGCAATGCATTGATCTGGATCTCTTGCAAGAGTATCAAAGCCGATTAGACCCTTACTCAACGAGGTTGAGTTCTTTCCACCCCAGGAGAAATTGTGGGGATACCAAGACCAAGACCAAGCCTTAAGAACCCATCTAGATCACAGAACAAGAAGAATAGGAAGAAAGAAAATTTCGTCCATCGAGCCAACTTAAGCACCATCCAAATCGACTCAAGTATCCTGCTGAGCAAGAAGGAGGGTTGTTCTTCAAGTTGACTCGGCCTGAGTGCTCTGCATCCGAGTCGACTCGAGTCTCGGAAGAACAGAACCCCAGGTTTCGAAGATTTCCAGAAGCTTCCATAATTTTTTCTCTTTTGTTTCAATTTTTTGGCAATTAAAAAATGGGTATAGAATCTCGTGAATCCCGTTGTAACAAACTCCCCCCCCCACCATCTTAGGATTAATTTTGTTTTGTAACTAATCCTTGGATTAGTTAGCATTAACCTGTTATTTAGAGCATTCTGGAAACCATTTCGTGAGCCTATAAATGAGGCTCATCTTGTACGAAGGAGGTATGATGAATTTGAATGAAAAAAAAAAACCCTGTTCTTCTTCTCCAATTGTCTTCATTATAGTCATAACATCGAGGGGTGCGAGGCCCTGATCCGAAGCCTTCGTTGCAATCGCAACATCGAGGAGCGCGAGGCTCCACCATCGCCTTCATTGCAGCAGCAACATCGAGGGGTGTGAGGCCCCATCGTCCCACTGCATCTCCCTTCCACACCATCTCCGACCGCTGCACCACCCTTCCACCCCATCTTCGTCGATCGATGCTGCCTCCGTCTTCCCCAAAACTCCTTTCCAACCTACTGCTCGATCCTCAAAGAAGATAGCCCTCGGGTCTCCATCGCCAAACCTCCCTCCTCCGATCCTCCCGTCGCCAGACCTCCTTCCTCCGGCCCTCTCGTCGCCCGACCACCCTCCTCCGGTCTACCGCAACATCATCAACTGCTCTGGAACACCGTTCCATGAAGCTTTGGCCCAGGACCGGCTCACCTCCCCTGTTCCTCGGGCTCTCAGTGGCATTTCCAGACATCCTCGAGCGCTCGGCCTCCTTCCAGACATCTGCCCTATGATTCTTCCACCAAAGCCTGACTCCCCATCGAAGGACAAAGCCCCATCCTCCCTCGGAACTTGCCCCAATGCCGGCTTCTTCTCTGAACCACCTCCCTAATGGAACTTCTGCCCGGTTCGAGATCATGTCCTCCTGGCTCCCGAGCTCTCGGTCTCATTTCCGGATGCCTACTGCTATTCTTCCATCGAAGCCCGACTCCTCATCAAAGATCGAAGCTCCCTCTCCCTTAGAGATCGCCACGACACCGTCTTCTCCGAGCCACTGCCCCGTGAAGCCTCCACCCAGCTTTCGGATCCTTTCCCCTATTCCATGAAGCCTTCAATTCCTTTTATTTTTTTTATTTTATTCTGGGTTATGTTTTAGTTTTGGGCTCTTTCACTTAATCCATGATTAAACCTTGTAGGGTCCCTCTTCCGGTACTGAGCCTTTGAAGGGAGCCTGACCATCAACCAAGTCCCCTGATGCCCTGCATTGGATGGCTGACTATTGATCACCCAGGTTGCATCTTCCAAGGATAAGTGAACTCATCACACAGGAAGTAGTTATTACTGTCGTAGGGTTTTATTTCTCCTTCCTTACTTTAGATCTGAATCTTTGAAATATATGCATGTCCTTGATCAGGGATTTCTTAATCTCTAAGTCCTGGTTCTTTCTCATTTTATTGAGCCTAGCATGAGGGAATGCATGACCTAAAATCTACCCTATTTGAATGTTCTTCAGAATCTGTGTTTATTATAAGTATCGGTACCCGTATTGATTTTTAGGATAATTTTTGTGCATGTCATCCCCCATCAGTTTGTAAGTGTTGATCTTATACATGAACCCTCCTGATCATTTATTTATAAAGATTATTAACATCCACATGCCACTAAGAAGATCTAGGGTTTCGAAGGGAGGATGGAGGAGAACAAGTGAGAAGTAAATATTATCAAATCATGGTGAAGCCTCATCAATCATCACACAAAACAAGATCTAAGGTTTTGATGGAGGGGCATATCTCGAGATGAAGCATGCCAAAGTCATTGGATGCCAAACTTGCTGGTTGCCAAAGTCACCAGGCATTGAAGAGACTAATTCACTGTAAGATCTAGGGTTTTGCACGACCTCAAGGAAAGATTAATCAAGATTGAGATGTGTAGGGGAAGGAATTCAAAGAGAGGTGATGGCTGATGGTAGAGATGGAGTCCAAACTTGGGAGTCGATCATGAGTGGGACTAGAAACTAACTTACAAGGCTAAAAACAAATCATATTGAACCCACCTTACTAGCCTATATATGGAGTTCAGGTTGGCTTGACTCGAATCATAGTGAATTAAATCCAAATATGATCTATAAATCAAATATGACAAGTTGGATTAGATCAAGTTAAAACTTAGTAAACCTAGACCTAACCCAAAAAATGGATTGGGTCAAAATTTAGAACTTGACTTAGCACTATGGATCCTTAAAATGGATTGGATTAGGTCTAAATGGGTTGGATAGGGTCAAATCAGGTCATAGATCAATCTGATCTGTTTTCAACCCTAATTGTAAGCCAATTGCCTAGGTTGTCATCCATATACCCAACCAAACCATTTATTAGTAAGACATGCTTTAGGATAACTTAGGCAATCTTTTAGGATATATGAAAAGTAGCCTTTCAAGAGCCAAATGCATACACTTCCCTTCCTACATGTGTAACCTTCCAAATCAAATCATCAATACATCCAATTTACATCCAATTTGCAACTTATCATAAATTAAAATATCATCTGAGCAAGAATTCTTAAGAAGACAATGTTCAAGTGGACACTAAATTAGTAAGAGGTTGCATAACTAATAAACTAATAAATTAATAAACTTCAACTCAACCAAAAAGATAAAATAGAATGCTAACATGTAAACATCATAATTTAATTATGATACTGACCAAATGGATTAAGTGTTCAATATTTATTAAATATTTCAATAATTATATTGAAACATAACTCAAAGTATATAAATGAAAGTATATAAATATGGAACCTGAGAGTGTTTAAGCTCTAATCAGTTTATTTAATGAGCTTTAGCCAAGTTGCTCTACTCTAGTTTGGTTTTAGATTTATAGAGCCAAGCTAAGGTTGAAAGTTAGGTTCATATCTTATTCAAACCAAGCCTAAGCTCAAGCTAGACTAAAATCATATTCAAGTAAGGATCAATCTCCATTTGCCTACATCAAATTGTAGCATAAAGTTACAAAGGGTGATGCGGGACTAATATGCATGCAATTCTTTTTGTATGTTTTATGTGTGGGGTTAGGTGATTAATTCCTGAATTTCAGATCAAAATTAGTTGTAGGAAATTTTGTATGAATTTTTGAATCCAAGCATGCAGATTAGAACCTAGAAAAGTACTAAAGAATGATCGCCGGGACTGAGAAGCCTCGGTTAGGACAAGTTCTCCTACAATAATAAGACTGGAGGTAGAGGGGGTGTACCTGACAACGTCTGAAGTGCCCGGTGAAGATGCAATGAAGGGATCTCTCGTTCCTCGATGGATGCGGCCTGGAAAATCGAGCCAAAGACCCGTGGATACCCGGCTTTCTACTCGGTGGTCCAATTGAGGCTTGGCTGGAGTCGTTAGATTCGTAGGAACTCGGGGACCTGCAAACGACCTGTCAGGGGTTAGAAAACTCAAAGAAGATCAAGAAAATAAAGGAAAACAGCAAAGGGAAGAAAGTTTTGGAGGGGGCTGGAAGGATGGTTGGCGGCAGGAAGATGGTTGCAAACACCGGAAAGAAGAACTCTCAAACCCCTTTATGCACACAGCAGGGTAATCACACAAAGCAATTGAAGGACTCAAGGTTTATTTCATATATCAAAATCTTCTCTCATACAAGAGGCTAGGGTCCCTTAAATAGACCCTTAACCTTGGGCTCCAAGTAAGGGCACATTAGTCTTTACATAAGAATCATTTTCCCTCTCAAACCCTAGCTAGAAAATAAGGAAATATTAGGTAGAAAAATCTCTAAAAATTCTCTTGACTTGGCCAACACTCCAAGGATGCCTAGGGGGGTGTGTTGGGCTTCTAGGAGCAGCAAGAGGCCAGCCCAAAGGGGATTGGGCACATGGGTTTGGGCCTCTGGAAGCTGGGGTGGCCTGGTAGCCAGGTAGCAGGAATATTCTCTGGTATCTTGCTTCTTAGGGGCTTGGGCTTGGCGCTTGGGCTTGATTTATTTGGGCTAGGATGTAGATGGACCTCTAAAATATGGATGCCTTGGTATATGAATATATTTTGGCATCTGAAAGGGAATCTGGGCATCTGGAGGGCATCTGCAAGGAATCAGGGTTTTCTGAATTTTTCCTCCTGGGGTCTTCAAATCTTCAAGCTGGGTTGGACTTGGGCTATACTTCCATGTCTTCAATCTGGTTGGACTTGGTCTTCACTTGTATGATGTGGTCTTGAGTCTTCAATATGGTTGAATAAGACTTAAAAAAATAAAATTAGCTCGATATGAGCTGACTAACACTGGACTGAACTAGCTCAACATGAGCTGACTAGTACAGAACTAAAATTCAAAAGACTCAAATAACAACTAAAATGGACTCAGATGGGCTAAGCCCTTATTACAGATGGACTCATAAATTATTGATCAATTCATAGAGGGTTGAAAAGCCTCTGTCTTATTCTGGTGCCTCTGATGTCCCCACCAATTCTCCGGGGTGGGAGGAACTCGACCCTGTCGAGTGAAGATCAGACTGCTCACATATATGTCAAGAAGGTCTGGGTTGAGGCATTGCAAGTCCTCTCGAGAAATCCATAAATTGTCCGACTCTGGCTGGCCTTGCCATCGGACCAGGAAGCGTTGATAGTCACAGCCCCGGGTCGTGATGGCTTGATCATCCAGGATACGCTCGATCCATTCTCCTCTCTCAGGCCAATTTGTTAGTAGACACTTTGGGTTAGGATCACTCACAATGAAAAGGAACAGGTCCAAAGGCCTCACTAGGTATCGCTGACGGTTCCCTATACTCAACCAGGTCTATAATATTGAAGGTAGAACTAATGCCCAAATCCAAAGGCAAGTCTAACACCTAGGCATTTGATCCAACCTTCTCTATCACTTTAAAAGGTCCGGCTCTGTGAGCATGAAGCTTCTTTTAGGCCTAAGCCTAACCAAGATAGAATCCACTACATCAAATTCTTTGACCCTTCTTCGGGAATTAGCCAGTTGTTTTAACATTAGTGTGGGTGGTGAACATGCTAGGCACATGCAGACTCCTAACAAGATGATGCAAAGGACTCAAACCTACACCTAACAGACTCGACTAAAGAGGTTTATTAGGTCTTAACTACCACTTGGGCATGGGGGCATGAGTCATGGTTGATGGATGACATGTAGAAGAAAATTTGCTAGTAACTCCTAATAAGTGCCAGAGGGTCTGCCAAAAGTAGGTAGCAAATGGGATGGGCTCTATGGATCCTTGCAACCTAGTAACCTCAACAAAATGTAACCTAATAGTTCTAGACACATGAGAAAACTCAGGAAAGGGTAGGAAATAGGAAGTGGGTTCAGAATTACTCTGGTAAGGTGGAGAAAAAGGTTCCGGGTTAGTTGGATAAAGTAGAATAAAAGAAGGCATGTCAGGGACTAATCATAGACTAATGAGGTTAACCTTACTGGGTTGCGATATATCTACGGGGTTTGTATAATGGAAGGATAGGTTATGAATCTCAGGGAAAAGGTCCTTAATGGGAACTATAGGAGGGGGCTCATCCTGAGGGTACTGATTCAAAGAGATCAGGTCCTTAATAAATTCTTCTGGTTTTTGTATTTTTGGACTAGACTCTATAATTTGGCTCTCCTCTATGGTTTCCTCAGGTAAGGCTCTAGCAGCAGTACCTAGGTTCTCTTCCTCTATTTGTTCTTCCATTATAGCTTTAGGTTGGATGTGGTCAAGGTCAACTAGCTCTGGGTTGGTTTCTACCTGGGTATCTACTGGGTCAGCTAATTCTAGGTCTACTAAAGTTGTCTCCTCTTCTCCTTCATACTCATCCACTAGGCTCGCATCAGCTTCATACACTTCCCCATTAATGTAAGCCTTGTCAATCTCAGGAATGGTTGGAGAAGGTCGGCTAGGGGAAAATTGGCTAGGTCCTGGTTTCTGATTATGGACACTAATCCTAGTAGGTTCAGGTTGCCTAAGGGGTAGTGGCTCACCACTGGGCTCATATTTAGGGGTACTAATCCTATGGGGTTCTTGTTGACTAGGGGAAGCATGACTAGTACTAGATTGATACCTAGGGGTTATGGGCTTCCTAGGCTCATAGGACAAGGGTGCATATCTATCGGTTAGGGGATTATAGGATCTGGGGTCATAGGATTTTTGATGTGGCACGATGATGAGAATGCAATCTAAATGATGAATTGAGAAATGAGAGCAATGAAGCCTATTAACAGGTACTAAATTTCAGATCAAAAGTATTAAGGTAAAGCTATGGAAGGAGCACGGAAATTTGGAACTTACACCACGATGTAGTTATTTAAATCCTAGAGAAGATTAGGGCTAATGATTATGGAATATAAACCTAGGAAAACTATCTTCAATAACCCAGACTTAAGAATATTAGAAGGGAATTGTTACCATGATGAGCACTCCTTGTTGGTATAGATTCGTTGAAGCAATCAAATAAACAAGCCCTGGATGAAAAGATGACTCTTCCATCGAAACAAGTTCTCACCATACTTGATCTGATGGCAATGACCCCCTTCTTGAACTTCGGATCGTAGAAGGAACCCTGCACAATGAAGGAATTAGGACTAAGCTGATTTGAAGGAATACCAAATCAAAGTAGGAGGAAGGAATTAAGAAAACAAGTGGTCGTTGAGGGAAGATGGGATCCTTGGAGAAGTCGTTGGCTTGGGAGGTAGAAGATCACATGCCAAGATTGAAACACAACCACACTACAAAACACTTGCTTCATAGAAAAACTACTCCTTGTTTCATCATCCAAAAGCTCCCTTTACCATGGGCATACAAGAGGCTTTTATTAGCCTTTCAATCAATTTGAAATTCCCCATATCATGGAGAAATATTAGGGGGGGTTACATGAAATGTGGAGGATTTGGTGGAGGGTTACATGGAATGTGGATGATTTGGTGGAGGGTTACATGGAATGTGGAGGATTTGAATCCTTGGTCCCCACTTGAAGTTGGCGCCTCTTGGTGATTACTTGGCAAGGTGAGTTGGCATGGTGAGGTCCCCACTTTGAAGTTGTTTTGATGTGGCACCACTTGGTGATGACTTGGCAAAGTGAGTTGGCATGGCGAGGTGGTTTCCAAATCCAATGATGTGGCAAGGTGAAATGGCATGGTGACATGGCGCATCCTTCTCCATGGCACCCCTTGGAGATGACTTGGCAAAAAGGTGATGTGGCGCTCCAAGTAAAGCTGGTCTGGCCCAATTTCAAGTAGCTCTTGAACTTGACTCAGTATAAAGCCTAATTGACTCTAATTGAACTTTAAAACCCCAAAAGAAAATAAAACATGACTCAATAAACATACAGGACTCATACGAGACTTGAGTTCCTAGTCTCAATCCATAAAGAACTTGATATTAGTTGAAGCTTCTTTTTGAACCTGGTGCCCCCACCAATTCTCCCCGGATGGGAGGAACTCAACCCTGTCGAGTATGGTCTAGCCTGGCTTTGATATTGTTCAAATAAGTCTGGGTCCAGTCGTTGCAGGTCCTCTCTAGCGATTCAGGAGTCGTCAGATTTTGGTCTCCCTTGCCAACGGACCAAATATCGATAGTAATCCTTGTTTCTGGTAGTGACAATCTTATTATCCAGGATTTGTTCAGTTTTCTCTCATTTTTGAGGAATGGTTGTTTGTGGATACTCGGGTAATGGTTCACTCTCAAAAATATGGTCAGGCCCAAAAGGCTCACTAGGTATCATCATGGGTTCCTTATATTCTATCAAGTCTGAGACATTGAAGGTCGGGTTGATACCTAGGTCTGAAGGTAATTCCAATATGTAAGCATTAGATCTAATCTTCTTTAGGACTTTAAAGGGGCCTGCACCATGGGTATGTAGTTTCTTGAAAGTCCCGGATGGGAACATGATCTCTTTCATAGAATTCCTTGACTTTCTTTCTTGAATTAGTCCTATGTTTATAGGATTTATTGCTCAAATTTATTTCATGATGCAAATCCTCAACATGCTATGCATAGAACTCAGCAGACTCAGAAACTTACACAAGCACTTACGAAATGCAGACTGAACTAGGCATCCTTATTGAGAGAAATTTTACTGGACTCTCTAGGGCCTAAACCTAACAGATTAATGACTCTCTAGGTTTGACCCTGGTCTGGCATGCACATGAGAATTTACCATGGGTTCCTAGCAAATGCCATAATGTTTTCCAAAAGTAGGTAGCAAAAGGAATAGGCCTTAAAAGCTCATGCATCCTAGTAATCTCATCAAAATGAAACTTAATGGTTCTAAAATTATGATAACACTCAGGGAAAGGCAGGAAATAGGAATCCGAGACTTGGGGTAATTTAGGAGAATCTTGAAATAGACCTTGGTTACTCATGATGACCTTAAGATTAGAATTTTGATCTACAGGCAGGATGCTTCTAGGTAGTTGAAGGTCATCAGGAAAGTCTTCTAAAATAATGATTGGGTTCTTCTCAGGTACCTGAAGGAGTTCTTGTGTCGAAGCTAAAGTATTGGGTTCTTCCTGAGGGCATTGTCTTACGGGAACCAAGTCCTCACTAAATTTTGGTTGTTCTGATGTTTCAGGACTAGGCTCAATAATCTTTTCTTTACCAAAGGTTTCCTTAGGTAAGGTACTAAAGTGGTTCTCTTCACAGTCTTCCCCTTCATATTCATCTATTAAACTTATGTTAGTCTCATACACATATTTACTAGGTTCAGATTTGCCTTCTTCCTTCCCTAGCCCTTCAGTTTGAGGATACCCTAAGTCTTGGGTATTAATGAACTCAACTTGTACTTCAGGGTTCTTACTCCTATCATTCATATGAGCTAATGGGATAGTAGGAGTTGGTTGGTCTAAGGGAAATTGTTTAGCCAAAATTTGGTTCAATTGGGCCATTAGATCATTTAGGCCTTTCAGCATGGTTTCAAGATTCGGGTCCATGGCTACACTGGACTGGGTCTGGACTGGTGAATATGAGGCCCCTGATCTAGTTTTCATGCATGCATGTAGACTCAAGCTCGAGCTAAGGTTTCCTAGACCTAGAGCACAAATTAAAGGTCTAATTAAGTGAACCAACTAGCTAGTAGTACTTATGGGACTTAGCCAGGTAGGTGGAGGGGAGTGAAGGTCCCTGATTGCCAACTTTAGACACCAATCTAAGATTGGCCAGGTAGGTGGACCAAATCACAAGCCCTGATGTACCAATCCTAGACACCAAGCCAGTAAGCACACACCAATTAGCTGACACAGTTAACTTGACCCTAACCTGAACCCAACTTGTTGGTGTCCTTAACCCACTAGGGCAATTAACGTTCTACTAAATTTTAATTAACGGGCTGGGATCGATATGCTGGTTGGTGATTTTTGGGCTAGGAACAAGTGATGAAACCCTGACCCTATATCAAATTGATGCCCTTAATTTGATTTCTCATGAGATGAATGAAATGCAAAGGTGCTGCAGAAGTGTGTTGCAGTCTGAAAGTGGTGTAGAAAACATGATGAAAAAAATATCCAAAATTCTGAAAAATTCACAGAGGATTCCTAACTTATATCTTTCAATGCAGATGAAAGAGATTTTAAAACTAAAATCTGTACTACTCTAAGCAGATCTTACAAATGAAGATAAATAAAAAGGACAGAACAAAACCCTAATGACAGTGTCAAACTACAGAAATTTTCATTTTTTTTATAATTTTTTTCTGATGATGAAATTTAATATGATAATAACTGACTTAAAAAGGAACAAGAAAAAAAATATTTCAACAAAAAACTAGTGACTTGACTTTGGAGCTGCAGATGGATTACAGTAAATAGATGCAAATTTTCAGAAAATAGAACCTAATCAAACAAGTGCAATGGCTTACCCAAACTTCAATCTAAAAAAATTTCATGTCCGGCCAGGGGCTCATTATTCCCATGGGTCGTGACATTGTACTAGAGTACACCCGCTCAGGAGGCGTGAATTTTAGATCTTGCTTGGATTTAAAGAAAACTATTCTACCCTAATGCAATCATGCTCTGATACCAAGATGATGCGGCACGATGAAGAGAATGCAATCTAAATGATGAATTGAAAAATGAGAGCAATGAAGCCTATTAACAGGTACTAAATTTCAGATCAAAAGTATTAAGGTAAAGCTATGGAAGGAGCACGAAAATTTGGAACTTACGCCGTGATGTGGTTATTTAAATCCTAGAGAAGATTAGGGCTAATGATTATGGAATCTAAACCTAGGAAAACTATCTTCAATAACCCAGACTTAATAATATTAGAAGGGAATTGTTACCATGATGAGCACTCCTTGTTGGTGTAGATTCGTTGAAGCAATCAAATAAACAAGCCCTGGATGAAAAGATGACTCTTCCATCGAAACAAGTTCTCACCATACTTGATCTGATGGCAATGACCCCCTTCTTGAACTCTGGATCGTAGAAGGAACCCTGCACAATGAAGGAATTAGGACTAAGCTGATTTGAAGGAATACCATATCAAAGTAGGAGGAAGGAATTAAGAAAACAAGTGGTCGTTGAGGGAAGATGGGATCCTTGGAGAAGTCGTTGGCTTGGGAGGTAGAAGATCACATGCCAAGATTGAAACACGACCATACTACAAAACACTTGCTTCATAGAAAAACTACTCCTTCTTGTTTCATCATCCAAAAGCTCCCTTTATCATGGACGTACAAGGGGCTTTTATTGGCCTTTCAATCAATTTGAAATTCTCCATATCATGGAGAAATATTAGGGGGGGTTACATGAAATGTGGAGGATTTGGTGGAGGGTTACATGGAATGTGGAGGATTTGGTGGAGGGTTACATGGAATGTGGAGGATTTGAATCCTTGGTCCCCACTTGAAGTTGGCACCTCTTGGTGATTACTTGGCAAGGTGAGTTGGCATGGTGAGGTCCCCACTTTAAAGTTGTTTTGATGTGGCGCCACTTGGTGATGACTTGGCAAAGTGAGTTGGCATGGCGAGGTGGTTTCCAAATCCAATGATGTGGCAAGGTGAAATGGCATGGTGACATGGCGCATCCTTCTCCATGGCACCCCTTGGAGATGACTTGGCAAAAAGGTGATGTGGCATTCTTCGGTGATGAGTTGGCATATGTGGTTCATGATGATGTGGCACTCCAAGTAAAGTTGGTCTGGCCCAATTTCAAGTAGCTCTTGAACTTGACTCAGTATAAAGCCTAATTGACTCTAATTGAACTTTAAAACCCCAAAAAAAAATAAAACATGACTCAATAAACATATAGGACTCATACGAGACTTGAGTTCCTAGTCTCAATCCATAAAGAACTTGATATTAGTTGAAGCTTCTTTCTGAACCTGGTGCCCCCACCAATTTTGGGTCAGCTCTATGGTCAAGTTCTAAGGATGGATCATGGTATGGAGTCCTCCTAAGGTTGGGCTCTCTATATGGGTCAGGATATTGGGTTCTCCTAGGGTTGGACTCCCTATATGGGTCAGAATATTGGGTTCTCCTAGGGTTGGATTCCCTATATGGGTCAGGATATTGGGTTCTCCTAGGATTGGACTCCCTATATGGGTCAGAATATTGGGTGTTGGGTCTACTAGGCTTATAGGGTATGGGTGCATAGGATCTATGATCATGGGATCTAGAGTCATAGGATCTAGGTTCACAGGTTCTGGATTCATAGGTTCTAGGTTCATAGGATTTGGAGTCATAAGATCTATAGGTTGTGGGTATACTAGGCTTAGAGGATGTGGATAAATAGGATCTATCTTCCTGGTCTACAAAATCCTGATTGGGTCTTCTAGGACTAACCTTAGGGATTGGGTCAGGATGATGGCCTCTCCTAGGTTCAGCCTCAAGGTATGGATCAGGGTTTGGTGTCCTCCTAGGTTGAGGATTGTAGTACGGGTCAGGATGAAGGGCTCTCCTAGGTTCGACCTCATGGTATAGATCAGGGTTTGGGGTTCTCCTAGGTTGAGGGGACTCAGGATCTGGCTCAGACTGTGACCCATGGGTTCTTGCTATGGTCCCTACACGGCCTTCTAACTGGTCAAACCTATTGGCAAGATGGTCAATTCTATTGTTGGTTTGGGTACCAGATTGAGTTAACTAGGTATTCAACTGGGCCATGGATTGGGTTAGTTGCTCAGTGAGTGCTTTTATTTGGGCTTGCAAATTTTCCATGGGTTCAGACATTTGTGAAGGAGGTGGGTGATATGAAATCCCTGATCTAGTGCTCATGCAAGACTCGATCAGACCGACTACAGCTGACTAGACCTAGAGTCCAAACTAGATGCTCAATCAGGGTGGCAAACTAGCCTATAGTAACCCTGTACTCAGCCAGGCAGGTGTAAGGGGAGTGTTAGGTCCCTGATTGCCAATCCTAGATACCAATCAGAGATTGGCCAGGTAGGCGGACCAGCACACATGCCCTTCGGGATTGAATCCCTAAACCACCATTCTAGACACTGAGCACAAGGCACACATAGGTTAACTTGACACAGTGATCTAACACTAGCCCGGACCCGACCAATTAGTGTCCCTAGCCCACTAGGGCAAATTAAGTCTAGTTAATTTTAGGTTAAGGCTTGGGACCGAATGCAAGGGATGTGGTTTTGGGCTAAGGAGAGGTTATCAACTCCTCCTCTTATCTGATATAGCAAGAGTGTCCTTAAAAGTAAATTATGCAATGATGGCAGGCAGATGAGGATGCAAATTAGGGTTTAGATATTTTTGGTATTTTTGGAGAATATGTAATTTTTTTTTGGTATTTTATTAAATAGAAGAAAACTTGCAAATTATGGCCTAATATGCAGGAAATATATTAAAATTAAAAGATATGCAAAAATAGCTAAACAAAACCCTAAAACTTCCAAACTTGTCTTGCTGAAAAAAAATAGAGCCAAAAATCTGTAGGCTGTATTTCGGCTTGCAGAAAATTCGCAGGCCATAATAAAATCTGAAAAAATTCTAAAAATTACTGTGAATTATGATGAATCCATAAAAATAAATTTCATAATTTTTAAAGTTTTTTTCAGGGAGAAATAATTTAAATAATAGAGCATATATGGACTAAAAATTGTAGAAAACAAGCCCTAATCTAAGCTCTGATACCAAATGATGCGGGACTAATATGCATGCAATTCTTTTTGTATGTTTTATGTGTGGGGTTAGGTGATTAATTCCCTAATTTCAGATCAAAATTAGTTGTAGAGAATTTTGTATGAATTTTTGAAGCCAAGCATGCAGATTAGAACCTAGAAAAGTACTAAAGAAGGATCGTCGGGGCTGAGAAGCCTCGGTTAGGGCAAGTTCTCCTACAATAATAAGACTAGAGGTAGAGGGGGTGTACCTGACAATGTCTGAAGTGCCTGGTGAAGATCGCAGTGAAGGGATCTCTCATTTCTCGATGGATGCGGCCTGGAAAACCGAGCCAAAGACCCGCTGATATCCAGCTTTCTGCTCGGTGGTCCGATTGAGGCTTGGCTGGAGTCGTTGGATTCGTAGAAACTCGGGGACCTGCAAACGACCTGTCAGGGGTTAGAAAACTCAAAGAAGATCAAGAAAATAAAGGAAAATAGCAAAGGGAAGAAAGTTTTGGAGGGGGCTGGAAGGATGGTTGGCGGCAGGAAGATGGTTGCAAACACCAGAAAGAAGAACTCTCAAACCCCTTTATGCACACAGTAGGGTAATCACACAAAGCAATTGAAGAACTCAAGGTTTATTTCATATATCAAAATCTCCCCTCATACAAGAGGCTAGGGTTCCTTAAATAGACCCTTAACCTTGGGCTCCAAGTTAGGGCACATTAGTCTTTACATAAGAATCCTTTTCTCTCTCAAACCCTAGCTAGAAAATAAGGAAACATTAGGTAGAAAAATTTCTAAAAATTCTCTTGACTTGGCCAACACTCCAAGGATGCCTAGGGGGGCGTGTTGGGCTTCTAGGAGCAGCAAGAGGCTGGCCCAAAGGGGATCGGGCACATGGGTTTGGGCCTCTGGAAGCTGGGGTGGACTGGTAGCCAGGTAGCAGGAATATTCTCTGGTATCTTGCTTCTTAGGGGCTTGGGCTTGGTGCCTAGGCTTGATTTCTTGGGGCTAGGATGCAGATGGACCTCTAAAATCATGGATGCATTGGTATATGAATATATTTTGGCATCTGGAAGGAAATCTGGGTATCTGGAGGGCATCTGCAAGGAATCAGGGTTTTCTGAATTTTTCCTTCTGGGGTCTTCAAATCTTCAAGCTGGGTTGGACTTGGGCTATACTTCCATGTCTTCAATCTGGTTGGACTTGGTCTTCACTTGTATGATGTGGTCTTGAGTCTTCAATATGGTTGAATAGGACTCAAAAAAATAAAATTAGCTCGACATGAGCTTACTAACACTGGACTGAACTAGCTTAACATGAGCTGACTAGTACAGAACTAAAATTCAAAAGACTCAAATAACAACTAAAATGGACTCAGATGGGCTAAGCTCTTATTACAGATGGACTCATAAATTATTGATCAATTCATAGAGGGTTGAAAAGTCTCTGTCTTATTTTGGTGCCTCCGATGTCCATACCAAAGGGAGAGTGAACCTTGTGGATTTGTGAAAATTGCAACCAATAAAGGAGAAAAGAGTAATAAAATCTTCATCTCTCGAAACTTTAAATACTATATGATATAGAGAAACAAGTTAACTCAACCTTAGATTCTATTGTATTATTTATTAATTTATTCATATAGATTTATATCTTGGTTTTACAATCCTATTTTAGGAGGAATATTGCATAAGAGTTCTATTTGCAGGGTATTTTGGATTGATAGGTCATAAAGTCACTTGCATACTATCTTAATTATTTGAGGTGTCTTTCTATGCAGGATAATCTAAATTCTAAAATTTGCACTTACATATGCATGTAAAGATACATTACTTGATTTTGAGTATAGAATATACTATTAAAAAGATATATAAGAGATGTATGAGTGACTAGGGTAATGTATATGATTTATTTTTAAACAAAAAAAAATAATTTTGGCCAGGCTCCACACACTCCCAATATAAAAGCAAATGGCCCCTCTCTCTCCATCCATCTTTCTTAGCCTAAAATTTTGGAATCCTATTTATTCTATCATAAAAATCATAGGATAGGTTTTTGTTTGCCCTTAACCTTAAGATTGATAGCTGTTTCTGAAGAATAAGCCATCCACATGTTGCTAAGAATAGCTAGGGTTTTGAAGAAAGGATGGAGGAGAGTAAGGGAGGAGTAAACATCATCCGATCGTGGTGAAGCCTCATGAATCATCACCAAAACAAGATTTAGGATCACAGAGAAAAAGAATACCACAGGATGAAGCATGCCAAAGTCATCGGATGCCAAACTCCCCGATGATTGAAGAGACTAACTCGCTGTAGGATCTAGGGTTTTGCACAACCTCAAAAGAAGATTAATCAGGATTGGGATGGGAAGGGGAAGGGTTGGGAGTGAGAGTAATGGATGATGGCAAGATGGAATCCAGACTTGGGAGCCAATTGAGTGGTCAGGTTATGGTTAAAAATGGATCAGGTTAAACCTCCTTTGGGCCCATTTATCAGACTCGGATTGGCTAGACTAGGTTCACATCACGGAGCAATAGATCTATGATGTATAAATCAAATGGACTAGTTTTGATCGGATCAATCAAAATTTAATAAATCCAAATCTAATCCAAAAATGGAATGGATCTAAATTTAAAACCCAATCCAGCATCATAAATCCCCTAAAATAGTTTGGATTAGGTCCAAATAGGTTAGGTCAGGTCAGATCGAGTCACAAATCAGCTTGATCTATTTCTAACATTAATTGTAAGTCAATTGCCTAGGTTATCACCTGTATGCCCAACCAAACTTATTGGTAAGTCAATCTATAAGATAACTTCTTTTACAAGGCAATCTTTTAGGATATATGAAAAGTAGCCTTTCAAGGGGCAAATGCATACGCTTCCCTTTTTACATGTGTAGCCTTCCAAATCAAATCATTAATACATCTAACTAGAAACTTATCATGAATTAAGCTATCACTTGAGCAAGATATTCATAAGAAGACCATGGCCAAGTTAATAGTTAATTGATAAGAGCTTACACAACTAATAAACTAATAAGTTAATAAACTTAAACTCAATGGAAAAGCTAAAATGGATCTCAACCAAGCTTGAGAATTATCTCTTGAGTGGCTATTTCTTTGGACCTGGAGAGCTTCTACTTAACTTGGGCTGCCTAGTCTTCAACTTGAGTTGCCTAGTCTTTAACTTGAGCTAACTTATTCTTGACAACTAAAGCCTTATCTTCCATAACTCGAAGAACCCTTTGAAAGTGAGAAACCATTTCTCTCCATCTAGTTATTGTTGTATTCTTCTTGCTTAAACTATTTAAGTGTCCTTTGTGTTTTGGTTAAGGTTTGTTTGAACCCATGTTTCTTCTCTTAGATGATATGAATTTGCTGCTCAGCATGCTCCTTGGCATTTTGAGAGATGGTTTGATATGATTTGGCCAAAGCTCTTACTCGCTTAGCCTTATGAATCTCATACACTAGCATCTCAGTCTATTGTTGATAATCCATAATGATGGTTGCTAAAGCATAGATCATATAAGTAGTTTGCATCTAAAAAATAAAGTTAGCAAAAGATAATCAAGCTTCGATAGCAACTTTTAATCAATAATACTCACCTTGACCATAGCAATGTATGTAGAACCAACAACCTCTTTTGCTATCATTGTTTTGAGACACCTCTTGTTGCCACCTGGATCGTCGTGGCCTATAGCTCTCGCATGACATCAGTTGGTGGCTCTCCTGCCCGGTGTCCAATGCACGTGCCCGGACCTGTAAAAGAAGGGAGACCCGAACCAGGGATCCTAGCAGGGGCACTCCAACGATCAAGTCAGTAGATGATCTAGGGGAACATATCCTCCTCAGTGGATCCCAAACTAGTTTCTACACTCAAAGGTCTTGGAAAGAAGATGAAGTAGAGGTTTAGATCGAGAAGGAGGGTGTGAGCAGTGGTGGCCATGGCCATTGGAACACTCTTTGGGAGTTTTCGGGTACTCTTGGTATGCTTCGAGCCTTATTGAATTGCTTGCCCTTTCTCGCTTACCTTTGCCGGAGGCCCCTTTTGGGTTTTCTTATAGACGAGCAGCACCTTGAGTGAGGTATGGAGTTCTGCTTTGGCCTCTCCCGAGTGCCTCTTGCATGAGTGAGATGTAGGTCTGCTATCCTCCCCCCTCTCTCCTGACTGAGCCCAGAGGGGGTCTGTTACTGGCTAAGTCAGTAGGATGTGGAGGAGTGCGCATCCTTTTGGTGACAGGGAGATACACAACGGATCCTGACATACCGACAAAGCACTACTCCCTTCTAGCACCGTCCCACCATTTATGGGGACCTGGAAGGGCACCGATCCAAAGGTAGATGCTAAAGGGTTTGAATTCCCTGGCGAGACCTTCACCTTTTGGGTGGTGCTGATGCTGGGTAGAAGGGCTCTGCACTTTGAACAGAGCCCCTTTTTGCAGGTGGTGCTGACAGTGGACTGAGTGACCTGGTGCTTTGACGGGTGCTCCTCCATAGGCCAGTGTGCCCTAGTGAAATGCCATTTCGCAGGGGGCACTGTCGGCGTGCGATGGTGGGGCACCATTCCTTTAGAGGTTCCATGTAGCGTGCCATCATTCATCAGGCATGTCAGCCTCCCCATGCCATGCTAGGGTAAGGGTGGTGGCGCCACTTGCCGGTGCCATTGCCCGTCTGCCATGGGGTGCTCGAGGAAGAGACCGCATTCACCTGAAACATTCATACTTGATTCTGGGGAAGAGGTTGACTTTGACTGGGTATTGACCTCGAGCAAGGTGGAGCCTGACTCCTACCGAAGGCCCAAAGAGCGAGGGCATGACCTCGACCGGGCTCGACCTCGAGGGAGCTACTCCGATGCAAGGGGCATAAAGAATGAGGGCACGATCTCGGTCAAGGCTCGACCTCGGGGAGCCACACTGGTGCAAGGGGCATGAAGAACGAGGCATGACTTCGATCGGGCAAGGGGTGCGAAGAATGAGACATGACCTCGATCGGGGCTCGACCTCGGGGGAGCCACTCTGATGCGAGAGGTGCAAAGTACAAGACATGACCTCGGTTGGGGCTTGACCTTGAGGAAGCCACTCTGGTGCAAGGGGTACAAAGAATGAGGCATGACCTTGGCCAGGGCTCGACCTCGGGGGAGCCATTCTGATGCGAGGGACACAAAGAACAAGGCACAACCTCAACCAGGACTCGATCTCGAGAGAGCCACTCCGATACGAGGGGTGCGAAGAATGAGGCATGACCTCGATCGGGGCTCGACCTTGAGGGAGCCACTCCGTTGTAAGGGGCACGAAGAATAAGGCATGACCTCGATCAGGGCTTGACCTTGGGGGAGCCACTCCGGCATGTGGGGCATGGAGAACGAGGCACGACCTCGATCGAGGCTCAATCTCGGGGGAGCCACTCGAGCACGAGGGGCTCATACCGGAGGTGGTCTCAAAGGATCTTTGTCCAAGTGGCACCGTCCGCTAGCATGGCCACCAGTTGGATCTGAGAGGGGCTCCATTTCAGTGGTCTTACCACATCAGTTGCCACCCCTTTCGAGTCTCGATGTAATGCGGCACTCGGGATGAAGGGAGTTATGATGATGCGGACATGGAGAGGACAAACATCCGGCATCATTAAATGCTAAGATTGTCGATGATTCACAGATCGTGCCTTATGGCCAATATGGAGATGCCCTGTCAGTAGGTCCAAGGTAGCATGATGGTTGACACCAGGCCTGAGGTAATCTACGGAGTATCAAGGCACCATTCTCAGCCGATCTTAACACGTTGCACACATCCGACGGTGAGAGGGACCAAAAGGATGCACAGGCACTATCTGGCAGTTTCAAAAAAAAGGAAAGCTTTTCTCAAACCATCTCTTTCGAACCTTCAAACTTGTAGACGAGATAGAGCTCTTTCTTTCCCAGTCCGCCCCTTTTCTTCAAGGCATCCAGATTAGTCCTTCCCATCCTCATCCTTTTCTTTCTCTGGCTAGACTGAAAGAGTCCCAACTTAGAGTCCGTAGGCTCCATCTTTCATCTCCCTTATTTAGGATGAGTCCTTCTGGTTGGAGACATCCTCCTTCTAGCAATCCTAATGAAGCTGGGCCCTCCCGACCGAGGACCCCATCCTCTGATGAAGAAGATGAGGCACCTCTTAGCATGAGTGTCTGTAGGGGTCTCCATCTGATGGGGATAGTTATAGGCAGACCTAGGGCACCCCCTCCTGTTCCTATTCCTTCTACTTCCATCCCTTCTATTTCTTCCGGTTCAACTGGTCCTTCTGGCATCGCCTTGGTGATAACCAGGGAGGACCTCTCTCAACTTCGAGATACCTACAGGATTCTAGACTCCATTCGGCTCTCGATTCTAGGACCAGGGGAGTGGGTCACCTCTAGTGGCCCGGGTCGGATTGCTTTATACGAGGACTTCCTCCTCGGGGATCTTCGTCTACCTCTGCAACCCTTCTTTCTTTCTTTCCTTAGTAACTTCTGTCTGGTTCTAGCCCAACTCTCCCCAAATGCCATTAGGGTCATCTCTTATTTCGTAGTCCTTTACCACTTCCATGGGATTGTTGCCCATTTATCTCTTTTCAGGGCATTCTTCATCCTGAAGCACCACCCGACTGATGAGGGTTGGTGGTTTGTTGCTCATCGCCAAAAGGGCATCAAATTTGAACTCCCCTCTTCCATCAAAGGATGGAAGAATAGATATTTCTTTACCTTTGTCGAAGGGGTTGACCAGGTCTGGAGTTACCTGGACTGGTCTTCAAATCGCAACTCCCAGGTGAGGCTGCAGACCAGGAGGTGTATGATCAGCTCGTCACCTCCCAGATTCCTTTACTTCAGGATCTATTGACCGAGCAGAACCTGTATGATGCCGGGGTCAGCCCAATCCGAGCCCTAGGTGAGCCTCATGGATTATGCTTCTTCTTCCTTCATGAATTCTCTTTGGCTTTGAGGTTAACCCATGTTCTTTCTTCTTTGTAGGCATGAAGTTTTCCTTGGACTAGATCCTGGGGATGACTCGAAAGAGGAGCGCATCTCTAGGGCCCAGAGAGGACCCAGCAAAAAGGGCCCACGAAGAAGTCGGTCGAGGGCCCATATCTGCCACACCTTCCAGACAAGAAGGAAGGGCAGCTGGGTTGACCTCCTCATCGCCTGGGTTGCAGGCCCAACTCCCAGCCCGGGGGCTCGATGCACCCATGCAAGCCAGACCCGCAGCCCCTACTGCAACCAAAGCCCCGAAAGTAATCGAGGTGGAGACCAAGGCAGGGGCGAGGGAGAGAGCACCACCACTACCACCACCATCGGCGATAGGGGTGGTGGGCCCACCACCAATAGTCAAGGCATCCCTGTCACCACCTTCCTCGAGATTGGGGATAGTCACAGCACCATCGACTCCGAGGGTGCATCAAATCTCCATAACGATGCCATCAAACTCGATGGTTATCCAAGATAGCACACTGGCTGAGCGGATGATGGAGTTCACCATCCAGTCGTGTGACCACCATGAGAGGGGTGGTAAGGTGCTCATGGTGGCCATCACCGGCATTCTTCCCTAGCTCTTCTTGGTAAGTCCCTTCCTTCATTACTTCTTCTCTTCATTATATCATCCTTGCTGACACCTTTGTTGATGCAGATTGGCACCGACATAATCTTGATTAGAGACTACTATGCCCAATGGGCCAAACAGGAGGCCCATCAGAAGCAGCTCGTGGAGGCACTGGGGGAAGAAGCCAAGGTGCAGATGAAGAGGGCCTGGTTCTCGAGGACCAGAGCATGACCCTCCATACTAAGGTGGCCGATACAAGGGGAGTGGAGGCTAGAGCCAAGAGGCAAGCCAGGAAATTGGAGGTGTCCTTGGCCGCCGAGAGGGGGAAGGCCACCCATCAGGCAGAGGAGTCCATAGCGAAGGTGGCACGTTTGGAGGGGCAGTCTCGGGCCCTCCAAACCTATTTGGAGGTGGTGCTGGCACGGGCATCAACGATAGAAGAGAAAGCAACTGCAGCGGTGGCACTAATGGAGGCCGCCAAGAAGGAGGCTGTGGAGGTAGTGTCGAGGTACAAGGCCTCGATAGAGTTCATGGAAGAAGTGCAGGAGGCAATCGTGGACTCTTTCATGAAGGGGTTCACAGTCTGCAAGTCAAGAGTGGCATAGGCCATCCTCGAACTCGACCTGGAGGGCATCATCATCGCTGCGACCCCAGGTGGGAATTCTGAGGAGACAAGGCCCCCAATTGAAGCAGTTGAGGTAGCGCCCATCACTACCGAGCCGGTGGCCCCGTCGGTGGAGAGCCAGGGGGATGCCAGCGAGCCCCCTCACCATCCCGGAAGGAGCCTGTAGAGTCATCGTGACCTTTTCACTCTCCTTCTCTTCTTTCTTTTTGGGCTCCTTGATGTAGGACTACTTATGCATGCAAACTAGTTTTTTGTTATTAAGTAGTAAATTAAGAGTTTATATTTAAGCCAAGACTCTAAGCAAGAAATTCTACAAAAAAATTAGAAGTACATGCACACAGAAAAAGATCCTAAATAGTGAAAAGAAAAGATCACCAAGGCTAAGAAACCCTGGTAAGGCTAACTCTTCTGCAATGCTGCAACTTATGAATCAAGGGGGTGTACCTGGTAGCGATTTGAAGATGAATCCATGAAGGGGTTGCTCTACTCTCTCATATGCATCCTGGAAAATCAAGCCATAGACCCCGTGGATTCGTGGCTTTCAGCCCATTGACTCGAAAGTTGGTCAGATGAAATCCTGGATTCGTGGACTCTGAGGGACCTACAAAACACCTATTAATGGTTAGAAAACAAAGAAAAAATAAGGTGGAAGATTAAAAAAAGAAAAGGAAGAAGAGGGTTGGATATGGGCGGCCAAGTGGTGGGGCGTCCAAGGTTGAAGTAGGGTTGGCGACTAGGGTTTTGTTGGAGATTTGGAGGCAGGGCACAGGAAGTTTGTAGTAGCAACGTGTCTCACACAGATTCCCTTAGGAGGACAAAGCATACAGCAATGTTGGAGAAAACTCAAAAAATTTCATTAAAAGTTATCAAAATATATGAGAGGGGGGCCTCTTATATAGGCTTACAAGACTTGGGTCCCAAGTAAGGGTATACAAGTAACTTTTTTTGTCCTTTTTCCTCACAAACCCTACTTAGAATACATGGAAACTCCTCTCCCAATTAGGCTCACAATCTCTCTCACTCTCCTTGTTTTGGTCGGCCAAGAGGGTGACCCTAAGGTGGCCAACCACATGGTGGTGACCATAAGGATGGGGTGCCAAAATAGGGTTAGGGCTTCATGCTTTCGGGTTTTCTTCAGTTGTCCTTCTTCCTGGTAAGTGTTGTAGACATTTGATTCACCATGGTCTTCAAGGGTGGCTCCATGACTCCTTCCATGCTTTCCAAGTGGCACAATTATGTGGGTGACTGGATTCCATGCAGTGGTTGGAGTGTTATATTGGCTGGATCCATAAGTGACTTGAGTCTTCTTCTTACAAAATTGGACTAGACTCAATGTAAGACTTACAAGATTCATAAGACTCAAAGTGCAAAAACTTTACTCAATAGCCTAATGGTATGAGTGAATCTAAATACAAGACTCAATTGTTGAAAGGCCTAAAACAGGACTTAGGGGCCAAAGTAGGGACTCAAATGAGCTAAGCCCTTATTATCCAATTGGACTCAAACACTGAAAATACTAATTAGATAACCACAGAGGGTTGAGAAGTCTTTGCCTAAGTTTGGTGCCTCTGGTATCCGCACCAATTTTCTCGGGGTGGAAGGAACTCGACCCTATCGAGTAAGGGTCGCTCTGACTCTGGTATCACTCAAGGAGTTTTGGGTTGAGGTGCTGCAACTCCTCTCGAGTAATCCACGAATCATTAGATTCTGGTCGACCTTGCCATCAGACCAGGTAACGTTGATAACCACGGCACCGGGTCATGATAACTTGATCATCCAGGATATGCTCAATCCATTCTCCTCTCTCAGGCCAATTTATAGGTGGACACTCTAGATTAGGTTCGCTCTCAAAGGATGGGGTAGGTCCAAAGGCCTCATTAGGAATCACTGCTGGTTACCTATACTCAACCAAGTCTGCGATATTGAAGGTAGAGCTAATGCCAAAATCCGGAGGCAAATCTAGCACATAGGTATTGGGTCCAACCTTTTCTATCACTCTAAATGGTCTAACTCCATGAGCATGAAACATCTTAACGGTCCCTAGTGGGAACCACTCAGGCCTAAGCCTAATCATAATAAAATCTCCTATATTAAATTTTTTGGCTCTCTTTCAGGAATTAGCCAGTTTCTTATATGTTTCATTACTTAGATTAATCTTTTAGCTAATGTCCTTATGCAAGTCTCTAATATGCTATGCGAATGACTCTGCAAACTCTGAGACTCGTGCAGGGATGGGTAAGGGAATCAAGTCGATGGGGTGATTAGGCTTATACCCATGGACTATCTTAAAAGGACTCTTGCTCGTCGACCTATTCATTGAGCTATTATAGGCGAACTCTGCTCGGGGAAACAATAAGTCCCAATGTCTTGTGTGTTCACATACCAAGAATCTAAGGAGATTTCTTAGGCTACGATTCACCACTTCGGTTTGGCCATCTGTCTGGGGGTGGTAGGATGTAGAGAACTTGAGTTTGGTCTCTAACAGGTGCCAGAGAGTCTTCCAGAAATAACTGGTGAACCTAACATCCCTATCGGATATGATGGTCTTGAGTAGGCCATGGAGTTTAACCACATTATCTAGGAAAATATTGGCTACTCTAGATGCATCAAAGGTCGGGGAGCATGGGATGAAGTGAGCCATCTTAGAGAACCTATCAACCACTACAAAGATGAAATCGTGTCTCTTCTGGGTCTTAGGTAATCCTAATACAAAGTCCATACTGAGATCTTGCCAAGGGCGATCAGGCACTGGCAAAGGTGTATATAGACCAGTGTTTTGCTTCTGCTATTTTGCAACAGCACAAGTTCTACATCTGGCTACTATTTGGGCAACATGCCTTTTCAACCCCGACCAATAAAACTAGTCCTCTATCGCTAAGATGGTCTTATTCCTACCAAAGTGACCAGCTAAACCTCCAGCATGGGTCTCCTAAATCAAGAATTCTCAAAGTGAAGTTCTAGGGTTGCAAGCCTATTGTCCTTGAACATGTAGCCATCCTGAATGGTATACTCGCTATGGGTACTAGATGGTCCTAGCCTAATGGTCTGGTAAATGTCACCGAAGTCAGGGCGGGCTTCACACTCATCCTTTAATCAATCGAACCCTATGACTTTAGTGCAGACTGAACTCAAAAGCAAAGACCTATGGCTAAGGGTGTCTGGTACCTTGTTCTCTATCCCGGCACGGTGTTTCAGGACAAAGGTGAAAGCTTGGATGTACTCGACCCATTTACCATGCCTAGGGTTGAGATTCTTTTGGGAGTTTAGGAATCAGAGTGCCTCTTGGTTAGAATATAAGACAAACTCTTACGACAGTAAATAATGTCTCCAATACCTGAGGGCCTGGACTACTGTATAGAATTCCTTATCATAGGTAGAGTACTTAAGTTTAACATCATTCAGCTTCTCACTATAGAAGGCTATTGGATGACTTTCTTGACTCAGTATCCCAACTATTTCTACTCCCGATGTGTCGCACGCGATCTCAAACACCTTCGAGAAGTCTGGTAATCTAAGGATAGGTGCATGGGTCATCTTATCCTTAATTTCTAGGAAGGCATTATCAGCAGCTTTGGTCCATTCAAAAGTGGCCTTCCTAATGTAGTTTGTAATGGATGCAACGATGGTGCTAAATTCCTTAATGAATCTCCTGTAAAAGGTTACTAGGACATGGAAGCTATGAACATCGAGGACACTAGAGGGTACAGGCCACTCGATAATAGACCTAACCTTTTCAGGGTCTGTGAAAACTCCATCTGGGGTGACAATGAAACCTAGGAAGATAACCCTATGTGTCATGAACTAACACTTCTTGAGGTTGGCATAGAGGCTATTCTCCCTAAGGGTCTGACATACTAACCTGAGATGACTAAGGTGGTCCTCTTTAGTCCTGCTATATATCAGTATATCATCAAAATAGACCACAATAAATTTTCCAGTGTATTCCTTTAGGACTTGGGTCATGATCCTCATGAATGTTCTTGGTGCATTCGAAAGTCCAAAAAGCATCACAACCCACTCAAATAGGCCATCTTTAGTTTTGAATGTGGTTTTCCACTCATTGGTCTAATCCTAACCTAATGATAGCCACTCTTAAGATCGATCTTTGAGAAAATTATAGCACCGGCCATCATATCTAGCATGTCATCCAATCGGGGGATGGGAAACCTATACTTCACCATAATCTTGTTGATGGCTCTACTATTTACACACATCCTCCAGGTACCATCTTTCTTAGGGGTCAGTAAAGCAGGGACCGCACATGGACTTAAGCTCTCTCTAATGAAACCCTTCATAAGCAATTCTCCCACTTATTTTTGTAACTCTTGATGCTTAGTAGGGTTCACCTATAGTGAGGAAGGTTTTGATGGGGAACTAATATGCATGCCATTTTTTTTATATATTTTACATGTTGAGTTAGGTTATTAATTCCCGAATTTCAGATCAAAATTATTTGTAGGGAATTTTGTATGAATTTTTTGAAGATCAGCATGCAGATTAGGACCTAGAAAAGTAGCAAAGAAGGATCGCCGGGGCTGAGAAGCCTCAGTTAGGGCATGTTCTCCTGCAATAAAACTACTGGAGGTAGAGGGGTGTACCTGACAACATCTATGAAGATCGCAGCGAAGGGGTCTCTCATTCCTCGATGGATGCGGCCTGGAAAATCTAGCCAAAGACCCGCGGATACCCGGCTTTCTGCTCGGTGATCCGATTGAGGCTTGGCTGGAGTCGTTGGATTCGTAGGAACTCGGGGACCTGTAAACGACCTGTCAGGGGTTAGAAAACTCACAAAGGAACAAGAAAACAAAGAAAAAATAGCAAGGGAAGGCTTCTTTTGGAGTGGGCGTCCAGGGATCTGGAGATGCTTGTTGGCAGCAGGAAGATGATTGCAGCACTGGGAAGAAGAACTCTCGCAAACCCCTTTATGCACACAGCAGGGTATCACACAACTCAATAGAAGAACTCAAGGTTTTCATTCATCAAAATTCCTCTCATACAAGAGGCTAGGGTCCCTTAAATAGACCCTTAACCTTGGGCTCCAAGTAAGGGTACATAAGTCTTTACATAATAATCCTTTTCCCTCTCAAACCCTAGCTAGAAAATAAGGAAATATTAGGTAGAAAAATCCCTAAAAATTTTTTTGACTTGGTCAAGACTCCAAGGATGCCTAGGGGGGCGTGTTGGGCTTCTAGGAGCAGCAAAAGGCCAGCCCAAAGGGGCTCGGGTGCATGGGTTTGGGCCTCTGGAAGCTGGGGTGGCCTGGTAGCCAGGTACCAGGAATATTCCCTGGTATCTTGCTTCTTAGGGGCTTGGGCTTGGCACCTGGGCTTGATTTCTTTGGGCTAGGATGCAGATGGACCTTTGGAATCATGGATGCCCTTATCTATGAATATACTTTGGCATCTGGAAGGGAATCTGGCATCTGGAGGGCATCTGCAAGAAATCAGGGTTTTCTGAATTTTCCTCCTGGGGTCTTCAAATCTTCAAGCTAGGTTGGACTTGGGCTATACTTCCATGTCTTCAATCTAGTTGGACTTGGTCTTCACTTGTATGATATAGTCTTGAGTCTTCAGTATGCTTGGACAGGACTCAAAAAAAAAAAATTAGCTCAACATGAGCTGACTAGCATTGGACTGAACTAGCTCAACATGAGCTGACAAGTACATAACTGAAATAACAACTCAAAATACTCAAATAACAACTAAAATAGACTCAGATGAGCGAAGCCCATATTACAGATGGACTCATAAATTATTGATCAATTCACAGAGGATTGAAAAGCCTCTATCTTATTCTGGTGCCTCTGGTGTCCCCACCAGGTTTGGTAAAGTGACCCCTGGGACTAAGTCTATGGCATGCTGGATGTCTCTAAGAGATGATTATTGATCAGGTAATTCATCAGGAAAGACATCCTCAAACTCTTTTAGAGCCTCAACTACTTTTGGAGGGTGTTCTTTTTAGGTCGGCTCATGAATTTTTGTAGTGGTCAAGATCCAAATAAGGTTATCCTCAGTAATTTCCTTCTCAAATTTCTTAGCCTTAATTAGACTAACTCCTGGTTTCTTTTCCTTAAGGCTATTAGAACCTCTATTAACTGGATCTCTGGGTGGAGTCGGATGGATCACAAACTTGTTCCCATGGTGACTAAAGGCACGGATGTTTGTTCGACCAAATAGGGTTGCATCATAATCGTAAAGCCATGGTCGACCTAAGATGACACTACTGACTCCTATAAGAAGGACATCATACCAAATCTTCTCGTCATATGATTGCAGTTTAATCAAGATTTGGCACCTAGACTTGATCGGGATGGAGGTAGAATCTATCTAAGAGACCTTATAAGGGCTAGGATGGGGCACTGTGGTCAATCCTAAAGATTTGACTGTACTGGCAGAGATGGCATCGACATAACTCCCACTATCTATTATGATCTTGAACACCTTACCTCCTAACTTGACAAAGGTTTGTAGGACGTTAGTCCTACGCCAGTCTTCCTTAGTTTGGGTTTGGGTCAAGATGCACCTAACCACTTCTAACAGGTCTTCAGGCTCAAGCACTTCCTCCTCTCCATCATACTCATCTAGCAATTGGTTCTCAACCTTGTAGACTTCTCCCTCAGTCTCAACTATGGGTTCAGACTCATCTTCATATAGCCCACCTAGGTGTAGGGCATTGACTGGGCACTGGCTAGCATAATGTCCTGGTTTGCGACATCTAAAGCACACCCTCTAGGGATTGGGACTCCTCTAGACCTCTATAGACTTATCCTTATCTTCTTTATGGGCCATAGAGGTACTGGGCTGGGGTAAACTTGGGTCGGGGTGGCTTGGACTGGGTTAGCTTGGGCAGGGTCGATCAGGCTAGGTCGACTCGGGTAGGCCTGGCTAGCTCCTGGGTACTGACTAGGGCTTCTAGCAGACTCAGGTCTATGATAGATGGGCCCTTTCTGGAAATGTTCATAATCCCTAGCAATTTGGTAGGCTTGCTCTAAGTCACCAACCTCTCTCAAGAAAAGCTCCCTCCAAATGTTGTCCCTAAGGCTAGCTCTAAACCTAGATAGGGTGACTGACTCGGATTTGACTATGTTGCACTGCATGGCATACTCATCAAATTTCATGATATACTCAGCTACACTCTTGCAACCCTAACTCAATCTTTGCCACTAGTCCAATAACCCCAGGTGGTATGACGCTGGGAGGTCCTTCGTTCTAAGCTTAGCTTTCATGGCCCTCTAGGGACTATGTGTTCATGACCTCCTTGACTAAGTACTCTCTCAACATTAGCCTAATATAACCTGGCCTGGCAGACTAACTTAAGCTTGGCAAACTTAAACTTGTACTCCTCAGACATATTGTACCACTCGAAATACTGGTTGACTTCTCCCTCCTAATCTATATAAACCTTTGGGTCAAGACAGCCATCGAAAGTGGGTGCTTCAAGTCTAATGTTCTTGTAGGCTCTCTCTTCCTGGTTCATGAAATCTTGATTGGGTCTCCTTAGGTGAACCTCTAGGACTGGATCATGACATGGAGTTCCCCTAGATTCATCCTCGAAGTAGGGATCATGGCATGGGGTTCTCCTAGGTTCAGCCTCGAGGTAGGGATCATGGCATGGGGCTCTCCTAGGTTGGAGAGGTGACTCAAGGTCTAGCTCAGTGTGAAACCCATATGCCTCCTCTAAGGTTTCTAGTCTAGTCTCCACCTGGTCAAACCTCTGGTTCATTTGGGTAAATGAATGGGCCATCTGGGTAAATGATTGGGCCATATGATCAGTGAGGGCTCTAAACTAGGCTTCAAGATTTGGATTTTCCATGGATCCAGCCGGCGGGGGGAGTGATGGATGATATGCAACTCCTGACCTAGTGCACATGCAAGACTCAAGGATAATCAACTATGGTTTCCTAGATCTAGAGCCCAAATAAAATGGGTCGACTTAACTTACACACAACACAACCCCTAGTCCTTCCACTGGCCAGGTAAGAGGTGGGACGGTGGGAGGCCCCCTGCTTTCACAGGGACCTAATTAAGGAACCACCAATCTGCTTAGGGCATTTGCCACTAGACTTCTAGCCTAGACACCAACTTCCAATAATAGGAGAGGTATTGGGTGCACTAGTCTTCCCACAAAGGTTGGACCCGACCTATTGGTGTCCCTAGCTCACTAGAGCAAAGCCAATTAGGTCTAATTGATTTTAATTAGGTTGGGCTCAAATGCAAGGGTTGTTGTTTTGGGCTAAGGAGAGGTGATCAAATCCTCCCCCCATCTAACATAGTGAAATTGCCCTTAATGTAGCTTATGCATATGATGGCATACATATGAAAATGCAATTAGGGTTTCTAAGTTTTTCTATTTTCTATTTTTTTGTTTTTATTTTTTTTATTTTTAGAATAAGTATAATATGCAGGAAATATGCAAAAAAGTAAAGTATGCAGGATTATGCAAAAAGAACCCTAAACATGCTAAAACTAGACTTGTTGAAATTTTAGGGTAGAACTGTTCTTAGGTAGTAAATTAGATATGCAGAAGACTTATAAATCAAATTAAGTTATGAGAAAATTCTGATAAATATTGTCAATTATGAGGAATCCACAAAAATAAGAATCAAGAGTTTTTGAGTTATCTACATGTAGAAACAATTAAAAGAACAGACTATATGCAGGAATAATGGGATGCAGAAATTAGCCCTAAAAGATGCACTGATACCAAATGATGCGGGACTACTAAACTATTTTTTTGCTATTAATAAATGAATTAAGAGTTTATATTTCAAAATTTGAGCCAAGACTCTAAGCAGGGAATCGTATAGAAAAATTAGAAGCACATGCACGCAGAAACATACCCTAAATAGTGAAAAGAAAGGATCGCCAAGGCTAAGAAACCCTGATAAGGTTAGCTCTTCTGCAATACCATAACTTGTGAATCAAGGAAGTGTACTTGGTAGTGATTTGAAGATGAATCCATGAAGGGGTCGTTCTACACTCCCGGATGCATCCTGGAAAATCAAGCCGGAGACCCTGCGAATCTGTGGCTTTCGGCCCGCTGACCCAAAAGCTGGTCAAATAGAATCCTGGATTCATGGACTCTAAGGGACCTACAAAACACCTACCAAGGGTTAGAAAATAAAGGAGAAATAAGGTGGAAGATTGAAGGAAGAAAGAGAAGAAGAGGGTTGGATGTGGGTGGCCAAGTGGTGGGGCGTCCAAGGTTGAAACAGGGTTAGCGGCTAGGGTTTCGTTGGAGATTTGGAGACTGGGTGCAGGAAGCTTGTAGTAGCGATAGGTCTCACACAGATTCCCTTTGGAGGACAAAGCACACAGCAATGTTGGAGAAAACTCAAGAAATTTTATTAAAAGTTATCAAAATACATGAGTGGGGGGCCTCTTATATAGGCTTACAAGACTTGGGTCCTAAGTATGGGTATACAAGTAACTTTCTTTGTGTCCTTTTCCCTCACAAATCCTACCTAGAATACATGGAAACTCCTCTCCCAATTAGGCTCACAATCTCTCTCACTCTTCTTGTTATGGTCGGCCACAGGGGTGACCCTAAGGTGGCCGACCACATGGTGGTGACCATAAGGATGGGGTGCCGAATTAGGGTTAGGGCTTCATGCTTCCAGGTTTTCTTTGATTGTCCTTTTTCTTGGTAAGTGTTGTAGACATTTGATTCACCAGGGTCTTCAAGGGTGGCTCCATGACTCCTTCCATGCTTTCCAAGTGGCACAATTGTGTGGGTGATTGGATTCCATGCAGTGGTTGGAGTGTCATGCTAGCTAGATCCATAAGTGACTTGAGTCTTCTTCTTACAAAATTGGACTGGACTAAATGTAAGACTTACAGAATTCATAAGACTCAAAGTGCTAAAACTTGACTCAATAGCCTAATGGTATGAGTGACTTGAAATACAAGACTCAATTGTTGAAAGGCCCAAAATAGGACTCAAGGGCCAAAGTAGGGACTCAAATGAGTTAAGCCCTTATTACGCAATTGGACTCAAACATTGAAAATACTAATCAGATAACCACAGAGGGTTGAGAAGTCTCTGCCTAAGTCTGGTGCCTCTAGTGTCCGCACCACTCTTGTACTTAAGGAGTTTTTCTTTTGGGGACCACCTGGCCTGTTGAGGGTCCCTTTTGATGTAAAGAAAAATTTTCTTAATGAAATTCTTCTTTTTTCATTGAGTTGTCTGCTCCTTTTCCTTTCTCTTCTCCTTTTTTTTATTCTTCCCCCCTTTTTATTTTTTCTGCATGGAGGTGAACCCTTGATCATTTGTCCCAAAAACTTCTCAGGTTTTGACCATTCCCTGTCATCTCTTAGGGCCAACAGGTGATTGAAGGAGACTTAAGGGTTCTATGTGCCATCTCCACTGGGATGTGGGACTTTCCGAGGTGGCTAGTCCCTTAAGACTTCTAGGGCTCAGTTCAAGTACCGGTAGGTTGTCGAAGGGGCTTCAGAGGTCCTGTCAGGATGGTCACCTATCTTGGGGCTTCCAAGGTTCTGGCTCCTCCTCTCCAATTCAGGAGTTGGCGAATGGCTAGAGGGACCTTAGGGGCTTTATAAGCTATCCCTGTCTGATCGAGATACTGTTAAGTTGGAATACAGGACTTGAGGAATTTCAGACCTATTGTTGCCAGGTCAGGAGCCTGGCTGGTAGAGTGTGGGGCTTCTGGAGTGTCCCGGCTTGCCATCACCAGACTGAGAGTTTGATGGAGATGTTGTAGGGCTTCTGGAGTTCCCAGCTTGCCATCGTTGAGCTGGGAGTTCGACGGAGAAAAATGTGGGACTTCTAGAGTGTCCTAGCTTACCATTGCCAAATTGAGAGTCTGATGGACAGAACGCAGACTTCTGGAGTGTCCTGGCTTGCCGTCACCAAATTGGGAGTCCGACGGATAGAACGCAGGACTTCTGGAGCGTCCCGACTTGCCGTCACCCTATTGAGAGTCCAACAGAGGGATTTCAGGGCTTCTAGAGTATCCTAGCTTGCCATCGCTAGATTGAGAGTCCGACGGAGGGATTGTAGGGCTTCAAGAGTTTCTTGACTTTGGAGTGCGGGGCTTCAGGAGTTTCCTAGCTTTGGAGTGCGGGGCTTCAGGAGTTTCCCGGCTTTGGAGTGTAGGGCTTCTAAAGTTTCCTGGCTTTAGAGAGCGAGGCTTCTGGAGTTTCTCGACTTTGGTCACTGGACTTGGAGTCGGGTGAAGATATCCCTGCACAGGTAAAATTGATGTTGCACTGAAAAAAAAAATTCGTTAATGAGAGTAAATCTTACATTATTGGTAGTACATCCTCAGGTTGCTGGCATTCCAAGTTCATATGAATTGGACAATATCGAGCCCAGCAAGGTTGTAAGCTCCATAAGGAAGGGCTTTGACTACCCTGTAAGGGCCTTCCTAATTAGGGGAGAGCTTGCCGCACTCGCCAGGCTACGAGACTTCAGCCCACCACAGGACCAGGTGGATGGAAGGTATTTGGCTTCATGCAGGAATTGTAATACCTAGCAACCCATTGCTTGTAGGCCACCATGCATAGCTGGGCCTTGTCCCTTATTTCTTCCAGGAGGTCCACGTTAAGTAGAAGGTGGGTCAGATTCTTTGCTTCATCATATTGCTCCACTCATAGTGTGGGTAGACCCGGTTCCACTGGGATGACGGCCTCAATGCCAAAGACAAGATTGAAGGGCATCTCGCTTGTCACCGTCCTGGGTGTAGTATGGTAGGCCCAAAGAATGCCGGGAGTTCTTCGACCCACTAGCCCTTGGCATGGTCTAGCCTAGCTCGGAGTCCTTAGAGGATGGTTCAGTTGGTCACCTTTGCCTTCCCATTCATCTGGGGGTGAGCCACCAAGAGAACCGGTGGCAGATGTTGAGGTCAATGTAGAATTCTTCAAATGCTTGGTTATCGAATTGCCATCCGTTGTCGTTGATGATGGAGTGGGGAAGTCCGAAATGGTAAATGATAGACTTTCAGAAGAAAGATCTAACCTTAGCTTCAGTAATTCGTGCTAATGGCTCGGTCTCGACCCACTTGGTGAAGTAGTTAATGGCCACTATCAGGTATCTTCACTATTCGGATACGGGGAAAAAGGGGCCCAAAAGGTCCATTCCCCACTAAGCAAATGGCTAGGGGGTGGAGAGCTGGGAGAGTGATGCAGCCAGCTGACAATGTATGCAAGCATGCCATTGGTAGTGGTCACACCTCTTTACGAAGTCGGTGGCATCTTCCCTCATGGTCTTCCAGGAATAGCCTTGGTAGAGGGCTTTGTATGCAATGTCCTGCCCCCCACATGATTCCCGTAGAGGCCTTCATGTATCTTCTGGATCATGAAGGCTGCCTCTGAGGGTCTCAAATATTTTAGGAGTGGGTAAGAATAGGACTTAGAATAGAGCTGCCTGTCTATTAACACAAAGCGCACTGCCTTCTTCTTGAGGAGGTCGACCTCTGTGCAATTCTCGGGTAGAGTACTGTCGGTGATGTATTTGATATAACAATCCATCTAGCTGGGTTCAGGAGTGACTTGCTGAATCTCACCAGGCATCTCGTACTGGGAGCCTAAAGGTATTCAACGTAGGCATGCTCCAATGATGAGTCCAGTAGAGTTGCAAGTCAAGATAGGGCATCGGTATGAGCATTCTCTCCATGAGGGATGTGGGAGATGCTAAAGCACCGGAAGCTTGTTGTACTCGAATGTACCCGCTCTAGATACTTCGATATTTGAGGGTCTCAGGCTTCGAACTCTATCGAAACCTGGCCAGCCATTAATTATGAATTAGTGAAGACTTTTAGGCTAGACACACCCAGCTCACAAGACACCCTTAATCCTACAAGGAGTGCCTCGTACTCTGCCTAGTTATTGGTAGCTTTGAATAGGAAACACAGTCCGTACTCGGCCATGACCCCATCATGATTAGCGAGGATGAGGCTGGCTCCACTTCCTCATGTATTGGACATGCCATCCACATGGAGGACCCAAACCTCCTCATCAGCTAGCAGTTCTACCTGGTGTCCCAGGAAAGTCTCCTCTAGCTCTTCACCATGCCGATGCACTCGACTAGGAAGTCGATCAGCACTTGTACCTTTTGGGATGGCTTTGAATGGTAGGCGATGTCGAACTCACTAAGCTTCAATGCACATTTAACTAGATGACCTGATGTATCCAGATGGTTAAGTATGGCCCTCAGCGGCTGGTCAGTCAGGACTGCAATCGGGTGGGCTTGGAAATATTGCCTCAGATGTTAAGCAGACATAATGAGTGCAAAAATTTATTTTTCAAAGCAGGTGTACCTGATTTTTGCATCCCGAAGGAGCTTGCTAGTGTAGTACATTGGCTTCTGGACTTCGTCACCATCTGTGTGAATGAGAACTGAAATGACAGCTCCTAGGGTGATCGCTAGATATAGGAGGAGTTCCTCCCCGCCCTCTAGCTTGGAGAGCAGCGATGGCGATGCCAAGAACTTCTTTAACTCCTTAAAGGCTTCTCGGCATTCCTTTATCTAGATGAAGACATGCACCTTGTGCAATGCTTTGAAGAGAGGCAGGCAGCGGTCAGTGGAGCGCGAGATGAATTGGCTCAGGGCTATAATCCGGTCGATTAAGCACTGGACTTTTTTCTTCGAGATAGGATATTCCATGTCGACGATCACCTAGACCTTCTTTGAGTTGGCTTCGATCCCCCTCTGAGTGACCATGAAGCCTAAAAACTTTCCAGCTGCTACATCGAAGGTGCACTTGGCTGGGTTCAACTTCATTTGATGAAGGTGGAGGTTGTGGATGGCTTCTGCTAGGTCTGTAATATGGTCCAACTCCGGCGAACTAAGACGAGCATGTCATTCACATAAACTAGCATATTGTGGATAATTTGGTCTTCGAAGACCTTATTGACCAAACATTGGTATGTAGCTCCAACGTTCTTTAGATCGAATGGCATCATCCTATAGCAATACGTCCCATGGTCTGTGATGAAGGCAATGTGCTCCTTGTCTTTCGGGTACATTCGGATCTGATATTACCTGGACAATTCATCCATGAAGGTGAGTAAGCAGTTCCCCGAGGTGGCATCCATTAGCTAGTCGATCTTTGAAAAAGGAAAGCTATCTTTTGGGTATGCTCGATTGAGGTCAGTGTAATCTACACAGACCCTCTACTTTTCATTAGCTTTCTTGACCATGACTATATTTGCTAACTAGCTAGGGTACTGAACTTCGTGAATGAAGCCAGCCACAAGGAGCTTCTCCACCTCCTTATTGATTGCCCTCTACCTTTCTGAGGAGAAACTTCTCTTCTTTTGCTGGATTGGATGGCACTTCGGGTCGATGTTCAACCTGTGAGTGATGATGTTAGGAAGAATTCCCGGCATGTTCGCTGTGGTCCAAGGGAACACATCTGCATTCGCTTGGAGGAAACTCAGTAGGAAAGCCTTCTCATCCTCCTGTAACTAGGCTTTTATCTATACTGTCCTTGATGGACCTATGCCAAGGGGGCACAATAACAGGCACTCGACCGGGCCACCCTTGGGGTCATGTGCTCTTTAGTCAAGGTTGTCGGCAACAGGATCCTCCTCGGTACTCCTGGCTCCAGGAATGGCTTGCAAATAGTGTTGAACCAGCTATGGTATCCCCCTCATCTCTCCCATGCCATTAGGGGTTGGGAACTGCACCAAAAGCTACTTCATTGATATGATCGTATCAAGCAAATTGAGCCCAGAATGGCCAAGAATCACATTATAGGCCAAGGGGAGCCTTACAACTATGAAGGTCATCATGACTATACTCTACCGAGGTAGTGACCCGGTAGTAATCGGGAGAGTAATCTCCCCCTCAACCCTCACCAAATCTTTCGTGAAACCAATGAGGGGGCGTGAACTGGCTTCAGCTAGGTAGGAGTTAGATTCATCTTGGAGAAGGCTTCATAGAAAAGGACATCAGTCGAATTTCTACTATTGATCATAATATGCTTTACAAGATGCTTTGCTATTGTCATCTCGACCATAACGACATCGTTATTTATATTTTCTATCTCAGTTCCCCATTCCTTCACAAAGGAGAGTACATTCTCTGACTCTTCCCCCACCCTGGTCCTTTTTGAGGTGCACTCCATTCCCCAGGATATCATGCCCACTAGCTTCTCAGTAGACCGGTTGTCAATAGGGGGAGAGCCGCAAGTGCCTGAGGTTCTGCCGGAGCCTTGCCCCCCACAAACTTGCTGAGGTAGCCTCTTCTTATTAGGTCTTTGTTGGCTCCACCGAGTGATTTTGATGAATAACAAAACATTGAGTACATATTGTATTCTAATGTGAATTTCAAGTTGTGAGTTTTCAGGAAGAAAGCACCTCAAAATTCCAAATATTTATGGTGTATGGCATGCAATGGCATGGAGCAAATCTCACATATCCGGATAGCCTCTTCATTAAAAAAGGGCTTACAATTGCTTAATTATTATGTGTTTATGCTTTCATGAACATCATTTTTGATTTCAAGGCTTTTACTCTTGATTCTGGATGTTTTCAGTCTCAAGTGTCGACACTTGAACAGTCAAGTGTAGACACTTCAGCATTTTTCACGGACAAAAATCCTTGGCACGCCAAGTGTCGACACCTAGAATTCAAGTGTCGACACTAAGTGTCGACACTTAGGTTTCAAGTGTTGACTCAAGGCCTGAGAATTTTGAAAATACAGAACTTTGTAGGTTCGAGGATTTTTGTATCAAGTGTCGACACCTGTGCATCAAGTGTCGACACTTGAATGATCAAGTGTCGACTCCCAGAAATCAAGTGTCGACACCTGATAGCCAAGTGTCGACACCTGACAGCCAAGTGTCGACACTTGCAGCCTGACAGCTCTAACGGATCTATTTTTCTGGCTTGCAGAAATGGGTTTTCAAGCTCCAAATGGCTATTTTCAATGCTCCAACGGTCACAAACCATTTTTAGAAGGTTTTTGGTGTATTTAATCTCCTCCAACCTCATTTTAAAAAGAAGAGAAGTGAAGGGAAGAAAAGAAAAAGAAGAGAGAAGTCTACTCAAGAGCATTCAAGTCCACTCAAAAGCCAAAAAGCCATTATTCTCTCCAAACTTCAAATCAAAAGCCTCTTCTAGCTTGATTCCACTGAAAAAGCCTACTTGCTCAACTTTACTACATTCCAAAAGGAGGTAACTTGAAGAATAGTAAAGTCAAAGCATCACTTGGGCTTCAAAGATTCCAATCTACTCTTGAAGAGAGTTTGTTGTAGCATTTAAATTTCATATCTGATTTATTGTGCTTTAACCTTGCTTTCAAGGGTGTCTTGAAAGAAGGTTATTGTGGTTTGTTGGTGAGCCAAAGTGTTAAAACCAACTAGGGTTAACTTGTGAGCCCGAAGACAAAACAAGTAGTTAGGTTTGTTGGTGAGCCTAGGTGATAAAACCAACTTGGGTTTTTGACTTGTGAGCCTTGTAAAAACAAGTCAACTGTAATCTGGTGTGGATTATAGTAAAATTCCCAAGGATGGCTTGGGGAGTGGATGTAGGTGCTAGGTTTTGCACCGAACTACTATATATCTTGTGTTTGTGTGTGATTGCTCTTTTCTTTTTGCATTCTTTAATTAAGTGCTATTATCTTGCATCTAATTAATTGTTACTCACAAGCACCACTAGACCTTTTGTTTTATTGTGTTAAATTTTTAAAAGACTCAATTCACCCCCCCCCTCTTGGGCTCCATTTATGGGCAACAAGTGGTATCAGAGCACCGGTACTCTCTTGTAGGTCCAAGGATCTTGAGTAAAAGATCATGGCAGCCCTAATAGGCATGGGTATTGTTAAAGGTCAAGCTTCAAACCGACCCCCACTTTTTAATGGCACAAATTACATATACTGGAAAACACGTATGCACATATTTATACAAGCTCTTGATTATAATTTATGGAGAACAATAGTAAAAGGTCCTCATCAGCCTACAATGATGATTAATGGCATTCTCACCCCTAAAATGGAAGATGATTGGGATGAGAGTGACATTAAGCAAATTGAGCTTAATGCAAAGGCAATGAACCTTTTATTTTGTTCTCTTGATCCTAGTGAGTTTAACAGAATATCCAACTGTCTCTCCGCAAAGGAGATTTGGGATACACTTGAGGTTACCCATGAGGGTACACACCAAGTGAAGACCACCAAAGTTAACATGCTAATTCACACTTATGAAATGTTTAAAATGGAACCTACTGAGTCTATCAGTGAGATATATACTAGGTTCACAAACATTGTGAATGGCATGAGAAGTTTAGGAAAAATAATTTCTAACGGTGAACTTGTAAATAAACTTCTCAGGTCTCTACCAGTTTCATGGGATGCAAAGGTCACTACAATTGAAGAAGCAAAAGATGTCAACACTCTCCCGCTGGAACAACTGTTGGGCTCTTTAATGACATACGAACTATCTCTCAAACAGAAGAACGGAGAGGTGGACAAAAAGAAAAAGACAATAGCTTTCAAATCCTCTACCAAAGAAGACTCGAGTGAAGACTCTGAAGAGGATGACGAAGAAGATGAAACTGCTATGTTAGCAAGAAAATTCAGAAGGTTTATGAGGAAAAAGAAATTCAATTACAAAAAGAAACCTCGGAAAGGTGAGTTCAGTAAAGAAAAAGATAAGGAAAAGAAGGAGGAGCAGCCCACATGTTTTGAGTGCAAAAAGCCAGGGCATTTCAAGGTAGACTGCCCCTTACTAAAGAAAAGCAGAAGAAAGTTAAGGAAAAAGGCCATGATGGCAACCTGGAGTGAAAGTGAAGACTCCAGCTCTGAGGAAGAACAACAGGAAGTAGCAAATTTCTGTCTAATGGCCGATCAAGAAGAGGTATGTTCTGAAGCCGAAAATGAATTATCTTTTGATGTGCTTCATGAAATTTTTGATGAACTAGTAATAGAATTTCAAAAATTAAAGTCAAAACATAAAGACTTAAAGAAGCAAAATCTGGAACTAGCTAAAATAAATAACAACCTTTCAAATGAGAATGAATATCTTCTAATACAAAATAAAAATCTAAATGATAAGATTATGGGTCTTGAAAATGAAAAGAATATACTTGAAAAGAAAAGTAACTTACTTTCAAATGAAAAATTGTCAAGACAACACAAAGAAATTTTAATGGAAAACAAAAGATATAAAGAGGAAATCGATAAACTAAAGCCTTTTGTTGAAAAATTTACTTACAGTTCTGAAAAATTGAATTTACTGTTAAATAACCAAAGAGCAGTATTTGACAAAGCTGGATTAGGATTCAGAACTCATAAGAAACAGAAACTCCTTAAAAATTTTTTTGTACCTGCATCTTCTTCAATTACATGCTATACTTGTGGTGTTATAGGACATAAATCTTACATGTGCAATAAAAGAAAATTAAGAAAAACTAAGAAAGTTTGGGTTCCAAAAGGAACCAATGCCACTAACCCAAAAGGACCCAAGATGGCTTGGGTACCTAAAGTCTCCACTTGATTATTATTGCAGGTATGCCTTGCAACCAACAAGAAAAGAATGTGGTATCTTGATAGCGGTTGCTCAAGGCATATGACAGGAGATGTGGAGCAGTTCTCATCACTCACATATCAAAATGGTGGCAATGTAACTTTTGGTTATAATGGAAAAGGAAAAATTATCGGTATTGGTAAAATCCATATCACCCCTACCTCTTATATTGATAATGTTTTATATGTTGATGGATTAAAACATAACTTGCTTAGTATTAGTCAATTTTGTGACAAAAATTTTAAAGTTGTTTTTGAATCTTCTTTGTGCATTGTTTCTAGTTTAGATGACAATGGCATTAAATTCATCGGTCATAGGCATGGCAATATTTATATGGTTGATCTTGATGATCTCCCTATTCAGAAAGGTCAATGTCCAGTGGCAATGGAAGCCAAGATCGATGAAGCTAGTTGGCTTTGGCATCGTAGACTAGGACATGCTAGCATGTATTTAATTTCAAAACTTAGCAAAAAGAATTTAGTAAAAGATTTGCCTAAACTTAATTTTGAAAAAGATAAGATTTGCAGTGCATGTCAACTTGGAAAATAAACAAAATCTTCTTTCAAACCTAAAGAAGTAATCTCTACATCTAGACCTTTAGAATTGCTTCATATGGACCTCTTTGGGCCTACTAGAACATCTAGTTTGGGAGGTAAGAAGTTTGGTCTAGTCATTGTAGATGATTTCTCACGTTTTACATGGATCATGTTTTTAGCACACAAAGATGAAACATTTTCTGAATTTATAAGATTTCACAAAAGAGTTTTAAATGAAAAAGGTGTTTCAGTAATTTCTTTAAGAAGTGATCATGGAACTGAATTTAAAAACATCGATTTTAATAAATTCTATATTGAAAATGGAATTAATCACAATTTTTCTGCACCTAGGATATCTCAACAAAATGGGATAGTAGAAAGAAAAAATAGAACTCTTGAAGAAATGGCACGCACCATGCTTTGTGAAAATGATTTACCTAGATACTTTTGGGCGGAAGCCATAAATACTGCATGCTATATCTTAAATCGTGTTTTAATTCGACCGATTTTAAAGAAAACTCCTTATGAGCTTTGGAAGGGTAGAAAACCTTCAATCCATTATTTTCATGTTTTTGGTTGCCGTTGTTTCATCTTAAACAATGGTAAAGATAATCTAAGTAAATTTGATGCCAAGTCAGATGAGGGAGTCTTTCTAGGCTACTCCACATCTAGTAAGGCATACAGGGTCTTCAACAGAAGGACACTTGTTGTTGAAGAATCCATTCATGTAGTATTTGATGAAACTAACCAAAAATCTTCAAGAAAAGAAGATGTACTTTTTGATGAATCAGGTAACAAGAAAACTGAAGAAAGAAACAACAATGAAGAACTTACCAAGGAACAGAATGATGATCAAAACACTGACAGAGATCAAGCACAAGGTGATGAAGATACCTCAATTGTTGATCCTTTACCAAAAGAATGGAGGTATGCTCATGGACACCCAAAAGAACTAATTATAGGTGATCCATCTAAAGGTGTAAGTACTCGATCATCTCTTAGAAATATTTGTGATTACTTAGCTTTTGTGTCTCAAATTGAACCTAAAACTATTGAGGAAGCTGAATGTGATAGTAATTGGATAAATGCTATGCAAGATGAACTTAATCAATTTAAAAGGAACAATGTTTGGACACTAGTAGATAGGCCCTCAAACACATCAATTATTAGCACAAAATGGGTTTTTCGAAACAAACTTGATGAAAATGGAATAGTAATTAGAAATAAAGCAAGACTAGTTGCCAAAGGATACAATCAGCAGGAAGGGATAGATTTTGATGAAACCTTTGCTCCTGTGGCTAGACTTAAGGCAATTAGGCTATTATTGGTTTTTTTCTGTTTCATGAACTTTAAACTGTATCAGATGGATGTTAAAAGTGCTTTCTTGAATGGATTAATTGAAGAAGAAGTTTATGTTGAACAACCCCCTGGTTTTGAAAATTCTGAATTTACAAATCATATTTATAAACTTCATAAAGCTTTATATGGATTAAAACAAGCTCCAAGAGCTTGGTATGATCGGTTAAGCTCTTTTTTGCTGAAAAATGATTTTACTAGAGGAAATGTAGATAAAACATTGTTTTTTAAATAAAAAGAATGATGATCTCTTAGTAGTACAAATCTATGTTGATGATATAATATTTGGTGCTACTAATGAATCTCTTTGTCAAGATTTTGCAAGTCTAATGCAGGGTGAGTTCGAGATGAGCTTGATGGGAGAACTGAATTTCTTCCTCGGACTCCAGATAAGGCAAACCAAAGAGGGGATCTTCATCAACCAAACAAAATACACAAGAGAAATACTCAAAAAGTTTGGGATGGAGAACACTAAGCCATTAGGTACCCCTATGAGCTCTACATGTAGACTTGACAAGGATGAATCAAGTAAGTCAATTGATCAAAAATTATATCGTGGCATGATTGGTTCATTTTATATCTTACTGCCAGTAGGCCAGATATCATGTTTAGTGTCTGTATGTGTGCTAGATATCAATCCAATCCTAAAGAGTCTCATCTTTTGGCTGTTAAATGCATATTTAGATATCTATCTGGCTCAATTAAAATTGGTTTATGGTACTCTAGAGATTCTTCATGTGATTTAATTGCTTATTATGATGCTGATTTTGCTGGATGTAAACTTGATCGTAAAAGTACTAGTGGAACCTGTCAGTTTCTTGGAGTAAATCTGATCTCCTGGAGTAGCAAGAAACAGAACTCTGTTGCTCTATCTACGGCAGAAGCTGAATATATAGCAGCTGGGAGCTGTTGTGCTCAAATCCTCTGGATCAAACAACAACTCGAAGACTTTGGCATTAAACTAACTAAGACACCCATAAGATGTGATAATACTAGTGCAATCAACTTATCTAAAAATCCAGTGCAACATTCAAGAAGTAAACACATTGAAATAAGACATCATTTCATAAGAGATCATGTACAAAACTCAAATGTAATTCTTGATTTTGTCTGTACCAATGATCAATTAACTGATGTGTTTACAAAACCTTTGAGTGAGGATAGGTTCTGTCTGATTAGAAGAGAGTTAGGTGTAATTGATCCATTCTCCTAGGACTCTCTTAGTATCTTTTTACCTAGTCCTAAAAGCTCAATACTTATTGTTTAAAATCCTAAGGAGTTTTTTTTTAATTTTTCCGGATTTTCTTGAATTTTCTTGGCCAAGTGTCGACACTTAGAAAGTGTCAAGTGTCAACACCTGACCAAGTGTCGACACTTGACAAATCTGAAGTGTCGACACTTGCGAATCTGAACTGTTTTAAAATGGGCCGAACGAAGGCTTTTTTAAAAATTTTCCTTCCCCAAATTTCTTGGAACAGTGGTCCCCCCTGTCCAAACCCGTCTTTTCACCCTTCAATCCATCTCAAATCAAGTATTTTCCCTCTCCAATTTAGTTTTTATTTCTCTATGTTTTTAATTTTATTATTTTTAAACCAAACGATCGTGTTTTAGGTTTTCCGAACACTTTTATTCAATCTAATCAGATTTTTGTGTGTTTTAGTAAATTTTTAAAACTTCATTTGAGGAAATCTTGTTTTAGATTTGTTTTTCTCGAATTTCCCTCATCTTTTGGGTATTTTTCAACCCTTTTTCACAAAAATCACTGTTTCATCAATTTTGGGCAAAATAAAATGGGTTTTCATTTAATTTAAGCATACTAAATTCTTTTATTGATGATTAGGAAGGATTTTTAGTAATGCATTTTGAATATTTTCGCCTATTTGCAAAAACCTTAAATGATTAAAACCCAAATCCCATGGTTTTTGATTTTACAAAAATAATTCTTTTTGGGATTCAAATGTGCTCCACCCAACACAAGTTTTTCCTACAAATTTTACTCAAAATTTCTTATTTTGATCAAAACTTATTGATTCTGGTTTTCGAAACCTATCTGAACTCTAATCTTAACCTATGGCCAGTCCTTTGTTCTAAGCCCTTTTTCATTCTTCCTGGTTAGTTGGCTGATATGGGTCCTAGGAAGAGACTTGCAGTTAGAGCGAGGCCTAGTCAGGGTAGTGAGAGGAGGTCGAAGGCCAGATTCGATCCCACTCAGTCGAGCAGTACAGCCACTCCGAGCTCCCCCCCTGCAGAGAGGATGGCAGGGAAGTCAGTAGCTTCAGGGAGGAGAGTTGATCTACACTGTTTCGACAGGCACCATTTTGGCATTAGGGAGATACTCACAGATGCAGGACTAGTACCCTTCTGCACCATGCAGGAGAGATACTATCCTCACCTGGTGAGGGAGTTTTACGATGCACTGGACTGTCGACGACTCTTATGGACGACATCCATCAGGGGTACACAGATTTCATTGACTGATGAGTTGCTGAGCCGAGTATGGGAGATACCCCAGAGAGGAGTCTGTGCTTTCTCAGTTGATGATAGAGAGGCAGCTTTCAGATGCATCCTTGAGCGAGAGGATGTTCGCGGTATCTCAGTAGTTACTGCGAACCAGTTATCTTTAGAGATGTGACTGCTGCACCACATTACCGCACGGATCCTTCTACCGAAGACTGGCAGATTCGATTTCATCATAGAGAGAGAGCTGATGTTGATGACCAGTCTGATCGAGAGGAGACCAGTTGATATACCCACCCTGATGCTGTCACAGATGCATGATGCTGCCACTCAGCACCGACACTGTCTGCCATACGGGATGGCACTGACCCGTCTTTTCAGAGCCTGTGGAGTATCATTGGAGGGGGAGATCCCCAAGGAGATACAGCACACAGATGTATATAATGAGAGGTCATTGCACCGCATGGGTTTTAGGATGGTTGGAGGTCGATGGGTTCGGAGAGAGTCTGGCCAGGAGCAAGATGAGGAGGATGAGATTCGAGAGGCTGAGGCTGGACCATCTGAGCCAGCAGTCCTTCCTCCAGTGGATGTACCATCGACACAGGCAGAGCACCTGTCACCTGATGCTTCAGTTCCTCCACCACCATCTACCGGATTATCCTTTGAGGAGCATGCCAGAGCACAGTTCACATAGATCAGAGGAGAGGTGACTCAGCTGCGTAGCGAGGTCGAGCTTCTACGAGCACAGACTACCTCAGAGCATGCTGAGATCCGCAAATCCATGGAGGAGGGATTTACACATCTTGAGAGTCTTCTGAGATCACTTATACCTCCTGCTGCACCTGCACTTGCTCGATCTGATGATGATGATGATGATGATGATGACGACGGCGATCACCAGAGCGACCATGCTGATTTTGCTGACGGAGGTGATCAGGATGTTGACCGAGCCACTAAGGTGGTAGGCACTGACAGCGACAGTGTAGGCGGAGCTGATGCTTATGAGGTGGTCAGTCGAGATCCTCCTACTACACCTGCTCCTTCTACTGCTCTAGTTGACTTTGTTCCAGATCCTATTGAGCCAGCTGATCATCTTTCACCTCCTTCTACCAGATCTTCTAGGGTTGTACCCGCTTTTGGCCCAGCCGGCTGTACCAGGAGTCTTAGAGCTTTAGAACCTCCTAGGGCATTAGCCACCAGATCTAGGATTAGTGCTCCTTTTAGTCTTGATGTTCCATCTGATGAGGATTAGCCTCACAGATGACTGTTTCAGATCTTATTTAGTATGGTTGATATATGTATGTTTCAGCTCTTTTGTACTGAAAATTTATCTCATATATATATATTTGTTATCTTAAATCTTTTGTACTTCAGTTTATCATATTTTAGCTCTGATATAATGGGATATTTTAACTCTGATTAAAGCACAATTTCAGCTATGATATTTGTTTCTCTACTCTCTTTTTGTATCCCTGCTAATTGTAAGGGGGAGGTTATTTTTTATGATTGACAAAAAGGGGGAGAAAAAGTAAGGAGAAAAAGTAAGGAGAAAAAGTAAGGAGAGAAAAAGTAAGGAGAAAAAGTAATGAGAAAAAGTGGTGTTAATTGTTATGGAGAAAAAGAGTGATGTAGAAAAAGATGCATTATATTGATTTGAAGTTTACCTTGATAAGAAGTATCTAATTAAGGGGGAGATTGTTTCCTATCTCTATTATGATTAGAAACTCATGGTTATAAAAGTTTGAACTATATTGTCTTCTTTTTCTCAAGGTTTTGTCATCATCAAAAAGGAGGAGATTGTTAGCTCCACCCAGTGATTTTGATGAATAACAAAACATTGAGTACATATTGTATTCTAATATGAATTTCAAGTTGTGAGTTTTCAGGAAGAAAGCATCTCAAAATTCCAAATATTTATGGTGTATGGCACGCAATGGCATGGAACAAATCTCACATATCCGGACAGCCTCTTCATTAATAAAGGGCTTACAATTGCTTAATTATTATGTGTTTATGCTTTCATGAACATCATTTTTGATTTCAAGGATTTTACTCTTGATTCTGGATGTTTTTAGTCTCAAGTGTCGACACCTGGACAGTCAAGTGTCGACATTTCAGCATTTGGCACGGACAAAAATCCTTGGCATGCCAAGTGTCGACACCTAGAATTCAAGTGTCGACACTTAGATTTCAAGTATCGACTCAAGGCCTGAGAATTTTGAAAATACAGAACTTTGTAGGTTCGAGGATTTTTGTGTCAAGTGTCGACACCTGTGCATCAAGTGTCGACACTTGAATGATCAAGTGTCGACTCCCAGAAATCAAGTATCGACACCTGACAGCCAAGTGTCGACACCTGACAGCCAAGTGTCGACACTTGCAGCCTGACAGCTCTAACGGATCTATTTTTCTGGCTTGCAGAAATGGGTTTTCAAGCTCCAAACGGCTATTTCCAATGCTCCAACGGTCACAAACCATTTTTAGAAGGTTTTTGGTGTATTTAATCTCCACCAACCTCATTTTAAAAAGAAGAGAAGTGAAGGGAAGAAAAGAAAAAGAAGAGAGAAGTCTACTCAAGAGCATTCAAGTCCACTCAAAAGCCAAAAAGCCATTATTCTCTCCAAACTTCAAATCAAAAGCCTCTTCTATCTTGATTCCACTGAAAAAGCCTACTTGCTCAACTTTACTACATTCCAAAAGGAGGCAACTTGAAGAAGAGTGAAGTCAAAGCATCACTTGGGCTTCAAAGATTCCAATCTACTCTTGAAGAGAGTTTGTTGTAGCATTTAAATTTCATATTTGATTTATTATGCTTTAACCTTGCTTTCAAGGGTGTCTTGAAAGAAGGTTATTGTGATTTGTTGGTGAGCCAAAGTGTTAAAACCAACTAGGGTTAACTTGTGAGCCCGAAGATAAAACAAGTAGTTAGGTTTGTTGGTAAGCCTAGGTGATAAAACCAACTTAGATTTTTGACTTGTGAGCCTTGTAAAAATAAGTCAACTGTAATCTGGTGTGGATTATAGTAAAATTCCCAAGGGTGGCTTGGGGAGTGGATGTTGGTGCTAGGTTTTGCACCGAACCACTATATATCTTGTGTTTGTGTGTGATTGCTCTTTTCTTTTTGCATTCTTTAATTAAGTGCTATTATCTTGCATCTAATTAATTATTACTCACAAGCACCACTAGACCTTTTGTTTTATTGTGTTAAATTTTTAAAAGACCCAATTCACCCCCCCCCTCTTGGGCTCCATTTATGGGCAACAATCTTCAATCTTCCTTTTAGGATGGCGGCATTTCTTAGTGTCGTGGCCATGGTCACGGTGGAACTGCAGTACTTTGACTTGTCATGGCTACCAGATGGCCTCAGTAGGGGAGGGTGGCATAGATCACGCTCACCTTCGATCTCCATAAAAATCTTGGACCTTGGGGCAAGGAGAGGAGTGTATCTCTCTTCCAGAATGGGGGCGCTCTTTGGATTCGAGCTCGTCCTAGGGTCCGGGGCCAATCCGGGCCTCCGCATCCTGGAGGCTTCTCCCTAGGGTTGCTTCTTCAAGGGCCTCCTATCTAACTTCTTTCTGGTTCAGTTCACCTTCTCTGTAAGGATGTACTTATGGACCTGGAGGAGGAGCTTGGAATAAGTATTTGGTGGCTTCTTGTCTAGGGAGTAGGTCAGGTGGGAGGTTCTGAGCCCCCTCTTTAGTGCCAACATGGCAATGTGCTCATCTAGATTATAGATCTTCAGGGTGGCAACTTTGAAGTAGGACACGTAGTCCCATAAGGACTCATGGTCCTGCTATCAGATAGAGAAGAGACTGTCGGCTTCTCACGGCACCTTTCGATAAGCATCGAAGTGTGCCATGAACCTCCTTTCCAACTACATAAAGGAGTTGATACTTTTAAGCTTGAGGCGGGTATACCAAACCCGAGCAGCCTTCTGGAGAGTAGCCAGGAAGGCAATGCAGAGAAGGGCGTCAGTCACCCCTTGAACTCTCATGAGAGCCTTGTAGCTCTCTAGGTGGTCCAGGGGGTCGGTGGTCCTGTCGTAGGGATCCACCTAAGGCATGCGGAACCATCTAGGGATTGGTTCTTCTTGGATTTCTTGGAAGAAAGGGGGTAAGCATCATAGCTTGCTGGCTCGCATGAGGAGCCCTGCATATTGGCAAACAGCGGGATAGCTCAGCTAGCTTGCGCTCTTGCTCCTTTAGGCATCTCTCAGCCTGGAACATGATAGCCTTGTTGGTGGAACCTTCTACTGAGGTTGTTGGAGGAGAAGGAGACAATGATCGGGGAGGGTCACGCTGGGGGGCCTTGCCTTGATGGCACTTGCGATGCTTAGCAGTGACACGGTCGGAGATCGGAGGCTGACTCTCTCGATCAACTGACCCACTCCACTGCCTCTTTCCCAGGGTTCAAAGGCTTCCCTGTTGATTGGATGTGGCCTGCAGGTGGGATGGCCTTCCTAGGAAGGAATGCAAGCTATCGCGAGGGCCGACGGCCTGAGCCATAGGGATTCCTGGATGCTATTGGGTGGTCAGGGATCGGTGTTGATGATGTAGCTGTCGTACTATCACGATCAAAATATGAACCTACTCGGCAAGTACGGCAAGCTGGAGGTCCATCGGAGGTGGCGGTGGTAGAGCGGGGAGCTCCCTTTCTGGACTGTGTGTGCTTCCATGGGGAGGAGGATCCCTTGCATGGCTAGTGGAGGCTTTCTACGTGCACATCACCACCATGTCATGAGCAGAACTACTCTAGTGGTGGGAGACTGGCTTAACCTGGGACTGTCCCACTTCTTGGCATGCCAATTTGTTGCCAACTAGATCATCATGGCCTGTAGCTATCGTGTGGCATCGGTTGGTGGCTCTCCTGCCTGGCATCAATGCACGTGCCCAGACTTGCAAAAGAAAGGAGACCCAGGCTAGGATCCCAATGGGGGTACTCTAACGATCAAGTCTATGGACGATCTAGGAAAACAGATCCTCCTCGGTGGATCCCAAAGTGGTCTCCACTCTCAAATGTCTTGAAAGATGATGAAGTAGAGGTTTGGATTGAGAAGGAGGGTGCGAGCAGTGGTGGTCGTGGCTATTGGAACACTCTCTAGGAGTTCTCGGGTTCTCCTGGTGTGCTTCGAGCCTTGTTGAATTGCTTGCCCCTTCTTGCTTACCTTTGCCAAAGGCCCCTTTTGAGTTTTCTTATAGACGAGCGGCACCTCGAGTGAGGCACGGAGTTCTGCCTTGGCCTTTTCCAAGTGCCTCTTGCATGAGTGAAATGTAGGCCCGCTATCCTCCCCCCTCTTTCTCGTGCTGAGCCCGGAGGGGGTCTGTTACTGGCTAAGTTAGTAGGACGTGGAGTAGTGTGCATCTTTTTCATGACAGGGAGATATGCTATGGATCCTGACATTCTGACAAAGTGCTACTTTCTTCTGGCATCGTCCCACCATCTGTGGGGACCTGGCAGGGCACCGGTCCGGGGGCAGATGCTACAGCATCTGAATTCCCTGCCAAGACCTTACCTTCTAGGTGATGCCGATGGTGGGTAGAAGGGCTCTGCACCTCGAGTAGATCTCCTTTTCCCAGGTGGTGCTGATAGTGGACTGAGTGACCTGGTGCTCCGGTGGGATGCTCCTTCACAGGTCGGTGTGCCCTAATGAAATGCAATTTCTCAGGGGGCATAGTCGGTGTGGATGATGGGGTGCCATTCCTTCAGAGGTTCCAGGTGGCATGTCATCATCCATCAGGCATGTCAGCCTCCCCATGCCATGCCAGGGTAAGGGTGGTGGTGCCACTTGCCGGTGCCATTACCCATCTGCCCTGGAGCACTCGAGGGAGAGACCGCATTCACCTGAAACATTCATACCTAATTCCAGGGAAGAGGTTGACTTTGATTGGGGATCGACCTTGAGCAAGGTGGAGCCTGGCTCCTATCGAAGGCCCAAAGAGCGAGGGTGCAACCTCGACCGGGACTCGACCTTGGGGTAGCCACTCTGATGAAAGAGGCATGAAGAACGAGGGTGCGACCTTGACCGGGGCTCGACCTCGGGGGAGCCAATCTGGTGCAAGGGGCGCAAAGAATGAAGGCATGACCTCGACTAAGGTTCGATCTCGGGGGAGCCACTTCGGTGCATGGGGTGCAAAGAATAAGGCACGACCTCAGCCGGGGCTCGACCTCAAGGGAGCCACTCCAATGCAAAGGGCTCAAAGAACAAGGTATGACCTCGACCGGTGCTCAACCTCGGGGGAGCCACTCCAACATGAGAGGCATGAAGAATGAGGCATGACTTCGACCGGGGATCAACCTCGGGGGAGCCACTCCGGTATAAGGGGTTCAAAGAATGAGGCATGACCTCGATCGGGGCTTGACCTCGAGGGAGCCACTCTGGTGCGAGGGGTGCGAAGAACGAGGCATGACCTTGATTGGGGATCGACCTCAGGGGGAACCACTTCGGCATGAGGGGCACGAATAATGAGGCATGACCTTGATCGGGGCTCGATCTTGATGGAGCTACTTCGGTGTGAGGGGCCTAGACCGGAGATGGCCTCAAAAGATCTTTGTCCAGGTGGCACCGTCCGCCAGCATGGCCACTAATTGGATCTGAGAGGGGCTCCATGTCAATGGTCTTGCCACATCACCTCTCATCTTTGGGAAGTAACATCCCCTTCACTATATCAGTTGCAAGCACAAGGTGTTGAGGATGGAATCAGTGACTCTAAGCAACCATTTTAGCCAAAAGATGTCCAACTCAACTCCCCAAGATGACGATGAAAGCTATTGAAAGGATGGTGCTTTTAAAGCTTGTTGGGAGGTCGATGCTCTTAGGAACTTCATAACCAAAGCTAGAGCTCGCATTAGATTGAAAGTTGACTCCAGGGTAGAGGCAGGTTCATCAATGGATGCTAGCATCTCTGCAAGCTCGGTGACTATGGGTGCAATAACAATTGTACCTTCTGGAGCCCTCGAAGAAACTACCAAAGTAGATGAACGAGTAGGAACCAAATCCACCACCTCTACCTTAGATGATTACACTTTGCTAGGCCTACTTACAACCTGAGTGATGTGAGCTGAACTATGCTCATTCCCCTTCATTTTCGTTTTTATCGAAGGGCTAGTTTCACTACCATCAAGTTTCCTCTTGCGAGAGATGCCTTTAGTTGCTTCAGGCATAAGGTTGCTGAGATAAAACTTTATTCCTATTAAAAAAAGATAGATAAAAAAGGAACAAGCAAAGAATTTTAAAATTTTGAAGCCAGTTCTAGCTAGGTGTTTACCCCACATTCATACTAATAGTTGTGATACGAAGATCTATCAATAATAGACCTCAAAAGGCTATCTAGTATAGACCGAGTAGTCATAAATCTTCAGAAGGAACATCTTTTATAGGCTTAATTAGAAGTTTTGGGAGGATATCAATCTTTGATCAATTACTAAGGTACATACTAAGAATATAATTAGTAGGCTAAATTACTTGTTCAGTAGGCCAAAATATATATTAGTTAGCTAAGTTATGCTTGGTCAGTAGATTAAAGTACTTAGATAATAGGATGAAATACTGTTGTTAGATCGATTACTATTAGAAAGATGCCAATCTTAGACCAAATATTAAATCAGCAAGTTGAAATACTTAGTATATAGGTTGATACACCAAGGGTATAAAACGATGCACTAAGGATATAGGTTGATGTGCCTATTAGCCGAGGTATATGCTAAGAGTGTAGGTTGATACATTAAGTATGTGGATCAATATGCCAAGGGTGCAGGTTGCTATACCAAAGGTGCAGATTGATAGGCTAAGGGTGCAGGCTGATATGCCTATCAACCTAAGTATAAGCTAATATATCAAGAGTGTAAGCTGAGTAATTGGGATGTATACCTAGAAGATGAGAGTTGTTGGCTTAGGTTAAGGCTTTAATGGAGCAGAGTCTTAGTATGGTAGCTAGCCAACTACTACTACTATCTATGACATGAAAGGATGTTGGCTCTACCCCATGATTTTGATGAATAACAAAACATTGAGTACATATTTTATACTAATGATCAACTGTAGTTATGAATTTTCAGGAATCAAGCACCTCAAATTCTCAAAGTTAGAATATCATGGCACGCTTTGGAAACAAAGCATTTTTCATGATTTGAGAAGTCTTCTTCACTGAAAAAGGACACAAACAGGTTCAATTATTATTTATATATGTTGCATTTAAGTTTCATTGAAAATCTTTATGTTTTTGGCATGTTTGGCATTTGCTTTTGAAAATTGCAGAACCAAGTGTCGACACTTGGGAGCCCAAGTGTCGACACTTCAGCATTTGGCACGCAGAAATTTTTCATGGCATGTCAAATGTCGATACTCAGAACTCAAGTGTCGACACCTGAAACTCAAATGTCGACACTTAAGATCCCAAGTATCGACTCAAGGCCTGAGACATTTTGAAAATACAGAACTTGCCTTTGGAGAATTTTTGTGTCAAGTATTAATATCTGAGAATCAAGTGTCGACACTTGAAAGTTCAAATATCGACACCTGGAAGCCAAGTGTCGACACCTAATAGCCAAGTGTCAATACCTGACAGCCAAGTATCGACACTCGGGTTCTGACAGCCTCAATGGATCTATTTTCTGATAGTCTGAATTTATGTTTTTTAGCTCCTAACGGCTAGTTCTTGATCCCTAACGGTCTAAAACGGTTTGTTGGATGTTTTTCATGTATTTAAGCTTCACCAAACTCATTCATGAAGTAAGAGAAGAGAGAAAAGCAAGGAAATATCCAAGAGTTAAAGACATTCATCAAGAACTTCGCTTTCAAAAGCTAAAAAGTAGAGATTTCTCTGAAAAAGCCTACATTCCTTTCATTTCATCTTTCCAAAAGTGTTCTTGAGAAGATTCCAAATCAAGTCACATCAAGCAATCATCAAAGATCTTCAAAGATTCCTCAATCCACTCTAAGAAGAGAGTTTGTTTATATTTAAATTCTTGTATTCTGAATTTATTATTGTTTGACCTAGCTTTCAAGGTTCTTGAAAGTAGGTTGTAAGGTTGTTGGTGAGCCAAAACCAACTAGGATTGACTTATGAGCCCAAAGACAAAACAAGTGTAAAGGTTTGTTGGTAAGGCTAGATGACAAAACCAACTTAGGTTTTGACTTGTAAGCCTTGGAAAACAAGTCGACTGTAATCTTTAAAGAGATTATAGTGAAAATTTCCAAGAAAAGCTTGGGGAGTGGACGTAGGTGTTTGGAGAGCACCGAACCACTATAAAACTTGGTGTTTGTGTGTGATTGTCTCTTTCTACTACTTGCACTTTATTTTCTACACTATACTTATTATTTTCCACTGCATATACTTAAGTGCATTATTCACAAACACCACAAGGCTTGCACATAATTGTTTTAATTTTTCAAAGATCCAATTCACCCTCCCTCTTGGGCTCCATCTCTGGGCAATAGAGGAGTAGTTACACTACTTACCATAAGTAAAAATAGTAGTTCATATAGCACATAATAGAAAGAATAAATATTCAAGAATGAATAGTGGTATCCATCTCTTCACTATTCATGATGTGAGAGGAAGGTAGTACTATTAGAAAATGTGTCTTATGACCAATCGTCTGGGTTATAGATGGTTGAGTTCTTTATAATTTGTATATGAATCATTATTAAAATGAAAGTTATTTTTAGTAGTTCATCTCTTTTTGCATCTTCCTTTGGACTCTTTTAAGATGAAGTTCTTAGAACTACTTTAATTTGATAATGAAGGATTTATTAAGTAGTTCTTAAATATGTTCGTGATCAAATGATATGTTGTTATATAGGACAACAACATTTATCAAGCATATATCATTGTATGTCATATGAGTTGGTTGTCCTCATAATCAAAGAGTATGGAGATACTGATATGGATGCAGAAGAGTGTAGATATATATTGCATTGAATATGACCAACTCTATTGAGTACTCTGCTATCAAGAGTATTTTATAGAAGCATATGGATATAAGTATTCCTCCGACCTGAGATCACCCTGGTGATTTGTAAGCAACTCATTATACTTAGGTGCCGAACTACTTGAATTTCTAATCCAGTGATTAAAGGTTACTAGATGCAGTTAAGTACTTGTTAAATTAGTGGTGAGTCAAGATGGAATTGACCATTCCAAGATATTGTAGACAATTCTCTACCATGTTTTAATTTAGAAAGACCTTGGTCAAGGCAATCCTTATGAAGAGTCACAGAATTTAGCAGGTTGAGACATATTTAGATGTATTATTTGTAGTTGGTAGTTGACTTTGAAATCATTCTAAGTATTAGGATTAAAGGAATAATTTATACGGAAACCATATACCTAGCTTCTTGAATGTTGCTTCGCAAACATTTGATCCATCCAGATGTCGGGCATCATTACTAGATAGTTGCATCAATTAGTTTAGAAATTAGTTCCTAAACTACTGGCTTAGTGTTCAGACCATGGGATCACATACAATAGAAGTTTCTGACTGGTCATGTTGGCTGACTAGTGATTAAGAATCATTTAGTGACAAAATTATAAATATGATGAACAATTAATCCAGTACAAATATTATAAATTAATAATTAATTAATTAATAATCAATTATAGAAAGATTAATTAATAATTAGATTGTTAACTAACTCAATTGGATTGAGTGAAGAGGTTTAGATCAAGTCTAATTGAATTTGATTCAACCAGAATTTACCCGATTAGATTATTTGATGACTTAATTGCAAGGATTTCTAATTACAGTTTGATTCGGGCTTGGGCCTAGTTAGTTTCAGATTTAATTAAGATTTAATTAAGGCTAATTATGACCTAACTAGATTGAGTTTAAGTTTTTTAAATTAGTTATAACCAAATTAGTTTTGGTTTATGATTAATTTTGGTCAAAGCCTAGTCGAACCCTTATCTAGTCTAACTAGGTTTCCTATTAGATTTCTCCATACCAATTATTTGAATAAATTCATGAAAAATACATGAAAAATATGTTTTCATGCACTCCCTCCTTTATTATCTAATTTGGATTAATTTAGGATAAGTTTTAAATTTAAATGAGAGGAGTTTGACTGGGAATCAAACTCTTTGCATTATATTTACTCTAATTGATCTTAAACTCTCAAAAACTTTTCTATTTTCGTCACCAATTTTTTTGAGAATTCTTCATAAAAAAATTAAATTTTTTTATCCTCCCTCATTCCCATTTAGATTAGGATAAGTTTAAATTAAAATTGGATTGATTTGGATTTAATTGGAGGAGTTTTATTAAGAATAGAACACCCAGTCCTATTCAAACAATATCACCTTATGCTAATCTAATCCTTTCTAATCAATGAAATTTCACTTCAAATTTTTGTCATATATACATCATTAAGAGAGAAATTATTATAAAAAAATTGAAGTAAAATTACCATGAAAATAAGAGAAAAGCTGGATGGGCGTGAGAGACCTTCTTAGGTGCTATGGTTGAAGGAAGAAGAAAAGAAGAAAAAATAGTAAAGAGGGATTTCTTACTTTTGGTTTTATTCCTCTTAGATCTAGTCCTCTTCATCATCTTCTTGAATTTTCTGGAAATCTCAAGAAAGTCCAAGAAATAATTTATTTTTAGCCATCTAGTGGCCTTCACGTGGATCTAGCAGTCCAGGAGGTTGATCGCATCGGAGCTTCGTATGGATGATTTGATAGAAAAAGTGTCCTAAGAGCCAATCACTAAATGGGCCTTTTTATAAACTTCCAGCTCATGTATGACATACTTTCATATTAATAAAGACATTTGATTCATCATATATTGTTGTGTAAATTTTCTTAATGATTATGATGAACCCCATATATTAGGGCAATGGAGTTAGGGTTATGATGGAGTTCATAACAATGAGACCTAATTCCTATAAACCTTAATCTAGAATGTTCCTAGTCATTGGACCATCGATTCGGGGATCGATGAATCCGGAAAGACTAGCTTATCCTATGTATGCTTAGTTAATGAGGGTGGTTGATCTCACAACCACTTGTGTAGAGACACTAATATAAGAATAAAGGTGCTCATCAGGGTATGAGTACACTGGACTGATCCGCACCAGGATTATCTTATGGAAGTCTTACTACTTGTCAAAAGATAGATCCCAGAGTAGAAGTTGTGAATGTGATCTTTAGACCTAAGGTCACCATGGTTCCTTGTGCACACTAAGCCATACTTTGGTTCATACTCATTCATGCCATTGTGGCATGTACGGGGTGTTCTGGGTATGGTGGAAGGTGTATGAACGATGTGAGTGGACCAACAAGGAATCGATCATTCCTGGTAAGAGGAATTGTTATCCCATGCAATCTCTTCGATGAGAGACTCAAGGAGCCTTTGATCAAAGTAGGATGAGATTAGTGGAATCTAATCAGTTATCAGTTGAGTTCTCATGATCGAGCTGAGTTTCGATATAATTAAGTGTTAGGGTTTGACATATATCCATACCTATCACTTAATCGGGATAATGGGAGATCGAAAGATTGAATTGCACGGTAACTTACTACTGAAGGGTATTTTGGTATTTTCTACCAAATTTCTCATCTTCTAGGTAGGCATAACAAGTTGCTAGACATCAATCTTGTCTTGTAGGTTTTCATGAACCAATTGGTTTTGTTTCATGAGTCAATTCGATGTGTGATTCGAATTGGACAATTAGGTGAGCCAATTTGACCTAATTAGGTCAATCGGGTTCGATCGGATTGAATCGGCTCAAACCTAAACCTACTGCTGGCTATATGTGGAACTCAATGGGTCACACACAATAGAGACTTAGCCAAGGATGTCATTCATGTTTTAATTTGGGTCATAGGATCCTAATTAGTTAACCATATTGCATACTAGCATATGTAGGCTAACCTAATTCCTAACCCAATTGATTGGGTTCGGTTGCTTGCTAATTGGGCTAACCTAATTATGAAAAACCTAAATTAGGTTGAATCCTAAGTGGGGCTAGCCAAATCAGAGCTTGATCTGATTTTTATTTGGGTTTTTGGGCATGTTAGGCGCCATATATGAAGAGTCCCAATGGCATGGGACTCTTGGTACCTAAATGATACCTTAACTTCAAAAAGGCATAGAAGGAGCTACAGACCTCTGATATGAAAATAAAAGATATGGTCAGAAAGCTTATTTGATATCCTTTCCAATGACACCTATATTGAATATGTTTAACCAAGTTAATTTGATGCTTTGGGTGGACTAAATGGAAAGGGAAGGACTATTGGCACCCTTTGGCATACCCGGGAGAAAGTGTGGCATGCAGATGGACTAAGGGTCCTTCTGCAGATGAGACTCTGGGAGCTTCAATCGAAAGGCACCTCTTAGCTCAATCTCCAGGCCTTAACAAGTTAAAAGACTGGTTTAAAGTTTGAATGGGATGGTTTGAAGGGGAGTGAAAAGGTGGCGCGCATATGAACTCGCGCCTCTTCATATGAGAGTGCACAATATAGGGTTGAGTCCTTCTGCCTCTGAAAATCTTCAAGCCTTGTGTTACTTTGGATTAGAAGATGTGTCTCCCTATCTCAGAAATTGGTATTTGACACATGGTGCGATGGGGATTAATCTGGTAAGTGAAAGAACATAGATATGACTCTCCATTCCCAAAGAGTCTTATCAAATATGATGTTTCATATATGATAAGTATTGTTGGGATGCATTTCATGCCCCATCTGAGAATATAAATAGGGGGTACGGTGAAATGAGAAAGAACTTCTTCTTCTTCGATCTTCTGAGATCAATGTTTTTATTTTTTCGAGAGTTTGTCTGAGAGTCTTCCACTTTCTCCCTCCTTCCTTCCTGTTTTAGGATAAGACTTGTCTTGTTAAAACAAGTTCTTCTACACTAGGACAAGGCTTGGTTTTAGGACATAAGCCTGTAGGGTCCTAGAGGAGGATAGTTCTAGAACCTAAAGTGGTTTAGGATAGTGCCTTGAGTGCCCTTCAGTAGGACAGGATGTCCTTAGTGGTTAATAGACCAAAGGCTGTCGAAAGAGTTCCACTTCTCCAAGCAACTTGAAGAAGGAGTTCTTCCTTGGTCCGAGTTTCGTGTGGATCACCATTGGAGGGTTTGCGCTTGTGAACCTTGTGGAAAAGTTGGGTTTCAGCGATCCAAGTATTTTTCTTGACTCTATTTTATGATTCATTAGTTTCTATTGCACAAGGGATTCCTGGGAATTAGGGTTTTCTATACATATTATACATGTTAGCGTATCATGCTATGAAATTTTGTTTTGAAAGTCAATTCTGCATGCTGCATGATCCCCGGCAAACTGGGAGAATTCCCATCATGATTTGTACAGGCTAGACATTTTATACACCTTCGAAGCAATGCGGAGAGCCCTTACCATATGTTATCAGTAACGGTGATCATTGATCTATGATAATGTATGAAATTTGATTTCATATGATTTGTAGATTAAATCTATTATATATATCGAATAGATCGATGTATGCTGATTTTGTTTCTAATATATATCATGTTACGATCTTGGTTAAAGTTTATTAGAATTATTCTAAATATATATTTTTATTTAAAATAGTTTTAAAATAGATGTTCTTCCATTATGAATTTAAAAAAAATATGCATGAAATCCTAGGCATTTTTTTCCAACATTGGTTCAGAGTAGGTTTTTTATAACATGATATGTAGATGTAGATTTTTACATATTAGATGTAATCTTAATCCGGTAACTACTTTGGATTGGGTTGATTACTATAGCCGTCTGGTCATAGAAGAAAAGTATGATTTAAAGGCCCTCTCTTCTTATTTAATTAGGTATAAGGGTGCTGCTTATGGTTATATTCCATGACCAAGTGAGACAAAAAAAATCATTGAAATTATTTCAATAATTAGATCTATTTTCTAGTGATTTAATCTTTATTAATTTATTGTTTTTAATCTAAAATTAATGTATTAGGACTTATTTTATATTTACAATATGAGATGGGGGATGAATTGGATTTTAAAAACTTTTTGCAAAGATTAAAGACAAGTGCTACTGTATTAGCAAAGTATTTGTGTGCTCAACAAAAGTATGCAATAGAAGTAATAAAGTAAATGCAAGAAGAGAAAGATAAGCAATCACAAATACATGAATTTATAGTAGTTTGGTGTACTCCAAGGACCTACGTCCACTTTCCAAGGTCCACTTGGATATTTTACTATAATCCAATCTTGATTACAGTAGATTAGTTTTCCCAAGCTCACTAATCAAAATTCCTTGGTTTTCACAAGGCTAACCAAAAACCTAGTTAGTTTTTCAAACAAGGCTCACCAACAACCAAGTTGATTTTCATACAAGGCTCACCAACACCTAGTTGGTTTTAACTCAAGGCTCACCAATAATCCAAGCACTAGTTTCAATCTACTTGAAACTAGGGACAACAAAAAAATTCAAGTATAATGTAAGAATGCAATAAGCTTTCTCAAAAAGCAAATAAAACTCGATGAAGCTCTTTGATTGTTATTGAGAAGCTTGTTTCCAAATTGTTGAAGCCTCAATCAATGCTTGAATGAATTGGGCATGAATGCTCTCTTTAAAGCTTGAATGTTTGAAGGCTCAACTTTACTCAAAAGTAGTAGTTCTTCAATAAATATTTGAATGAATGCTCATTAACTTTTTCCCTCTTGTGTTTGGTGGCCTTTAAAATACCTTTCTAAGCCTTAAATGATCATTTATAGCTATTGGAGAGAAAAAAATAGCCGTTAGACAAAAAGGAGTAATTCTGCGCTTCATAAAACTAGCCATTACTGTTCATTCAGATCTACAGGTATCGACACTTCAGGCAATGAGTCGACTCATGAGTCGACACTCGAGTCAACACTAGGTCAAAAATATTTTTTGAAGTTCTCTAGAGTGCTCTGGTGTGTCAACACTTCTTTTGATGAGTCGATACTTGAGTCGACACTTCATCTTCATGAATCAACCTTGAGCAAAAACATAAAATTAGCAAGTTCTGTATCATTTTTAGTCTCAGGCCTTGAGTCGACACTTGGCTGATCATGAGTCAACACATGAGTTGACACTTGGTTTCCATAAGTTGATACTTCAGCATGCCGGCTGAAATATTTTCTGCGTATTAGCTCAGGATTCTATGAGTCAACACCTTGAGTTAATACTTGATCTTCATGAGTCAATACTTGGCCGAAACTTTGCTGAAACTTGTCCAAATTGAAAATTTGAGTCCTTCAAGGTCTTCCTTATATGTCAAAGTCTATATAACTTGTAATTCCATCAAAATGAGTGCCTTCTTCAACGAGACGACAAGCATTTTGAACTTTTAACACACTACAATTTTAATGAGTATCTTGTTCTGATAAACACACTTTTAACATATAGTATTTATTATTCATCAAAATCAAGATAGGAGTCAACAATCTTTTCCTTTTTGATGATGACAAAACCTTTAAGTATGTATACATTGTAAGCTCAAAAGATTTCCAATAAGTATCAAAGCAATAGCATTTGACTATAAGTATCAGAGCTATCGATAAAAAGTGTTAGAGCTAAGTTGTAATAATTATCAAGAGCAAAAACTCATTTATAAAGTATCATAGCTATATATATAAGAAAGAATTCAATTCATTTAATTTTAATGTATCAGAGCTATAACTATAATGTATCAGAGCTATAATTAAAATGTATCAGAGCTATATAATTATATGAGATGTTCAAAAAGTGTATCAGAGCTAAAATAGATTTGAAAGATAGACATTAGAGCAAAAATAGGTTGAACATGAGAAGTATTAGAACAAAATCTTTAATAGTATTAAAGTAAAAAATACAACATAATGATAGAGAGTATCAGAGTAGCATGAAAAGTATCAAAGCATATCAGAGCAAATAATATAACATAAGGATAGAGAGTATCAGAGAAAAAAATACCAGAGCATGAAGAGTATTAGAGCATGAAAATAAAGAATATCAGAGCATAAAAATAAAGACTATCATATTATAAATATGAGTATCAGAGCATAAAACTGAAGCTCCCCCTCAATATATGATTTGAAAATCATTTTTATTTTTAAAAGGTTTTGAAAAGTCTAGAAATTTCAAAATTTTCAAAAAAAAATTCTTTAGTACTTTTCTCCCCCTTAACCATTCTTCCCTCTTAATTATTACTTATTGCTTTCTTGTCTCTCCCTTTAGTTACTTATACCATTTATTCTTCCCCTTTATTTATCATTTTGATACCATAAATTATTACACATTTTCTACCAATATTTTCATTTCTATTTTTTCATTATCATTACCATTATTTCTACAATGTTGCCAATTCCATTCTCACCCTTTTTGTCATCATTAAAAAAGGTGAAAGTAGAGATAAAATAAAAGGTAGTATAGTAAGAAGAGTATAGAAGTATAGTAAGAAGAGAGATGAGTACACAAGAGAAAATGTTGAAAGTATCATCATATATATAATTCCAAACATTGATATATAATATTCAAAATTTGATAAAAAATTGATACTTTGATACATAGTTTGATACAAACATACAACTAACTGATATGTAACTAACTCATTCATCTAACTGATATGATACCAACTGATACACTGACCAATCCTAAGGGGTACTGTCCTCATTAGAGGGAGACCCAATCTCTAGGTCGTGCTCTCCCTCTGGCTCATGCTAAAGAAGAAGCAATGTCAAGAGCAGGGTTAAGAAATGGAACAGGGTCAGGATCAGTGAGATCAGTATCAATAATAGGTGGAGTAAAGTCAAAAATAGGACCAGATGAAAGAATATGAAATCCAGGAGTGTAAAATCCTAGCCCCTGGACAAAGAAGAAGTGGGTAAAGAAGTAGAAGGAATAACTAGTATCCTATCAAAAAAAGTAGAGGGTACACTAATAGAAGGTGTAGGTAAATCAGCAAAAGTATCAGATGGATCCGAATAAAGAATACGTGTGGATCTATAGGGTCAGAAGGATCTGGAATGATTGGAATGCTAGGAAGGACAGGAGTCTGAAGAGCTAGACTGGATGGAGTAGGAGTAGCCTTGGATGACCTCGTCTCATCAGCAGCAAGCTCTGTATCCTGATCAGCTCCGGTGTCCAGCTCAGGACCCGCCATAAAGTTAGCAAATCAAAGTCTACAGATGAGTCACCCTGATCATCTCCCATCTCAGTATCTACAAGTGGAGCAGGTGGTGCAGGTGGTGATGCGGAATAAGGGGGTAGGGCTAGGGATGCTGGGATGGATGCTTATGATGCAAGGAATTTCTTTTTTTTATGTTTGATGAGTTTTAGATATTTTTTTAGGGTTTCGATTCCCGATCACAAGCAAAGGAAAGAAATACGAAGAAGAGTAATGAAAGCTTACGCTAGCAGTTCAAATCCCTAAAAGTGAAAACGAGAACAGGACTCCAGGATTAAGAAACCCCGGTAGGACTAGCTCCACATACAATATCTACTTAGGAGATAAAGAGAAAGCAAACCTCAAACTTCTGAAGCGCTCGGTACAGAGATTGCTCAACTCGACGGATGCGGCCTAGATGCTCGAGCAGTCGAACCCGTGGAAGCACTGGCTTTGGGTCGGGAGGTCGTGATGGCAAAGCTGACTGTCTCCAATGCCCGAGATGCCAGGGAGGACCTGTAGGCAAACAAAAGAAGGATCAGCGAAATGTGGAGATGCACGGAAAGGAACTGAGATGGAGTTGGGAAGGGGCTTCGAGCCCGGTGTCCGGCTGGATTCCGAAGTCGAAGTTGGAGATAACTTGGGGCCTCGCACCCCGCGATGTCCCGGAGGATGAAGGAACGTGGCCTCACACCACGCAACGTCCTGGAGGACGAAGGATTCGTGATGCCCTGGGGCGACGGACAGGTGGCCTCACACCACTCGAAACGTCCCTGGGGATGAAGGCAACTCCACTCAAATCTAGCCTAAGAGACAATGGTTGGAGGGTGGAAAAAACTCAAACTTTTTCATTAATCACTCAATCATTCAATAGTTCTATAAGGGAGGGATTGGGTCCTTTAAATAGGCACCCAAGGTCCATTTGAAATTCAAATTACAACTTTCATGGTGGCGCCAAAAATTCTCCATCTTCTCCTCTCTTTGGCCGACCAAATGACTTGGGGTTGGGCGTGGCATGTGGGAAGGCTTTAAGAGGGGGATTGGTCTCTTGACTTCCTTCCTTAGCATGCTTATTTTGGAAAGAAAGAGTGGGGCATGGCTTGCTTGAAGGGATGTCTTCCCTTGGACTCTTCAATGCCATCTCTTGGATTGATTCAAGGCCGACCAAGGGAGAGCTCCTTGGGCGTTGCATGGTTGAGGGCTTGAAGAGGGGAGTGTGTCCTTTGACCTTCCATCCTTGCATGAACACTTTGGGAAGAAAGCTTGGAAGGGGGCTTGCTTTATGGCTTGGTTTCTTCAAGGATCTTCAACGCCCTTCTTTTGATGGAACAAGGCGTGATGTGGGGGAGGGAAGAGGGGGATGGTGTTTCTTCCTTCCAATGTCACCCAAGGCGTGTGGAAAGCATGAGGGTGCCACTTTGTTTCCCTCCTTGGATGCCCAAGTGGCAGCTGATGTGGTGCCACGTAGGTAGCTGAGGTGGCACCTGAGTTGGCATTATCCCGAGTGGAAGGGGTGGGTTGGCCCACCAAAACTTGATTTGGTGAAGAAAACCAGGGTGACTTCAATTGGGCTTGGGCCCAGTCCAAACTCAGACTCGAACAAATATAGGACTCATGACCTAACTTGACCCAAATTAGTCAAGGTACAGGACTAAACAAACTTTGACAAGAAATTATGAAATTGCTTTGGCTCAAGGCCTTATTACAGGACTCATAGAAGGGGGAACCCTAATCTGAGATCCATAGAGAGTTGAGGAGCCTCTGTCGGATCCTGGTGCCCACACCAGTTTTCCCGGGGTGGGAGGAACTCGACCCTGTCGAGTAAGGGTTAGCTTGGCTTTGATACCTCTCCACGATGTCGGGGTTGATGCGCTGCAAGTCCTCCCGTGTGATCCACGAGTCATCGGATTCGGGTCGGCCTTGCCATCAGACCAGGTAACGCTGGTAGCCTTTGCCCCGGGTAGTGATGGCTTGGTCATCCAGGACATGCTCGATCCGCTCTCCTCGCTCAGGTATTTTTGGAGGTGGACACTCAGGTTCAGATTCACTCTCAAAAGGGAGGTCAGGCCCAAATGGCTCACTAGGTATGTTTGCGGGTTCCCTATACTCGACTAAGTCAGAGATATTGAATGTCGAGCTAATTCCATAATTCGGAGGTAATTCTAGCACATAGGCGTTAGGGCCCATTCTCCTAATCACTTTAAAGGGACCCGCCCCACGAGCGTGAGGCTTCTTAACGGTTCCCGGTGGAAACCGTTCAGGCCGAAGCCTAATCATTACAAAATCCCCAATTTCAAACTCTTTTGCTCGCTTTCGGAAATCAGCCAACCTTTTATATGTGTTATTACTTATATTAATTTTCTAGCTAATTTCTTTATGCATGTCCCTAATATGCTATGCAAGTGAATCAGCTGACTTGGAGACACGTGCATGGATGGGTAGGGGAATTAGGTCAAGAGGTCGGTTAGGCTTGTAACCAGAGACAACTTCAAAAGGACTCTTCCTGGTGGTCCTATTTACAGAGCTGTTATAGGCGAACTCGGCTCGAGGTAAAAGAAGATCCCAGTTTCCCGTATGTTCACCTATCAAGCATCTAAGAAGGTTTCCCAGGCTGCGATTGACCACCTCAGTTTGTCCATCGGTTTGCGGGTGGTAGGCAGTGGAGAATTGGAGCTTGGTCCCTAGGAGGTGCCAAAGGGTTTTCTAGAAATAGCTAGTGAAGCGGACATCCCTATCGGACACTATAGTCTTGGGTAGGCCATGTAACTTAACCACATGTTCCAGAAAAAGCTTGGCTGGTGCGGGCACCAGACTCAGAAGAAGACTTCAGATCTCCATCTGGATCTCTGATTAACCTTGCCCAAAGAATTAGGGTTTTTGGTTTGTAATAAGAGTTGACTAGATCAACTCAATTTAGCTTGAGTCTACATTACCTGCATTTTATTTTGTTGAGTCATGTTGACTCAGTAGTGGACTAGGGTTTCAACCTGGGATGTTACATTTTCTCCCAAGACCAAGCAAGTGGACACCACACTCCCAGCCACACTCCCAGTCCAAGGGGCGCCATATCTACATCCAGCAGCCTTTGGTCCCCACTCCACAGATAGCAACTTCCTTCTCTCTTGCGCCAGATAAAGAGAAGTCCACCAAGAGACCACGAATCAAGGGGGCGGCCAAGACTTTCCCAAGAAATCCAAAGCAAAGATGGGAAGAAATTCTCTTGGAAGAGAATCTCAAGGGGGCGCCCACTACCTGCCAAAAACATCCAAAACAAAGATGGGAGGACCTTGACTTAGGGAGGAAGAAAAGGAGGAGTCCAAAAGAGTTGATCCAGGGAAGGAAAAAAATTTTTCTTGAAGATCCAAGCAAGGAGGCGCCATCTACCTGCCTTTTATAACCCAAATCCAATTTTTTTGGTACCTTGGCCGACCATATGTGAATGATTTGCCCTAATTTGTAGATTCCCTCCTTTAGTCCCACATGGGAAGATATGAAACCCTCCTCCCTTGTAAAGCCTTATAAATTAAACCCCTCTTGTAAGTTTAAATCAATCAGATAAATGAAAGAAATTTTTTTTATGAGCAAACTTGTGTTTTCTCTTTTCCGCACTTGCTTCCAGGTGTTGAGCTCCATGAGGGAGTAAATCCGGGTTCCCCTGGAACCTTGAGGAGGTGAGAGATCTCCAAAACCCCAAACCCTAGGTTAGCCACTCCACTCCCAAACCCTAGCCGCCATCACCCTTCTCTTTCCACCAAGCCCTAATCTATTCCACTTCTCACGGCCACCCTCTCCAAGTCCAGGCCGGCCACCAGCATCCAGCTCCAGTCCAGATATTTCAGATCTACAGCAACTCTAAGAGGAAGTCAGATCGGCCTCCAAGAGAATCCTGATTTCGGCAACTTCGGTTTTCAAGTTCTTCAACCTGGTAAAATCTTTTCTTGAGTTTCTGAATTCCATCATTTGTTCCTCTTCTTTCCCAGATCTTGAGTCCAGGAGAAGCCGACCAAACCACAAGATCAGTATTGGAGGATCCATTGCGAAGATAGCCAACTCCGAGGATCCCACAATCTGCTCGAGAGAGTTCTTCCACCAAAATCCTGAGAAGATCACTGTCTGGTTAGTAAACCATCTCTCCTCTCTATTTCTGTTCTGTTGAAAGTTCAGAGCGAAACCCTAGGTCTGGAAGTTTCTCAACCCCCAGTGATCCGTTACTTCTGAACTACTCTGATAATTTAGTTTCATCTAAATTGTGCTTTCAATCCTTACCTAGTTTCCTTCAACTTAGTTTAGCTTTACTTTGAGTCAAAGCCAATTTCTGAAATAAAAAAAAAAGAGAATTAATCTTAAATTTACTTCCGCATACGCTTCTTTGTTCTTTGTTCTGCATCATTGGCGACTTTGGAAGCATCTAGGGTCTGGGAGCAGGGTATAAAATGAGCCATTTTGGAAAACCTATCCACTACTACAAAGACAGAATCGTGCTTCCTTGCGGTCTTGGGTAATCCTACCACAAAATCCATGCTGAGGTCTTGCCAAGGGTGGCTAGGTAAGGTCTTACCACAAAATCCTAACTAAGTACTCCACCAATCCCAACTCCTGAAGCATCACAAGCAACCTCGAAAACCTTAAAAAAATATGGCAATCTCAGGACAGGTGCTTGTACCATTCTATCCTTAATTTCAAGGAAGGCTTTGTCTGCAGCTTTAGTCCATTAAAAACCTCCCTTCCTGATGTAGTCAGTTATCGGTGCTACAATTGAACTGAATCCCCGAATGAATCGTCTGTAAAATGTGGCTAGGCCATGGAAACTACGTACATCGTGGATGCTAGTAGGGACAGGCCACTCAACTATAGCTCTAACCTTCTCGGGGTCGGCTGAAACTCCTTTAGGGGTAACTACAAAGCCTAAGAAGATAATCCTAGTTATCATAAATTCACACTTCTTAGGGTTGGCGTAAAGGCTATTCTCCCTAAGGGTTTGGCAGACTAACCTTAAGTGGTGAAGATGGTCCTCTTTGGTCTTGCTATAGATCAAGATGTCATCAAAATACACTACAAGGAATTTTCTAGTGAACTCGCGCAAGACTTGGGTCATGACTCTCATAAAGGTACTGGGCGCATTAGACAACCCAAAAAGCATCACTACCCATTCAAACAAGCCATCCTTAGTCTTAAAGGCTATTTTCCATTCGTCCCCCGGTCGAATTCTAATCTGGTGGTAACCACTCTTGAGGTCTATCTTTGAAAAGATAGTGGCACCGGCCATCATATCGAGCATATCATCCAGGCGAGGAATAGGAAACCTATATTTGATTGTAATTTTGTTGATAGCCCTGCTATCAACACACATCCTCCAGGTCCCATCTTTCTTAGGGGTAAGTAGGGTAGGGACGGCACAGGGACTTAAACTCTCCCTAAGGAAACCCTTCCTAAGCAGCTCTCCCACTTGTTTCTGAAGCTCCTGATGTTCAGTGGGGTTCATCCTATAGTGGGGAAGGTTGGGAAAAGTGGATCTTGGGACCAAATCTATAGCATGCTGATGTCCCTAAGGGGTGGCAGTTGATCAGGTAATTCTTCCGAGAAAACATTCTCAAATTCTTTCAGAGTCTTTACTACCTCTTGGGGGTGTTCTACATTGGATGGCTCGTGACTCTCCTTGGTGGCTAGAATCCAAACAGGGGCTCCCTCTAAAATCTCTTTCTCTAGCTCCTTAGGTGTGATCAGGTTGACTTCTGCTTTCTTCTTCTTAAGGCTACTAGATCTTTTCTTGACGGGGTCCTTAGGTTGGATTGGGTTGATTGTGATCATTTTTCCTTGGTGGAGAAAGACACAGGTATTGGATCGGCCATACAGGATAACATCATGGCCGAAAATCCAGGGTCATCCAAGAATGATACTACCCACACCCATGAGTAAGATGTCACACCAAATCGATTCTTCATAGGAACTCATTTTGATCTTGATTTGGCACCTAGACTTTACAGGGATTGAAGTTGAATCTATCCAGGAGACTTTGTAAAGGTTGGGGTGGGGAACTGTGGCTAGTCCTAAAGATTTAACTGTACTCAAGGAAAGGGCATTAACACAGCTTCCACTATCAATGATGACCTTACAAACCTTATCTCCTAGCTTGATCAAGGTCTGTAGGATGTTGGTCCTACGCCAGTCTTCCTGTACTATGTTTTGGGCTAGGATGCATCGGACTACCCCTACAAGGTCTTCAGATTCATACACTTCTTCCTCTCCCTCGTACCCTTCCAATAACTGGTTTTCGGGGTCATAGACATCCTCTTCTGGTTCTATGGTTGGTTCGGGTTCAGTGTTAGTTGGATCTTCTATGAGTAGGGCAGAGGCGGTGCACTGGCTAGCAAAATGTCCAGGTTTATGACACCTAAAGCATTTACCTTGGGATCGGGTCTCCTCTGGACTTCAACAGCCTTACCCTTTTCCTCTCTGCTATACTGGGGTCGGTTCAGGCTGGGACGACTAGGATTGGGTCGGGCTGGGTTTGGTCGACTTGGGTCAGTTTGGTTCGGGTGTGGTCAACTCGGGAAAGCTTGATTATAACCTTGGGTGGATCCAGGGATATGGCTCGGGTTTCTAAAGGGCTCAGGTCTTCTATAGGTGGGAGCTCTCTGAAAATGCTCACAGAGCCTAGCAACTTGGTAAGCCTCTTCCAAGGTTCTAGTTGATCTAAAATACAGCTCTCTTTGGATGTCTGGGTGTAGGCCAGCCCTAAACCTAGACAGGGTTACCTCAGGTGATTCAATAACCTTACATCGCATAACATATTTATCAAACTTGGCGATGTAATCGGCCACACTCTTACTCCCTTGACTTAAGGTCTGCCATTGGTCCAACAGTTTCTGGGTGTAGGATGTAGGTAAGTATTTCCTTCTAAGCTTATCTCTCATCTCCCCCCAGGTGGTTATGGGTAATTGACCTTTCTGTTCTATGTAGTTTTCAACACTATTCTAGAACAACCTAGCTTGGTGAACCAACCTAAGCTTGGAAAACTTAAACTTAGTTCTTTTAGACATAAAGTACCTGTCAAAATACTGCTCCATAGCAGACTCCCAATCTTCATACACCCTGGGATCTAAGCTACCATCGAAAGTGGGTGCCTCAAGCTTGATGCTCCTAAGGGCTCTTTCCTCACGGTCCTCCAGATTGGGTCTCATAGGATGGGTATCAACAAAGGGGTTAGGGTCTCTCCCAAAGTCATCATCAAAGTAAGGGTCTTGTGGCAGGTTCCTCCTGGGATAAGGGGACTCATGACTGGGTTCAGGTCGGGGCCTAGCAGCTTCCTCTAGGGATCTCAGTCTGGCCTCTATATGATCCAGTCTATTGTTCAACTGGGTCATGGATTAGGCCATGGATTGGGTTAAGGCTCCAATGTCGGCTCGCAGTTGGTCCATGGTGTCGGTAGAGGGTGGAGAAGGTGGGTGAAAAGAGGTTACTGATTTAGTGCACATGTAACAAAACGATGCTATGGTTTGCTAGACCTAGGAGATCTCTCCAAGTGTAAAGTCAAGAAGATGAACCTGGAAGTAGTAACTTGGCACCTGGCCAGGTAAGTGTAAGGTTAGTGGAGGTTCCTCTTTGCTTGCCTAGACACCAATTAGAAATTGGCCAGGTAAGCGAACCAACCCACTTCCCTTCGGGCTCTAGTCCCTGAACTACTTACCTAGACACCAGTTACTCAAGCACACACCAACAAGCAATCTAGCTTGGCTCGGCACTTGGGTCGACCCGACTTCGTGGGTGTCCCTAGCTCACTAGAGCAAATTAAACGTCTAATCAATTTTAGTTAATGGCTAGGGTTTGATATGTCGGGTGGTGGTTTTTGGGCTAGGGACAGGTAATGAAATCCTGACCCTATGTTAATTTGTCGCCCTTAAGATAAGTTATGGAGAATGATGCACAAAAATGACTAATGAAATGACTTAAAATTTTCTTGTCTTTTTGTGTCTTTCAGATGTGTGAATGCTAAACAAAATGCAGGAATTAAAATATGCCCCTAAATACAAGAAATAAACTAGATGGATGAATGAAGTAAGAAATGAGATGCTTGCTGAAATTTCAGACCTGAGATTTTCTCAGGTAGTATTTCAGCTTGTAGAAATTCTACAAATTGAAATAAAATTTTAGAAAATAGAAAAAAATACTTTGAATTAAATGCTATCCAACAGAATAGAAATCATGAAATTTGGAGGTCTCTACAGGGAGAAACAATCCAAAGATCAGACCATATACGGGCTGACCAGAATGCAGAAAATGAAACAAAATGCACTAGTCCTAGCCTTGCTCTGATACCAAGATTGATGCGGAACAAGGGGGGTAGGGCTAGAGATGCTGGGATGGATGCTTATGATGCAAGGACTTTCTTTTTTTTATGTTTGATGAGTTTTAGATATTTTTTTAGGGTTTCGATTCCCGATCACAAGCAAAGGCAAGAAATACGAAGAAGAGTAATGAAAGCTTACGCTAGCAGTTCAAAGCCCTAAAAGTGAAAATGAGAACAGGACCCCGGGATTAAGAAACCCCGATAGGACTAGCTCGACATACAATATCTACTTAGGAGATAAAGAGAAAGCAAACCTCAAACTTCTGAAGCGCCCGGTGTAGAGATCGCTTAACTCGGTGGATGCAGCCTAGATGCCCGAGCAGTCGAACCCGTGGAAGCACTGGCTTTGGGTCAAAAGGTCGCGATGGCAAAGCTGACTGTCTTCAATGCCCGAGATGCCAGGGGGGACCTGTAGGCAAACAAAAGAAGGATCAGCGAAATATGGAGATGCACGGAAAGGAACTGAGATGGAGTTGGGATGGGGCTTCGAGCCCGGTGTATGGCTGGATTCCGAAGTCGAAGTTGGAGATAACTTGGAGCCTCGCACCCCGCGACGTCCCGAAGGACGAAGGAATGTGGCCTCACACCACGCAACGTCCTAGAGGACGAAGGATTCACGACGTCCTGGGGTGACGGACAGGTGGCCTCACACCACTCGACATCCCTGGGGACAAAGGCAACTCCACTCAAACCTAGCCTAAGAGACAGTGGTTGGGGGGTAGAAAAAATTCAAACTTTTTCATTAATCACTCAATCATTCAATAGTTCTACAAGGAAGGGATTGGATCCTTTAAATAGGCACCTAAGGCCCATTTGAAATTCAAATTACAACTTTCATGGTGGTGCCCAAAATTCTCCATCTTCTCCTCTCTTTGGCCGACCAAATGACTTGGGGTTGGGCGTGGCATGTGGGAAGGCTTGGAGAGGGAGATTGGTCTCTTGACTTCCTTCCTTAGCATGCTTATTTTGGAAAGAAAGAGTGGGGCATGGCTTGCTTGAAGGGATGCGTTCCCTTGGACTCTTCAACGCCATCTCTTGGATTGATTCAAGGCCGACCAAGGGAGAGCTCCTTGGGCATTGCATAGTTGAGGGCTTGAAGAGGGGAGTGTGTCCTTTGACCTTCCATCTTTGCATGAACACTTGGGAAGAAAGCTTGGAAGGGGGCTTGCTTTGTGGCTTGGTTTCTTCAAGGATCTTCAACGCCCTTCTTTTGATGGAACAAGGCGTGATGTGGGGGAGGGAAGAGGGGGATGGTGTTTCTTCCTTCCAATGTCGCCCAAGGCGTGTGGAAAGCATGAGGGTGCCACTTTGTTTCCCTCCTTGGATGCCCAAGTGGCAGCTGATGTGGCACCACGTAGGTAGCTGAGGTGGCACCTGAGTTGGCATTATCCCAAGTGGAAGGGGTGGGTTGGCCTACCAGAACTTGATTTGGTGAAGAAAACCAGGGTAACTTCAATTGGGCTTGGGCCCAGTCCAAACTCAGACTCAAACAAATACAGGACTCATGACTTAACTTGACCCAAATTGGTCAAGGTACAGGACTAAACAAACTTTGACAAGCAATTATGAAATTGCTTTGGCTCAAGGCCTTATTACAGGACTCATAGAAGGGGGAACCCTAATCTGAGATCCACAGAGTGTTGAGGAGCCTCTGTCGGATCCTGGTGCCCACACCAGGTGGAGCAGGTGGAGAATCTGATAGTGGAGGGGAAGGTGGCCTATTGGAAGTTAATCTCTGTAAGGTATCCATGACAGTAGTAAATCCCTCCCTCATCTCATCAAAACCTGATCTCATCTCCATATGAGTCAGATCCACTCGCTGCCTCAAAGTCTGTATCTCTAGATCTAGGCGAGTGATCCTATCATCAAAAGTATCTCCAGGAGGTGGCACCTTAGCATGTGCCGATACTGATGGCTCGAGCTGTAACTCTGGTGTAGCTCGTGGTGGCTCAGATGACCCAACCTCATCTCTCGGTGTATCCTCCTCCTCAGTTGCATCATCATTTGAATCCGAATTAGGCTCTCCAGAGACTCTCCGTCTCCATTGACCTCAGTACCTACGATAACCCATATGATGCAGTGATCTCTTATCATATACATTAGTGTGGAGTAGCTGTCTGTATGGCTCACCATCAGGATCGACTTTTTATACTCTAAACAGTATCGTAAGACCCATCCCATACGATAAGCAAAGTCGCCTGCTGGTCACCATCTTTATCATCTGACGTATCATCAATACGAGCAGACGATAGGCATCATATGGATCATAGCAACCATAACTAAAAGCTCTCTTTATGATGAAATCAAACATGCTAGTCTTCGGCAGTAAGATCCGGGCTACAATGTGGTGTAGGAGCCTCATCTCTGCTGATAGCTGTGATGCAACAACTGTAGCTCCCTCACCAAGATCATCTCTCTTTAGAATGCACCTGAACCCACTGATCCGGTCTACTAGAGAGTCTACAATTGTCCCCCTCATCGAGATCTCCCAGATCCGGCTCAGTATCCCTGCTGATAATGGAATAGAAGTGCCTCTCACCTCTATGATCCATCCATCAGTGCCTCGGGCAAGAGTCTCGTAGAACTCCCTCTTCAGTGCTGGATAAAACCTCTCTTGGAGGGAACAAAACTATGCTAGTCCTGCATCTCTCAGCCAATTACCAATCTTAAAGTGCTGGTGGTTGACGAATTTGAAGTCTACTCTACGTCCCCTAATAATGGCCTTGGAGGCCATGCGGTCTGCCCTAGGGACTGGTGGTGGTCGTGCTAGAATCTCAGGCTATGTTGCTGCCTCTGCAGGCTGATCATCATGTCTGGCCTTCGTGCGGCACTCCACACCCTGAGAGAATGGTCATGGCCTCCTAACTAGCTGCTTCATGGGTCCCATTGTCTAGGAAAATAGAGGAATATAAAAATAAAAGGTGAAAGGGGCGATGGAGTCATGGTGAAACCATGAAGAATAGTGAAATGAGAGGGAAAGAGGGCTCAAAATCAAAAGAGAACTGTTTGAACACTAAATGGAAACTAATGGAAGTGAGGGAATAGTGAGAGGATGTGTCGGCTCAAGGAAGATGGAAGAAATAATGAGAAGAAACTGATTGTTTTCCCAATTTGTTCACCGATTCCTGCTGGTCAAGTGTCGACTCACGGGTTACTCTACGATACTTTGAGGTGTTGATATTTCCAAGTGTCGACACTTCAGAAAAAATCAGGAAAAATAGGGAAAAAAATATAAATAAGATCAGGGAAGTTGATTTACAAGCTAATAATGATTGATCTTGAGTTTCAAGAGCATTGGATCAAGAAATTTTTAAAGAAAATTTCAAAGGTCAGGAAGAGTGATCAAGATTTAATCAAAAGGATTAATGACCCCTAATTCTCTTCTAATCATATTGAACCTATCTTCATTGAGGGGCTTGGTCAGTGTATTAGCTAATTACATTTCAGTACAAACAAAATCAAGCATAACATCATTGTTTTGAACATGGTCTCTAATAAAATGATGTCTAATTTCTATATGCTTACTTCTTGAGTGTTGTATAGGATTTTTAGTTAAGTTAATTGCAATTGTCTTATCACATCTTATAGGGTCTTAGTTAATTTAATGCCAAAGTCCTCGAGTTATTGTTTAATTCACAAGATTTGAGCACAATAACTTCCTGCTGCAATATATTCAGCTTCAGTTATAGATAGTGCAACTAAATTTTGTTTCTTGCTAAACCATGAGATTAAATTTACTTCAAGAAATTGACAAGTTCTAGATGTACTTTTTCTATTTAATTTATAGCTAGCAAAATCAGCATCAAAATATGCAACCAAATCTATAGCTGAGTTCTTAGAAGACCATAATCCAATATCAATAGTGCCAGATAAATATCTAAGTATGCGTTTAAGAGCCATTAAATGAGATTCTTTAAGTTCAAACTGATATCTTGCACACATACATACACTAAACATGATATCTGGTATACTAGTAGTTAAGTACAATAAGGAACCAATGATGCCTCTATAAAATTTTTGATCTACTTTCTTACCAGATTCATCCTTGTCAAGCTTACATGAAGGGCTCATAAGTGTACCAATAGATTTAGTCTTCTCCATCCTAAACTTTTTCAGAATCTCCTTTGTATATTTAGCTTAGTTGATGAAGATCCCTTCATGAGTTTGTTTGACCTGGAATCCGAGGAAGTAGCTAAATTCTCCCATTATGCTCATCTCGAACTCACCCTGCATAAGCTTTGCAAATTCTTGACAAAGAGATTCATCAGTGGCACCAAATATAATATCTTCGACATAGATTTATACTACTAAAAGATCATCAACCTTTTTCTTTAAAAATAAGATAGTATCTACATGACCCCTAGTAAATCCATTATCAATTAGAAATTTACTTAATCTTTCATACCATGAATGAGGAGCTTATTCTAAACTATAAAGTGCTTTATGTAATTTGAAAACTTGATCAGGATGTGCATGATTTTTAAAACTAGGTGGTTGTTCTACATATACTTCTTCAGCTATGTATCCATTCAAAAATTCAAAAATATACTTTTAACATCCATTTGAAATAATTTAAAATTTATAAAACATACAAATGCTAACAATAGTCTAATTGCTTCAAGTCTAGCAACAGGAGCAAAAGTTTCATCAAAATCATCCCTTCCTCTTGATTGTAGCCTTTAGCAACTAGCCTAGCCTTATTTCTAGTTACTAGTCCATTTTTATCCCATTTATTTCTATATACCAATTTAATGCCAATTATGAAAGCATTAGATGGTCTTTCTATTAATATCCAAACTTTATTTCTTTCAAATTTATTTAATTCTTCTTATATAGCAATTAACTAATTAGGATCTTTTTTAGCTTCTTTAATATATTTAGGTTCTACTTATGAAACAAAAGCAATATAATCACATTCATTTTTAATAGAAGATCTAGTTCTTATCTCTTTTGATAGATCTCCTAAGATTAATTCCTTAGGATGTCCATGAATATACCTCCACTCTTTAGGTAGGTCCTTGTGCTCCGACAAAGGTCTTGTGGCTTCTTCTTTATTCTCCTTATTTTGATATTCTTCACTTTCTTTGGAAGGATCATCATTTAGGGTCAACTTCTTGAGTCCTTGAATACCTGCAATATCATCAGAAATATCCTCATTTCTATAAGGCTTGTTAGTAGATTCTTCAAACACAACATGCATAGACTCTTCTACTACAAGTATTCTTTTATTAAAAACCTTGTATGCCATGCTAAATATAGAGTATCCTAAGAAGATACTTTCATCTGACTTGGCAACAAATTTGCTTAAATTATCCTTGCCATTGTTTAATATAAAATATTGACAGCCAAATACACGAAAATACTTTAAAGTAGGTTTTCTTTCTTTCTAAAATTCATAAGGTGTTTTCTTTAAAATTGGTCAAATTAAAACTCTGTTTAAAATATAACATGCAGTATTAACAGCTTCAACCCAAAAATATCTAGGAAGATTATTTTCACAAAGCATGGTACATGCCATTTCTTCTAAAGTTCTATTTTTTTTTTCTACCACTCCATTTTGTTGAGGTGCCCTAGGTGCAGAAAAATTATGTTCAATGCCTTTGTCATTGCAAAACTCTTCAAAATCTTGATTTTCAAATTTAATTCTATGATCACTTCGAAAACAAATGATAGAAGTACCTCTTTCATTTGAAATATTTCTATAAAATTTTTTGAAAGTAGAAAAAGATTCATCTTTATGCACTAAGAATAAAATCCAAGTAAAACGAGAGAAATCATCCACTATAACTAATCCATATCTTTTGCCTCCTATGCTTATGGTCCTAGTTGGTCCAAAGAGATCCATATGGAGTAGTTCTAGTGGCCTAGAAGCTGAAACAATTTCTTTTGATTTAAAAGACGTTATTGTTTGTTTTCCAAATTGACAAGCATCATAAATTTTATTTTTTTCAAATCTAAATTTTGATAAATATTTAACTAAATCTTTTTTGCATAATTTGAAAAGTAAATGCATGCTTGCATGACCTAATCTACGATGTCATAACCAACGAGTCTCATTTATTGTGGTATTCATTGCAACTAGGCATTCACCATCTTGTATAAATAAATTATCAAGATCAACTAGGTAAATGTTGCCATGCCTATTTCCAATAAAATTCAGTCCATTATCATCAAGACTAGATACCATGCAAAGAGATGATTCAAAAATTACTTTAAAGCCATTATTGCAAAATTGACTAATGCTAAGTAAAGTATGCTTTAATCCTTCTACTAATAATACATTATCAATAAAAGTAGATGGAGAAATGTAAACTTTACCAATATCAATGATTTTGCCTTTATTAGTGTCTCCAAAACTTACATTCCCTCCATTTAAAGCTTCAAGAGAGGTGAATTGCTTCACATCTTCCATCATATGTCTTGAGCAACCACTGTCAAGATACCACAATCTTCTTTTCTCCTTGGTTATAAGATATACGTGCAAAATAGATGAAGTTTTTACTTTAGGTATCCAAGCCATCTTGGATCCTTTAGGATTAGTAGCAATGGTTTCTTTTGAAATCCAAACTTTTCTAGATTTATTTAGTTTTCTTAGATTGCATTGATATGCCTTATGTCCAAATTTTTTATAACAAAAACATGTAATACTTGAAGATGCAGGTACAAAGAAATTTTTGAAGTACTTTTATTGTTTTTGAATTTTATACCCCAAACTAGCTTTGTTGAAAACTGCATGTTGACTATTCAATAATAAATTTAGTCTTTCATAACTAAACATGAATTTTTCAACAAATGGCTTGATTTTATCAAGCTAAAGTCAAGCTCTTCTTTGAACTTTTTGTTCTCTATCTTAAGATCTTTGTTTTTCTATATAAGCTCATTATTTGAAACAAAAGTCTTGGATCTTTTCAAAACTTCTCTCTCTTTTGAGAGTGCATTCTTTTCCTTTTCCAAAATATCAACCTTGGCTTTTAGTTCTTTGTTTTCATTTTCAAGATTACTGTTTTCAAAAGAAAAAGAATGAACATACTTTTTCAACTTCTTGTGCTCAATTTTTAATAATTTATACTCATGCACAAGTTCATGAAAAACATCTCTAAGTTCTTCAAAAGTAAATTCAGGTTCAGATTGTACCTTATTTTCAATTGCCATGAGGCAGAGATTGGTGACTTCTTGTTGTTCTTCCTCTGAACTTGAGTCTTCACTTTCACTCCAAGTAGCCATCATTGCTTTCTTCTTGAACTTCTTTTTAAGCTTCTTGAGGAGAGGATAATCAACCTTGTAGTGACTAGGTTTTTTGCATTCAAAGTAGATAGGTTGGTCCTTCTCCTTCTCCTTTTCTTTTTCTTTGTCCTTTCCCTTATCCTTACTAGGCTCTCCTTTGAGTGGCTTCCTTTTATATAAGTATTTCTTCTTCCACATGAATCTCCTAAACTTTCTAGCAACTAAAGCCTCCTCATCTTTATCTTTATCTTCTTCTGACTCTTCACTTGAAGGCTCATTTGGTGTAGTGGATTTGAGGATAATTATTTTCTTCTTTTTGTCCGCATCCACTACTTTTTGCTTTAGGTTCAACTCATAAGTCATGAGCGAACCGATGAGTTGCTCCAAAGATAGGGTTTCAACATCTTTCGCTTCTTGAATGGCTGTCACCTTTGGATCCTAAGAAGATGGTGTTGGGTTTCTCGGGCCAGGTGCAGTGGAAGACTAGGTTTCAAAACTTTTATATTTGAAACCTTGACTGGCCAGAACCCTAAACCCTAGGACCACTTGATCATGACAATCAATAAATCTAAACTTTAGAGCTATAGTGATGCGGAACAAACCAATAAATAATAAAAGCAGCAATTAATATTTTTTTATATTTTCATATTTTAAAGGAGAGCTCAAAGGAAACAGTAAATGAAACTAATAAGTCTATTACCCACACTAGTAAACCTATAAAGCAATTTAAAAGCAGGACCTAATGGTTTAGAAACCACCGAAACTAGGATTAACCTTCAACTAATCAAAAACTAAAGAGGGGGAATAGGTTTAAAGTTACTGTTGGCTCCACCCAGTGATTTTGATAAATAACAAAACATTGAGTACATATTGTATTCTAATGTGAATTTCAAGTTGTGAGTTTCCAGGCAGAAAGCACCTCAAAATTCCAAATATTTATGGTGTATGGCACGCAATGGCACGGAGCAAATCTCACATATCCGGGCAGCCTCTTCATTAAAAAAAGGGCTAACAATTGCTTAATTATTATGTGTTTATGCTTTCATGAACATCATTTTTGATTTCAAGGCTTTTACTCTTGATTCTGGATGTTTTCAGTCTCAAGTGTCGACACCTGGACAGTCAAGTGTCGACACTTCAGCATTTAGCACGGACAAAAATCCTTGGCACGCCAAGTGTCGACACCTAGAATTCAAGTGTCGACACCAAGTGTCGACACTTAGGTTTCAAGTATCGACTCAAGGCCTGAGAATTTTGAAAATACAGAACTTGTTGGTTCGAGGATTTTTGTGTCAAGTGTCGACACCTGTGCATCAAGTGTCGACACTTGAATGATCAAGTGTCGACTCCCAGAATTCAAGTGTCGACACCTGACAGCCAAGTGTCGACACCTGATAGCCAAGTGTCGACACTTGCAGCCTGACAGCTCTAACGGATCTATTTTTTTGGCTTGCAGAAATGGGTTTTCAAGCTCCAAACGGCTATTTCCGATGCTCCAACGGTCACAAACCATTTTTAGAAGATTTTTGGTGTATTTAATCTCCACCAACCTCATTTTAAAAAAAAGAGAAGTGAAGGGAAGAAAAGAAAAAGAAGAGAGAAGTCTATTCAAGAGCATTCAAGTCCACTCAAAAGTCAAAAAGCCAATATTCTCTCCAAACTTCAAATCAAAAGCCTCTTCTAGCTTGATTCCACTGAAAAAGCCTACTTGCTCAAATTTACTACATTCCAAAAGGAGGCAACTTGAAGAAGAGTGAAGTTAAAGCATCACTTGGGCTTCAAAGATTCTAATCTACTCTTGAAGAGAGTTTGTTGTAGCATTTAAATTTCATATTTGTTTTATTGTGCTTTAACCTTGCTTTCAAGGGTATCTTGAAAGAAGGTTATTGTGGTTTGTTGGTGAGCCAAAGTGTTAAAACCAACTAGGGTTAACTTGTGAGCCCGAAGACAAAACAAGTAGTTAGGTTTGTTGGTGAGCCTAGCTGATAAAACCAACTTAGGTTTTTGACTTGTGAGCCTTGTAAAAACAAGTCAACTGTAATCTGGTGTGGATTATAGTGAAATTCCCAAGGGTGGCTTGGGGAGTGGATGTAGGTGCTAGGTTTTGCACCGAACCACTATATATCTTGTGTTTGTGTGTGATTGCTCTTTTCTTTTTTCATTCTTTAATTAAGTGCTATTATCTTGCATCTAATTAATTATTACTCACAAGCACCACTAGACCTTTTGTTTTATTGTGTTAAATTTTTAAAAGACCCAATTCACCCCCCCCCTCTTGGGCTCCATTTCTGGGCAACAAGTGGTATCAGAGCGCCGGTACTCTCTTGTAGGTCCTAGGATCTTGAGTAAAAGATCATGGCAGCCCCAATAGGCATGGGTATTGTTGAAGGTCAAGCTTCAAACCGAACCCCACTTTTTAATGGCATAAATTACACAGACAGGAAGACACGCATGCGCATATTTATACAAGCTCTTGATTATAATTTGTGGAGAACAATAGTAAAAGGTCCTCATCAGCCTACAATGATGATTAATGGCATTCTCACCCCTAAAATGGAAGATGATTGGGATGAGAGTGACATTAAGCAAATTGAGCTTAATGCAAAGGCAATGAACCTTTTATTTTGTTCTCTTGATCCTAGTGAGTTTAATAGAATATCCAACTGTCTCTCCGCAAAGGAGATTTGGGATACACTTGAGGTTACCCATGAGGGTACACACCAAGTGAAGACCACCAAAGTTAACATGCTAATTCACACTTATGAAATGTTTAAAATGGAACCTACTGAGTCTATCAATGAGATGTATACTAGGTTCACAAACATTGTGAATGGCATGAGAAGTTTAGGAAAAATAATTTCTAACGGTGAACTTGTAAATAAACTTCTCAGGTCTCTACTAGCTTCATGGGATGCAAAGGTCACTGCAATTGAAGAAGCAAAAGATGTCAACACTCTCCCGCTGGAACAACTGTTGGGCTCTTTAATGACATATGAACTATCTCTCAAACAGAATAACGGAGAAGTGGACAAAAAGAAAAAAACAATAGTGTTCAAATCTACTACCAAAGAAGACTCGAGTGAAGACTCTGAAGAGGATGACGAAGAAGATGAAACTGCTATGTTAGCAAGGAAATTCAGAAGGTTTATGAGGAAAAAGAAATTCAATTACAAAAAGAAACCTCTGAAGGATGAGCCCAGTAAAGAAAAAGAAAAGGAAAAGAAGGAGGAGCAGCCCACATGTTTTGAGTGCAAAAAGCCAGGGAATTTCAAGGTAGACTGCCCCTTACTAAAGAAAAGCAGAAGAAAGTTAAGGAAAAAGGCCATGATGGCAACCTGGAGCGAAAGTGAAGACTCCAGCTCTGAGGAAGAACAACAGGAAGTAGCAAATTTCTGTCTAATGGCCGATCAAGAAGAGGTATGTTCTGAAACCGAAAATGAATTATCTTTTGATGAGCTTCATGAAATTTTTGATGAACTAGTCATAGAATTTCAAAAATTAAAGTCAAAACATAAAGACTTAAAGAAGCAAAATCTGGAACTAGCTAAAATAAATAACAACCTTTCAAATGAAAATGAATTCCTTCTAATACAAAATAAAAATTTAAATGATAAGATTATGGGTCTTGAAAATGAAAAGAATATACTTGAAAAGAAAAGTAACTTACTTTCAAATGAAAAATTGTCAAGACAACACAAAGAAATTTTAATGGAAAACAGAAGATATAAAGAGGAAATCGATAAACTAAAGCCTTTTGTTGAAAAATTTACTTACAGTTCTGAAAAGTTAAATTTACTGTTAAATAACCAAAGAGCAGTATTTGACAAAGCTGGATTAGGATTCAGAACTCATAAGAAACAGAAACTCCTTAAAAATTTCTTTGTGCATGCATCTTCATCGATTACATGCTATACTTGTGGTGTTAAAGGACATAAATCTTACATGTGCAACAAAAGAAAATTAAGAAAAACTAAGAAAGTTTGGGTTCCAAAAGGAACCAATGCCACTAACCAAAAAGGACCCAAGATGGCTTGGGTACCTAAAGTCTCCACTTGATCTTTATTGTAGGTATGCCTTGTAACCAACAAGAAAAGAATGTGGTATCTTGATAGCGGTTGCTCAAGGCATATGATAGGAGATGTGGAGCAGTTCTTATCACTCACATATCAATATGGTGGCAATGTAACTTTTGGTGATAATGGAAAGGGAAAAATCATCGGTATTGGTAAAATCCATATCACCCCTACCTCTTATATTGATAATGTTTTATACGTTGATGGATTAAAACATAACTTACTTAGTATTAGTCAATTTTGTGACAAAAATTTTAAAGTTATTTTTGAATCTTCTTTGTGCATTGTTTCTAGTCTAGATAACAATGGCATTAAATTCATCGGTCATAGGCATGGCAATATTTATATGGTTGATCTTGATGATCTCCCTATTCAAAAAGGTCAATGTCTAGTGGCAATGGAAGCCAAGATCGATGAAGCTAGTTGGCTTTGGCATCGTAGACTAGGACATGCTAGCATGCATTTAATTTCAAAACTTAGCAAAAGGAATTTAGTAAAAGATTTGCCTAAACTTAATTTTGAAAAAGATAAGATTTGTAGTGCATGTCAACTTGGAAAACAAACAAAATCTTCTTTCAAACCTAAAGGAGTAATCTCTACATCTAGACCTTTAGAATTGCTTCATATGGACCTCTTTGGGCCTACTAGAACATTTAGTTTGGGAGGTAAGAAGTTTGGTCTAGTCATTGTAGATGATTTCTCACGTTTTACATGGGTCATGTTTTTAGCACACAAAGATGAAACGTTTTCTGAATTCATAAGATTTCACAAAAGAGTTTTAAATGAAAAAGGTGTTTCAGTAATTTCCTTAAGAAGTGATCATGGAACTGAATTTGAAAACACCGATTTTAATAAATTCTGTATTGAAAATGGAATTAATCACAATTTTTCTGCACCTAGGACACCTCAACAAAATGGGGTAGTAGAAAGAAAAAATAGAACTCTTGAAGAAATGGCACGCACCATGCTTTGTGAAAATGATTTACCTAGATACTTTTGGGCGGAAGCCATAAATACTGCATGCTATATCTTAAATCATGTTTTAATTCGACCGATTTTAAAGAAAACTCCTTATGAGCTTTGGAAGGGTAGAAAACCTTCAATCCGTTATTTTCATGTTTTTGGTTGCTGTTGTTTCATCTTAAACAATGGTAAAGACAATCTAAGTAAATTTGATGCCAAGTCAGATGAGGGAGTCTTTCTAGGCTACTCCACATCTAGTAAGGCATACAGGGTCTTCAACAGAAGGACACTTGTTGTTGAAGAATCCATTCATGTAGTATTTGATGAAACTAACCAAAAATCTTCAAGAAAAGAAGATGTACTTTTTGATAAATCAGGTAACAAGAAAACTGAAGAAAGAAACAACAATGAAGAACTTACCAAGGAACAGAATGATGATCAGAACACTGACAAAGATCAAGCACAAGGTGATGAAGATACCTCAACTATTGATCCTTTACCAAAAGAATGGAGGTATGCTCATGGACACATCAAAGAACTAATTATAGGTGATCCATCTAAAGGTGTAAGTACTCGATCATCTCTTAGAAATATTTGTGATTACTTAGCTTTTGTGTCTCAAATTGAACCTAAAACTATTGAGGAAGCTGAATGTGATAGTAATTGGATAAATGCTATACAAGATGAACTTAATCAATTTAAAAGGAACAATGTTTGGACACTAGTAGATAGGCCCTCAAACACATCAATTATTTGCACAAAATGGGTTTTTCGAAACAAACTTGATGAAAATGGAATAGTAATTCGAAATAAAGCTAGACTAGTTGCCAAAGGATACAATCAGGAGGAAGGGATAGATTTTGATGAAACCTTTGCTCCTGTGGCTAGACTTGAGGCAATTAGGCTATTGTTGGCTTTTTCCTATTTCATGAACTTTAAACTGTATCAGATGGATGTTAAAAGTGCTTTCTTGAATGGATTAATTGAAGAAGAAGTTTATGTTGAACAACCCCCTGGTTTTGAAAATTCTAAATTTACAAATCATGTTTATAAACTTCATAAAGCTTTATATGGATTAAAACAAGCTCCAAGAGCTTGGTATGATCGTTTAAGCTCTTTTCTGCTAAAAAATGATTTTACTAGAGGAAATATAGATAAAACATTGTTTTTAAAGAAAAAGAATGATGATCTCTTAGTAGTACAAATCTATGTTGATGATATAATATTTGGTGCTACTAATGAATCTCTTTGTCAAGATTTTGCAAGTCTAATGCAGGATGAGTTCGAGATGAGCTTGATGGGACAACTAAATTTCTTCCTCGGACTCCAGATAAGGCAAACCAAAGAGGGGATCTTCATCAACCAAACAAAATATACAAGAGAAATACTCAAGAAGTTTGGGATGGAGAACACTAAGCCATTAGGTACCCCTATGAGCTCTACATGTAGACTTAACAAGGATGAATTAGGTAAATCAATTGATCAAAAATTATATCGTGGCATGATTGGTTCATTATTATATCTTACTGTCAGTAGGCCAGATATCATGTTTAGTATCTGTATGTGTGCTAGATATCAGTCCAATCCTAAAGAGTCTCATCTTTTGGCTGTTAAACGCATACTTAGATATCTATCTGGCTCAATTAACATTGGTTTATGGTACTCTAGAGATTCTTCATGTGATTTAAATGCTTATATCGATGCTGATTTTGCTGGGTGTAAACTTGATCGTAAAAGTACTAGTGGAACCTGTCAGTTTCTTGGAGTAAATTTGATCTCCTGGAGTAGCAAGAAACAGAACTCTGTTGCTCTATCTACGGTAGAAGCCGAATATATAGCAGCTGGGAGCTGTTGTGCTCAAATCCTTTGGATCAAACAACAACTCGAAGACTTTGGCATTAAACTAACTAAGACACCCATAATATGTGATAATACTAGTGCAATCAACTTATCTAAAAATCCAGTGCAACATTCAAGAAGTAAACACATTGAAATAAGACATCATTTCATAAGAGATCATGTACAAAACTCTAATGTAATTCTTGATTTTGTTTGTACCAATGATCAATTAGTTGATGTATTTACAAAGCCTTTGAGTGAGGATAGGTTCTGTCTGATTAGAAGAGAGTTAGGTGTAATTGATCCATTCTCCTAGGACTCTCTTAGTATCTTTTTACCTAGTCCTAAAAGCTCAATACTTATTGTTTAAAACCCCAAGGAATTTTTTTTAATTTTTTTGGATTTTCTCGAATTTTCTTGGCCAAGTGTCGACACTTGGAAAGTGTCAAGTGTCGACACCTAACCAAGTGTCGACACTTGACAAATCCGAAGTATCGACACTTGCGAATCTGAACTGTTTTAAAACGGACCGAACATAGGCTTTTTTGAAAATTTTCTTCCCCCAAATTTCTTGGAACAGTGGTCCCCCTGTCCAAACCCATCTTTTCACCCCTCAATCCTTCACAAATCAGGTATTTTCCCTCTCTAATTTCATTTTTATCTTTCTATGTTTTTAATCTTATTATTTTCAAACCAAACGATCATGTTTTAGGTTTTCCGAACACTTTTCTTCAATCTAACCAGATTTTTGTGTGTTTTAGTAAATTTCTAAAACTCCATTTGAGGGAATCTTGTTTTGATTTATTTTTCTTGAATTTCCCTCATCTTTTGGGTGTTTTTCAACCCTTTTTCACAAAAATCATTGTTTCATCAATTTTGGGCAAAATAAAATGGGTTTTCATCTAATTTAAGCATACTAAATCCTTTTATTGATGATTAGGAAGGATCTTTAGTAATACATTTTGAACATTTGCAAAAACCCTAAATGATTCAAACCCAAATCCCTTGGTTTTTGAATTTTTTGGACCTTACAAAAATAATTCTTTTTGGGATTCAAATGTGCTCCACCCAACACAAGTTTTTCCTACAAATTTTACTCAAAATTTCTTATTTTGATCAAAACTTATTGATTCTGGTTTTCGAAATCAATTTGAACTCTAATCTCAACCTACGGCCAGTCCTTTGTTCTGAACCTTTTTTTTTCTTTCTTTCATTCTTCTTGGTCAGTTGGCTGATATGGGTCCAAGGAAAAGACTTGGAGTTAGAGCGAGGCCTAGTCAGGGTAGTGAGAGGAGGTCGAAGGCCAGATTCAATCCCGCTCAGCCGAGCAGTACAGCCACTCCGAGCTCCCCCCTGCAGAGAGATGGCAGGGAAGTCAGTAGCTTCAGGGAGGAGAGTTGATCTACACTATTTCAACAGGCACCATTTTGGCATTAGGGAGATACTCACAGATGCAGGACTAGTACCCTTCTGCACCATGCAGGAGAGATACTATCCTCACCTGGTGAGGGAGTTTTATGGTGCACTGGACTGTTGACGACTCTTATGGACGACATCCGTCAGGGGTACACAGATTTCATTGACTGATGAGTTGCTGAGCCGAGTATGGGAGATACCCCGGAGAGGAGTCTGTGCTTTCTCAATTGATGATAGAGAGGCAGCTTTCAGATGCATCCTTGAGCGAGAGGATGTTCGCGGTATCTCAGTGGTTGCCGCGAACCAATTATCATTAGAGATGCGATTGCTGCACCACATTACCGCATGGATCCTTCTACCGAAGACTGGCAGATTCAATTTCATCAAAGAGAGAGAGCTGATGTTGATGACCAGTCTGATCGAGAGGAGACCAGTTGATATACCCACATTGATGCTGTCACAGATGCATGATGCTGCCACTCAGTGCCGACACTGTCTGCCATACGGGATGGCACTGACCCGTATTTTCAGAGCCTGTGGAGTATCATTGGAGGGGGAGATCCCCAAAGAGATACTGCACATAGATGTATATGATGAGAGGTCATTGCATCGCATGGGATTCAGGATAGTTGGAGGTCGATGGGTTCGGAGAGAGTTTGGCCAGGAGCCAGATGAGGAGAATGAGATTCGAGAGGCTGAGGCTGGACCATCTAAGCCAGCAGTCCTTCCTCCAGTGGATGTACCATCGACACAGGCAGAGTACCTATCACCTGATGCTTCAGTTCCTCCACCACCATCTATCGGATTATCCTTTGAGGAGCATGCCAGAGCACAGTCTACACAGATCAGAGGAGAGGTGACTCAGCTGCGTAGCGAGGTCGAGCTTCTACGAGCACAGACTACCTCAGAGCATGCTGAGATCCGCAGATCCATGAAGGAGGGATTTACACGTCTTGAGAGTCTTCTGAGATCACTTATACCTCCTGCTGCACCTGCTCCTGCTCGATCTGATGATGATGATGATGATGATGATGATAACGGCGGTGATCACCAGTGCGACCATGCTGATATTGCTGACGGAGGTGATCAGGATGTTGACCGAGCCACTGAGGTGGTAGGCACTGACAGCGACAGTGTAGGCGGAGCTGATGCTTATGAGGTGGTCAGTCGAGATCCTCCTACAACACCTACTCCTTCTACTGCTCTAGTTGACTTTGTTCCGGATCCTATTGAGCCAGCTGATCGTCTTTCGCCTCCCTCTACCAGATCTTCTAGGGTTGTACCCGCTTTTGGTCCTGTCGGCCGTACCAGGAGTCTTAGAGCTTTAGCACCTCCTAGGGCATTAGCCACCAGATCTAGGATTAGTACTCCTTTTAGTCTTGATGTTCCATCTGATGAGGATTAGCCTCACAGATGACTGTTTCAGATCTTATTTAGTATGGTTGATATATGTATGTTTCAGCTCTTTTGTACTGAAAATTTATCTCATATATATATGTTTGTTATCTTAAACCTTTTGTACTTCAGTTTATCATATTTTAGCTCTGATATAATGGGATATTTTAACTATGATTAAAGCACAATTTCAGCTATGATATTTGTTTCTCTACTCTCTTTTTGTATCCCTGCTAATTGTAAGGGGGAGGTTATTTTTTATGATTGACAAAAAGGGAGAGAAAAAGTAAGGAGAGAAAAAGTATGGAGAAAAAGTAATGAGAAAAAGTGATGTTAATTGTTATGGAGAAAAAGAGTGATGTTAATGGATGTAGAAAAAGATGCATTATATTGATTTGAAGTTTACCTTGATAAGAAGTATCTAATTAAGGGGGAGATTGTTTCCTATCTCTATTATGATTAGAAACTCATGGTTATAAAAGTTTGAACTATATTATCCTTTTTTTTTCTCAAGGTTTTGTCATCATCAAAAAGGGGGAGATTGTTGGCTCCACCCAGTGATTTTGATGAATAACAAAACATTGAGTACATATTGTATTCTAATGTGAATTTTAAGTTGTGAGTTTTCAGGCAGAAAGCATCTCAAAATTCCAAATATTTATGGTGTATGGCACGCAATGGCACGGAGCAAATCTCACATATCTGGGCAGCCTCTTCATTAAAAAAGGGCTAACAATTGCTTAATTATTATGTGTTTATGCTTTCATGAACATCATTTTTGATTTCAAGGCTTTTACTCTTGATTCTGGATGTTTTCAGTCTCAAGTGTCGACACCTGGACAGTCAAGTGTCAACACTTCAGCATTTGGCACGGACAAAAATCCTTGTCATGCTAAGTGTCGATACCTAGAATTCAAGTGTCGACACCAAGTGTCGACACTTAGGTTTTAAGTGTCGACTCAAGGCCTGAGAATTTTGAAAATACAGAACTTGTTGGTTCGAGGATTTTTCTGTGAAGTGTCGACACCTGTGCATCAAGTGTCGACACTTGAATGATCAAGTGTCAACTCCCAGAATTCAAGTGTCGACACCTGACAGCCAAGTGTCGACACTTGCAGCCTGACAGCTCTAACGGATCTATTTTTCTGGCTTGCATAAATGGGTTTTCAAGCTCCAAACGGCTATTTCCAATGCTCCAATGGTCACAAATTATTTTTAGAAGGTTTTTGGTGTATTTAATCTCCACCAATCTCATTTTAAAAAAAGAGAAGTGAAGGGAAGAAAAGAAAAAGAAGAGAGAAGTCTATTCAAGAGCATTCAAGTCCACTCAAAAGCTAAAAAGCCAATATTCTCTCCAAACTTCAAATCAAAAGCCTCTTCTAGCTTGATTCCACTGAAAAAGCCTACTTGCTCAAATTTACTACATTCCAAAAGGAGGCAACTTGAAGAAGAGTGAAGTCAAAGCATCACTTGGGCTTCAAAGATTCCAATCTACTCTTGAAGAGAGTTTGTTGTAGCATTTAAATTTCATATTTATTTTATTGTGCTTTAACCTTGCTTTCAAGGGTGTCTTGAAAGAAGGTTATTGTGGTTTGTTGGTGAGCCAAAGTGTTAAAACCAACTAGGGTTAACTTGTGAGCCCGAAGACAAAACAAGTAGTTAGGTTTGTTGGTGAGCCTAGGTGATAAAACCAACTTAGGTTTTTGACTTGTGAGCCTTGTAAAAACAAGTCAACTGTAATCCAGTGTGGATTATGGTGAAATTTCCAAGGGTGGCTTGGGGAGTGGATGTAGGTGCTAGGTTTTGCACCGAACCACTATATATCTTGTGTTTGTGTGTGATTGCTCTTTTCTTTTTTCATTCTTTAATTAGGTGCTATTATCTTGCATCTAATTAATTGTTACTCACAAGCACCACTAAATCTTTTGTTTTATTGTGTTAAGTTTTTAAAAGACCCAATTCACCCCCCCCCTCTTGGGCTCCATTTCTGAGCAACAGTTACCAATGAAGATCGATTCTTTAGTTCTAACAGAACTCTCAAGATTGTCGCGGTAGGATTTCAAGATCTCGCTTACGGGCTCCGATCTTCCACACGATGCCGATTTCGAGGCAAGAATACCAGATCTAGATTCTTGGTCACCTGCAAAATACTCAGCAAAGAAATTCAAGTTAGAAATCAACAAAGAAAGAAAAGAAGGAAAAGAAAGGGTTCAAAGTGATGGTTGGGTCTTCTTGTCGGCTGGATAAGTAGGGCCTCACACCCTGTGATGCACACAGCAAAGGAAAAATTTGGCTGAATTTCTTTGTGTTTCAATAATAATTTCATGAATTAGAAGGGGGGTTGGTGGGGTATTTATAGACCCCCCAACCAGTGAAGGGACTCAGATACAAGACTCTTGTTCCCTTTGAACTACAACTCTGGAATTTAGATCCAAGTAGCTGGACTCTTGCTTGATGGATTGAATGGGACTCTTATCCAAGGTTGGCACCAAGATGGAGATGGTGATGAACTTTGATGAAGGGCCATGATTGCCTCCTTGGTTGGTCATGATGGGTGGACTCAGGAGCCTAATGTAGCCTTTTGTAGGTGCATGGACTCTTCAGTTTGGATTGGAGAAGACTCAAGAGTTTCGATGAAACTCTTAAATTCTTGAAGCTTGAGCAACTAGCAACTTGTTTGAGTGAAATGCTAGGAGTAGAAACCCTTGGGCCTCCAACACTTGAGATAAAGTTATTTGGCTTGAAATTCCCTAGCAAGTGGCATCAAGGAAGAGAAGAATTTGCTTGGCCAAACTCTTCATTTGGCATGGAATAATTTTAAGTGGAAGGGTGCCATCTTAGAGAAGTCCTTCTGCTTTACTTATCTCAAAATTAAGTGGCGCCAAATAATTCTTCTCATGGGCCAACAAAAGAGTTTTGTCATGTGGTGATGTTGCATGTCCAAACACAAGTGATATGGCATGTGTTCTTGTCCCAAAATAAAATGTCCAAATGGTGTTGTCCCAATGTCATGTGGTGATGTCCAAATCCTTGAAAAGGTGGCGCCAAGAACAGGTTATGGCTTGGACTAGCACATGGGTTGTCTTGAGTCTTCAATTGGGTGCACATGGGATGTTGTCTTGGGTCCCCTCCGTAATACAAGACTCAATGACTTAACTAGTTACATGATTTAACCAACTAATAACTAATTGGACCAGCCATACTTATTTAAGCTTTTAGATAAAAACCAAATTAAAGTTGGTAAAAGGGGCTAATTAAATTGGACCACTAAGACCCCAATTGGGTAAATAGGGTTTGACTTAATTAGGATTTCGACTCAACTAGATAAAAAGGGTTTTACCCCAAAATAAACAAAATCCTAATTATAGTTGGTAAAAAGGGTTTACCCTATCTAAACCAAAATAACAAAATTTAAAATAAAATATTTACATGATAAATAGGGTTGGGTTCAGGGTTTTAGTCATAGGTGATCCACAAGGATATGGGTTCAACCTGTCAATTTCTTTTAGCCCTGGTGCCCGCACCAATTCTCCCCGGATGGGAGAAACTCGATCCTATCGAGTATGGGTCAATTCCACTATGATAATACTCTAGTAGGTTAGGGGAAACTCTCTGCAAGTCCTCTCTGGTGATCCAAGAATCATCAGACTCAGGTTGTCCTTGCCAATAAACCAGATATCGCTGGTAATCTTTGCTCCAGGTAGCGATGATCTTGCCATCCAAGATCCATTCGATCTTGTCTCTCTGGGCTGGTGGTATGGTAGGTAAAGACACTTAGGTTTGTTTACTCTCAAGTACAGGATTAGGCCCAAATAGCTCACTAGGAATCAACGTTGGTTCCCTATTCTTGATAAGGTTTGAAACGTTGAAGGTATTGCTAATGCCTAGTTCAGGTGGCAACTCGAGCATATAGGCATTAGGTCCTATTTTTTTAATTACTTTGTATGGTCCACTACTACGGGCATGCAATTTTTTCATGATTACAGGTGGGAACCATTCAGGTCGTAATCGAACCACAACAAAGTCTCCTTCAGTGTATTCTTTGAGTCTCATTTTTGTGTAAGCCATATGTTTATAAGTTTCGTTGCTTTCATTAATTTTTTGACTTATTTCTTTATACAACTCTCTAACATGTCCAGCATATGACCCAGCAGACTCTGAAATACGTTCATGCATGGGTAAAAGAATGAGATCTAGAGGTTTTCTAGGTTTGTACCCATGAACAATCTTAAAAGGACTTTTTCAGGTGGACCTATTTACTGAGCTATTACATGTGAATTCAGCTCTAGACAGTAATAGGTCCCAATTGGCAGTATGTTCTCCCACTAAACTTCTTAACAAGTTTCCTAAACTATGATTCACAACCTCGGTCTGGCCATCAGTTTGAGGGTGATAAGCTGTAGAAAATTTAAATTTCGTCCCTAATAAATGCCAGAGTGTCTTCCAAAAGTAACTGGTGAACCGTACATCTTTGTCTGATATTATGGTCCTAGGTAAACCATGCAATCTAACTACTTCATTCAGAAATAGCTTGGCTACCTTAGAAGCATCATAGGTTTGGAAACAAGGCAGGAAATGTGCCATCTTTGAAAACCTATCGACCACTACAAATATAGTATCATTTTTCCTTAGGGTCTTAGGTAATCCAAGGACAAAGTCCATGCTAAGATCCTACCAAGGACAATCTAGTACAGGAAGAGGGGTGTATAAGCCAGTGTTCTGCTTGTGCTATTTTGCAACAGCACAAGTTCGACATCTAGCTACTATTTGAGCAACATTCCTCTTAAGATTTGGCCAATAGAATTGGTCTTCTAGTGCTAAGATTGTCTTATTTCTACCAAAATATCTAGCTAAGCCTCCAGCATGTGTTTCCTAAATCAAGAAGTGATGCGGAACTAATATGCATGCAATTTTTTTTTTATGTTTTACATGTTGAGTTATGTGATTAATTCCCAAATTTCAGATCAAAATTATTTGTAGGGAATTTTGTATGAATTTTTGAAGATCAGCATGCAGATTACGACCTAGAAAAGTAGCAAAGAAGGACCGCTGGGGCTGAGAAGCCTCGGTTAGGGCAAGTTCTCCTACAATAAAACTACTGGAGGTAGAGGGGTGTACCTGACAACGTCTGTGAAGATCGCAGTGAAGGGGTCTCTCGTTCCTCGACGGATGCGGCCTGAAAAACCGAGCCAAAGACCCGCGGATACCCGGCTTTCTGCTCGGTGATCCGATTGAGGCTTGGCTGGAGTCGTTGGATTCGTAGGAACTCGGGGACCTGCAAACGACCTGTCAGGGGTTAGAAAACTCACAAAGGAACAAGAAAACAAAGGAAAATAGCAAGGGAAGGCTTCTTTTGGAGTGGGCATCCAGGGATCTGAGATGCTTGTTGGTAGCAGGAAGATGATTGCAGCACCGGGAAGAAGAACTCTCGCAAACCCCTTTATGCACACAGCAGGGTATCACACAACTCAATAGAAGAACTCAAGGTTTTCATTCATCAAAAATTCTTCATACAAGAGGCTAGGGTCCCTTAAATAGACCCTTAACCTTGGGCTCCAAGTAAGGGTACATAAGTCTTTACATAAGAATCCTTTTCCCTCTCAAACCCTAGCTAGAAAATAAGGAAATATTAGGTAGAAAAATCCCTAAAAATTTTCTTGACTTGGTCAAGACTCCAAGGATGCCTAGGGGGGCGTGTTGGGCTTCTAGGAGCAGCAAGGGGCTAGCCCAAAGGGGCCCGGGTGCATGAGTTTGGGCCTCTGGAAGCTGGGGTGGCCTGGTAGCCAGGTAGCAGGAATATTCCCTGGTATCTTGCTTCTTAGGGGCTTGGGCTTGGTACCTGGGCTTGATTTCTTTGGGCTAGGATGCAGATGGACCTCTGGAATTATGGATGCCCTTATTTATGAATATACTTTGGCATCTGGAAGGGAATCTGGGCATCTGGAGGGCATATGCAAGAAATTAGGGTTTTTCTGAATTTTCCTCTTGGGGTCTTCAAATCTTCAAGCTGGGTTGGACTTGGGCTATACTTCCATGTCTTCAATCTAGTTGGACTTGGTCTTCACTTTTATGATATAGTCTTGAGTCTTCTGTATGCTTGGATAGGACTCAAAAAAATAAAATTAGCTCAACATGAGCTGACTAGCATTGGACTGAACTAGCTCAACATGAGCTGACTAGTACAGAACTGAAACTCAAAATCAATTAAAATGGACTCAGATAGGCTAAGCCCTTATTAAAGATGGACTCATAAATTATTGATCAATTCATAGATGGTTGAAAAGCCTCTATCTTATTCTGGTGCCTTTGGTGTCCCCACCAAGAAGTCTCTAAGTGAAGTATTTGGAATACATAGTTTACTATCTTTAAATAAGTAACCATCTTGAATAGAGTACCCACTATATGAGCTAGTTGGTCCTTGTTTAACTTATAGATTTCACCAAAATCATCACAGTTCTCATATTCATCTTTCAATTTCTCAAATTCGACTACTCCAGTGCTAACATAATTCAAGAGCATAAACCTCATACTCAATGCATCAGCAACTTTGTTATCTGCACCTGATTGATGTCTTAAAACAAAAGTATAGGCCTATATATATTCAACCCATTTTCCATGCCTAGAATTCAATTTCTTTTGCGAGTTAAAGGAACTTGAGAGCTTCATGATCAGAATAGAGTACAAACTCTTGCAGTAGCAAATAGTGTCTCCAGTACCTAAGTACTTGAACCACCACATATAGTTCCTTATCATAAGTAGAGTATTTTAACTTAGCATCATTAAATTTTTCACTAAAGAAAGTAACCGGGTGATTTTCTTGACTCAAAACTCCTCCAATTCCTACCCCTAAGGCATCACAAGCAACCTCAAAGACTTTCAAAAAATCGGGTAGCCTCAGAATTGGGGCTTGGGTCATTCTATTCTTAATCTCTTCAAACGCCCTATTGGCTTCCTTTGACCAATCAAATGCTCCTTTCTTCATACAGTTTGTAATATGTGCAACTATCATACTAAACCCTCGAATAAATCTCCTATAGAAAGTAGCTAATCCATGAAAACTTCGAACATCATGAATATTCTTAGGGATAGGCCACTTAACTATGGATTTGATCTTCTCGGGGTCTGTTGATACTCCTTCAGCAGTTACTACGAAACCTAGGAAAATAATCCTTGGAGTCATAAAACTACATTTCTTCAAGTTTGCATAAAGATTATCTCCTTTAAGTACTTGACAAACCTACTGAAGATGGTCTAAGTGATCTTTTTTATTCTTACTATATATGAGGATATCATCAAAATATACTAGCACAAATTTTCTAATAAATGATTTCAATACTTGAGTCATAATCCTCATAAAAGTACTAGGTGCATTCGATAAACCAAAAGGCATCACTAACCATTCATACAAGCCATCCTTGGTCTTAAATGTAGTCTTCAATTTATCCCCGGACCTAATTCTAACCTGATGAGAGCCACTCTTAAGGTCTATCTTTGAAAATATGGTAGCAATAGCCATCATGTCTAGCATGTCATCAAGTCGGGGTATGGGAAACCTATACTTTACTGTACTCTTATTGATGGCTCTACTGTCAACACACATGTGCCAAGTGCCATCCTTTTTAGGAGTCAAAAGGGCTGGAATGGCACATAGACTCAAACTTTCCTTGATAAATTCTTTCCTAAGAAGATCCTCAACTTGCTTATGTAACTCCTTATGTTCAATAGGATTCATCTTATAATGAGATAAATTTGGCAAGATAGCTCCTGGGACTAAGTCTATGGCACATTGAATGTCCCTTAATGGAGGCAAATAATCGGGGAGATCTTCTGGGAACACATCCTTAAATTCTTCCAGAAACTCTTTAATTTCCTTAGGATGTTCTTTTAGGAGTTCATCGCAAAATTCTTTAGCAGTCAGCATCCAGACTGTTGAACCTTCAGTAATTTCATGTTCTAACTCCTTAGCAGTAATTAGGTTCAATCCAGGTTCTTTCTCCTTCAAATGACTAGACCCTCTTTTAGTATTATCTTTGGGTTGGGTTGAGTTGATCACAATTCTCTTTTCATAGTGTTTGAATGCACATGAGTTAGATCGGCCAAAGAGGGTTGCATCATGGTTATATAACCACGGTTTGCCTAATATGATGCTACTAACCCCCATTGGAATCACGTCACACAATACCTTCTCTTGGTAGGATTGAATTTGGATTGGGACCTGGCATTGTAACCTAATAGGAATTGATGTAACGTCAATCCAGGATACCTTATATGGGCTAGGATGTGTAACTGTGGGTAAGCCTAAGCTCTTAACAGCATTAGTAGATATTTGATGCGGAACTAGATATGCATGCAAATATATTTTTGTATTTTTTTTGGTTAAGTTGTGAATTTAAATCCTGAAGAACAGACCAAGAATTTAAGTAGGAAAATCTATGCAAAACAAGAAGCTAAAGCATACAAAGTAGAACCTAAAAGCAAGAAGAAAGTGGACCGCCGAGGCTGAGAAGTCTCGATTGGGCTAGTTCATCTTCAATAAAGCATCTGGCAGGCAGAGGGGGTGTACCTGAAATGGTTGATGTGCCTAGTGTAGATCGTATGTGAAGGGGTCGCTCTCACTCCTGGATGCGGCCTGGAAAATCAAGCCAAAGACCCGTGGATTCTTAGCTTTCTGCTCAGTACTCCAATTGCAGCACGGTTGGAGTCGTTGGATTCGTAGAAGCTAAGAGACCTGCAAACAACCTTCCAAGGGTTAGAAAAAATAATAGGGATGAAGTAAGAAAGGAAAAATAGCAAGGGAAAGAGGTTGTTTGAAGAGGGCAGCTAGGGTTTGGAGAGCAGGATGGCGGCTAGACACAGAACACCGGGAAGAAGAAGGGCTCACATAGAATCCCTTTTAGCACACAGCAAGTAGCACACAACAATTGGAGGAATTCAATATTATTTCATGAATAAAAGTACCTTGATACAAGAGATTAGAGTCTCTTAAATAGACTCTTAGACTTGGCCCCCAAGTAAAGATATAATAGTCATTACCTAGGAATCCTATTCCCACCCAAACCCTAGCTAGAATACATGGTAGGTTTAGGTAGAAAAACCCCACAAAACTCTCTCCTCTCACTTGCCTTGGTCAGCCAAGAGGGGTGACTCTAAGTGGCTGACCAAGGGGAAGGTCACCATAAGCATGTGGTGCCCTAGCTCCTCTCTTGGGCCTTGATTAGCCCAATCTGCTTCAGGCTACGGTCTAGGACTTCAGGGCTTTGGATTTGTCTTTCGGGCTTCTGATTTCTTCTCCTAGGCTTTTGATTTCTCCTCCTAGGCCTTCCATGGTCTTCATAGCTTCAGTTGGGTTGGTCTGCACTTGGGCTGGCTTGGTCTTCACTTGTATGAGTCTTTACTAGACGTGTACTGAACTCTGAAAAATGACTAGCTTAACATGAGCTGACTAGTACAAGACTCAAGTAAGAAAAAGAAAACTCAAATGGACTAAGCCTTTATTACAAATGAACACAAATGCAACTAAGTAATCCACAGAGGGTTGAGAAGCCTCTATCTTATTCTGGTGCCTCTGGTGTTCGCACCAATTCTTTCGATATGGGAGGAACTCGACCCTGTCGAGTGCAGATCAGGCTGGCTCACATATCTCTCGAGGAGGTCTGGGTTGAGGCACTGCAAGTCCTCTCGAGAAATCCATGAATCGTCTGACTCTGGCTAGCCTTGCCATCGGACTAGGTAGCATTGATAGCCGCGGCCCCAGATCATTATGGCTTGATCATCCAGGATACGCTCGATCCATTCTCCTCTCTTAGGCTAATTTATTGGTGGATACTCTGGACTAGGGTCACTCTTAATGGAAGGAATAGGTCCAAAGGCCTTGCTAGGTACTGCTATCGGTTCCTTGTACTTAACCAGGCCTGCGATAGTGAAGGTATAACTGATGCCCAAATCCGAAGGCAAATCTAACACATAGGCATTTGGTCCAACCCTCTCTATCACTTTAAAAGGTCCAGCTTCGCGAGCATGAAGCTTTTTAACGGTCCCGGGTGGGAACCGCTCAGACCTAAGCCTAATCATAACAGAATCCCCTACATCAAATTCCTTGGTCCTTCTTCGGGAATTAGCCAGTTTCATATATGTTTCATTGCTTAGGTTTATTTTTTGGCTAATGTCCTTATGCAAGTCTCTAATATGCTGTGCGAATGATTCTGCAGACTTTGAGACTCATGCATGAACAGGTAAAGGAATAGATCAATGGGGCGATTAGGCTTGTACCCATGGACTATCTCAAAAGGACTCTTGCCCGTTATCCTATTCACTGAGCTATTATAGGCGAACTCTACTTTAGGCAACAATAGATCCCAAGTTCTAATGTGTTCACCTACCAGGCATCTAAGGAGGTTTCCTAAACTATGGTTCACCACTTCAGTTTGGCCATCTATTTGGGGGTGGTAGGCTATAGAAAACTTAAGCTTGGTCCCTAACAAGTGCTAGAGGGTTTTCTAGAAATAACTGGTGAACCTAACATCCCTATCAGATATGATGGTCTTGGGTAGGCCATGGAGTCTGACCACATTGTCTAAGAAAAGCTTGGCTACTCTAAAGCATCAAAGGTTTGGGAACATGGGGTGAAGTGAGCCATCTTAGAGAACCTATCAACCACTACAAAGATAGAATCATGTCTCTTCTGGGTCTTAGGTAATCCTAACATGAAGTCCATACTTAGGTCCTGCCAAGGGTGATCAGGCACTGGTAAAGGTGTGCAGAGACCAGTATTTTGCTTCTGCTGTTTTGCAATAGCACAAGTTCTACACCTGGCTACAATCTGAGCAACATGCCTTTTCAAACCTGGCCAAAAGAATTGGTCATCTATCACTAAGATGGTCTTATTCCTACCAAAGTGCCAACTAAACCTCCAGCATGGATCTTCCAAATCAAGAATTCTCTAAGGAAAGTTCTAGGTATACAGAGTCTATTATTTTGGAAAAGGTAGCCATCCTGAATGGTATACTCACTATGGGTACTCGATGGTCCTAGACTAAGGGTCTGGTAAATGTCACCAAAGTATGGGTAGGTTTTATATTCATCCTTTAACCTATCAAACCCTATGACTTAGGTGCTGACTGAGCCTAAAGCAAAGACCTATAGCTAAGGGCGTCTGCTACCTTATTGTCTATTCTAGCACGGTGTTTCAGGACAAAGGTGTATGCTTGAATGTACTCGATCCATTTACCGTGCCATGGGTTGAGTTTCTTTTGGGAGTTTAGGAACCGGAGTGCCTCATGGTTAGGAAATAAGACAAACTCCTACGGTAGTAAGTAATGTCTCCAATATCTAAGAGCCTGGACTACCGCGTAAAATTCCTTATCATAGGTAGAGTACTTAAGTTTAGCCTTATTCAGTTTTTCACTAAAGAAGGCTATAGGGTGATTCTCTTGACTTAGTACCCCACTTATTCCTACTCCTGAGGCATCGCAAGTGACCTCAAATACCTTGGTGAAATCAGGTAATCTAAGAATGGGTGCATGGGTCATCTTATTCTTAAGCTCTAGGAAGGCCTTATCAATTGCTTTGGTCCACTCAAATGTACCCTTCCTAATGCAATCAGTTATAGGTGCAATGAATGTACTAAAACCCCTAATAAATTTCCTATAAAATATTGCTAGGCCATGGAAACTACGCACATCATGGATACTAGTGGGTACAAGCCACTCAATAATTGCCCTAACTTTTCAGGATCTGCAGAAACTCCCTTAGGGGTGACAATAAAATCTAGGAAGATAACCCTATATGTCAAGAACTCATATTTCTTAAAGTTGGCATAGAGGCTATTCTCCCTAAGGGTCTGGCAAACTAGTCTAAGGTGACAAAGGTGGTCCTTTTTAGTCCTGCTATAAATCAAGATGTCATCAAAATAAATCCCAACAAATTTTCTAGTATATTCTTTCAGGACTTGGGTCATAATCCTCATAAATGTACTTGGTACATTTGAAAGGCCAAAAGGCATTACAACCCACTCAAATAGGCCATCCTTAGTCTTGAATGCGGTCTTCCACTCATCCCCAGGTCTAATCCTAACCTGATGATAGCCGCTCTTGAGATCTATCTTTAAGAAAACTTTAGCACCAGCAATCATGTCTAACATGTTGTCCAATCGGGGGATAGAAAACCTATACTTCATAGTTATTTTGTTGATGGATCTACTATCTACGCACATCCTCCAAGTACCATCTTTCTTAGAGGTCAATAGAGCAAGGACTGCATATGGACTCAAGCTCTCCCTAATGAAACCTTTTCTAAGCAACTCTCCTACTTATTTATGTAATTCTTGATGCTCACTAGGGTTCATTCTATAGTGAAGAAGGTTTGGTAAAGTGGCTCCTGGGACTAGGTCTATGGCATGTTAGATGTCTCTAAGGGGTGGTAATTGATTAGGTAAATCATCAAGGAAGACATCCTCAAATTCTTTAAGAGCCTCAACAATCTCTGGAGGGTGTTCCTTTTGGGTCTGATGCGAGACAAAGAGGGCGCAAGCTAGGAGGATCATTGGAGAGCTGAGAAGTCTCCTGTGATTAGGATCAAGAAGGTGGAAAAAATATGTGGGGACAAGAAAGATGGATACTCTATGGACTTAGGACTTACCTTCACAAAGAGACGTTGCACCTCTAGGGTATCTCACCCACCCCACTACATGTAGTCTAGGGCATCCCACCCATCTCACTACTTGCGGAGCCTAGGGCATCCCACCCAAATCGCTACCTGGGGCCATGAAGAAGAAGCTCCAAGATCATAGAGGGAACTCAGCAAGGGAGAAGATAACTGGGGCCTCACACCCCTCGACACCTGTAGGTGAAAGAAAAATGGGCCTCATGCCCACTCCTGACGAAGGCAGAACCAAGAACACACTTTTCAAAAATTTATTTTCATCATCATCATTTATTCAAGAGAGGAGGTGCCTTTGTATAGGCTTACAAAACTAGGGCCCAAGAAAACAATACAAGGCATGCAACCCAAAAAAGTGACAATCCAAACCTGCTTTGTTTGTAGCCTAAAACCATGATAAAAAATTAGACACAATCCTCCTTGTATGATAGAAAATAAAACTAATCCTAATCTAAAACTAATTTAAAAAAAACTTCCTAACTGGTCCATACATCCAGATTTAAAATAAATATATTAGGCATGCTCTGAATTTACCAAGATCGGGCCTGCCATGAAATCTGTGCAGAAGGATTGAGACTGCTTTGAAATCTGTAAAAAAAATAATATTATTATTTATTTATTTTCCTTTGAGATCTGTGCAAACTCTTAGGCTTTGAGATCTGTGCACAAACTTCTCTTCCTGTGGCCTTGGAATAGAGGGGGCAATGATGGACTTGCAGGGAGGCACGGTCGGTGGCTAGGGGAAGGCAGCGGCACGGCTGGCGGCTGGAAAAGGTAGCGGCACGACCGGCGGAGATGGTGGATACGGTGGCTATGAGCTTGCGGCGACCAAGTGGGGAAGAGGGCACGGCACGGGGAGGCTAAAGCTGGTGGAGACGGCTCGGGCAACGGCCGATGGCGGCTTGGGCAGCAGCGGATGGCGGTGCATGGGGAGAGGGGCACGTGGGTGGAGCTGCAGGGGCGAACGGCCATGGGAGGAGCCACAGGGGTGCACGGCCATGGGCGATTCCGTGGGATTCGCCGGCGTTCCCACGAGGAGATCGACGTCGGGGGAGGTAGACGGCCGTCGGGGGTGGCACCGGAGGTTGGGTGTGGAGGATCCAGGATGAACGGGAAGAAAAAATGAAAAAAAATGGCATTCTGGGAGTTGTCTAGGAGGAGGATGATGACAGGGATAAACATGGAATAAGTTAGGAATAAAATGGGGATAAAGTTGGAATAGTGGGGATAGATGGGATAGGTGGAATAAAGAAATTAAACTAAAAATAAAAAAAATCTAAAAAAAGAAAAGGAAAACCCGAATGGGTTTTGATGTCCCCATCATTCTCCTAGAGTGGGAAAAACTCGACTCCGTCGAGTCAGGCTCGCTGCAATTTTTTTTTTTCCTCTCTTTTTTTTCTCTTCTTTTTTTTCTCTCTTTTTTTTTCAAATTTTTTTCAACCCTAATCCTCTCCTGCTCTGATACCAAAATTGATACGGGATGAAGCTTTGATACCAAAATTAATGCGAGACAAAGTGGGGGCTAGCTAGGAGGATCGTTGGAGAGCTGAGAAGTCTCTTATGATTAGGGTCAAGAAGGCAGAAAAAATATGTGGGGACAAGGAAGATAGATACTCTATGGACTTGGGACTTACCTTCACGGAAAGACATCGCACCTCTAGGGCATCTCACCCACCCCACTACATGTAGTCTAGAGCGTCCCATCCATCTCACTACATGCGGAGCCAAGGATGTCCCACCCAAATCGCTACCTGGGGCCGTGAACGAGAAGCTCCAAGATCATAGAGAGGACTCAGCAAGGGAGAAGATAATCAGGGCCTCACACCCCTCGACACCCACAGGTGAAGGAAAATCGAGCCTCATGCCCACTCCTCATGGAGGCAGAACCAAGAACACACTTTTCAAAAATTCATTTTCATCATCATCATTTATTCAAGAGAGGAGGTGCCTTTATATAGGCTTACAAAATTGGGGCCCAAGAAAACAATACAAGGCATGCAGCCCAAAAAAGTGACAATCCAAACCTGCTTTATTTGTAGCCTGAAAATATGGTAGAAAATTAGACACAATCCTCCATGTATGGTGGAAAATAAAACTAATTCTAATCTAAAACTAATTTTAAAAAAACTTCCCAACTGGTCCATACATCTAGATTTAAAATAAATATATTAGGCATGCTCTGAATTTACCAAGATTAGGCCTACCCTGATATCTATGCAGAAGGATTAAGACCGCTTTGAAATCTATAAAAAAAAATTATTATTTTTTTTTATTTTTTTCCTTTAAGATCTGTGTAAACTCTTGGGCTTTGAGATCCATGCACAAACTTCTCTTCCCGTGGCCTTGGAATAGAGGGGGCGATGACGGACTTGAGAGGAGGCACGACCGACGGCTGGGGGAAGGCGGCGGCACGGCCGACGATGGGGAAAGGCTGCGGCACGACTGGCGGAGACGGTGGCTGTAAGCGTGCGGCGACCAAGCGGGGAAGAGGGCATGGCACGGGGAGGCTGGAGCCGATGGAGACAGCTCAGGCAGCGACCGATGGTGGCTCGGGCAGCGATCGATGGCGGTGCACGGGGAGAGGGGAGCGTGGGCGGAGCTGCAGGGGCGGACGATCATGGGAGGAGCTGCAGGGGTACACGACCGTGGGCAGTTCTGTGGGATTCGCTGGCGTTCCCATGAGGAGATCGATGCCGGGGGAGGTGGACGGCCGTCGGGGGTGGCACCGGAGGTCGGGCGTGGAGGATCCAGGATGAACGGGAAGAAAAAATGAAAAAAAATGGCATTCTAAGAGTTGTCTGGGAGGAGGAAGATGACAGGGATAAACATGGAATAAGTAGGGAATAAAATGGGGATAAAGATGGAATAATGGGGATAGGTGGGATAGGTGGAATAAGGAAATAAAACTAAAAATAAAAAAAATCTGAAAAAAGAAAAGGAAAATCCGGATGGGTTTTGATGTCCCCATCAGGGTCGGCTCATGGATTTCTTTGGTGGTCAAGATCCAAACAGGGCTACCCTCAGCAATCTCTTTCTCTAACTCCTTAGCCTTAATTAGATTAACTCCTGGTTTCTTGTCCTTAAGCCTACTAAAACCTCTCTTGATTGGGTCTCTTGGTGGAGTTGGGTGGATAACAAATGTATTCCTATGGTGGCTAAAAGCATAGACATTGGTTCGACCATATAGGGTTGCATCATGATCAAAAAGCCAAGGTCGACCTAAAATGAAACTACTTACTTCCATGGGAATGACATCACACCAAATCTTTTACTCATAGGTTTGCAATTTAACTAAGATTTGGCACCTATACTTGACCTGGATGGAGGTGGAATCTACCCAAGAAAACTTGTAGGGGCTAGGATGGGGAACTATGGTCAACCCTAAGGATTTGACTGTACTGACAGAGTTGGCATTGACATAACTCCCACTGTCTATGATGATCTTAAAAACCTTACCCCCTATCTTAACAAAGGTTTATAGGTTGTTAGTCCTATGCCAATCTTCCTTAACCGGGGTTTGGGTCAAGATGCACCTAACCACACCTAACAGGTTCTCAGACTCAGGTATCTCTTCCTCTCCTTCATACTCATCCAACAACTAGTCATCAGCCTCATAGATTTCTCCCTCAGGTTCAGCTACTGGTTCAGGCTCCTCTTCCTCTAGCTCACCTAAGTGTAGAGCACTAACTGGGCACTAGCTAGCAAAGTGGCCTAGTTTCTAACATTTAAAACAGGTCTTCTGGGGATTAGGACTCCTGTGGACCTCTACAGATTTACCTCTATCATCTCTACGGGTCAAAGGAGTACTAGGCTGGGGTCGACTCGGGTCAGGGTGACTCAGATTGGGTCGACTTGGATTAGGTCGGTTAAGGCTGGGTCAGCTCTATGGGACTGGCTAGCTCCTGGGTACTAACTAGGGTATCTAGTGGGCTCGAGTTTACGATAAATGGGCCCTCTCTGGAAATGCTCATAATCCCTAGCAATCTGGTAGGCATGGTCTAGGTCTGTAACCTCTCTCATATAGAGCTCCCTCTTAATATCATCTCTCAGGCCAGCCCTAAACCTAGATAGGACAACATCCTTAGACTCATTTAAGTCACATCGCATGGAATACTCATCAATTTTTGCGATATACTCATCTACACTCTTCCTACCCTAATTCAATCGCTACCACTAATCCATTAAACCATAACGATATGAGATAGGAATGTATTTCCCTCTAAGCTTACCCTTCATGGCCCTCCAGGTGACTATGGGTTAATGACCTCCTAGTCTAAGAGTTCTCTCAATACTAGCCCAATATAACATGGCCTCCTGGACCAACTTAAGCTTGGCAAACCTAAACTTACGCTCTTCCGACATATCGTACCATTCAAAATATTGATCAACTTCTCCCTCCCAATCTATATAGACCTTAGGATCATGACAACCATCAAAAGTGGGGGCTTCTAACCTTATGTTCTTGTAGGCTCTATCCTCCTGGTCTATGAAGTCCTGATTGGGTCTCCTTGGACAAACCTCTGGGATTGGGTCATGATGATGGGCTCTCCTAGGTTCAGCCTCAAAGTAGGGATTAAGGTTTAGGGTCCTCCTAGGGTCAGCCTCATAGTAAGGGTCACAACGAGGGGTTCTCCTAGGATGGGGAGGTGACTCAAGATATGGTTCAGACTGCGACCCATGGGTTCTATCTAAGGTCCCTATACGATCCTCTACCTAATCAAACCTATTGGCTATGTGGTCAAGTCTATTATGGATTCGGGTATTAGACTGTGTTATCTGGGTATTCACCTGGGCTAAGGATTAGGCTAACTGCTTAGTGAGTGCATGAATCTTGGCATCAAGATTATCCATGGGTTTAGCCAAAGGTGAAGATGGTGGATGATATGATGCTCCTAATCTAGTGCTCATGCAAGACTCAACACTGACTCGACTACAGCTGCATAGACCTAGAGCCCAATTAGAATGGGTTGACTCAACTTACATACAACTCAAATCCTAGTCCTTCAATCTGGCCAGATAAGAGGTGGGATGGTGGGAGGCCCCCCTGCTCTCGCAAGGACCCATTTAAGGAACCACCGATCTATTTAGGTCGTTTGACATTGTACCTCTAGCCAGACACCAGAATCCAGTAATAAAAGATGGATTGGGTGCACTAGTCGTCCCACAATAATCGAACCCGATCAATTGGTGTCCCTAGCCCACTAGGGCAAATTAAGTCTAATTGATTTTAGATTAGGCTTGGGACCAAATGCAAGGGTTGTGGCTTTGGGCTAAGGAGAGGTTATCAACTCCTCCCCTTATTTGACATATAGAAAGTGCCATTAAAGTAATTTATGCAATGATGGCAAGCAGATGAAAATGCAAATTAAGGTTTAGCTATTTTTGGAGTTTTTTTGATTATATGTATTTTTTTTTTGGGATTTTGTTAAACAAGAAGATAACTTGTAGATTATGACCTAATATGCAGGGAACATGCCAAAATTAAAGATATGCAAGAATTATACTAAAAGAACCCTAAACTTTCCGAAGTTGGCTTTGCTGCCAAAATAGAGCAGAACTATTCTTAGGCAGTATTTTGGCTAAGAGAAAATTCACAAGATGAAGTAATTTTTGAGAAAATTCTGAAAATTAATTTCAATTCTTAGGAGTTTTTTAAAACAAATCTCAGAATTTTCTGAGTTCTATATAAAGAGAAACAATTAAAAGAACAGATGATATACTGAGAAGGCTGAGAATGCAAAAACCCTAATCGAACTCTTTGTGTTCTTCCTCAGGGGTCAATTCACAGCAGCACCTCTACTGTCATAGAAGATCCTATAAATTAGGAAGAGAGGGTCTTGCAACTCTACTAGTCTCTTATGACCGGATGGCAATGGTGAAGCACCCGATCCGAATATCCAAAAAGATCTGAGCCCAAACAGGCTCTGATACTAAATGATGCAGAACTAGATATGCATACAAATATATTTTTATATTTTTTTTGGTTAAGTTGTGAACCTAAATCCTGAAGAATAGACCAAGAATTTAAGTAAAAAAATCTATGCAAAACAAGAAGCTAAAGCATGCAAAGTAGAACCTAAAAGCAAGAAGAAAGTGGACCACCGAGGCTGAGAAGTCTCGGTTGGGCTAGTTCATCTTCAATAAAGCATCTGGCAGGTAGAGTGATGGGGACATCAATAATAAGAATATATACTTTGATTAACTAACTTTGTTTTTGCAGCTATAGTTAATAAAATCTTGAGCCATGAAACAAGTCCCAAATTTTCTTGAAGCATACTCATGAGTCAACACATGGAAGAAGACAATTTTTCATAAGTTGACTCATGCTCAAAGCATGATAGAAAGCCACCTCTTCAAATCCCAATTCAAGCCCAATTCAAGCCAAGACTTGAAGCCAAAATTTTCACATGGGGGGACACCTCATCAAGAAACCTTGGGGAAGAAGAAATTACATTACATCAAGACTTTTATGGGGAACATAAAGATACCTTCCAACAAGTGACATATAGGGCACCACCTCTAATGATACCTAGGCCTCCACATCAGCATTTGACAACCACATGAAGACCTTCTAGAATGCCACATGTCAAGTGGTTGTAACATTCTACCAATAATTTGTTTTTAGTTAAAACCACTTATCTAAAAATTATTGGAGCCAACTAAGCCATCCTTATCCCCTCCTCTCCACCCTTGGACAAAATTTCTAGATTTGGAGCCTATAAATAGGGCCCCTAGGCTCTCATTATGTTCAATCTATGCTATGGTTTGAATTAATGAAAGGATTGTTTCCTTGTGTTTTAGTTTTCTTGAGTTCTTGTTTGGAGTGAAAGTTTTCTAGCTAGTTTGAGTATGTAGATCCTTATCCAAGGAGAGAATGAGAGTTTTCTAAGTTTGAGTTTGAGAGTGAATAGTTCTTTTGCAAGAAGTAAAGGATGGGATGCCCATTGATGGATCTATGATCAAGCTCCAAGTCCCAAGCCATCGGCCACTTTCTTCTTCTTCCTTTTTTCTTTGTTTACATTCCAACTCCAATTCTTCTTCCATGTCTAATCCCAAATTTCTTTGCATTCCTATAGGTCAAGGATGAAGGTCTCCTTGCCATGGATCAAGACTAAGGTGAGTCTCAAAGTAGAGAGTGCCAATCTTGACTTCTAGGTCTCAATCCTTGAGTAATGAGAGCTCCTTCTTCCACCGAATAATTAGCCATCATTGTTGGTAGGAAAACTCTTCCTAAACTTTATTAGATCTGATCATTTGAAGGTTAACTTGTCCTAGTAGTGATGGTTTCCTTGCCATGAAGATCCTAATCCTTATTTTGAACTAGATCTACATTACAGGTCTTAAAAATTAGATCAACTAGTCTCCTTATGAAAATTCTTTTCTTGGATTAATTTAGTCCATTTATTTGATAATTGTTGCAGCGTCAACTCCTAGACCGGGGACTGGGGGCGGCTGAATGTGCTGGAGTGCTCCTCTCCCGGACGAACCTGCAACAAGGTCCCCAAGGGCGTCGGTGGTGTTCCGGCTGGGGACCCTCTGATGCCTAAGTTAGCAAGAGGTTGAAGGCAACATAATGGAGGAATCAAGGGATGAACACCATATGGAGAGGGAAGAGTTGTTCTACCTTCGAACGAGATCTCCCGGGTACCTTATATAGGCACAAAACAGTCCAAAATCCGTTAGGGGAGAGGCTGAGAAAGATCGATCTACCCTTAGGAGAATCTGGAGAGTGGCCACGTGGCACGCAGATATGGTGGCATCGTGGAAGTAGTGGAGCAGGGTCGTTGGGATAGCAGGATCCCATAGTAATAGAAAGGTGCTTCTAGAATTCCCTGGATGCTAAGGCTCACCTGTCGGACATCGGTCATGGGAAAGCCGGTCGGCCAGACTAAAGGCCAGCCCTCTGAAGGAGAGCGACGGGCTGGACCCCAGTAGGAGAGGGTCGTTCGGATCTCGGCTCCGGTGGGTCAGACCGCTGAAAGAGAGTAACGGGCCGGACCCCAACAGGAGAGGGTCGTTCGGACCTCAGCTCCGGTGGGTCAGAACGCTGAAGGAGAACGACGGGCCGGACCCCAGCAGGAGAGGGTCGTTCGGACCTCAGCTCTGGTGGGTCAGACCGCTGAAGGAGAGCGACGGGCTGGACCCCAATAGGAGAGGGTCATTCGGACCTCAACTCTGGTGGGTCGGACCGCTGACGGAGAGCGACGGGCCGGACCCCAGCAGGAGAGGGTCGTTTGGACCTCAACTCCGATGGGTTGGACCGCTGACGAGGTGACAGTCGGAGCTCTGAAGGGGTGGCCCGGTCAGACCACAAGAATGGATCGGTTCTGCTTGAGGGTGAGCCATTAGGGTACAACAGTTGTCCCCCTCGCCCTTGTGCTTCGAGCAAGCCCATAGGCTCGAAGGGCGAGGACATTAAATAATAGTAAATGCATCAGTCCTTCAGATGATGGCGAATCCAATTTGGCATGCTGCGATAAGCCGCCTTCTTCGATTTTTGCTCCGAGACAAGTGTCAGTGCCTGGTTAGCAAAGACAGGGAGAGCAATTATTATTGGTACAGCGCATGGTAGCTGCCCGTTTCGATTCTTGACGTGACATGGGGCACGTGGCTCTATTAGAGTGGTTGGTGCACTTCCCGAAGTGATACATCAACCGTTGCTTCGATTATCACGCGGATCATGGTTGGATATGATTCGGCGTGTCCCCTCGGATTCCCATCTAACTTGAGAACTGAGGTGCTAGCCATCGGATCTCGGCATGTGGGGGGATGCATTGGGAAGCCACCCCCGAATGCCTATAAAAGGAAGGGAGCAGCGCTCAGAAGGAACCTTTCACCATGCTTATGCTTGAAGAGAAGGCTGCCTCCTCCCTCTGTGCCCTACTTTAGCCTCTTTTAGAGATCCAGAGAACCAGGTTAGTCCCGTCTCCATCTCCCCCTGTCTTCCTCCCTTTCTGCAACCCATCTTAGAATGGCTTCTAGGAGTCGAAGTTCGGCTCGCGGTCATAGGGAACCCAGTCTTTTTGACATCCCTTCGGCCATGACCAGAGAGGGTCGAAAACCTTAGGATTGTATATAACATTCCTTCCACCTTACACCTGACCGTCCCTAGTCACGAGGGTAGAGTAAACGGGCCTCTGAACTTAGGAGCTCTCCCCGTGTATGAAGACCACTTGAAAGCCGACCTTCGCTTCCCAATTCATAACTTCTTTGTCCATATCTTCAACACCTATAGGATCACCCCATCCCAGCTGACCCCGAAGAGCATTAGGGTTCTTTGTGGCTTCGTCGTCCTGTGTCGGGAGGCCGACATCGAGCCTAGGGTATCCCTGTTTTTGAAATTTTTCTTGCTGAAGCAGGACTTCCGAAGTCAGGAGTGGTGGATGTTCAGTCCACACCCTCACCGAAAGATACTAGGGGGCTTCCGTCCGCCATTCATGGATGGAAGTCCAGATATTTCTTTATAGATAGCCTGGAGCCATGGGGCTTTGAGGCAGCCTGGAGGGAGCCGAGGCCAAATGCTCTGAATGGGAGGAAGGTCTCGAGAGCCAACAAGGCCGACTTCCATAAGTTGGATGATGAAGACCCAAAGTTCATCGTCTCCATGCTCCACGAGGGGAGCCTTCATTAGGCTGGACTCAGCCGGCACCCGATGTTAGGTAGGACGAGAGCCGTAGAGGGAGAGAGAGAGAGAGCGGTTACTTTATCTCCTGTCGGCTTTGCAACCGAACCTCACCTTAGCTTTGTTTGTTGACAGGCGGCAAAATGAAGCCGGAGCGGGCGATCCTTTCAGCACGATCTGCATAGCAGAGGGTTGTTCGGATTGCGGAGCCGACCCCACAGGAGCTGAAGAAGCGGACAGCAGAACCGGTGCCCGAAAGGCCGAAGAAATGACGGACGGCAGAACCGTCTGCCACGGTGGTGTCGGTCGAGTCAGAGGATGACATGCCTCTAACCGAACGTCGAAGGGTGATTGCATTCGAGCGATCCTCTTCAGTCGGATAGCCAGTCACCCAGACAGAAGAGAGGCTTTCGATGTCAACCATGGCGGAAACGGCTCCTTCGTCCCCGCCATTGGAGCCGACTATGGCAACCCCCTCGATAATCAGGGGAATCCCTACATGGGATGGGCCATCGGCCATTGATGAGAGGGCTGGCGGTGCCCATGATGAGGAGTGCCAAAAGTGGCGCGATGCTGAGGAGGGTAAAGAGCTGCTTCAGAGGGCCGCCCCCGACAATGATGGGCGGTCGGTGAACGAGGTAGCCAGGAGTTCTCTCCACCATCTTCTGGGGGTAAGTATCGCTTTTATTTCTCCACCCAAAATTCATAAGTGGTGGCTTTCTAACTATGCATTTTTGTCGGCAGCTTGTCAAAGACAACTTGCTGATGGACGAGGGCCTAGGCGAGATGCTCTATCTGAAAGAGGAGTTGACCCAGAGGGCTGAAGCAGCAGAGTTGGTGAGGGACACAGCCTGGGAGGCGCTGATGGCCTCCAAAGAGGAGGTGCTCGGCTTGAGGGTCGCAGCGGCAGAGGTGTCCACCTTGCGGGCCGAATCGGAGGCCCAGAAGGAGCAATTGGAGAGCTTGCTGGCCCAAAAGGTGGATCGGGAGGCAAGTCTAAAATATAAGAAGAAAAAGATCAAGTCCCTGACCCATCGGCTAGCCATCGAGGAGGGGCGCCTGACCGAGTGCGAGGTCCGCGGGCAGGGCCACCAAGCAGCGGCTGAGAGATATAAAGGCCTGCTGAAGACAGCCCAGGAACTACTGAAGATGGCCAGTGAGAAGGCCATTGCAACCTACAAAACCTCAGAGGACTTCACCGAGGAGATGAACAAAGCCGGGACGGTCGGCTTCGGCTACGGATACGACAAGTGCCTGGGAAAGGTTAGTGCAGCCTTCCCAGGCCTCGATCTATCATTCCTTCAGCCGCCAAAGCTGGCGAAAGAAGAGGGTTTGGAAGCGGCGGATCCGACTGCCCAAGCGGTCGATGCTCTAGTGGAGGCCGTCGTAGAAGTGGCCGGAATAGATGCCCCGATTGGAGCCGAAGCAGAAGCAGCCGAAGGGGCCGAGGAGGCCAGAGCGGCTATTATCGCCGAGGGGGCTGGAGCGGCCGTAGTTAGTGTACCTCTCGAGGGTCAAACCTAGTTGTTTGTAAAGGTCTGACCTTCAATTTTGTAAAGAAACTTTTTGAAAGTAATGAAAAACTTTCTTTCACAATGTCTCACTTTCTTCCCTCTGAAATTTCACTAAGTGTAGATTAGTCAGCTGATCTGAACAGATGGTCAGACCTCCATGGCAAACGTCGAATAGCGGCTCAGGCCGAACTAGATTTTCTTAGGATTTCCACTCTAAATATTGGTCCGTCAGCTTTTTGAACTAAGAGCAATTTAAGTAGCGATCAGAGTGCAGCTCAGGCCGGGGCAACAAGCTTAGGAAGTTCAACCTATGTGTTGGTCCGTTGACTTTCTGGACCCAAAAGTAGATGAGGCAGCGATCGGATTGTGGCTCAGGTCGGAGCAACGAGCTTAAGAGATTTAACCTAAGTGTTGGTCCGTCGGCTTTTCGAACCCAGAAGTAGTTGAGGCAGCGATCGGATGGTAGCTCAGGCCGGAGCAACGAGCTTAGGAGATTTAACCTAAGTGTTGGTCCGTCGGCTTTCTGGACCCAGAAGAAGTTGAGGCAATGGTCGAATGGTAGCTCAGGTCGGAGCAACGAGCTTAGCATATTTAACCTAAGTGTTGGTTCGTCGACTTTCTGGACTGGGCTACCCTAGAGCCTCTGCCAACCGGAGTCGGACTTTTGGAAGTGGGCTACCCTAGAGCCTCTACTGACCGGAGTCAAACTTTCAGAAGTGGGCTGCCCTAGAGCCTTTGCCAACCGGAGTCAGACTTTCGGAAGTGGGCTGCCCTAGAGCCTCTGCCGACCAGAGTCAGACTTTTAGAAGTGAGCTGCCCTAGAGCCTTTGCCGACCGGAGTCAGACTTTCGAAAGTGGGCTGCCCTAGAGCCTTTGCCGACCGGAGTTGGACTTTCGGAAGTGGGTTGCCCTAGAGCCTCTGCCGACTGGAGTTGGACTTTCGAAAGTGGGCTGCCCTAGAGCCTCTGTCGACTGGAGTCAGACTTTCAGAAATGGGCTACCTTAGAGCCTCTGCCGACTGGAGTCGGACTTTCGGAAGTGGGCTGCCCTAGAGCCTTTGCCGACCGGAGTCAGACTTTCGGAAGTGGGCTGCCCTAGAGCCTCTGCCGATCGAAGTCGGACTTTCAGAAGTGGGCTACCCTAGAGCCTCTGCCAACCGAAGTCGGACTTTCGAAAGTGGGCTGCCCTAGAGCCTCTACTGACCGGAGTCAAACTTTTGGAAGTGGGCTGCCCTATAACCTCTGCCGACTGGAGTCGGACTTTCGAAAGCGGTTCGTAGAAGAAATGTGGACTTCATTGATAATACTTGCGGAGGTTGTCTACATTCCATGGACGCGCCATCTGTTGTCCGTCCAAAAATTCAAGTCGATAGGTGCCAGCTCGAACTACTTCAACGACCTGAGAAGGTCCTTCCCAATTTGGGGAAAGCTTTCCTTGCTCGATCGGCCTCAAAACTTTGGTTCTCCACAGGACCAGGTCCCTGACTCGGAAAGCTCGCGCTTTGACTCACGAGTTGTAATATTTCTCCATCTTCTGACGGCATACCACCATCTTCATGCTTGCTTGAAGTCTAGTTTCTTCAAGCAAGTCCAGGTCAGCCCTTTGCTGCTTGGAGTTGGCCGGTTCGGCGTAGTAGTCAATCCAGAGAGATTAAAGAGAGGCCTCAATAGGGATGATAGCTTCACTTCCATAAGTGAGGTTAAACGGAGTTTCGCTGGTCGACGCTTTGGCGGTCATCCAATACACCCATAATATTGAGTGGAGTTCCTCTGCCCAAAGTCCCTTTGCCTCATTGAGCCAGGTCTTCAGCCTGTGTAAGATTGTCTGGTTGGTGACTTCAGCCTCTCCATTGCACTGAGGGTGATCGACCGATGTAAGTCGGTGAGAGACATGATATTGCCGACAAAAGTCTTGAAATTTAGAGTTGTCAAACTGTCTTCTATTATCAGTAATAATTGTCCGGGGAATGCCGAATCAAAAGATAATATTATTTCAGACGAAGTTCTCCACCTTGGCCTCCATTATTTGTGCTAGTGGTTTGGCCTCCACCCACTTGGTAAAATAGTCAATGGCCACAAGCAAAACTTTTCGTTGCCCGGAGGCCGAGGGAAAGGGTCCCAAGAAATCCATCCCCCACTGTGCGAACGGCCATGGGGCGGTTATCGGAGTCAGCTCACTGGCAGGCCTCCTCTGAATAACGGAGTACCTCTGACATGCATCGCACCTTCGGATGAAGTCCGATGCATCCTTCTGAATGGTGGGCCAGTAGTATCCCTGTCGGATGATCTTGTAAGCTAAGGATCTTCCTCCGAGGTGGTCGCCACAGATGCCTTCATGGACTTCTCTGAGGGCATAGTCGGCGTCTGTCGGCCCCAAGCACTTTAATAGTGGCTATGAGAATGACCGCTTATAGAGGAAGCCATCAAGGATGACATACTTAGAGGCCGTCAAGCGCATCCGCTTGGCCTCCACTGGATCTTTCGGAAGAGTTCCTTTAGCCAAGAAAGTAAGGATCGAATCCATCCAAGAATTTTCTTGTTCCACCTGGTGGACCTCGGTTGGCTCTTCTGCAATGCTAGGGTGCTGTAGATGCTCTACAAAAGTTCGGTCAAAAGTCCCGCTGGTGACCATAGCTAACCTTGACAGGGCGTCCGCCCGAGAGTTCTGCAGACGAGGTATGTGGAGGATTTCGAAAAATCTGAACCGAGAAATGAGGTTTTGTACCTTGTTTAAATATTTTGCCAGGGTCGGATCCCTTGATTCAAATTCTCCCTTTACTTGATTAACCACCAGTTGGGAGTCGGAGAAGACTCTGAGTCAGTTGATGCCCAGTTTATTGGTGATTCATAGCCTCGCGAGGAGGGCTTCGTACTCCGCTTGATTGTTTGACACCTAAAATAGAAAATGTAATGCATATTCTAGGTTCTCCCCATCCGGGTTGGCCAGGATCAGTCCAGCCCCACAGCCTGCGAGGTTGGATGCTCCATCCACATGGAGAGTCCAGGCTAGTTCAACTTCGTAGACGGCATTGGCTTTAGGTACTTTGGCCATTCAAGGAGGTGTCTCTTGTCTCCTTGTATACTCTGCAATGAAGTCAGCAATTACCTAGGCCTTCAAGACAGATCGCGGCTGATGCAGAACAAAAGCTCTGATACCAAAAATGATGCAGAATGAAAGCTCTGATACCAAAAATGATGCAGCACGAAAGAACAGAGAAGCGTATGCGGAAGTAAAATTAAGATTAATTTTTTTTTTATATATATATTTCAGAAATTGGCTTCGACTAAAAGTAAAGTTAAACTAAGTTGATGGAAACTAGGTAAGGATTGAAAGCACAATTTAGAAGAAGCTAAGTTATCAGAGTAGTTCAGAAGTAACGGATCGCTGGGGGTTGAGAAACTCCCAGACCTAGGGTTTCGCTCTGAACTTTCAACAGGACAGAAATAAAGAGAAGAGATGGTTTACCAACCAGACAGTGATCTCACAGAATTTGGGTGGAAGAACTCTCTCAAGCAGATTGTTGGATCCTCGGATTCAGCTATCTTCGCAATGGATCCTCCAATACTGGTCTTGTGGTTTGGTCGGCTTCTCCTGGACTCAAGATCTTGGAAGAAGAAAAATAAGTGATGGATTCAAAGACTCAGGGAAGGATTTACCAGTTCGAAGAACTCGAAGGCTGATGTCGCCGAGATCCGGATTCTCTAGAAGGCTGATTCAACTCCCTCTAGAAAGAGCTTTGGATCTGAAGTACCCGGACTGTAGCTGGATGCTGGTGGTCGGCCTGGACTTGGAGAGAGAAGGCCATGGGAGGTGGGATAGGCTAGGGTTTGGTGGATTGAAGTGGATGATGGGCGGCTAGGGTTATGGAGTAGAAGTGGCTAACCTAGGGTTTGGGTTTTGGAGATCTCACACCTCCTCAAGGTTCCTGGGGAACCCGGATTTACTCCCTCACGGAGCTCAACACCTGGATGCAAGTGCGGAAGAGAGAAAACACAAAGTTTGCTCACAAAAAAATTTGGTTTCATTCATCTGATTCCTTAGAACTTACAAAGGGGTTTTAATTTATAGGACATTACAAGAGAGTAGGGTTTTACATCTTCCCATGTGGGACTAAAGGAGGGGATCTTCAAATTAGGATTGTAGGATCAATCCCTACTCATATGGCCGGCCAAATAATTCCAAAAATGGTTGAGGCTTCAAAAAAAGGAAAGTGGGTGGCGCCTCCTTGTCTTGACCTCCAAGAAAATATTTTTTTCCTTCTATGCTTGGCCTTAACTGGAAGTGTTTGGGCGCCTCTTAACCTTGCCCTCCAAGAGAAAATTTGTTTCCTTTTATATCTGGCTTTAGTTGGAATGATTAGGGCGCCTCCTAACCTTGCTCTTCAAGAGAAACCTCCTTCCTTCCATGGCTCAACCCTTTTTGGATACCTCATTTTCTTTCTCCCCAAGTTATGGCTCTTTCTAACTTTGTTTTGAGTATTTTTGGCAGGTAATGGGCACCTCGTTGAAGTTCTCTCCAAGAGAATTTCTTCCCTTTCATAGTTTGGTTCTTTTGGGAATGTCTTGGGCCGCCCCCTTGATTTGTGGACCCCTGGTGGATTTCTCCTCAATTGGCGCATAAGAGAAGGGAGCTGCTATCTGTGGTGTGGGGACCAAAGCCTGCTGGATGGAGATGTGGTGCCCCCTGGACTCGGGCGTATGGCAGGGAGTGTGGCTGGGAGTGTGGCGCCCACTTGCTTGGCCTTGGGAGAAAATGTAACACCCCAGGTTGAAGCCCTAGTCCACTACTGAGTCAACATGACTCAACAAAATAAAAATACAAGTAATATAGACTCAAGCTAAAATTGAGTTGATCAAGTCAACCCTTATTACAAGCCAAAAAAACCCTAATTCTTCGGGCAAGGTTAATCAGAGATCCAGATGGAGCTCTGAAGTCTTCTTCTGAGTCTGGTGCCCCACCAATTCTCCCAGGGTGGGAGGAACTCGACCCTGTCGAGTATGGATCAAGTTGGCTCTGGTATCTCTCCAAGAGGTCTGGGTCCAATTGTTGTAATTCATCTCGGGAGATCCAAGAGTCATCAAAATCTGGCCTTCCTTGCCAGCGGACCAGGTATCTTTGGTATCCTCGATTACGAGTAGAGATAACCTGATCATCTAGGATCTTTTCAATCTGCACTTTTCTCACAGGCCAGTTTGTTGGTGGACACACAGGGTTGGGTTCACTCTCAAGAGCAGGATTAGGTTCAAAAGCCTCACTGGGAATCACAGCTGGCTCTCTATACTCTACTAGGTCTGTAATGTTGAAAGTGGGGCTAATGCCTAGTTCTGGAGGCATCTCGAGCACATAGGCATTGGATCCTACTCTCTTCACTACTCTAAATGGTCCAGCTCCTCTAGCATGAACTTTCTAACGGTTCTAGGAGGAAACCATTCAGGCCTTAACCTAATCATTACATAGTCTCTCTCAACAAAAGTTTTGACTCGTCTTTCAGAATCAGCCAACTTCTTATAAGTTTCATTACTTAAAGTTATTTTGGCATGAATTTCTTTATGCAAGTCCTTTACATGCTATGCAAGTGCATCAAGAGACTTGTGTGTGTGGGCTAAAAGTGAAATCAGATCAAGTGGTGTGTGAGGCTTGTATCCATGAACAATTTCAAAGGGACTCTAGCCTATATACCTATTGATCGAAACATTGAATGCAATTTCAGCCCTGGACAAAAAACAAATCCCAATTCCTGGTGCTCTCAATCAAACCAAAATCTGAGCCAAAGACTAGTAAAGGGTCAAAAAAAACTAAACTAGACTGACGACGCATTCCTAAAGAATGGACTTTATTTCAAAGGAACCCTAGGTCTAAACCTAACAAACTATGGCTCTATAGGTTTGACCTTGGGTCGGAGGATGGCATGCAGAGCATGAAAACTTATCATGGGTGCCTAGTAGGTGCCATAAGGTCTTCCAGAAGTAGTTCTGACATGTGGTTCACTCTAAATACTTCGACAAAGTATACTTGGATGGTGTAAGAAGCATTGGAAGTCCTAGAGAAAGGGAGGAGATATGAGATGGGGTCTCGAATTACCTGTTGACTAAAGGTGGTGACCTGAAGGTTTGAATGGTGATCTATGAGTGTCAACTGGTCATCCTTACGAAAGTAAAAATTTGCTACTCCCAGGAATGGATCAAGAGATGGTTCGGGAAGTAGCCTAGGACATGTGATTGCAATAGTTAAGGTTTGTTCTCTAAGCAAATAATGATCCACTTTCTCAAGAACTGGATTAGAGAATGATTCATGGAAGGGCCTATAGATGATGACCTCAAGACTTGAAATTTGACCTATGGGTGAGGAAAGGTATCCTCTATAGAAGGGTAGGTCAGTCATGCAAAGGAAAGGGTCTGGGGCTATAAGGAGGACTTCTACAGGACTGGGTGAATCAATCCGCTCAAGATAAGGATGTTCAACTGAGATTACGGGAGAGACCTTAGTAGCTGGGCATGGGACAAGGTCCAATTGTAAGAGGCTTGATTCAGTCATCCTAAGGAGAGGATCTACCATAGGGTGGGCAAACTTAAACAGTTCAGTGCAAAGATCTTCAATTGGTACTTGGGGAATGACTGTCATTAGAGGGTACGAACTAATAGCTCAGGCTAACACTATGAGTTCTTCCTGGGGGTATTTGACTAAAGGAACCTGGTTCTCACAAATCTTTTGAATTTCTGAACTAGGTCCTACCAGTTGGTTGCTTTCCAAGGTCTCCTCAGGTAAGGAACCAATAGTATCAATGTCACATTCTTCAAGTTCTTCCCCCTCATATTCATCAACTAGACTCAAGCCAGCATCATTTACTTCCTCGATGCCATCTTCAATGGGTTTCGGGTCAGTGGTAATCGGGCCAACTGATTCTAGGCTTGTCATACCTAACCTTTCTTCCTCATTGGTAGGCTTGGGTTCTCCCTCATTAATGTCATCCTTAGGATTCTTACCACTTAGCTATGCACAAGCCAGTCCTATGCATGGGCACTGACTAGATTTATGGCCTCTTTCTCCACAAAACAAACATTCTTGCGATATAGGAACCTGGGTCACACTGGGTTTCAAGCTAGTAGAGACCTTACTTGGGCATGGGTGTGGATCTAAATGGTTTGATCTAGAAGACTTGGGTTGTTGAGTAACTGGTCTAGAATATTGTAAGGACCTCTCATAGATACGATCCATACTATAGATATCATGGTTAGGCTTCCTAAGGTTATGCTCGGGATCACGGTATAAGGTCCTCCTAGGCTCCTAACATGGGTGAGGTTGGGGCCTATTAAATTTTGGATCAGGGGTCCAATTTTGATGTCTACGTTTTTCAAGTACTTGGACTCGATCCCTAAAATGGGAAAATTCCTCATTCATGTCCTGACTCAATTTGGTCATACTTTCGGTAAGATTTCTAACCATGGCCTCTAAATCTGGTTGGGTTTGACTAGGTTGGTAGGGTACTCCATTCTGGGTAGACATGATGATGCAAGCTAGTACACAGAATGAGACTCAACTAAAATGACTACGGGCTAACTAGGCCTAGAGCCCAAACTAGATGCCCAATCAGAGTGGCAAGCTAGCCTGTAGTAACTCAGGACTCAGCCAGGCAGGTGTAAGGGGAGTGTTAGGTCCCTAGATTCTAATCCTAGACACCAATCAGAGATTGGCCAGGTAGGCGGACCAGCACACAAGCCCTTCGGGATGGAATCCCTGAACCACCATTCTAGACACTGAGTACAAAGCACACACAGAGTAACCAGACAAACTGACTCAACACTAGCCTTGACCCGACTTGTTGATGTCCCTAGCCCACTAAGGCAAATTAGGTCTAATTAATTTTAAGATTAAAGGCTTAGGTTCGAATGAGTGGGTGGTGGTTTTGGGATAAGGAGAGGTTATCAACTCCTCCCCTTATCTTAGATGCTCAATTGCCCTTAAGATGAATTAGAAGATGATCACTCAAAAATAATTGAATTACATAAATACAAAAATAGAGTTACAGTAATTTAATCCTCAGAAATCTCATGGAAACCAATAAATCACAGAAAAATTCAAAAAAATAGTTTCAATTATACTGGTTTCAGCAAAATAAAAATCACTGAATTTAGAGTTACCTGCAATGAGAAATAATTCTTGCAACAGGATAATTATGGGCTAAAAATAGAGTACTTCCCCGTTTACAATTCCTGCTACGAAGTTATAACCCAACGGATCCCCTACACGCCCTAGGAACACCCCATGGAATGGGAAGAGGAGGTTTGCACCTCGCTTCGTTCCTAGGACCGGATGTCCTGGGGAGTCTACTTCGAGCAGACAAAGTAAAAAGAGAGAGACTCAAACAAGCAATCAAACAGAAACCCTAGACAGGGCTCTGATACCAAAATTGATGCAAGACGAAAGCTCTGATACCAAAAATGATGCAGAACAAAAGCTCTGATACCAAAAATGATGCAGAATGAAAGCTCTGATACCAAAAATGATGCAGCACGAAAGAACAAAGAAGCGTATGCGGAAGTAAAATTAAGATTAATTTTTTTTTTTTTTTATATTTCAGAAATTGGCTTCGACTCAAAGTAAAGTTAAACTAAGTTGATGGAAACTAGGTAAGGATTGAAAGTATAATTTAGAAGAAGCTAAGTTATCAGAGTAGTTCAGAAGTAACGGATCGCTGGGGGTTGAGAAACTCCCAGACCTAGGGTTTCGCTCTGAACTTTTAACAGGACAGAAATAAAGAGAAGAGATGGTTTACCAACCAGACAGTGATCTCACAGAATTTGGATGGAAGAACTCTCTCGAGCAGATTGTTGGATCCTCGGATTCGGCTATCTTCGTAATGGATCCTCCAATACTGGTCTTGTGGTTTGGTCGGCTTCTCCTGGACTCAAGATCTGGGAAGAAGAAAAACAAGTGATGGATTCAGAGACTCAGGGAAGGATTTACCAGTTCGAAGAACTTGAAGGCTGATGTTGCTGAGATCCGGATTCTCTTAAAGGCTGATTCGACTCCCTCTGGAAAGAGCTTTGGATTTGAAGTACCCGGACTGTAGCTGGATGCTGGTGGTCGGCCTGGACTTGGAGAGAGAAGGCCGTAGGAGGTGGGATAGGCTAGGGTTTGGTGGATTGAAGTGGATGGTGGGCGGCTAGGGTTATGGAGTAGAAGTGGCTAACCTAGGGTTTGGATTTTGGAGATCTCACACCTCCTCAAGGTTCCTGGGGAACCCGGATTTACTCCCTCATGGAGCTCAACACCTGGATGCAAGTGTGGAAGAGAGAAAACACAAAGTTTGCTCACAAAAAAATTTGGTTTCATTCATCTGATTCCTTAGAACTTACAAAGGGGTTTTAATTTATAGGACATTACAAGAGAGTAGGGTTTTACATCTTCCCATGTGGGACTAAAGGAGGGGATCTTCAAATTAGGATTGTAGGATCAATCCCTACTCATATGGCCGGCCAAATAATTCCAAAAATGATTGAGGCTTCAAAAAAAGGAAAGTGGGTGGCGCCTCCTTGTCTTGACCTCCAAGAAAATATTTTTTTCCTTCTATGCTTGGCCTTAACTGGAAGTGTTTGGGCGCCTCTTAACCTTGCCCTCCAAGAAAAAATTTGTTTCCTTTTATATCTGGCTTTAGTTGGAATGATTAGGGCGCCTCCTAACCTTGCTCTTCAAGAGAAATCTCCTTCCTTCCATGGCTCAACCCTTTTTGGATATCTCCTTTTCTTTCTCCCCAAGTTATGGCTCTTTCTAACTTTATTTTGAGTATTTTTGGCAGGTAATGGGTGCCTCCTTGAAGTTCTCTCCAAGAGAATTTCTTCCCTTTCATAGTTTGGTTCTTTTGGGAATGTCTTGGGCCGCCCCCATGATTTGTGGACCCCTGGTGGATTTCTCCTCAATTGGCGCATGAGAGAAGGGAGCTGCTATCTGTGGTGTGGGGACCAAAGCCTGCTGGATGGAGATGTGGCGCCCCCTGGACTCAGGCGTATGGCTGGGAGTGTGGCTGGGAGTGTGGTGCCCACTTGCTTGGCCTTGGGAGAAAATGTAACACCCCAGGTTGAAGCCCTAGTCCACTACTGAGTCAATATGACTCAACAAAATAAAAATGCAGGTAATATAGACTCAAGCTAAAATTGAGTTGATCAAGTCAACCCTTATTACAAGCCAAAAAAACCCTAATTCTTCGAGCAAGGTTAATCAGAGATCCAGATGGAGCTCTGAAATCTTCTTCTGAGTCTGGTGCCCGCACCAGCAGCTAGAAAGAGATGTCGAATTTGCCTAGCTTGACGGCCCACTTGGCGAGCCGACCAGATGTATCTGGGCTCCGAAGGATTGCCTTGAGGGGTTGGTCGGTCATCACTACAATCGGATGCGCCTGGAAATACAGTCGGAGCCGCTTGGTAGATGTGACCAAAGAGTATATTAACTTTTGCATCTTGGGGTACCTTGTTTCGGCATCGTGAAGGACTTTGCTGATATAATAGATAGGCTTCTGCTGTCCATCCTCTTTGACTCGTACAAGGATGGCGCAGATCACTTTGTCTGACGCCGAAAGATAGAGGTACAAAGGCTCCCCCTCCGTCGGCTTGGTCAGCAATAGAGGGTTCTTCAAGTACTCCTTCAATGCTTCAAAAGCTGATCGACACTCGTCAGTCCAAACAAAACCCTCTGACTGGTGCAAGGTCTTGAAGAATGGCAAGGACTTCTCAACCGAATGGGAAATAAAACAGCTGACAGAGGCGATTCGGTCGATGAGCTCTTGCACCTGCTTTTTGTTAGTCGGATGCGCCATTTCAGTGACGGCCTTTATCTTGTCGAGGTTTACTTCAATTCCCCTCTGTGTGACCAGAAAATCAAGGTTCTTGCCAGAGGTTATCCCAAAAGTACATTTCGTAGGGTTCAGCTTCATCCGATGGCGCCTGAGTGCATCAAAGAATTCCTGCAAGTCCCTGATGTGGTCAGCCTTATGGAGACTCTTCACTATCATGTCATCTATATAAGCCTTCATGTTCCTGCCTAGCTGACCTTCGAACACTCGGTTGATCAACCTTTAAAAGGTGGCACCGGCGTTCTTCAAGCTGAAGGGCATCATCCGATAACACTACAAACCCTTGTCGGTGACAAAGGCAGTCTTCTCCTTATCTTTCGGATGCATCTTCATTTGATTGTAGCCAGAGAAGGCATCCATAAAGCTGAGAAGTTGGTGGCCGGTCGTGGCATCCACCAGCTGATCAATCTTGGGTACTGGGAAGCTGTCCTTTGGACAGACCTTGTTGAGATCGGTGCAATCTACACAGATCCTCCACTTTCCATTGGCCTTCTTCACCATAACCACATTCGCCAGCCACTCAGGGTAGTGGACTTCCCTGATGAAGTCAGCATCACGGAGCTTCTTTACTTCCTTATCAATGGCTTTTTGTCTTTCCACAGCAAAGTTTCTCTTCTTCTGTCGGACAGGTCGGTAAGTCGGATCGACCTTGAGCTGGTGAGTGATGACCTCCGACGGTATTCCATGCATGTCCGACACCGACCAAGCAAAGACGTTGGCGTTACTCCTAAGGAAGCCGATCAGTTCTGACTTAAAGTCTTCGCTGAGGGAACCTCCAATCTGAAGGACTTTGGTGGGATCATCCTCTCGAAGGGGAGCAAACAGAATCTTTTCTCCTGGCTGACCGAGGCCATCGGCCTCAGCTCTCGGGTCAAGTTGCTCCAAAGTGGGATGGCCTTCTGACTGTTGGTTCATAATGGTCAGACACTGCCTGGCCATCTGACGGTCTCCCCTCATCACTCCGACCCCGCTCCTGGTCGAAAATTTTGCCAACAAATGGTAAGTGGACACGATGGCTCTGAATTTGTTGAGGGCCGGTTGGCCCAAGATAGCATTGTAAGGCGAGGTCATCCTAACGACCACAAAATTGATAGGGAGGGTTTTCTAGAAAGGCTCCATCCCGATCATCACAGGAAGAACTATCTCCCCTTCCACCCTGACAAAGTTACCCCCGAAACCCGTCAGCGGCACGGGGGATTCCTGCAGCATGGACCTGGATAGATTCATTCTCACAAAAGCATCATACAGCAAAATCTCTGTCGAGCTTCCATTATCTATAAGTATTCTCCTTACATCGTAATTGGCAATCACTGTCGACATGACTACAGGATCATTTTCAAAAATATGAGTCTCTAGAAGATCTTCATCAGAGAAAGTGATGGCATTGGAGTCCCGGGACCTTTTAGCAATATCAGTCCCATCCTCATAACTTCCTCCAGATCGCTGATGCAGCATGCCGACATCCCCACCAATCGGCCTCTGATTGGGGAGCTCCATCTTCTTTGGAGGGTTTCAGGCATTTGATGCTTCAGTCCAGTCCCGATGGGGTTGGACGTACTTGTGCAAGTATCCCCTCCAGATGAGGTCTTCAATGGCATCTTTCAACTGTAGGCACTCTTCAGTACTGTGCCCGTGATCCCTATGGAACCGATAGAATTTATCTTATTCCTTAGGGCAGGAGGGCCCCTCATCGACCGAGGCCTTTGCAGAAAGGTCTCATTCTCGATCTCCATGAGGATCTTCTCTCTTGACAGGGACAGAGGCGCGTAAGTCTCGAACCTTCGGGGGAAGTCCCTCGGCTTTGGACTTCGGTGTTGGGCCGACCGCTAACTATCACTCTGAGGTCGGACTTCAGGAGCCTTATCGCTCCGCTTCTTGGGGGTCGGCCTTCCCTCAACTTGACATCGGCTGGCTGCTTGTTCTTCCGCCAGAGCATACTTCTATGCTCTGGCCAGGAATTCGCTGTAGCTTGTTGGATGTTTCTTGTCCAAGGAGAAGGTCAGCCTAGACGAACGAAGCCCTTGCTTGAAGGCTGACATCGCTATAGCCTCATTCAAGTCTGGGACTTCCATGGCCGCTGAGTTGAAACGGGCCATGAAATCCTAAAGGGTCTCTCCCTCCTTTTGCAGCACAAGGAAGAGGCAGTCGGTATTCCTCGGGGTCCGACTGCAAGTCCTGAAATGAAAAAGAAAAAATGATTCAAGTTGAGAAAAGGAGTGGATCGTACCTGGCCGGATGGCAGAGAACCACATCCGGGCGGTCTTCTTAAGGGTAGCAGGGAAGGCGATGCAATGGAGGGCATCCGAGGTGCCTTGTACCATCATATGGGCTTTGTACATGCCCAGATGGTCCATCGGATTAGTGGTACCGTCGTAAGGGTCACTTATAGGATCTTGAAATGGCGGGGAATCATCTTTGCCAGAATCTCATCGGAGAACGGGGGACGGGAGTCGTATACCTGTCCCCCTTCGACCTTCTACCGGAGGGCAATTTTGGCAATGCACTCCTCCATGCACATGATCTTGCTAGCATAGTCTCTCAGTGGTTCGGCGGCAAGCCGACTGTCGACTGGGATGGATTCAGTGCAGGAAGGCAAAGCAAACCTTGCCCTTTTGCCATCAGCGTGGTCACCCAAGGACCTCCGGGGCTCCGCAGTGGCGTGAGAATAATACTGAGGGGCCTCCGGCCATCAGCTTCCCTCAGCAGCAGTTAGAGGATTGGTGCAGGAAACAGCTGGTAGTTGCTGTCAGTTGTCGGTTGCTTTTTGGAAACGCTGAACTACAGTAGTAAGCGTTTCAATGTGATTCACCAAAGTTTGAAACTGCTACAACCCCAGTGTGATGGTAGGTTCTGCGGTCGTAGGGGTGGTGGCAGCGATATCATTCTCTCTGGGAAGTTCCTCAGACTTGGAAGGAGAGATACCCCTTCTGGCAGTGGCATTTGGAGCTCTTCCCTTAGCAATTTTGTTGCCGGGACGATGGATTCCTCCTTTTAGAAGAAAGCCCTCCTTCTAGCACCAATCTGTTGCGGCGTCAACTCATGGACCGGGAACCAGGGGTGGCTGAATGTGCTGGGGTGCTCTTCTCCCGGACAAACCTGCAACAAAGTCCCCAAGGGCACTGGTGGTGTTCCAGCGGGGGACCCTCCGATGCCTAAGTTAGCAGGAGGTTGAAGGCAACAAAATGAAGGAATCAAGGTATGAACAGCATATGGAGAGGGAAGAGTTGTTCTACCTTCGAACGGGGTCCCCCGGGTACCTTATATAAGCACGGAACAGTCCAAAATCCGTTAGGGGAGAGGCTGAGAAAGACCGATCTGCCCCTAGGAGAATCTGGAGAGTGGCCACGTGGCGCGCAGATATGACAGCATCGTGGAAGTAGTGGAGCAGGGCCGTTAGGATAGTAAGATCCCACAGTAACAGAAAGGTGCTTCTGGAATTTCCTGGATGCTAAGGCTCACCTGTCAGACGTCGGCCATGGGAAAGCCGGTCGGCTGGACTAAAGGCCAGCCCTCTGAAGGAGAGCGACGGGCCGGACCCCAGTAGGAGAGGGTCGTTCGGACCTCAGCTCTGGTGGGTCGGACCGCTGAAGGAGAGCAACGGGCCGGACCCCAATAGGAGAGGGTCATTTGGATCTCAGCTCTAGTGGGTCGGATCGCTGAAGGAGAGCGACGGGCTGGACCCCAGCAGGAGAGGGTCGTTCGGACCTCAGCTCCGGTGGGTCGGACCGCTGAAGGAGAGCAACGGGCCGGATCCCAGTAGGAGAGGGTTGTTCGGACCTCAAATCTGGTGGGTCAGACCACTAACGGAGAGCGACGGGTTGAATCCCAGCAGGATAGGGTCGTTCGGACCTCAGCTCCGGTGGGTCGGACCGTTGACGGGGTGACAGTCGGAGCTCTGAAGGGGTGGCCCGGTCGGACCGCAAGAATGGGCTGGTTCTTCTTGAGGGTGAGCCGTCAAGGTACAACAATAATTAATTGCTCAAGTTTGCTTGGTTGTTAGCTTGCTAAAACTCTCCATTCATCATTTTATTTTCATCCCCATCAATTTTTTGGTATCAGAGCTTATGGTTTACTAGGTCAAGTGTTTGATTGCTGAAATTTCTGTTCTAATATTCATCCAAATATTTTCACAAATTTTAGTATTTTTTATATTGATCAAAAAATCCAAACAAATACTTTTCTAGTACCTTAGTGTCATAGGATTCGAAATATAAAATTCAAAAAAATATTTTTCTTTTATTTCTAGATTTAAAAATATGAGTTCTTAGATCATTTCTGAAGTTCTGTCTAGAATTCTATTTCTGCCTTCCATTTCATTTAATTTTCAAAAAATATAAAAAATATTTTTCTAAATTTTGAATTTTAGATATGAGATCTAGACTTCAAGTTTTGTTATTTCTCACCAGAATTTTGAATTTTAGAAGGATTTAGAATTCAAAATTTGAAATTTGAATTCAGGTTGTTAAGAGTAGCTAAACTACTGGAACCTTCTAGCAACTATTTTCAAACTACCTTATCAACCAAAATTTGTGTTAATCTGAAGTCAAAACTTTAAAACACGAGAATTTTGATCTGAGAGCTAACTAAATCAGTTTTATTTTGAATTTTTACATTTTTAAAAAAATTAAATTTTGAATTTTTAAAACTAGCTAGTTGAAAGTTGTTCCCTGCTGAAATTTTCTTTTACAACAGGCTTTCAAAACGAATTTCTTAACCATATTTCAGGAATTAAATTTCAAAATTTAGAATCTAGAATCTTCACTGAGAGATTTAACAATTCAATTTTAATTTTAATTTTTTTATAATTTTAAAATTTTAATTTTAAATTTTTAAAACTAGTTGACTAGATGTTGTTAGGGCTGAAACTATCTTTCAACAACTCTAACTTCTAGAATGAAATTTTAATCCTAATTTGAGATTTAAATTTTAAAATTTGATTTCAGAAATCTAGACTTCAAAATCTAATTTTTTTTAATTTAATTTTTTTTTGAGTTTTAATTTTTTTAAAAATTTGGGTTTGAATCACATGTTTGTGCTAATATTAGTTATTGTGTTATCTAGTTGGTGAATTATTTGTGCATCCATTCCTAAATCTAATTAAGGGCATTCAATCGTAACATAAGGAAAGGAGGTCATTACCTTTCCTTGGCCCAAAACAATCACCCACATTTGCATTGATCTAAACCATAATTGAAATCGAGTAGGAACCTAAAACTAGGGACACCCACAAGTTGGGTTCAAGTGAAGATAAGACCAAATATTAGTTGAGTTTGTACTTACTTCTTGAAATTGGTGTCTAAGGCAAGAGGTCCAATGGCAAACGCCTTAAGTGGACTTGTAATTTTTAATTAGGACCTCGTGAAAGCTAGGGGAGCCTCCTGCAACCCCACCTCTTACCTGTCTAGTGAAAAAGGTAATTACAACTTTAACTAGTACTTAGTCAATTCCTGTATTTTAAACTTTTAGATCTAGGAGCCCTAGACATTAGGTTTGTACTGCTTACCCATTTGATCTAAAGCCCTATACCAACAGTCCTACACGTATCAATGGATTCCAATCTTGAATTCTTTATGAGAACCTTGACTGAAAATTTTGATACCCTAACTAAACAATTAGGACAAGTGAACAAAGACTTAAGGCAAGTAAATAATCTAATCAGGAACCTCAAAAAAGATTGCTTGACCCGTACTAATCCTAAATCACCTCCCATTGGTCTAAAGCCCATTATCATGATCTTACCCCTGAGTATAAACTTAGATACCCCTGCCAAGGATTTGTAGATCAAGAGGAGAGAGTCATTGGGAGCAATCGACCCTATGCACCCACTTTTAATAGAAACCTTGAGGTATACGTCAATTGAGAGAAGAAAATGGATCAATACTTTGAATTTGATGAAATGTCGGAAGTAAAAAAATGTCAATTTGTCAAATTAAAGCTAGTCTGACATGCTAAGTCATATTAGGAACATGTTGAGCATAAAAGTTATTATAGTAGGGATAAAATAATTACTTAGAGAGATATGAAGAGTAAGTTAAGGGAAAAGTACCTAGGCAAATCTTATAAGAAAAATCTTCCAACCCAATGGTACAAATTGAGACAAGATGATACAACTGCATTTAAATATATTGCTAAATTCAATAAGTATGAAGGAGATGAAGAAGAAACTAAACCCATGAAAGAATTAGAGGAAAAATCTCCTGAACCTATTGAAGAATTGAATGATGAAATAGAATCAAAGTCTTGTCCAAATGAAGGGCTAGAAAGACAAAATCCTAAACCCATTGAAGAACTTAAGGAAGAAGTTTATAAAGCTGGGTCTAACCTTATGGATGAATATAATCAAGAATAATTACTTGAAGATAAAATAATTACCCAGCATAAAGAAATCAACAATAGGGATGATCAAAATGAAATCCAAGGATAAAACCATGGAGTCAATCTGAGGATAACATAGAAGATCCAGAATTAATTGATGTTGAAGGTTTAGATCTAGAGATCAATAAATGATCACATATTGGATGATGCGGGATGACTCTAAGACTGCTAAACATGCATGAAAAATGGTAAAATAATTTTTTTGAGATTTTTATAATTTTAATTGCAGGCTAGATTCTCAGAATAAAGTAAAAACTAGCAGAAAGACTAGCAGTGCAAAGAATCATCGGGTTGCAGGCATACTCATGCAAAATAATAAATTCCAAGACCCGAGAATTGAGAAACTCCTAGATTAGGATAGCTAATCTTCATCAAATCAGAAATTTAAAGAAGGGAAGGATGTTACCAATCAGTGATTTGAAGAACTTTTGATGAAGAGATCACACAACACTCTGATTGGAGTCTAGATGATGAAGTTTGATTCCCTTGATTAGTGGCTGATTTGGATGGTTCCAGATGAAAGGAAAGCCTCCTATGGAGAGGTAAAACACCTTAGGGATCCTACAAAACATCAAGGGTCAATCAAAATAGCAAGTAAGAAAAGGAAAGGAAACTAGGTTTAGAAGAAATCAGCTTAGGGATTTGAAGCTGGGCTGTTTGAAGCTTGTTGAAGATCTTCCTGCTTGGTGGCCTAGGGCACTCCTTCTTGGATGTGTGAAGGCTTGGATGGTAGTGATCTAGGGCATGGAAGGATGCTAGGGTAGCACGGAATTCGTCCAAGCACAAAAACACCAACCAAAGAACCAAAACAAAACATCAACACAAGGCAATAACTCAAAATTTCAGCAAGGTTTATTCACAAGAGAAATATGCTTACAAGAGGGAGAGGGGTGGGGTATTTATAGAGTTCCCATGCCCTCACTAACCATGGTTACACTTGGATTACAAGTCTTCTTTCAAATTGGAATACAAGTCCTTTCCTAGCTATGTTAGAATTACAAAGTTTAAAAGGATTAGAAATCCCAACTAGGTTAGGAATAAATTTGGTCTTCTCCTTCTTCTCTTTAACTTGGACTTGGTCAAACCTCTTTGGACGTGATCAACACTTCAAGGACGCCTAGGGGGTGTGTTGGCCTTTCGGAGCAGTAAGGGACAGGCACAAAGGAGCTTGGGTGCATGGGTTTGGGCCTCTGGAAGCTGGAGTGGCCTGGTAGCAGGAATATTCCCTGGAATCTAGCTTTTTAAGGGCTTGGGCTTGGCACCTGGGCTTCATTTCTTTGGGCTGGGATGCAGGTGGACCTCTGGAATCATGGATTCCTTGGTTTAGGAATATGCTCTGACATATGGAAGGGAATCTGGGCATCTGGAAGGCATCTAGAAGGAATCAGGGTTTCTGGAAGCATCTTGGATCCTAGGTGATGCAGAACAAAAGAAGAGATGATGCGATGCGGAAATAAATTAAGATTAATTACTTTTTTTTATATATTTTCTGAAATTGGCTTTGACTCAAAGGAAAGATAAACTAAATTGAAAGAAACTAGGTTATCAGAGTGGTTCAGAAGTAACGGATCACTGGGGGTTGAGAAACTCCCAAACCTAGGGTTTCGCTTTGAACTTTCAATAGGACAGAAATAAAGAGAAGAGATGGGTTACCAACCAGACAGTGATCTTCACAAAGTTTGGTGGAAGAACTCTCTCGAGCAGATTGTTGGATCCTCGGATTCGGATATCTTCGTAATGGATCCTCCAATACTGGTCCTGTGGCTGAGTCGGCTTCTCCTGAACTCAAGATCTGGGAAAGAAGAAGAACAAGTGATGGAATCAGATACTCAAGGAAGGATTTACCAGATTGAAGAACTTGAAAGCTGATGTTGCTGAAATCTGGATTCTCCTAAAGGTTGATCTAGCTCCATCTGGAATTTGCTCTGAATCTGAAGTAGCCGGACTGGACCCGGATGCTGGTGGTCGGCCTTGACTTGGAGAGAGTGGCCGTGGGAGGTGGGATAGGCTAGGTTTTGGTGGAGGGAGGAGAATTATGGGTGGCTAGGGTTTTGGAGTGAAGTGGCTAACCTAGGATTTGGGGTTGGAGATCTCACACCTCCTCAAGGTTCCTGGGGAACCCGGATTTACTCCCTCATGGAGCTCAACACCTGGATGCAAGTGCGGAAGAGAAAAAACATAGAGTTTGCTCACACATAAATTGGATTCATTCATCAGATTGCTTTAAAATTTACAAGAGGGGTTTAATTTATAGGACTTTACAAGAGAGTAGGGTTTTACATCTTCCCATGTGGGACTAATGGGAGGGGATCTTCAAATTAGGTTTGTAGGATCAATTCCCATACATATGGCCGGCCAAAAGGTTCCAAAAAAGTTGATTAGAGGCTTTAAAAGGAGGGTAGGTGGCGCCTCCTAACCTTGTTCTTCAAGAGAGGATTTCTTTCCTTCCATGGTTCAACTCTTTTGGACTCCTCCTTTTCTTTCTCCCTAAGTTATGGTTCTTCCCATCTTTGCTTTGGGCATTTTTGGCATGGAATGGGCGCCCCCTTGAAGTACTCCCCAAGAAGAGCTTCTTTCTTTACATAGCTTGGCTCTTATGGAATGTTTTGGGCCGCCCCCTTGAATTGTGGATCCCAGATTGCTCTCTCCTCAAATGGCGCATGAGAGAAGGGACCTGCTATCTTGTGGTGTGGGGACCAAAGCATACTGGATGAAGATGTGCCGCCCCCTGGACTCAGGCGTGTGGCTGGGAGTGTGGCGCCCACTTGCTTGGCCTTGGGAGAAAATGTGACACCCAGGTTGAAGTCCTAGACCACTACTGAGTCAACATGACTCAATAAAAATAAATTGCAGGGAATACAGACTCAAGCTAAAATTGAGTTGATCAAGTCAACCCTTATTATAAAACCAGAAAACCCTAATTCTTCAGGCAAGGTCAATCAAAGATCCAGATGGAGCCCTGAAGTCATCTTCTGAGTCTGGTGCCCACCCAGGGTGGGAGGAACTCGACCCTGTCGAGTATGGATCAAGCTGGCTCTGGTTTCTCTCCAAGAGGTCTGGGTCCAATTCTTGTAATTCTTCTCGGGAGATCCAAGAGTCATCAGAATCTGGCCTTCCTTGCCAGCGGACCAGGTATCTTTGGTATCCTCGATTACGAGTAGAGATAACCTGATCATCCAGGATCTTTTCAATCTGCTCTTTCCTTACAGGCCAGTTTGTTGGTGGACACACAGGGTTGGGTTCACTCTCAAGAGCAGGATTAGGCTCAAAAGGCTCACTGGGAATCACAGCTGGCTCTCTATACTCTACTAGGTCTGTAATGTTGAAAGTGGAGCTAATGCCTAGCTCTGAAGGCAAATCGAGCACATAGGCATTGGACCCTACTCTCTTCACCACTCTAAATGGTCCAGCTCCTCTAGCATGTAACTTTCTAACGGTTCCAGGAGGAAACCGTTCAGGCCTTAACCTAATCATTACATAGTCTCTCTCAACAAAAGTTTTGACTCGCCTTTGAGAATCAGCCAACTTCATATAAATTTCATTACTTAAAGTTATTTTGGCATGAATTTCTTTATGCAAGTCCTTTACATGCTATGCAAGTGCATCAAGAGACTTGTGTGTGTGGGCTAATAGTGAAACCAGATCAAGTGGTGTGTGAGGCTTGTATCCATGAACAATTTCAAAGGGATTCTAGCCTATAGACCTATTGATCGAAATATTGAATGCAATTTTAGCCCTGGACCAAATACAAATCCCAATTCCTGGTGCTCTCAATCAAATCAAAATCTGAGCCAAAGCCTAGTAAAGGGTCAAGAAAAACTAAACTAGACTGACGACGCATTCCTAAAGAATGGACTTTATTCCAAAGGAACCCTAGGTCTAAACCTAACAAACTACGGTTCTCTAGGTTTGACCATGGGTCGGAGGATGGCATGCAGAGCATGAAAACTTATCATGGGTGCCTAGTAGGTGCCATAAGGTCTTCCAGAAGTAGGTGGCAAACCTAATAGGTTCTAACACGTGGTTCACTCTAAAGACTTCGACAAAGTATACTTGGATGGTGTAAGAAGCATTGAAAGTCCTAGAGAAAGGGAGGAAATATGAGGTGGAGTCTCGAATTACCTGTTGACTAAAGGTGGTGACCTGAAGGTTTGAATGGTGATCTATGAGTGTCAACTGGTCATCCTTACGAAAGGAAAAGTTTGCTACTCCCAGGAATGGATCAAGAGATGGTTCGGGAAGTAGCCTAGGACATGTGATTGCAACAGTTAAGGTTTGTTCTCTAAGCAAATAATGATCCATTTTCTCAAGAACTGGATTAAAGAATGATTCATGGAAGGGCCTATGGATGATGACCTCAAGACTTGAAATTTGACATATGGGTGCGGAAAGGTATACTCTATAGAAGGGTAGGTCAGTCATGCGAAGGAAGGGGTCTGGGGTCATAAGGAGGACTTCTACAGGACTGGGTGAATCAATCCGCTCAAGACAAGGATGTTCAACTGAGATTACGGGAGAGACCTTAGTGGCTGGGCATGGGACAAGGTCCAATTGTAAGAGGCTTGATTCAGTCATCCTAAGGAGAGGATCTACCATAGGGTAGGCAAACTTAAACAGTTCAGTGCAAAGATCTTCAATTGGTACTTGGGGAATGACTGTCATTAGAGGATATGAACTGATAGCTCGGGCTAACACTATGAGTTCTTCCTGGGGGTATTTGACTAAAGGAGCCTGGTTCTCACAAATCTCTTGAATTTCTGAACTAGGTCCTACCACTTGGTTGCTCTCTAAGGTCTCCTCAAGTAAGGAACCAATAGTATCGATGTCACATTCTTCAAGTTCTTCCCCCTTATATTCATCAACTAGACTCAAGCCAGCATCATATACTTCCTCGATGCCATCTTCAATGGGTTTCGGGTCAGTGGTAATCGGGTCAACTGATTCTGGGCTTGTCATACCTAACCTTTCTTCCTCATTGGTAGGCTTGGGTTATCCCTCATTAATGTCATCCTTAGGATTCTTACCACTTAGCTGTGCACAAGCCAGTCCTATGCATGGGCACTGACTAGATTTATGGCCTCTTTCTCCATAAAACAAACATTCTTGTGATATAGGAACCTGGGTCACACTAGGTTTCAAGCTAGTAGAGACCTTACTTGGGCATGGGTGTGGATCTAAATGGTTTGATCTAGAAGACTTGGGTTGTTGAGTGACTGGCCTAGAATATTGTAAGGACCTCACATAGACACGATCCACACTATATATATCATGGTTAGGCTTCCTAAGGTTATGCTCGGGATCACGGTATAAGGTCCTCCTAGGATCTTGGCATGGGTGAGGTTGGGGCCTATTAAATTTTGGATCAGGGGTCCAATTTTGATGTCTACGTTTCTCAAGTACTTGGACTCAATCCCTAAACTGGGCAATAGTATTCGTCATATCCTGACTCAATTTGTTCATACTTTTGGCAAGAGTTCTAACCATGGCCTCTAAATCATGTTGGGTTTGACCAGGTTGGTAGGGTACTCCATTCCGGGTAGACATGATGATGCAAGCAAACACACTAAATAAGACTCGACTGAAACTACTACAGTCTAACTAGACCTAGAGCCCAAACTAGATGCCCAATCAGAGTGGCAAGCTAGCCTGTAGTAACTCAGGACTCAGCCAGGCAGGTGTAAGGGAAGTGTTAGGTCCCTAAATGCCAATCCTAGACACCAATCAGAGATTGGCCAGGTAGGCGGACCAGCACACAAGCCCTTCGGGATAGAATCCCTGAACCACCGTTCTAGACACTGAGTACAAAGCACACACAGAGTAACTAGACAAACTGAATCAACACTAGCCTAGACTCGACTTGTTGGTGTCCCTAGCCCACTAGGGCAAATTAAGTCTAATAAGTTTTAAAATTAGGCTTAGGATCGAATGAGTGGGTGTTGGTTTTGGGCTAAGAAGAGGTTATCAACTCCTCCCCTTATCTTAGATGCTCAATTGCCCTTAAGATGAATTAGGAGATGATCACTCAAAAAATTGTAATGCAGAAACACAGAAACAGAGTTGCTGTAATTTAACTCTCAAAAATTTCATGGAAACCAATAAATCACAGTAAAATTATGTAAAATAGTTTCAATTATACTGGTTCCAAAAAAATAAAAATAATATAATTTAGAGTTACCTATAATGAGAAACAATTCCTGCAACAGGATAGTTACAGACTGAAAATAGGGTGCTTCCCCCGTTTACAATTCCTGCTACGAAGTTGTAACCCACCGGATCCCCTACACGCCCTAGGAACATCCCATAGAATGGAAAGAGGAGGTTTGCACCTCACTTCATTCCTAGGACCGGACGTCCTAGGGAGTCTACTTCGAGCAGACAAAGTAAAAAGGAGAGACACACAAACAAGCACACAAGACAGAAACCCTAGACAGGGCTCTGATACCAAAAATGATGCAGGACGAAAGCTCTGATACCAAAAATGATGCAAAACAAAAGAAGAGATGATGCGATGCGGAAATAAATTAAGATTAATTCTTTTTATATATATATATTTTTCGAAATTGGCTTTGACTCAAAGGATAGCTAAACTAAATTGAAAGAAACTAGGTAATAATTGAAAGCACAATTTAAAAGAAACTAGATTATCAGAGTGGTTCAGAAGTAACGGATTGCTGGGGGTTGAGAAACTCCCAGACCTAGGGTTTCGCTTTGAACTTTCAACATGACAGAAATAAAGAGAAGAGATGGGTTACCAACCAGACAGTGATCTTCACAAAGTTTGGTGGAAGAACTCTCTCGAGCAGATTGTTGGGCCCTCAGATTCGGATATCTTCGCAATGGATCCTCCAATACTGGTCCTGTGGCTGAGTCGGCTTCTCCTGAACTCAAGATCTGGGAAAGAAGAAGAACAAGTGATGGAATCAGATATTCAAGGAAGGATTTACCAGATTGAAGAACTTGAAAGCTGATGTTGCTGAAATCCAGATTCTCCTAAAGGTTGATTTGGCTCCCTCTGGAATTTGCTCTGAATCTGAAGTAGCCGGACTGGACCCGGATGCTGGTGGTCGGCCTTGACTTGGAGAGAGTGGCCGTGGGAGGTAGGATAGGCTAGGGTTTGGTGGAGGGAGGAGAATTATGGGCGGCTAGGGTTTTGGAGTGAAGTGGCTAACCTAGGATTTGGGGTTGGAGATCTCATACCTCCTCAAGGTTCCTGGGGAACCCAGATTTACTCCCTCATGGAGCTCAACACCTGGATGCAAGTGCGGAAGAGAAAAAACACAGAGTTTGCTCACACATAAATTGGATTCATTCATCATATTACTTTAAAATTTACAAGAGGGGTTTAATTTATAGGACTTTACAAGAGAGTAGGGTTTTACATCTTCCCATGTGGGACTAATGGGAGGGGATCTTCAAATTAGGTTTGTAGGATCAATTCCCACACATATGGCCAGCCAAAAGGTTCCAAAAAAGTTGATTAGAGGCTTTAAAAAGAAGGTAGGTGGCGCCTCCTAACCTTGTTCTTCAAGAGAGGATTTCTTTCCTTCCATGGTTCAGCTCTTTTGGACTCCTCCTTTTCTTTCTCCCTAAGTTATGGTTCTTCCCATCTTTGCTTTAGGCGTTTTTGGCATGGAATGGGTGCCCCCTTGAAGTACTCCCCAAGAAGAGCTTCTTTCTTTACATAGCTTGGCTCTTATGGAATGTTTTGGGCCGCCCCCTTGAATTGTGGATCCCAGATTGCTCTCTCCTCAAATGGCGCATGAGAGAAGGGACCTGCTATCTTGTGGTGTGGGGACCAGAGCATACTGGATGGAGATGTGGCACCCCCTGGACTCAGGCATGTGGCTGGGAGTGTGGAGCCCACTTGCTTGGCCTTGGGAGAAAATATGACACCCAGGTTGAAGTCCTAGACCACTACTGAGTCAACATGACTCAACAAAAATAAATTACAGGGAATATAGACTCAAGCTAAAATTGAGTTGATCAAGTCAACCCTTATTACAAAACCAGAAAATCCTAATTCTTCGGGCAAGATCAATCAGAGATCCAGATGGAGCCCTAAAGTCATCTTCTGAGTCTGGTGCCCGCACCACTAGGTTATCATACAAAATCCAATGGGCTGATGTAGTGGCCTTTAACTCCTTGATATGACCTGGTGGAACTTCAAAATATGGTGACCTCTCTTGTATAAAACTGGGCTCATACTGGACTCATAATTGATGTACAGGACTCAAAATACTGACTAGGTTGAGGGTTGAGACAAATCAACTAACCTCAACTTGTTACATGACTCAATCTTAATTGATTGCAAAACTTTCAAAACTTTGACACATGACTAATTAAACCATATGGGATCCAGGGATCTGTGTCTGATTCTGGTGTCCCTACCAATTCTTTCAGGATGGGAGGAACTCGACCCCGTCGAGTATGGATCAATTTGGCTCAAGGAGGGTCTAGGTTGAGGCACTATAGATCCGCACCAGCATTCCACAAGTCCTCAGATTCTAGTTGACCTTGCCACTGGACCAAATACCATTGATAGTCTCTATCCCAGGTACCAATAGCTTGATCATCTAGAGCTCTCTCAATCGTTTCCTCACCATAAGGCCAAATTATATGTGGTCACTCTAGGGTGGGTTCTCTCTCAAAGAATGGGAGTGGCTCAAGGGGCTCGCTGGGTATCACTGCTGGCTCCCTAGACTTTACAAAGTCTGAGATGATGAAGGTGGAGCTAATACCTAAATCAGGTGATATCTCAGGCACATAGGCATTGGATCCACTATTATTCATTATTTTGGATGGGCCAGCTTTGTGAGCAGAAAATTCTTTGACAGTCACATATTCCTCTGCATAAAAATCTTTATCTTTCTTTTGGGAATTAGCCAAGTTATTATTTAGTTCATTAATTACGTTCAACTCTTGACTAATTTCATGATGCATATGCTATGCAGAGGCTAGTGTAGGTGCAGACAAATGGGTTAGGACTGTGAATTTTATTGGACTCAAGATTGACACCTAAAAGACTCGACTAGACATCCTTTTGAAGGAAATTCATTAGACTCTACGAGACAAAACCTAATAGATTATAGACTCTTTAGGTTTGACCCTAGCATGGCATGCATATGAGAACTTACTATGTACTCCTACTAGGTGCCATGGATTCTCCTAAAGTAAGATACAAATATGACATGCTTAAAGAATGAATGCATCATGCAAATTCCTATAAAATGCAACCTAATAGTAAAGAAAATAGAAGAAGTTTCCAGAAATGGTAGAAAATAAGAGGTGGGCTCAGGGTTAGTCTAATTGGATAGAAAGTAAGAAAAGGGTTCGGGGTTAATTGGATAGAATAGGAGACAAGAAGGTGTTTCAGGGATAAGTCCTATACTAATGAGGTTGATCTTATGAGGTTGAGGTATATCTACTGGGTTGGCATGATGGAAAAATGGATCACTAATTTCGGGGAAGAGATCAATGGGAGTCAAAAGAGTGAATTCATCCTGAGGGTACTGATAAGAAATCAAGTCCTTAATAAATTCTTTTGGCTCAGGAAATTCAGGACTAGGCTCTACAATTGGATTCTCTTCCTCTAACTGGTCTTCTACTATCGATTCAGCTTAGGTGTGGTCAAGTGCAACTAATGTTGGATGGTTTTCTACTTGGTTATCTACTTGGTCAACTAATTCTTGATTAGTTTCTACCTAAGTATGGTCAGGGTCAACTAATCTTAGGTCATCTATGGGGAACTCCTCTTCTTCCTCCTCGTACTCGTCCATAAGCTTGGGTCAGCCTCATATATCTCCTCTTCAATATCTTTTTGGTTAATCAATGAGGTGGTAAAAGGGGGTTGGCTAAGGGATACTTGACTAATATTAGGCTCAAATATAGGGGTATTGATCCTATAAGGTTCAGGTTAACTGGGGGATAGGAGAGTACTACTAGGTTCCTGGGGCTTATAAGGCAAGGGTTCAACTCTATGGGTCTTGTCTAGGGTTCCTAACCGATCTCCTACTTGGTCAAAACTAGTGGTTAACTGGTTGATCCTAGTGGTTGCCTGGTCAAATCGTTGGTCTACTTGGTTGAATCTATGGTTCATTTGGTTCTGGGATTGGGTCAATTGGGTTAACTGATCTTGGGTTTGGTCAAGTTTAGCATTAATTTGGGCATTGGATTGGTGTAGTTGGGTAAACTAGTTTTGAGATTGGATATTGGCTTGGTTCATTTAGGTAGTTAACTGAGCAAGATGGTTCATAATGGTTTCAAAATTGGGATCCATGGCTGAGTTGGTTTAGGATTTAGTCTTATGGTATTAGGTTCCTAATCTAGTGGTCATACACTCAATCAAGCAATCAGAATGGAATGGTGCAGCCAAGCATGCAAAATAGGTTAGCTTAATCTAGGGTTTCCTAGACCTAAAGCCAAAACTGGGTGGGTCAGCTCAACTTTCACTTAACCCAGTAGCTAATCCTTCCTCTGTCCAGGTAGAGGGTGGGAGTGTGGGAGGCCCCCCTGCTTTCGCAGGGACCCAATTAAGAACTACAATACCACTCAGGTCGTTTGACTCTAGACCCTCAGTCTTAGACACCATATTTCAGTAATAGCCACAGCATTAAATGCACTAGTTGGCCCACACAGCTCCGACCCGACCTGCTGATGTCACCTAGCCCTCTAGGGAAATTTAAGTCTAATTGATTTTAATTAGGCTTGGGTGAAAATGCTGGGTGGTTATTTTGGGCCCAAGGCAGGTTATGACCTCCTGCCCTGAAGTTATATTGATTACCCTTAAGATTAGATTAAAAGATGATGAACATTCAATGGTCCTGATGCAATCTAAAACAATCAAAAAATAAAATAATTTTTAATTAGTTTATGAGATGTCAAGTTAGGTTTAGGTTAACTGGGATTATCAAATAAAGTTTGGCTTGGGATTGGGGGGTTTGGAAGTTGATTAGGTTAGGTTGAGTTAAGCATGCAGAAATAGTAGAAAACAAAAAATTAGGGTTCAGATGATGCAACATTTAGCAAAGATCCTGATGCATAAAAAAATCAAGAAAAATCTGCAATAGAGGATGGATGGTGATGATGAAACCTACCAAATTTCATATAGAAAAAAATCCTATGATGATGCAAACCTAGGTTTTTTTGGACTATTGCATAAATTATTAGGATTTTGTTAGGGTTTCTAATATGCTAAATTTTTATGATTTAGGTTTTCTATAAAATTAATTAAAAATTTTGATAAAATAAAAGACTCAACAAGGAACAATTAATGCAAATCTTAGAGAAAAATAAAATTCCTAGATGGTCAAAAATAGATGCAAAACTGGTACCTAATGTAGTGGACAGAATGCTGAATTAGGGTTTGTGAATGTGAAGCAAATATCAAACTATCCTAAACCAGCTCTAATACCAAACTAATGCAGGATGACTCTAAGACTGCTAAACATGCATGAAAAAAAGTAAAATAATTTTTTTGAGATTTTTATAATTTTAATTGCAAGCTAGATTCCCAAAATAAAGTAAAACTAGCAGAAGGACTAGCATTACAAAGAATTATCGAGTCGCAAACATACTCATGCAAAATAATAAATTCCAGGACCCGAGAATTGAGAAGCTCCCAGATTAGGATAGCTAATCTTCATCAAATCAGAAATTTAAAGAAGGGAAGGATGTTACCAATCAGTGATTTGAAGAACTTTCGATGAAGAGATCACACAACACTCTGATTGGAGTCTGGATGATGAAGTTCAGTTTCCTTGATTAGATGGCTGATTTGGATGGTTCTAGATGTAAGGAAATCCTCCTCTGGGGAGGTAAAACACCTCGGGGATCCTGCAAAACATCAAGGGTCAATCAAAATAGCAAGTAAGAAAAGGAAAGGAAACTAGGTTTAGAAGGAATCAGCTTAGGGATTAGAAGCTGGGCTGTTTGAAGCTTGTTGAAGATCTTCCTGCTTGGCAGCCTAGGGCACTCCTTGGATGTGTGAAGGCTTGGATGGCAGTGAGCTAGGGCATGGAAGGATGCTAGGGCAGTTAGGAATTCGTCCAAGCACAAAAACACCAACTAAAGGACCAAAACAAAATACCAACACAAGGCAATAACTCAAAATTTCAGCAATATTTATTCATAAGAGAAAGATGCTTACAAGAGGGGGAGGGGTGGGGTATTTATAGAGTTCCCATGCCCTCACTAACCATGGTTACACTTGGGTTTCAAGTCCTCTTCCAAATTGGAATACAAGTCCTTTCCTAGCTAGGTTAGAATTACAAAGTTTAAAAGGAATAGAAATCCCAACTAGGTTAGCAATAAACTTGGTCTTCTCCTTCTTCTCTTCAACTTGGACTTGGTCAAACCTCTTTGGACATGGTCAACACTTCAAGGATGCCTGGGGGGATGTGTTGGGCCTTTAGAAGCAGCAAGGGACTGGCCCATAGGGGCTTGGGTGCATGGGCTTGGGCTTGGCACCTAGGCTTGATTTCTTTGGGCTGGGATGCAGGTGGACCTCTGGAATCATGGATGCCTTGGTTTAGGAATATGCTCTGACATCTGGATGGAAATCTGGACATCTGGAGGGCATCTGAAAGGAACAGGGTTTCTGGAAGCATCTTGGATCCTAGGTTGTCACACAAAATCCAATGGGCTGATGTAGTGGCCTCTGACTCCTGGATATGTCTTGGTGGAACTCCAAAATAGGGTGACCTCCTCTCTTGTATAAAATCGGGCTTATACTGGACTCATAATTGATGTACAAGACTCAAAATACTGACTAGATTGAGGGTTGAGACAAATCAACTAACCTCAACTTATTACAGGACTCAATCTTAATTAATTACAAAACTTTCAAAACTTTGACACATGACTAATTAAATCATATGGGATCCAGGGATCTGTGTCTGATCCTGGTGTCCCCACCATTGGGGTATTGACCATCAAAGAACAAAACCCTACGGATCAGCCCCAAGAAGCTGTAGAGCCTTTGAAAACCCTGCAAAATATTTTTCCTAACAATTCTTCTATCCCTGATTCCCCATTTCTAAACATCCACCATCATGATCCACCATTATGTTTTATTCACTCTTCTATCCCATCCGGCGGGGACATCTACGATACCATTGATTAGGTCCCAGTGATATTCAATGGTTACTTTATTAAGACTTTTTGGCATATGTTGGGAGCCAAATTAAGATTCACTACCACCTAACTGAAGTTTTGTACCAGAGTCTTTAAAGCCATTTATGGAATATTGAAAATTAGGAACCTTGTTTTCTAGCCTAACAATAAAGTTTAGTCCATAGATAATAAAGTCCATTTGAGCTTATTTTGTTTTTGTTTGTCTTTTACCATTTAGTATCATTTGCATTTGTCTCTTGTCATTTGGTGTCCCATACATAAGTATCCATGATTACGAGAGTCATATGCATAGCATGATTAGTAAAACAAATTTTGAGCAATGAAATTAACAAGCATATGGCTAAATTTTGTAAAAAAAATCAAAGAATTTTAGGAAGGAGACTATATCTTTATTAGGCTCAAAATGATTATATGCCCGTGCTGTAGATCCTTTTCAAAATAGTAAGGAAAATTGGACCTAATATGTGTTAGATATACCATCCAACTTTAGTATCAGTTCCACTTTCAACATTTCAGATCTAGTAAAGTATAAGGAACCAACAATGATACCTAGTGAGCTATTCAAGCCTGATTCCACCTTTGAGAGTAAACCAATCCTTGAGTGTCCACCAACCATATTACCAAAGTAGCATGATAGGAATGAGTGAATCTTAGATGACAAGATTATCACTACTCAAAATAAAGACTATCAACGCTACTTGGTTCACTGGCAAGGATGACCTGATTCCAAAGATTCATGGATCACTCGAGAGGACTTACAAAGAATCGACCCTAACCTCTTAGATATCACCAAAGCCAGATGAATTCCTACTTGACGGAGTCGAGTATTTTTTTCTACTCCAGGAGAATTGATGGGGACATCAATAATAAAAATATATACTTTGATTAACTAACTTTGTTTTTGCAGCTATAGTTAATAAAATCTTGAGCCATAAAACAAGCCCCAAATTTTTTTGAAGCATACTCATGAGTCAACACATGGAAGAAGATAGTTTTTCATGAGTCGACTCAAGCTCAAAGCATGATGGAAAGCATCTCTTCAAAGCCCAATTCAAGCCATTCAAGCCCAATTCAAGCCAAGATTTGAAGCCAAAACTTTTACATAGGGGGACACCTTATCAAGAAACCTTGGGGGAGAAGAAATTACACTACATCAAGACTTTTATGGAGAACATAAAGATACCTTCTAACAAGTGACATGTGGAGCACCACCTCTAATGACACCTAGGCCTCTACATCAGCATTTGACAACCACATGAAGACCTTCTAGAATGCCACATGTCAAGTGGTTGTAACATTCTACCAATAATTTATTTTTAGTTAAAACCACTTACCTAAAAATTGTTAGAGGCAACTAAGCCATCCTTATCCCCTCCTCTCCATCCTTGGATGAAATTCCTAGCATTGGAGCCTATAAATAAGGCCCCTAGGCTCTCGTTGTATTCATTCTATGTTATGATTTGAATTAATGAAAGGATTGTTTCTTTGTGTTCTAGTTTTCTTGAGTTTTTGTTTGAAGTGAAAGTTTTCTAGCTAGTTTGAGTGTGTAGATCCTTATCCAAGGAGAGAATAAGAGTTTTCTAAGTTTGAGTTTGAGAGTGAATAGTTTTTTTGCAAGGAGTAAAGGATGGGATGCCCATTGATAGATCTATGATCAGCTCCAAGTCCCAAGCTGCCGACCACTTTCTTGTTCTTCCTTTTTTCTTTGTTTCCATTCTAACTCCAGTTCTTCTTCCATGTATAATCCCAAATTTCTTTATAGGTTCTCTCAGGTTCCTAGGTCAAGGATGAAGGTCTTCACGTCATGGATCAAGGCCAAGGTGAGTCTCAAAGTAGAGAGTGCCAATCTTGACTTATAGGTCTTAATCCTTGAGTGATGAGAGCTCCTTCTTCCACCAAATAATTAGCCATCATTGTTGGTAGGAAAACTCTTCCTAAGCTTCATTAGATCTGATCATTTAAAGATTAACTTGTCCTGGTAGTGAGGGTTTCCTTGCCATGAAGATCCTAATCCTTATTTTGAACTAGATCTACATTACGGGTCTTAAAAATTAGATCAACTAGTCTCCTTATGAAAATTCTTTTCTTGGATTAATTTAGCCCATTTATTTGATAATTAATTTTTCAAGTTTGCTTGCTGGTTAGCTTGCTAAAACTCTCCATTCATCATTTTATTTTCACCATCAATTTTTTGGTATCAGAGCTTATGGTTTACTAGGTCAAGTGTTTGATTGCTGAAACTTCTATTCTAGTATTCACCCAAATTTTTTATAAATTTTAGTATTTTTTACATTGATCAAAAAAATCCAAACAAATACTTTTCCAGTACCTTAGTGTCATAGGATTCAAAATATAAAATTCAAAAAAATATTTTCCTTTTATTTCTGGATTTAAAAATGAGTTCTTAGATCATTTTTGAAGTTCTGTCCAGAATTCTATTTCTTACCTGGTCAACTTGTTTGGTATCTAAGGAAAGAGGTTAATGACAGAACCCTCCCATTGATCTCACTTTGCTGGTTAATATGGTCAATCAGAATTTGATTAGATAGCTCATCGATTCGAGTTAAGCCCTACTACTAAGGAAGATCAGTTTAACTGATCTAGGTACCCTTGGACTAATGTGATTCGACCCTTGATGAAGTCACTGGGAGGATTGTTGATTAGTCCATGTCTTCTTCTCTTTTTTCTAATTAAATTTTCTAAAATTATTAGATCTTTTAAGTGATAAAATTATGGAGATAATTGAGTGATAGCCTCCCATTAAAAGAGTGATAATGATCCAATAGTTAAGATGATCATTGGAGGTCCAAAGACCTGGTGCTCATCTAGCTATTGAAATTATTATTTATATTATGATGGCTTGTCCTTCTTTCTAAATGATGGTCATGTTGGCCAGCTAAAGTTGAGCTTGGGCATCGTTGGCTTGAAACACTTAGTCCTATCATGTTAATGGTTGGACCTGACTAGGACTTCCAATGGTAGCCCAAAGGCTTATTGATTAGTACCTGAGGCAAAATCATTACTAAAAATCTTTTAGAGAAATAATTGGTTAAGAACCTACCTTTAAATGTACATAGGTGAGCCAACCAAAATCAAGCTCGTGTGCAATCTATTAGATTCTGGTACTTGCTAAGAAATTGATGTAATTTCTCAAATTAGAGGTACATGCTATCAATTTAATCAAAAATAGTAGGAGAACCTTTAAACTAAAATTCAAGTCTTTAAGATTAAATGATTCATGTACTAATTTGGTCTTATTCTTTTTTGAGATTAATATGGCCACCACTTTGTTGTTCCGTTCATTACTAGATAATAAAAAATTAATGGGACCCAATTTTGATAGTAGGCATCGAAAGCTAAAAGTATCTTGGATCACGATCGAATTCTGTTTGTGCTGACGGATCCGACACTGGAGGAGCTTGCACAGAATGCTCATGGTGCAATCTAAGACACTTATCAAAAGTGGCTCAGTGATCGAAACATGGTTTGTTGTACTATGCAAGCATCCATGTATGACGAATTGAATCACAAGTTTAAGGATACTCAGCTAAAGGATATGCTTCAGTATTAAAAGAATCCTTTGATAGTTCTGACGATATTAAAAGGTACAAAATGTGTTGTACCATTTTCAACACAAGGATGAGGGAAGGGACCTTGGTCATAGATCATGTATTACACATGATTGAATTGATTAAGCACCTAGGCAAACTTGGATTCCCTCTACATGAATAGCTAGGGAAGGATGTGATCCTTAATTTATTATCAAAATTCTACATTAACATCCTTGATCATTATAAACTGACAAGGCCTATAGTAAACTACCACGGTCTATTAGGATTGGTGAATTTAGTGGAAGGAGCGACAAGGAATCATCCTTTTAGAAAGGAAAGAAGAAGAATAAGAAAAAGGTGCAAAGTACTCTAGCGACTAAGCCAGATCAGACCAAGAAGTTAAAAGCCGACCAAACTCAAGCTAAATATTTCTATTATAAGAAGAAAGGGCACTAGAAGAGAAATTATCATCTTTACATTGTCTTGTTGAACCCAAACAAGCCAAAGAAAAAAAAGAACAAGCAAGGCATTGCTGGATAATGTAATTATATCATAACACCTTTAATTTTTCTATTTGTGACACTACTACGTGGGTATTAGATACCATAAACCCAATTAATATTTACAATTCGATGCAAGGACTTCAAGTTGGTAGAAGATTCAAAAATGGCAAGAAATTCCTGAATGTTAGAGATGGAAGATCTATTCTAGTTCTAGCTTTAGGAATACTCAAGCTTGTTTTTGATTTTAGTATCATTGTTTTAGGTGATTGTCACTATTATCCTAGTTTTTTGATGAATGTGATCTCTATAGACCTTTTGGCTAAACATGATTATCATTTATTAATAAAAGATAGTTATTGTGATATCATTTTGAATGGTGTTACTATAATACGTGGATAATTGAAGAATGATATTAATGTTTTATCATAGCCTATGAATGTAATATACACATCAAATAAATGTCCAAGGATTGAAAATATGTCTGATGTCAACCTTTGACATTGTAGGCTAGGTCATATTAACAAGAATAGGATAAATAGGTTATCTAAAGAGAGAATCCTTGAGGTCAATAATTTTGAATTATTGCTGACCTGCGAATCCTATCTTCTTGAAAAGATAACTAAGTTACATTTTACTGGAAAGGGTAAAAGAACTACTGAGGTTCCGAGTTTAATACATACTGATATATGTGGATCCATGAATACTTTATCCATAGGCGAATACCACTACTTCATCACATTTACTAATGACCTATCAAGGTATGAGTACGTCAACTTGATGAGACATAAGTCAAAGTCGTATGAGATGCTCAAATAATTTTGTAATGATGTAGAGAAACAAACTGATAAATATATTAAAATCTTTTGATTTGATTAAGGATGTGAATATCTTACCGGTGAATTTAAACATATTTGAAAGAGAATGGGATTCTCTTACAAGGAACTCCTTCCAGGACATCCCAGTATAATGGATTATCTAAAAGAAGGAATCAAATCCTATTAGACATGGTTTAATCCATGATGGGGTTTGCGAGTCTGCCTATCCCTTTTAGGGATATGCATTAAAGTCAGTTTGTTATATTCTAAATAGAGTTCCTAGCAAGTTTGTAGACAAAACTCCATATAAAATATGGATAAGGGCATAAGTAGGTACTTTAACACCTTAGGATCTGTGGATATCCAGCTTATATCAAATGTTTAAAGACAGACAAGCTTAGGCCGATGTTGCTACCTAGATCATCATGGCCTGCAGCTCTGATGCATCGAGTTCCCTCCCGATCCTCTGCTTCCGCCTCATGTCTGGCTCACTAGCCAGCTCGAGGGGGGTCTTGCAAGATAGAGGAAAACCTTAGGTCGGGGATCCGGCGAAGGCACTCCAACGATCAAGTCAGTGGGATGATCGAGGGGAACAGATACCTCTGAGGCAAAGAGCTTGGGGGACTCTCCACTTTCAGAGGGTAACCGAGCGAAAAATAATATCTACTCTATAATGGAAAAATGAAAAAACTGGGAGAGTCTTTGCTTCTCCTCCTTTTACTTACTCATTTTTTCACTTACCTTTACTTGCTATTTTCTACGGGTCTTATATAGATGGGAGGCTTTCTAGAGGGTTCCCAGCTCACTCCTTTGGGGGAGGCTCATCGTTGCCTGCTAGCACCTCTCTCTCGAGCTGGTTCTGTGCCTATGCCTCCAGCCATAACGGCATGCTGCCACTTTGGTGGAGGCCACCTGGGTGTTACAGGGCATAGGGCCAGAGGGGGACGTCCCTCTCTGGAAGGTCCAAGCATCCTGTCATGAAAGCTGTTGTCTCCCAGTCATGTGGTTGTCGACGTGTCGGCATGCCACAAGGATGGGGGCCTGACACTGTCTGGATCGTGCAGATCATCCGCACGACATGCCGTAGGGGGGATGCCTGTACCCATGGCAGGGTATGCACCACCTCTCGAAGGATCAGGGTGACCAGGTACTCTGCTATCTTTGCTTTGAACTCTGGCTTCCCCCCTCTTTATGGCTTTGGTAGGAAACCATGCTTCTGGTAGGAGGTATGCTTTGGAGAGGCGGACTCAATCTCGATCGGGAGCTAACCTCAAATGAGGGACTCGCCTAATGAGCCCTGCCTTAATTGGGAGCTGACCTCGATAAGGTGGTCTTTTTTGTAGAGGTAGACTTGACCCCAACTGGGAGCTGGCCTCAGATGGGGGGCCTCACCCAATGAACGCTGCCTCAATTGGGAGCTGACCTCGGTAATTGTCGGGTTTCTCCCGGGATCGGTATATTGCATCAAAAATCAGGCCTCTCAATCAGAGTGGTACAATAGAAGTAGATATAATAATAATTTTATATCCGGTATGCAATATAAATAAATCTAATTTATTCATGATAATGTTCTTAAACTACATTAGAGGATGAGAACAAGATCAAATCTAAAAATATGATAATTTTAAGTAACGGTTACATACCTGGATCATTATCCTGGCTTGCTTTGAAATCCATGCAGATCCTCTTTTGGACTGGGGTTCAATTGCAGCCGCGCAAGCACCCGGCCTCTGCTGGTATCCACACAGAGCTTGTTGTAGCAGAGTCGTAGAGGGCACTGGACTACTAGATCTTTGCAGCCCTCTCCTCTTTCAACAAATCACCTTGCTTCAAAAGCGATGCCGATCGACAACTGGATCGACTTATGGCTTCTATCTTGCAAACTGGCCTTTGCAAGATTTAGGACCTTCTTTCCTCTCCTTACTCTTATCTAAGTAACCTCTCAACACTTGGAAGAAAGATTAAGAGAGGAAGTAAGAATGGAAGGGAGAAGGAACCTTTAGTAGCAAAATGCCTCACACACCCAAGTAGATGATTTCCCTTCTCCTTTTGTTCACTCACCCAAGCATTCCCTCTTTCTTTCATGCTTGGTTCAAGCTTGGCTGGCCAACCCCCTCCCCCTCTCGTTATATAGCCATCATCTCATTAATGGCATAAGACCATTATATATGAAAACATTAAAAGAGGAGAAGAAGATTTTCTCCCTTTTAATGCTTTCACACTTCCATGAAAACTTTCTTAAGCCTTTTCACATGGAAGAGTTTCTTCCTTCTTCTCCACTCCCATTAATGAGATCAATTTTCCATTCCAAGTCACCTCCCTCATTCATGATGACAAATTAATGAAGGCTTTTCCAAGTCAAAAATGGGAGGAGACTAGAGTGAAAGGAAGACTTAAGAACCTTTTCAAGAATTAATGGGAGGAGACTTGGTTTGCATATGTCATTCCACTTCATTCATGCAAACATCATGCCATGTGGCATGTGGAAACAAGGAGAGAGGGAGAGTGCCATGTGGCATGAAGAGAGAGAGTCCCAGTCCAACTGGGCTCTAACTCATGGTTCAATTTCAAATTGATTTTGTTGCCCAGAAATGGAGCACAAGAGGGGGGTGAATTGGATCTTTTAAAAAATTAAAGCAATAATGTGCAGGCCTTGTGGTGATTGTGAGTAATGAAATTGATGCACTAGATTATATGCAGTGGAAAGCAATAATTAGAGTGCAAGAAGTAAAGAGCAATAGGTAGAAGAGATAATCACATACAAACACAAGGTTTATAGTGGTTCGGTGCAAACCTAGCACCTACATCCACTCCCCAAGCCACCCTTGGAAATTCCACTATAATCTCTCCAAGATTACAGCTGACTTGTTTTTCTAAAGGCTCACAAGTCAAAACCTATGTTGGTTTTATCACCTAGGCTCACCAACAAACCTTTACACTTGTTTTGTCTTTAGGCTCACAAGTCAACCCTAGTTGGTTTTGTCCCTTTGGCTCACCAACAACCACAACAACCTACTTTCAAGAAACCCTTGAAAGCTAGGTCAAAACATAAGAGAATTTCATATATACAATTTAAATAAACAAAACAAACTCTTTTCAAGAGTAGAATGGAAGCTTTGAGACTCTAATTGATGCTTGTCTTGTCTTCTCCTTGGAATATTCTTCAAGCTCTCTTTTTGGAATGATGAAAAGATAGGCTTTTAAGCTTTTTCAGGGAATCTCTCTTTTAATGGCTTTTGAAGTAAAGTTCTTGAGGGAATATTGATTTTTTAGCTTTCAATGGACTTCAATGCTTCAAGAATGAGTTTGGTGAAGCTTAAATACTTCAAAAACTTCCAAAAAATGGTTTGTGACCATTGGAGCTTCAAATCTAGCCGTTGGAAGCTTGAAAAGATGTTTCTGCAACTTAGAAAAATAGATTCATTAGGGCTATCAGAATCTGAGTATCGACACTTGGCTGTCAAGTGTCGACACTTGACTTCCAAGTGTCGACACTTGAACTTTCAAGTATCGATACTTGATTCACAGGTGTCGATACTTGACACAAAAACTTCTCCATGGCCAAGTTCTGGATTTTCATAAAGTCTCAGGCCTTGAGTCGATACTTGGAAACTTAAGTGTCGACACTTGAGTTTCAGGTGTCGACACTTGAGTTATGGGTGTCAACACTTGGCATGCCAAGGAGATTTTTTGCATGCCAAATGCTGAAATGTCGACACTCAGGCTTCCAGGTGTCGACACTTGACAGTCAAGTATCGACACTTGAACTTTCAAGTATCGATACTTGATTCACAGGTGTCGACACTTGATACAAAAACTTCTCCATGGCCAAGTTCTAGATTTTCATAAAGTCTCAGGCCTTGAGTCGACACTTGGAAACTTAAGTGTCGACACTTGAGTTTCAGGTGTCGACACTTGAGTTCTGGGTGTCAACACTTGGCATGCCAAGAAGATTTTTTGCATGCCAAATGCTGAAATGTCGACATTCAGGCTTCCAGGTGTCGACACTTAATTCTGCAAAATTCAGAATTAAGTGCCAATCAAGCCAAAAATAAAAGTATTGATTATGAAACTTAAATGCAATATAAATAAGCAATAATTGAACTCATTTAAGTCCTTTTTGCATGAAAAAGACTCCTCAAATTGTAAAAGATACTTAGTGCCAAAGCATACCACGATACTTTAATTTTGAGAATTTGAGGTGCTTGATTCCTGAAAACTCATAACTAGGAATAAACATTAGTACAAAATATGTACCCAACATTTTATTATTCATTAAAATCACAAGATAGAGCCAACAATCTCCCCCTTTTTGATGATGACAAAACCTTGAGTATATAAACACTTAAATTCAAATTTATGATTTGATACTTCACAAATATGAATTCATGCTCATACAATCACATCTTACATAGTTAAGAGGGATGAATCTCTCCCTTAGTGAAACAATTTGTATCAGAACAAGTTTTGAAGAGCAAGATGAAGTTTGAAATATCAAATTTGAAATTTAAATTAACCATATAATATCCTATATTTTCTACTCCCCCCTTTTGTCAATCATTAAATAGAAAAGGGAGTAAGCTCCCCCTCAAAAAGTGCATATAGACAAAAAGTAGTAGAGCAGATACAAGATTCAGTTTTTCAAGAGTAAACAGGTATCATAGCCAAAAAGTAGAGTATCAATTTCAAGATTGTCAAAGTCAAAATCAATCATAGTGAATTCAAAGAGTGTAATCATCAAAGTGAAATGCATATATATATATATATATCAAGTAAAGTTTTCAGTACAAAACTTGCTGACACACTCAACAACACTGAAACAGTCAAGATACAACATGAAACATAAATCATAAATAACATACAACATCTGTAAGGCTAGTCTTCATCAGATAGAAGCTCAAGAGTAATCAGGGCGCTAATCCTAGATCTAGGAACTAAAGCCTTAGGAGGTCCCTGGGCTAAGGCCCTATGACTCCTAGTACGGCCAGAAGGTCCTAGTATAGGTACAACCCTGGAAGATCTAGTGGATGGGTGGGAAAGCATCTCAACTGGAGTAATAAAATCTGGAGTGGAATCAGCTGGAGGAGGAACCGTAGGAGTAGCTGGAGGATCATCTCTACTGAGCATCTGATATCGTCCAGCACGATCAACGCTGCCATCCGAACTACCATCACTAGAATCATCAACAACAGAATCAGTATCATCACCGGCATCAGCATCATCACCACCACCAACATCATCATCAGGTCTATCTGGGTGGTCATCATCATCGCCATCAGCAGGTGGAGCTGCAGGAGCTGCTAGAGGAATGAAAGATCAGAGTAAATCCTCGATACGGGCGAATCCCGCCTCCATAGTGTGACGTAACTCAGCGTGCTCTAAAGCTGTGTGGGCTCTAAGGCCCTCTATCTCAATTCTCAGTTGAGTTGTCTGCACTCCAAGTCCGACTATCTTGCTTCGCACCTCAGCAAACTGCTGTCGGGAGTGCTCCTCAAAAGATAACTCAGTAGTCGACGGAGGAGGAGCCGAAGGTGTAGCAGTAGGAGTCACAGGCTCTGCCTCTGATGCTGGAGCAACAAGAGGAGGTGTACTGACTGGCCCTGATGGTCTGGCCTCAGCCTCTCTGATCTCATCCTCCTCATTCGGCTCCTGACCAAACTCCCTCCTAACCCAACATCCTACGACCAAATGATAGTCCATCCGGTGTAGCGATCGCTCATCATACACATCAATGTGTAGAATCTCCTTGGGGATCTCCCCCTCCAAAGAAACTCTACAGGCACGAAACAGAAGGGTCAGCACCATCCCATATGGTAGACAATGTCTCCTCTATGTGGCCGCATCACGCATCTGAACCAACATAAGTGAGGGTAGATCAATCAGGGTCCTTTGGGTCAAACTGACCATTAACATCAACTCCCGCTCCATGATGAAATCAAATTGGCCTATCTTCAGAAGCAAGATCCGGGCAGTGATGTGATGTAGTAAGCGCATCTCTATGGATAGCTAGTTCGCGATAACCACTGTCACTCCGTGAATGTCCTCCCTCTCCAGTATGCACCTAAATGCTGCCTCTCTATCTTCTACTAAGAAAATACATACACCTCAGTGAGGAATCTCCTAAACTCGACTCAGTAGCTCCTCAGTCAATGAAATCTGCAGTCCCTTGACGGTGGAGCTCCATAATAATCGTCGGCAGTCTAATGCACCATAGAACTCTCTCACCAGATGAGGATAATACCTCTCCTGTATAGTACAGAAAGGTACTAATCCGACATCTGAGAGTGTCTGACGTATCTGGAAGTGTTGCCGGTCAAAGAACTCCAAATCAATCCATCTACCCGCTGCCACGGCCTTCCCTACCATCCTCTCTGCTGGGGGGAACCTGGAGCTGCAGAACTACTAGCCTGTCCAACATCGTGTCTTGCCTTTGTCCTCCTCTCAGAACCTTGTCCAAACCTCTTCCTAACTGCTAGTCCCTTCCTCAGATGCATTACAATAAGCTGAGCAAAAAGGGAAAGGAAGAAAGTAAACATACTGAAGGGTGGACATGTTTTAAGCAAGTTGGGAACTAAAGATCGGCTAAGAGTTAGACTTAAAGAGACTAAACAAGCCTAGGTTTTCCTAAAAGAAGGATGCAGATTTAAGAAAAAGCTAGGGTTTGTTTTGAAAACTGGGATAAAAATCAAATTGATTTACTTCCAAACATGAAATCGAGGGATAAGAACAATGACGAGTAAAATAAATATTTTAACAGTTTAGAAAAAAAAGAGGGAAAATAATTAAATGAGTGGTTTTTTAAAAAAAAATTTATCTCAACACTTAGACTTAGTAAACTGAAGCATCTAACATAACATTAACCATATAGAATGTTTAGATAAAATAAATTCATGGAAAAACAAAGGATATTAGGGTTTTAGGTTTAAAAGTAGGTAATCCAATAATAAAATAGTGGAAAGAGGAGTAAAATCGAAATGTAGATCATGAAATCAAGACAAACACTCCTTCCATATGAATGAAATCTGAGAAAACTTAACACATAGTCAAGAGATTCGAAATTAATTTGAAAGCATTGGGGATTTCGGCCAAACAAAGTAATGTAACAGTTAAAAAGTGAAAACTGGATGGTTTAGATGGGATATTATTCAAAATCCAAGGGGAAATCCAAGAATAATGCAGATAAATAAGATTCCCACCAAATGGAAACCTATAAACATTCCAAAACATTGAAAAACCTAATTTAAATGCATTAAAATGGACAAACATGGAAGAAATAGGGTTCATGGTTTGAAGAACGGAAGAGAGGGAAGAAGATTACCTTGATTTGGCAGGGCAAAGAGGGAAAAGGTTGATTTCGGAGGGTTGAGGACTCTTGGGGACCACAACAGCTTGGGAGAAAATGGGGGGAAATGAAATACAAAAGCTCGGATTTGTCCTAAAAAAGTCTGAAATTTTTTCCAGTGGTGACACTTAGAATTTCTCAAGTGTCGACACTTGGTCAGGTGTCAACACTTCGCAAAATCCAAGTGTCGACACTTGACCAAGAAATTCCCAAAAAAAACCTGAAAAATTTTCAAAAATTCAAGAAAAGTCTTAAAAGCTTTTGGGACTTAATAAAATTGATTTTTGAGTAAAAATAATTTGGGTAAGATAGAATTTGAGAGAGTTCTAGGAGAATAGATCAATGATACCTAACTCTCTTCTAATCATACAAAATCTCTCTTCACTCAAAGGTTGGTAAACACATCAGCTAATTGATCATCAGTACACACAAATTCAAGTACCACATTAGAGTTTTGTACATGATCTCTTATGAAATGATGTCTTATTTCAATGTGTTTACTTCTTGAATGTTGCATAGGATTCTTAGTTAGATTGATTGCACTAGTATTGTCACATCTTATGGGTGTCTTAATTAGTTTAATGCCAAAATCTTCGAGTTGTTGTTTGATTCATATGATTTGAGCACAACAGCTTCCAACTGCTATATATTCGACTTTCATCGTAGATAGAGCAACTGAATTCTATTTCTTGTTACTCCATGAGATCAAATTTACTCCAAGAAACTGACAAGTTCCACTAATACTTTTATGATCAAGTTTACACCCAGCAAAATCAGCATCAGAATAAGCAATCAATTCAAATGAAAAATCTCTAGAGTACCAAAGACTAATTTCAATTGAGCTAGATAGATATCAAGTATGTGTTTAACAGCCAAAAGATGAGACTCTTTAGGATTAGACTGATATCTAGCACACATCAAACACTAAACATAATACTGGCCTACTGGCAGTTAGATATAACAATGAACTAATCATGACACGATATAGTTTTTGGTCAATAGATTTACCTGATTCATCCTTATCAAGTCTACAAGAGGAGCTCATACGCGTACCTAATGGCTTGGTGTTCTCCATCCCAAACTTCTTTAGTATTTATTTGTGTACACTTAGCTTGGTTAATGAAGATCCCCTCTTTGGCCTGCTTTATCTGGAGTTCGAGGAAGAAGTTAAGTTCTCCCATCATGCTCATCTCAAACTCACCCTGCATTAACTTTGCAAACTCTTGACAAAGAGATTCGTTAGTAGCACCGAATATGATATCATCTACATATATTTGTACTACTAAGAGATCATCATTCTTTTTCTTCAAAAATAAATTTTGTCAATATTACCTCTAGCAAAATTAGTTTTGAGCAAGATAGAACTTAAACGATCATACCAAGCTCAAGGAGCTTATTTCAAACCATACAAAGCTTTATGAAGTTTGAAAATATAGTTTGGAAATTCATGGTTTTCAAAACCTGGTGGTTGTTTAACATAAACCTCTTCTTCGATAAAACCATTCAAAAAGGCACTTTTAACATCCATTTGAAATAATTTAAAATCTATAAAACAAGCAAAAGCCAACAATAGCCTAATTGCCTCAAGTCTAGCCACATGAGTAAAGGTTTCATCAAAATCAATCCCTTCCTCCTGATTGTATCCTTTGGCAACTAGTTTAGCTTTATTTCTTATAACAATTCCATTTTCATCAAGTTTGTTTCTAAAAACCCATTTTGTGCCAATAATTTAAACATTTGAAGCATATCTACTAAAGTCCAAATATTGTTTGTTTTAAATTGGTTAAGTTCGTCTTGCATAGCATTAATCCAATTACAATCATTTTCAGCTTCTTCAATAGTTTTGGTTCAATTTGAGATACAAATGCTAAGTAATCATAAACATTCCTAAGGGATGATTGAGTACTTATACCTTTAGATGGATCACCAATAATAAGTTCTTTGGGGTGTCCATGAGCATACCTCCATTCTTTGGATAGAGGATCAACTATAGATGTGTTTTCATCACCTTGTGCTTGATCTCCTTTATTGTTTTGATCAATTTCTTTTTCCTTGGTAGGCTCTTCATTGTTATTCACTTCTTCAGTTCTTTTAGTACCTGTTTCATCACAAAGCACATCTTCTTTTCTAAAAGATTTCTAGTCAGATTCATCAAACACAATATGTATGGATTCTTCAACAAGTGTTCTTCTGTTGAATACCCTGAATGTCTTGCTAGATGTAGAGTAGCCTAGAAAGATATCCTTATCTGACTTGGCATCAAATTTGCTCAAATTATCTTTACCATTATTTAAGATGAAACAACGGTATCAAAAAACTCAAAAATATTGAATTGAAGGTTTTCTACCCTTCCAAAGCTCATACGGTGTTTTTTTTTTAAATCGGTCAGATTAAAACACGATTAAAAATATAGCATGCAGTATTTATGGCTTCTGTCCAAACATATCTAGGTAGGTCATTTTCACAAAGCATGGTGCGTGCCATTTTTTCAAGAGTTCTATTTTTCCTTTCTACCACCCCATTTTGTTAAGGTGTTCTAGGTGCTGAAAAAATGTGATGAATGCCATTTTCAATACAAAATTTATCAAAATTAGAATTTTCAAATTCGGTTCTATGATCACTTCTCAAAGATACAATTGAAATATCTTTTTCATTTGAAACTCTTTTATGAAATATAATGAATTCCGAAAATGTTTCATCGTTGTGTGCTAAAAATATGATCCATGTAAAACATGAGAAATCGTTTACAATAACTAGACCGTACTTCTTACCTCCCAAACTAGATGTTCTAGTTGGCTCAAAGAGATCCATATGAAACAACTCTAAGGGTCTAGATGTAGAGATTACTCCTTTTGGTTTAAAAGATAATTTGGTTTATTTTCCAAGTTGTCAAGCACTACAAATCTTGTCTTTTTCAAAACTAAGTTTTGGTAAATCTTTTATCAAATTCTTTTTGCTAAGTTTTGAAATCAAATGCATACTAGCATGTCTTAGTCTATGATGCCAAAGCCAACTAGTTTCATTGATCTTGGCTTCCATTGCCACTAAGCATTGACCATTTTGAACAGGAAGATCATCAAGATCAACCACATGCCTATGACCAATAAACTTGATGTCATTATCATTTAGACTAGAGATAATGCATAAAAAAGATTCAAAAATAACTTTGAAATCCTTGTCATAAAATTGACTAATGCTAAGTAAATTGTGTTTCAAACCATCTACATACAAAACATTATCAATATAAGTAGAGGGGGTGATATGGACTTTACCAATTCCGACAATCTTGCCCTTTCCATTATCATCAAATATCACATTACCATCATTTTGATATTCCAGTGATGAGAACTGCTCCACATCTCCAGTCATGTGCCTTGAGAAACCGCTGTCGAGGTACCACATTCTTTTCTTATTGGTTAAAAGGCATACCTGCAATAAAAATCAGATAGAGATTTTAGGTACCCAAGTCATCTTGGGTCCTTTTAGGTTAGTGGTAATGGTTCCTTTTGGAACCCAAATTTTCTTAACACTACTCAATTTTCTCTTATTGCCCAAGTAAAAGTTATGCCCTAAAGTACCACAAGCATAACAAGTAATGGATGATGATGCATGCACAAAGAAGTTCTTGAAAGATTTTTGTTTCTTTTGAGTTCTAAAACCTAAACCGACTTTATCAAAAATAGATATTTGATTATTTAAAAGCATATTTAATTTTTCATAACTATATATAAATTTATCAACAAAAGGTTTCAACTTTTCAATTTCTTCTTTATATTTTTTGTTTTCTTCCAAAATTTTTTTGTTCTGTTTTGAAAAGTTTTCATTTGATACAGAAAAGATTTTCTTTTTTAAAACTTCTTTTTCTTTTTCAAGAGCAACAATCTTACCATTTAACTTTATATTTTGAAGAAGTAGGCAATCATTTTCAGTTGAGAACTTATTATTTACTTCAACCAAATCTAAGTTTTGTCTTTTTAATTCTTTATGTTTTGATTTTAGTTTTTGAAATTCAATAACCAATTCATCAAAAACTTCATTCAGTTCATCAAATATAAACTCTTTTTTAGTTTCGGATAGTACCTTATCATGGTCGGCCATCAAACAGAAGTTTGCAACTTCTTGCTATTCTTCCTCAGAGCTGTAGTCCTCGCTATCACTCCAGGTTGCCATCATGGCCTTCTTTCTTAGTCTTCTTCTGCTCTTTTTAAGTAAGGGGCAGTCCATCTTGAAGTGGCCTGGTTTCTTGCATTCAAAATATGTGGGTTGCTCCTTCTCTTTTTCCTTTTCCTTCTCTTTGCTCGGCTCTCCTTTTAGGGATTTCTTTTTGAAATTAAACTTTTTCTTTTTCTTGCCATTAGAGCCGTCTCATCTTCTTCATCTTCTTCTTCAGAGTCTTCACTTGAGTCATCTTTATTTGTTGACTTGAAAGTTATCACTTTCTTCTTCTTGTCAACATCTACATTATTTTGCTTCAACAAAAGCTCAAATGTCATCAATGAGCCCAACAATTGCTCAAGTGGAAGAGTGTTAACATCCTTGGCTTCTTCTATGGCCATTACCTTGGCATCCTGTGAAGCCAGAAGAAACCTAAGAAGTTTGTTTACAAGTTCACCATTAGATATAATCTTTCCTAAGCTTCTCATGCCATTCACAATATTTGTGAACCTAGTATACATCTCACTTATAGATTTAGTAGGTTCCATCTTAAACATTTCATATGTGTGAATGAGCATGTTAACCTTAGTAGTTTTCACTTGGTATGTACTCTCATGGATAACCTCAAGTGTGTCCCATATTTTCTTAGCTGAGAGACAGTTAGATATTCTATTGAACTCACTCGGATCAAGAGAGCAAAACAATAGATTCATAGCCTTCGCATTAAGCTCTATTTGCTTAATGTCATTCTCATCCCAATCATCTTCCATTTTTTGAGTGAGAATATCATTAACCAATATAGTAGGCTGATGAGGATCTTTTATGATTATCCTCCAAAGATTATAATCAATTGCTTGTATAAATATGCGCAAGTTTTCCAATATGTGTAATTTGTGCCATTAAATAGTGGGGGACGGTTTGAAGCTTGACCTTCAACAACACCCATTCCAATTGGAGCTACCATGATCTTTTACTCAAGATCCTTGGACCTACAAGAGAGTACCGGTGCTCTGATACCACTTGTTGCCCAGAAATGGAGTCCAAGAGGGGGGGTGAATTGGATCTTTTAAAAAATTAAAGCAATAATGTGTAGGCCTTGGGGTGATTGTGAGTAATGAAATTGATGCACTAGATTATATGCTGCAGAAAGCAATAATTAGAGTGCAAGAAGTAAAGAGCAAAAGGTAGAAGAGATAATCACACATAAACACAAAGTTTATAGTGGTTCGATGCAAACCTAGTACTTACATCCACTTTCCAAGCCACCCTTAGGAATTCCACTATAATCTCTCCAAGATTACAGCCAACTTATTTTTCCAAAGGCTTACAAGTCAAAACCTATGTTAGTTTAATCACCTAGGCTTACAAACAAACCTTTACACTTGTTTTGTCTTCAGGCTCACAAGTCAATCTTAGTTGGTTTTGTCCCTTTGGCTCACCAACAAGCACAACAACCTACTTTCAAGAAACCCTTGAAAGCTAGGTCAAAACAAAAGAGAATTCAGATATACAATTTAAATAAACAAAATAAACTCTCTTCAAGAGTAGAATGAAAACTTTGAGGCTATAATTGATGCTTGTCTTGTCTTCTCCTTGGAATATTCTTCAAGCTCTCTTTTTGGAATGATGAAAGGATAGGCTTGTAAGCTTTTTCAGGAAATCTCTGTTTTAATGGCTTTTGAAGTGAAGTTCTTGAGGGAATATTGGCTTTTTAGCTTTCAATGGACTTCAATGCTTCAAGAATGAGTTTGGTAAAGCTTAAATACTTCAAAAACTTTCAAAAAATGGTTTGTGACCGTTGGAGCTTCAAATCTAGCCGTTGAGAGCTTGAAAAGATATTTCTGCAACTTAGAAAAATAGATCCGTTAGGGCTATCAGAACTTGAGTATCGATTATTGGTTGTCAGGTGTCGATACTTGGCTGTCAGGTGTCAACACTTGACTTCCAAGTGTCGATACTTGAACTTTCAAGTGTCGACACTTGACTCACAGGTGTCGACACTTGACATAAAAACTTCTCCATGGCCAAGTTCTGGATTTTCAAAAAGTCTCAGGCCTTGAGTCGACACTTGGAAACTTAAGTGTCAACACTTGAGTTTCAGGTGTTGACACTTAAGTTCTAGGTGTCGACACTTGGCATGCCAAGAAGATTTTTTGCATGCCGAATGCTGAAGTGTCGACACTCAGGCTTCTAGGTGTCGACAATTGGTTATGCAAACTTCAAAATTAAGTGCCAATCAAGCCAAAAACAAAAGTATTATTTATGAAACTTAAATGCAATATAAATAAGCAATAATTGAACTCGCTTAAGCCCTTTTTGCATGGAAAAGACTCCTCAAATTATGAAAGATACTTAGTGCCAAAGCGTGCCACGATACTTTAATTTTGAGAATTTGAGATGCTTGATTCCTGAAAACTCATAACTAGGAATAAACATTAGTACAAAAAATATACTCAACATTTTGTTATTCATCAAAATCACAAGATAAAGCTAATAGATTTGACACTCAAATCAAAACCAGATTTAAACCCAATCAAACCTATTTCGAAAAGGCTATTGACCCAACACTATTTGGATTAATTAAAATTAAATTAAATCTAATTTAATTTAATTAATAATTAATCCATAATTAGATCAAATCTTACTTGTAACACCTATAATTAGATCCAAATTGATTTGCTGATTAGTTACTTAAGCCCCTAATGTGTGTGACCCCTCAGGTCCTACTCTGTTTGGAAATGAGACATCCTATAATCTCCATTATACATCATCGAAACACCTTTCGATGGACAGAAATAATTTTTGCTCAACTCTAATTAGGTTCATCAAATCAAGAATGATCCTAATAGGCTCTCACAATCCACCAGTGACACCTAGCAGCATGTAGTAGCAACCCAGCAGAATAAGATTGGAACCCCTAGGTGTAGTTACCGTGTGATTTGGTTCCTCTATCAAAATCCCTGACTTGATGTTGGTTACGAAATCTCGCCAAACCCATCAGTTATATGCTTAAACTTAATTGACTCAAGTCCAACTGTGATACCAATGAAAACACCTTTTTATCATCACTCTGCTATAGCCATAGACTCTTTGGACTTAGTCTCAATAAGTTGCATAGAATTATTCCTTACTACTAAGATTGATAGATCCTACGAGTGAACACCCTACTCCTACAATAAACTTACTATAGCCAACGAGCACCGCAAGGTCCCGTATGGATAGGAACCATAAGATTGTGTTATCAAACTACAGCAACCTTACTGTGAGTAGCTGAGACACTCTAGGTCAAAGAACTATTCATACAACTGCAGCATCAGGAAGTTATTGACGAGTGAGTAATCATCCGTATAACTTTTCATAGATGGTCATGCTCAGTATCGTTGATCTCCATCAACTACCTACACTCTCACTCCAGTGTCACTCACTGTAGATCAGAGACTCACCTATCCAGAATGGAAGTGATCTGTGCACCGATTTTAATAGATCATTCACCGTCCTTATGATGTTCCAACAATCGGGAGCTTTTAGAAGTTAATCATAAAGACACATACCTCAGATTCTTAACTCTTGAGAATATGTGTCATTATCCATTAACTCCATGGATGATTCATAGACACATCAATATGAATAATATTTTTCTTTATTATGAAAAAGAATTAAGTACAAAACCCATTCCTAAAATTATAATGTGACATGCCAATTTGGCTTTTAGGGCACATATCTAATAGTGAGGTGGTTCTTTCTAGAGAGGTAGACTCGATCCCAACTGGGAGCTGACCTCAAACGGGGGGCTCGTCCAATGAGCCCTGCCTCGATTGGGAGCTGACTTCGGTAGGGCAGTCCCTTTGGCTTTTTATCATGCGGCCTTATCTAGGTGGTGGGCTTCTTTTAGGCATTATTTATTTTACCATATTGATGAACATAGTGTTTGTTAGTAATAAGGTAGTCTTTTTAGAAAAGGAGTTTCTTAGAGAAGGAACTAATATCTCTAAGGTTGAACTTGAAAAGATTCGATGGTAGAAGAACTAACATAATTGACTAAATCCAAAGAACTAGATTTGATTGAATTAAACCCGAAGCCTATTGTTGTAGCACCATTAAGGAGATTCAGTGGGGTAACATGTCAACTGGATAGATATTATGGTTTCTTGGTCTGGAATGGTGATCTTATTGAACTTGATGAAAATAATAAGGATCCAATTACCTATATAAATGCGATACAGAGTGTCGACTCTAATAAATGGCTAGAAGTTATGAATTTTGAAATGAAATCCATGAAAGTCAATGATATATGGATACTTGTTGATCCACCTAAAGGGATAAAATCCATAGAGTGTAAGTAGATTTTTAAAAGGAAAAGGGGCACAGATGGAAAGATGGAGACCTATAAAGCTTGTTTGGTTGCTAAGGGATATTGTCAGCATTATGATATGACCATGATGAGACATTTTTGCCTGTGACAATACTCAAATCTAATTGGATCATGCTTGTGATAGCAGCACATCTTAGTTATGAAATTTAACAAATGGATATGAAAATAAGTTTCTAAATGGAGAGATAGAAGAAGAGGTGTATATGATATAGCCTAAAGGGTCATATCCATAGATGAAACAAATGTGTGTAAGCTTTAAAGATCCATTTATGGATTGAAATAGGCATCTCAAAGTTGGAACATACATTTTGATAAAGTGATCAGAACGTATGGCTTCATTAAGAATGGAGAAGAGCCCTACATATACAAATAGGCTATTGGTTCGGTTGTAGTATTATTTGTATTGTATGTGATGACGTTCTTTTAATCAAGAATAATATTCCTATATTGCAAGGAATAAAAATATGGCTGTCTTCTCAATTTTCCATGAATGACTTGGAAGAAGCATCCTACATTCTTGGGATGAAGATCTATAGGGATAAATCTAAAAGATTACTAGAGTTGACCTAGTCTGCGTACATCAAGACCGTGTTGAAGTGGTTCAATATGGTGAATTTCAAGAAAGGCTATCTTCTGATAAGCCATGGAATTAATCTCTCAAAGAAGGATTATCTGACAAGTCCTCAAGAGAAAGAACGTATAAGTAGGGTTTCATAAGTCTCGGTAGTGGTATATATCATGTATGCTATGACATGTACGAAACCAGATGTGGCATACTAACTAGAAGTAGTTAGTAGAAACTAATTTGATCCAAGTGAGAACCACTAGAAGGTCATAAAAATCATCCTTAAGTATTTGAGAAATACTAAGAACCAATGGCTCACTTATGGAAATTTTGACTTGAAACTAGTCGGATATACTGACTCAAGTTGTCAATTAGATAGAGACAATAGTAAAAGTATATCGATTATATTTTTACCTTGAATGGAGGAGCTATCTGCTAAAAAAGTTTTAAGCAACATACTCTAGCCAATTCTATTTGCAAGCAAAATATATAGATAGTCTAGTTCTGTCATATTTTGATAGCACTGGAGCCAAAGCTCAAGCAAAGGAATCAAAGGCTCATCAGCAGACCAAGCACATTCTGTATCGTTTTCACCTTGTCTAAAAAATAGTGGATCGAGGTGACTTGACCTTTAAAAGATCGATGGAAAGGAGAATTTAGTTGACCTATTTACTAAAGCCCTCGAAATCAAAGAGTTCAATGACTATAAGTGGAAGATGGGTATTCGATACTATTCTAATTGACTCTAGTCCAAGTGGGAGTTGTTAGGAAAGGTGCCCTATAACAAATCATCTGGGTTATAGATGGTTGAGCTCTTTATAATTTGTATATGAATCATTATTAAAATAAAAGTTATTTTTGGCAATTCATCTCTTTTTGTATCTTTTGGATTCTTTTGAGATAAAGTCCTTAGAACTACTTTAATTCAATAAAGAAGGATTTATTGAGTAATTCTTAAACATATTTATGATCAAATGATATGTTGTTATTTAGGACAACAATGTTTATCAAGCATAGGTCATTATATTGTCGGACTTCTCCCAGGATCGGTATATTGCATCAAATATTAGGCCTCACAATCAGAGTGACGCAGCGGAAGCAGATATAAAAAAAATTTATATCCAGCATGCAATATAAATAAATCTAATTTATTCATGATAATATTCTTAAACATGCATTAGAGGATGAGAACAAGTTCAAATCTGAAAATATGATTATTTTAAGTAACAGTTATATACTTGGATCACTATCTTGGCTTGCTTTGAGATCCTTGCCAATCCTCTTTTGGATCGGGGTTCAATTGCAGTCGTGCAAGCGCCCAGCCTTTGCTGGTATCCATACAAGGCTTGTCGTAGTAGAGTCGTAGAGTGCACTAGAGTGCTAGATCCTTGCAGCCTTCTCCTCTTTCAACAAATCAGGCTTGCTTTAAAAGCTGTGCCGATCGATAACTGGACCGACTTTTGGCTTCTATCTTGCAAACTGGCCTTTGCAAGATTTAGAATCTCCTTTCCTCTTCTTACTCTTATCTAAATAACCTCTCAACACTTGGAAGAAAAACTAAGAGAAGAAGTAAGAATGAATGGAAGGGAGAGAGAACCTTTGGCAGCAAGATGCCTAAAGACGCTCACACACCCAAGTGGATGGAATGAAAATTTTTCATTCCCTTCTCTCATTCTCTTTCATGCTTGGCCGGCCAGCCCTCCCTCCTTATATAGGCCAACTCCCTAGTAATGACATAAGACTAAGTGTTTGAAGACATTTAAGGAGGAGAAGAAAAACTTCTCCCTTTTAATGCTTTCCACTCCATGAAAAACCTTCTTAAGTCTTTTTTTTGTTTTCACATGGAAGAATTTCTTCCCTCTTCTCCTCTCCCATGAACAAGGTCAAATTCTCCATTCCATGTCACCACCCTCATTTTTCATGAAAAAATAATGAAAGCTTTTTCAAGTCAAAAATGTGAGGAGACTAGTGTGAAAACAAGACTTAAGAAACTTTCCAAGTCATTAAATGGGAGGAGACTTGGTTTCTGATGGGAATTCTCCTAGGGTACCAGGAATCATGCAGCATGCAGAAGTGAATTTCAAAACAAAATTCTAAGTATGAAACCCTAATATGGCTAGAAAACCCTAATTCCCAGGAACCCCTTATGCAATACCAATAAACAAAACATAAATGAAGTCAGAATACATACCTAGATCACTAAAATCTAATCCTTTTCATGAGGCTCACAAGTGCAAGACCTCCAATGGTGATCCACACGAGAATGGTACCAAGAAAGAATCCCTACCGGGGTTGCTTGATTCAACAGAACTCTTTTATCAGCCTTTTGACCTTTGACCACTGTAGGACATCCTATCTTATTGTAGGGCTCTCTAGATACAGTCCTAAACCACTCTTGGTTTTAGGACAACCTTCCTCTAGGACCTCTTAGTCTTATGTCCTAAAACTAAGCCTTGTCCTAGTAGAAAAGACATTGTCTTAACAAGACAAGTCTTGTCCTAAAGTAAGAAAGAGGGAGAGAGAAGTGGAAGAACACTCAGAATATCTTTACGATGAAAAGGATGATCTGAAACTCATATCACTATCCCTATTTAAAGTTTTAAGAGGGGCATGTGATATGTCCTCTAACAGGTTATCAGATATGATTTTTCGAGACTGAAAAATCATATACAATATGTCTCTTCATGCACCAAAAGATATATTGGCATCCGTCCATTTTCCTAGACAATCTATGACTTGCCACATGGCAAGTACCGGTTCCTAAGAAGCCAAGAGGTGCCTCTTCAATCTTCAAACACCAAAGAATATGAAGAGTTATGAAAGCAGAAGGACTCTGCTTCAGGGCGCGGGCCATATGAAGAGACGCGCCTCTTCATGCGCGCTTTTGCTTCCATCCCTTTTTCACACCCTTTCAAAAAAAGGCATTGACTGGTCAAACATATCCAAGAGGCATGGGGTAAGATGAGAAGGCACCCCCTTGAAATGAAACACTCCAGTGTTTCATCTGCAGAAGGACTTTTGTCCTTCTGTGCACCTTCATCTCCCGTGCGCCAAGAGGCGCCAAGAGTCCCTTTATCTCGTGGTCAACTTTATCCACACCCCATGCAACCTTTGACTAGTCAAAGCATATGCAATATGGGTGTCAAAAGAAAGAGCATTAAGTCCTCCTTCCATCCATATAAATATTTTTCAGATCAGAGGACTATAGACTCTTTTAGGCCTTTTTGAATGCCAAGGTGTCATTTTGGCATCTAGAGTCTCAACTCAAATGGACTCTTCAATAAGATGTCTAAAATACCAAAATAAAATCAGATCAAGCTCTGATTTGGCTATCCCACTTAGGACTCAACCTAATTTAGGTTTTCCTTAATTAGGTTAGCCCAATTAGCAAGCAACCGGACCCAATCCAATTGGGTTAGGAATTGGGTTAGCCAATATATGTTAGTATGCAATCTGGCTAACCAATTAGGATCCCATGACCCTAATTAAACCATGAGTGACTTCCTTGACCAACTCTCTATTGTGTGTGATCCATTGGATTCCATATCTAGCCAGTAGTAGGTTTAGGTTTGAGCCGATTCAATCCGATCGAACCCGATTGACCTAATTAGGTTAAATCGGCTCACCTAATTATCCAATTCGAATCACACATCGAATTGACTCATGAAACCAATCCAATTGGTTCATGAAAACCCACAAGAAAAGATTGGCATCTAGCAACACGTCATGCCTACCCAGAAGATGAGGAATTTGGTTGAAATTACCAATATATCCTTCAGTAGTAAGTTACCGTGCAATTCAATCTTTTGATCTCCCATTATCCTGATTAAGTGATAGGTATGGATAAATATCAAACCCTAACACTTAATCATGTCAAATCTCAGCTCGATCATGAGGACTCAGCTGATGACTGATTAGAAGCCACTTCTAATCTCATCCCACTTTGCAAAGATTCCTTGAGTCACTCATCAAAGAGATTACACGGGATAATATATCCTCTTACTAGGATTGATCAATTCCTTGTTGGTCCACTCACATCCTTCGTACACCTTCCACCATACCCAGAACACCCCATACATATCGCAATGCCATGAATGAGTATGAACCAAAGTATGGCTTAGTGTGTACAAGGAACCATGGTGACCTCAGGTCTGAAGATCACATGCACAACTTCTACTTTGGGAACTATCTTTTGACAAGGAGTAAGACTTCCATAAGATAGTCCCGGTGCGAATCAGTTCAGTATATTCATAACCTAATGAGCACCCTTATCCTTGTATTAGTGTCTCTACACAAGTGGCTGTGAGACCAACCACCCTCATCAACTGAGCATACATAGGATAAGCTAGTCTTACCGGATTCATCGATCTCCGAATCGATGATCCAATGACTAGGAACATTCTAGATTAGGATTTATAGGAATTAGGTCTCACTGTTATTTTTTTATAACCCTAATTCCATTGCCCTACTCTATGGGGTTCATCATAGTCAAAAGTATGACACAGCAGTATATGATGAATCAAATACCTTTATTATAAATAATGATATCATACATGAGTTGGAAGTTTACAAAAAGGCCCATACAATGATTGGCTCTTAGGGCATTTTTCTATCAGTTTCCTCATGTCATTCCTTTTCATTCATGAAAACTTCATGCTAGGTGGCGTGTGGAAACAAGGAGAGAGGGAAAGATATGGAGAGAGAGTCCCAATCCAACTGGGCTCTAACTCATGGTCCAATTTCAAATTGATTTAACACTCAAATCAAAGCTAGATTTAAATCCAGTCGAATATATTTTGAAAAGGCTACTGACCCAACACAATTTGGATTAATTAAAATTAAATTAATTTGATTTAATTTAATTAATAATTAATCCAAAATTAATTAGGTCAAATCTTAATTATAACACTTACAATTAGGTCGAAATTAATTTGCTGATTAGTTACTTAAGCCCTAATATATGTGACCCTTCAAGTCCTATTCTGTCTGGTAATGAGACATGCTATAATCTCTATTATACATCATCGAAACATATTTCGATGGACAGAAATAATTTTTGCTCAACCCTAATTAAGATCATCGAATCGAGAACGATCCTAATGGGTTCTCATAATCCACCATTGATACCTAGCAGTATGTAGTGGCAACCCAGCAGAATAAGATTGGAACACCTAGGTGTAGTTATCGTATGATTCGATTCCTTTATCAAAATCCTTGACTCGATGTCGGATACGGATTCTTGCCAAATGCATCAGTCGTATGCTTAAACTTAATCAACTCAAGTCCAACTGTGATACCAATGAAAATGCCTTTTCATCATCACCCTGCTATGGCCATAGACTTTGTTGCCCAGGTGGCTTCCCAAGAGGGGGGTGAATTGGGATTAAAAACCTTTTTACAATTATGTGCACTTTGAAATTCTTTTAGTGTTGTGGTGCAATATGCAATGTGGAAGTAATTAAGTAAGAGCAATGAAGCAACAAGAACACAAGTATAAACACAAAAGATTTAGAGTAGTTCCGAGCAACCTGCTCCTACGTCCACTACCCAAGCACCACTTGGAATTTCCACTATATCCCCCAACCGGAATACAGTCAGATTGTTTTACCAGGCTCACAATCCAAACCTATACACTTTGGTTTTACCGGGATCACCAAAGAAATCCAAACTCCCTTTGGTTTTAAACGGGATCACCAAAGAAAACCCTAATACTTGGTTTTATACCGGGATCTCCAAGAACCCAACTTAGGTTTTCACAAGGCTCACCTAAAAACCTTCAACCCTCTCTTAAGACACAATCCCTTGCTGTTCTTAGAGAGAAAACAATGATAAAGAGAAGATAAACAAGCAACTATAATAATCCGAGTTTGTTTAAGTATTGCCGATGTAGATCAAGATGAAGCCTAGCTTTGAATGCTCTTTAATGCTCTTCAAGCTGCTTCTTTGCTTCTTCAATGAGTGGATTCAATGATGAAGTAGAGTTGGTGAAGCTTTGAATCCTATCTTGAAAGCTCTTGAAGTAAGGTTGGTGAAAGACTTGAAGGCTCTTCAATATCTCAAGATAAATCAATAATAATGCTCTAATAATTGTTTAATTCCTCAAAAATAATCCTTTTTATAGTTTTCCATGAGATATGGCCGTTGTAGGGCCTAGCGATTCGTGAAAGAGCTGTTGGAGATGAAATGGGATTCAAAATTCACTTTCGGCAATTAGCCGTTAGAGTGTAGAAAATAGCTACACGAGTCGGCTCAAGGTCCACGAGTCAGCTCGAAGTCTCAGACAGCCCAAAATAAATTTCTATGAGAGTCGGCTCTTCAAGCTAGAGTCAGCTCTAAGTGTCAATTCACTAAAAACCCTAGCTCTGGACCAGTGGCTCTTGGAGCAGGAGTCGGCTCGAGTTCTCAGCCTTCAAAAATATATATTCTTTCCATGGGTCGGCTCTTAGGACAGGAGTCGGCTCTTGATACTGAAACTCTGAGATTTTTTTCGTGTCATTACATAATGAGTCGGCTCTCGATCCATGAGTCAGCTCTTGCTAAGTCTTCAATTGATGCTTCAAACTTTTTCAAAACTCTTCATCATTTGAATCAAACAAAAGCTAATCTACATAATCTTAATTTTATAATTTTCAGCCCATTTTACAAGATTACAAGATTGATAAAACTAGGGCTTTTACCAGTTCAAGTTCATAAAATTATATACATAATTGAATTACCTTCCAATCAATTTGAAAACCATTTTAAACTAAAGGTAACCAATTTCCTGCAAAACTTCTCAAGTAATTTGAAAGAATTAGTATCAAATACATGCTCCAATGTTTTGTGATCATCAAAATCATTCCAGGGGTCAACAATCTTCCCCTTTTTGATGATGACAAAATACTGGGCATTAATAGAATTTAAAACACTTTACAATTACTGTATATTCATATTTATCAAATAACATTGATCATAGTGTGTATCATACAGATTGAGTATCAAGGTATCAACACAGTATGTCATAATGTATCATATGTATCAAATATATAAAACTGAAAACCATTAACACCATGTATCATATGAGCAATAAGTATCGAAACAACACATAATATAATAGGATTATTGCATATCGAAACTTATAAAACTAACAAGTAATAAATCTTAAATGAAATCTATGTTATGTCTCCCCCTCACTATTGTAATAGCATTTATTTTTATTTTCATCAAATTTTTCATGTAAGCCTGTAAATCCAATCATTAAGTCCAACATTCATATTAGCATATTAAGTCCAACATTCATATTAGCCTTTTCATGTTCCAAGTTATACATTCATGCACATTCATATTAACTACCTTCTCCCCCTTTTTGTCATCAACAAAAGGTGTAGAAGATAACATACATGTACAGTAAGTCATATATAATAAGAAGACATATAAAAGTATCATAAGAAGACATGTGGCATGAAAAGTAATATATATATACATATATAAGAAAAAGTGAGTACATGAGTGATACAATACAATGTGCCTCGGTACGACAAAATAGTATCACAACATCAAAATATAACAACCATAAAGTCCTAAAATATCAAAATAAAAGCCTAAAAACATCAAAAGAAAGGGCTAGGATCATCACTATGGTCTTCTTCACTAGAAGAAGAACCGACTTCTAAGATTCCAGGACTAGGCTTAAACTTAGAAAATCTAGATCTAAGATCCCTAATCCTAGTCCTAGTAGGAGTGGTAGTCCTAAAAACTTTAGTTTTAGCTTTGGCTTTAACTTTGGACTTTGAAAAAATGATAATAGGAGTAGGTATGACAGTAAGAGGATCAAAGGATAATGCCAAGGTGCTGGTAGTAGATAGAATCTCTGTGGCTGGAGTATGTCCAACATCAGACCTGGAATGTCCATACCAGCATCGACCTCTGCAGGAATATCAATAAATTATGCAGCCTCTCCCTGCTCACAATCAGTGCCAGTAACAGTGCCAGGTGCTGCAATCAAAGTCGTCGGTACAGACTGGCTGGCAAAAAGCATCTAAGAATGGTCATAATCTCCTGGAATCCATGCTGCATCTCAGACTGAAGTTGAGTAATCCTGGTGTCAATGTCAAATCTGAGACAAGATATCTTATCCAGTACTTTCTGTAGTCTATCATCTGCATCGGGTCCAGTAGCTGTAGATCTCATGACTGGTGAACGAGGTGTAGTAGGAGCTGGCTCTGACGGTCCAGCCTTATCAGCATGTGTATCAGCCTCCTCACCAAGTCCCTCTGCTGCCTGAGTGTCCTCCTCTGAGTCATCTGAGTGTGCAACTGGTATACCCGAAGTCTTCCGAGTCCAATGACCATCTACTTTTATAAATCCCATCCGAGTAAGGGGTTTCTGAGTATACCTATTAGTGTGTAGCAGTAGCCGGCTGTCCTCACCTGTCAAGTTGAGCAGGGCATCCTAAAATAGAAGTGTGAAGACCATCCCATACGGTAGACAGGCTCAGGTCCTATGAACCGCCTCTCTTATCTGTGAGAGCATGATAAAAGGTAGATTGAGGGCCTCCCCCTCAATTAGACATCTCATAAAAACAAGGTCATGCTCACTGACCCAATCAAAATGCCCTGTCTGGGGCAAGAAAATGCGATTGATAATGTTGTGCAATAGCCTTATTTCTAATGAAAGCTGATTTGAACTAACATGCACAATACCCTTAACATTTGATCTTTCCAGTATAAGTCTAAGGGTTTTCTGCTTCTCTTTTAAAACCAAATAACATTCACCTTCTTTTGGAATTTGGAGGATGTTTGACAGTTTTTGCTCATTAATCTTAATGTGCTTTCCTTTGACAGTTCCTTCGATATGAAAAGCACCTAAAGACATACTTTCAAAGAATTGCCTGACCAGATTGGGATAGGTGGGTACATTCAATAGACAAAAATTCTTCCACCCCTGTTTATCTAGCCAATCCCCAATTTGCAATTGTTCTTGCTCCAAGAAATTGAAATCAATGCACCTACCAGGAGTTACTTGACGATTGCCCATTAGAATCACTTGCCTGGGTGCTTGTGGCTCTTGTTCTTGCTCAATGTGCTACTTTTCTTTTGGATTGGAGGTGTCCAAGCACTGTTTCATTCTCCTTTCTTCCGCGACCATCCAAACCACCCGCCGGGGTTTCTTAGCTATGGCTTTGCGGGGTGCCATCTAGCTAGGATTAGGAGTTTGGAGAGCTTAGAGAATGTTCTAGAAAGTTTTCCTAAGATGGGAAGAGGAGTCGACTAAGTGGAATAGAGCAAAAAAGGAAAGAACCAGTGAAAACTAACCTAAAAAGACCTATTTAAAAACTTTCAGCCTGACTCTTGAGTCATCTCACCGAATAGCCTAATGACTCGAGTTGGCTCGAGCCAAAAATCAGCCAAAAAATCAAAAAAAGGCAAAATCAATTTCTATGGGTTTTTTGATACTAAAATAGGTTGTCTTAGGCTTTAAAGAGTAATTTGAAATACCTAGATAATATTTTCTTATTTTTCAAAAATTAGGTTAGAAAGTTTAGAATGGATCACACAGCCCTAATTCGTCTCTAATTTTCTCAAATCTATCTAGACTTTGGGGTTTAGTAAAAATGACAGCAAGTTGATCTTCAGTCGGTACAAATTCTAGCTCAACAACATTATTTAAAATATGATCATGAATAAAATGATGTCTGATTTCTATGTGCTTAGTTCGTGAATGCTTAATTAGATTTTTGGATAAATTAATAGCATTAATGTTATCACATTTAATAAGGATTTTAGATTTGACAACACCATAATCTTCTAGTTGTTGCTTGATCCATAATACTTGAGTACAATAGCTCCTAGCAACTACATATTCTGTCTCAGTAGTAGATAGTGCTACAGAATTCTGTTTGTGATAGTGCCAAGAAATTAAATTAACACCTAGAAATTGACATGTGCCACTTGTACTTTTTCTATCAATTTTATAGCCTCCATAATCAGTATCAGAATAACTAATTAATTTCAAAGATGTGTGCTTAGAATACTATAACCCTACATTGCATGTGCCTTTCAGATATTTAATGATTCTTTTAACGGCTATGATGTGTGACTCTTTTGGATTAGATAGAAATCAAGTACACATACAAACACTAAACAAAATGTCAGGTCTACTAACTGTCAAATAAAGTAAAGAAATGATCATATCTCGGTACAGCTTTTGATCAACATTTGTGCCATTTTCATCTTTGTCAAGTCTACATGCAGGATTCATGGGTGTTCCAATTTTTTGCTTGATTCCATGCCAGATTTTTTAATAATCTCCTTAATGTGTTTGGCCTGGTTGATCAGAATACCTTTTTTAGTTTATTTGATTTGAAGTCCAAGAAAGTAACTCAGCTCACCCATCAAGCTCATCTCGAATTCACCCTGCATTAGCTTAGCAAAATCTTGACACAAAGATTCATTAGTAGATCCAAAAATAATATCATCAACATAGATTTGAACAACTAAAATATCATTATTTTTTTTTTGAATAAACAGTGTAGTGATAACACTACCTCTTACAAAATCATTTACAATTAAAAACTTCTTAGTCTGTCATACCAGGCTTTGGGTGCCTATTTCAGACCATACAAAGCTTTATTCAATTTGAAAACATGATTTGAAAAAGTGTGATCAATAAAACCCGGTGGTTGCTCAACGAAAACTTCTACAGATAGAAAACCATTCAAAAATGCACTCTTTACATCCATTTGAAATAATCTAAAGTTCATAAAGCATGCATGAGCTAATAATAGTCTAATGGCTTCTAATCTAGCTACTGGTGCTTAGGTTTCATCAAAATCTATTCCCTCTTCTTGATTATATCCTTGTGCTATCAATCTAGCCTTATTTCTAATTACATTTCCATCTTCATCTAGTTTATGTATATAAACCCACTTAGACCTATAACAGGATAGTCACTAGGTCTTTCTACTATGATCCAAATATTATTTCTCCTAAATTGGTTTAATTCATCATGCATTGCTAACATCCAATCAGGATCAGTTTCAGCTTCTTCTATAGTGTGTGGTTCTACATGAGAAACAAAAGCAATTAAGTCATGTGTATCTCTATGTGCAGCTCTAGTTTTAACACCTTGAGATGAGTCTCCTATAATCAGTTCCTTAGGATGTGAGTGTACATACCTCCATTCTTTGGGTATATCATCAAAATTTTTGCTTACCTCTTCTTCATGTGGTTCACTTGATTGTTTGTCTTTGAGAGTCAAATCTTTCAGTCCATGTTCTAGAGTACCTGTATCATCATTAGCAAGATCTTCTTTTCTAGAAGATGTAATGTCAGATTTATTGAAAATAATATATACAGATTCTTCGACAGTCAAAGTTTTTTTATTGAAAACACGATAGGCTTTACTATTTAAAGAATATCCAAGAAAAATAGCTTCATCGGATTTTGCATCAAATTTACCAAGATTATCCTTTCCATTGTTAAGAACAAAACATTTACATCCGAAAACATAAAAATACTTAATATTAGGTTTTCTATTATTCCAAAGTTCATAGGAGATTTTTCTGATAATAGGTCTAATCAAAACTCTGTTCAAAATATAGCATGCGGTATTAACAGCTTCTGTCTAAAAGTATTTTGGAAGATTTCCTTCACAAACTATTGTTCTGGATATTTATTCCAAAGTATGATTCTTTCTTCCTATAACACCATTTTGCTGTGGTGTTCTAGGTGCAGAGAAGTTATGATCAATACTGTGCTTTGTATAAAAGTGATCAAAATGTTGATTTTCAAATTCAGTGCCATGATCACTACGAATTGAAATAATAGACATATTTTTCAAATTAGTAACTCTTTTATAAAACTTTTTGAATACATTGAAAGTTTCATCTTTATATGCAATGAACAAAACCCATATGTATCTTGAAAAATCATCTACAATCACAAGGCTATATTTCATACCACCTAGGCTTGTAGTCCTAGTAGGTCCAAATAAGTTCATGTGAAGTAGCTCTAAGGGTCTAGTAGTAGAAACAATATTTTTGGATTTAAAACTCTCCCTCACTTGTTTTCCTAACTGACAAGCATCGCAAATATAATCAAAATTAACTTTAAATTTTGGCAAACCTTTGACTAAATCTTTTGAAATAAGTTTAGCAATAGTGTCCATACTAGCATGTCCAAGTTGCCTATGCCATAGTAAGCTTGATTCCTTACTCCTGTCATTTATTGCTACAAGACTCGTGTTGCTTGACATCGCTAGATCATTAAGATCTACTACATAAATATTACCAAGTCTATGTCCAATGAATTTAGTACTAGAGTCAAGTGGATCAACTACTATACACATTGATGACTTGAAGAAAACATTAAAACCAATATCACAAAGCTAACTAATACTCAAAAGATTATGCTTTAAATTTTCTACAAGTAACACATTTTCAATGAATGTAGAAGGAGTAATTTTAATTTTACCAATACCGATTATCCTTCCTTTTCAATTATCACCAAATGTTACCATTCCACCATCTTTTTGTTCTAAGGTAAAAAGTTGATCAGCATCACCCGTCATGTGTCTTGAACAGTCGCTATCCAGATACCATCTTTTCTTTATATTTGTGGCTGCAAGACATTCTTGTAAGACAATCATTTAATAAATTTAGGTACCCAAGCTTTCTTGGGTCCTTGCAAGTTAGTGAAAATGGTTCCTTTTGGAATCCAAACTTTCTTAATTTTCTTTTTGTCATTATGTTTCAAATGACACTTAAATGCCTTATGACCAACATTATTGCAAGCATAGAATATAATTTTTGACTTTGAATAATAAGCATGAGGAGATGCAAATTTAGGTCTAACTGGTTTTGAAGTGGTAAACTTAGGAGCATAAGAAGTAGATGTAGAAAATTTGTTGGAAATAGAACCATTATAACCAATTCCAAATTTATTATTTGTCTCTCTTTGATCTTTCAATATTAATTCAAGTTTGTTGGAATTTAGGATTAATTTTTCGACCAAAGGCTTTAGCTTTTGAACTTCCTTCTTTAAATCATCATTTTCATTTTTCAAACCTTCATTTTTTTTACAAAGCTCTTCTTTTTCAAATTGAGTAGTCTTAAGTCTTTCACAAATAAGGTTTAATTTTCTTTACAAAATTTTATTTCTTTCATCAAATTCATTTTTGTCCTTTTCAAATGTATCACACTGATTTTTTAAAGTTTTCATTTTCAAACCAGCTTTCTTATATTCTACTAATAGTTCACAAAATGCATTATGCAATTCATCATATATAAATTCTAAGTTAGGTTCATAAGTAGTTACCTCGTTCTCTAAACCCATAAGACAAATTTGTGCAGTCTTTGTTGTTTCTTCATTCTCTTCAGTAGATGTAGAATCATCGCTGTCACTCCATGCAGCAAGCATTGCCTTTTTCTTCCTTTTTGTGATCATCTTTTTCTTTGCTTCAAGACAGTCAGGACGAATGTGTCCAGGCTTCTTGCATCCATAGCAGATTGGTACTTGATCTTTATCTTTATCCTTCTCTTTTTCTTTATCTCTCTCTCTTTCTTTCCCAAAATCTCCTTTTCTCAATTGCTTTCTCCATCTGTTTGTTTTTCTTTTACCCATAAACCTTTTGAATCTTCTCATTACCAGGGCTATTTCATCATCCTCTAGATCATCATCATCTGATGAGTCAAAGTCTTCATTTTTATCTTCTTCCATAGCTTTAAATGCTATAGCTTTCTTTCTTTTGGTGTCTTTCTCAGTCCTTTATTGTATAGCTAATTCATGTGTGATCAGTGATCCAAGCAGTTCGTCCAGTGGTAGAGTGTTTAGGTCCTTTGCCTTTTGAATAGCTATCACCTTAGCTTCCCATTTATCTGGCAAGGATCTTAAAATTTTTTGAACAAGATCAGTATTAGTGTAAGTTCTACCAAGACTTTTGAGATTATTTATAATATCAGTAAAGCAAGAATACATAGCAGATATAGTCTCACTAGGATCCATCTTAAATAACTTATAATTATGCACAAGAAGATTGATTTTTGATGTTTTAACTTGGGATGTGCCTTCATGTGTAATTTCTAGCTTGTCCCAAATTTCTTTAGCAAAATTACAAGTTAAAATTCTATTAAACTCATTTGGATCTAAAGCACAATACAATAAATTCATTGCTTTGGCATTCAGCTCAGCTAATTTCATATCATTTTTGTCCCATTCCTCTTCAGGTTTGGGAACCTCTACATCATTTACTCTAACAGTGGGTGTGTGAGGTCCTTTCAAGATAATTTTCCATAGGTGAAAATCTACGGCTTGAATGTATATTTTCATTCTTACCTTCCAAAATGTATAATTGGTTCCGGTGAAAAGTGGAGGTCTATTTGTGGATTGACCTTCGGCCAATGAAGTACTCATGGGATGTACCATATACTTTACTCTAAGCAAATTTCAGAGACTCTGCTCTGATACCACTTGTTGCCCAGGTGGCTTCCCAAGAGGGGGGTGAATTGGGATTAAAAACCTTTTCACAATTATGTGCACTTTGAAATTCTTTTAGTGTTGTGATGCAATATGCAATGCAAAAGTAATTAAGTTAGAGCAATGAAGCAACAAGAACACAAGCACAAACACAAAGGATTTAGAGCGGTTCGGAGCAACCTGCTTCTACGTCCACTACCCAAGCACCACTTGGGATTTTCACTATATCCTCCAACTAGAATACAGTCAAATTATTTTACCAGGCTCACAATTCAAACCTATACACTTTGGTTTTACCGGGATCACCAAAGAAACCCAAACTCCCTTTTGTTTTAAATGGGATCACCAAAGAAAACCCTAACACTTGATTTTATACCGGGATCACCAAGAATCCAACTTAGGTTTTTACAAGACTCACCTAAAAACCTTCAACCCTTTCTTAAGACATAGCCCCTTCCTGTTCTTAGAGAGAAAACAATGACAAAGAGAAGATAAACAAGCAACTACAACAAACCGAGTTTGTTTAAGTGTTGTCGATGTACATCAAGACGAAGCCTAGCTTTAAATGCTCTTTAATGCTCTTCAAGCTACTTCTTTGCTTCTTCAATGAGTAGATTTAATGATGAAGTAGAGTTGGTGAAGCTTTGAATCATATATTGAAAGCTCTTGAAGTAAGGTAGGTGAAAGACTTGAAGGCTCTTCAATATCTCAAGATAAATCAATAATAATACTATAATAATTGTTTAATCCCTCAAAAATAATCCCTTTTATAGTTTTCCATGAGATATGACGGTTATAGGGCCTAGGGATTCATGAAAGAGCTGTTGGAGATGAAATGGGATTTAAAATTCACTTTCAGCAACTAGCCATTGGAGTGCAGAAAATGGCTACACGAGTCGGCTCGAGGTCCACGAGTCGGTTTGAAGTCTCAGACAGCCCAAAACAAATTTCTATGAGAGTCGGCTCTAAGTCTCAGTTCACCAAAAACCCTAATTCTGGACAAGTCAGCTCTTAGAGCAGGAGTCGGCTCGAGTTCTCAGCCTTCAAAAATATATATTCTTTCCATGAGTCGGCTCTTAGGACAGGAGTCGGCTCTTAATACTGAAACTCTGAGATTTTCTCAGTGTCATGCCATAATGAGTCAGCTCTCGATCCATGAGTCAGCTCTTTCTATGTCTTCAATTGATGCTTCAAACTTCTTTAAAACTATTCATCATTTGAATCAAACAAAAGCTAATCTACATAATCTTAATTTTATAATTTTTATCCCATTTTACAAGATTACAAGATTGATAAAACTAGGGCTTTTACCAATTCAAGTTCATAAAATTACATACATAATTGAATTACCTTCCAATCAATTTGAAAACCATTTTAAACTAAAGGTAACCAATTTCCTGCAAAACTTCTCAAGTAATTTGAAAGAATTAGTATCAAATACATACTCCAATATTTTGTGATCATCAAAATCATTCCAAGGGTCAACAGACTTTTTGGACTTAGTCTCAATAAGTTGCATAGGATTATTCCTTACTACTAAGGGTGATAGATCCCTATGAGTGAATACCCTACTCCTACAATAAACTTACTGTAGCCAACGAACACCGCAAGGTTCCATATGGATAGGAACCATGAAATTGTGCTATCAAACTACAGGAACCTTATTATGAGTAGCCAGACACTCTAGGTCAAAGAACTATTACACAAGTACAGCATCAGGAAGTTAACGATGAATGAATAGTCATCCGTATAACTTTCCATACATGGTCATGCTCATTACCGTTGATCTCCATCAACTACTTGCACTCTCACTCCAATGTCACCATACTGTAGGTCAGAGACTCACCTACCCAAAATGGAAGTGATCCGTGCACCAATTTTAATGGATCAATCACCGTCCTTGTGATGTTCCAACAATCGGGAGCTTTTAGGAGTTAATCTATAAAGACACATGCCTCAGATTCTCAACTCTTGAGAATATGTATCATTGTCCATTAACTCCATGGATGATTCATAGACACATCAATATTAATGATAATATTGTCCTTTATTATGAAAAAGAATTAAGTACAAAATCCATGTCCTAAAATTGCAATGTGTCATGCCACCTTGGCTTTTAGCACACACATCTAACAATCTCCCACTTGCACTAGAGCCAATTGGGGCTACATATCTAAGTCCCATCTTCTCAAGGTGGATCTCAGTCTTTTACTGGCTCAAAGGCTTAGTCAGTGGGTCTGCCACATTATCTGTGGAGTCTACTCTGCGCACCTCAAAATACTTTTTATTGAGATAGTCGCGTATGATATGAAATCGCCACTCAATATGCTTAAACTTCCGGTGAGACCTGGGCTCCTTCGCCATAGCTATTGCACCATTATTGTCATAATATATGGGGATGGCATCAGATGACATCACTCCAAGCTTTGCAACGAACTTTTTATACTAGAAGGCTTCTTTTGTAGCTTCAGAGGCAGCGATGTACTCTGCTTCCATTATTGAATCTGCTATGATGGGCTACTTGGAACTCTTCCAACTTATTGCCCCACCATTACATAAAAACACAGACCCTGATATAGACTTTCTATCATCAGGATCAGATATAAAGTTTGAGTCTGTATATCCCTTTATCCCTATTTCTGAACTTCCTCCAAAGACTAAGAACAAATCTTTAGTTATTCTCAAGTACTTAAGAATGTTTTTCACAGCTATCCAGTGTTCCTCACCTAGATTCAACTGATATCTACTCGTGACACTCACAGCAAGAGCTATATCAGGTCGAGTACACAACATGGCATACATGAGGCTTCCAATTGCCCAAGCATATAGAATCTTGCTCATATGTTGAATCTTTTTAGGTATGTTTGGACATATTTTCTTGGAGAGATTAATGCCATGTTGAAGAGGTAACAATCCTCTTTTAGAGTTTTCCATGCTGAATCTTTTCAGTACTTCCTCTATGTACAATTTCTGTGAAAGGCCAAGCATCTGATTAGATATATCTCTATATATCTTAATTCCCAATATATAAGATGCTTCACCTAAGTCTTTTATAGAGAATTTCTTAGATAACCAAGTTTTAACCAAAGTCAACATGGGAACATCATTCCCTATAAGGAGGATGTCATCCACGTACAATACGAGAAATGTCACCACCCTCCCACTGGCCTTCCTGTAAATACAAGGCTCATCCTCGTTCTTGATAAAACCAAATGATTTGATTACCTCATCAAAATGAGTATTCCAACTCCGAGAAGCTTGCTTCAATCCATCGATTGATCTATGCAGCTTGCAGATCTTTTGATCTTCATCATTGAAAGTGAAATCCAAAGGCTGCTCCATATAGATATCTTTTTCAAGATATCCATTCAAGAATGCAGTTTTCACATCCATCTGACATATCTCATAATCATGATATAATGCAATTGCAAGTAATGTACGAATGGATTTTAGCATAACTACTGGTGAAAAGGTGTCATGATAGCCAATGCATTCGTGCTGACTATAACCTTTCACCACTAGCCTATCTTTAAAGGTCTCTACCTTACCATTTGCACCTAATTTTCTTTTGTAGACCCATTTACAATCAATAGGTACAATACCCTCTGGTGGATCCACTAAGGACCATACTTAGTTAGAATGCATTGAATCAATTTCTGACTTCATAGCATTCACCCATTTCTCGGAATTGATGTCTGATATCGCCTCATCATAAGTCTTAGGATCAACCATTTGATCCTTGTCCCCAATTAGGAACATTTCCTTTAAATCCTATGTAAGCATATTCAAGTACCTTTCAAGAGGTTTGGAGACTCTAGGAGACCTATGAGGTGGAAGAGCATTTGTGTGTATTGGTTGATTAGGTTCAATCTGATCTCTAGCTGGCTACTCTTCAGAGACTTTCTCATCGAGCTTAATTAGCCTCCCACTGCCACCTTCCTAAATAAACTATTTTTCAAGAAATGTGGCATGTCTACTCATAATCACATTGTGATCTTCTAGAAGATAAAAGTAGTACCCTAAACTTTCTTTAGGATATCCTATGAAGCGATCTTTTACATATCTAGGTTCCAATTTATCTGTCACTAATCTTTTGACATAGGATGGACATCCCCAAATCTTGAAATAAGCAAGACTCGATTTCTTACCATGCCAATTCTCATATGGTGTGGTAGGAACAGATTTAGATAGAACCCTATTTAGAATGTAAATTAAAGTTTGTAGAGCATATCCCCAAAGAAAGAAAGGCGAGTTAGTGAAGCTCATCATGGATCAGACCATATCCAATAATGTCCTATTTCTCCTCTCAGACACCTCATTGAGCTGAGGCATACCAGGTGGAGTTCATTGTGAGACTATGCTATTATCCTTAAGATAACCCAAGAATTCCCTACTAAGGTATTCACCTCCCCAATCTGATCGAAGAACCTTAAGGGTTTTACCTGTTTGTTTTTCTACTTAATATCTGAATTCCTTGAACTTTTCAAAAGCTTCAGATTTGTATCTCATAAGATACACATAACCATACCATGAATAATCATCAGTAAAGGTTATGAAGTAGCAAAAACCACCCCTGGTCTGCACATCAAATGGACTGCACACATCAGTATGTACCATGGCAAGTAATTCTGTGGCCCTTTCCCCATGTCCTATAAAGGATAACTTGATTATTTTTCCTTGAAGACAAGACTCACAAGATGGATATAATTCAGAATTAAGTGAAGCTAGACCTTTTCCAATTTGTTAATCTTGTCCTCACTTATATGATCAAGCTTTAGATGCCACATGTATTTATCATTTGAGTCATCTCTAGGGTGTTTATATCCTATGGCATTCACTTTGACTTTCTTGTTAATATTCAGAGATACATCAGCATGCAAATAATAGAGACTATCAATTAAAATGGCTTTTACAATCAATTTATTTCTCAAATAAATGTTACAAAAGTCTTTATTGAATAAAAATTCAAATCCTTCCTGTGCTAGCATAGACACACAAATCAAATTTCTATTAGCTCCAGGCACAAAGTAATAGTCACTAAGGACTAATCTAAATCCTAAAGGTAACTCCAAAGAATATGATCCAATGATTTGTGCAGCAACTTTTGCTCCATTTCTGATATGTAGGACCATCTCACCTTCTCTGAGCACACTACTTCTTTCCAGGCCCTGCATTGAAATGCATACATGAAAACTAGAGCCAGAGTCTAAAATCCAACTCGAAGTAGATGAAATCATTAGGTTAGATTCAATAACGTGAATGGATAAACCTTCAGAAAGTGCATCCTGTCTTTGTTTCTTCAGGCTTTCCAAGTAGAGAGGACAATTTCTTTTCCAGTGGCCATCTATATTGCAGTGGAAACATTTTTCTTTGCTAGCCTTGGTTTTCTTAGGAGTGTCCTTCTTCTTCTGTTTAAGTTCTTTCTTCTATTTCTTTGCAGGTCTTTTCTTCTTCCAAGTAGACTTTCTTTTGGAGGAAGATGGCTCCATAAAGAAAATAGATCCCTTTGAACTCTTTAGGGTCCCCTCATTGCTTACCAACATGTTTAATAATTCAGGTAGAGTGTAATTCAACTAGTTCATATTATAGTTCATTACAAGCTAACCATATGAACCAGTTAAAGACTGGAGGATCAAATCCACCTGAAGCTCCTTATGAATGGGAATGCCCAGCTTCTCAAACTATTCTATGTCCGTAATCATTGATAGGCAATGATCATGGACTGACTGCCCATCATGCATTTTGTTGTTGAAGAGCCTCTTCGACATCTCGAAGCACGCAATCCGACTCTATTCTCCATATAACTCTTGTAGGTGAACCAGAATCGATTTAGCTGTCAGCATATCCTCATGTTGGCTCTGCAATTTATTAAACATTGAGGCCAACATGTAACACTTAATCTTATTATCATCTTCCATCCATTTTTCATATGTAGCCGTCTGACGGGCATTAAGATGGTCAGGTAAAACAAGGGTTTCCTGGTCAGGCACATAGCCCAACTTCTCATAACTCAAAATAATTTTGAAGTTTCTCAACCAATCTTTAAAGTTAAGGCCAACAAGTCGGTTTGTCTCTTAAATTCGGGCTAAGGGATTTGAAGCAGACATGGTTGACTGCAAGAGTAGAAGATTCAAATTAGATGCTTTATACTTAATTACAAAAATTATTCTAGGGTCTTTAAGAAATAATTTTAAAACTTCCACTAATCCCCATAATACTCCCCTACTAGCATCTGCTAAATATAAATCAATAATTTGAGTCGACTCGAGCTCATTGAGTTGACTCCATTATCTGGAATACTGATGCTCCAAACAATGCCAGTCAATCGAGTTAACTAAATCTAGAGTTGAACCGACTCGAAGACACAGAATTCAGAATTCTAATCTTTTAGAGATGGGAAACCCTATGACTCTAGGTTTCTAGTTGGTGCTACGGTCCCATCGATGTGCAGCACCTCAACGTGTCCATTTATTGGTAACACGCTATACCAATGAGTGGGCAACTCTTGTCTAATGTATCTCATATAAGTTGTAGCCTAGTCTCTAAATCATGGAACCTCAACATGCCTATTTATTGGTCCAATCATTAGTTAAGTATGACCCACCATTTTTGCTAAACAAAGCCATCATTGAGTCCCTCAATGTGCCCGTTTATTGGGCCCAACCCCATCAGTGCCTAGCAGCATCTCATGCTTAATAGGATGGTTGTGTCTTCCCGATGCAACTAGACCACTGTATCCAACCAAGAATAATCAACATCAGTAGGACACCGCACACCTACAATGGTGGAAGACCTAAGGATTAATATTTATGGAGAGCTTAAGTTCAGGTCTCTTTTAAATTGATCAGCCAACTCATGCCTGACCAATTATATTAAGTCAGCACAATCTCATGTCTAACTTAAAACTTTGAGTCAGCATAATCTCATGTCTGACTAAAAGTGCTAGCATGGATGACCCTCTTGAAAACTTAATCAATCAATTTGGCCAGGTTGAGAATGATGCATGGAAGGGTTCTGCCATATAACCTCTTTCTGCCAAACGAGTTTGGTTGAGAAAGAGTTAGCCCTAATTATCAGACCATGATCGAAACCTTTCTTAGATACCAATTGATTGACAAGATTTAAAAATGTCATTCTAATGATTTGGGCTCATCACTGAGCCAAATTAGGTCTTAACTCATCGACTCACCATCATATGAGTTAATCAAACCAGACATCATCTAAAATAATTTTAGGGTGACTGGACCTAATTTGCTCAACCCAAAACTTCATGCACCCAACTTAATTTTCTTGATCTAATCAATTTTAAAGTTGGTTCAAGTGCATGATATTTATGGTTATGATCATGAATCAAATTTATGATCTAAACCTAATTTGGTGTATCAACATGCTAGATTATATAAACTACATATGATGTAATTACATAAATGTAAAGCATGCTTAAATAATATATCACATATATCATCATAAATTGATCAAAAACTTTTGAAAATGCTTTTTCAAAACAGGTATACATCAAAGTAGGACAACCTTTGCACTATAGAGGGTAAACCCTATAGCAGGACAACTTTATTTTACTTTGTGCAACATTTGATCAATTAATTTTTAGATTTAAACATATAAATTTCAGATCTAAAAGTTATGATTATAATTTTGAAAACAATTTTTCAAAACATATCAACTCTTGACATAATAATCATATAACTTTCAAATCTGAATATGTTTCAGATATGATTCTCATCCATGCATGTTTGAGAAGGGAGAACCGTGGCACTAATACCATTATCGGACTTCTCCCGGGATCGGTATATTGCATCAAATATTAGGCCTCACAATCAGAGTGATGCAGCAGAAGCAGATATAAAAATAATTTTATATCCGACATGCAATATAAATAAATCTAATTTATTCATGATAATATTCTTAAACATGAATTAGAGGATGAGAACAAGATCAAATCTGAAAATATGATTATTTTAAGTAACAGTTATATACCTGGATCGCTATCTTAGCTTGCTCTGAAATTCATGCCGATCCTCTTTTGGATCGAGGTTCAATTGCAGTCGTGCAAGTGCCCGACCTTTGCTGATATCCATACAAGGCTTGTCATAGTAGAGTCATAGAGTGCACTGGAGTGCTAGATCCTTGCAGCCCTCTCCTCTTTCAGCAAATCAGGCTTGCTTTAAAAGCTGTGCCGATCGATAACTGGACCGGCTTCTGGCTTCTATCTTGCAAACTGGCCTTTGCAAGATTTAGAATCTCATTTCCTCTTCTTACTCTTATCTAAATAACCTCTCAACACTTGGAAGAAAAACTAAGAGAAGAAGTAAGAATGAATGGAAGGGAGAGAGAACATTTGGCAGCAAGATGCCTAAAGACGCTCACACACCCAAGTGGATGGAATGAAAATTTTTCATTCCCTTCTCTCATTCTCTTTCATGCTTGGCCGGCCAGCCCTCCCTCCTTATATAGGCCAACTCCCTAGTAATGGCATAAGACTAAGTGTTTGAAGACATTTAAGGAGGAGAAGAAAAACTTCTCCCTTTTAATGCTTTCCACTCCATGAAAAACCTTCTTAAGTCTTTTTTTTGTTTTCACATGGAAGAATTTCTTCCCTCTTCTTCTCTCCCATGAACAAGGTCAAATTCTCCATTCCATGTCACCACCCTCATTTTTCATGACAAAATAATGAAGGCTTTTCCAAGTCAAAAATGGGAGGAGACTAGTGTGAAAATAAGACTTAAGAAACTCTCCAAGTCATTAAATGGGAGGAGACTTAGTTTTCTCATGTCCTTCCTCTTCATTCATGAAAACTTCATGCTATGTGGCATGTGAAAACAAGAAGAGAGGGAGAGATATGGAGAGAGAGTCCCAGTCCAACTGGGCTCTGACTCATGGTCCAATTTCAAATTGATTTGACACTCAAATCAAAGCCAGATTTAAACCCAATCGAACCTATTTTGAAAAGGCTATTGACCTAACACAATTTGGATTAATTAAAATCAAATTAAATCTGATTTAATTTAATTAACAATTAATCCATAATTAATTAGGTCAAATTATAATTGTAACAGTTACAATTAGGTCCAAATTGATATGCTAATTAGTTACTTAAGCTCCTAATGTGTGTGACCCTTCAGGTCCTATTCTATCTGGTAATGGGACATGCTATAATCTTTATTATACATCATCAAAACACCTTTCGATGGATAGAAACAATTTCTGCTCAACCCTAATTAGGATCATTGAATTGAGAATGATCCTAATAGGCTCTCACAATCCACCATTGACACCTAGCAGTATGTAGTGGCAACCGAGCAGAATAAGATTGGAACTCCTAGGTGTAGTTACCGTGTGATTCGATTCCTCTATCAAAATCCCTGACTCGATGTTGGTTACGGAATCTCGCCAAACCCATCATCGTATGCTTAAACTTAATCGACTCAAGTCTAATTGTGATACCAATGAAAATGCCTTTTCATCATCACCCTGCTATGGCCATAGACTTTTGGACTTAGTCTCAATAAGTTGCATAGGATTATTCCTTACTACTAAGGCTGATAGATCCCTATGAGTGAACACCCTACTCCTACAATAAACTTACTGTAGCCAATAAACACCGCAAGATCCCGTATGGATAGGAACCATGAGATTATACTATCAAACTACAACAATCTTATTATGAGTAGCCGAGATACTCTAGATCAAAGAACTATTCATACAACTACAGCATCAAGAAGTTATCGACGAGAGAGTAGTCATCCATATAACTTTCTATAGATGGTCACACTCAGTACTGTTGATCTCCATCAACTACCTGCACTTTACTCCAGTGTCACCACACTACAGGTCAGAGACTCAGCTACCTAGAATAGAAGTGATATGTGCACCGATTTTAATGGAACAATCACCGTCCTTGTGATGTTCCAACAATCAAGAGCTTTTAGGAGTTAATCTATAAAGACACATGCCTCAGATTCTCAACTCTTAAGAATATGTATTATAGTCCATTAACTTCATGGATGATTCTTAGATACATCAATATGAATGATAATATTGACCTTAATTATGTAAAAGAATTAAGTATAAAATCCATGCCCTAAAATTGTAATGTGTCATGCCAACTTGGCTTTTAGGGCACACATCTAACATATATGCCATATGGGTTGGTTGTCCTCATAACCAAGAAGTGCAGAGATAATGGTATAGCATGTATGTAAGTGTAGCATGCAAGTAAGTGTAGGTGTATATTGTACCAAATATGGCCAACTCTGTTGAGTACTCTGCTGTCAAGAGTATCTCACAAAAGCATATGGATATAAATATCCCTTCGACCTGAGATCATTCCAGTAATTTGCAAGCAACTCATTATACTTAGGTGCCAGACTACCTGAATTTTAAATCTAGTTATTGACCCCATAAGTGATTTTGATGATAACCAAATATTGGAGCATGTACATTTATTACTGACAACTCTTCAAGTGTTTGACAAGTTTTTGTAGGATGTATAACATGTTCAAACCTCAACTCCTACATTTCTATTTTCTTGCTTGAGTTGTATTGTAAGTGTTTTTGTAAAGAAGAATCCAATGAAAATGCTAAGAAAAAATCAAGTAAAAGGGTTACTTCTATAAGTGTGTGTGCCTTAGATTTTGCCTTGAGTTGGTTTGTGTGAAATTGTAAAAGAGTTGGTGAGAGTTTTCTTTAAGTTCAAATAATAAAAATTCTAAAGAAGACACTTGAGCCAATCCCAAGATAAAAAGAGCTGACTCTGCTTACTGGCACGCAGCAAGGATTCTGGAATGCAGCAATCCGAGCCAACTCGATGGAAAGCGAGCCGACTCTAGTGAATCCGAGTCGACTGGAATCAGTCAGAGCCAACTCCTCTAGAGTCCATTTGCTAAAAGTTTTCTTAGAACAGCCAGGCGAGCCGACCTGACCTAAAAAGAGCTGACTCTGCCAGACCTAATTTCAAAAGCCTGAGAAAGCGAGCCGACCCGAACTGCATCGAGCCAACTCTTCCAGAGTAAGATTTTTCGAACCTGAGAAGAAGAGACGACCCAAGCTAAAAAGAGCCAACTCCTCGAGTTCAAGAATTTCAAGATTCAAGTTCGAGCCGACCCGAGCTATAAAGAGCCGACTCATCTAGAGTGACATTCTGCACCCTAAGACAAAGAGCCGACTGCATTGAAGAAATGGCGACTCGACCTATCGACTCAAAGGATCTGAGCCGAGTCAAAGGAATCCGAGCCAACTCGAATGTCGCTTCCAGGTATCTAACAGCTAGTTCCAGAATTTATTTTTGAATGCCAAAAAGTACTCCAACGGTCAAAAATCATTCCCTAACGGTCTACAATGGCTAGAACTACCTTGGGATGATGGAAGACTTTATATTTGAAGGATTTGAACTACTAAAAATTAATTAAGAAGGGAGTTCAAAAGAAAAAAAAGAGAGCTTCATTGAATATCCAACCAACCATAAGAGATGGAGCACAAGTGCATTCAAGTCTGCATTCAAGCCCTCAACAACTTTGATCAAAAGCTTGAATCAACTTTGGAAGATGCCACTGAAGTCATTAAATCTTATTCAAGTGCATTCAAGTAGACTTCCAATGAGCTGCACCGGTAACTATCCGACAACTTGTGTTTGTCATTTATTGTTGCATTTATTTTCAATTCAATCTTTGAATTGTTGGGTTATTGGTGATCCCGGTTGAAAAACCAAATAGGTTTTTGGTGAGCCTTATCAAAACCAAGGTTTAGGTTCTTGGCGATCCTATGAAAACCAAGTTTGGGTTTCTTTGATGAGCCTGTTTAAAACTAAAGGGTGTTGGGTTTTCTTTGGTGATCTTGTAAAATCAAAGTGTAGAGGTTTTGGATTATGACCCTGTAAAACAATCCTACTGTATTCGGGTGTGAATATAGTGAAAATCCCAAGTGGTATCTTGGGTAGTGGACGTAGGAGCTGGGTTGCTCCGAACCACTATAAATTTGGTATGTTTGTGTTGTACTTTCTCTACTTTGTTTAGCTTCTACAATCTATAACCTTATCATAGCACCTACCACTTGCAAAGGATTTTGAAATTGCACATTACTTGTTTAAGTTTTTAAAAGTCCCAATTTACCCCCCTCTTAGGTAGCCACCTGGGCAACAACTGGTATCAGAGCAAGTTTTCTAAATACACGAGAGTAAAGATCGATGGCTCATCCCTTGAGTACATCTTTGGCCGAAGGTCAATCAACCAATAGACCTCCACTCTTCACAGGCACAAATTATTCTTATTGGAAAGCACGTATGAAAATCTATATTCAAGCTGTTGATTTTCAATTGTGGAAGGTCATTCTTAAAGGGCCACATGTTCTCATGACTAAAATTGATGGCGTGGACGTCCCTAAGCCTGAAGAGGAATGGGATGAAAACAACATGAAATTAGGGGAATTGAATGCCAAAGCCATGAACTTGCTTTACTATGCTTTGGACTCAAATGAGTTTAACAGAATTTCCATCTGTTCTTCAGCAAAGAAAATCTGGGATAAACTTGAGGTGACCCATGAAGGAACTTCACAAGTGAAAAACTCAAAGATAAATCTTTTAGTGCATAATTATGAATTGTTTAAGATGGAGCCTAATGAAAGTATTTCTGCCATGTACACTAGATTTACAGATATTATTAATGGTTTGAAAAGTCTTGGTAGGGTATATTCAAATGCTGACTTAGTACAGAAAATCTTGAGATCACTTCTTGATAAATGGGATCCTAAAGTCATAGCCATCCAGGAAGCTAAAGACTTGAATGTTCTAACAATGGATGAATTAATGGGATCTCTCATCACTCATGAATTAGCCATGCAGCATAGAACGGATGATGATCAAAAAAAGAAGAAAATGATTGCATTCAAGGCTGCATTAGAATCCAAAGATGATGAAGAAATTGAAGGTGACTCCTCCTCCGAAGAAGATCTTGAAGATGAAGACATCTCAATGGTCGTGAGAAGATTTAGAAAGTTTATGGGAAAGAAGAAAGGAAGGTATAAAAGAAAATTCTATAAACGAGAAGAACAGTCAAAAGAAAAGGACAAGGACAGAGATAAAGATAAAGAACAATTCTCCACCTGCTATGAATGTAAGAAACCGGGGCATATTCATCCGGACTATCCTCAACTAAAGAAATCTCTCAAAAAGAAGAAAAAGAAAGCGATGGTTGCCACGTGGAACGATAGTAAAGACTCCACTTCAATTGAAGAAGAAGAGACCATGAAAATAGCAAATCTATGTCTAATGGGTCTCAAGGATGAGGTAAATTCTCTCAACACTCAGATTGAATTTACTTTTAAAGAATTAAATTCTTCATTCCATGATTTACTATCTGAATTCAAAAAGGCTGGAGTAAAGATTAGATCATTAAAGCATATCAATGATTCTTTACTCAAAGAGAAAAATGAAGTTTCGGAAAAGAACAATTCACTAAAAAAGGAACTTCACATCTTTTCTGAAATATGCAATGATTTGAAAAAAGAGAATAATGAATTGAATGATAAAAACAAAGTTTTGCTAAAAGAAAACAATGAGCTGAAAAAGGAGGTAGAAAAACTCAAGCCACTTGTTGAAAAATTAACTTTGTCTTCTAATAAGCTTGAGTTAATTCTTAAAGAACAAAGAATTTATGGAAATAAAGCTGGAATAGGTTTTAATGCTTTAAATTCAAATTATATTTCAGCTACCACTTTTGTGAAACAAAAAGACTTTGTTCCCAAGATTACTTCTTATAAAACTTTTGTTACAAAAGACTCTATTTCCATTTCAAAACCTGCTTCATATGTTCCTAAGAATTTAAATGCAAGACCTGCTATTTCTGCACTTCATGCATCTATAATTTCAAAAATAGAATTATTTCAAAATTCTAGAATCAAATGTTTTGCTTGCAAAAGTCTAGGACATAAAGCTTTTAACTGCAATACAATTAGAAATGTCCATAATGTAAGAAAGATTTGGGTTCTCAAAGGAACCAACTCAGCTAACCTAAAAGGATCCACGTTACCTAGGGTACTTAAAAGCACTCCTTAATTTTGTTGCAGGAATGTCTTGCAGCCCAGAAATCAAAGAAAAAAATGGTATCTCGACAGTGGTTTCTTAAGACATATGATGGGTGACAAGGATCAATTCATCACCCTGGAAATGAAAGAAGGAGGTATGGTTATATTTGGAGAGAATGGCAAGAAAAAAATAATTGAAATTGGTAAAATCAAAATAACCCCTTATACTTTCATTGAAAATGTATTGCTAGTAGATAAGTTGAAGCACAATCTATTGAGTATTAGTCAATTATGTGATAAAGACTTCAAAGTTATCTTCGAATCATCTATGTATATAGTAACAAACCTTCTTGATCCTAGTAGCAAATTCATTGGACACAGACTAAGAAATATTTATGTGGTAGATCTAAATGATCTTGCCATGTCAAGTAGTTCCAGTCTAATTGCAATGAATGCTAAGACCAAGGAGTCTTGCTTATTATGGCATAGAAGATTGGGTCATGCTAGCATGCATACCATTGCCAAGTTAATTTCCAAAAATCTTATTAGAGGCATGCCCAAGTTTTAAATAGATTTTGATCATGTTTGTGATGCATGCTAAATGGGTAAACAAACAAGGGGGAGATTTAAATCCAAAAATTTGATTTCAACATCTAGACCTTTAGAGCTACTTCACATGGACTTATTTGGACCAACTAGGACCACAAGCCTAGGAGGTATGAAATATGCCCTTGTGATTGTAGATGATTTTTCTCGATTTACATGGATTTTGTTTATTGCGCACAAAGACGAAACTTTTAAAGTATTTAGAAAATTTCAAAAAAAGGTTTCAAATCAGAAAATTCTTTCTATAATTTCAATAAGGAGTGATCACAGCACAAAATTTGAAAATCAATTTTTCGATGATTACTATTCTTAAAATGGCATTGATCACAACTTCTCCGCTCCTAGAACACCACAACAAAATGGTATTATAGAGAGAAAAAATAGAATGTTGGAAGAAATGGCCCGAACAATGTTGTGTGAAGGTAATCTTCCAAGGTACTTTTGGGCAGAAGTGGTGAACAATGCTTGTTATATTTTGACACGTCCTATCTTGAAGAAAACCCCCTATGAGCTTTGAAATGAAAAAAAACCCAACATAAATTATTTTCACGTATTTGGATACAAATGCTTTATGCTTAATAATGGTAAGGATAATCTAGGAAAATTTGATGCTAAGTCTGATGAAGCTATTTTCCTTGGTTATTCACTACATAGCAAGGCATATAGGGATTTTAATAAAAGGACTCTCACCGTTGAAGAGTCAATGCATATTATATTTGATGAAACTAACTCATCACCATCTAGAAAAGATGAGTGTATTGACAATGATACATGTACCATTCAAAAAGAGATGGAAAAACTAAGTATTTAAGAAAAACTAATTGAAGAAGGAGAAGAAATGGTAAGTAAGGATCATACTGATCTTTCGACTGAATGGAGGTATGCTACTTCCCATCCTAAAGAATAAATTATTAGTGATCTTCTCAAGGTATAAGGACTAAGTCTGTACATGATTACCTAGCCTTTGTATCTTAAATAGAGCCTCATACCTTAGAAGAAGCAAAAAATGATCCAAACTGGATGATGGCCATGCACGAAGAATTGAACCAGTTTAAAAGAAATAAGGTTTTGACATTAGTTGATAGACCTAAAGACTATCCAATTATAGGAATCAAATGGGTCTATAGGAACAAATTAGATGAACAAGGAAATATTATTAGAAACAAAGCTAGATTAGTGGCCAAAGGATATAGTCAAGAAGAAGGTATAAATTTTGATGAAACTTATGAACCTGTAGCAAGATTAGAAGCTATTAGATTACTTCTTGCATTTGCTTGCTACATGAATTTTAAACTTTTTCAAATGGATATGAAAAGTGTATTTTTAAATGGTTTTATTGCCGAACAAGTTTTTGTAGAACAACCACCGAATTTTGAAAATCATGCTTTTCCAAACCATGTATTTAAACTCAATAAAGCTTTGTATGGTTTGAAACAAGCCCCTAGAGCCTGGTATGATAGAGCACTTTCTTAATTGAAAATAATTTTTTAAGAGGAAATGTTGATAAAACTCTCTTTATTAAAAGGAAAAACAATGATATATTAGTTGTACAAATCTATATTGATGATATCATCTTTGATGCAATTAATGAAAGCCTTTGTGAAGAATTTGCTAAGTTAATGCAGGGAGAATTTGAAATGAGCGTATTGGATGAACTAAACTACTTCCTCGAACTTCAAGTAAAACAAACAAAGTAAGGGATCTTCATCAACCAATCCAAATATACCAAAGAAATCATCAAAAAGTTTGGTATGGAGACAAGCAAACAAATGAACACACCCATGAGCCCATCCTACAGATTGGATAAGGATGAAAGTGGATCCAATGTTGACCAAAAGCTATATCGAGGTATGATCGGATCCTTATTATATTTAACTACAAGTAGACCAGATATCTTGTATAGTGTATGTGTATGTGCTAAATTTCAATGTAACCCCAAAGAAACACATATGCTTGCTGTTAAAAGGATATTAAAATACTTGAAAAGTACAAGTAATCTTGGTTTTTGGTTTTCAAAAGAATCTTCTTTAAATTTAATCGGATTCTCTGATGTTGATTATGCTGGTTGTAAAATAGATAGAAAGAGCACTAACAGTACTTGTCAATTTTTAGGGTTGAATTTAATCTCATGGCACAGCAAGAAACAAAACTCGGTAGCATTATCTACTATTGAGGCAGAGTATGTTGCTGCAGGGAGTTGTTGTGCACAAGTATTATTGATTGAACAATAACTAGAAGATTTTGGTATTTCACAATACAAAATTTCTATCAAATATGATAACACAAGTGCTATAAATTTATCTAAAAATCCAATTCAGCATTCTAGGACTAAGCACATAGAGATTAGACACCATTTTATTAGAGATCATATTTTGAATGGTGATATAGAACTAGAGTTTATACCTACAGGAAAACAACTAGCTGATATCTTTACCAAACCACTTAATCAGGATAGATTTGAGTTGCTTAGAGGAGAATTAGGGCTATGTTATCCTTTCTAAATTTAGTAAACCTAAGGAAAAATTATCTAGAAAGCCTCCTATATTTATTCATGATTTTTGAACAACTTTCCTTGAATTTCTCAGTATAATTGAATTAAATTTCTGAACCATTTGATCTCTTTTGGAAAGTCTCTATTCGAGTTGACTCGAGCAATCTTGCTCTGGTCGAGCCAGCTTGAATATCTGTATATCTTGCTCTTGCTTTGATCGAGCCGACTAAGTCTATGCTTAGCAACTCAGTGTTCTGTTTGTTCTGAGTTCGCTCTGGTCGAGCCGACTCGGATATTTTTAGGGCAGAGCGAGCCGACTCAAAAGATGGGAAATCACTATTTAGGAAAGTATGATCTGTCTTTTCTCGGTACTTCACTCCTTCACCTTACTTGAACACACTCTACATCTCTCGGAAGCTCTACCATTCTCGTAGAAATCATTCCTTAAAGCTTAAAATCCTTGATTCCTCTGCAATGGCTCCTCAAAAATCTGTGAAGAAAGTTCTTCAACTTGGCGAATCAAGTAATCTCAGTACAGATGCAGGAGAAAGAAGGGAAAAGAGAAAAAGGTCCACTCCAGTCCAACAAAATAAGAAAACTCCTTCTCCTCCCAAACAACATGTCTCCATGATCAGTCGACCTGTCACTTGCAGAAGAAGGATCGACTTTATATTCCTAGAGGAAATGGGAATGAAAATTGGACATTGAATGGTAGGCCAAGGGTGGAAGCATTTCTGTTCTTTAGACATACTGACCTACCCTTCATTGGTACGGACATTTTATGAGAACATTATTATTAAAGAATTTCATTTGGAATCAATTGTTAAGGGAAAAACAGTTATAATTAATGAAGAAAGATTAAGCAAGCTGCTACAAATGCCAACGACTGGTGCTACTGAACTTCTTCTACCCAACAAGGAGCACATTCTGAAACTCATTTTGAAAAAAGAGGAAGTGAGCACGGTCCGACATGTACAAGCCAATCTACTATCAAGGGAAATGAGGCTACTGCATAGTATGATCAGTAGAGTTTTTCTTCCTAGAACTGGCCATTTCGATTGGGTCAGTGAGAATGACATGATCATCATGGGACATCTGATCAAAGAAGAGCCTCTCAACCTTCCCTACATAATTATGATCCAAATGACTGAAGCAGTAAGGAAGGTCAAAACCTGTCTACCTTATGGTATGGTTTTCACTCTATTATTTGAAGAGGCAGAAATTGATTTGTCAAATGAAATAGGCAAGCCACTACATCACTTTGATATCTACTCCTTCAACTCACTTAAAAGAATGGGTTACAAGTTACAAGAAGGAAAATGGATTAAAAAGATACCTAGTCAGGTTGCTGCCACCATTTTTGAAGAAGATGAAGCTGCTGCTACTGAAAGGACTGAAGACACTATGATTACTCCATTTGAACTCAAAAATCTGATATTTCAAAAGATGGAAACTATCTCCAACTCTTTGACAGATCATGTGAACTCTGCAGTTGAAGAAATCAGAAAGTCAGTTGACATTAAATTGCAAGAATTGAAATCTGAACAAGAGCTTCACCAGCAAAAAGTGGAAAAAGAAATGAAAGATTTCAAGGAACAAATCAAAAGTATTCTACTGCAATCCCAAAAGGAAACTGATCCCACTGAAGATGTTTCTGAATAGATCATCAAAGAGTCACTTGACATTCCTATTCCTTCATCTGATCTACCTAAATCTACCAAAACCAAGAAGACCAAAGTTATTAGAGCCCCTGTTAGAATTAGATTAAGGGATTAAAGGTTTAAACCCCTGAAAACTAAGACCTCTGATAGAGTTATAGAGGTAGGCTCCTCTTCTTCATCTGAGGAAGAAGAATAATAAGTTGTGTAGTTAGTCTTCTGGTTATATTTCTGAAATGAATGTTTGTTCCACTTGTTATCTTTTACAATTGCAATGTACTTTCTGTCATGCAAACTTTTTAATGAAATGAATGTTTTATGTTTAGAAATTGCAAAATTTTAATTAGAATTTCAAGTGTGACAATGTGAAATTATCTCAAACAAATATTAAAAACTTTCTCAATCTATTTTAAAATCTGAGTTTTACTTGAAATCACCTTTTTGATTGATTGACAAAAAGGGGGGGAATTATGAAAAATATGAAAAGAATGGGAAATTAGCTCATTATCATCTATTCTTAAAGTGTAATGAGAAAGGGGGAGTTTCTCTTGAATGAGTTTGCTCAAACTTTTATTCAAATTAATTCCATTGCTCTGATCATAATTGCATATTTTAACTCTCTGATACTCCATGTTTTGTGCAACACTTTAACGATATATAGTAATATCATTTGTTGAGCTCTGATTTTCTTTGAAATCCAATCAGCTCTGTTACATGTGAATATTTATGTTTCAAATACTATTATACATGTAAAGTGTCTTACTGATTTTTCATGCCCAGTGTTTTGTCATCATCAAAAAAGGAGAGATTGTTGACCCCATAAGTGATTTTGATGATAACCAATCTTTGGAGCATGTACATTTATTACTGACAACTATTCAAGTGTTTGACAAGTTTTTGTAGGATGTATTACATGTTCAAACTTTAACTCCTACATTTCTATTTTCTTGCTTAAGTGGTGTTGTAAGTGTTTTTGTAAAGAAGAACCCAATGAAAATGCTAAGAAAAAATCAAGTAAAAGAGTTACTTCTATAAGTGTGTGTGCCTTAAATTTTGCCTTGAGTTTGTTTGTGTGAAATTGTAAAAGAGTTGATGAGAGTTTCTTTAAGTTCAAATTGTAAAAATTCTAAAGAAGACACTCGAGCCAACCCCAAGATAAGAAGAGTCGACTCTGCTTATTGGCACGCAGCAAGGTTCTGGAACGCAGCAATCCGAGCCGATTCAATGGAAAGCGAGCCGACTTTAGTAAATCCGAGTCGACTGGAATCAGTTCGAGCCGACTCCTCCAGAGTCCATTTCCTAAAAGTTTTCTGAGAATAGCCAGGCGAGCCGACCCGACCTAGAAAGAGTCGACTTTGCCAGACCTAATTTCAAAAGTCTGAGAAAGTGAGCTGACCCGAACTGCATCGAGCCGACTCTTCCAGAGTAAGGTTTTTCGAACCTGAGAAGAAGAGCCGACCCAAGCTGAAATGAGTCGATTCCTCGAGTTCAAGAATTTCAAGATTCAAGTTCGAGCCGACCCGAGCTGTAAAGAGCCGACTCGTCTAGAGTGACATTCTGTGCCCTAAGACAAAGAGCCGACCGCATTGAAGAAATGGCGACTTGACCTATCGACTCGAAGGATCCGAGCCGACTCGAAGGAATCCAAGACGACTCGAATGTCACTTCGAGGTATCTAACGGCTAGTTTCAGAATTTATTTTTGAATGCCAAAAAGTGCTCCAACAGTCAAAAATCATTCCCCAATGGTCTACAATGGCTAGAACTGCCTTGGGATGATGGAAGACTTTAAATTTGAAGGATTTGAATTACTAAAAATTAATTAAGAAGGGAGTTCAAAAGGAAAATGAGAGAGCTTCATTGAATATCTAACCAACCATAAGAGATAAAGCATAAGTGCATTCAAGTCTACATTCAAGCCCTTAACAACTCTGATCAAAAGCTTGAATCAACTTTGGAAGAAGTCACTGAAGTCATTAAAGCTTATTCAAGTGCATTCAAGTGGACTTCCAATAAGCTGCACTGGCAACTATCCAACAACTTGAGTTTGTCATTTATTGTTGCATTTATTTTCAATTCAATCTTTGAATTGTTGGGTTATTGGTGAGCCCAGTTGAAAAACCAAATAGGTTTTTAGTGAGCCTTATCAAAACCAAGGTTTAGGTTCTTGGTGATCCTGTGAAAAGCAAGTTTGGGTTTCTTTGGTGAGCCTATTTAAAATCAAAGGGTGTTGAGTTTTCTTTGATGATACCGTAAAACCAAAGTGTAGAGATTTTGGATTGTGATCCTGTAAAACAATCCTACTGTATTCAGGTGTGAATATAGTGGAAATCCCAAGTGGAATCTTGGATAATGGACGTAGGAGCTGGGTTGCTCCGAACTACTATAAATTTGGTGTGTTTGTGTTGTGATTTCTCTACTTTGCTTAGCTTTTGCATTATATAACCTTATCACAGCACCTACCACTTGCAAAAGATTTTGAAATTGCACATTACTTGTTTAAACTTTTAAAAGTCCCAATTCATCCCCCTTTTGGATAGCCACTTGGGCAACACTAGTGATGGAAGGTTACTAGGTATAGTCAAGAACTTGTTAAGTCAATGGTGAGTCAAGATGAAATGACCATTCCAAGATATTGGAGATAATGCTCTACTGTGTTTCAATTTAGTAAGACCTTGACCAGGGCAATCCTTGTGAAGAGTCATAGAATTTAGTAGGTTGGGACATATTTGGATGTATTATTCAAAGTTGACAGTTAACTCTAAAATCATTCTGAGAATTAGGATCAAAGGGATAAATTATATGGAAACCATATGCCTGGATTCTTGAATATTGCTTCGTAAACATTCAACCTATCTGGATGTCGGCACCATTGCTAGATGGTTGCATCGATTAGTTCAAGATTAGATCTTGGACTACCAGTTTAGTATTCAAATATATGGGATCCTACATAATAGAAGTTTATGATCGATCATGATGGCTAACTAATGATTAAGAATCGTTCAATGAAAAAATTATAAATATAATGAACAATTAACCTAGTACAAATATTATGAATTAATAATTATTTATTAATTAATTATAAAAATATTAATTAATAATTAGATTACTAATTGACTCAATTTGATTGAGTGAAGAGATTTAGATCAAGTCTAATTGAATTGGTTTAATTAGAATTTATCCAATTAGGTTATTTGATGACTTAATCGCTAAAGATTTCTAATTATGGTTGGATTCGGACTTAGGCCCAGTTAGTTTCATATTTAATTAAAATTTAATTAAGCCTAATTATGACCTAATTAGATTGAGTCTAAGTTGGTTAAATTAGTTATAGCCAAATTAGTTTTGGCTCATAATTAATTTTGGCCAAAGTCTGGTTAAACCCTTATTTAGCCCAACTAGATTTCCTATTATATTTCTTCATGCCAATTATTTGAATAAATTCATAGAAAATACATGACAAACATGTTTTACATACTCCCTCCTTTCTTATCTAATTTGGACTTATTTAAGATGAGTTTTAAATTTAAATGAGAGGAGTTTGACTGGGAATCAAACTCTTTGTCTTATCCTAACTTTACTTGGTCTTAAACACTCAAAAACTTATCTATTTTTATTACCAATTTTTTTTGAGAATTCTCCAAAAAAAACTTAATTTTTTTTGTCCTCCCTCATTTTCATTTAGATTAAGATTAGTTTGAATTAAATTTGTATTAATTTGAATTTAATTAAATGTATTCTATTGAAAATAGAACACATAGTCTTATTCAAACAACATCACCTTATCCTAATCTAATCTTTCCTCTAATAAATAAAATTTTACTTCATATTTTTGTTATATATACATCATTAAGAGAAAATTTTTCATGAAAAATCTAAAGTAAAGTTACCATGAAAATAAGAGGAAAAGGGGGTGTGAATTTTGGATAAGCATGAGAGACCTTCTTGGGTGCTACGGTTGAAAGGGAAAGAAAAAGAAGAAAAAATAGTAGAAAGGAAATTTTTATTTTTGGTTTTCTTCGTATTAGATCTAGACCTTTTTATCCTCTTCTTAGATTTCTTGGAAAGCTCAAAAAAATCCAAAAAATAATTTATTTTCAGCCATCTAGTGGCTTTTGCATGGATCTAGTAGTCTAGGAGGTTGATTATGTCAAAGCTTCGTGTGTGAAAGAAAAGTGCCCTAAAAGCCAATTATTGTAAGGGCATTTTTGTAATCTTTCAACTCTTGTATGACATTATATTAATAAAGGCATTTATTTTCATCATATACTACTGTATATTATTTATGGATTATGATGAACCTAATAGATTAGGGCAATGGAATTAGGGTTATGATAAAGATCATAAGAGTGAGACCTAAGTTTCTATAAATCCTAATCAAAATGTTCCTATTCAATGGACCATCGATTCAAGGATCGATGAATCCGGTAAGACTAGCTTATCCCATGTATGCTCAGTTAATAAGGATGGTTTGTCTCACAACCATTTGTATAGAGACACTAATACAAGGATAAGGGTGCTCATCAGGGTATGAGTATACTGAACTGATCTGCATCGAGACTATCTTATGGAAGTCTTACTGCTTGTCAAAAGATATGTCTCAGAGTAGGAGTTGTGCATGTGATCTTTAAACCTGAGGTCACCATGATTCCTTGTACACATTAAGCCATATTTTTGGTTCACACTCATTCATGACATTGAGTCATGTACGGGGTGTTCTAGGTATGGTGGAAGATATACGAAGGATGTAAGTAGACCAACAAGGAATCGATAGTTCATGGTAAGAGAAATTGTTATCCCATGTAATCTCTTCGATGAGTGACTCAAGGAGTCTTTGATCAAAGCAAGATGAGATTAGAAGTGATTTCTAATCAGTCATCCATACCTATCACTTAATCGGGATAATGGAAGATCGAAAGATTGAATTACACGGTAACTTTCTATTGAAGGGTATTTTGGTACTTTTTACCAAATTCCATATTTTCTGGATATGCATGACACATTGCTAGATGTCAATCTTGTCTTGTAGATTTTCATGAACCAATTAGATTGGTTTCATGAGTCAATTCGATGGATGATTTGAATTGGACAATTAGGTGAGCCAATTTGACCTAATTAGGTCAATCGAGTTTGATTGGTTTGAATCGGCTTAAACCTAAACCTACTGCTGGCTAAATGTGGAACCCAAAGGGTCACACACATTAGGGAGTTGACCAAGGAAGTCATATATGGTTTAATTAGGGTCATGGGATCCTAATTGGTTAGCTAGATTGCACACTAGCATATGTAGGCTAACCTAATTCCTAACCCAAGTCGATTTGGGTCCAGTTGCTTTCAAATTTGATTAACCAATTTAAGAGAGACTTAAATTGGGTTAAGTCTGGGTTAAGACAGCATTTTTCAGGTTTTATCCTGATTTATTTGGACTTGGAATGCCACTTGGATTAGAGTCCAAGTTGGCATAGACTCTTGGGCGCGATATTGCGCGTGCCAAGGAAGAGAGGGCGCAGAAAGGACCAAGAGTCCTTCTGCAGATGAATCACTTTGGTTGATTCATCTGGGACTCTCTTGGAACATATCCCCATACCCCTTAGGATTGTTTTTGACTGGTCAACACGTTTTGAATTGGCATGAAAAAGGAATGCGCGCACGAAGAGACGCGTCTCTTCATTTGGCGCGCGGCCTGAAGCAGTGTCCTTCTGCTATCATGACTCTTCAAATTCTTTGATGCTTGGAGATTGAAGAGGTGCCTCTTGGCTTCCCAGAGACCGGTACTTTCCATGTGGCAAGTGACAAATCGTCCAGGAATGGGAATGGATGCTGATATGGGTTTTGGTGCATGATAAGATATATCAGATATGATTTTTCTAGCCAGATAACTTCTCTTCGGTCTTGAAAAATCATATATGATAATATGATGGGAGGACATATCACACGCCCATCTTAAAACTATAAATAGGGGTGGTGATATGAGTTTTAGATATGAGATTCCACCGTAAAGTTACTCTGAGAGTTTTTGTTCTCCCTCCCTCCTTTAAGACAAACCTTTTCTCTTTAAAACAAGGTTGTTTTTACTAGGACAAGTCTTAGAATTTAAGACATAAGCCTAGAGTGTTATAGAGGAGGGTAATACCAAATCCAAGAGTGATTTTGGTAGGAATTCAGAGTACCCTACAGAAAGATAGGGTGTCCTTCAAAGGTCAAAGTCCAGAAGGCTGTCAAGAAAAGTCTTAGTCAAGCAAGCAACTGAAGAAAGAATTCTTCCTTAGTTCAATTCTCATGTGGATCACCGTTGAAGGGCTTGCACTTGTGAGCCTTGTGGAAATAATTGGTATACAGCATTTCAGGTATGTTTCTTGTATTTCATTTATGATTCATTAGTTGATAATGTCTAAGAGGATCTGGGAATTAGGGTTTCTTCTAGCCAGTTAGGGTTTTCATGCTTGAATTTTTGTTTTAAAACTCACTTTTGAAAGTAGCATGATGACCTAGGCTTCTAGAAATTTCTTTTAGTGTGGACAATTCATAGAGACCGGATACCCTGTGCGACTACAAAGCGATGTAGAGAGCCCTTACCACATGCCATCAACAGTGGTGATCATCGACCCACGTTAAGGTATGAAATTTGATTCCATATAGTTTGTAGATTAGATCTACTGCATGCATCGGATAGACCGATGCATACTATTTTTGTTTCTACTACATATTATGTTATAATCCTACTTAGGATCTATTAGAATTATTTTAAATATATGTTTTCTATTTAAAATAATTTTAAAATATATATTCTTCTACTATAAATTTAAAAAAATTATGCATGAAATCCTAGATATTTTTTTCTATCAAGTACTATCCATCAAGTATGGCATTAGTAGCCCATGTAGCACATCATAGCAAAAATAAGTGTTCAAAATAAGTACCAATTCCTATCTTTTCACTGCCATGACATGAGAAGAAGAAAGCACTTTCTACTTTTGGCGGTAGTAGTATGGACAATAATAAGGACAAGTGTCCAAACCTAAGCATTAGCAACAATCCTAATAGTTAAGAGCACTTAGAAATATCATATTGTAATCATGAAGAAAGGCATTGGTCAAAACAATGAAAACTATACTTTATCTTTTTGTTTTCTTTATCTTTCTGCATTAGCCTTTTATTGGAGATTTGTAGGAGTAGGCAGTATTCTGAAATCCAAGAGTTCTTAAAATCTCAAGGCATTCGAACCAAATATTATCCTCTTTAAATTTCTAGCCCTACACGATGGCAAGCTATGCACAATCTCCTCATGTCATTGATTGCTTGATGTCCCTATTTTCATCCAAGAAAATAAGGGAAACACTAGGTAAACTAGTTACTCTTCACAATAGAGATGGCATCAGGCCGGGTATCTAACTATCCAAATCCAAATCCAAATATCTAATAAACTATCTAAACTCAACCCAAACACTATCAAAACTTGATTTTTTTTGCTCAAACCTATCTTAATTGGGTATTGAGTAATTCGGGCTTACCTGGTTTGAATCCAATTGAGTCACATTAAGCATTTTTTTTATTTTTGTCAACTCTAAAGCCATACTACCATTTTATAAATCATACTTACCTTAAATATATAAAATTCAACCATAACACTTAGTTCCATATTCAATCAAAATAAAATTCAAATTATCTTAAGCAAATAAATTTCAATTATATTTAGTTCAATACCTTTAAAGTAAATAAAATATATCTAATATAATATATATAGGGATTTAAGTATTTTTATATTTATTAACTAATAGATGATAATTGATAAAATATGTTTAATATAATATATTAAAATATTAAAATAGTTTGGGTTAGGTTCGAGTCAGGTGCATATTGATCCAATTTTGGTTCAAACCTAAAGTTAAGCATTCGGGTTTTAGCCAAACCTAACCTAAATCCAGTCAAAGTATTGACTACCTAATCTAAACGTGTCTGTTGCCCAGATATGGTGCCCAAGAGGGGGGGGTGAATTGGGTATTTTAAAAATTAAAGCAATATATGTGCTATCAAGTTCAAAGGTGAAGAGTGATAGTGCTCAAGTAATTGTGCAACGGAAGCAATGAAATAAAACAACAATTAAAGAGCAAAAGAAGATAAAGAGTAAAGCAATGCAAACACACAAGAAGTATAGTGGTTCGGTAAACCTAGCACCTACATCCACTCCCCAAGCTCCACTTGGGAATTTCCACTATAATCTTTAGATTACAGCCGACTTGTTTTACCAGGCTCACAAGTCAAAACCTTACACACTTGTTTTGTCTTCGGGCTTACAAGCAACCCTAGTTGGTTTTATCAATTGGCTCACCAACAAACCTCACTCACTTGTTTTGGCTTCGGGCTTACAAGCAACCCTAGTTGGTTTTATCAATTGGCTCACCAACAAACCTCACACACTTATTTTGGCTTCGGGCTTACAAGCAACCCTAGTTGGTTTTATCAATTGGCTCACCAACAAACCTCACACTAGTTTCAAATTCCCTTGAAACTAGCCTACCACAAATAGAATTTGAATACACTGAATAGAAATAAAACAAACTTCTTTTTGAGCAATAAGAAATTCGTTGAAGCCCTTGATGGAGACTCTTCAAGCCTTTCTCTTGGAATCTTGGACCTCACCAAATGCCAAACTCTTGAAAGTTGGATTCCTCAAAGATGGAAAGCTTTTGGCTAAGGAATCTCTTGGATTTCTCACTCTTTTTGGCTTGGAATTGATTGAAGGCTTTTTACTTTCACTCTAATCCTTTTCACTTTGTCTCCATGCCTTTTTTAAAGTTTGGTGGAGGTTAAATACCTCATTCAAGCTGAAACAACTCCACAAGACTGTTAGAATCAAAAATATGGCCGTTTATGGCCGTTAGAAATCAAATCAGAAGTTCAGAAAAACTAGCCGTTATGCCATGAGTCGACCTCATGAGTCGACCTCTGGATCAAGTGTCGACCTCATGAGTCGACCTCCAGTTTATCTTAGGCAAAAATCCAGAAAACCATAGTTCTGCCCAGTTTGAATTCTCAGGCTATGAGTCGACCTCTGGTGTCGACCTCTGGACAGGTGTTGACCTCTGGTGTCGACCTCTGGAGCGTGCCACTGAGATTTTGCCGTGCCGGCCATGCTGAACTTTTCTTCTCTTCATGAGTCAACCTATGGTGGTCGACCTTTGACAAGGTGTCGATCTCTGGTGGTCGACCTCTGATCTGAATTTTCTGAAACTCTTAGAGATGTGCGTGCCATGCTTGAGTTTCTCTAAGCCTTTATTTCTTTTGTCAGTTATTTCTTCATTCAACATGGTTGAGTACTAAGATCTGAGAAATATACTTAAAACATAATTAGTACTCATATATACTTAAATATTTTGTCAATCATCAAAATCAAGACCAGAGTCAACAATCTCCCCCTTTTTGATGATGACAAAACCTTTAAGTATATGGATAGGGTAAGCTTAAAAAGATTAACAATAAGATAAACATGTAAGCTCAAAACAATAAGTATCAAGCTCCCCCTCAAAATATGATCCAAAAAATCTTCAAAAATATTTTTCAAAATATGCAAAAAAAAAATTTAAAATTTTCAAAATTTCTTCTTCTTACTAATTCTTTCCTTTAGATAAAAATATTTTACATTCTTCTCCCCTTTTGCACTTTCTTTCATTTCTCAAAAGATTTTTCATGTTTATCCAATCTTCCCCTTTTCATACTTAACAATTTTCTCCCCCTTTTTGACATCATGAAAAAGGGTGAAAGGCAATACAAAGTGGGAATGAAGTTGGAAAGAATAGCAAGTAGGTCATCAAAATCAATGCATGAAATCAAATATTTATGATATCAATTGAATATAATATAAATTGAACAAGATACCAAAGAATGTAAGCACATGCAAGAAATGATTTGATGTATATTATCCATTCGCCTTACTTGTTCATGGGATAAGGTCACAGCGGCACCCCTACACGTCATAAGAGAGCCCGTTGAATGGAAAGAGAGGGTCTTTAAGCCCTACTTATCTCCTATGACCGGACGGCCATGGTGACTAACCCAATCCGAAGCGGTTACTAGGAATTCTTATAAAAAAAAAAATTTTGATGCCAATAGAATATGATACCATTTGAATGTAACTCCCCCAAAGAATTAGATTTGAAAACAAGAATGAGTACCAGAGCAATATAAGCAAAACATGATATCAACAAGATATTCAAAGCATCAATTATGATAACAAATCTTTGGATGCTCCCCCTAAATGTTATTCCTCCTTTAAAAATATGCATTTATTTCAGAAATAAAACATGAAAGCTTATGCATCAAGATTTGAAATTTTTTAAGATATTTATGATTTTCAAAATACAAAGCATTTATATCGCATAAAAACGTTTAGCATTATTTCAAATTCATTTTAAGATGATTTGATATCCATACAAATGCTAGAAGTAATATGATATCAAGTCTAGCTATTAGAGCAAGGGTTTGTCAATAAGCATACCTTCTTCTTAAAAGTAACCATTAACTACTAGTTCTATACTTGATCCAAATCATTTCTAGATTATGCATAGATGCCAAAAATAAAAACATATAAATCATAGCATTTCACTTGAAATAATTTAGAAACTATATTAATCAAAATCAAGTGAAGATCTAATAATCACAAGTTTGATCATGAGAGCTTGAAATCCATCAACATCAAAATGGTCATGATCACAACAAATGATTATTAGTCTAAGCTTGATTCTAATCAATCAATTAAAATATTTTTTAAATTAATATGCATCTTTAAAAGTATTTTTCATGAACTACATTAATCAAAATCAAGTGAAGATCTTACAATCATAAATTTAATCATGATAGCATGAAATTCATCAACACTAAAAAGTTCATGATCATAGCCAATGATGATAAGTCCAAACTTGATTCTAATTAACTATTAAAAATAATTTTTCAAAGTAATTGATGCAATAAAAATTAATCTACAATTTTAATTATGGAAGGAGATGTTTAGAATTTACCAATATACATAATCCTTCCTTTTACCATTTAGTCCAAAATATAGCTTGTCCACTTCTTTAAATTGTCTTGTACAACCTCTTTTCAAGAACTTCCTTTCTTCATGTTGGGTTGCAAGACATTCCTGCAAAACAAATTAAGTGGACATTTTTGGTACCCAAACTTTCTTGGGTCCTTTATGATTAGTAATTATGGTTCCTTTTAGAACCCAAACTTTTCTTAATCTAGAAGGATACGGATTGAAACCACATTTATAAGAAGAATTAAAAGAAGCAGGAATATTGAAGTTCTTCAAGAGTTTTTGCTTCTTTTCCTCAATCAAAATATTTTTCTTATTAAAAACTTTTTCACATAAATCTTTTGGAATAACATTTTCTTTTTCTAAAAATTCTTTTTCTTTAGAAAAATTATTCTTTCCATCTTTCAAAATATCAATCTTGGCATTTAAATCGTCATTTTTATTTGCAAGATTGGTGTTGTCAAGAGAAAATAAATCTACATGCCTATTTAATTTCTTGTGCTCAATTTTTAGCAATCTATATTTATGCACAAGATCATTAGATGCATCATGTGATTCTTTAAAGGTAAAATCATAATTATTTTTAACACATACCTTTTTCTCATTTGCCATGAAACAAAGATGGGCAACTTCATCATCCGTACTTGAATCTTCGCTATCGCTCCAAGTTGCCATCATTGCCTTGAATTTCCTTTTGGCCTTGAGAGCTATTATTTTCTTTTCTGTATCAGCTTCCACTATCCTTTGCCATAAGTTCAACTCATAGGTTATGAGTGAACCGATAAGCTCCTCCAAAGGTAAGGTTTCTACATCTTTAGCTTCTTGGATCGCCGTCACCTTTGGATCCCATGATTTTGGCAAGGATCTAAGAATTTTGTTCACCAAATCAGCATTAGTATAGATTTTGCCAAGACTTTTTAATTCATTAATAATAGTCATAAATCTTGAAAACATATCAGATATAGATTCATAATGCATCATTTCAAAAGTTTCAAAAGAATGTATAAGCAAATTAATTTTAGTGTTCTTCACTTGAAGAGTACCCTCATGAGTAACTTCAAGTGTGTCCCATATTTTCTTCGCTGATGTGCATGTAGAAACTCTATTAAATTCATTTAAGTCCAATGCACAATAAAGCAAGTTCATTGCTTTAGCATTAAGTTCAATTTGTTTAATGTCATATTCATTCCAATCCTCTTCGAGCTTTGGAATGGAAATGCCATTAACCAAAATGGAAGGAATATGAGGACCACTAATAATGGTTTTCCAAAGATGATAACTAATAGATAGAATATGGATGCGCATGCGAGTTTTCCAAACTGTGTAATTTATGCCATTGAAAAATGGTGGTCTAACACTAATACCTACAAGGGTTACCATAATCTTTAGCTCAAAATTGTTAGATTTTCAATCAGAGCACCGAGCTCTGATACCACTTGTTGCCTAGATATGGTGCCCAAGAGGGGGGGTGAATTGGGTATTTTAAAAATTAAAGCAATATATGTGCTATCAAGTTCAAAGGCGAAGAGTGATAGTGCTCAAGTAATTATGCAACGGAAGCAATGAAATAAAACAACAATTAAAGAGCAAAAGAAGATAAAGAGTAAAGCAATGCAAACACACAAGAAGTATAGTGGTTCGGTGCACCTAGCACCTACATCCACTCCCCAAGCTCCACTTGGGAATTTTCACTATAATCTTTAGATTACAGCTGACTTGTTTTACCAGGCTCACAAGTCAAAACCTTACATACTTGTTTTGTCTTCGGGCTTACAAGCAACCCTAGTTGGTTTTATCAATTGGCTCACCAACAAACCTCACTCACTTGTTTTGGCTTCGGGCTTACAAGCAACCCTAGTTGGTTTTATCAATTGGCTCACCAACAAACCTCACACACTTGTTTTGGCTTCGGGCTTACAAGCAACCCTAGTTGGTTTTATCAATTGGCTCACCAACAAACCTCACACTAGTTTCAAATTCCCTTGAAACTAGCCTACCACAAATAGAATTTGAATACACTGAATAGAAATAAAACATACTCCTTTTTGAGCAATAAGAAATTCGTTGAAGCCCTTGATGGAGACTCTTCAAGCCTTTCTCTTGGAATCTTGGACCTCACCAAATGCCAAACTCTTGAAAGTTGGATTCCTCAAAGATGGAAAGCTTTTGGCTAAGGAATCTCTTGGATTTCTCACTCTTTTTGGCTTGGAATTGATTGAAGGCTTTTTACTTTCACTCTAATCCTTTTCACTTTGTCTCCATGCCTTTTTTGAAGTTTGGTGGAGGTTAAATACCTCATTCAAGATGAAACAACTCCACAAGACCGTTAGAATCAAAAATATGGCCGTTTATGGCCGTTAGAAATCAAATCAGAAGTTCAGAAAAACTAGCCGTTATGCCATGAGTCGACCTCATGAGTCGACCTCTGGATCAAGTGTCGACCTCATGAGTCGACCTCCAGTTTATCTTAGGAAAAAATCCAGAAAACCATAGTTCTGCCCAGTTTGAATTCTCAAGCTATGAGTCGACCTCTGGTGTCGACCTCTGGAGCGTGCCACTGAGATTTTGCCATGCCGGCCATGCTGAACTTTTCTTCTCTTCATGAGTCGACCTCTGGTGGTTGACCTTTGACAAGGTGTCGACCTCTGGTGGTCGACCTCTGATCTGAATTTTCTGAAACTCTTAGAGATGTGCGTGCCATGCTTGAGTTTCTCTAAGCCTTTGTTTCTTTTGTCTGTTATTTCTTCATTCAACATGGTTGAGTACTAAGATCTGAGAAATATACTTAAAACACAATTAGTACTCATATATACTTAAACATTTTGTCAATCATCAAAATCAAGACCAGAGTCAATAGTGTCAGGCCAGATCGGGTACCTTCGAGTTTGGATTTTGTTTCCATCCCTACTTTACAGGAGCTAAGCTGAGACCTACATTCACCAAGATGATCTTAAACAGCAATTCGATTAGTGATGATGCTCGCAAATCATGGAGAATGTTGACCACAACTTGCTTCTCATTAACCTTCCTAGCCATGGATGGAAGAAAAGTCGGGTGAAAGAAAAAGATGCCCTTTTCTACTATAAAGATACCATATCCATTTTTTAGAGAATTCTTCTTCTATTAGAAGAAAGCTCGAAATAGTCAGGGAATGAAATCCATGAAGAATGATAAAGAAAAGAATTCAGTAATTATCCTCTAAGTATTAGGGACAAGTTGGGCCACAATGAGTTGGAACCTATATGAGTTCAACAAAATGTCTTAGGATAGGAAACCTCAAGCCCACCTTCAGAGTCTCCTCATAAAAAGGGAGCCAACCTTTTCAATCAAAAGGGCTGAGCAACTCCATGATGAAGTCTAGATGGATGTGGAACTTGGGTTGGATCTACTCAAGGTCTGCTTTTGCCAAGACATTTTTTTCAACATCTAAGCTCAAAGCAATTGCAGAAAGAGCCTCGTCTAACCCCATGAAGGCTTGATCAAGAGAATCCTGACCTACTTTTTCATTCTCTATAGACCACTTATCAAGTGAAAAACCCATGACTGAGAAGAAAAAGGAGGAAAAGAAGATTAAAAACCTTGGAAAGGTGATGGGGAGGATGAAGAACCTAGCAAGGGCTGTAGACAATGGTGCTTTAATAAAACTCCAACATATGCAACCAGAAAAGATGGTGGAGGTAGACTAGTCACCACCATAAAGCTCCAATCATGCTTTTCCTTTTCCTCCTTAGCACTAATCAGTAAAAAGCCAAAGTATAGAAAAACCACATGCCATAAGCCTTATAGAACCTTAGAGGGCTCAAATCAATGTGGCCATTTAAACCAATAGTCCAATATGTGGCACATCTTAGATAGTCATTCAACTTTGAACCTATCATGAGGATCATGATTGGCAAATTGTCCAACCATCGTCTCAAAAATTCTGCTACTCATGATGCTACTTTGAGAAGTGAGGATGTTGATACATTCCTTATAAATACAACATATAGAAGTTTTCTATAGTAGAACTAAAAATTAGCTATGGTGACTCAATGCCATGGCTTAACCCTAAGGCTTGTCTCTATAGCTCACCTTGGTTGATCACCCTCACCAATTGATCTACTTTTTTCACTCGAGCTAACAAGTAATAACAACCACATAAATGGAGGATAAATGATATGCTTTCGGACCGACGACAACCAACATGGCAGATTGATCAATTAGAGCTTATCACGAGAAGCCTTCACCTTAGCTAATAGCTTCCTTTACTAGCCAATCTAGAGGCATGCAAAGATGCCCAAATCTTTCCCCTTTTGATTATAATTAGCCCACAATGTCAAATAGTTTCCATAACCATAGGATCCTAGGAAATGGAACCATGGGAAAAGCACTTGCATGATATCTTTTGGACATATAATGTATTATCCAAAATAGCTGATTAAGACATCCTAAGATTCTACAATGATGGATACCAACCCTCACCAATATAAGCTATCCTAGGAGAACTCTCCAAATAAGTTTTAATCTCCAAGTTAGAAGTTTCAAGTCTTAATCTCTAGGCATTCTTGAGTTCTTACCACACTGCCACTCTCACAGCATGTCTATTATTCTCTAAGAGTTATCAGACTTAGGTATGGAAAGGTCCCCCATCAAACACTCTTTGATAAGAGAGCTTTCCTGTCAGTGATATTTGAAGACCAGGTTTAGTGTTGGTATGAAGGTTCTAGTGTGGCCTCCTCCCCTCCACCATTTCATAGGTGTGATTTGCTTTGCAGTGGTCATTTTTAGGTCTCAGAAATAACTATCCACCCTTTTGGGAGGTGTGTGAGATCTCTAGCTAACCCTTTCAATCCATAGCACCTTGTCAATCCCTCCAACATATAAACCATTTTAACATCATACTCAAACTAGCTCCTAATGATAATAAATAGCAACAATTATTCTACAGTTATTTTATGTATGTAAATAAGTGGGTGTAATAAAAAAAATTGACCTTTCAACCTTTAAACAAAATCAACTTATGTTTATCTTTAAATTATTTTTACTTTCCTTGCCCTTAGATTACCAGTAGGACTCTAATTTATCTTTAGGAATAGCAGTGGGGTACTCTAATGATAGTTTTGGCTATACTCTATCCTACTCTATCTATCTTTATTTGAACAAATGATGTGACGGTAGTAAAGGTCCTTGAAGGTCAAGATACCAAAACCCATGCTACTTTCATCATCATCCTTCGAACATCTAATTTCTAGCTACTCTAATGCTAGTGGCTCATCTGCGCATTTGCTTCTAACCATGATATTTGTCATAAGCTTTTTGGCACACCTATATCTAGATGAAAAAAGAAAAGCCTACTAATAATTGGATAAATCTTAGATATTTTTAAGGGTTAAAGAACCTGTATCTATGATAATTTTTTTTGTTACATACCCATATCTACCATTGGCACCTTTATTCATAGAGTATTGAAGAACATATTTCAATTAGTAGAGGTGTGCATGGATTGAGTCATTTTGGAGCTAAATCTAAAATCGAATCGATTTAAATCATTTTCTTAAAACAAAAATAGGACCCAACTGATCATCTACAAAAGCAACTTGAAATCAACCTAAAAAATTTGGTTTGATTTGGTTTATCAGAGTGATATTCTATTTTATATATATATATAACAATATAAGTAAAAAATATATAAATATAGATGCATATGGGTTAGGGCGAGTTGGATTGGTTTGAATATATCTATTTGTGTATATACAATAGGTCAGGTTGGATTAGATTAGGTCAATTTAAATTGGCTTTTTGAAAACTCAAACCAAAATCAATTTATTTTTTTGGATTTGACTTTTTAAATTGAAACCAAATTGAGTTTAAGAAGAGTTGATATAAATTGGATGAAAATTTCAGTTCAAATTCAGTTTGCAATTTGGCCAATTTTTTCACACTATTACCACTAGCAATTATGATTAGAATCCAGTGGTAACCAACTTGATAAGTAATGAATTAGGCTAAGGCCCTATTTGGTTAAGCTTTTGGAGTGCCAGAAAGTATTTTTTGACTCTTCAGAAGTACTTTTGATTCACATGGTATAATGATATTGATAAAAAATCAAAAAGTTATTTTAGTTTTTCTAGAAAGCTAAAAATGTTTACTTGAAAAAAGCTTCATTTTAGACTTTTCTCTAAAAGTATTTTCTGACTAATGTTGGGAAGCTATTTTGATTTTAATAAAATCTTTTTGATGACTAAAATACCCACCATCAAATATCATAATTATATTTTATATCATATCATATTAAATTATTATACTATAAATATAATATAGTATAATAATAAATAAATATTATAATATATTATAAATATATAATATAATATAATATGTTATATTATAATATCTTATTAGATATAATCCATTTATTATATTATATTATATTAATATTTTAATATATAATAATATAATATAATATAATATTATTTTCTACTATAATTGTCTTTCATTGTCATCTTATCATATCAAAATTATTTTTTTATTTTAGTTACCAAATATATATTAAAGTTTTAAAGTACTTTATAAATTTGGTTATCAAACAACAAACAATAAATAACTATGTAAAGCTCTATTTCCAAAAGCTTTACTTCTCAAAGGTCTACTTCTAAAAGCTCTAAAAGCTCTACTACCAAAAGCAATCTCAAACAAAGCTTAAGTATTTAGGATTTCACTCATTCAGTTGCTATATTCTCCCACCATTGACTCCTCTCCAGCCCCATCCCATGCACAAAAAGAAGGTAGTCGGCAACACTACCAGACTAGGCTATCTATCACTAGGTATGTAGTCCTCTCTCTCTCTCTCCCTATTTTTGCTCTTTGATGAAATCGCCTTGGTTGCAACACCTTACGCTATCTCCCACTATGCTCTTGGCCCTCTTAGTAGTTGAAGCTACTAGGCAGGCTAGTGGTAGCACCCCTTTGCTCTCTCTCCTCTAATCAGAGTCCTGACCTACTCTTTTATTCTTTGTGGACCACTCCTCAAGTGAAAATACATAGCCAAAAAGAAAAAAAAGGGAGAAAAAAGATAACAAGCCTCGAGAAGGTCAAAGAAAGATTTGGAGGATGAAGAACCTATGAAGGACCTATGAAGATAACAGGGCTCTGACAAAACTCTGATGGACATGCTGAGGAAAGATGGTAGAGGTGGACTAGTGACCACCATAGAAGTCCAATCACTCTCTTCCCTTTCCTCCTTAGCACAAATGAGCACATAGCCAAAATATACAAAAAGCATATGCTATTGGCCTTATAGAACCTTGGAGGGCTCCCATCAACATGGCCATTTAAACAAATGGTCTAATTTGTGGCACATGTCAACTAGTTATTCGGTTTCAAACCATTGCAAAAATCATAATTGGCAAAGCATCTAAGAATCATCTTGAAAATCCCACCATTTATGATACTGCTTTAAGAAGTGCAGATGTTGGCACGTCCTTTATAAATGCAATGTCCGGGAGTTTTTTGCAGTAGAACCAAAGGTCAACTATGGTAACTCGGCTTCATGGCTTGACACCATGGCTTGGCTTCACACCTCACTTTGGTTGGTCATCCTTACCACTGATCTACTTCCTTCTCTTGAGCCAACAAGTTATCTCAAACTTGAAAGTGAGGTGCAAATAATATATTTCTAAATTAACCATATTTATCATGGCAGACCAACCAATTAGAGCTTACCATGAAACCTCCGCCTTGGCCAACTAGCTCCTGCCACTAGCCAACTTAGAGGCAAGCAAAGATGCCCATATCTTCCCCCATCTGACTATATTTGATCCACTATCACAAATAGTTTCTATAGTTGTAGGATACACTAGAAATGACACATGGAAGAATCAACCGCATGATATCTTCTTAACATACGACTGGTTATCCAAAATAGTAGGTTTGCATATCTCATGATTCTATAATGATGGGTATTGACCCTTGCTTATATAAGCTATCCTAGGAAAACTCTTTAGGTAAGTTCTAAGCTTCAACTCTAAGGTTTTAAGTCTTATACTCCAAGTGCTCTTGAGTCTTACTACATTGCTACTCTCATGGTACCTTCATTGTTTCCTGAGAGCTATCTAACTTAGACATTGGAGAGTCACTCTTGAATACTCTTTGGTAAGAGAGATTCCCTGTCTATGCTATTTCAAGACCAGACCTAGTATTGGCACGAAGGTCTGAGTGCGGTCACTTCCTGAGTGCGATAACCTTTGCGACAATCATCTTCAGGTCCTAATGATCAACATCCACCAATTTGGGAGATCAAGATTTCTGGCCAACTCTTTCAATCCACATAGCATCCTATCAAGCCCTTTGGTACATAAGCAAGCTCAACATCCTAGTTAGACCAGCTCCCAATGGCAATAGAGAGCAACAATTATTCTACAACTCTTTTACATGTATAAATAAGTGGATGTGATAGAAAAGATAGACCTTTCGACTCTTCAATAAAAATCAGCTTATTTTATCTTTAGATTATGTTTATTTTCCTTGCCCTTAGTTTATTGGTAGGACTCTAATTTATCCTTAGGAATGGTAGTGGGGTACTTTAATTATAGTCTCGGTTACACTCTATCCTACTCTATTCATCTTCTTTTGAGCGAGTGGTGTAATGTTAGTGAAGGCCCTTGAAAGTAATCATCCTTCAAACATCCTATTTTTGGCTAATCTAATGCTAGTGGCTTATCTGCATGTTTCTTTTTAGCCATGAGACTTGTCAAAAGCTTTTTGGCACACTTGTCTATGGCTAGAAAAAGAAAGCCTGCCAACAACTGGACAAATCTAGGATATTGATATAGGGTCAGAGAATCCAAATTTAGACTTTTTGGGCTTTCGATTTCAGAAATTGAGCTCAAAGTAGCCTAGGTAGATATCATCTATGCCAGTCAAGAGTTGCCTACAGAGAGAATCTTTGTTGAGGGAGACCCTGTGTTGGATCGATGCCCCTAACCATTCTTAGAGAGAAAAATATCTTATATTATTTTTCAGAATAATTACTTTGTTTTAGTTTTATCAGGAGTCTTAGTACAGTCATGTTAGGAGTCACATATTACTGTATGTGATGACTCTGTACTTTATTTAAAGGCCTCTAGGGCTCTCTAATATAAAGGAATAACAATCTTTTCCTTCCTATTAACACGTTGTATAGAATGTTTTCCTTCCATGATTTCCCATATTTTCTTAAATCAAGCTATTAGTGGTCCCAATTGGTTTCTTTTATATACACGGAGGTGACAATTTTTTCCTTTTATCCAAAATCAGTGGCATGCTTGGGATAATGTAGCTAAGCATTGGCTTGCCTAGGTTGTCTATTTGTTGGCTTGTCTTAGGACATAAATTGGTTACTTTAAATATTCCAGGACTAGGTGATGCTTGTATGAAAGAAAATTCTGGAGAGATGGAAAAAATCTCTATGCACCATTATCAAGAAGTTTTTTTTTAAAAAAGCTTGGTTAGAAACATTATTTGATGTCCATAATCATTGCCTATGCATGAGAATATGCAAAGGTACCTTAATTTACCACCTTTTGAGAAGAAAATAAAGCAATATATGGTTAAATTTGCAAAAATTGCAAAGACTAAATGGTCATGCCTAGCAAACTTGAATCCACACATTGCTGGAAAACACGTGAGAAGAAAACTTTAGTCCAGATTGTGATAATGCTAAGAGATAAAATGGTTGAAAGCTTAATATACCAAGCCACACACCATTGTGGTCCATAATCCATGCCAATGTACTGCAGTCCATGTTCTAAGCCAAGGATCTCGACTCATTTTAAATAAAGATAAGGCCAAATGTATATTAAACTCTATTTGAGGAAAGAACCTAACGTATGAAGTTGCATGCAGCATGTAAGCAACGCAGCTCTGAGCCTCTAAGGCCTTATGTTGAGGCTTGTTTTCTGTTTTAGACTCTGAAAGAAATGAGGGAGAACAGTTGAGGGTGCTCTAATTGAAGAAGATAAATGAGAAGAATCTAGTATAGGTTTCTTTTTGCTGAACTAATTAGGACCAAGCTAATTTCATACTAAAGCTAAGCTTGATTTCCCTTCCAAATTGCTCCTTCCCTTTTAGCTGGGCACAACAAACCAAATCTAACACTCCTAGAGTCCATCTCCATTCTTTTTTTTTTTTTTTTTGGGGGGGGGGAGGGGGGGGTGTTAAATAAAAGGTTATCATTTGGTGGATGAATGACCTTGACGGTAATATATATGACAAGAGTAGAAATATTTTAGAGAATTGCGAAAGGTTCCCTCCTGCCTGAAAGATGATTTCTGTTACAAGTAGAGAGATTGACAAGTTATCATATTACGAAGTAATAGATGATTGTACTTGGTCTTTAGAGTATTCAGAATTTTTAAAGAATTTTGAGCTAGTTGATTTGTGTAGACTATAGGTTTGGGTGGTCTAGATAATTTGATTTTTTGTTAACTTAGACTTTTTTGTCCGGTTAGTTAATGTTTTTTCGGATCACTTTTCAATTTTCCCTCTAATGCCATGCCAGTTTGTTGTCTTCTCAACTCAAAGTTAGGTTGGGCTATGAGTTTTCTACTTTGCTTCAGTTTAATCTGTGTGCTTTTTGAAGCCCCAAAATTGCTAGGGAAAGAGGAGATTTTGGGTGATGTGTTGAACATTGGATTTTAAAATCATGCACGAAGGGGAGTTTGTTCAGATCTTTATCCCATCCTGTGGTTCAATAGCATTAGTTGCAGCTAGGTTTGATTGTCTTTTATGCTAATTATTTTTTTTGTATGATTGAAGCTGGACGCATTGCAATGGCTTTATAATGTTTTTTTCTATTTTGTTTGTTGGCCAAGTAGTTCCTAATCCTATCATTTGATCATTGTTTGGACATTTCACTCCCAGCCTTTAGCTAGTGATGTAAGTATTCTTTTATCATAGCCTATAAATCTAAGTTATTGGTTCATTTTGCAGCCATTGGATTATAAGTGATGCCATGTAACCACTGAGATACATCTACATTGGCTGGTTGTTTTTAAGGGGAACCATGTAAATTCTCATTTTATTATGAATGAATGGGCGAGAAGCTTATGAATTTTCTTCCCTGCACGAGATATCTGGTGTGAGGCTTTGCAGGGTTCTGTGTTAGATGGAATTCCTTCTTTCCTATGTATCTTCTTCTCCTTGCTTTCTGTCTCTTTCACTGTTCTTTTTCTTAAAGTCTTTTCCTCCTCTTTATGTTGCATTTTCCTCTCCAACCAACAGCAAACCACTAAGTTCTGCTTAGATCTATCAACCTGCTGCCAGATCTCAACATCCCAACTACCCAAAAGCCTTCTCTTCTGTGTGATCTATTTGCTTCAGTGTTCATACTAGCACACTGCTTGTTGGATCTGTAGCTGATCCTCTACTCAATTATCTCTTTGGTAGCATAAAAAACCCCACTACCTAAACCACCAGTAAGATATCCTTAATCCTTTAGAATCCTAAACTTAGCTGCCTATATCCCATCTCAATCTGTACCCAATTCATAAAAGATCTTGTAGTCCTGACCTTTCCAAGAGCAGCAGAGGATCAGATTGGTCTTTAAAATGATTATGAAGTGCCAGAGAGCTTCCTCCATGAGGACCACCAGTCTCGGGGAGGATTCTCAGTTAGAATTTTATGCCACGAAGAGACATTACGTAGAAGAGGCACTAGATTTCATGAAGAGACATTTAGGTTTTCGTGGGTTATTTTTCATCAATTTTGCATGCTTCTTGTTCCAATAGCATCTTCTCCTTGTCTTAAACATTAGTAATTATCAGATCTTAGGATCAGATCCTTAGTGTCCCTCTTTGCTTTTCTGCATTTGGTGGAAATCTTTGTACTTGAAAGGAAAATCAATTTTCACTTGCAGTTGGGCTCCCCTTCTTACCAAGCAATACAGGTTCATGCTTTCTAACCTCAGGAATCCAACCAATTGAGCACACCTAACTGTGAACAAGAATATAGCCTTGGCATAGCTTTAGACACCAAAATTATTATTTTGTCTTTGTTATAATTGATGCGGGATTAAATATGCATGCAAAGTATTTTTCCGTAATTAACTAAGGAGTTAGGGTTTTAGATCCCGAATTTCAAGCCAAAATTCAAATTAAAGAATTCTAGGAAATTTTTAGAAGTTATGCATGCAGAAATAAATCCTAAAAGTTAGAGAAAACAGGATCGCCAAGGTTTAAGAAAATCCTGGTAAGGCTGCTCTTCTGCAAGACCACTACTAGGGAGTCAAGAGGGTGTACCTGGCAATGGTTGAAGCGCCTGATGAAGATCGTGCACGAAGAGATCACTTTCGCTCCCGGATGCGGCCTGGAAAAGCAAGCTTCTGATCCTGCGGTTTCGCGGCTTTCTGCTCGGTGATCCGAAGGCTGATCAGAAGGTATCCTCGGATTCGCAGGAACTGAGGAACCTGTAAATCACCATCTGCGGGTTAGAAAATGGTGTAGGGATGACGAAATAAATCAAAAACAGCAAGGGGAAGAGTGTTTTGTGTTGGGCGGCCAAGGCTTGGAAGGAGGGTGGCTAGGATTTTGATGTTGTGGATGGAAGCAGGGCGTAGGAACAAGGAGAAAATAATTCGCACACAGCTCGCACAGCACGCACACAGCAAAGAGAGAACTCAATTTAATTCATCAATATTCTCCAATTACATGAGGGGAGGCCTTTATATATACTTACAAACTTGGGGCTTAAGAAAGGGTATACAAGTAATCTCACAGTAAACCCTAACCTATACAAACTCTTCCTCAAGTTCTCTCCACTTTTGACTGAGCATCTCTCTCTCCCTCTCTTCTTGGTCGGCCAAAGGGTGGTGATCCTAAAGGTGGCTGACCAAGGGGTGGTAACCCTAAGGGTTGGTGCCTTCTTGGTTGCTCTTGGATCCTGGGAGGCCCACTTCAATGCTAGGCAGGCTTCAAAGCTTCTTTAGCTGTTTTCCTCTCTGGCGGGCTGGATCACATATTCTCCAGGTTTCTTTTGATGGCTTCATGCTTCTAAATGGCTCAACTAGGTGGATGACTGGAGTGTTATGCTGACATGCTTCAACATGATTTAAGTCTTCTTCTTTTTACAGGATTAGATTGGACTCAATAGACTAGACTCACACTTACATAATTTAACTTTAAAATTTACATGACTCAAAACTTGACCTAACTTAACTGACTTGATATAACCCAAAAACTGATCTCGAACCCTAATAGTATGGATCAAAATCCAAATACAGGACTTTAATATTGAAAGGCCCAAAACATGACTCAGGAGCTATACAAAGACTCATATGGACTAACCCACAAAATTCAAATGAACTCACTCAAATTAACTAAACCTTAATTACAAATTGAACAAAACTTGGACTCACATCCTAAACTTTAATTTGATAACCACAGATGGTTGACATGTCTCTGTCAAAGTCTGGAACCTTTGATGTCCCCATCACTAATGTTATAATGTTTTAATACTATGTGAGTGCATAAATATGTATATTTATTAATTTATTCGATGAATATCCTAGATTAATACATAATTTTGCATAACTTGCTATTAAAACTACATTGACAACAAGTGTTTATTAACAATTGAAATGTAACTGGTTATTGAAAATTGAAGAAGATTTTGGTAGTCAACTCTCAATTTCTTTGATTTCGATCCTAGGATTATGCTCCAGGACATGAATAAGAACTTATACACCATTAAATCATGCAAGACCAAATTTTAACCTAATTTATTGTTTTTGCCATAATTTATTCTTAGATTTTTTTGGAAAACTAAGAAAAGGAGGTCTTGCCTTATAATGTTATTTCTAGTCCCAAAGGAAACTACAACTGTAACATGCAAATCCTTGTTCTTGGAGGCCCCAAGGTGTTTGAATCTTGATTCCACCTTCAAATGGTGGAAAAACGTGTGGAAGAAACCCTCTTGATTGACTTTCCATTTGGTACTGATTGTTGTGATTACATGGGCTTTGTTCAGCCCTGAACTGGTTGAATTGTCTCAATTTGAGATTGAGTCGGATGGTTCAGGACAGGGTTTCTAGTACCGTCCTAAACCATCTAGTTCAGGGCATACCGTACTGTACTGACCAAGAGCCAGTATGGTTCAGCATGAAAAATGGTCCGGACTACCGGACCGTTCAAAATACTTTGTATCGGACTGGTACGGTACAATATATTTTGTCCGGTTCGGCTTGGTTAAGGTCCGGTTCGAGTTCGATTCAAGTTAAACAATATTGAAATGGAAAAGGAATGTATTTTTTTATAATTTCTTGGATCCGGTATGGGGTTTGGTATGGTATGGTATGGGGCCCGGCATCGGTTCAGTATTTCTTGGTTCAGGAACTAGTTGCCCTAAGTAACCCATTCTCAAGCTATATTGGCCTCTCCCATAGTGGTTCCTGGTATTTCAGCTAGTACAGGAAAGAAAAGATCGATTTTTCAATCCTTGGTCACCATAGATGCAATGCTAATCACTATCCTAAGGGTTGGAATGCTCAAATAATGAAATTTGATATCATCAAAGCATGTGAGAATCTCTCTGGCTGAAAGAGGCATCTAAGGGCCAAATCACAATCATGCTTCTTTGAACTATCCCTGTTTATAAATAAACATGAAGGAGCTTTTCTTATATTTAATGTTTTTTGTTTTCTAATTGTTATTGTGAAGTTTCAATTAATTAGTTCTTTTGAGATGTCAAGGTGTAATGGGGGACAATGAGGGGATGATGTGTTCCTGATGGAATTAGCAATGCTCAAATGAAAATGAAGTAATAAATATGCAGCCATTCATAGTAAAGGAAGCAAAAAGGGATTCTTAAATGCTAAATAAGACATGAAGTTTAAACCTTTCGAAGTAACTAAGAAGAGGACCTTAGTGGTTAAGAAATCACTCAGATTAGGGCTAAGAATAATTTAATTTTGCAAATCTGAAAACCTATTTAAAGAAGGTTATTCGGCAGTTAATATCTCAAATTATGAGGGGAAAACACTCGAAGAGAGAAAGACCTAGGATGACAAGGGATTCCTTTAACTTGTAGGGCATCTTGTAACGGCTCTTGTCAAGGTAGACCTCTTCTTTGGAGCTTGGAAGCCCGGGGATCCTGCAACAAAATTGTAGAGAAATTAGAGACCAAAGATTGCAAAGGAGATGAGGAGGAAGAATCTTTGAAGAGGGAGAAGAAGCTTGAAATAGCATTGGCCGGTTGGAGTGGTGTTGGAAGGGAAGAAGATGAAGATGATGGGAAGAACACAATAAGGGCCTCACGCCCACCCTCTCACAGGGGTCCAAGCTCTCAAGCAAGGGAAATTCTCATGAGAAAAAAACAAACTCTTTCATTCATTCATCATTTTCATTCTTTACAAGGAGACTAGGAGCCTTATTTAAAGACTACCAAGCATTTCAAATTCAAATTCAAAATACACCAAATTCATGGAGAGAATAGAGAAAGTTGTGGCCATTTCAAACTTCATTCTTCTAGGGCAAAATTCGATGATGAGGTGGTATGGTGATGTGGCAAAGTGATGTGGCATGACTTGTCCTCCAAGTTGGCATGGTGTATTGATGATGTGGTGCTCCAAGTTGGCATGGTTTGTTGGAGAAGTTGGTTGCACTCAATTTTGCTCAATTGAAATCCAAATCAAGCAACTCTTGAACCCAACTACTATACTTACTCAATATAAGGCCAAGTTAACCCTAATTGGACTTGAGAATCCAAATTGAAATAAGAACATGACCCAATTACTCAAATGAAAATAAGTACAGGACTCATAAACTCAATTACAACTTATTACAGGACTCAAATTCTTAATCTTCTATCCATAAAGAATTCAGCATTGGTTGAAGTCTCTTCCTAAGCCTAGTGCCCGCAACAATTCTCCCCGAATGGGAGGAACTCGATCCTGTCGAGTAAGGCTCGGTCTGACTATGATATTTTTCTAATAGATCTGGGTCAATTTGTTGTAGATCCTCTCGGGTGATCCAGGAGTTCTCAGATTCTGGTCGGCCTTGTCAATGAACCAGATAACATTGATAGCCCTTACTTCTAGTAGTAATCGCTTGGTCATCCAAGATACGTTCAATCCTGTCTCTCTAGTCTGGTGGAATTGCTGGTGGACACTCAGGTAGGGTTTCGCTCTCAAAGGCAGGGTAAGGTCCAAAAGGCTTACTAGGAATTAATGCTGGTTCTTTATATTCTTTCATATTTGAAATATTAAATGTTAAACTAATGCCGTACTCTTGTGGTAACTCTAACACATATGCATTAGGTCCAACTTTTTTTGTTATTTTGAAAGGTCCAGCTCTCCGGGCATGCAGTTTCTTCATAGTTCCAAGTGGAAATCTTTTAATTCTAAGTTTAATCATTACTGAGTCCCCTTCGTTAAATTCTTTCATCCTTTTATGTGAATTAGCCATATGCCTATAAACTTTGTTGGTCATTTGAATCTTTTTACTAATTTTCTTATGCAACTTTTTAATATGCTGTGCATATGACTCGGCAGACTCAGATACTCGTGCATGTGAGGGCAAAGGAATGAGGTCGATAGGTCTTCTAGGTTTATAACCATGGACAATTTCAAAGGGACTTTTGTCAGTAGACCTATTGACTAAGCTGTTGTACACGAATTCAGCACGAGGTAGAAGTAAATCCCAGTTTCCTAGACTTTCCCTTACAAGACACCTCAATAGGTTCCCTAGACTTTTATTTATGACTTCGGTTTGTCCATCAGTTTGAGGGTGGTAGGCAGTGAAAATTTCAATTTGGTTCCTAACAAATGCCATATGATCTTCCAAAAGTAGCTGGTGAATCGGACATCTCTATCGGACACTGATTTTAGGAAGACCATGTAATCTGACTACTCCGTCTAGAAAAATTTTGGTGACCTTAGAGGCATCATAGGTTTGGGAGCAAGGAATGAAATGAGCCATCTTTGAGAACCTATTGACCACGACAAAAATCGAATCATGTCTCTGCAGGGTCTTAGGTAAGTCTAATACAAAATCCATGCTCAGATCCTACCAGGGGCAATCGGGAATAGGTAAGGGTGTATAAAGCCCAGTGTTTTGCTTCTACTGTTTGCTAACAGCACAAGTTTGACACCTGGCTACTATCTGAGCAACTTGTCTCTTAAGTCTTGGTCAATAAAACATGTCCTCAACAGCTAAAATGGTCTTATTCCTTCCAAAGTGACTAGCTAAACCTTCAGCATGTGTCTCCCAAACTAGAAAATCTCTCAAAAAAGTTTTGGGAACATAGAGTCTGTTCTCCTTAAACAGATAACCATCTAAAAGGGTATACTCACTATGGTTACTAGATGGTCCTTGACTCAGAGTCCGGTAAATTTTACTAAAGTCTGGACAGGTTTCATACTCATCCTTAAATTTCTCAAATCTAATGACTTCAGTGCTAACCGAATTTAGAAGCAAGGCTCTACGACTCAATGCATCGGCTACCTTATTCTCAGTTCCAGCACAGTGTTTCAGGACAAAAGTGTAGGCTTAGATGAATTCTATCCATTTGGCGTGCCTAGGATTTAGCTTTTCTTGGGAACTAAGAAATCTAAGTGCCTCGTGATTAGAGAATAGGACAAATTCTTGCGGTAGAAGAGTGTCTCCAATACTTTAAAGCTTGCACTACCGCATAAAGCTCCTTATCATAGGTGGAATATTTAAGCTTAGCTTCATTTAACTTTTCACTAAAGAAAGCTATGGGGTGGCTCTCCTGGCTTAAAACTCCTATTCCGACTCCGAATGCATCACAAGCGACCTCGAATACTTTGGAAAAATCGGGCAACCTCAAAATTGGCACTTGTGTCATCTTATCTTTTATCTCTAGGAAGGCTCTATTGGCTGCTTTGGTCAAATTAAAACTACCCTTCCTAATACAATCAGTTATTGTGACGACAATGGAGCTAAAGCCTCAAATGAATCTCCTATAGAAGGTGGCTAAGCCATGAAAGCTACGAACATCATGAACAGTTTTGGGAATAGGCGACTCAACTATGGATTTGATCTTTTCAGGATCAGCTGAAACTGCATCAGAGGTAACAATGAAACCTAGGAAAGTGACTCTAGGGGCCACGAATTTACACTTCGTCAAATTGGCATAGAGATTCTCTTTCCTAAGGGTTGAACACACTTGCCTAAGGTGGTCTAAGTGGCTTTCCTTAGTCCTACTGTAAATCAAAATGTCATTAAAGTAAACCACAACAATTTTTTTCATAAAAGCTCGTAGGATTTGGGTCATGATAGTCATAAATGTACTTGGTGCATTGGACAATCCAAAAGGCATCACTATCCATTCAAATAACCCATCCTTAGTCTTAAATGCAGTCTTCCATTCATCCCCGGGTCTAATCCTCACTTGGTGGTAGTCACTCTTAAGGTCGATCTTAGAAAAGATAGTAGCTCCAGCCATCATATCCAACAAGTCATCTAATTAGGGAATAGGAAATCTATATTTGACAGTGATTTTGTTGATGGCACGACTATCAACACACATCCTCCAGGTGCCATCTTTCTTAGGTGTCAACAAAGTTGGGACTACACAAGGACTCAAACTCTCCCTAACAAATCCTTTCCTAAGGAGGTCCATTGTCTCTGTAATTCTAGATGTTCGGTAGGGTTCATCCTATAATGTGGAAGATTGGGTAAGGTTGCTCCTGGGGCTAAATCAATGGCATGTTGGATGTCCTTAAGTGGTAGAAGGTGGTCAGGTAGGTCATCTAGAAACACATCCTTAAAGTCCTCTAACACTTCAAACACTTCCTGAGGGCGTTCTTTCTAGGAAGACTCTTGAATTTCCTTAGTGGCTAAGATCTAAACAGGTGTACCCTTAGTGAGCTCTTTCTCAATTTTTTTTACAGTTATTAGATTGACTCCAGTCTTTTTCTCCTTTAGGTGGCTCGATCCTCTTTTATCAGTGTCCTTAGGTGGTGTAGGGTTGATTACAAATTTCTTTCCAAAGTTGCATCATGGTCAAACAACCAGGGTCGACCTAAGATGACACTACTCACTCCCATAGGTAAGACGTCACACCACACTTTCTCCTGATAGGACTACAATTGGATTTGGACTAGATACCTAAACTTGACAGGAATTGAGGTGGAGTCTATCCAAGAAACCTTATTGGGATTTGGATGGAGGGCTATGAATAATCCTAGAGTTCTGATTGCACTAGTGGATATGGCATTCACACAACTTCCATTATCGATGATTATTTTACATACCTTATCCCCTAACTTGACAAAGGTTTGTAGGATATTAGTCCTACGCCAATCTTCCTGGGTCTTAGTCTAGGTAAGGATGCACCTAACTACTCCCAAAAGGTCATGCTCTACAAGATCATCGTCACCTTCATACTCATCTGCCAAATTATCCTCGGCCTGATATACTTCCTCAACACAATTATCTAGGGGTTCTATGGGTTCAGTCTCATCTTCCTCTAATTTTCCTATGTGTAAGGCTCTATTTGGGCAACTGCTAGCATAATGGCCCACCTTATGACATCTAAGCAAGGGGCCTTAGGGTTTGGGGTTCTCTGAACTTCTGGTGCTTTACCCCTATCGTCTTTATGGGTCAGAGGTGTACTAAGATTGGGTCGGATGGGTCGCATCTGACTTGATCCTGGCTGCTGACTAGGTACACTAGTTATAGGAAACTCTGGTCGACTATGAATTGGTCCCCTATTAAATCTCTCAGCATCTCGTGCTACCTGGTAGGCTAACTCTAAATCTTGGACTTCCCTCATGAACAACTCTTTCTGGATCTCTCTTAACCCGGCTCTAAACCTAGACAAGGTAACTGATTCGGACTTATCAACACTGCATCTCATCACAAATTTATCAAATTTTGGATTGTATTTAGCTGCACTCTTGTTTCCCTGGGTTAATCTCTGCCACTGGTCTAGAAATCTTTGGTGGTATGACATGGGAAGATACTTCTCTCTAAGCCTAAGCTTCATCGCCCTACAGGTTACTATGGGAACATCATCTCTTTGTCTAATGAACCTCTCGACATTCTCCCAGTATAGCCTAGCCTGATGGATTAACCTAAGCTTTGCAAATTTGCACTTCCTCTCCTCAGTCATGTCGTACCTCTCAAAATACTAATCCATTTCTTCCTCCCAATCTATACAAACTTTAGCATCTAAGATTCCATCAAAAGTGGGTGCCTCCAACCTATTGTTCTTAAGGGTTCAATCATCGTGGTCCATTTGGTCCTGATTGGATCTCTTAGGATTTGGTTCATAAACTGGGTCATGGTGTGCTTTCCTAGGGTTCGGGTCATGGATTCTATTCGGGTTGGGTCTCCAAGGATTTGGCTCAAACAAAGGGTCTTGATGATGCCTCCTAAGATTAGGTTCAGAGAACAATTCTTGGTGCTGAGCTCTTCTAGGGTTGATGAGTGTATCAAATTCTGGTTCAGGCTCTAATTCAATCTGGGCTTCTTGGGTTCTTCCAGGGGTATGAGCCTCTAATCGGTTAAGCCTAGTAGTGATGCGGGTCATCTGATCAGTCATGCTCTGATTGGTCTGGGCCAATTGGTCAGTCAGGTTTTGGTTCAGTTGGGCCATTTGATCATTCAGGGTTTTCATCAAGGTCTCAAAATTTTGGTCCATGGTTGCACTTGATTGAGCTAGGTCTTGCTGGTAAAATATCCCTGATCTAGTTTTTATGCACACATAGACTCAAACTCGGGCTAGGGGTTTGCCAGACCTAGAGTTCAAACCAAATATAAGGTCAAGATGACAATCTTGGTTGTAGTAACTTGGCACCTAGCCAGGTAAGTGTAAGGTTGGTGGAGGTCCCTCTTTGCTTGCCTTAGACACCAATTTGAAATTGGCCAGGTAAGCGGACCAACCCACCTTCCTTCGGGCTCTTGTCCCTGAACCACTTGCCTAGACACCAGATACACAAGCACACATAAACAAGTTATCTAAATTGGCTTGATGGGTGGTGATTTTGGGCTAAGGACAAGTGATGAAATCCTGCCCCCATGTCATACTGATGCCCTTAGATTGATTTGCCATGAGATGGTAAAAACATGCATATGAACCCTAATCTCAGCAATAGAAATTTTGTGTTGCAGTTCAAAGTGGGGCCGAGAAGTGCTATGTAACAGTCTCAGAAAAATTTGAAAAATTCACAGAAGACTGCTAACTTACAGATGATATGCCATATAAAAGAAAATTTAAAAATAAAATATGTGCTGTGCTGAGCAGATCCTGAAATTTAGACAATGTAAAAGGAACATAACAGAACATACAGGAATTTCAGCAACAGTGGAGTGCAGGAATTTTCATTTTTTCTGTGATTTTTTTCCAAGGATAAAATTATGCATGCTGATAGCTAACTTAATATGGATTAGGAAAAAAATTACTTCAATAAAAAATTAACTACCTTTTTTTTTAGAGTTTTATACGAATTATAGTCAGCCTGCTCAGAAATACAGCAAGCAGAAAACAGAAAGTCCTAAGTACAGAAATTCAAAAATGTGACCTAACATGCTATTTGTTTTCTTCTTGGATCGTAGCATGGTAGGTTAGGGTTAAGTTCTTTAAGTACTTGGATCGGGTGCTTCACTAGGCTGTCCGGTCTTAGGAGAAAAGTAGGGTTTCAAGACCCTCCTCATTCCACGGGGATCTCCAAAGGCATGTCGGGGTGCCATTGTGATTGACCCGTGTTAGGTCACATTTTTGAGTTTTTGCACTTAGGACTTTCTGTTTTTTGCTTGCTGTATGTTTGAGTAGGCTGACTGTAATTCGTATAAAACTCTAAAAAAAAGTAGTTAATTTTTCATTGAAGTAATTTTTTTCCTAATCCATATTAAGTTATCTATCAGCATGCATAATTTTATCCTTGAAAAAAAATCACAGAAAAAATGAAAATTCCTGCACTCCATCACTGTTGCTGAAATTCCTGTATGTTCTGTTCTGTTCCTTTTACATTGTCTAAATTTCAGGATTTGCTCAGCATAGCACAGATTTTATTTTTAAATTTTCTTTCATATGGCATATCATCTATAAGTTAGCAGTCTTCTGTGAATTTTTCGAATTTTTCTGAGACTGTCACACATCACTTTTCAGCCCCACTTTGAACCGCAACACAATTTCATTAGGGTTCATATGCATGTTTGCACCATCTCATGGCAAATCAATCTAAGGGCATCAGTATGACATGGGGGCAGGATTTCATCACCTGTCCTTAGTCCAAAATCACCATCCTGCATATCGGACCCAACCCTTAATTAAAATTAAGTAGACAGTTAATTTGCTCTAGTGAGCTAGGGACGTCCACAAGGTCAGGTCGAACCAAGTGTCTAGCCAATTTAGACAACTAGTTTGTGTGTGCTTGTATATTTGGTGTCTAGGCAAGTGGTTCAGGGACAAGAGCCCGAAGAAAGGTGGGTTGGTCCGCTTACCTAGCCAATTTCAAATTAGTGTCTAAGGCAAGCAAAGAAGGATCTCCACCAACCTTACACTTACCTGGCTAGGTGCCAAGTTACTACAACCAAGATTGTCATCTTGACCTAACATTTGGTTTGGATTCTAGGTTTAGCAAACCCCTAGCTAGAGTTTGAGTCTGTGTGCATGACAACTAGATCAGGGACATTTTACCAGCAAGACCTAGCTCAATCAAGTGTAACTATGGACCAAAATTTTGAAACCTTGATGAAAACCCTGAATGATCAAATGGCCCAATTGAACCAAAACCTGACTGACCAATTGGCCCAGACCAATCAGAGCATGATTGATTAGATGACCCGCATCACTGATAGGCCTGACCGATTAGAGGCTCATACCCTTGGAAGAACCTAAGAAACCCAGATTGAATTAGAGCATGAACCAGAATTTGAAACACCCATCAATCTTAGAAGGGCTCAGCACCAAGAATTGTTCTCTGAACCCAATCCTAGGAGGCATCATCAAGACCCTTTCTTTGAGCCAAATCCTAAGAGACCTAACCCAATTCGAATCCATGACCCGAACCCTAGGAGAGCACACCATGACCCAGTTTATGAACCAAAGGACCAAATGGACCACGATGACCGAACCCTTAGGAACATTAGGTTGGAGGCACCCACTTTTGATGGAATCTTAGATCCTAAGGTTTGTATAGATTGGGAGGGAGAAATGAATCAGTATTTTGAGTGGTACAACGTGACTGAGGAGAGGAAGTGCAAATTTGCGAAGCTTAGGTTAATCCGTCAGGCTAGGCTATGCTGGGAGAATGTCGAGAGGTTCATTAGATAAAGAGGTGATGTTCCCATAGTAACCTGGAGGGCGATGAAGCTTAGGCTTAGAGAGAAGTATCTTCCCATGTCATACCACCAAAGACTTCTAGACTAGTGGTAGAGATTAACCCAGTGAAACAAGAGTGTAGCTGAATACATTGCAAAATTTGATGAATTTGTGATGAGATGCCGTGTTGATGAGTCCGAATCAGTTACCTTGTCTAGGTTTAGAGCCGGGTTAAGAGAGGAGATCCAGAAAGAGTTGTTCATGAGGGAAGTCCAAGATATAGAGTTAGCCTACCAGGTAGCACGAGATGCTGAGAGATTTAATAGGGGACCAATTCATCATCGACTAGAGTTCCCTAGAACTAGTGCACCTAGTCAGCAGCCAGGATCAAGTTAGATGCGATCCATCCAACCCAATCTTAGTACACCTCAGACCCGTAGACATGATAGGGGTAAAGCACCAGAAGTTCAGAGAACCCCAAACCCTAAGGCCCCTTGCTTCAGATGTCATAAGGTGGGCTATTATGCTAGCAGTTGCCCAAATAGAGCCTTAGACATAGGGAAATTAGAGGAAGATAATACCGAACCTATAGTGACCCTAGATGATTGTGTTGAAGAAGTATATCAGGCTGAGGATAATTTGGTGGATGAGTATGAAGGTGAGATGATCTTGTAGAGCATGACCTTTTGCGAGTAGTTAGATGCATCCTTACCCAGACTAAGATCCAGGAAGATTGGCGTAGGACTAATATCCTACAAACCTTTGTCAAGTTAGGGGTAAGGTATGTAAAATAATCATCGATAGTGGAAGTTGTGTGAATGCCATATCCACTAGTGCAGTCAAGACTCTAGGATTATTCACAGCTCCCCATCCAAATCCCTATAAGGTTTCTTGGATAGACTCCACCTCAATTCCTGTCAAGTTTAGGTGTCTAGTCCAAATCCAATTGCAGTCCTATCAGGAGAAAGTATGGTGTGATGTCCTACCTATGGGAGTGAGTAGTATCATCTTAGGTCGACCCTGGTTGTTTGGCCATGATGCAACCCTTTATGGCCGATCTAATTCTTGCTCATTCATGCACTTTGGAAAGAAATTTGTGATCAACCCTACACCACCTAAGGACACTGATAAGAGAGGATCGAGCAACCTAAAGGAGAAAAAGATTGAGTCAATCTAATAACTGCAAAGGAAATTGAGAAAGAGCTCACTGAGGGTACACCTGTTTGGATCTTAGCCACTAAGAAAATTCAAGAGTCTTCCCAGAAAGAACGCCCTCAGGAAGTGGTTGAAGTGTTAGAGGACTTTAAGGATGTGTTTCCAGATGACCTACCTGACCACCTTCCACCACTTAGGAATATCCAACACGCCATTGATTTAGTCCAGGAGCAACCTTATCCAATCTCCCATATTATAGGATGAACCCTACCGAACATCTAGAATTACAAAGACAAGTAGGGGGCCTCCTTAGGAAAGGATTTGTTAGGGAGAGTTTGAGTCCTTTTGCAGTCCCAGCTTTGTTGACATCTAAGAAAGATGGCACCTGGAGGATGTGTATTGATAGTCATGCCATCAATAAAATCACTATGAAATATAGATTTCTTATTCCCCGATTAGATGACTTGTTGGATATGATGGCTGGAGCTACTATCTTTTCTAAGATCTACCTTAAGAGTGGCTACCACCAAGTGAGGATTAGACCCGGGGATGAATGGAAGACTGCATTTAAGACTAAGGATGGGTTATTTAATGGGTAGTGATGCCTTTTGGATTGTCCAATACACCAAGTACATTTATGAGGATCATGACCCAAGTTCTACGAGCTTTTATGGAAAAATTTGTTATGGTTTACTTTGATGACATTTTGATTTATAGTAGGACTAAGGAAAGCTACTTAGACCACCTTAGGCAAGTGTGTTCAACCCTTAGGAGAGAGAATCTCTATGCCAATTTGAAGAAGTGTGAATTCATGACCCCTAGAGTGACTTACCTCTAATGGAGTTTCAGCTGATCCTAAAAAGATCAAATCCATAGTTGAGTGGCCTGTCCCCAAAAATGTTCATGATGTTCGTAGCTTTCATGGCTTAGCCACTTTCAATAGGAGATTCATTCAAGGCTTTAGCTCCATTGTCGTCCCAATAACTGATTGTATTAGGAAGGATAGTTTTGATTAGACCAAAGCAGCCAATAGAGCCTTCCTAGAGATAAAAGATAAGATGACACAAGTACCAATTTTGAGATTGCCCGATTTTTTCAAAGTATTCGAGGTCGCTTGTGATGCATCCGGAGTCGGAATAGGAGTTTTAAGCCAGGAGAGCCACCCCATAGCTTTCTTTAGTGAAAAGTTAAATGAGGCTAAGCTTAAATATTCCACCTATGATAAGGAGCTTTATGCGGTAGTGCAAGCTTTAAAGTATTGGAGACACGATTCGATTTTTGTCATGGTCTATAGGTTCTCAAAGATGGCTCATTTCATTCCTTGCTCCCAAATCTATGATGCCTCTAAGGTCGCCAAAATTTTTCTAGATGGAGTGGTCAGATTACATGGTCTTCCTAAAATCATAGTGTCCGATGGGGATGTCCGATTCACCGGCTACTTATGGAAGATCCTACGGTATTTGTTAAGAACCAAATTGAAATTTTTCACTACCTACCACCCTCAGACTGATGGACAAATCGAGGTCATAAATAGAAGTCTAGGGAACCTATTGAGGTGTCTTGTAGGGGAAAGTCTGGAAAATTGGGATTTGCTTCTACCTCGTGCTAAATTCGCGTACAACAGCTCAGTCAATGGGTCTACTGGCAAAAGTCTCTTTGAAATTGTCCATTGTTATAAACCTAGAAGACCTATCGACCTCATTCCTTTGCCCTCACATGCACGAGTATCTGAGTCTGCCGAGTCATATGCACAACATATTAAGGAGTTGCATAAGAAAATTAGTAAAAAGATTCAAATGAGCAATGAAATTTATAGTCATATGGCTAATTCACATAAAAGGATGAAAGAATTTAACAAAGGGGACTCAGTTGATTAAACTTAGACCTGAAAGGTTTCTACTGGAAATTATGAAGAAACTGCATGTCCGGGGAGCTGGACCTTTCAAAGTAATAAAAAAAGTTGGACCTAATGCATATGCATTAGAGTTACCACCAGAGTACGGTATTAGTTCAACATTTAATATTTCAGATATGAAAGAATAAAGAACCAGCATTAATTCCTAGTGAGCCTTTTGGACCTTACCCTACCTGAGTGTCCACCAGCAATTCCACCGGACCGGAGAGACAGGATTAAACGTATCTTGGATGACCAAGCGATTACCACTAGAAGTAAGGGCTATCAACGTTATATGGTTCATTGGCAAGGTCGACTAGAATCTAAGGACTCCTGGATCACTCGAGAGGATCTACAATAAATTGACCCAGATCTATTAGAAAAATATCATAGTTAGACCGATCCTTACTCGACAGGGTCAAGTTCCTCCCATCCGGGGAGAATTGGTGCGAGCACCAGGCTCTGGAAGAGACTTCAACCAATGCCGAATTCTTTATGGATAGAAGATTAAAAATTTGAGTCTTGTAATAAGTTGTAATTGAGTTTATGAGTCCTGTACTTGTTTTCATTTGAGTTATTGGGTCCTGTTTTTATTTCAATTTGGGTTCTCAAGTCTAATTAGGGTTAAATTGGCCTTGTATTGAGTAAGTATAGTAGTTGGGTTCAAAAGTTGCTTGATTTGGGTTTCAATTGAGCAAGATTGAGTGCAACCAACTTCTCCAACAAACCATAACTACTTGGAGCACCACATCATCAATACACCATGCCAACTTGTAGGACAAGTCATGCCACAACACTTTGCCACATCACCATACCACCTCATCATGCAATTTCGTCCAAGAAGAATGAAGTTTGAAATGGCCACAACTTCCTCCACAAATTCCTCTATTCTCTCCATGAATTTGGTGTATTTTGAATTTTAATTTGAAAGGCTTGGTAGTCTTTAAATAAGGCTCCTAGTCTTCTTGTAAAGGATGAAAAATGATGAATGAATGAAGGAATTTTTTTTCTCATGAGAATTTCCCTTGCTTGAGAGCTTGGACCCCTGTGAGAGGGTGTACGTGAGGCCCTTATTGTGTTCTTTCCATTATCTACATCTTCCCTTCCAACACCACTCCAACCGGCCAAGGTTATTTCAAGCTTCTTCCCCTCTTCAAAGATTCTTCCTTCTCATCTCCTTTGCAATCTTTGGTCTCTAATTTCTCTACAATTTTGTTGCAGGATTCCCGGGCTTTCAGGCTCTAAAGAAGAGGTCTACCTTGACAAGAGCCGGTTACAAGATGCCTTACAAGTTAGAGGAATCCCTCGTCATCCTAGGTCTTTCTCTCTTCGAGTGTTTTCCCCTCATAATTTGAGATATTAACTGTCGGCTAACGTTCTTTAAATAGGTTTTTAGATCTGCAATATTAAATTATTCTTATTAGCCCTAATCTGAGTGATTTCTTAACCACTAAGGTCCTATTCTTAATTACTTCGAAAGGTTTAACTTTCATGTCTTATTTGGCATTTAAGAATCCCTCTCATTAAATTTTGCTTCCTTTACTATGAATGGCTGCATGTTTATTACTATATTTTCATTTGAGCATTGCTAATTCCATTGGGAACACATTATCCCCTCATTGTCTCCCATCATCTTGGTGCAAACATGCATAGGAATTCTAATCTCAGTGACAGAATTTGTGTTGCAATTCAAAGTGGGGCTGAGAAGTGCTGTCTAACAGTCTCAGAAAAATTCGAAGAAGCTTGAAATAGCCTTGGCCGATTGGAGTGGTGTTGGAAGGGAAGATGTAGATGATGGGAAGAACACAATAAAGGCCTCGCGCCCACTCTCTCACAGGGTCCAAGCTCTCAAGCAAGGAAAATTCTAATGAGAAAAAAACTCCTTCATTCATTCATCATTTTTCCCTAAAATTTAAATTACACGAAAAATAAAAAAAAAATTAAATTATTCTTAGTCCTAAACTGAGTGATTTATTAACCACTAAGGTCCTCTTCTTAGTTACTTCGAAAGGTTTAAACTTCATATCTTATTTGGCATTTAAGAATCGCTCTCATTAAATTTGTATCAGAGCCAGAAAAAAATTAAGGTACCCCAGATTTTCGTTTTTTTTTACTAGTCTCATTGAGCCCCTCCACTTTCCCGTCGTTGATCCCCTCATCTCTAATCCCGTTTATGTAAATTTTATGCTTCGTGAGCAGAGATAATCGAAGTAGGGATCTGAACAGTCTGCGACGCCGATGAGCATCTGAGGCTTCTGAACCGTGACCACCTCGTCATCCTCTTCTGAATGGATGCCCTCACCCTTAACTACGTCGGCTTCTCCCACGTCTACTGCCCACCCCCATTCTTCTCCAAACCCACCCCCTCATTCTCCTCCGCTTCGCAGAGACTCGCATGCCGCGCCAGCAAATGGGTCGACCGCCTCCTCGACGACTTCCACGTCCTCCCCACTGCCACCGAGCCCTTGCCGCCCTCCTCTCCCAACCCCACCATCCTCTCCCTTCCCCCCCGGCAGCCGACGACCTCACCGTCCTCCTTCCCCTCGACTTCTACAAGGTGCTCGGTGCTGAGACCCACTTCCTCGATGACGGCATCCGGCGAGCGTGCGAGGCTAGGGTTTCCAAGCCCCCGCAATATGGCTTCAGCATGGAGGCCCTCATCACTCGTCGCCAGATCCTCCAGGCAGCCTGCGACACCCTCTCCAACCCCACCTCCCGTTTCAACTACATCGCCTCCATCATCCACGTCGCCGTTTTCATCATCATCGCCGGCCTCATCAAGGCCGACACCAAGAGCCTCACACCCTCTCCTGTTCAGAAAGATATAGCCACATGTCCAGGTGCTCGCCCTTCTGGAATAGATTGGAGATGAGGTTGGAGGGCTTGGAGGGCTTCTTGGGGGAGAACTTCATAGCGAAGTACCAGAACACTGTCATCGGGATGATCCCGATCACCGTCTGGCCGAACCCCGTCTGTTGCCGTCCTTGCCTCGCTGTCGTCGCCTGTGCCGTCGGTTGTGCCGTCGCCGCCTGTGCCGCCGGTTGCGCCATCGCCTCCGACCCCAAATCCCTGATCCAAAGACGGCGAGAGAGCCTGAACGCCCAAGGATGCAGCGATCCGTCTCGTCCTGAACGCGGCTGGGAGAGGCTGGACCACGGGATCGGGAATGGAGGTTCCCCCATTCCCACCGACTTTGACTCCACCAATCGGACGGTCTCCACCTTGGTCGCTCTTCACCAAGTCTTCTCGATGCCGGATGCTCGTCGCCTTCACCTGTAACGTCTGTGGCTAGCGCACTACCCGTACCTCCCCTCTCCCCAAGCCGCGCACTACCCGTACCTCCCCTCTCCCCAAGCCGCTACTCTCCACCCCAGTGTCGCCGCCGGCGAACGCTCGCCGGACTGCCCTCTGAAGCCTCCCCTGTTCCTCCATTCATCTGCCCGTGGAAGAGGAAGCCTGAACGATCGTGAAGGCAACTTCTACCCCTGTTGCTGACTTCATGTCCTTCACGGTTCTCAAAGTTGCACGGTTTTTGGAGTTACACGGATTTCAAAGCATGTACATATCTCAAAGTTGCATAACTTTCAAAATTGCACAGATTTTAAAGCAGAGGAAAAAAATTCATGGCAAGCTTAGACGAGTCGAGTTTTTCCTACCTCAGAAAAATGATGAGGACATCGCCAGTACGGATCCCGGAGCAAGCATGAATCCTAGAGCTGCATGAATCTCGGAGCATATATAGAATAAATTAGTTTGGAATTTATCTTTTGTTTGAAATTTGAATTAGGATTTGGTGAGTTAGGATTGAGATATGGATAAGTTTATCTTATCCTATCTTGTATTTGAATTTGAATCATCTTTATCTTTTTATTTTGTATTCAAATTCAAATGAGGGTTGGACATGTATATAAATACCACCCTCAGTCAAACAGTTTGATCAATAAAAATGAGTTTTTAGAAAAGAGATTCTTTTCTTCCACTTCGTGAGGAGAGGGTGTGAGGCCCAATCACAGGACATGATGATAGGTCATGTCTAGTTATCCCCTTGATTTCATTTTCTTTATCCCCTCATGTCCTTTGAGATTTATCCTAATATCTCCAAGTATTGAAGTGGGTGGAATGTCCTGGAGGTGAGAGATCTCTTCATTAGGATGAGTCTCAAAGTCCATGAGATCCAGATCCCTGTCTTCCATCCCCACTATTCCTTCGCCACCCCTAAAAAAAATACAAAAAAAAAGTACTCTAATCTCGGTGACTTCTAGGCTCATCAACGATTCTATCCATCCCTCATTAAGGTGGTTCAGTTATTCTTTTACCATGGAGTTGTATGAAGGTGGATCAAATTGCTAGATAGGTTAGTTTTTTATAAAGGGAGAGGATGGAGATAATTCAAAGTGACATAGAAACATGATTAACGCAATTCTGGAAATCAGAGTACAAGATTTTGCAAACTTGACATACAAAAATCTGGACCTAGGAAAAAATCAGCTGATAATAACCATATTTAATTATTAGAGACTATTGTACTAGTGATGTGAGGGGCAAGGTGGCAATTCTGACTGAAATCAAGTATTTTTCTGAAAAACAATGACTGTTGGAATTTATCACAAATCATAAATACCGGATTTACCAAATATGCAGTTGAGGTTTATAAGTGTAGTAGACTTTGAGAGAAAAGTGAGATTAGGGTTCTATAGCAAATCATTAGCCACGGAAAAAATATTTAGATGTTTTTTCAAAAGGTAATCTTTATGACTATGTCTAGATGTTTAGATATTAAAAGTATGGAAGGATTTGATGGACTTCGAAAGTAGTACAATGCACATTTCTAGCAGACTGTTGCTTGAATTTAGTGCTTCTGTCTGCCTTCATTGGGCCCCAGCACATCCTATTAGTCGAGGAGTGAATATATATGTCAGCCAATTTTTGTCCACAATTTTAATAGAGTGCTGGAATTTGATTGATGAAAAGATAATGTAGAATGTTAGAGTTCTTTAAAGCAATATTGGAGAAGACACCGTGTTGGACATCTAAATTGAGATTTAAATTGTTCCATCTTGTCTTGCATTGATGTTCTAGATAACATTTTGCATTTTATGTTTATTTGTATCAACATGGTTTAATTCCATTAAAACATTGTCTTGGAACTGCTTGGCTGCTGATCTTGCTGTGCAATTCAATTCTTGTGTTCCTTCCCTCCCCCTCCAGTTGTTGGTGCATTCCTGTGGAACATCAAAATTGCCCGTTAGTTTTTCTGGTAATGTCTATCAGTTTCTAGTGTGCTTGGGGAACTTTTGTGGGATATAAAGCATTTTGAAATATATATATATATATATATATATATATATATATATATATATATATATATATATATATATATATATATATATATATATATATATATATATCAATAGGTAAAGAATCATTGCAGCCTATAGAGGTTGATGATTTAATGCTAGCAGATGGAGAATGGTTTTGTTATGTTATTCAACCTTAATATTCTGTTCTTTTGTGATAAAAAAATTTATCTGAAAAACTATATTTTTTTAGAAAAATATTTTTCAGGCAATTTGTAGACAGGAAAATAATTTGTTCATGTTCTTTTATGTATGAAAAAGTGATTTTGAAATTTGTTATCTATGTTTTTTTGCATTAATACTTTCTTATGTAAGAAGTTTAAAATTTATTTATATTTTCTATGATATCCTTTATATTTTTAGGTATAAAGGATAGTGGAGAGTTATTGGGCATTGAATGAGGGAGGTAATGGAAATGAGAAGGGCATTTTAGAAATAAAATTAAATATTTATTTTATTGGCTAGTAGGAAAATGGTTTAGCTACCTTCTAGATGGATAAGCTTTTTTTGTTAATTTCATGGATAAATGCTGTTCATGGAAAAGCAACTTACTTATCTTGAAAAGCGGATAAGTTGGTCAATAGAAAAATTAACCAACTTTTTCATGATATTTATTCATAAAAGAACGGGCCTTAAAGAGTGAGCTGACCATTTTTTGGTGGTCCTTAAATAACAAGATCATCATTTTCCTGTTTAGGTGATGGAACATTCTCCCCTCACATTTTTGTTGAATTAGTGATTAATAAAATAACTTAATATGTTTAATTTTTAGGTACATTGTTTTTCTAGACCTTGAAGAATTTTTGAATTGTTGTGACAATATTATAGGCTCAAAATTCTTGAAAAATAGGCATTCAACACGAAACTTGAATTTTTGATGGTATGATAATTTTTCATTTGTTCCAAATGCTTGATACCAATGCGTTTTTATATAACTTGTCTGCCTCTTTTTTGTCCTGTATACTTGCTTAATTCCTAGATTAATTTCAGAATGCTAAACCTAGATTTCATTTCCCTTTCTATTTTTGAGAAAAAAGCTGGATCACTCATCATGTCTTTAAGAGAATAAAATGTAATAGAAAGTGAGGTATTATTTCAACACACATTTGAATTTTTCCAGCCGAGCCTTGCACTTACCAGTCACCACCGAAGAAGAAAGAAGTGATGTGCTTTTAACTTCATCCAAAATGACTAAATCATATGTTTACTAGTCTTTTTTTTTTTGGCTGTTGCAGTGTCTCATTATCCTTTGGAGGCTGAAACCTGTATTGGGCTGATTTTTGAGGCATTGGAGAAGAAATGGAAGATCATCTGAGCATGTAAAGATTTATATAAATATAAACATATAAATAATACATATTATATATAATATGTATTTCTCATTGTTTTATTTTTGGTGGAAAAAAGGACTCTTGTAAAAGAAATTGTTGATTGAAACGAAAGTGCCTTTTTGTAGTGGCACATAGGCAGAAGGTTCTTCATTTTATTATTATAAACTTAACAAGTACTTGTTATTTGCATATAAACATCACCCATGATGCATCTTTAGTGGGCTCAGATTTTATCTTTGATTCTATTTTAGAATAATGTTAAAGGTTATCAAAACGGGGGTTTGGGCTAAAGTTTACTCAACTATATTTTTGCTTAGGGCTTGTTTGGTATGATTGTTATTTTTGTGTTTTTCTCTGGAAATTAGTGAAATACCATATGGAGGCTATTAGAGTATAATAATGCATGGCATAGTGCTTTGTTAGAGACTTCATTCACTGGTTTGTTTGCTAAGATGTTAATGTATTGTGAAACAAATGCCCAAGTTTGAGCCATGCTTCCTAAGACATGGTAGAGGAGGCAACGTCGATAGTTTTCTTTTGCAATCTCTTAAGATGGCTTTTGGTGGACAAAGGTAGGAGCCATCAATCAATGTAACCCATTAGTTTATAACTGGTCAGGGTGGAGCTGAATCGGGCACGCTAAGTTGGAAATTTGAGTTAGTACGTTTTAGGAGAAGCTGAGCTGCAACATTGGTAGCAAGCAAATTTACATATTTAATGTTGAGATAATTGGGACAAGCTGAAATATGGTGGCTGGCATGGTTAGATAGGAAACCCTTGGATCAGTGCTTGTTTAAGCAAAGAAGCTCTAATACCAAGAAAAAACCAACCACACATGTTCATTCATCGGTATGGGTATTTATATTACACTATATACACAAGTTAATTAAATCTAAAAGGATGAGATAACTCAATCTGAAATGATAAGTATTGCAAACAAGAATTTGAAACCCTTTAGACCAACATGCCATTCCCTAAACTGTAAGAGCAAAATGCTGCAACAAATATTTACAAGCTACCTGATCGATCTTCAGGGATAGGTGTGTTATCCATAAATGGAAAGGTCTCAAAGAATCACGGTGGTAACCTCTGACTCCCAACATCCACCACTCAATGGTCAGAGATGAGTTCTCTGATGAAACTGAGGAAGAAGGAACCCCACAGCTATCAAGCCATGTCCAGCCGAGCTCAAGTATGCAGGCAATTTGCCCATTGTATCCCTGTTTTCCTTTTATTACAATGATGCTGTGGAAAGACTTTTGGAAACACATTTTGTGAATTTGTACTACCTATGTATACTACAAAATATTCTACTCTCTTGATACATATGTTGATAGGTACTAGACACTTCTTGAATTTGCTACTTCGCTGTATAGGTAGATCATATGATATTACATTGGCTTACATGGAGCTGTGCTATAACATTTTTTCTTTGGTAAGGCAAAAAGGATAGGGGAAGATAAATCCCGGTGTAGCTATCCCTGCAGGTCTTCATCCCGCCAGGTAATGTTCGATACGAGATACTCAGATTCGCGTAGCCTCTCCCTATCTGATGGTGAGTATGTCAATGGGGGCCTTGAATATATGTTTATGCGCTGTTATAGGCTATATTTTCCTGCATCAATGGGGGCCTTAAATATATGTGTTATTATATTCTGTTTGTTCATGTACAGTTTGCCTTGATTTTTTTTCGATTGCTTAATTAATTATTCATTTTTCAAAAGTTTATGTTTATGCATGCAATTTTTTTCTTTGATGATGAGGGTGGCAAAAAGACTCATGACTTGTATTAGTCAAGAGAGGTAGATACAGAGGAAATTGAGCATGAGAGCTGCTTTCATTCAAAAACGAGAAGGAACCATCAAACAGAATAAAGAAACAAAGTAAACAAACAGAGCACAGACACCAAGTAATCAATCAGGGCAAAGATCATATCCAAAAAACAGCCCAAATTTGAGACAACTAAATTATAAAGATTCTCTTGGTCAGCAGCAACAGGGCTCTTTGAGGTAGCAGATAAGGCTCCTAAGAATCCATTTAAGCTTCTCCTCAATGTATTAGATAACCTGAAATTGAATATCAATCAAGATTCTGTTTGTATTTTTCATTTTCGTGCCAACGTTTGTGAATGTCGGGAGATGCTTGCCATCGCGAAGGCAGTGGTTTAAAGAATTCCTCCCTTTCCAGCGTTTGATCGGTTATAAGTCCTTTGCAAAGGAATTCTTCATCCAATTAATTTATAAAAAAGAAAGTCCAACCCAGGTACGAGCTCGATGCATATTTAAGTTTCTCCTGATAATTCTCCAAATTTCCATGGTAAAGGGCGGCTAATAAATATATGACAAAGCATTTGAATTTTAGTGGATGACAAGCTTGCAATCATTTTTTTGGACCAACCGATGTACCAAAAGTTCATCCAATTCTGCTTATTCTTCATCTCAAGTCACCAATAATTTTAATTTGGGTTGAAGAAATTATTATGATTGTTCGAATTATTCACAATCTTACCCATTGTAGTAGGTGTAATCTTTGATATCATAGCTGTCACATATTGTATATATAATTTTGGTAAATTAGCTCAGAGTAATCTCTAAAAATTATAGGATTCAATTGTCATATTCAAATTTAGTATATGTACTAAATCATAAAATCTTGCTATTGTATTATATTATATCTAGTCCCAAGTATCTTTTCTGTAATCATAGGATTTTGTTATTATGTTCTATCATATCTGGTTTCCAAAGTCAAGGAGCTCAACTTATAGATAAAGCACACTAGTATCAAGAATATGACAAGCAATTCAAATATTACTTTCATTGCAAAAGTTTCTTGGTACTAGAGTGGGTTTTTCCTTGATCAATGAATCCCAATTCTTATTCTACTATCATTCTCTTGGAAATTATTTTTCTTGTTCATTTATTCTCCATCTAACAATTTTGGTCTCCTGTATTGTTATCTTCCATCCTAGCGTCGATGTAACACCACCATTCTTTCTTTATTGCTCGAACAACCCAAGCATGATCCTCGGCTCTCAAGTCCTTAATGATGATAATCATCATCTATGGATGTGTGCCATGAAGCTGCTCCTTTAGTCAGGAAGAAAATTGGTTTTTTAGATGGCTTGCTTCAAATATCTCAAAAAAGTTTGGCAACACTTGATGCATATCTATGTTACAACACCATGGTGCCTTTTAGGATTGAAATGCAGTCTACAAAGATCTTGTGGGTAGTATAGTATATTTCAAAACTACAGAGGGGGCATCGGAAGACCTGGAGGAACACTTTTCTCATGGTAAAGTTGTGCTGCAATAAGTGAAATGTCTCGTTGTACGTTCAAGATCGATATTCTATTACTTCTTGTTTTATCATACTCAAAGCATATTCGTATGAAATCAATGATCTATATCCATTTCTGTTAGCCTAGGAATTGATTTTGATGATGTCAAAATAATTTGAGTACAAATTATTGGAATTAATGCTACTTGTAAAAGTGTTTATAGGAATTCTTATAATGCTCAATAGTTGATCTCATTCAAGAAGAAATGCTCTAAAATGATACATTTTAATGGTTTTCAAAGTCAATTCTCAAGTAATAGAAGCAAAGAAACTAAACCTAACATCCAAGGAACTTGAAATTAATTTTAAAAAGGCAAGTCAAACTTAGAAAGATTTGTCAAGCAAGTCTAACTATTCAAAAATCAGTTTTGAGAAGGCAAGTTGTTGACCCCATAAGTGATTTTAATGATAACCAAACATTGGTGCATGCATTTGTTTTACTAACAACTCTTCAAGTGGTTTACAAGTTTTTGTAGGATGGATTCTTTGTTCAAACTTCAATTCCTACATTCGTATTTCTTGTTTTGAGTTGTGTTATAATTGAAATTTGTAAAGAAGAACCCAAAGGAAAGATTAAGAAAAATCATAAAATTGGGTTACTTCTAAATGTGTTTCAAGCTTTTAGTTTCTTAGAAACTTGTTGAAATTGAAGACATCTTGAAGCTTGAAGACTTGCCGGATGAATTATGGAGAAAGACTGAGAAATTCATTGAAACATTCATCCGAGCCGACTCGAGGAGAAGAGAGCCGACTCTAGCACTGGCATGCATGAGAATTTTGGCATGCAAATATTCAAGCCGACTCTAAGGGACCCGAGCCAACTCATCCAGAGTACTATCTCCTGAATCAGACAGGCGAGCCGATCCAAAGGAAGTCCGAGCCGACTATCACATGGTCAGACATCCGAGCTGACTCTTCAGAAGATCGAGCCGACTCCTCCAGAGTCCAGAAATTGATTTCTGAGAAGAACAGCCATTCGAGTCGACTAGAGTGGAAGTTAGCCGACTCGATCAGACTAACATTTTGAAGGCCTGAGGATCCAAGTCGACTGGAATTAAGATGAGCCGACTCTTTCAGAGTGAAGAATCAAGACACTGTGCAAGCGAGCCGATTGGATTGAAGAGAGTCGACTCAACCAAAACTCCTCTATGGATTGGAGCCGACTTGAGTGATCTGAGTCGACTCGAAAGTCGATTTCAGATTTGCAAAAGCTAGTTCCAGAACTCTGATTTTGAATCCAAAAAGTGCTTCAACGGTCAAATATCACATCCTAACGGTCTACAACGGCTCAAACTGTCTTGGAATGATGGAAGGCCATATATTTGAGGGATTTGAACTTTTTTAAAAGAAAGAGTAAGAGAGTTTCAAAAAGAAGGATGCTTTATTGAATATCCAACAACCAACAAGAAAGAGAGCACTAAGAGTGTTGCCGCTCGGATCGTCGTGGCACGTAGCCACTGATGGCGTCGGGTGTGTCGCGTCCGCCCGCCTGGGAACGCTCCCGGTGCCTCGGGACCTGCAAGGAAGCAACGTCAGTGACTCGGGCCGGGGATTCCGGCGGGGGTACTCCGACGGTCAAGTCAGTGGCGATCCAGGAAAACAGATCCTCCTGCTCGAGCCCCCTCTGGATGAGCTCCATACTAGGAGGAGTGAATATAGTGTGAGTGAAAGATGAGGACGAGCTAGGAATGGTGTTGGCCGAGGTGGTCTTACCCTCCTCTCTGGCCTTCTTCCCTTGTGTCGCTCTAGTTCCTCTCTTTGTGGTGGTTGTTCCTCTCTTTGTGGTGGTTCTGTTGTTCTTTCTTGGAATTAGAAAAAAATGAGCATTATTACCTCATTTTTGCTTACACTGGCTGAGTCCTATTTTGCGGCTTGCCTCGGGGTCCTCCCATGTTGGCAGATGGGTGTGACGTGACGTCGTGCCGTGAACGGTACGCCTTCTTTATTGGGTATTTGGGGAAGCTTCCACAATCTTCTGACATTCCTTCGATTTGCCCCTCCCTGGAAGCCTGGCAGGGGCCTCGACTGTCGCGCCGTCGCTCTTGGGAATCGCGCTCCTTGGTATCTTTTTCCCGATCGTACAGCAAGACGGTAGGGGGCACAGTGCCTTGATGTGAGCTTTCCTTCTTCCTGTTGTGAATGGCGGTCGTGGGCATTAATGGTGACATGGCGGGTGCTGTCGTACGGTCCTCGGGGGGTCCGCCACTATCTTCGGCTAGGAGGTGCTGCTCCCTTGGCGGTTGATATCATGACTTGAGTTAGAGACCGAGTTGGAAAGATGGGGCCCACCTGCAAGGGACCCGCCCTTTGGCGGCTCGGCTGTGCAGAGAGCGGCCGAGCTCGGCACTAGGCCAGAGGGGCCCAACTTTGACCGAGCTCAAACTAGCTAAGGTGGCTGAGGTGCGCCCAGACCAGGGGACCCGGCCTTGAAAGGGGTCCCGCGTGACGGAGGAGGCTTGAGCTCGACTCCGGACCGCGGGACCCGAGCTCGGGCTCAGAAGGTCTGTGTCCGGTGGGATTTGTGATCGGCTCCGACCTAGGCGCTCCGACCTGGCGGGTACCGACCTGGCGGAGGACGCAGCCCAACTTTCGATGGGCGGCCCTGCTGGCATCGGGGGCTCATCCCGGCGAAGGGGCCTGCGGTGGTAATCCCGCATGGCATCCGATGGGGGCTCCATGTCAGGCTCCTAGCTCCATGTCAGCGATCTGGTTACATCATTTGCCTCCCACTCCCGAGGCCCGTTGTCACGTGGCGCTCAGGGCGAGGGAGTAGTTGCGGTGCTGACATGGAAAGGTGGGAAATCTGGTACGATAATGACCGATATCGACGGTGTTTTGCCCGGCGGGCCCTTGAGCCTGTGCGGGGGTGCCGCGTGGCCACGTATTGGGAGCAATTATGGCGGGCACAGAAGCTAAAGCGGCTGCGGTCAGATGGGGGCATTGGCCCCGTTGATCGGCGACACGTGGCATGACTTTTGGAGAAGCCATAACGGTACGGTCGGGTGCAGGTTGTTTCGAAGGGATGGGTAAGTCCTTTCGAAACATACCTTTTTTCAAACTCTTCGTGCCCGGAGTCATGCAGGATCCTTCCTCTTCTTCTTTTTCGGCCGTCAGCGCCTTCTAGAGTTTTTGCAGGTTAGCCTTTTCTTCTCGCCTCGTGGAAGTCATTTTAGGGTCCCTCTTGTCCTTTTTCTTCTTCCTTCTCATCTCTTCCCTCCATGGATCGCTTTGGTTCGGAGTTCCATCCTTCTCGCCAAGCCGAAGCCGGACCCTCTCGGCCAAGGACTCCCTCTTCATACGACGAGGAGATGGAGGTGGCGAGGTTCGAGTTTAGTAGGCGGCCTGCCCCGGGTCCGGTAATCATCAGAGAATTCGGGTCTTCTCCTCTTCCTCGAGTCCTTCCTGAGCCTGAACCTTCTCGGTCGACGGGTCCCGGAGGGATTGCCTCGGCAATTACCTCTGAAGATTTGCTGGCCATCTGGGAAGCCTACAGGATCCCCGAGTATGTCTGTCTCTCCGTTCCTCGTCCGGGGGAGCGGGTGACTTCCAGTGGTCCTGGGCGGATTGCCTTTTATGAGGAGGCCTTCGCTGGGGGCCTCCGTTTTCCTCTTCACCCCTTCTTCCTTTCATTTCTGGCCAACTATCGTCTCGTCCCGGCTCAGTTGGTCCCCAACGCCGTCAGGACCATTTTTGCCTTCATAGTCTTGTGTCATTTCCACGGGATTGTTGCCCGTTTCTCCCTCTTTAGGACATTTTTCACCTTGAAACGCCACCCCACCGAGGAGGGGTGGTGGTCTCTTTCCTCCCGCCCTCGGGGAATAAAGTTTGTCCTCTCCTCTTCCATTAAGGGATGGAAGAGTAGGTTCTTCTTTGCTTCTGTAGAGGGGGTTGACTCGGTCTGGAGTGACCCAGATCGGTCTCCAAACATAACTCTGCTATCGAGAAGGCCAATGTCGAACTGTACAAGCAGCTCAGATCGGCAGAGATCCCCTCGCTCGAGGTTTTGCTGTCCGAACAAAATCTCCGCGAGGCCGGGGTGGGCCCGGCATTGGAGTCGGGTGAGTCCCACTTGGCCATCCCCTTCTTTTTCTTTTTCTCTTTTTTCTTTTTTTCTTCTTCTTTTTCTTCTTTTTTTCTTCTTCTTTTTTTTTAGGGGGTCTGACCTTATTTTAGTCTTGGTGCAGCAATGAAGTTCTCGATGGACGAGCTGCTCTCGTTCTCCGAGGAGCGGGAGCAGGCCACTAAGGCTGCCGAACCAGCGCTGAAGAGAGCCCGAGTTGAGAATGGGGCAAGGTCGGTGCCGGCTGGGGCGGACGTGCCGGTGCAGGCTGAGATGAATGCACCAGTACAGGAGCGCATATGGAAGAGGGCGGCCGAGCCCATCTCGGAGCCTCCCATAGCGGCGTCCGAGCCCGAGGTGGTTGTCCGTGCGAGGTCAGCCACCGCTGCTGCCAGGTCGGCGCCCCCCTCCTCGGAGGTCGCCAGTTCCGAGGAGGACAGGGGGGGCAAGAAGTCATGCTGGCGCCCCAAGTCTGGTCCGATGTGGTGCCAATCTCCCAGTTGGTGCCAAGGGAGCCTTCTACCGCCGACGGAGCTGAACCGGCGGGAACACGGAAGAGGGACTACTACCGAGTCCCTTTCCAGCTGGGCCCGAACGTGTCCTTGATGAAGGATGTGAGCCTGGCGAAGCGCATGATGGACTTCTCGGTCTATTCATGCGACAGGCACGAGGGGAGTGGGCGACTCCTCGATGACGTCATCACGGCATCGTTCACCTAGCTGTATGCATTAAGTAGTTTCCCTTGACTTTGACATCTTTCTGTCTCCTTCTCTATTAGCCTGTTGCTGACCTTGCTCTTTCGACTACAACAAGGGCAGGAGCTGATCCTCAAAAGGGATTACTGCCGCAACTAGGCAAGGAGGGACAGAGAGCAGGGAGTCGAGCTCGCATCCCTCAAAGCTGAAGTAGGCCGCAAGGATGCGGAGGTTCGGGAGGCTAGCCAGAAGGTGAAGAGCCTCCAGACCGAAGCTGCTGAAGCAACCAAAATAAGGAAGGAGCTCGATAATGAGCTCGAGTCCAAGCGGGCCCGGCTAAAGGAGCTTCAGGCCGAGTCGGAGGCGGCCAGAGAGAGGACCACCTCTGTTGAGAAGAAGGTGGTTGCGGTCGAGAAGAGAGCTGTCGATATAGAGGAGAAGGCCGCTCTTTCCCACCGCTCCACTGAGACTGCCGAGAAGGCGGTGGCGACGGTCGTCCGTCTGTCCGAGCACCAGAAGGCGGAGCTGGAAGAGGTTCGGCGCCGAGCCGAGGATGCAGAGAAGGTAGCCGCTGATGCTGTGGCTGCCTTCAAGGCAACCCCGGAGTACCTCAAGGACTTCCGGGAAGCGGCAACAGACTCCTTTGCCAAGGGGTTCGCATACTGTCGGTCCCAGCTATGGGGAGTTCTGTCCGAGGAGTAGCTGGCCGCACTTCGAGTCCCGGGAAAGAAGGCTTCCTCCGTAATGATGACGGTGGTGGCAAAGCAGGGAGCTGCTCTGTTGGCTTTGGCTCCTTAGTTTTGATGATTAACAAAAGGTTGAGTATATGTTTGGACTAATGTTTCATTTCAAGATAAAGTTTCAGGACTTAGGTTATTCAAAAAGAGTATCAAGAGTACAATGATGAAACCAAGCTTGCCTGATTTGGGAAAGAGCTCTTCTACTTTGAACAAGATCAAATTTCTCATATTGGACCTTCTTGTTAAGAAGTAATTGACAAAAGAAACAAAGGCTTAGAGAAACTCAAGCATGGCACGCACCTCTCTAGAGTTTCAGAAAATTTTAGATCAGAGGTCGACCACCAGAGGTCGATACCTTGTCAAAGGTCGACCACCAGAGGTCGACTCATGAAGAAAAGAAAAGTTCAGCAAGGCCGGCACGGCAAAATTTCAGTGGCACGCTTCAAAGGTCGACACCAGAGGTCAACACCTGTTCAGAGATCGACACCAGAGGTCAACACCTGTCCGGAGGTCGACACCAGAGGTCAACACCTGTCCGGAGGTCGACACCAGAGGTCGACTCATAGCTTGAGAATTCAAACTAGGCAGAACTATGGTTTTCTGGATTTTTGCCTAAGATAAACTGGAGGTCGACTCATGAGGTCGACACTTGATCCAGAGGTCGACTCATGAGGTCGACTCATGGAATAACGGCTAGTTTTTCTGAACTTTTGATTTGATTTCTAACGGCCATAAACGACCATATTTTTTATTCTAACGGTCTTGTGGAGTTGTTTCAGCTTGAATGAGGTATTTAACCTCCACCAAACTTCAAAAAAAGACATGGAGACAGTGAAAAAGAAAAGAGTGAAAGTACAAAGCCTTCAATCAATTCCAAGCCAAAAAGAGTGAGAAATCCAAGAGATTCCTTAGCCAAAAGCTTTCCATCTTTGAGGAATCCAACTTTCAAGAGTTTGGTATTTAGTGAGGTCCAAGATTCCAAGAGAAAGGCTTGAAGAGTCTCCATCAAGAGCTACATCGAATTACTTTTTGCTCAAAAGGAGTTTGTCTTAATTTATCCATTGTATTCATATTCTTTTTGTCTTAGGCTAGTTTCAAGAGAATTTGAAACTAGTGTGAGGTTTGTTGGTGAGCCAATTGACAAAACCAACTAGGGTTGCTTGTAAGCCCGAAGCCAAAACAAGTGAGTGAGGTTTGTTGGTGAGCCAATTGATAAAACCAACTAGGGTTGCTTGTAAGCCCGAAGCCAAAACAAGTGAGTGAGGTTTGTTGGTGAGCCAATTGATAAAACCAACTAGGGTTGCTTGTAAGCCCGAAGCCAAAACAAGTGTGTAAGGTTTTGACTTGTGAGCCTGGTAAAACAAGTCGGCTGTAATCTAAAGATTATAGTGGAAATTTTCAAGTGGAGCTTGGGGAGTGGATATAGGTGCTAGGTGCACCGAACCACTATACTTCTTGTGTGTTTGCATTGCTTTACTCTCTATCTTCTTTTGCTCTTTAATTGTTGTTTTATTTCATTGCTTCCGTTGCACAATTACTTGAGCACTATCACTCTTCACCTTTGAACTTGATAGCACATATATTGCTTTAATTTTTAAAATACCCAATTCACCCCCCCTCTTGGGCACCATATCTGGGCAACATGCTCCAACCGAGGCTCGGGCTCCAGCGACCTCGAAAGTGCCTGGCCCCGGGGATCCGGCACCAATGGCGGCGAGGGTGGCACCTATATCACGGCCGGAGGCTGCCGGTCCGACCCCAGTGGCCTCAGTGGTTGAACCTGCTCCTCCTGCGGAGGTGGAGAAGGGAGAGGTCCCAATAGTGCACCACCCGGGGAAGGAGCCAGCCCGTTAGGATAGGATTTTTCTTCTTTTTGTACTTGTACATTTTCTCTTTTTTTGACCTAGCCACCCGGCCTATCGGGGCCAGGAAGATAATGTAATTGGTTCTCCTAGTAATGAAATACACTTTTGTAATCATGGTGTCTTCGTCGTCTGCAATATGGAATGTCCCCCCTCTCTCTCCTTCTCCCTTTCTTTGCTACTTCTCTCTTCTTGGTGCAGGGAGGTCCAGGAGGGGAGCCAAGGACTTCGACTGGCATGGGCCCGGCACTGAGCTCGAGGTCATGCCGGTAAAGGATGTTAACCTTGGACTTAGTTGCTGAGGAGCATAATTCAGTGGTCGCCGTCTTGGAGTCGGGCTCAGAGACGTCGAAGGCTGAGATCCTTGGTGTTGGAAGTCTGAGTCTTGAGCCTTAGTGTCTAGGAGCCAGTCTCGAGGACATTGACGCCTGAGAATTGCAGCGCTAGAAATCTGAGTTCTAGGCCTTGGCATCCTAGAGTTGGGCTCGAAGGCACTAAGTGCCTGGGGGTCTCCCAGGTCCTTTGCCGGGGAGCTGGGCTCACCGGTGTCGGAGGGTCGTCCGGTCTTTGGTGCGGGAGGGTCATCCGGTCTTTGATGTCGGGGAGCTAGGCTCTTCGATGCCTGGGGGCTTCCCAGGTCTTTGTGCCAGAGCACTCTTCTCTAGGCTTTGATGCTAGGGAGCTAGGCTTGTCGTTGCCTGGGGGCTTCCCAGGTCTTTTGCACCAGAGGGTCGTGGAATCCGGTCTTTAATTGGCGACGATGCTATCTAGCCCAGGAGACCTGAGCTCGGAGGGGCGCCTCGCAGTGGAGGAGGCCGAGCTCAACTCCTGGCCACGGGTCCTGATCTTGAGGGGTCCGCCTTGGGTGGAGGCTCGCGCTCGGCTCCGGCCTAGGCATCCCGGGCTTACAGGAGCGGACCTGGCGGAGGATAGGGCCCAGCTTCAGCTATCATCGTGAGGCCGAGCCCGGGGGCGTTGTCGATGATGAGTTGCGTGGCTCGGGGGTGCCCCTGGCCGGAGGTCTGATCTTTGGTCTCGAGCAAGCGTCTTGTAGCTAGGCCCGAAGATGATGAGAACTTGAGATGGCACCTTGGAGTTGGGCTCATAGGCGCAGTGGTTGAGAGAGTTCCCTTGGCCGGAGATCTGAGCTCTGGTGTTGGGCAGTCGTCCTAGATCTGGGCTCGGGGATGTCGATGATTTGAGAAGGCATCTCGGAGCTGGGCTCGAAGGCATCGAGTGTCTGAGGGCTTCCCAGGTCCTTCGTCGGGGAGCTAGGCTCGCCGGTGCCGGAGGTCGTCCAGTCTTTGTTGCTGGGGAGCTGGGCTTGTCGGTGCTGGAGGTCGTCCGGTCTTTGTTGCCGGGGAGCTGGGCTCGCCGGTGCCGGAGGTCATCTAGTCTTTGATGCCGGGGAGCTAGGCTCGCCAGTGCCGGAGGTCGTCCGGTCTTTGTTGCCGAGGAGCTGGGCTCGCCGGTGCCAGAGGTTGTCCGGTCTTTGTTGCCAGGGAGCTGGGCTCGCCGGTGCCGGAGGTCGTCCGGTCTTTGTTGCCGGGGAGCTGGGCTCGTCGGTGCCGGAGGTCATCCGGTCTTTGTTGCTGGGGAGCTGGGCTCGCCGGTGCTGGAGGTCGTCCGGTCTTTGTTGCCGGGGAGCTGGGCTCGCTGGTGCTGAAGGTCGTCCGGTCTTTGTTGCTGGGGAGCTGGGCTCGCCGGTGCCGGAGGTCGTCCGGTCTTTATTGTTCCTGCAAGGTAAATAAATCGTTACACAGGAAAAGGATCTTCATTTCAAAAGGAGGGGGAACTTACACTATTGGCAGTAACTCCTCAGATTACAAGCATTCCATGTCCGAGGGGAATCTGGTTCCATCCAGGTCCTCGAGATGGTGGGCTCTCTGTAGGAGAGCCTCGGTCACTTTGTAGGGGCCTTCTCAATTCGGCGAGAATTTGCTGCGCTCTCTGGGTTGAGATGCCTCAGGTCGCTAGGTCGGAAGATCTTCAACTTCACCCAGGCATTATGACGTCGGGTGACCTGTTACCGGTGCACCGCCACCCAAAGCGAGGCTCTGACCCCCGTTTCTTCGAGGGGGTTTAGGTCGAGGAGGGAGTGCGCCGAGCTCAACTGGAATCACTATCTTCGTGCTGAAGACGAGGTTGAATGGTGCTTTGTCTGTTGCCGCTCTGGGCATTGTGTGGCAGTCTCTCAGGACACTTGGGAGCTTTTCTGCTCCTTGCCCCCCAGGCCTTCTTAGAGGCGCTCCTAGTCCCCTAGTGTACCATCCCCACCGGCTTCTTAGTAGCACGATTGTCGATCGCTGGGACTGGTGGAAAGGTGACAAGTGCCTGGGATTCCAACTGGGATCTGCCCCCCACATACCTCCTGAGGTAGCCTCTCTCGATGAGTTCCTCAATCTTTCACTTGAGGTCGCGGCATTCCTCGGTATCGTGATCGTGGTCATCATGGAAGCGACAGTACTTTGACTTGTCACGGGTGGCAGACAGCTTCAATAGCGGTGGACACCTCAAGTAGGTCTGGCCCTCGACCTCCATGAGGATCTTCATCCTCGGGGCAAGAAGGGGAGTGAGATTCCTTTCACGGATAGGAGTGGTCCTTGGCCCCGGCCCAGGGTGGAAGCTCTGAGCCAACAGCGCTGGCTTCCGCGCCCCAGGCGCTTCGACGGGCACAGGCCTCTTTGGTGACTTCCCATCAAGCTCCCACCGGGTACGATCCGTCTTCTCAGCGCGGATGTACTTCTGGGCACGGATGAGGAGCTTAGAGTAAGACTTCGGAGGCCTTTTGTCGAGCGAGTACGTCAAGCGGGAGGTCTTGAGCCCTCACTTCAGGGCCAGCATGGTGATCGGCTCCTCCAAACAGTAGATCTCCAGGGCAGCAGCCTTGAAACGAGCCATGTAATCCTACAGTGGCTCATGATCCTGTTGCCTGATGGAAAAGAGGTTGTCCGCCTTGCATGGCATCCTCCGGCAAACGTCGAAGTGAGCCACGAACTTCTGCCCCAACTGGGTGAAGGAGTTAATGCTCTCCATCTCGAGGCGGGAGAACCATACTCGAGCCGCCTTTCGGAGAGTGGCGGGGAAGGCGATGCACAGCAAAGCATCGGTGGCCCCTTGGACCCTCATGAGGGTCCGGTAGCTTTCCAGGTGGTCTAGGGGATCTGTGGTCCCGTCGTAAGGATCCACCTGCGGCATCTGGAATCAGTGTGGGATCTGCTCCGCTTGGATTTCATGGGAGAATGGGGGACGGGCGTCGTAGCCTGCTGGCTCACTAGCAGAGCCCGACATGCTGGCGAACCGGTGATCGAACTCCACTAGCTTGCGTTCATGCTCCTCCAGGCGCCTACCCGTCGTGCACCTGGTGGCTTCATCAGGGAACCCCCCGCCGAAGGAGACGGAGAAGGTGACATGGATGCGCGGCACCCGTGGCGGGGGATCTTACTTTTCCTACCTCGACGGGGTCTGGGCGCCTCCCACCCGAGGTTTAGTGAGCGGCTCTCTCCGTCAGTAGAGCTGGCTCGTTGTCTTTTCTTCGGAGCTTGATGGATGCCTCGGTTGTCAGTGGTGGCTCGCGGCTGCGATGGCCCTCATTGGAAGGAGTATAGGCTGTCGCAGGGAGTTGCGGCATGGGCCGCCAGGGTCCCTGGCTGTTGGTACTGGAGCTGGCGCACTGCCATGGCAAGAACTTGTATCTGCCGGGCAAGTACGGCTAGCTGGGCCTTTGGTGGGGGTGGCTGGACTGGAGTAGGTGGCTCCACTTCTGTTTCCGATTTGTGCGGGTTCCCGTGAGAAGGGGATTCCTCCGCACGGTTGGGAGAAGCTCCCCCAGCCTGGGTGGTCATCGTCCCCTCGGTGGTCCGGCTGAGCGGGGCTTAAACTGGATCGAATGTCGTTCTGCGCCCCCCTTCTTGGCACGCCAATTTGTTGCCGCCCAGATCGACGTGGCTCGTAGCTGCTGATGGCGTCGGGTGTGTCATATCCGCCTGCCTGGGAACGCCTCCGGTGCCTCGGGACCTGCAAGGAAGCAACATCAGTGACCCGAGCCGGGGATTCCGGCGGGGGCACCCCGACGGTCAAGTCAATGGCGATCCAGGAAAACAGATCCTCCTGGTCAAGCCCCTTTGGATGAGCTCCATGATAGGAGGAGTGAATATAGTGTGAGTGGAAGATGAGGACGAGCTGGGAATGGTATTGGCCGAGGTGGTCTTGCCCTCCTCTCTGGCCTTCTTCCCTCGTGTCGCTCTGGTTCCTCTCTTTATGGTGGTTGTGTTGTTCTTGCTTGGAATTGGAAAAAAATGAGCATTGTTACCTCCTTTTTGCTTACACTAGCTGGGTCCTTTTTTGCGGCTTACCTCGGGGTCCTCCCATGTTGGCAGATGGGTGTGACGTGACATCGTGCCATGAATGGTACGCCTTCTTTATTGGGTATCTGGGAAAGCTTCCATAATCTTCTGACATTCCTTCCATTTGCCCCTTCCTGGAAGCCTGGCAGGGACCTCGACTGTCGTGCTGCCGTTCTTGGGAATCGCACTCATTGGTATCTTTTTCTCGGTCGTACAGCAAGCTGGTAGGGGGCACAGTGCCTTGATGTGAGCTTTCCTTCTTTCTGGTGTGAATGGTGGCCGTGGGCATTAATGGTGACGTGGCGGGTGCTGTTGTACAGTCCTCGAGGTGTCCGCCACTATCTTCGGCTAGGAGGTGCTGCTCCCTTGGCGGTTGACATCTTGACTTGCGTTGGAGACTGAGTTGGGAAGATGGGGCCCACCTGCAGGGGACCCACCTTGTGGTGGCTCGGCTGTGCGGAGAGGGGTCGAGCTCGGCACCAGGCCAGAGGGGCCCAGCTTTGACCGAGCTCGAATTGGCTGAGGTGGCTGAGGTGCGCCCAGACCAGGGGACCCGGCCTCGAAAGGGGTCCCGCATAGTGGAGGAGGCTTGAGCTCGACTCTGGACCATGGGACCCGAGCTCGGGCTCAGAAGGTCTGCCTCTGGTGGGATTTGAGATCGGCTCCAACCTAGGCACCCCGAACTGGCAGGTACCGACCTGGCGGAGGACGGAGCCCGGCTTTCGACGGGCGGCCCCGCTAGCATTGGGGGCTCAGCCCGGTGAAGAGGCCTGCGGTGGTAATCCCGCGTGGTGTCCGATGGGGGCTCCACATCAGGCTCCTAGCTCCACGTCAGCGATCTGGTCACATCAAAGAGCATTCAAGATAGCCTTTAAATCTTCACCAACTCTTATCGGAAACTTGGATTACTTAGCAAAGAAGCCATTAAAGCGCATTGAAGTACATTCAAGTGGACTTCTCTCGAGCTGCATCGGCAACCACTCGATAAAAATTAGTTTGTCACTTTGTTGCATTTATTTTCAATTCATTCTTGAATTGTTGGATTATTGGTGAGCCTGGTGGAAAAACCAAATAAGCCTTTGTTAAAAAACCAAGTATGGGTTCTTGGTGATCCTGGTAAAACCAAGTTGGGTTTTTTTAGTGATTCTGGTAAAATCAAAGTATAGAGATTTGGATTGTGAGCTTGTTAAAATAATCTGACTGTATTCCAATGGGGGATGTAGTAAAAACCCCAAGTGGTAATCTTGGATAGTGGATGTAGGAGCTGGGTTGCTCCAAACCACTATAATCTTTGTGTGTTTGTATTGTACTTCTCTGATCTTATTTAGCTTATATAGTTAATTACTTTGTCACAGCACCTAACACTCTAAAAGGGATTTCAAAGAACACATATCTGCTTAAATTTTTTAAATTTCCAATTCACCCCCCTTTTGGAAAAGCTACATGGGCAACAACTGGTATCAGAGCAGTGTCTCTAAATAGATTAGAGTAAAGATCGATGGCTCATCCAATGAGTACGTCCTTGGTCGAACGCTAATCAACCAATAGACCTCCACTCTTCATAGGCACCAATTATGCATGCTGGAAAGCTAAGATAAAAATTTATATTCAAGCAGTTGATTTTCAGTTGTGGAAGGTCATTTTTGAAGGGTCCATATATCCCTATGGTTAAAATTGATGGAGTGGACATTCCAAAACCTGAAGAGGATTGGGATGAACACGACATTAAAATGGGTGAGTTAAATGCCAAAGTAATGAATTTGCTATATTGTGCTTTGGACAGTAATGCGTTTAATCTAATTTCCATTTGCTCTTCTGCAAAGAAAATTTGGGATAAACTTGAAGTGACCCACGAAGGAACTTTCCAAGTGAAGATTTTAAAAATAAATCTTCTAGTACACAGCTATGAATTATTTAAAATGGAACCTACTAAAAATATCCCTACCATGTATACTAGATTTACAGATTTTATTAATGGTTTGAAAAGTCTTAGCAGAGTTTACTCAAATGCTGACTTGGTACAGAAGATCTTGAGATCACTTCCAGATAAATGGGACCCTAAAGTAACCGCCATCTAGGAAGCTAAAGATTTAAACACCTTGTCTATGGATGAATTAATGGGTTCACTCATCACACATGAACTAGCCATCAGCACATAACTGATGATGATCTAAAGAAGAAAAAGATAATTGCTTTCAAGGTTGCATTGGAATCAAAGAAAGATGAGGAATTAGAAGATGACTCCACCTCCTCAAAAGACAATCTAGAAGACGAAGACATTGCAATGGTCGTGAGGAGATTTAGAAAGTTTATGGGAAGGAAGAAAGGAAGATTCAATAGAAAATTCTATAAACGAGGAGAGCATTCTAAGGAAAAGGATAAGGACAAAGAAAAGGAAAATGAACAAGTCCCCACCTGCTATGAATGTAAAAAACTAGGGCATATTCATCCAATTTATTGATTATTAAAGAAATTCTTCAAGAAGAAGAAAAAGAAAGCAATGGTTGCTACATGGATCGATAGTGAAGAATCCACCTCAACTGAAGAAGAAGAGACCACAAAAACTGCCAATTTATATCTAATGGGTCTCGAGGATGAGGTAACATCTCCCAATGCTCAAATTGAATTTACATTTGATGAATTAAATTCTACATTCCATGATCTTTAATCTGAATTTAAAAAGGCTGGAGTAAAGATTATATCTTTAAAGAATGTCAATGATTCTTTACTCAAAGAAAAAGAGGAGATTTCAGGAAAGAATATTTTATTGCAAAAAGAACTACATGTCTTTTATGAAAATTGTAAAGCTTGATAACTGAGAATAGTATTATCTTGACAAAAACAAAGCTTTGTTAAATGAAAATAATGAGTTAAAAAAGGAGGTTGAAAAACTCAAGCCATTTGTTAAAAAACTTACTTTACTTCTAACAAGCTTGAGTTGATTCTTAAAGAACAAAAAATTTTTGGTAACAAAGCTGGAATTAGTTTTAATATTTTAAATTCAAATAGTATTTCAGGAACTACTTTTGTGAAATCAAAAATTTATGTTCCAAAATTAGTATCTCAAAAAGCTTTTGTTACAAATGTTTCTGCTTCCACTTCGAAAGCTACATTGTATGTTCCTAAGAACTGAATAGAAAATCTTTTATATCTTTATCTCATGCATCAACATCTAGGCCTTTAAAATCTGCACATTTTCAGAATTTTAGAATGAAATGTTTTGCTTGCAAAGGGTTAGGACATAAAGCTTCTGAATGCAATATTATTAGAAATGTCCAAAGTAAATCAAGAAAGATTTGGGTTCTCAAAGGAACCTCCTTCGCTAACTTGCAAGGACCCAAGTTAGCTTGGGTACCTAAAAGAACTTCTTGATTATCTTGCAGGAATGTCTTACAGCCCAAAAATTGAAGAAAAGATGGTATCTTGACAATGGCTATTCAAGGCATATGATGGGTGACAAGAATCAGTTCATCACCCTAGAAATAAAAGAAGGAGGTATGGTTACTTTTGGAGATAATGGCAAGGGAAAAATAATCAGAATCGATAATATCAAGATAACTCCCTATACTTTTATTGAAAATGTTTTGCTAGTAGATAAATTGAAGCATAATTTATTGAGTATCAGTCAATTATGTGATAAAGGCTTCAAGGTTATCTTCGAATCATCTATGTGTATTATAACAAACTCTCTTGATTCTAGTAGCAAATTCATTGGACATTGACTTAGAAATATTTATATGATTGATCTTAATGATCTTGCCATGTCAAGTAGCTCAAGTCTAGTTGCAATGAATACTAAGACCAAGGAATCTAGTTTACTTTGGTATAGACGATTAGGTCATGCTAGCATGCTACTATTACCAAGTTAATTTTCAAAAACTTAGTTAGAGGCATGCCTAAGTTTAAAGTAGACTTTGATCATGTTTGTGATGCATGCCAAATGGGTAAACAAACTAGGGGGAGCTTTAAACCCAAAAATATGATTTTAACTACTATACCTCTAGAACTACTTCACATGGACTTATTTGGACCAACTAGAATTACAAGCCTAGGAGGAATGAAATATGTCCTTGTGATTGTTGATGATTTTTCAAGATTTATATAGATTTTGTTTATTGCTCACAAAGATGAAACCTTCAAAGTATTTCAAAAATTTCATAAAAAGGTTTCAAATCAAAAAAATCTTTCAATAATTTCAATTAGGAGTGATCATGGCACTGAATTTAAAAATCAGTAAACCGCATTTTGATCCATCCTATTTTGAGAAAAACCCCTATAAGCTTTGCAATGAAAAGAAATCCAATATTAATTTTTTTCATGTTTTTGGATGTAAATGCTTTGTACTTAACAATGGTAAAGATAATCTAGAAAAACTTGATACTAAATATGCCGAAGCAATTTTCCTTGGTTATTCATTACATAGTAAAGCATATAGAGTATTTAATAAAAGAACTCTTACTGTAGAAGAGTCAATGCATGTTATTTTTGATGAAACTAATCCTTCACCTTCTAAGAAAGAAGAGTGCATAGACAATGATGTAGGTACAATTCAAAAAGAAATGGAAGACATGAGCATACAAGAAATACTAATTGAAGAAGGAGAAAAAATGGTAAGGATCATGCAGATCTACCAAGAGAATGGAGGTACATAACTTTCCATCCTAGAGAATTAATTATTGGTGATCCTTCTCATGGTGTTAGGACTATGTCTGCACATAGAGATGCACATGGCTACCTAGCCTTTGTTTCACAAATTGAACCATATAGTTTAGAAGAAGCTGAATTTGATCCAAATTGGATGATGGCCATGCATGAAGAACTAAACCAGTTTGAAAGGAATAATGTTTGAAATCTTCTCAGCAAACCTCTAGACCATCCCATCGAAGGTACCAAATGGGTATATAGGAACAAATTAGATGAGAATGGTAAAGTCATGAGAAATAAAGCAAGGTTGGTAGCTAAAGGATATAACTAGGAAGAGGGAATAGATTTTGATGAAACTTATGCACCTGTAGAAAGACTTGAGGTTATTAGATTACTTCTTGCATTTGCTTGCTACATGAATTTTAAACTTTTTTAAATGAATGTAAAAAGTATATTTTTAAATGGTTTTATTTCAGAATAAATTTTTGTAAAACAACCATCGGGTTTTGAAGATCATGTTTTTTCAAACCATGTGTTTAAACTGAATGAAGCATTGTATGGTTTGAAACAAGCACCTAGAGCCTGGTATGATAGACTTAGCACTTTCTTGATTGAAAATGATTTTTCAAGAGAAAATATTGATAAAACTCTTTTCATCAAGAAGAAAAATAATGATATATTAGTTGTACATATTTATGTTTATAATATTATATTTGGTGCAACTAATGAAACTCTTTGTAGAGAATTTGCTAAGTTAATGTAGGAAGAATTTGAAATGAGCCTAATGGGTAAACTTAACTACTTCCTTGGACTTCAAGTGAAACAAACAAAGGAATCTTCATCAACCAAGCCAAATACACCAAGGATATAATCAAAAAGTTTGGGATGGAGACAAGCCCAAGAGCCGAACTTGCAGATTGGACAAAGATGAAAATGGATCCAATGTTGACCAAAAACCTTATAGAGGTATGGTCGGATCCCTATTATATTTGACTGCAAGTAGACCTGATATCTTGTATAGTATATGTGTATGTGCTAGATTTCAATCTAATCCTAAAGAAATGCTTGCTATTAAAAGAATTATTAGATATTTGAAAGGTACAAGTAATCTAGGTCTTTGGTTTTCAAAACACTCTTCATTGAATTTAATTGGATTCTCGGATGCTGATTATGCTGGTTGTAGAATTGATAGAAAAAGTACTAGCGGGACATGTTAATTTCTAGGATTGAATTTAATCTCATGGCACTATAAGAAACAAAACTCGGTAGCACTTTCTATTGCTGAGACAGAGTATGTTGCTGCAGGGAGTTGTTTTGTACAAGTGTTATGGATTAAACTACTAGAAGACTGTTGTTTTACAATCTGATGTGACCAGATCGCTGACGTGGAGCTAGGAGCCTGATGTGGAGCCCCCATCAGATGCCATGCAAGATTACCACCACAAGCCCCTTCGTCGGGCTGAGCCCCCGATGCCAGTGGGGCCGCCCGTCGAAAGCCGACTCCGTCCTCCGCCAGGTCGGTACCCTCCAGGTTGGGGCGCCTAGGTCGGAGCCGATCTCAAATCCCACCAGAGACAGACCTTTCGAGCTCGAGCTCGGGTCCCATGGTCCGGAGTCGAGCTCAAGCCTCCTCCGCCACACGGGACCCCTTTCAAGGCTGGGTCCCCTGGTCTGGGCGCACCTCAGCCAGTTCGAGCTCGGTCAAAGCTGGGCCCCTCTGGCCTGGTGCCCAGCTCGGCCCCTCTCCGCACAGCCGAGCCGCCACAAGATGGGTCCCCGGCAGGTGGGCCCCATCTTCCCAACTCGGTCTCCAACGCAAATCAAGATGTCAACCGCCAAGGGAGCAGCACCTCCTAGCCGAAGACAGTGGCGGATCCCTTGAGGACCGTACAACAGCACCCGCCATATCACCATTAATGCCCACGGTCGCCATTCACACCAGGAAGAAGGAAAGCTTAGATCAAGGCACTGTGCACCCTATCAACTTGCTGTACAACCGGGAAAAAGATACCAAGGAGCGCGATTCCCAAGAGCGGTAGCGCGACAGTCGAGGCCCCTGCCACGTTCCAGGGAGGGGCAAATCGAAGGAATGTCAGAAGATTGTGGAAGCTTCCCCAGATGCCCAATAAAGAAGGCATACCGTTCACGGCACGACGTCATGTCACACCCATTTGCCAACATGGGAGGACCCCGAGGCAAGCCGCAAAAAAGGACCCAGCCAGTGTAAGCAAAAAGGAGGTAACAACGCTCATTTTTTTCCAATTCCAAGCAAGAACAACACAACCACCACAAAGAGAGGAACCAGAGCGATACAAGGGAAGAAGGCTAGAGAGGAGGGAAAGACCACCTCGGCCAACACCATTCCCAGCTCGTCCTCATCTTCCACTCACACTATATTCACTCCTCCTAGCATGGAGCTCATCCAGAGGGACTCGATTAGGAGGATCTGTTCTCCTAGATCGCCACTGACTTGACCGTCGGAGTGCCCCCGCCGGAATCCCCTGCCCGGGTCACTGACGTTGCTTCCTTGCAGGTCCCGAGGCATTGGAGACGTTCCTAGGCGAGCAGACGCGACACACCTGATGCCATCAGTAGCTATGGGCCACGATGATCCGGGCGGCAACAGATTGGTGCGCCAAGTAGGGGGGACAAAACGACACTTCCTCCAGTTCAAGTCATGTTTAGCCAGTCCACTAGGGGGATGGTGACCACCCGGGCAAGGGGAGCTTCTCCCAGCCATGCAAAGGCATCTCCTTCTCGCGGGAACCCGCACGGACCTGAGGTGGAAGTGCCTGCCCCGGTTCAACCTCCCCCACTGGAGGCCCAGCTGACCGCACTTGCCCAGTAGATGCATACCCTCACTGCGGCGGTGTGTTAGCTCTAGCATCAGCACCAACATCGGTCCCTGGCTACCCACCAATAGCCAGAGACCCTCGTGGCCCATGCCGCAGCACCCTGCGACAGCCTGCGTTCCTTTCATGGGAGGCCCTCGCAGCCGCGGGCAGTTACAGACCCCCGGGGTACCCATCAAGCCCTAGGGAAGCGACGGCGAGCCAGCTCCATCGAAGAAGAAAGCTGCTCACCGCACCTTGATCGCGGGGCACCCAGACCCCGTCATGGCGAAAGGCAGGGCTCCCCGTCTTGGGCGCCACGTGTCCGCATCGCCTTCACCGCCCCCCTCTGTGGAGGGGTCCATAAACGAAGCCATCAGGTGCATGGCGGAGAAGCGCCTAGAGGAGCATGATCACAAGTTGGAGGAGTTTGCTTGCCAGTTCGCCAACTTGCCTGGCTCCACTATTGAGCCGGCGGGCTATGCCGCAGGTGGATCCCTACGATGGGACCACCGACCCCCTGGACCACCTGGAAAGCTACCGGGCCCTCATGAGGGTCCAGGGGGCCACTGACGCCCTTCTGTGTGTCACCTTCCCTGCTACCCTTCAGAAGGCCGCTCGAGTGTGGTTCACCCGCCTTGAGCTGGAAAGTATCAGTTCTTTTGCCCAGCTAGGGCAGAAGTTTGTGGCCCATTTCGACGCTTGCCAGAAGATGCCACATGAGGCAGATAGCCTCTTCTCCTTCGGGCAGCAAGACCATGAGCCGCTACAAGACTACGTGGCCCGCTTCAAAGCTGCTGCCTTGGAGATATACAACCTGGAGGAGCCAGCGGCGATACTGGCTCTAAAGCGAGGGCTCAGGACTTCCCGCTTGACCTACTCGCTCGATAAGATGCCCCCAAAGACTTACGCTGAGCTGCTCTTCCAGGCCCAGAAGTATATCCGCACCGAGGAGGCGGATCGCACGAGGCGGGAGCTTGATGGAAAGCCACTAAGGAGGCCGGCACCCATCGAGAAGCCTGAAGTGCGAAGGCCGGGACCACCAGCTTAGAGCTCCCGACTGGCGCTAAGGCCAAGGAACGCTCCCATCCCTCTAAGGAGCTTCACTCCCCTTCTCGCCACAAGAATGAAGATCCTAATGGAGATTGAGGGCAAGACTTATCTGAGGCATCCTCGATCGCTGAAGCCATCCTACACCTGTAACAAGATGAAGTACTGCCGCTTCTATCGTGACCATGGGCACGACATCGAGGATTACCGCAACCTCAAGTGTGAAATTGAAGAACTCATTAAGAGGGGCTACCTCGAAAAATATATGGGGGGCAGACCTCAACCAGAGTTCCAGGCGCTCGTTGCTCTCTCGCAGCTCCAGCTATCGACAACTACCCCACCGAGAAGTCGGTGGGCATGATCTCCTAGGGAGTGGAGCACACATCTAAGAGAACCCGGGGGCAGGGAACTCTGAGAATATACTCCCCTTTATGAGGGAAGGGGATAATGGGGAGAAAAATATAAATAATGATGCTGTGGTCGTTGATATGATGATCGCAAAGCATCCTGTAAAGCGCATCATGGTAGATAGTAGAAGCTCTACGGTGTACTTTTTTACGATGCTTTCTTCCGGATGAATCTCTCCCCCACTCAACTTAAGCCAGTATTTTTGGTTTCACAGGAGACTCTGTAAGAGTAGAGGGGAAAATCACTCTCCCAGTCACTGCTGGGACCCCACCTCGGAAGAGTACTGTGATGATGACGTTCACGGTTGTTAGGCTTCCTTCGCCTTACAACGTGATCTTGGGTCGACCTAGGCTCAACCTCCTCAATGCCGTCGTCTCTACCAAGAGGTTGTTTGTCAAGTTCCCAACCCCTTGCGGCGTGGGGGAGATGAGGGGTACGCCCCAGCCAGTGCAGCACTACTTCCAAACACTCCCCGGGGCCCAAGTGCCCGAGGAGGATTCCAGGGTGGATGAGCTCGACCAGAGGGCCCAAGACCCCAGAGGAGGCCCGGCCGAGTGCCTGCTTTCGTACCAGCTCGGAGCTGACCCGGCGAAAATCATGCATATCGGAGCCCAGTTGCCCGAGGAGGATAGGGCTCCGCTATTGGAGTTCCTGCGAGCAAATGCAGATGTGTTTGCCTGAACGGTGGCTGACATGCCAGGTATTCCCCCTGAAGTCATCATCCATAAACTTAGTGTTGATCCGAAGTGCAGGCCAGTTAGATAGAAGAAGAAAAGCTTTGCCCCAGAAAGGTAAGCGATCATCAACGAGGAAGTTGAGAAATTCCTCGTCGCCGGATTCATCCGAGAGGTGCAATACCCAAGCTGGCTGGTGAATGTGGTGATGGTGAAGAAGAATAACGGCAAGTGGAGGATATGTGTAGACTACACTGACATCAACAAGGCATGCCCAAAGGATAGCTTCCCTTTGTCAAGGATAGACCAGCTGGTGGATGCCACTTCGGGGCACAGGCTACTCTCCTTCATGGATGCATTTTCCGGGTACAATCAGATCCGAATGCACCTAGAGGACGAGGAGCATGCCGCCTTCATCACTGATCGGGGGATGTACTGCTACAGAATGCTGCCCTTTGGCCTGAAGAATGCTGGGGCCACGTACCAACGCCTGGTCAACAAGGTCTTTAAGGACCAGATTGGCCAGAACGTGCAAGCGTACATGTATGACATACTCGTCATGAGCAAACCGAGCTCGGACCATATTGCCGACCTCGCTGAAGCCTTCCACAACCTCTGGAAGTACCAGATGAAGCTCAACCTGGAGAAGTGCACCTCGGGGTGGCGACCAGGAAATTCCTCGGTTTCATGGTCACCTAGAGAGGCATCGAGGCGAATCTGGAGAAGGTCCAAGCAATCCTGGACATGGAGCACCCTACGTCTAAGAAGCAGGTTCAGCGCTTGACGGAAAGGATCGCAGCCCTGAGCCGGTTCATTTCGAGGTCGGCTGACCGCTGCCTCCCCTTCTTCAAGACACTGTGCAAAATGCAAGACTTCACTTGGACTGAAGAGTGTCAGACAGCTTTCGAAGAGCTGAAGGAGTTCCTGACCTCCTCGCCTCTGCTGTCCAGACCCAAAGAGGGAGAAGAGCTCCTGTGCTACCTGGCGGTCACCCCGGGGGCTGTCAGCTTGATCCTCATCCGTACAGACTGTTGCCAATCCCGCCGCTGCGCCTGTAGCTTAAGAGCTGGTGACTTGATCAGGCCATCTCGACTCGAGGTCTCCGGTCTCCCGATCCTGCAAGACAAGGTCAGAAACTCTGGCCGGGGATCCTGGCGAGGGGGCTCCGACGGTCAAGTTAGAAAATGGCGAGATGGAACAGAGTCTCCAAGGTGGGGCCCTCCCGGAGTCCCAGGCTTGGAGATTATGTTTGTAAAGAAGGTCTCAGGAAGAATAGAAATTGGACCAGGTTCCTCCACCGAGCTTGCGCCAAGGGATCCCTCTCGGGATCTTGGATCCTGCTCTTGGTGTCTTTCCTTTTTACAGCCCTTTTTTCTCCTTACCAAGTCGTCCGCTCTTCCCATCCTTTTATCCATCACGCTGCCTCCGGCTTCCCGCCCCTGGGAGGCTCCCTCTCGCTTTCACCTCCTTCTCTCCCTCTCTTTCCCCTTTCCCCTTTGAGTCTAAGAACCCGGCGGCCTCCTTGTCTTGCTTGCTGAGCCTAGCGACGAAAGGGTAGAGGGAGGATGCTGGCCAGATCTTGGGGCTGAGCGCGAGCGCTCTCTTTCCCAGGCACCGACAACGCCCGTTACCGGGTCTTGTCTTGCCAGGATTTCGCTTCTTGACTGTGGAACCTATCGGGCCGATGTAAACGAGGTTTCGCGTGTTGCTGTCGACCGTACCGGCGCTCCTCTCGGGGTGCGGCGCATGCTACTCGAGGGCCGGTCTCGGAACTCGTGCTTTTGCTCCTCGGCGGCCTCACCACACGGGGTAGTCGGCCTCGGTCGAGGTGGACCCCTCCTAGGTGGACACCTGGTGGAGCGGTAGAGAGGCGCTCGACTTCGGCCGAGATGGACCCCTCCCGGGTGGACACCTGGCGAAGGAGCAGCAGAGGGCCCGGCTCGACCTTGGCCGAGGTGGCACCGTCTCAGGGCACCACCCAACGAGGGAGGAAGGGGCCGCCGGCTTCGGCCGAGGTGGACCCCTCCTGGGCGGACACCTGGCGGAGCAGTAGAGAGGCGCTCGACTTCGACTGAGGTGGACCCCTCCTGGGCGGACACCTGACGAAGGAGCAGCAGAGGGCCCAGCTCGACCTCGGTCGAGGTGGCACCGTCTCAGGGCGCCACCCGATGAGGGAGGAAGGGGCCACCAGCTTCGACCGAGGTGGACACCTCCTGGGCAAACACCTGGCGGAGCGGCAGAGAGGCGCTCGACTTCGACCGAGGTGGACCCCTCCCGGGCAGACACCTGGCAAAGGAGCAGCAGAGGGCCCGACTCGACCTTGGCCGAGGTAGAGGACGAGCTCCTCTCCTTCCTTGGGCCTGGAAAGCAGCGGGGGCGATGCAAGCATCTTCTTAAGCTCGTCAAACGCCTTCTGGCACTCCTCGGTCCAGGTGAAGTCGCTCATCTTTCTCAGCACTTTGAAGAATGGCCGGCAGCGGTCGGTCGACCTCGAGATAAACCGACTCAGAGCAGCTATCCGGCCGGTGAGCCGCTGCACTTGCTTCTTGGAGGTAGGTTGTTCCATGTCCAAGATGGCCTGGACCTTTTTCGGGTTGGCCTCTATTCCTCTTTGGGTCACCATGAACCCCAAGAATTTTCCGGCGGAGACACCAAAGGCACACTTCACCGGGTTCAGCTTCATCTGGTGAAGTCAGAGGTTGCCGAAGGTCTCCGCCAGGTCGCCAACATGATCCGAGAGGGGCTTGCTCATTACCAGCATATCATCCACGTACACCTGCATGTTGCAGCCGATTTGTTCCTTGAAGACTTTGTTGACCAGTCGCTGGTACGTGGCCCCGGCGTTCTTGAGGCCAAATGGCATCATCTTGTAACAGTAAGTTCTGCGGTTGGTGATGAAGGCGGTGTGCTCTTCGTCTTTCGGGTGCATTCGAATCTGGTTGTACCCAGAGAAGGCATCCATGAAAGAGAGGAGGCGATGCCCCGAAGTGGTGTCCACCAGCTGGTCAATCTTTGGAAGAGGGAAGCTATCCTTCGGGCAAGCTCGGTTGAGGTTGGTGTAGTCCACACAGATCCTCCACTTGCCACTACTCTTCTTCACCATGACCACATTCGCCAACCAGCTGGGATATTGTACTTCCTGCACGAAACCGACGGTGAGGAGCTTTTCCACCTCTTCGTTGATGGCCCTCTGCCTTTCTGCGATGAAGCTCCTCTTCTTCTCACGGACTGGGCGGTACCTTGGATCCACGTTCAGCCTGTGGGTGATGACTTCAGGGGGGATGCCCGGCATGTCAGCCGCGGACCATGCAAACACATCCGCATTCGCGCGGATGAAATCCAGCAGGCGGGCCTGTTCCTCCTCCGGGAGCTGGGCCCCAACCTACACAGTCTTCTGAGGGTCCGAACCGAGAGGATACGCCAATAGACGCTCTACGGGCCCTCCCCTGGGTTCCTTCTCCCTTAAGTCGAGGTCATCGATGTTGGGGCCGAGCCCGGCGCCTCGGGCATCCGGGACTATCTGAAGGCAATGCTGGACTGGCTGGGTCATCCCCCTTATCACCCCAGGCCCAGAGGCCATAGAGAATTGCACTAGCAACCGCCTCGTAGAGATCATGGCATCCAGTTGGTTGAACCTCGGGCGACCGAGGATCGTGTTATAAGGCGAAGGGAGCTTGACGACGGTGAACGTCATCATGACTGTTGTCTGCCGAGGTGGGGATCCAGCGGTGACAGGGAGTGTAATCTTCCCTTCAACCCCAACCGAGTCCCCGGTAAAGCCCACAAGAGGGGTGTGCACCGGCCTTAGCTGATCATGAGACAGGTTCATTCGAGAGAAAGCGTCATAAAAAAGCACGTCAGCGGAGCTTCCACTGTCTACCATAATGCGATGTACAGGATGCTTTACGATGGTCATCTCGACCACCACAGCATCATTATTTACATTCTTGTTTTCATTCCCCTTCTCAAAAGGAGGTACATTCTCCGGGTCTACCACCTCCCGGGCCCTCTTTGCTGCCCACCCGATTCCACAAGAGATCATGCCCACAGGCTTCTCCGTCGAGCGATTATCGATCACGGGGATGGGGGGAGGGCTGCAAGCGGCTGTCCCTCTACCGGAGCTTTGTTCCTTACAAACTTCCTGAGGTAGCCTGTTTTGATCAGCTCCTCGATTTCCTGCTTCAGATTGCGACTCTCCTTCGTGTCATGGCCATGCTCGCGGTGGAACTGGCAGTACTATGACTTGTCGTGGGTGCTCCTTGGGTTCTGAGGTGGAGGTCGGCGGAGGTAGTGCTCGTCCTCAATTTCCATGAGGATCTTTGTTCTGGGAGCAAGGAGAGGGGTGAAACTTCGCTCCAGGGCGGCTCTACCCTTCGGCTTCGAATTTGGACGGGGTCAGTAGGTGGCCCGGGCCTCCGGGTCCCTGGAACATCTCTCGAGGCTGACTTCTTCAAGGTCCTCCCGTCCATCTCTCGGCGGGTGCGATCAGCCTCCTCCGCTCGGATGTACTTGTGGACACGGAGGAGGAGCTTGGAGTATGTCCTGGGGGATTTCTTGTCCAGGGAATAAGTCATGCGGGACGTCTTGAACCCACGCTTTAATGCCAGCATGGCAACGGGCTCGTCCAGACTGTAGATTTCCAGGGCAGCGATCTTGAAGCGGGTAATATAGTCCTGAAGTAGCTCCTGGTCTTGCTGGCGGATGGAGAAGAGGTTGTCCACCTCTCTCGGTACCTTCCGACAAGCGTCGAAGTGCACCACAAACTTTCTCTCCAATTGATGGAAGGAGCAAATAGATCCTGGCTCGAGACGGGTGAACCATACTCGAGCAGCCTTCCGGAGGGTAGCGAGGAAGGCAATGCATAAAAGAGCATCCGTGGCCCCCTGGACCCTCATGAGAGCTTTGTAGCTCTCCAGATGGTCCAAGGGGTAGGTGGTCCCATCGTAGAGATCCACCTGCGGCATGCGGAATCGGCTCCTCTTGGATTTCCTAGGAGAATGGAGGTCAGGAGTCGTATCCTGCCGGGTCCGCCGAGGAGTTCTGCAGGTCGGCAAATCGGCGGGCGAACTCCGCCAGTTTGCGCTCATGCTCCTCCAGGCTCCTCTCGGCCTGGCGCCTGATGGCCTTGTCAGTGGATTCTTCCACCGAGGTCGCTGGTGAAGGGGGAGCCGATCGGTCTCGACGGGGGGCTTTTCCCCGACGCCGCCTGTTGCGGTGCCCCATCTCGGCATCATCGACCGGGGATCGACTCTCGCGATCCGCCGAACCGGAGTAATTTCTCTTCGCAGGGGTTTGGTGGCTCCCGCGGAGGTTGGTGGCTGCCCGTGGCTGGGATGGCCTGCCATGGATGGAGCGCAGGCTTCCGTGCGACCCCGCGGCCCGAGCCGTGGGGGTCCCTGGCTGGGACTGCGTGGCCAAGGAGCGCTGCTGATGCTGTAGTTGTCGAACTGCTGTAGTCAGGGTTTGCAGCTGTTGGATGACAGCTGCAAAAGGTCCGTCCACCGAGATTGGCTGCGGTGGAAGAGGAGGGGTAGCGGGAAGCTCCCTCTCCGGGCTGCGTGGCCCCTGAGGGGAGGGGACCTCCCCTACTCGGCTGGTGGATGCTTCGTGCCCACGTGTGACCACCATGGCTGGAGCGCGCTTCGTCCCACAGAAAGCTACCTCACACTGGGGGTGTTGTCCTGCCCCCCTTCCTGGCGCACCAATCTATTGCCGATCCCGCCGCAGCGCCTGTAGCTTCAGAGCTGGTGACTTGATCAGGCTGTCTCGACTCGAGGTCTCTAGACTCCCGATCCTGCAAGACAAGGTCAGAAACCCTGGCCGGGGATCCCGGCGAGGGGGCTCCGACGGTCAAGTTAGAAAACGATGAGATGGAACAGAGTCTCCAAGGTGGGCCCCTCCCGGAGTCCCAGGCTTGGAGATTATGTTTGTAAAGAAGGTCTCAGGAAGAATAGAAATTGGGCCAGGTTCCTCCACCGAGCTTGCGCCAAGGGATCTCTCTCGGGATCTTGGATCCTGCTCTTGGTGTCTTTCATTTTTCCAGCCCTTTTTTCCCCTTACCTAGTCGTCCGCTCTTCCCATCCTTTTATCCATCACGCTGCCTCCGGCTTCCCGCCCCTGGGAGGCTCCCTCTAGCTTTCACCTCCTTCTCTCCCTCTCTTTCCCCTTTCCCCTTTGGGTCTAAGAACCCGGTGGCCTAATTGTCTTGCTTGCCGAGCCTAGCGAGGAAAGGGTAGAGGGAGGACGCTGGCCAGATCTTGGGGCCGAGCGCGAGCGCTCTCTTTCCCTGGCACCGACAATACCTGTTACCAGGTCCTATCTTGCCAGGATTTTGCTTCTCAGCTGCGGAACCTGTCGGGCCGATGTAAACGAGGTTTCGCACGTTGCTGTCGACCATACAGGCTCTCCTCTTGGGGTGTGGCGCGCGCTGCTTGAGGGGCGATCTCGGAACTCGTGCTTTTGCTCCTTGGCGGCCTCACCACGTGGGGTAGCCGGCCTCGGCCGAGGTGGACCCCTCCTGGGCGGACACCTTGCGGAGTGGCAGAGAGGCGCTCGACTTCGACCGAGGTGGAACCCTCTCGGGCGGACACTTGGCGTAGGAGCAGTAGAGGGCCCGGCTCGACCTCGGCCGAGATGGCACCGTCTCAGGGTGCCACCTGGCGAGGGAGGAAGGGGCCGCCGGCTTCGACCGAGGTGGACCCCTCCTGGGCGGACACCTGGCGGAGCGGCAGAGAGGCGCTCGACTTCGGCTGAGGTGGACCACTCCTGGGCGGACACCTGGCGAAGGAGCAGTAGAGGGCCCGGCTCGACCTCGGCCGAGGTGGCACCGTCTCAGGGCGCCACCCGGCGAGGGAGGAAGGGGCCGCCGGCTTCGACCGAGGTGGACACCTCCTGGGCGGACACCTGGCGGAGCGGCAAAGAGGCGCTCTACTTTGGCCAAGGTGGACCCTTCCCGGGCGGACACCTGGCGAAGGAGCAGCAGAGGGCCCGACTCGACCTCGGCCGAGGTGGCACCGTCTCAGGGCGCCACCCGGCGAGGGAGGAAGGGGCCGCCGGCTTCGACCGAGGTGGACCCCTCCTAGGCGGACACCTGGCAGAGCGGCAGAGAGGCGCTCGACTTCGGTCGAGGTGGAACCCTCCTGGGCGGACACCTGGCGAAGGAGCAACAGAGGGCCCGGCTCGACCTCGGCCGAGGTGGCACCGTCTCAGGGTGCCACCCGACGAGGGAGGAAGGGGGCGCCGGCTTCGGCCGAGGTGGACACCTCCTGGGCGGACACCTGGCGGAGCGGCAGAGAGGCGCTCGACTTCGGCCGAGGTGGACCCCTCCCGGGCGGACACCTGGCGAAGGAGCAGCAGAGGGCCTGGCTCAACCTGGGCCGAGGTGGCACCATCTCAGGGCGCCACCCGGCGAGGGACGAAGGGGTCGCCGGCTTCGACCGAGGTGGACACCTCCTGGGCGGACACCTGCTGGAGCGGCAGAGAGGCTCTCGACTTTGGCCGAGGTGGACCCCTCCCGGGCGGACACCTGGCGAAGGAGCAGCAGAGGGCCCAGCTCGACCTCGGCCGAGGTGGCACCGTCTCAGGGCGCCACCCGGCGAGGGAGGAAGGGGCTGCCGGCTTCGGCCGAGTTGGACCCCTCCTGGGCGGACACCTGGCGGAGTGGCAGAGAGGCGCTCGACATCGGCAGAGGTGGAACCCTCCTGGGCGGACACCTGGCGAAGGAGCAGCAGAGGGCCCGGCTCGACCTCGATCGAGGTGGCAGCCCAATCTCAGTCATCCTGAGCATTAGAGGTCAAAGGGATGAATTATACGGTAACCATATGCCAGAGGTTTGATAGTTTGCTCCCGCATCTTCGACCTATCCGGATGCCGGGACCCATTGCTAGATTGTTTCCTGTGCTGGTACTATAATTGTTCTAGTGCTACCGTTTAGGTTCGAACCTACGAGGTCACACACCACAGAGGATAACTCTCTGATCCAGATACCGATTACCATTGGGAATCATCTCGGTTTAATGGTCACAGTATTTTTTGAGCACTCTTTTTCTCGTCATGCCCTTGTCTGTGTCAATCGAAAATTGTTCCGCGTTGACCAGCACTGCGCCAGGTTTTTTCTGAATCAATTTTGAACTGATTCGGAGCTCGTTTCGGCCTTCAATTGGTTGTGAACCAATTTTAATCCCTTGAACCAATTTTAATTGGGTTTGAACCAGTTCAATTGGATTGAACCAAGAGGTTTAAAAAATTGGTTGGACCGGTTTTGAACCGGTGTTTTTTTTCTCCACTTGGACCGTTTCACATGGTAATTCGTTGGGAGGAACTCATGCGTCCGAAAGAGGCCAAACGACCGAACTTCTCAAACCTTGGGCAACGTCCCTTCCTCTCCTTCCACCCGCTGCCATTCCTCCCCTGTTAACTACTGATTAAATGGTGAATGGCAGCAGTTTTTCTTGGTCTCCCAGCCCTTTTATCTTCCTCCCCTGCAGCTTTTATAAATCCCTGCAGCCGCCCTGTTCTAAGTTGAAGTTTCCAACATGTGAGAACCGAGAGAGAGCAACAATAACATCTGAGTATTCTTCTTCTTTGAGAGGCTCATTTGGGGTGCTCTTGGGGCTGGGTTTTGGAGTGTGTGAGGGAGAGAACTGGTTGTTTCCTGTGCTCAAACCCAGGACTGCAGCAAAGCCAGGTTGCTGCCGTCCACTGTGGCTATTTCTTCTTCCAGCGGCTAGCACCGTGTGTGAAGAGAGATCGGAGGGCCCCCGGCGTGTCTCCCCTCTAGAGGGAGTACTCTTCCACTCCTGGGAGCAAGCCTCGCGAGCCGGGATCGCCGCTGTAGCTCCAAACGCTAAGAAGATCGCTGCTGGTTTTCTACAACCAAAAAATCTGGCAGTAGACTTTGGCGAATTTCTATATTTTTGTGGCTAACTTTTTCTTGTAGCTCTTTGTTGGAGATTGAAGTAGACTCGATCACCTTGCCGCTGCTCAAATTTGGGAGCAAACGGAGGTTCGGAAGGTAGAGTTCTGACGACGTTTTTCAACCCAAAAACAAAGCTAAGTTTCAGCCCAACGAAGAAGAACACTGGAATAAGTTTATCCCACTTATTCCAGCCTATTCCAGTTTTATTCCAGAGTTATTCCAGGTGGAATAAAGGTATAAAAAATTATTTTTTAATCATGCATAAGTAGATTTATTTGTTTATTTTTTTTTTGCAAATATTTTATATCTTGATACATGCCTACATGCAGCATGAATAGATCAGTTTTCCGCTGCGCAGATTTTTTAAAAATATTTTCAAAATCCTTTCTGCTCCCATACCTGTTTGCATGCCTAGTGTAGGATCATGTCAAACCACCTGCATCGGTTACTTTCAGTGGTATCAGAGCAGGTTGCATGTGTAACCTATTCCTGTATGCATGTTTTTAGATTAAAATTGGTTTAATCTAATTATGTATCAAATTTCTTTTTGGAGCCTAGTTGAGACCTTCACCATGACCGTGTATCTTTGACACGATGCAGATCATCTGTGTTGGCCTCTTCAGAAGGATCCTTAAAGAATATTAAAATTAAAATTGTTTTAATTTGTTGATACATGTTTTTAGGCATGTTTTATATTGGATATAAAATATTTGTAAAATATCTTGATGCATGATTTGGTATGTAAAAAATGTTTTACATAAAGACTTAATTAAAAATTATTTTAATTAAGTGTTTGGCAACTTAAAATTTTTTTAGGTTTATGAAATCTAATCAAATTTGCATAAGCCATTTTGGGTTAATTGGGTTAGCTGACTAGTTGGGTCCTTAAATGGGTTAGACCTAAGTTTAGTTGAACCAGATAACAAGAAGATTAAACAAAAGTTGTTTAAGGCCCTTCTTTAGAACTATCTAATAGTTAGATTAGTTGATCCGTTCATCTAAAATGGATCCAATTTGTGGCTCAGTGGACGCCCGAGTCTTTAGGCAAATCTGATCGAGTCTGGTAAATCGATTGGTGTCGAGGTAGGTTTGGCATTGTGATCATGGTTGTATGAGGCTACCTCTTTCTTGGCCAACTTGGTTGGTGTCTAGGAAAGATGGTTAATGGCGGATACTCACCCATGATCTCACCTACCTGGCTAGTCGAGTCGACCAGAACTGATTGGAAAAGCTCAATGACTCGAGTTAACTCGTGTCACCCAGGTTGATCGGTCTGACTGATCTATAGGTGCCCATGGATCATTTGTTGATTTATATCAACCCTCCTAGAATCTGATTGATTCAGTGGGAGGATGATCCATGTCCTTGTCTTTTTCTTCTGTCACAACTAAAAATCCTCTAAAATTATTAGGTCCTTAAAAAGACTAAGTCAAGGAGTTGACAGTGTCTTAGCCTCCCACTAAGTCAGTTAGAAATGTGTCCACTAGCTTGGTATGCATCGGCAGTTCCATAGAATGGGTGTACATCCGGCAACTGGAATTTCTATCTGATCGATGATGGTTCAGTGTAACCTCCTTAACGGGACCAGGTGGGCCGGCCATAGTCGGGCTTGGTCTTTAATTAGCTGGAAGCATTAGATTTATCATTTTAATGGTTGGACCTTACCAGAGACCCGCAATAGAAGGCCCCTAGGCCGATTGGGGTGTTCTCTAGGGCAAAATAAAATACTGAAAATCGTTTAGGGAAACAATTGGTTTACGAACCTATCTTTAGGCTCGTATGGGTGAGCTGGCCATAGTCGGGCTCATGTGAGGCCTATTGGATTTCAGTACCCACTTGAAAAAGTATTTTCACGGATTGGAGTTAGAGGCTACCAATCTGAAAAATTAGTGGAAGAAACCTTTAGACTAAAGTCCAAGTCTTTTAGTTAAATTATTAATTCATACACTAATTTGGTCTTATTTTCTTTTCAGATGTCTTCAAATTTATCGCTCCGGTCACTTCTTGATAACGAGAAGTTAAAGGGTCACAACTTCGATAGTTGGTATCGAAGATTGAGAATCATTCTGGAGCATGAACGGATCCTCTATGTGATAACGGATCCGGCACCTGAAATCCCTCCCGTTAATGCACGGAGTGCGGTCAGAGACGCTTATCTGAAGTGGGATATGTGATATCTCATTGAATGTGACTCCGTGCAGCCCCATTCTGCCAAAGGGATACTCACGATTGGATATGGGTATATGTGTCATTCTGACCTGAGGTCATCACGGTAGCTTGCAAGCAACTCCCTGTGCTCTGGTACCGGACTACCCGGATTTTTAATCCGGTGACGGAAGATTTCTAGGTACAGGCAAGTACTTGTGGAGCAGTGATGGACCAAGATGGAATTGACATGTCCAAACAGTTTGGATTGAATGTCTCGCCGTATCTCAATTTAGCAAATCCTCGACCGGGGTAGCCCTAGTGAAGAGTCACTGGGCTTGCGAGGTTGAGACACGTAGTGGACTGACTCTGTCTGGGTTGGCAGCCCAATCTCAATCGTCCTGAGCATTAGAGGTCAAAGGGATGAATTATACGGTAACCATATGACAGAGGTTCGATAGTTTGCTCCCGCATCTTCGACCTATCCGGATGCCGGGACCCATTGCTAGATGGTTTCCTCTGCTGGTACTATAATTGTTCTAGTACTACCATTTAGGTTCGAACCGATGAGGTCACACGCCATAGAGGATAACTCTCTGATCCGAATACCAATTATGATTGGGAATCGTCTCGGTTTTATGGTCACAATATTTTCTTAGCACTCTTTTTTCCATCATGCCCTTGTCTGTGTCAACCAGAAATTATTCCAGGTTGACCAGCACTGCGCCAGGTTTTTTCTGAATCAGTTTTGAACTGATTTGGAGCTCGTTTTGGCCTTCAATTGGTTGTGAACCAATTTTAATCCCTTGAACCAATTTTAATTGGGTTTGAACCGGTTCAATTGGATTGAACCAAGAGGTTTAAAAAAATTGGTTTGACCGGTTTTGAACCGGTGTTTTTTTTCTCCACTTGGACCGTTTTACACGGTAATTCGCTGGGAGGAACTCATGCGTCCGAAGGAGGCCAAACGACTGAACTTCTCAAACCTTGGGCAACGTTCCTTCCTCTCCTTCCACCCGCTGCCATTCCTCCCCTGTTAACTGTTGGTTAAATGGTGAACGGTAGCAGTTTTTCTTGGTCTCCCAGCCCTTTTATCTTCCTCCCCTGTAGCTTTTATAAATCCCTGCAGCCGCCCTGTTCTAAGTTGAAGTTTCCAGCATGTGAGAACCGAGAGAGAGCAACAATAACATCTGAGTATTCTTCTTCTTTGAGAGGCTCATTTGGGGTGCTCTTGGGGATGGGTTTTGGAGTGTGTGAGGGAGAGAACCGGTTGTTTCCTGTGCTCAAACCCAGGACTGCAGCAAAGCCAGGTTGCTGCCGTCCACTGTGGCTATTTCTTCTTCCAGCGGCTAGCACCGCGTGTGAAGAGAGATCGGAGGGCCCCCGGCGTGTCTCCCCTCTAGAGGGAGTACTCTTCCACTCCTGGGAGCAAGCCTCGTGAACCGGGATCGCCGCTGCAGCTCCAAACTCCAAGAAGATCACTGCTGGTTTTCTACAACCAGAAAATCTGGCAGCAGATTTTGGCGAATTTCTATATTTTTTTGGCTAACTTTTTCTTGCAGTTCTTTATTGGAGACTGAAGTAGACTCGATCACCTTGCCGCTGCTCAAATTTGGGAGCAAACGGAGGTTCGGAAGGTAGAGTTCCGATGATGTTTTTTAACGCAAAAACAGAGCTAAGTTTCAGCCCAACGAAGAAGAACACTGGAATAAGTTTATCCCACTTATTCCAGCCTATTCTAGTTTTATTCCAAAGTTATTCTAGGTGGAATAAATATATAAAAAATAATTTTTTAATCATGCATAAGTAGATTTATTTGTTTAATTTTTTTTTGTAAATATTTTATATCTTGATACATGCCAACATGCAGCATGAATAGGTTAGGTTCTGGGCGGAGCAGTTTTCCGCTGCGCAGATTTTTTAAAAATATTTTCAAAATCCTTTCTGCTCCCATACCTGTTTGCATGCCTAGTGTAGGATCATGTCAAACCACCTGCATCGGTTACTTTCAGTGGTATCAGAAAAGGTTGCATGTGTAACCTATTCCTGTATGCATGTTTTTAGATTAAAATTGGTTTAATCTAATTATGTATCAGATTTCTTTTTGGAACCTAGTTGAGACCTTCACCATGACCGTGTGTCTTTGACACGATGCAGATCATCTGTGTTGGCCACTTCAGAAGGATCCTTAAAGAATATTAAAATTAAAATTGTTTTAATTTGTTGATACATGTTTTTAGGCATGTTTTATATTGGATATAAAATATTTGTAAAATATCTTGATGCATGATTTGGTATGTAAAAAATGTTTTACATAAAGACTTAATTAAAAATTATTTTAATTAAGTGTTTGGCAACTTAAAAATTTTTTAGGTTTATGAAATCTAATCAAATTTGCATAAGTCATTTTGGGTTAATTGAGTTAGCTGACTAGTTGGGTCCTTAAATGGGTTAGACCTAAGTTTAGTTGAACCAGATAACAAGAAGATTAAACAAAAGTTGTTTAAGGCCCTTCTTTAGAACTATCTAATAGTTAGATTAGTTGATCCATTCATCTAAAATGGATCCAATTTGTGGCTCAGTGGACGCCCGATTCTTTAGGCAAATCTGATCGAGTCTGGTAAATCGATTGGTGTCGAGGTAGGTTTGGCATTGTGATCATGGTTGTATGAGGCTACCTCTTTCCTGGCCAACTTGGTTGGTGTCTAGGAAAGATGGTTAATGACGGATACTCACCCATGATCTCATCTATCTGGCTAGTCGAGTCGACCAGAACTGATTGGAAAAGCTCAATAACTCGAGTTAACCCATGTCACCCAGGTTGATCAGTCTGACTGATCTATAGGTGCCCATGGATCATTTGTTGATTTATATCAACCCTCCTAGAATCTGATTGATTCAGTGGGAGGATGATCCATGTCCTTGTCTTTTTCTTCTGTCACAACTAAAAATCCTCTAAAATTATTAGGTCCTTAAAAAGACTAAGTTAAGGAGTTGATAGTGTCTTAGCCTCCCATTAAGTCAGTTAGAAATGTGTCCACTAGCTTGGTATGTATCGGCAGTTCCATAGAACGGGTGTACATCCAGCAACTGGAATTTCTATCTGATCGAAGATGGTTTAGTGCAACCTCCTTAACGGGACAGGTGGGCCGGCCATAGTCGGGCTTGGTCTTTAGTTAGCTGGAAGCTTTGGATTTGTCATTTTAATGGTTGGACCTTACCAGAGACTAGCAATAGGAGGCCCCTAAGCCGATTGGGGTGTTCTCTGGGGCAAAATAAAATACTGAAAATTGTTTAGGGAAACAATTGGTTTACGAACCTACCTTTAGGCTCGTATGGGTGAGCTGGCCATAGTCGGGCTCATGCGAGGCCTATTGGATTTCAGTACCCACTTGAAAAAGTGTTTTCATGGATTGGAGTTAGAGGCTACCAATCTGAAAAATTAGTGGGAGAAACCTTTAGACTAAAGTCCAAGTTTTTTTGTTAAATTATTAATTCATGCACTAATTTGGTCTTATTTTCTTTACAGATGTCTTCAAATTTGTCGCTCCGGTCACTTCTCGATAACGAGAAGTTAAAGGGTCACAACTTCGATAGTTGGTATCGAAGATTGAGAATCGTTCTGGAGCATGAATGGATCCTCTATGTGATAACGGATCCAGCACATGAAATCCCTCCCGCTAATGCACGGAGTGCGGTCAGAGACGCTTATCTGAAGTGGGTCTCTGATCGGACTACTGTCCGGTGCATTATGTTAGCGACGATGAACGACGAGTTCAGTCACAAATTCGAGAAGGCCTAACCTGATGAAATCCTTCAAAAGTTGAAGGAATCCTTCGGCACCCCGGATGATGTAGAACGGTACAAAGTATCTTGTGCCATCTACAACTCCAAGATGCCGAATGGTTGTTCAGTCACTGATCATGTATTGTACATGATCAAGCTGATTGAAAAGCTGGGCAAACTCGGATGCCCCTTGCACGAGCAGCTCGGCAAGGATGCGATCTTGAATTCTCTTCCCTCCTCCTATCTTGACTTTCTCGATCATTATAAAATGAACAAGCCTGCAGTCAACTACCATGGTCTTTTGGGGTTGCTGCAGACTTTCGAGAAAGACCACCAACTGAATAAGGGGGTGGTGAATTTAGTGGGAGGTAGTAGAGGTCATCGTCCCTTTAAGAAAGGGAAGAAGAAAATGAATAAGAAGGGAAAGAAGTTACAGAATGCTCCTGGCCCTAGTCAGACCAAGAAGTATAAGGCTGATCAATCTTCTACAGAGTGCTTCTACTGCAATAAGAAGGGACACTGGAAGAGGAACTGTCCTCTTTATATTGCGTCCCTTGATCCGAACAGGCCGAGGAAGCAGAAGTCTGTTGGACAAGGTATTTATATGATAAAACCTTGTAATTACTCAATTGTTGATACTGCTAACTGGGTATTGGATACTGGTAGTCCAATTCACATTTGTAATTCGTTACAGGGACTTCAATTTAGCAGAAGATTTGAAGATGGAGAACAGTTTCTAAGCATCGGGAATGGAAATCGTGTTCCAGCACTGGCGATCAGAGTCTTGCGTCTTGTCTTTGAGTCTTGTACTATCAAACTAGTCGACTGTCACTATTGTCCTAATTTCATTATGAGCATAATCTCTGTAGGCCTTTTGGCCAATTATGGTTTTGAACTATCTCTAAAAGGAGATTTTTGCAATGTTATTTTGAATAACTCTGTTATAATGAAAGCTAGATTAAATAATGGCATATATGTACTATCAAGGCCTGTTAGTGTAATGTACACTTCTAGCAAATGCCCAAGATTAGATAATGTCAATGATTTGTATCTTTGGCACTGTAGGCTAGGTCATATTAACCAAAATAGGATAAACAAGATGCGAGGAGATGGACTCCTCGAGGTCAGTGATTCTGAATCACTACCCACTTGTGAATCCTGTTTACTTGGTAAAATGACCAAGTCACCTTTTACTGAAAAAGGTGAACGAGCTACAGAACTTCTAAGTCTCATACATACTGATGTATGTGGACCGATGACAGTTAGTGCTAGAGGAGGATATAAATATTTCATTACTTTTACATACGACTTTTCAAGGTTCGGTTATGTCTTCTTAATGAGACATAAGTCTGAGTCGTTTGAAATATTCAAACGATACCGTAATGAAGTAGAAAAGCAAACTAGAAAAAGTATTAAAACCCTTCGATCTGATCGAGGTGGTGAATACTTATCTAGTGCATTTTTGACATATCTTGAGAAGAATGGAATTCTCTCATAGTGGACTCCTCTAGGTACACCACAGTTGAATGGTGTGTCCGAAAGGAGGAATCGAACCTTGTTGGACATGGTTCGATCCATGATGGGTTTTGCAACTCTGCCGCTATCCTTTTGGGGATGTGCACTTCAGACAGCCTGTTACTTATTAAATAATGTTCCAAGTAAGTCTGTTGTCTCCACTCCGTATGAGATGTGGAATGGACGTAAACCCTCAACCTTACACCTTCGGGTCTGGGGTTGTCTAGCTTACGTAAAACATTTTTCTGGGGTTGTCTAGCTTACGTAAAATGTTTAGACTCAGACAAACTTGGTCCCAGGTATTATCGGTGTTTATTCATTGGTTATCCTAAAGAAACCAAAGGGTATTTCTTCTACTTGGAGAATGAACAAAAGGTGTTCGTTGCTCTTAGAGCTATCTTTTTGGAAAAGGATTTCCTTGGAGAAGGAACTATAGCATCTAAGATTGAACTTGATGAAGTTCAGCCAATAGAAGAACCTGCACACTCTAAGGACATCGTAGAACCGGCTGTGATTGAATCACACCCATAACCCATTAGGAGATCTGGTAGAATACCGCGTCAGCCGGACAGATACTACGGTTTCTTGGTCCGGACGGCGATCCCATTGAGCTCGATGAGAACAATGAGGATCCGATCACCTATATGGATGCTCTTCTGAGATCTGACTCTGAGGCATGGCTTGGAGCCATGCGATCCGAAATGGAGTCCATGGAAATCAACAATGTTTGGACATTGGTTGATCCGCTTGAAGGGATAAAACCCATCGGGTGTAAATGGATCTTCAAGAGGAAAAGGGGCACAGATAGGAAGGTAGAGACCTATAAAGCCCATCTTGTTGCAAAGGGGTATCGTCAGTGATATGGTATCGATTATGACGAGACTTTCTCCCCTGTGACAATGCTCAAGTCCATTCGGATCATGCTTGCTTTGGCAGCATATTTTGATTACGAGATCTGGCATATGGATGTCCGAACCACTTTCCTAAATGGGGAGCTGGAAGAGGAGGTGTATATGATACAGCCTGAAGAGTTCACATCCACAGATAAATCAGAAGTATGCAAGTTGCAGAGGTCCATCTATGGACTCAAGCAAGCATCTCGAAGTTGGAACTTACGGTTTGATAGGTGTATCAAATCGTATGGCTTCGTTAGGAACGGAGAAGAATCGTGCATCTATAAATGGGTTAATGGTTCTGTGATTGTATTCCTAGTACTGTATGTTGATGACATTCTCTTAATCGGGAATGATGTCGCAGCATTACAAGGAATAAATGTCTAGTTATCATCTCAGTTCTCCATGAAGGACTTGGGTGAATCTTCTTACATACTAGGTATGAAGATCTATAGAGATAGATCTAAGAAGCTTTTGGGACTGTCCCAGTCTACGTACATTGACACCGTGCTGAAATGGTTCAGCATGGAAAATTCCAAGAAAGGCTATCTCCCGATAGGTTCTGGAATTATTCTTTCGAAGAATGATTATGCGACAACTCCTGAGGAAAGAGAGTGCATGAGTAGAGTACCTTATGCTTCTGCATTAGGCTCTATCATGTATGCTATGACTTGTACTAGACCATACGTGGCATACTCACTAGGAGTAGTGAGTAGATACCAGTCTGACCTAGGTGAGGTGCATTGGAAGGTGGTTAAGTCCATCCTTAAGTATTTAAGAAATACTAAAGATCAATGGCTGATTTATGGAGAACCTGACTTGAAACTTGTGGGGTACTCTGACTCCAGTTTCCAGTCAGATAGAGATGATAGCAAGAGTGTGTCAGGGTTTGTATTTACCCTGAATGGAGGAGCGATCTGCTGGAAAAGTTCCAAGCAGGCAACTGTTGCAGACTCGGTATGCAAAGCAGAATACATTGCAGCATCAGATACAGCAAAGGAAGCTGTGTGGTTGCGGAAGTTCCTTGGAGAGCTAGGGAAGGCACCTTCCCTAGATGGTCCCATTCCGATGTATTGTGACAGCACTGGAGCCATTGCTCAAGCTAAGGAGCCTAAAGCTCATCACCGCACCAAGCACATACTGCGGCGCTATCACCTCGTACGAGAGATCATAGAATGAGGTAACATCAATCTTCTGAAGATTGATAGAAAAGAAAATCTAGTCGACCCCTTCACTAAAGCCCTCGGAATAAAAGAGTTTGACTATTGTAAATAGAAAATGGGTATTAGATACTCTTCTGATTGGCTTTAGTACAAGTGGGAGTTGTTGGGAATTGTATCCCAAAGCCAATCGCCTGGGTTGTAGGCGGTTGTGCTGAGTATTATATTTTTTTTATGAATTAATAAAATATTATTTTTGGCAGCTCATCACATATTGTATTTTCTTGAAATGAACTCTTTCCATGTGATGAAGTCCTTAGGACTATACTGACTTCGATACAGAGAGGATGTATCGAGTGGTCCTTAAACCTTGTTCACAACCAAAGGATATATTGTACTGGACGGCAATATATCAAGTATAGGTTGTTGTAGTTCACATCGTTTAGTTGTCCTCTTGACCAAATGAGTGTGGTGACACTGATGTGATCTATAAGTGGGATATGTGATATCTCATTGAACGTGACTCCGTGCAGCCCCTTTCTGCCAAAGGGATACTCACGATTGGATATGGATATATGTGTCCCTCTGACCTGAGGTCATCACGGTAGCTTGCAAGCAACTCCCTGTGCTTTGGTACCGGACTATCCGGATTTTTAATCCGGTGATGGAAGGTTTCTGGGTACAGGCAAGTACTTGTGGAGCAGTGATGGACCAAGATGGAATTGACCTGTCCAAACAGTTTGGATTGAATGTCTCACCGTATCTCAATTTAGCAAATCCTCGGCCGGGGTAGCCCTAGTGAAGAGTCACTGGGCTTGCGAGGTTGAGACACGTAGTGAACTGACTCTGTCTGGGTTGGCAGCCCAATCTCAATCGTCCTGAGCATTAGAGGTCAAAGGGATGAATTATACGGTAACCATATGCCAGAGTTTCGATAGTTTGCTCCCGCATCTTCGACCTATCCGGATGCCGGGACCCATTGCTAGATGGTTTCCTGTGCTGGTACTATAATTGTTCTAGTGCTACCGTTTAGGTTCGAACCTATGAGGTCATATGCCACATAGGATAACTCTCTGATACGGATACAGATTACGATTAGAAATTATCTCAATTTTATGGTCATAGTATTTTTTGAGCACTCTTTTTCCCGTCATGCCCTTATCTGTGTCAACCAGAAATTGTTCCGGGTTGACCAGCACTGCGCCAGGTTTTTTCTGAATCAGTTTTGAGCTGATTCGGAGCTCATTTCGGACTTCAATTGGTTGTGAACCAATTTTAATCCCTTGAACCAATTTTAATTGGGTTTGAACCGGTTCAATTGGATTGAACCAAGAGGTTTAAAAAAATTGGTTTGACCGGTTTTGAACCGGTGATTTTTTTCTCCACTTGGACCATTTTACACGGTAATTCGCTGGGAGGAACTCATGCGTCCGAAGGAGGCCAAACGACCGAACTTCTCAAACCTTGGGCAACATCCCTTCCTCTCCTTGCACCCGCTGCCATTCCTCCCCTGTTAACTGTTGGTTAAATAGTGAACGGCAGCAGTTTTTCTTGGTCTCCCAGCCCTTTTATCTTCCTCCCCTGCAGCTTCTATAAATCCCTGCAGCCGCCCTGTTCTAAGTTGAAGTTTCCAGCATGTGAGAACCGAGAGAGAGCAACAATAACATCTGAGTATTCTTCTTCTTTGAGAGGCTTATTTGGGGTGCTCTTGGGGCTGGGTTTTGGAGTGTGTGAGGGAGAGAACCGGTTGTTTCCTGTGCTCAAACCCAGGACTGCAGCAAAGCCAGGTTGCTGCCGTCCACTGTGGCTATTTCTTCTTCCAGCGGCTAGCACCGCGTGTGAAAAGAGATCGGAGGGCCCCCGGCATGTCTCCCCTCTAGAGGGAGTACTCTTCCACTCCTGGGAGCAAGCCTCGCGAGCCGGGATCGCCGCTGCAGCTCCAAACGCCAAGAAGATCGCTGCTGGTTTTCTACAACCAGAAAATATGGCAGCAGAATTTGGCAAATTTCTTTATTTTTTTGGCTAACTTTTTCTTGCAGTTCTTTGTTGGAGATTGAAGTAGACTCGATCACCTTGCCGCTGCTCAAATTTGGGAGCAAACGGAGGTTCGGAAGGTAGAGTTCCGACGACATTTTTTAACCCAAAAACAGAGCTAAGTTTCAGCCCAATGAAGAAGAACACTGGAATAAGTTTATCCCACTTATTCCAGCCTATTCCAGTTTTATTCTAGAGTTATTCCAGGTGGAATAAAGGTATAAAAAACTATTTTTTAATCATGCATAAGTAGATTTATTTGTTTAATTTTTTTTTGCAAATATTTTATATCTTGATACATGCCTACATGCAGCATGAATAGATTAGGTTATGGGCGGAGTAGTTTTCCGCTGCGCAGATTTTTTAAAAATATTTTTAAAATCCTTTCTGCTCCTGTACCTGTTTGCATGCCTAGTGTAGGATCATGTCAAACCACCTGCATCGATTTCTTTCAATGGTATCAGAGCAGGTTGCATGTGTAACCTATTCCTGTATGCATGTTTTTAGATTAAAATTGGTTTAATCTAATTATGTATCAGATTTCTTTTTGGAACCTAGTTGAGACCTTCGCCATGACCGTGTCTTTGACACGATGCGGATCGTCTGTGTTGGCCTCTTCAGAAGGATCCTTAAAGAATATTAAAATTAAAATTATTTTAATTTGTTGATACATGTTTTTAGGCATATTTTATATTGGATATAAAATATTTGTAAAATATCTTGATGCATGATTTGGTATGTAAAAAATGTTTTACATAAAGACTTAATTAAAAATTATTTTAATTAAGTGTTTGGCCAATTAAAAATTTTTTAGGTTTACGAAATCTAATCAAATTTGCATAAGCCATTTTGGGTTAATTGGGTTAGCTGACTAGTTGGGTCCTTAAATGGGTTAGACCTAAGTTTAGTTGAACCGGATAACAAGAAGATTAAACAAAAGTTGTTTAAGGCCATTCTTTAGAACTATCTAATAGTTAGATTAGTTGATCCATTCATCTAAAATGGATCCAATTTGTGGCTCAGTGGACGCCCGAGTCTTTAGAAAAATCTGATCGAGTCTGGTAAACCGACTGGTTTCAAGGTAGGTTTGGCATTGTGATCATGGTTGTATGAGGCTACCTCTTTCTTGGCCAACTTGGTTGGTGTCTAGGAAAGATGGTTAATGGCGGATACTCATCCATGATCTCATCTACCTGGCTAGTCGAGTCGACCAGAATTGATTGGAAAAGCTCAATAACTCGAGTTAACCCATGTCACCCAGGTTGATCGGTCTGACTGATCTATAGGTGCCCATGGATCATTTGTTGATTTATATCAACCCTCCTAGAATCTGATTGATTCAGTGTGAGGATGATCCATGTCCTTGTCTTTTTCTTCTGTCACAACTAAAAATCCTCTAAAATTATTAGGTCCTTAAAAAGACTAAGTCAAGGAGTTGACAGTGTCTTAGCCTCCCATTAAGTCAGTTAGAAATGTGTCCACTAGCTTGGTATGCATCGACAGTTCCATAGAACGGATGTACATCCAGCGACTGGAATTTCTCTCTGATCGATGATGGTTCAGTGCAACCTCCTTAACGGGACAGGTGGGCCGGCCATAGTTAGGCTTGGTCTTTAGTTAGCTGGAAGCATTGGATTTGTCATTTTAATGGTTGGACCTTACCAGAGACTCGCAATAGGAGGCCTCTACATCGATTGGGGTGTTCTCTGGGGCAAAATAAAATACTGAAAATTGTTTAGGGAAACAATTGGTTTACGAACCTACCTTTAGGCTCGTATGGGTGAGCTGGCCATAGTCAGGCTCATGCGAGGCCTATTGGATTTCAGTACCCACTTGAAAAAGTGTTTTCATGGATTGGAGTTAGAGGCTACCAATCTGAAAAATTAATGGGAGAAACCTTTAGACTAAAGTCCAAGTCTTTTGGTTAAATTATTAATTCATACACTAATTTGGTCTTATTTTCTTTTCAGATGTCTTCAAATTTATCGCTCCGGTCACTTCTCGATAACGAGAAGTTAAAGGGTCACAACTTCGATAGTTGGTATCGAAGATTGAGAATCGTTCTAGAGCATGAACGGATCCTCTATGTGATAACGGATCCGGCACCTGAAATCCCTCCCGCTAATGCACGGAGTGCGGTCAGAGACGCTTATCTGAGGTGGGTCTCTAATCAGACTACTGTCCGGTGCATTAAGTTAGCGGCGATGAACGACGAGTTCAGTCATAAATTCGAGGAGGCCCAACCTGATGAAATCCTTCAAAAGTTGAAGGAATCCTTCGGCACCCCGGATGATGTAGAACGGTACAAAGTATCTTGTGCCATCTACAACTCCAAGATGCCGAATGGTGGTTCAGTCACTGATCATGTATTGTACATGATCGAGCTGATTGAAAAGCTGGGCAAACTCGGATGCCCCTTGCACGAGCAGCTCGGCAAGGATGCGATCCTGAATTCTCTTCCCTCCTCCTATCTTGACTTTCTCGATCATTATAGAATGAACAAGCCTGCAGTCAACTACCATGGTCTTTTGGGGTTGCTGCAGACTTTCGAGAAAGACCACCAACTGAATAAGGGGGTGGTGAATTTAGAGGGAGGTAGTAGAGGTCGTCGTCCCTTTAAGAAAGGGAAGAAGAAAATGAATAAGAAGGGAAAGAAGGTACAAAATGCTCCTGGCCCTAGTCAGACCAAGAAGTATAAGGCTGATCAATCTTCTGCAGAGTGCTTCTACTGCAAGAAGAAGGGACACTAGAAGAGGAACTGTTCTCTTTATATTACGTCCCTTGATCCGAACAGGCCGAGGAAGCAGAAGTCTGCTGGACAAGGTATTTATATGATAAAACCTTGTAATTACTCAATTATTGATACTGCTAACTAGGTATTGGATACTGGTAGTCCAATTCACGTTTGTAATTCGTTACAGAGACTTCAAGTTAGCAGAAGATTTGAAGATGGAGAACAGTTTCTGAGCGTCGGGAATGGAAATCGTGTTCCAGCACTGGTGGTCGGAGTCTTGCGTCTTATCTTTGAGTCTTGTACTGTCGAACTAGTCGACTGTCACTATTGTCCTAGTTTCATTATGAGCATAATCTCTGGAGGCCTTTTGGCCAATTGTGGTTTTGAACTATCTCTAAAAGGAGATTTTTGCAATGTTATTTTGAATAACTCTGTTATAATGAAAGTTAGATTAAATAATGGCATATACGTACTATCAAGGCCTGTTAGTGTAATGTACACTTCTAGCAAACGCCCAAGATTAGATAATGTCAACGATTTGTATCTTTGGCACTGTAGGCTAGGTCATATTAACCAAAATAGGATAAACAAGATGCGAGGAGATGGACTCCTCAAGGTTAGTGATTCTGAATCACTATCCACTTGTGAATCCTGTTTACTTGGTAAAATGATCAAGTCACCTTTTACTGGAAAAGGTGAACGAGCTACAGAACTTCTAAGTGATGCAGGACAGGGATTGGACTGGATCGCTGGTGAGCATGAAAGTCACCAGGGATTAGGATTTGCAAAGGAGGAAAGAAGAGGGTGCAGGGTTAAGATAAAATACTGGGGTTCACATAGATTCCCCAAGAAGAACAAGCACATAGCAAAGGGGCTCACACAGATGCCCTAGAAGAACAAGCACATAGCAAAGGGGCTCACATAGATGCCCAAAATCAGGGATCACACAGAAACCCTGGGAAAATGGAGAAGGGATCATACAGATACCCTAGGAGCACACAGATCCTTCACACAGAACAATAGAAATTTTATTCATCCATCCTCCTGTTACAAAAGACTGAGGGTGGTATTTATAGATTTTCCAACCCTCATTTGAATTTGAATACAAGATAAAAAGATAAGAACGAATCAAATTCAAATATAAGATAGGATAAGATAAGCCTATCCATATATCAATCCTAACCAACCAAATCATAAATCAAATTCAAATATAAGATAGGATAAGATAAGCCTATCCATATATCAATCCTAACCAACCAAATCCTAATTCAAATTTTAAACAAAAGATAAATCCTAAATAAATTTATTCCAAAAATGCTTCAAGATCTGTGCCACTCCAAGAATTATGCTTGCTTCAAGATCCGTGCCTGAGATGTCCCCATCATTCTCCTACGGTGGGGTGAACTCGACTCCATCGAATCAGGCTGAGTGAGGTTGATGGAACTGAAACCAATCAAAAAGGACTCCGATGCTGAGCGACGTTGATGACGGTGGCGGCCATGGCGGAGGAATGCGGCTAGCCAACGGAGAGCACTGAGATGATATGGTGGAGCATTCGATCTGAAGCTTGAGGGCGACGATGAATCAGGTGTTGGGGTTGCCGGCTGTAGGTAGGGGAGATGTCGTTGACGGAGAGAAGAAGATGACCGCCGGTGGGCTCGGAGGTGATCTCTCCGGTGAGGTCGGCGGACCAGTCTTTCACGGAGCGGTTGGGAGCTGGGGTTGAGGACGGCTGGGGGGAGAATGGTCCGACGTCGATGTTGGGGAAGGATCCGTGGACGAGATTTGAAACAGGAAAGAAAGAGAACAGTGGGCCGGTGATGAAGAAGAAAAATCCTAATCCTTTAGCTCTGATACCACTTGATGCGGGACAGGGATTGGACTGGATCGTTGGTGAGCATGAAAGTCACCAGGGATTAGGATTTGCAAAGGAGGAAAGAAGAGGGTGCAGGGTTAAGATAAAATACTGGGGTTCACATAGATTCCCCAAGAAGAACAAGCACATAGCAAAGGGGCTCACACAGATGCCCTAGAAGAACAAGCACATAGCAAAGGGGCTCACATAGATGCCCAAAATCAGGGATCACACAGAAACCCTGGGAAGATGGAGAAGGGATCATACAGATACCCTAGGAGCACACAGATCCTTCACACAGAACAATAGAAATTTTATTCATCCATCCTCCTGTTACAAAAGGCTGAGGGTGGTATTTATAGATTTTCCAACCCTCATTTGAATTTGAATACAAGATAAAAAGATAAGAACGAATCAAATTTAAATATAAGATAGGATAAGATAAGCCTATCCATATATCAATCCTAACCAACCAAATCCTAAATCAAATTCAAATATAAGATAGGATAAGATAAGCCTATCCATATATCAATCCTAACCAACCAAATCCTAATTCAAATTTTAAACAAAAGATAAATCCTAAATAAATTTATTCCAAAAATGCTTCAAGATCTGTGCCACTCCAAGAATTATGCTTGCTTCAAGATCCGTGCCTGAGATGTCCCCATCACTAAGTCTCATACATACTGATGTATGTGGACCGATGACAGTTAGTTCCAGAGGAGGATACAAATATTTCATTACTTTTACATACGACTTTTCAAGGTTCGGTTATGTCTTCTTAATGAGACATAAGTCTGAGTCGTTTGAAATGTTCAAATGATACCGTAATGAAGTAGAAAAGCAAACTGGAAAAAGTATTAAAATCCTTCGATCTGATCGAGGTGGTGAATACTTATCTGGTGCATTTTTGACATATCTTGAGGAGAATGGAATTCTCTCACAATGGACTCCTTCAGGTACACCACAGTTGAATGGTGTGTCCGAAAGGAGGAATCGAACCTTGTTGAACATGGTTCGATCCATGATGGGTTTTGCAACTCTGCCGCTATCCTTTTGGGGATATGCGCTTCAGACAGACTGTTACTTATTAAATAATGTTCCAAGTCTGTTGTCTCCACTCCGTATGAGATGTGGAATGGACGTAAACCCTCAACCTCACACCTTCGGGTCTGGGGTTGTCCAGCTTACATAAAATATTTAGACTCAGACAAACGTGGTCCTAGGTCTGATCGGTGTTTATTCATTGGTTATCCTAAGGAAACCAAAGGGTATTTCTTATATTTGGAGAATGAACAAAAGGTGTTCGTTGCTCTTAGAGCTATCTTTTTGGAAAAGTAGTTCCTTGGAGAAGGAACTATAGCCTCTAAGATTGAACTTGATGAAGTTCAGCCAATAGAAGAACCTACACACTCTAAGCACATCGTAGAACCGGCTGTGATTGAATCACACCCAGACCCATTAGGAGATCTGGTAGAATACCGCGTCAGCCGAATAGATACTACGGTTTCTTGGTCTGGGACGGCGATCCCATTGAGCTTGATGAGAACAATGAGGATCTGATCACCTATATGGATGCTCTTCAGAGATCTGACTCTGAGGCATGGCTTGGAGCCAAGCGATCCGAAATGGAGTCCATGGAAATCAACAATGTTTGGACATTGGTTGATCCGCTTGAAGGGATAAAACCCATCGGGTGTAAATGGATCTTCAAGAGGAAAAGGGGCACAGATAGGAAGGTAGAGACCTATAAAGCCCATCTTGTTGCAAAGGGGTATCGTCAGTGATATGGTATCGATTATGACGAGACTTTCTCCCCTGTGACAATGCTCAAGTCCATTCGGATCATGCTTGCTTTGGCAGCATATTTTGATTACGAGATCTGGCATATGGATGTCCGAACCGCTTTCCTAAATGGGGAGCTGGAAGAGGAGGTGTATATGATACAGCCTGAAGAGTTCACATCCACAGATAAATCAGAAGTATGCAAGTTGCAGAGGTCCATCTATGGACTCAAGCAAGCGTCTCGAAGTTGGAACTTACGGTTTGATAGGTGTATCAAATCGTATGGCTTCGTTAGGAACGGTGAAGAATCGTGCATCTATAAATGGGTTAATGGTTCTGTGATTGTATTCCTAGTACTGTATGTTGATGACATTCTCTTAATCGGGAATGATGTCGCAGCATTACAAGGAATAAATGTCTGGTTATCATCTCAGTTCTCCATGAAGGACTTGGGTGAATCTTCTTACATACTAGGTATGAAGATCTATAGAGATAGATCTAAGAAGCTTTTGGGACTGTCCCAGTCTACGTACATTGACACCGTGCTGAAATGGTTCAGCATGGAAAATTTCAAGAAAGGCTATCTCCCGATAGGTTCTGGAATTATTCTTTCTAAGAATGATTATGTGACAACTCCTGAGGAAAGAGAGTGCATGAGTAGAGTACCTTATGCTTCTGCAGTAGGCTCTATCATGTATGCTATGACTTGTACTAGACCATACATGGCATACTCACTAGGAGTAGTGAGTAGATACCAGTCTGATCTAGGTGAGGTGCATTGGAAGGTGGTTAAGTCCATCCTTAAGTATTTAAGAAATACTAAAGATCAATGGCTGATTTATGGAGAACCTGACTTGAAACTTGTGGGGTACTCTGACTCCAGTTTCCAGTCAGATAGAGATGATAGCAAGAGTGTGTCAGGGTTTGTATTTACCCTGAATGGAGGAGTGATCTGCTGGAAAAGTTCCAAGCAGGCAACTGTTGCAGACTCGGTATGCGAAGCAGAATACATTGCAGCATCAGATGCAGCAAAAGAAACTGTGTGGTTGCGGAAGTTTCTTGGAGAGCTAGGGATGGCACCTTCCCTAGATGGTCCCGTTCCGGTGTATTGTGACAGCACTGGAGCCATTGCTCAAGCTAAGGAGCCTAAAGCTCATCACCGCACCAAGCACATACTACGGTGCTACCACCTCGTACGAGAGATCATAGAACAAGGTGACATCAATCTTCTGAAGATCGATGGAAAAGAAAATCTAGCCGACCCCTTCACTAAAGCCCTCGGAATAAAAGAGTTTGACTATTTTAAATGGGAAATGGGTATTAGATACTCTTCTGATTGGCTTTAGTATAAGTGGGAGTTGTTGGAAATTGTGTCCCAATGCCAATCGCCAGGGTTGTAGGTGGTTGTGCTGAGTATTGTATTCTTTTTATGAATTAATAAAATATTATTTTTGGCAGCTCATCACATATTGTATTTCCCTGAAATGAACTCTTTCCATGTGATGAAGTCCTTAGGACTACACTGACTTCGATATAGAGAGGATGTATCGAGTGGTCCTTAAACCTTGTTCACAACCAAAGGATATATTGTACTGGACATCAATATATCAAGTATAGGTTGTTGTAGTTCACATCGTTTGGTTGTCCTCTTGACCAAATGAGTGTGGTGACACTGATGTGATCTACAAGTGGGATATGTGATATCTCATTGAACGTGACTCCGTGCAGTCCCTTTCTGCCAAAGGGATACTCATAATTGGATATGGGTATATGTGTCCCTCTGACCTGAGGTCATCACAGTAGCTTGCAAGCAACTTCCTGTGCTTTGGTACCAGACTACTCGGATTTTTAATCCGGTGACGGAAGGTTTCTGGGTACAGGCAAGTACTTGTGAAGCAATGATGGACCAAGATGGAATTGACCTGTCCAAACAGTTTGGATTGAATGTCTCGCCGTATCTCAATTTAGAAAATCCTCGGCCGGGGTAGCCCTAGTGAAGAGTCACTGGGCTTGCGAGGTTGAGACACGTAGTGGACTGACTCTGTCTGGGTTGGCAGCCCAATCTCAATCGTCCTGAGCATTAGAGGTCAAAGGGATGAATTATACGGTAACCATATGCCAGAGGTTCGATAGTTTGCTCCCGCATCTTCGACCTATCCAGACACCGGGACCTATTGCTAGATGGTTTCCTGTGCTGGTATTATAATTGTTCTAGTGCTACCATTTAGGTTCGAACCTATGAGGTCACATGCCACAGAGGATAACTCTATGATCCGGATACCGATTACGATTGGGAATCGTCTCGGTTTTATGGTCATAGTATTTTTTGAGCACTCTTTTTCCCGTCATGCCCTTGTCTGTGTCAACCGAAAATTGTTCCGGGTTGACCAGCACTACACCAGGTTTTTTCTGAATCAGTTTTGAACTGATTCGGAGCTCGTTTCGACCTTCAATTGGTTGTGAACCAATTTTAATCCCTTGAACCAATTTTAATTGGGTTTGAACCGGTTCAATTGGATTGAACCAAGAGGTTTAAAAAAAATTGGTTGGACCGGTTTTGAACCGGTGTTTTTTTTCTCCACTTGGACCGTTTTACACGGTAATTCGCTGGGAGGAACTCATGCATCCGAAGGAGGCCAAACGATAGAACTTCTCAAACCTTGGGCAACGTCCCTTCCTCTCCTTCCACCCGCTGCCATTCCTCCCCTGTTAACTGCTGGTTAAATGGTGAATGGCAGCAGTTTTTCTTGGTCTCCCAGCCCTTTTATCTTCCTCCCCTGCAGCTTTTATAAATCCCTGCAGCCGCCCTGTTCTAAGTTGAAGTTTCCAGCATGTGAGAACCGAGAGAGAGCAACAATAACATCTGAGTATTCTTCTTCTTTGAGAGGCTCATTTGGGGTGCTCTTGGGGCTGGGTTTTGGAGTGTGTGAGGGAGAGAACCGGTTGTTTCCTGTGCTCAAACCCAGGACTGCAGCAAAGCCAGGTTGCTGCCATCCACTGTGGCTATTTCTTCTTCCAGCGGCTAGCACCGCGTGTGAAGAGAGATCGAAGGGCCCCCGGCGTGTCTCCCCTCTAGAGGGAGTACTCTTCCACTCCTGGGAGCAAGCCTCGCGAGCCGGGATCGCCGCTGCAGCTCCAAATGCCAAGAAGATCGCTGCTGGTTTTCTGCAACCAGAAAATCTGGCAGCAGATTTTGGCGAATTTCTATATTTTTTTGGCTAACGTTTTCTTGCAGTTCTTTGTTGGAGATTGAAGTAGACTCAATCACCTTGCCGCTGCTCAAATTTGGGAGCAAACGGAGGTTCGGATAGTAGAGTTCCGACAACGTTTTTCAACCCAAAAACAGAGCTAAGTTTCAACCCAACGAAGAAGAAGACTGGAATAAGTTTATCCCACTTATTCCAGCCTATTCCAGTTTTATTCCAGAGTTATTCCAGGAAGAATAAAGGTATAAAAAATTATTTTTTAATCATGCATAAGTGGTTTATTTGTTTTTTTTTTTTTTGCAAATATTTTATGTCTTGATACATGCCTACATGCAGCATGAATAGATTAGGTTCTGGGCGGAGCAGTTTTCCGCTGCGCGGATTTTTTAAAAATATTTTTAAAATCCTTTCTGCTCCCGTACCTGTTTGCATGCCTAGTGTAGGATCATGTCAAACCACCTGCATCGGTTTCTTTCACCAGCAGCACATGAGGAAGCTGTTCCAGCTTAGAGCAAGTTTTCAACATTCTTATTGGTGAGTTTGGGACTTCTACTGAACATTTTTCTGTACTAGCTGAGACAGAATTTGCATCTACTAGGTCTGAGCCTACTTCACTTGAAGCAATGGAGATGTGCACATTGGAACTTCTTTACCTACATCTCCAATAGCACCTACTGCTCCTAGACCACATATATCTTCAGTTGATACATCAGTTCTACAGACTTTTATATCTCAACAGTTGAGCATTATATTTGAATCACTTACTTGCACTATGTCCAACATGTTTGGCGAACTTCGTCAGTCTGTAGAGGCAAGGTTAGACAAATTTGGAGGAGAAATAAGTAACCTACGCACCATAATGGAAATTTTTGAGACCTCCGAAAGTGCATCCCAACCTAACCTTCAACCCATATTTGAATTGATTTCATTTAGTTCTGAATCCATTAAAAGCTCTGTCAGTAATACACTTGAAGCATTCAGAACAGAATTGAATGAACTAAGGTTTAAAATGGGTTCAGTGGAAGGAAGAAGAATGGAAGAGGACTATGCTAAAGGAATTGACATCTTGAGAGCAGAATTTGGAAGGTTAAGGGGATCCGTAGAGGCATTTGCAAATAAACAAGCATCTGAACTGGTCCAATTGCACAAAGATATAAAGAAACTGGATGAAGAAATTGACTCTGTGTAATTCAAGTTAGATCAGCTATCAAACAAAGTGATTGCAGCACTTGCAGTTCCATAATCTACACCTAGGCCTCAACCCTCACCCTTTGCTGGTCAGTCTGCACACCCCAGACAGCCAGCTCCACACCTTAGGCCTCAGGGATCTCATTCTTCTCCTTCACCCTCTGATGTATTAGATCCAGATCCTCTAGCTTCCATGCCTCCTAGCATTCAAATTCCTAGACGTTCAACTAGCACTAGAGTAGATCTAGACAGTGATTGATTGTACTTTCTTTCATATTTATACCTTGTATTGATTTTTTCTAAATGAAATGAAAGCTCTTTTGATATTTGCTAGCACTGTCTTGAATTATTTTGAGCTGATACAATGCTTACAATACAACTGTGATGAATTTTAATTAGAATATCCAAATGAATTTAAGAAAGTAAAATTATCTCAAACAAATATTAAAAACTTTCTCATTCTGTTTAAGAATTAAGCTTTATTGCAAATACCTTTTTGAATGTTTGACAAAAAGGGGGAGAACGTTGAGCTGTCATGAAAAATATGAGCTAACAAGAGAATTTTGAGCTTCCTATTCATAAAGTGCATAAAAAGAATGAAAACGGGGGAGCATATAAGTGATTGTGAAGTGATTGTGATTAAATGAGCCTAATTGTTTCAAAATTTAAAGACCCATAGAAAGGGGGAGAAATTTTATTAAAATCAAATGGCTTTAGCTCCAAACCTATCTTTTGCTCCGATTGCTCTAAATTTAGCTTTAATTCTTTCAATTTTAAACTTTGATACTTCATATTTGTGCTATTTCTGATACTCTGAAGCATACAAAGCTTAATACTTTGATACACACTAAAGCACTAACATTAAAACTGTATAGTTTCCTTACAAGAGCTCTGAGATTTATTCGCAAATATAATTAGTTCTGATACATGTGCATACTTACTTTCAAATACTATTATACATATAATTGTAAAGAATTTTTCATGCCTAGTATTTTGTCATCATCAAAAAGGGAGAGATTGTTGACCCCATAAGTGATTTTGATGATAACCAAACATTGGTGCATGCATTTGTTTTACTAACAACTCTTCAAGTGGTTTACAAGTTTTTGTAGGATGGATTCTTTGTTCAAACTTCAACTCCTACATTCATATTTCTTGTTTTGAGTTGTGCTGTAATTGAAATTTGTAAAGAAGAACCCAAAGGAAAGATTAAGAAAAATTATAAAATTGGATTACTTCTAAATGTGTTTCAAGCTTTTAGTTTCTTAGAAACTTGTTGAAATTGAAGACATTTTGAAGCTTGAAGACTTGCCGGATGAATTCTGGAGAAAGACTGAGAAATTCATTGAAACATTCATCCGAGCTGACTCGAGGAGAAGAGAGCCGACTCTGGCACTGGCACACATGAGATTTCTGGCATACAGATATTCGAGCCGATTCTCTAAGGGACCCGAGTCGACTCGTCCAAAGTACTATCTCCTGAATCAGACAGGCGAGCCGACCCAAAGAAAGTCTGAGCTGACTCTATCACATGGTCAGACGTCCGAGCCGACTCTTTAGAAGATTGAGCCGACTCCTCCAGAGTCCAGAAATTGATTTCTAAGAAGAACAGCCATTCGAGTCGACTAGAGTGGAAGTTAGCCGACTCGACCAGACTAAAATTTTGAAGGCCTGAGGATCCGAGTCGACTGGATTCAAGACGAGCCGACTCTTACAGAGTAAAGAATCAAGACACTGTGCAAGCGAGCCGAATGGATTGAAGATAGTCGACTCAACCAGAACTCCTCTGTGGATCCGAGCCAACTCTAGTGATCCGAGTCGACTCGAAGGTCGATTTCAGATTTGCAACGGCTAGTTCCAGAACTCTGATTTTGAATCCAAAAAGTGCTCCAACGGTCAAATGTCACATCCCAACAATCTACAATGACTCAAACTGCCTTGGAATGATGGAAGGCCATATATTTGAGGGATTTGAACTTTTTTAAAAGAAAGAGTTAGAGAGTTTCAAAAAGAAGAATGCTTTATTGAATATCCAACCAACCAACAAGGAAGAGAGCACTAAGAGCATTCAAGATAACCTTCAAGTCTTCACCAACTCTTATTTGAAACTTGAAGCACTTAGCAAAGAAGCCATTAAAATGCATTGAAGTGCATTCAAGTAGGCTTCTCTCAAGCTGCATCGGCAACCACTCGACAAAAAATAGTTTGTCACTTTATTGCATTTATTTTCAATTCATTCTTAAATTGTTGGGTTATTGGTAAGCCCGGTTGAAAAACCAAATAGGTTCTTGGTGAGCCTTTGTTAAAAAACCAAGTGTTGGGTTCTTGGTGATCCTGGTAAAACCAAGTTAGGTTTCTTTGATGATCCCGGTAAAACCAAAGTGTAGATGTTTGGATTGTGAGCTTGTTCAAACAATATGATTGTATTCCAGTGGGGGATATAGTGAAAATCCCAAATGATAATTTTAGATAGTGGACGTAGGAGCTGGGTTGCTCCGAACCACTATAATCTTTGTGTGTTTGTATTGTGATTCTCTGATCTTATTTAGCTTCTGCAGTTAATTACTTTGTCACAGCACCTAACACTCTAAAAGGGATTTCAAAGAACACATATCTGCTTAAATTTTTTAAATTTTCAATTTATCTCCCTCTTTGGAAAGCCACGTGGGCAACACAAGTCTAACCTAGAATATCTTTGGCTAAAGAAAGTTGCTTAAGAGTAGAGGAAATTACCTTGAGCATGTCTCTGAGTTGACCAAGATAGAAGCCTAGCTGGCTTAGTTCATCGAAAGAGAAAAAATGTGCAAAATCCAAAACTTTTTCTTAGCCAACCAAATATTTTTCTAGTTGACTAAGATTGAGTGATAACTGACTCATACAAATGGATAGTCGACTAAGAAGATATTTGAGTCGACCTAGTTTTAAATAGATAGAAAAGATAGAAAATAGAAAAATGTACATATGTTCCTGAGTTGACTCAAAGTTTCACTTAGCCAACTCAGTCTTTATGTTAGTTGACTAAGATTTTGGATGGGTCAACTCATAGAATCTTGACAGTATAATAGCTAGGTGTTTTTACTATTTTGAATGGCTATGTTTTGTATCTGACGTTTATTTTTGAGTTTCGAGTTTTAATTACAGTTATTGTTAAGGTTATAAATAAAAAGAAATTAAATTGGGAAGCAATCTTTTGAAAATATTAATGAAAAAAGTGGGTGGAACCAAGATAAAAAAAGAGGAAGGCATCTCAAGAGTTTATAATTCTCGCTTTCCATGTTTACCCAATCAAAATGAGAGGATTTGTGCATTCCATAGAGCTAACAACTAGTTAAGCAAAGTATTCAAGCCTTCAATCAAATCTCTTCAAGTAATTAAAGGAGGAAACTCGTACACATAAAGCTTAACTACTCCGGCTTCTTCAAGAGCTAAAAGATTTTATTTTCTATGTTTTAAATTCTCGTGTATTTTTTCTATACCATTGTGGCAAGTTTTTTTGGAGGAAGAAACTTGGTCTTTGAAGGTTCGTCTAAGCTATAAATTAGATATTGTAAGGTTTTAATGGCAAGCTTATGAAAACCAATTGATTGTAAAGTTTTGGTGGTGAGTTAGAAAAAACTGACTAGGTTGGATTGTGAACCCATAAAAGTAATTAGACTATAATCTTTTGAGATTATAGTTGAAATTCTTGAGTGGTAGACATGAAGAGTAGACATAGATGCTAAGTTTGGCACGGAACCATTATAAAATTTTTTTCATATAAAGGGCTCAAATAATTCTTTCCACTCTCGATATGGGATTAAAAAATCCTGATCTAGATGATTAAGGGAAAAACTTTTTGGAGGGAAACTTATTTACTTTTCAAATTTAAATTTTGTTGGAACAATTTAGATACCTAAAATAGTTAGATATGGTTTTCTTTTTCTTTTTGGAAAAACAAAAGAAAAAATACACATGATAAAATTCGATTTGCTGATGAACCAAAATTCCGTATTCAGAAACTTTAGACACGCTGACACGATTTTATAGAGTGATGGACAGCAACTTCGAGAACGTCTACGTGGAAGTTCGTTCCATCATCTGTCCTCAAAAAAGTACAGCAGAAGTCAAGCTACTTTACCTATACATCTACACAAAGTCGAATGCTGTAAAAGCTCAAGAGAAGCCACATAGGATGAAAAAGAGCTTCATGGAGAAATACGTACAGCATTTCAGTATGAGGTAGACGGTGCCCCGACCAGGGAGCTGATAAAAACTTTGCCCTATTTATATAATCCGATTGGGAGTCAGCAAAGTTCCCTCACTAGTCCACATATATATATATATATATATATATATATATATATATATATATATATATATATATATATATCCAACTAGTCTTAGTTTAGATCTAGCCACCATCCAAAGATATAACTAAAGTAAGTTTGAGTACCATTAAGTCATGTTAGTCGCTCGGCCATGCCATTGTTTTGAATTGGTCTAGTCTAACTTGATGGAAACTAATATGTTTTCGGGTAAACAGGTAAAATACTATAGAACTATTTCTATAAATCTGAACAGAAGATCAACAAATTAATGTAAAAATTATTACGTTTGATGAGGAAACCTTTCATATATATGTGCTTGCATAGGGACGTAAGAGGAGCAATATACAATAGCTAGAGATGCAATCCTCGTACTCTCATCACCACCAACTAGTTATATACCTAACCACAGAGCTCATTGACAAAATAATTGAAGTTCTCCCTAACGGCTACATCCATTGCCACCAGCAATGGACCAAGTTTTAAGCATATATAGAATCAATCTAGCCTCATTTTAGCTAGCTTCTTCACAGGATCATCTTCTTCTTCTTCTTCTTCTTTGTGCCGCCTCGGCTTCTTCGAGGGGTTTCCTTGTCCATCTAGCTTGAGTTCGGCAAACTGCCTCCAAGGATTAACATCCGCATAGCCTGCCCGTTTGCATTCTTTGAGCCATTTTTCATATCTACCGACCCATGAAGATTAGAGAAGAGCGAATATAGCTATAATTAAGAATGCATGAAATAAATCAGGCTATATATGGTACTAATAAAATCATATTGTTGATCATGAAAAAATCTTTTACTACTTAATTGTTGCTTTCTGATAATGGATAGAACACCCTGTCTTCCTGCATCTCTGCCAACAAATATTGCTCAAGATATTGATATAATACCACCCTATAATATCGAATAAAAATCAACTAATAAATTTAGAAGAAAAGATTTTAGTATGTTTGGGCTAAAAAAAGTTATTGGAGATAATAAGACCTAACGTATTCTTCTGATACTATATAAACAGATATCTTGATTAAATTATAATAATGGCTTCAAGAAGATTGCTTGGAGACTTACATGTCACAGGGCTCCGTGGAATCTGCAATCAAATTAAGAGACGAACACGATATTAGATCAAGAAACAATACTAGAAAATAGAAAACCCAGAAAAAGAAAAAGAATGCCAAGAATATAAAGATCAAGAAGCATCATATAACAGCACACCTTTATAGATCACGGTGGAATAAAGCGCGTGGCATATCCTGCAAGAAAGTTCTCCAACACGATCTTCGATATACCTATAACAAAAATAATAATATCATTTATATACGCAGAGAGATCGATAATGCTAAAAAAAAGAAAGAAAGAAAGCTAGAAAAAATGGATTACATGTAGCAGAGAACGCCAGTATCATGATCGCAGCATGGGCAGTGGAAGCAGACGCCGGGGACTGGCTCCAAGAACTTCACAGCCGGCCTCACCTTCGGGTACTTCCTCTTCGCCATCAATTAATTGAAGAGATTCTTGGAGAATGAGAACGGATTAGAGCTCTGGAGAGAGCGGTATCTTGGCTAAAAGTTCTGGAAAATAGGTTCCAAAACTCTAATACGGGATTTAGAAAGGAGCGTAGGAGGATCGAGGGGATCTTTTACAAGGATTGTAATGGTCTTTATAGCCCGGTCGAGAGGTATATATATATATATATATATAAGGAAGGAGAAGCTGTCAGTGATACAGATTTGAGATTTTTTTTTAATTTGACGCGGTGGATTTTGGTTCAATTTAAAATTCGAAACTGACTGCCATAATTGTAGCTTTTTTTCGCGTTTAAGTTTCTTAAACAAAAAAGTTAAAATTTATCCGTTACTTTATTTATTTATTTTTAGCATGCCTTTAAATGGTATCGGTATACTTGCAAATTTTGCTATACCTGATCCAAAAATTTATTTAAAATTTTATTATCCTAACTCGTCCTGAATTCTATTTAAAATTTCCCCCCAAAAAAAGATGTGGGTGATTTTTGCATGAATTTCCAGTTTTTCTTTTGAAGTACTTCGGCAGCATGAGATTTTTCTTTTGAAAAAAGTTCAGATTTAAGAACTAGAAAGTAATACTTGCATCATTTTTTTTTTTAAAAAAAAAATTGTTTGGATAAAAACTTTAAATTTATCTCGAAGCGACAGACAATTCCTGTAGACCAATTGAGGATGTTAAATGCCAGGTTGTTAAGTTATCCCTCAATTTAGATATGGAGATATATGTGCAGGAAAATATTAAAATTTTAATATGCATCATGTCACCAAACACATTGTTAGAACCAATCAGATAAAAGAAAAGCTCAGAAGTCTAGTCCCGCCTGATTTTCTTCTATTGGCTAAGAAGGGTCCATCGAGCTGTTTTAATGAAGTCACCGCATATATTATCCTAATTGCATCTTTAGATTTTATCATATTAAAAGGTGAGGAACATTGTCATGCACTTTTAGTTGATTTGTTTATGGTATTCATATTTTGACAGAACGTCCCGTGGGATAATAAAATAGAATACCATTCTATGTGTTGCAACATGATGTCCCGTTGTATTCCAGCATTTCATCGAGATATTTTGAAATTTTTTTTGTTCGAGTATCCGGATAGGACTGGATGCAGTGCATCTTGTTCCATGAAAAAAATTAGAATAATTCTGTTTCATAAAATTTAAAATCTTGGTCTACACTACCGTTCTCAAAAAAAAAATCTACTTGTAACGACAAAGGATCCACCCGGAATACGGCAGATGTATGGCCAATTTGCATTTGCTTGCATTGTTGCCAGGAATCCAAAGCAGCAGGGGCACAAAATTGTAAGTTAACACGTAATATCTCCATGATCCGATGGACCATTGTAAGTTAACGTGTCCATCTCAAGTAACTAACCGTATCCACAACGCATCCATCTCCAAGTACTCTCGGTTCTCCCAGTCCGACTCGAAATCTTATTTAAAGCGTCAAATTGCGGTGGAGTCCGGTATGCATAAAATTAGCTCCCCACCTGAGAGCTGTTATCTTCCTCCTCTACCGGTGTTCAAGACCAACGATTCTTGTCTCCTTGAAAGGTGAAGAATTCTACTTCTCTCGTCATCTCCTCCTCCACCCCATGATTTTTCTTTCTTTAATTACTTTCTTATTCATCTTTCCAGGATTTTCTTGTAGGTTAATTCGATTTCTGGATTTCAGGCTCTCTTTCTCGAGCGTACTTCCTGGTCTCCAGAAGCCCTACGTGTTGAGAAAAATCGTCTTCCGTGCCTGGGCTCAAGACAAACAATCCTAGGCTTCTTGAAAGGCAAAGAATTCTACTTCTCTCATCATCTTCTTCTCCCCTCTATGATTCTTCTCTCTTTACTTTCTTCTTCATCTCTAAAAGGTTTCCTCGTAGGTTAATTTAATTGCTTGATTCCATGAGAGTGGTTTCCGATCTCCAGGAGCCCTGTAGCATATATATATAAATATTTTAATAAAAATATAATTTATTTAAAAATAATTAATAATTAAATATTTATTTAAAAAATTATTATTAACTTGTTTAATTATAATTATTCAAATATTTGGTAATATTAGAAGTTTCATTGACTAATGAATCAATTCTACTTGTTTAACCCGGCCCACCTATACTGAGTATCTTGTGTTTCTAAAAATATATAAAAGGATATGAGTTTTACGATCCAAAATAACTTTTTGCACATCCACATCATTATAATAAAATAATTAAAAAATAATATGTAATATCATAAAATATTATGATCATATATAATAACATATGTCATATGATATAGGTGTCATGTTATATAATCCTTATGATCATCATAAATCCGATTTAATCATCTTAGATTGCTTGGCTCTAGACTACCATAACTATATTTCTGACCCGTGGTGGGCATCAATAGTTCCATATTTCCGGCCTGTGCTGGGACATCAATGATACTATATTCTAGTCTATAACGGGGCATCAATACATGGCTATTTCAGTGCACCACCACCCATCTTGCAATTTCAAAATAAATTCAGGCTTGTTAATAAAATTTATACCAAAACATATTGATACTATATTTCTAGCCTATAACGGGGCATCAATACATGGCTATTTCAGTGCACCACCATCCATCTTGCAATTTCAAAATAAATTCAGGCTTGTTAATAAAATTTATACCAAAACATATTCTTTTAACCAATGAATGCATATGAATATTGTAATTTATCCCACTAAAATTAATATAATTTATATAAAATTGCATATAGTTAATAGATGAGTATATAAAATACCATATATGCTTAATCAATAAGCATATAATATGCAATTATCAAATTATCTAGAGCAAAATTATGATGTACAAAATAGGTTTTATATAAATTGGTGATCGATGTCCAGAAATTATTATCTTTATTGGGGATAGATTTAACACACCCGATATTAGTCTGCATCCCGAACTCGCTCAATATCTTTTTACCTGGAAAACTATCTTTTTACATTAGTAATCTTATTTTAATATGAATAATTTTTTAGCATAGTATTGTGATAATCCAGTTTAATTTAAATATTTACCGCTCCATTAGCGAGCGAGTTTCAATCTTTTGATTTATCAGTTAGGTCAGCGATCCCCAGGATGATATTTTCTTTATTTAATGGAGACTATAATCTATGAAAGAAATATATTATTATTTCTCTCGACCTCATGTCTTCGGCCTGGTCCAAAGAGAATGTATTATTATTGTTTTGTTCGGATTTATATCTTTAGCATAGTCTGAAGGAAACGTCTCTAGGATTTATTATTCCTTCGATTTCATGGCTTCAGCTTTGTCCAAAGAGTATGCATCTAAAAGTATATTATTATCATTCCTTCGGCTTCATGTCTTCAGTTTTGTCCGAAGAGTATGTCTCTAAAGTATATTACTATCATTCCTTCGGCTTCATGTCTTCAGCTTGATCCGAAGAGTATACTTCTAAAATATGCTGTTCACCCCTTCGGCACCACATTAAGTAATTATTTATTTTTTAGTTCACTCCTAAAGGATAAACCCGAAGCATATAATCGACATCCCTTCGGACCATTCCAAGAAATGCAATCCGAAGAGATAGTTAGGCCCACTTCGAATTCTCCTTTAAGAGAGTGCATCTGTAGCACCAGAATAATTCTTCAACCCGAAATAGTTAAAGGTTGTTCTGGTTGTTATATCTACCCACGTGGTCAATAACTCTGGTTTAAATAATCATGAAATAACTAATTTTTTGACCACTACTACTAATTATTATGAGGAAGTTTCGTCAGCTAACTTTCATAATCATAAGTAGTTACACTCATGCCTATAAATATTGGTAAGAGGGGACACTCAAGGTAAGCGAAGAAAACCACCTTCTTGCTTTCCATCACATTCTGCTCTCAAGTTCTCCATTCAACTGCCTAAATTCTTACTAACTTAGGCATCAAAGTGTCCTCCACCAGAGAAATTCCGGTCAGGGGTTTGTTTTGCAGGCTCCCATCGACGGCGAACCGGCGGGTGGGTCACTCTATCCAATCGACGAGGATTTAGCATCAACAGATTGGCGCGCCAGGTAGGGGGAGATCTATTTCTTTTGGTTAAAAGAGAACTTCGACAAAGCAAAAATGGTGAAAGGGAAGATCCAGAATGCCTCTACAAGCAGGGAGCAACCTGCTCCTTAAGTAGATAACCCTTTGGTGGACAATGGCATGTCACCTCCTATGCTGATGGTAGGGCAGCAATAGTTTGAAGCCCTCTTGAACAGAGTTGATGCCTTGACAGATTTAGTACAAACTTTGCAAGAAATTGCCATTCAAAGGCAGTATCCTCCACCCGCTTCTCATCCCCCCATCAAGCTGGGGGAAGGGAAGATTGACGTCAAGAACTCACCCTAAGTTCTTTGAGGGTCCGATCATCTCGTGATCATTCCAGTTCACGGCCAGGCCAGCATTTGGAGGATCGTTATGGAAGAAGAGAACCAGGTGTTCCCTCTCTGTTTCTTCTGGAGATTCAACACTTGGAGGAGTTAGACAAAGAAAAATGAATTTCGAGTTTAAAGAGAAGTTCAAATTCCTGGAGTCGTAGATAGCCAGACTCACAGATCAGAGGAGGAATGATGAAGCACTGACTTACAATTCTCAACCTTTTTTCTCTGATCGGATCATGTCTGAAGTCATTCCTTGGCACTTTAAGATCCCATAACTTAAGGCTTATGACAGAACTTCTGACCCCCTTGACCATTTAGGAAGTTACAAGCTCAAATGATGGTACAAGGGGCATCTAATGCATTGTATTGTCTTGTTTTTCCTGCCATCTTGAGGAGAGCTGCTCGAATGTGGTATTCGAGCTTACTGCCAAAAATCATCCATTCCTTTGCTGAACTGGAGTGGTAATTTATTTCATATTTCAGAACATGTCAAAAGATGTTGCGCAACACTAACAGTCTGTTCCTCCTTCAACAGAATGAAGGAGAGAGTCTTAAAGAATTTATGTTTCGGTTTAATTCGGTCACTTTGGAGATTCCAAATCTCAATGAACACGTGGCCATATCAGCTTTAAAGAAGGACCTCAGATCGTCCAGGTTCACTTTTTCCTTGGATAAAAAGTTTCCTACAAGCTATGCCGAGCTACTGACAAGAACTCAAAAATATGCTACTGTTGAAGAGCAAGCTGCAAGTCGTATACTAGCTGAAGGGAGGAACCCTTCTAAGAAGAAAAATATCAAGGAACCAAATGTGCCCACATCTTCCAATAATGCTTTGGTTCCTAGGCGCAGCCCCAAGTCCAAGTAACAAGGTAATCAGTTTGATTCCTGTACACCCCTTAACCTGCCAAGGGAGAAAATTCTATTAGAGATAGAAAAAGAAAATTACTTACAAAGGCCATGTCCTCTAAAGACTTTGTGAAAGCAAGGGATAAGAGCAAATATTGCCGATTCCATAGAGACCATGGCTACAACACCGAAGAGTATTTTCAGCTTCGGGATGCTATTGAGGATTTGATAAAGAGGAGATATTTAGAAAAATATATTAACCGTTCGGAGCCTCAAGCCGAAACAATAGCTCTTCAGAGAATTGCTGATGAAGTCGATCTACCTCACCAAAGGCCGACCGATGGAAATGTTGGCATGCTTCATCAATCGTTTGGAAAAATGGAGCTAAAGAAAATAACCCCAAGAGGTTTAAAGGACAAAACTTCATTAGTTTTGTAGATGAAGATCTTCAAGGAGTCTAACTTTCACATGATGATCTCGTTGTGGTCTCTGCTATAATTGCAAAGTATGATGTAAAATGAATTTTGATAGATAATGGAAGTTCTACTGATGTTTTGCTGTATGATGCTTTTCTTAGAATGGGATTGTCTAGATGTGAGCTGCAAAGGTCTCCCATTCCTTTGACTGGTTTCGGAGAAAATTAATTTGGAGTTGAAGGAGAAACAGTCCTACCCGTAACTTTTGACATTGAACCATATCAAAGAAACCTTCCCATCCACTTCATAGTGGTGCGAACATCTTCGACCTATAATGCAATTCTAGGACATCCAGCTCTAAATAAATTTCAAGCCATAGTATCACCCTACCACCTTTTGATTCTAATGATCCAAGATAAACAATCAGCTAATCCCTTAATACTTGATCAATTAGATCTGAGGGACGAAGCTGAAGACTATGGAGAATCGGTATAAAGAACTCTTTTGTGCCTTTGTCCAAAGACGATCCAATGAAACTAGTACAAATTGGCAGCTTGTTGGATGAAGAATCAAAAGCAAGATTGATTACATTCCTTAGAAACAATGCAGATATTTTTACTTGAATGGCATCGGACATGCCCGGAATTCCATCTGAAGTGATTACATATAGCTTGGAGGTATCTCCCAGCTATAAACCAGTTCGGCAGAAGAAGAGGAATTTTGCTCCAGAGTGGCAGAGAGTTTCGATGAAGAAGTCAGCAAACTTCTTGAAGCCAAGTTTATAAGGAAAGTACAATATTTGAATTAGCTGGCCAATATTGTGATGGTGAAGAAATCTAATGGCAAGTGGAGGATTTGCATTGATTATACAGATTATAATAATGCTTGCCCAAAAGACAGCTTCCCTCTGCCAAATATTGACTAGTTAGTTGACGCCACTGCTGGTTATCAGCTGTTAAGCTTTATGGATGCTTTCTCAGGATACAACCAGATCCGAATGGATCTTGAAGATGAGGAAAAAAAAAAAAGGCTTTACTGTTATAAAGCGATGCCATTTGGGTTAAAAAATGTTGAGGCAACCTTCCAAAGACTGATCAATAAAGTCTTTAAGAATCAGATAGGGAGAAATATGGAAGCTTATGTTGATATGATTGTGAAGAGTCTTCATAAGTCCGATCATATTGAAGACCTGAAAGAATTCTTTGACGCTCTTAGACCTCATCAAATGAGGTTGAATCTGACCAAGTGCATTTTTGGTGTAACCTCAGGAAAGTTTCTGAGATTTTTGGTCACTAAATGGGGAATCAAAGTTAACCCAAAGAAGATTCAAGCTCTTCGGATAATGAGGCTATTGGGAATTGTATCTCAAAGCCAATTGCCTAGGCTATAGGTGGTTGTGCTCAGTCTTGTAATTTATATATGAATTAATAAAACTTTATTTTGGCAGCTTATCACATTATTCATTTCCCTGTATGAACTATATTTATGTGATGAAGTCCTTAGGACTGTACTAACTTCGATATAGAGAGGATATATCGAGTGGTTCTTTAAAAAAGTTCACATCCAAAGGTTATATTGTATAAGACGGTAATGTATCAAGTGTAGGTTGTTGTGGTTCACATCGTTTAGTTGTCCTCTTGACCAAAGGAGTGTGGTGACACTGATGTGATCTGCAAGTGGGATGTGTGACATCTCATTGAACGTGACTCCATGGAGCTCTTTTTTGCCAAATGATTGCTCGCGATTGGATATGGGTATATATATTCCTCCAACCTGAGGTCACTATGGTAGCTTGTAAGCACCTCCCTGTGCTTTGGTGCCAGACTACCCGGATTTCTAATCTGGTGATAGAAGGTTTTTGGGTACAGGCAAGTACTTGTGGAGCAGTGGTGGATCAAGATGTAATTGACTTGTTCAAATTATTTGGATTGAATATCTCAATTTAGCAAATCCTCGGGGTAGTTCTAGTGAGGAGTCACTGGACTTGCGAGGTTGAGATATGTTGTGGATTGACTCAGTTAGGGTTGGCAGTCTAATCCTAGGTCATCTTGAGCATTGGAGGTCAAAGGGATGAATTATATGGTAACCATATGCTAGAGGTTTGATAGATTGGTCTCACATCTTCGGCCTATCTGGATGCCGGGATCTATTGCAAGATGGTATCTTGCACTGATACTGGAAGTGTTCTAGTGCTACTGTTTAGGTTCGAACCTATGAGGTCACACGCCATAGAGGATATTTTCCTTATCCAGGAGCTGATCAACGATTGAAAATCGTTTCGGTATTAAGGTCAAACGGTCTGATTGAGCATACATTGAATTTTTTCTGATCAACTTGGTCTGATTTGGATCGACCAGGATTGGTTTGGGTCAACCAGGAACTATTCCTGGTAGACCAGGACTGGACTTGGTTTTCTTACTTATTGGGTTTGGTTGGATCGGGGTCTTTATGAACCGGTTTTTGGGTTTGATGAACCGGTTTAAAACATGGCATGTTTACACGATGTTTTCTCCCAGCAATTTAAAAACACCAGCTTGATGACTTGCATGGGTTCCCTGCTCTCGGTATTGCCGGCCCATTACAGAAACTGGTTCTCATGGTGAACCCCATGGTTCAACGTAGTTTGTTTTATCCAAACTTCCCCTACTCTCGGTTGCCCTGCTTTACCACTTGAATGGGATAAGAACAGCATGAAGATCGAATGCAGCTTGGGATATCAGATAATAATCAATAGCACAGCGATCTGGAAAGGGCCTCACGGTGGTCTCTCCCGCACGTCATTCCTATCTCTCGGTCCCTGCTTTCACGGTGATATAGCCCACATTGTTCTCTTCCAGCCCACGGTTCCTAGCATTTTAAACCGATCAAGAGCTAATTCAAAAGGAGTTTGGGTTTTATCTGAACATCTATCACGATGACTTCCCTGCCTTCACGAGTTTTCTCAGCCTCTTATATAACTTGGTTGAAGGCCATGAGATAGGATTGATGGGAAGTAACAGGGCATGTGATAAGAGAGGAGCAGAGAGCGATTAATAGCCATCTGTGAGAGAGATTTCGGGATGAATATCTGAGTGCAGAAACTCGTAGAGCGTCCCGTGAAATCCTTCCCTGATCTTTAAGTTTTCCATTGTGTGCTTTTGGTGGAGTTAGGGCGGTCTTGGAGAAGACCGTCTGTGAAGATGTGTTTGGCTTTCCCTACTCCACATATCCATGATCTGTTCATTGAATCCCGGAAGACTAGCATCCATCCGGGAGTTTGATCAGCGAGAGCCCGCACGTGGATACTCTAGAGGGTGGATATTTGGATACCTTGAGAGATTGGACCGATCCCTTTCTTGTTCTTGCTATTGTTTATGTGTTACAGATCAAATGGAAGCCCTGTTTGCTGATCTGTTCTGAAGACTGCTGGGAGTTCACGTTGACATCTTCTTCTAGATCTGTTTTACTGTTGAAGGAGTTCAACCTGCTGCCTTGATTTGCTGTTGAAGGAGTTCAATCAGCTGATCTATTTTGGTCAAAAAGGGAGTCGGCTTCTTGCTTCGATCCAAATTCAGAACAAAAGGAAGTTCTATAAGGTATATTATTTTCTTTTTGTTATCATGCATGTTTAGATTAGATTTTATCATATTATTTATAATTATTATTTTATCATATTGTTTATAATTATTGCACTTGCTTATATATGCCTGTGTATTAGTTACATGCATCATATTTATGTTAGATCCTGTGCATGAGTAGCACGCCTAGGGTAGGCATCCGATGCACTATTTTTCTTTCAGTGGTATCAGAGCCAGGTTCATGTGTAGCATATTATGATAGCATATATTGATGGTTTTGGATCTGTATCTAAATTAGGGATTACTTTTAGGAACCTAGATGAGACCTTCACCATGGCCATGTGTCTGTAGAGATTAATCAGGGTTTAAAATCCCTAAGTTTCTATGGCACGAAGCGGTTCGTCTGTGTTGGCCTTTTCAGAAGGATTCCTAAAGGAAACCTACAGTATTAAAAATATTTTAATCTTGATACATGATTATACATTGGCATGTCTAAAATTTTTAAGGCTTGCAATATTATAAATTGATATGATAAGACTAGAAATGATGCATGACAGATGTAAAAGGATTTTATATGAATTTAATTAAAAATATTTTAATTAAAAGTTGGCTTATAATCTAACAATTATGAATTGAAAGATTAATTAAATGACAAGCCAGATTATGGTTTATGAAACCTAATGTCATTTGAATAAGCCATCCGGGTTAATTGGGTTAGACCTAAGGTTAGTTGAATTGGACTTAAGAGAACTAATCAAATGTTGATTAAGGACCTTCTCTTTAGTATCTATCTAATAGTTAGATGGGTTAGTCCATTTTTCTAAAATGGATCTAATTAGTTGCTCTGTGGTAAGCCCGAGTTCTTAGGCTGGTCTAATCGACTCTGGTAAATCGATTGGTGTCTAGGCAGGTTTGGCAATTTTGATCATGGTTGTACGAGACTACCTCTTTCCTGGCCAACTTGGTTGGTGTCTAGGAAAGATGGTTAATGGCGGATACTCACCCATGATCTCACCTACCTGGCCAATCCGATCAACCAGAACTGATTAGAAGAGCTTATTGAATCGAGTTAACCAATGTCATCTAAGTTGATCAGCATGTCTGATCTTTAGGTGCCCATGGACCAACTTGTTGAATTTAATTGAACCCTCCTGAGAATTGATTTGATCAGTGGGTGGTTGATCCATCTTCTTCTCTCTATTCTTCTATCACAATTTAATTAAAATCCTCTAAAATTATTAGGTCCTGAAAAAAGACTAAGTTAATGAGTTGATGGTGTCTTAGCCTCCCATTAAGTGGGTTAGTAATGAGTCCTTTAGCTTAATGTACTCGGCAGTTTTAAAGAACGGATGTGCATCCGGTTACTCAAATTACTCTTCCATAGATGATGGTTTAGTGCAACCTTCTTAACGGTGATTAGGTGGACCGGCCAAAGTTGGACTTGGTCATTCGTTAGCTGGAATCATCGGATTTGTCATATTGATGGTTGGACCTAACCAGAGACCCATAATAGGAGGCCCCAAGGTCGATTGGGGGTTTTATGGGGCAAAATTTATTACTGGAAGTTGCTTAGGGAAGCAATTGGTTAGAGAACCTACCTTTAGGCACATATGGATGAGTCGGCCAAAGTCGGGCTCATACGTGGTCTATTGGATTTCAGTACCCACTATGAAATGATGATTTCACGGATTGGAGTTAGAGGCTCCCATTCTGAAAAATTAGTGGGAGGGACCTTTAGACTAAAGTCCAGGTCTTTTGGTTTAATTGATTAATTCATATACTAATTTGGTCTTAATTTTCTTTTCAGATGTCTTCAAACCTTTCGCTCCGATCACTTCTCGATAGCGAGAAGTTAAAGGGTCGTAATTTCGATAGCTGGAATCGAAAATTGAGGATAGTCCTGGAGCACAAGCGGATCCTTTATGTGATAATGGATCCAGCATCTGAAATTCCTCCTACCAATGCTCAGAGTTCGATCAGGGACACTTATTTGAAGTGGATTTTTGATTGGACTACTGTCCGATGCATAATATTGACGATGATGAACGATGAGTTCAGTCGCAAATTCGAGGAGGCCCAGCCAGATGGGTCATTCAAAAGTTCAAGGAATCTTTCGGCATGACAGATGATGTGGAGCGGTACAAAGTTTCTTGTGCCATCTACAATGCCAAAATATGGAATGGTGGTTCGGTCACTAATCATGTATTGTACATGATCGAGTTGATCGAAAGATTGGGCAAGCTCGGATGTCCCTTGCACGAGCAACTCGACAAGAATGCGATCCGGAATACTCTATCCTCCTCCTATCTTGACTTTCTTGATCATTATAGAATGAATAAGCCTGCAGTCAATTACCATGGTTTGATGGGGTTGCTGCAGACTTACGAGAATGACCACCAACTGAATAAGGGGGTGGTGAATTTAGTGGGAGGTTTTAGAGGTTGTCTTTCCTTTAAGAAAGGGAAGAAGAAAGGTAAGGGAAAGAAGGTGCAGAGTGCTCCTAGCCCAAGTCAGGCCAAGAAAGTGAAAGCTGATCAAGTTGGTGCAGAGTGCTTCTATTGTAAGAAGCAGGGACACTGGAAGAGGAACTGTTCTCTTTATCAGGCATCCTTAGACCCGAACAGGCCAAGAGAAAGCTGCAGGGTGCTGGATAAGGTATTTATATGATAAAACCTTGTAATTTCTCTATTTGTGACACTGCTAACTGGGTATTGGATACTCGTAGTCCTACTCATGTTTGCAATTCATTGTAGGGACTACAGGTTAGCAAGAGATTTGAGGATCGAGAGCAGTTCCTGAGTGTCGAAAATGGAAATCGTGTTCCAGTACAGGTGGTCGGAGTTCGGAGTCTTATTTTTGAGTCTAGTACTGTCGAATTTGTCGATTGTCATTATTGTCCTAGTTTTATTATGAGCATTATCTCTGTTGGCCTATTAGCCAATTGTGGTTATGAACTTTCAATAAAAGGAGATTTTTGCCAAGTTATTATGAATAACTCTATGATAATTAAAGCTAAGTTAAATAATGGCATTTATATTTTGTCATGGCCTGTTAATATAATGTACATGTCTACCAAATGCCCAAGGATAGAAAATGTCAGTGATTTGTATCAATGGCACTATAGGCCAGGTCATGTTAACCAGAATAGGATAAACAAGTTATGAGGAGAAGGCCTCCTCGAGGTCAGTGATTCTGACTCACTGCCTACTTGTGAATCCTGTTTGCTTGGTAAAATGACCAAGTCACCTTTTATTGGAAAAGGTGAACGAGCTATAGAACTTCTGAGTCTCATACATACTGATGTATATGGACCCATGACAGTTAATGCCAGAGGTGGATACAGATATTTCATTATATTTACAGATGACTTTTCCAGGTATGGTTATGTCTTTTTGATGAGACATAAATTTGAGTTGTTTGCAATGTTCAAACGATATCATAATGAAGTGAAGAAACAAACTGGAAAGTGTATTAAAATCCTTTGATCTGATCGAGGCGGTGAATACCAATCCGGTGAATTCATGATATATCTTGAGGAGAATGGGATTCTCTCTCATTGGACTCTTTCAGGAACACCCCAGTTGAATGGTATGTCCGAAAGGAGGAATCGAATCCTGTTGGATATGGTTTGATCCATGATGGGCTTTGCAACTCTACCGCTATCCTTCTGGGGATATGCACTTGAGATAGCTTGTTACTTGCTGAATGATGTTCCGAGTAAGTCTATTGTCTCCACTCCATATGAGTTATGGACTAGACGTAAGCCCTCAATTTCATACCTTCGAGTCTGGGGTTGTCCGGCTTATGTAAAGCATTTAGACTCAGATAAACTTGGTCCTAGGTCTGATCGGTGCCTGTTTATTGGGTACCCTAAGGAAATAAAAGGATATTTCTTCTACATAGAGGACGAACAGAAAGTGTTCGTTGCTCTTAGGGCTATCTTTTTGGAAAAGGAGTTCCTTAGAGAAGGAAGTGTAGCTTCTAAGATTGAACTTGGTGAAGTTCAACCAATAAAAGAACCTGCACACTCTAATGACATCATAGAACCAGCTGTGATTGGATTACTCCCAGAACCCATTAATAGGAGATCCGGTAGGGTACCATGTCAGCTGGACAGATATTACGGTTTCTTGGTCCGGGACGGTGATCCCATTGAGCTTGATGAGAACAATGAGGATCCGATCACCTATATGGATGCACTTCAGAGATCTGACTCTGAGGTGTGGCTTGGAGCCATGCGATCCGAGATGGAGTTCATGGAGATCAACAATGTATGAACATTGGTTGATCCACCTGAAGGAATAAAATTCATCAGGTGCAAGTAGATTTTTAAGAGAAAAAGGGGCATAGATGGGAAGGTGGAGACCTATAAAGCCCGTCTGGTTGCCAAGGGATATCGTCAGCGATATGGTATCGATTATGATGAGACGTTCTCCCCTGTGGCAATGCTCAAGTCCATTCGGATCATGCATGCTTTGGCAGCACATTTTGACTATGAGATCTGGCAGATGGATGTTCGAACCGCTTTCCTGAATGGGGAGCTGGATGAGAAGGTGTATATGATACAGCCTAAAGGGTTAACATCCACAGACGAGTCAAAAGTGTGCAAATTACAGACCTCCATTTATGGACTCAAGCAAGCATCTCGAAGTTGGAACATGCGATTTGATAGGTGTATCAAATCATATGGCTTTGTTAGGAATGGAGAGGAACCCTGCATTTATAAGTGGGTTAATGGTTTTGTGATTGTATTCCTGGTACTGTATGTTGATGACATTCTCTTAATCGGGAATGACATCGCAGCGTTATAAGGAATAAAGGTCTGGTTGTCATCTCAGTTCTTCATGAAGGACTTGGGTGAAGCTTCTTACATACTGGGTATGAAGATCTATAGCGATAGATATAAGAGGCTTCTGGGATTGTCCTAGTATACTACATTGATACCGTGCTGAAATAGTTCATCATGGAGAATTCCAAGAAAGGCTATTTTCTGATAGGTTCTGGAATTACTTTTTCCAGGAATGATTGTGTAACAACTTCTGAGGAAAGATAGCGTATGAGTAGAGTTCCTTATGCTTCTGCAGTGGACTCTATCATGTATGCTATGACATGTACTAGACCGACATGGCATACTCACTAGGAGTGGTGAGCAGATACCAGTCTAACCTAGGTGAGGCGTATTGGAAGGTGGTTAAGACCATCCTGAAGTATTTGAAAAATACTAAAGACCAATGACTGATTTATGGAGAACCTGACTTGAAACTTGTGAGGTATACTACTACTCCAGTTTCCAGTCAGACACAAATGATAGCAAGAGTGTATCAAGGTTTGTGTTTATCCTGAATGGAGGAGCGATCTGCTGGAAGAGTTCTAAGCAGGCAACAGTTGCAAACTCGGTATGCGAAGCAGAGTACATTGCAGCATCAGATGTAGCAAAGGAAGTCATGTGGTTACGGAAGTTCCTTGGAGAGCTAGGGGTGGCACCTTCCTTAGATGGTCCTGTTCCAGTGTATTGTGACAGCATAGGAGCCATTGCTCAAGCTAAGGAGCCAAAGTCTCATCACCGCACCAAGCACATTCTACGGTGCTATCACCTCGTGCGAGAGATCGTGGAATGAGGTGACATCAATTTTATGAAGATCGATAGAAAGGAGAATTTGGCTGACCCCTTCAATAAAGCCCTCGAAATCAAAGAGTTCGACTATTATAAAAGGGAAATGGGTATTAGATACTGTTTTGATTGGCTTTAGTACAAGTGGGAGTTGTTAGAAATTATGTCCCAAAGCTAATCGTCTAGGCTGTAGGTGGTTATGCTTAGTATTGTAATTTATATATGAATTAATAAAATTTTATTTTGGTAGCTCATCACATTATTCATTTTTCTGTAATGAACTCTATTTATGTGATGAAGTCCTTAGGACTGTACTAACTTCGATATAGAGAGGATATATCGAGTGGTCCTTTAAAAAAGTTCACATCCAAAGGTTATATTGTACAAGACGGTAATGTATCAAGTGTAGGTTGTTGTGGTTCACATCGTTTAGTTGTCCTCTTGACCAAAGGAGTGTGGTGACACTGATGTGATCTGCAAGTGGGATGTGTGACATCTCATTGAACGTGACTCCATGGAGCTCTTTTTTGCCAAAGGATTGCTCGCGATTGGATATGGATATATATGTTCCTCCAACTTGAGGTCACTATGGTAGCTTGTAAGCACCTCCCTGTGCTTTGGTGCCAGACTATCCGGATTTCTAATCTGGTGATAGAAGATTTTTGGGTACAGGCAAGTACTGGTGGAGTAGTGGTGGACCAAGATAGAATTGACCTGTCCAAATTATTTGGATTGAATGTCTCGCAGTGTCTCAATTTAGCAAATCCTCGATCAGGGTAGTCCTAGTGAGGAGTCACTGGACTTGCGAGGTTGAGACATGCTGTGGATTGACTCAGTTAGGGTGAACAGTCTAACCTTAGGTCATCTTGAGCATTGAAGGTTAAAGGGATGAATTATACGGTAACCATATGCCAGAGGTTCGATAGATTGCTCTCGCATCTTCGGTCTATCTGGATGCTGGGACCCATTGCTAGATGGTATCTTGTGCTGGTACTGGAAGTATTCCAATACTACCGTTTAGGTTCGAACCTATGAGGTCACACGCCATAGAGAATTTCTTCCTGATCTAGGAGCCGATCAACGATTGAAAATCATTTCGGTATTAAGGTCAAACGGTCTGATTGAGCACACATTGAATTTTTTCTGATCAACCTGGTCTGATTTGGATGGACTAGGATTGGTTTGGGTCAACTAGGAACTGTTCTTGGTAGACCAGGATTGGACCTGGTTTTCTTACTGATCGGGTTTGGTCGGACCGGGGTCTTTATGAACCAATTTTTGGGTTTGATGAACCGGTTTAAAACATGGCATGTTTACACTGTGTTTTCTCCCAGCAATTTAAAAACACTGACTTGATGACTTGCGTGGGTTCCCTGCTCTCAGTATTGCTGACCCATTACAGAAACTAGTTATCACGATGAACCCCATGGTTCAACATAGTTTGTTTTATCCAAACTTCCCTTGCTTTCAGTTGCCCTGTTTTACCGCTTGAATGGGATAAGAACAGCATGAAGATCGAATGCAGCTTGGGATATTTGATAATAATCAATAGCACAACGATCTGGAAAGGGTCTCACGATGGTCTCTCCCGCACGTCATTCCTATCTCTCGGTCCCTGCTTTCACGGTGATATAGCCCACATTGTTCTCTTCAAGCCTGCGGTTCCCAGTGTTTTAAACCGATCAAGAGCTAATTCAAAAGGAGTTTGGGTTTTATTTGAACATCTCTTATGATGACTTCCTTGCCTTCACGGGTTTTCTCAGCCTCTTATATAACTTGGTTGAAGGTCGTGAGATAGGATTGATGGGAAGTAATAGGGCATGTGATAAGAGAGGAGCAGAGAGCGATTAATAGCCATCTGTGAGAGAGCTTTTGGGATGAATATCTGAGTGCAGAAATTCGTAGAGCGTCCCGTGAAATGCTTCCCTAATCTTTAAGTTTTCCATTATGTGATCTAGGTGGAGTTAGGGCGGTCTTGGAGAAGACCGTCCGTGAAGATTTGCTTAGCTTTCCCTGCTTCACATATCCATGACCTGTTCATTGATTCCCGGAGGACTAGCATCCATCCGGGAGTTGGATCAGCGAGAGCCCGCACGTGGATACTCTAGAGGGTGGACATTTGGACACCTTGAGAGATTGGACCGATCCCTTTCTTGTTCTTGTGTTTATGTGTTACAGATCAAGTGCAAGCCCTGTTTGCTGATCTATTTTGAAGACTGCTGGGAGTTCACGTTGACATCTTCTTCCAGATTTGTTTTACTATTAAAGGAGTTCAACCTGCTGCCTTGATTTGCTGTTGAAGGAGTTCAACTAGCTGATCTGTTTTGGTCAAGAAGGGAGTTGGCTTCTTCTTGCTTCGATCCAAATTCAGAACAAAAGGTAGCTCTATAAGGTATATTATTTCCTTTTTATTATCATGTATATTTAGATCTAGATTTTATCATATTATTTATAATTATTGTACTTGCCTATACATGCCTGTGTATTAGTTACATGCATCATGTTTATGTTAGATCCTATGCATGAGTAGGCTTTTCTGTATGCATGCTTAAAAATTTTAATTATGCAATACCTACTCTTTAGTGTAGCATGCCTAGGGTAGGCGTCCGATGCACTAGTTTTCTTTCAGAGGCACCCCTCTTGCAAAAAAGAAGTATAGCGATTAACGGGAAGAATCGCTTCTCTAAATCGATTTATTTCTCGGTTGGCAGAAAGATGTCTGCCTTTTTTCAAGGTTCTCTATCAGACCCAAACTTTTGAATGGATAGAAGACTACAGGATTGCTTTTGATAAATTAAAAGAGTATCTGGAAAACCCTCCTTTGCTTTCCAAGCCCTGTGAAGGAGAAACTCTTTATTTGTATCTTTCTGCCTCAAATGAAGCGGTTAGTTCGGTGCTTGTACGAAGAGAAGTTGATCACTTGCAGAAGTCGATTTATTATGCTAGTAAAGTATTGCATGAGGCAGAAGTATGATATCCTAGAGTGCAAAAGCTCATTTTCTCCTTGGTAGTTGCAACAAAGCATTTGCGACCCTATTTCCAAGCTCATTCTATTATAGTTCTGACAGATCAGCCCATGAAGGCCATTCTTCACTGTCCCGACATCTCAGGAAGGATAACTAAATGGGCAATTAAATTGGGAGAATTTAGCATTGACTTTTAGCCTAGATTAGCAATGAAAGCACAAGTCTTGGCTGATTTTATAGCCGAATGTACTTGGAGGTCAGAGGAGAACCAACTAGGGCCGAAGAAGAGAGGACCATAGAAGAAGATCTAGAATTCATATGCATGCTTCATGTGGATGGTGTTTCTAATGCTAATGGCTGTGGGGCTGGTCTCATTTTGGCTAGTTCGAATGGTCAAGTCATAGAATATGCTCTTCATTTTTCTTTCCAAGCTTTAAATAATCAGGCAGAATATGAGGCACTCATTGCTGGACTCAGAATTGCTCAAAAGCTGGAAATTAAGAAGATTAAAGTTTTCTCGGATTCGTAGTTAGTGGTGAATCAGGTAAAGGGTGAGTTCGAGGCTCGGAATCCCATTATGATTCAATATCTGGAAAAGGTACGAAGCCTAATATCTTAGTTAGATTATTTTGAGATTATCCATGTGCCTCGCACATAAAATTACCGGGCCGATGCTCTTTTACATCTTGCAACCACTGCTCTAGATTTCCTTGGAAAGATATATGTGGAATATCTTGCAGACCCTAGCATATCAGAATCCATAGCAGAAGTATGTCCGATTGAACATGAACCTTCGTGGATGGATCCTATCCTTAAATTTTTGAATGAAGGCAGCTTGCCCGAAGACAAACTTGAGGCTAAACAGCTTCGGTGGATGGCTTCTCAATATGTGATCTTAGATGGGACCTTATGAAGGAAAACCAGTGTATCGGATGCCTACCCTAGGCACGCTACACTAGGGAGTAGGTATTGCATAATTAAAATTTTTAAACATGCATACGAAAAAACCTACTCATGCACAGGATCTAACATAAACATTACACAGGCATGTAAAGGCAAGTGCAATAATATAAACAATATGATTAATTCTAGAACTAAACATGCATGATAACATAAAGGAAATAATATACCTGAAAGAACTTTCTTTTGTTCTGAACTTGAATTGAAGTAGGAAGAAGCCGACTCCCTTCAACAGCAAATCATATCTGTAACACATAAACAACAGGAACAATAAAGGGATCGATCCAAACTCTCAAGGTGTCCAAATGTCCAACCTCCAGAGTATCCACGCATGGGCTCTCGCTGATCCAACTCCCGGATGGATGCTAGTCCTCCAGGAATCAATGAACAGGTCATAAAAATGGAGTAGGGAAAACTAGATTGATCTTCACAGACGGTCTTCTCCAAGACCGCCCTTACTCCACCAAAAGCACACACTGAAAACAACTCGAATCCGATGAGACGTGGAATGATTGAATGAGAGGCGAGCCATAGATTCCCTCCCAAGGAGTTGCCTTCTCCTTAGCACCAGAGGAAGCTCCGCGGAGATGAGCCCCTGATCCTCTCTCTTTGTCGCAACTCACGTTCCTCTCTCTCTATCGCAAGCCCTGTTCCTATCTTTCTCACCCCATTTCTTCCTCTCTCGCATGCCCTACTCTTCCCCTCTCTATTCTCACGGCAAGCCCTGTTACGACCAGCAACCAAGAAATAAAAAGAGGCGAAGAAAACGCATGAGGAGAAGAGGGCGATCCGTGAGAGAGTCCAGATCAAATCCAAACACCATTTGAATAGCTCTTGATCAGTTTAGAAGGTTGGGAATCGTTGGAAGGAAGAGAACAAAGAGAACATAAATCACCATGAAAACCACGACCGAGAGAGAGGTAGACGTGTGGGAGAAAACACAGTGTAATCATGATTAAATCGGTTCATCAAAAATTCTGGTCTGATCAAACCCGATCAGAAAGAAAAAACGGGTTTAGTCCTGGTCTACTAGGAATAGTTCCTGGTTGACCCAAACCAATTCTGGTCGATCTAAATCAGACCAGGTGGACCAGAAAAACTCAATGTGTGCTCAATTAGACCATTTGACCTTAATATCGAAATGATTTCCATCGACTCTCGGATCAGGAAGAAATTCTCTATGGTGTGTGACCTCATATGTTCGAACCTAAACGGTAGCACTAGAACACTTCCAATACCAGCACAAGATACTATCTAGCAATAGGTCCCGATGTCCGGATAGGCCAAAGATGTGAGAGCAATCTATCGAGCCTCTGGCATATGGTTACCTTATAATTCATCCCTTTGACTTCCAATGCTCAAGATAACCAAGGGTTAGACTGCCAACCCTAACTGAGTCAATCCATAACATGTCTCAACCTCGCAAGTTTAGTGACTCCTCACGAGGACTACCCTGATCGAGGATTTGCTAAATTGAGACACTGCGTGACATTCAATCCAAACAATTTTGACAGGTCAATTCCATCTTAGTCCGCCACTGCTCTACAAGTACTTGCCTATACCCAGAAATCTTCCGTCACCGGATTAGAAATCCGGATAGTTCGGCACCAAAGCACAGGGAGTTGCTTGCAAGCTACCATGGTGACCTCAGGTCGGAGGGACACATATATCTATATCCAATCGTAAGCAATCCTTTGGCAGAAAGGAGCTCCACGGAGTCACGTTCAATAAGATGTCATACATCCCACTTGTAGATCACATTAGTGTCACCACACTCCTTTGGTCAAGAGGACAACCAAACGATGTGAACCACAATAACCTACACTTGATACATTGCCATCCTGAACAATGTATCCTTTGGTTGTGAACATTTTTAAAAGGACCACTCGATATATCCTCTCTATATCGAAGTTAGTGTAGTCCTAAGGACTTTATCACATAAACAGAGTTCATTACAGGGAAATAAAGAATGTGATGAGCTGCCAAAATAAAGTTTTATTAATTTATATACAAATTACAATATTGAGTACAACCACCTACAGCCTAGGCAATTGGCATTGAGATATAATTTCCAACAACTTCCACTTGTACTAAAGCCAATCAGAATAGTATCTAATACCCCCTTCCCTTTTATAATAGTCGAACTCTTTGATTCTGAGATCTTTAGTGAAGGGGTCGATTAGATTCTCTTTTCCATCAATCTTCATAAGATTGATGTCGCCTCATTCCATGATCTCTTGCACGAGGTGATAGCGCTGTAGAATGTGCTTAGTGCGGTGATGAGATTTTGGCTCCTTAGCTTGAGCAATAGCTTTGTGCTGTCACAATACACAGAAACAGGACCATCTAGGGAAGTTGCCATCCCTAGCTCTCCAATGGACTTCTGTAACCACACGGCTTCCTTTGCTGCATCTGATGCTGTAATGTACTCTGCTTCGCATACCGAGTCTGTAACTATTGCCTGCTTTGAACTCTTTCAACAGATCGCTCCTCCATTTAGGGTAAGCACAAATCCTGACACACTCTTGCTATCATCTCTATCTGACTGGAAATTGGAGCCAGTACACCCCACAAGTTTCAAGTCAGGTTCTCCATAAATCAGCCATTGGTCCTTAGTATTTCTTAAATACTTCAGGATGGTCTTAACCAACTTCTAATGCGCTTCACCTGGGTCAGACTGGTATCTGCTCACCACTCCTAGTGAGATGCCATGTCTGGTCTAGTACATGTCATAGCATACATGATAGAGCCCACTGCAGAAGCATAAGGAACTCTACTCTTGCGCTCTTTTCCTCAGGAATTGTTGCATAATCCTTCTTGAAAAGAGTAATTCCAGAACCTATCGGGAGATAGCCTTTCTTGGGATTCTCCATGCTGAATCGTTTCAGCATGATATCAATGTACGTAGACTAGGACAATCCCAGAAGCCTCTTAGATATATCTCTATAGATCTTCATACCTAGTATGTAAGAAGCTTCACCCAAATCCTTCATGGAAAACTGAGATGACAACCAGACCTTTATTCCTTGCAATGCTATGATGTCATTCCCGATTAAGAGAATGTCATCAACATACAGTACCAGGAATACAATCACAGAACCATTAACCCACTTATAGATACAGGGTTCCTCTCCGTTCCTAACGAAGCCATACAATTTGATACACCTATCAAATCACATGTTCCAACTTCGAGATGCTTTCTTGAATCCATAAATAGACCTCTGCAATTTGCACACTTTTGACTCATCTGTGGAAGTGAACCCTTTAGGCTGTATCATATACACCTCCTCATCTAGCTCTCCATTGAGGAAAGTGGTTCGGACATCCATCTGCCAGATCTCATGTCAAAATGTGCTGCCAAAGCAAGTATGATCCGAATAGACTTGAGCATTGCCACAGGGGAGAACGTCTCGTCGTAATCGATACCATATCGCTGATGATACCCCTTGGTAACCAGACGGGCTTTATAGGTCTCCACCTTCCCATCTGCGTCCCTTTTTCTCTTAAAAATCCACTTGCACTTGATGGGTTTTATCCCTTCAGGTGGATCAACCAATGTCCATACATTATTGATCTTCATGGACTCCATCTCGGATCGCATGGATTCAAGCCACGCCTCAGAGTCAGATCTCTGAAGTGCATCCATATAGGTGATCGGATCCTCATCGTTCTCGTCGAGCTCAATGGGATCACCATCCCGGGCCAAGAACCGTAATATCTGTCCGGCTGAAGTGGTACTCTATCGGATCTCCTATTAATGGGTTCCGGGTGTGATTCAATCACAGCTAGTTCTATGATGTCCTTAGAGTGTACAGGTTCTTCTACTGGTTGATCTTCACCAAGTTCAATCTTAGAGGCTATAGTTCCTTCTCCAAGGAACTCCTTTTCCAAAAAAATAGCCCTAAGAGCAACGAACACTTTCTGTTCGTCCTCCAAGTAGAAGAAATACCCTTTTGTTTTCTTAGGGTATCCAATAAATTGGTACCGATCGGACCTAGGACCAAGTTTATCTGAGTCTGAATGCTTTACATAAGCCGGACAACCCCAGACCCGAAGGTGTGAAATTGAGGGCTTACGTCCAGTCCATAACTCATATAGAGTGGAGACAACAGACTTACTCGGAACATCATTCAGCAAGTAACAAGCTGTCTTAAGTGCATATCCCCAGAAGGACAACGACAGAGTTACAAAGCCCATCATGGATGAACATGTGCAACAGGGTTCGATTCCTCCTTTCAGACACACCATTCAACTAGGATGTTCCTGGAGGAGTCCATTGAGAGAGAATCCCATTCTCCTCAAGATATGTCATGAACTCACCGGATAGGTATTCACCACCTTGATCAGATCGAAGGGTTTTAATACTCTTTCCAGTTTGTTTCTCCACTTCATTACGATATCGTTTGAACATTTCAAACAACTCAGATTTATGTCTCATCAAGAAGACATAACCATACCTGGAAAGGTTGTCTGTAAATGTAATAAAATATATATATCTATCTCTGGGACTAACTATCATGAGTCCGCATACATCAGTATGTATGAGACTCAGAAGTTCTGTAGCTCATTCACCTTTTCCAGTAAAAGGTGACTTGGTCATTTTACGAAGCAAACAAGATTCACAAGTGGGCAGTGAGTCAGAATCACTGATCTCAAGGAGGCCTTCTCCTTGTAACTTGTTTATCTTATTTTGGTTAACATGACCTAGCCTACAGTGCCATAGATACAAGTCACTGACATTTTCCATCCTTGGGCATTTGGTAGATGTCTACATTACATTAACAGGCTGTGACAAAACATAAATGCCATTATTTAACTTAGCTTTCATTATCATAGAGTTATTCATAATAACTTGAAAAAAATCTCCTTTTATTGAAAGTTCATAACCATAATTAGCCAATAGGCATATAGAGATAATGCCCATATAAAACTAGGACAATAATGACAGTCGACTAATTCGACAGTACTAGACTCAAAAACAAGACTCAGTACTCCGACCGCCAGCATTGGAATACGATTTCTATTTCCGATGCTCAGGAACTGCTCCCCATCCTTGAATCTCTTGCTAACCTATAGTCCCTGTAACAAATTGCAAACATGAATAGGACTACCAGTATCCAATACCTAGTTAGCAGTGTCACAAATAGAGAAATTACAAGGTTTTATCATATAAATACCTTGTCCAGCACCCTGCTGCTTTTCCTTCCTTGGCCTGTTCGGGTCTAAGGATGCCTGATAAAGAGAGTTCCTCTTCCAGTATTCCTGCTTCTTACAATAGAAGCACTCTGCACCAATTTGATCAGCTTTCACTTTCTTGGCCTGACTTGTGCCAAGAGCACTTTGTACCTTCTTTTCCTTACCTTTCTTCTTCCATCTCTTAAAGGGACGACGACCTCTAAAACCTCCCACTAAATTTACCACCCCTTATTCAGTTGGTGGTCCTTTTCGTAAGTCTGCAACAATCCCATCAAACCATGGTAATTGATTACAGGCTTATTCATTCTATAATGATCGAGAAAGTCGAGATAGGAGGAGGGTAGAGAATTCAGGATCGCTTCCTTGCCGAGTTGCTTGTGCAAGGGACATCCGACCTTGCCTAATCATTCGATCATCTCGATCATGTACAATACATGATCAGTGACCGAACCACCATTCCGCATTTTGGCATTGTAAATGGTACAAGATACTTTGTATCGCTCCACATCGTTTGGCATGCCGAAAGATTCCTTCAACTTTTGAAGAATCTCGTCTGGCTGGGCCTCCTTGAATTTGCGACTAAACTCATCGTTCATCGCTGCCAACATTATGCATCGGACAGTAGTTCGATCAGAAATCTACTTCAAATAAGTATCCCTAACCGAACTCCAAGCATTGGCAGGAGGGATTTCGGGTGCTGGATCTGTTATCTCATAAAGGATCCACTTGTGCTCTAGGACTATCATCAATTTTCGATACTAGCTATCAAAATTGGGATCCTTTAACTTCTTGCTATCGAGAAGTGACCGGAGCGAAAGGTTTGAAGATCTGAAAGGAAAACTAAGACTAAACTACTATATGAATTAATCAATTAAACTAAAATACTTGGACTTTAGTCTAAAGGTCCCTCCCACTAATTTTTCAGATTGGGAGCCTCTAACTCCAATCTGTGAAATCATCATTTCATAGTGGGTACTGAAATCCAATAGACCATGTATGAGCCCGACTTTGGCCGGCTCACCCATACGTGCCTAAAGGTAGGTTCTCTAAGCAGTTGCTTCCCTAAACAATTTCCAGTAATAAATTTTATCCCACAGAACCTCCAATCAGCCTTGGGGCCTCCTATTATGGGTATCTGGTTAGGTCCAACCATTAGTATGACAAATCCAATGCTTCCAGCTAACGAATGACCAAGCTCGATTTTGGCCAGCCCACCTGATCACCGTTAAGAAGGTTGCACTGAACCATCATCTATGGGAGAGTAATCCCAGTAACCGAATGCAGACCTATTCTTTGGAATTGTCGATGTACACCAAGCTAAAGGACTCATTACTAACCCACTTAATGGAAGGCTAAGACACCATCAACTCATTGACTTAGTCTTTTTTCAGGACCTAATAATTTTAGAGGATTTTAATTAAATTGTGATAGAAGAATAGAGAGAAGAACATGGATCAACCTCCCACTGATCAAATTAATTCTTAGGAGGGTTGAATTAAATTCAACAAGTTGGTCCATGGGCACCTAAAGATCAGACAAGCTGATCAACTTGGGTGACATGGGTTAACTCGAATCAATAAGCTTTTCTAATTAGTTCTGGTTGACCAGGTTGGCCAGGTATGTGAGATCATAGGTGAGTATCCGCCATTAACCATCTTTCCTAGACACCAACCAAGTTGACTAGGAAAGAGGTAGCCTCATGCAGCCATGATCAAAATTACCAAACTTGCCTAGACACCAATCGTTTTGCTAAACTCGATTAGACTAGTCTAAGAACTCGGGCTTACCATAGAGCCACTAATTAGATCCATTTTAGAAGAATGGACTAACCCATCTAACTATTAGATAGATACTAAAGAGAAGGTCCTTAATCAACATTTGATTAGTTTTCTTAAGTCCAATTCAACTAACCTTAGGTCTAACCAAATAAACGGACCCAATCAGACAGCTAATCCAATTAACCCGAATGGCTTATTCAAATGACATTAGGTTTCATAAATCATAATATGGCTTGTCATTTAATTAATCTTTCAATTTATAATTGTTAGATTATAAGCCAACTTTTAATTAAAATATTTTTAATTAAATTCATGTAAAACCCTTTTACATCTTTCATGCATCATATCTAGTCTTATCATATCAATTTATAATATTGCAAGCCTGAACAATTTTAGACATGCCAATGTATAATCATGTATCAGGATTAAAACATTTTTAATACCGTAGGTATCCTTTAAGGATCCTTCTGAAAAGGCCAATACAGACGAACCGCCTTGTGCCATAAAAACTTAGGGGTTTTAAACCCTGATTAATCTCTACAGATACACGACCATGGTGAAGGTCTCATCTAGGTTCCTAAAGGTAATCCCTAATCTAGATACAGATCCAAATCCAACAATACATGCAATCATGATATGCTACACAGGAACCTGTGGCTCTGATACCATTGAAAGAAAACCAGTGCATCGGATGCCTACCCTAGGCATGCTACACTAGGGAGTAGGTATTGCATAATTAAGATTTTTAAACATGTATACGGAAAAACCTACTCATGCATAGGATCAAACATAAACATGATGCATGTAACAAATACACAGGCATGTAAAGGCAAGTGTAATAATATAAACAATATGATTAATTCTAGATCAAAACATGCATGATAACATAAAAGAAATAATATATCTGAAAGAACTTCCTTTTGTTCTGAAATTGAATCTAAGCAGGAAGAAGCCGACTCCCTTCAACAGCAAATCAAATTTGTAACACATAAACAATAGTAGGAACAATAAAGGGATCGGTCCAAACTCTCAAGGTATCCAAATGTCCACCCTTTATAGTATCCATGCACGGGCTCTCGCTGATCCAACTCCTAGATGGATGCTAGTCCTTCAGGAATCAATGAACAGGTCATGAAAATGGAGTAGGGAAAACCAAACTGATCTTCACAGACGGTCTTCTCCAAGATCGCCTTTACTCCACCAAAAGCACACACTAAAAACCACAACTTAAATTCGATGAGACATGGAATGACTGAATAAGAGGCGAGCCATAGATTCCCTCCTAAGGAGTCGCCTTCTCCTTGGCACTAGAGGAAGCTCTGCGGAGATGAGCCCTTGATCCTCTCTATCTGTCGTAACTCAAGTTCCCCTCTCTCTATCGCAAGCCCTGTTCCTATCTTTCTCACCCTGTTTCTTCCTCTCTCGCATGCCCTACTCTTCCCCTCTCTATTCTCACAGCAAGCCCTATTACGGCTAGCAACCAAGAAATAAAATGAGGCGGAGAAAATGCATGAGGAGCAGAGAGCGATCTGTAAGAGAGTCCGGATCAAATCCAAACACCATTTGAATTGCTCTTGATCGGTTTAGAAGGCTGGGAACCGCTAGAAGGAAGAGAACAAAGAGAACAAATCACCATGAAAACCACGACCGAGAGAGAGGTAGACGTGTGGGAGAAAACACCGTGTAATCATGATTAAATCAATTCATCAAAAATCCCGATTCGACCAAACCCGATCAGAAAGAAAAAATGGGTCCAGTCTTGGTCTACCAAGAATAGTTCCTAGTTGACCCAAACCAATCTTGGTCGATCCAAATCAGACTAGGTGTACCATAAAAAATTCAATGTGTGCTCAATTAGACCGTTTGACCTTTATACCAAAACGATTCCCAATCATTGATTGGCTCCCGGATCAGGAAAAAATTCTTTATGGCATGTGACCTCATAGGTTCGAACATAAACGGTAGCACTAGAACACTTCCAAAACCAGCACAAGATACTATCTAGCAATGGGTCCCGGCATCCGGATAGGCCAAAGATTCGAGAGCAATCTATCAAACCTCTGGCATATGTTTACCGTATAATTCATCCCTTTGACTTCCAATGCTCAAGATGACCTAGGGTTAGACTGCCAACCCTAACTGAGTCAATCCACAATATGTCTCAACCTCGCAAGTCCAGTGACTCCTCACTTGGACTACCCCGACCGAGGATTTGCTAAGTTGAGACACTATAAGACATTCAATCCAAACAAATTGGACAGGTCAATTCCATCTTGGTCCACCACTGCTCCACAAGTACTTGCCTGTATCTAGAAACCTTCCATCACCAGATTAGAAATCCGGGTAGTCCGGCACCAAAGCATAGGGAGTTTTTTGCAAGCTATCATGGTTATCTCAGGTCGGAGGGACACATATACCCATATCCAATCATGAGCAATCCTTTGGCAGAAAGGAGCTTCACGGAGTCACGTTCAATGAGATGTCATACATCCCACTTGCAGATCACATCAGTGTCACCACACTCCTTTGGTCAAGAGGACAACCAAATGATGTGAACCACAACAACCTACACTTGATACATTACCGTGTTGAACAATGTATCCTTAGGTTGTGAACCTTTTTAAAAGGACCACTCGATATATCCTCTCTATATCGAAGTTAGTGCAATCCTAAGGATTTCATCACATAAACATAGTTCATTACAGAAAAATAAATAATGTGATGAGCTACCAAAATAAAGTTTTATTAATTCATATACAAATTATAATACTGAGCACAACTGCCTACAGCCTAGGTGATTGGCTTTAAGACACAATTTCCAACACCTTATATAAAAGATCCTTACATAACCTCTGCTAAAATGTTTGGGACCTTTTGATGCTGATTATGCACTCAAGGAAGTGCATGAAGGTATATGTGGAGATCACTTGGGGGACAAATATTTGGCTTATAAGATAATCTGTCAAGGTTATTATTGGCCGACCATCTAGAAGGATTCTACAAAATTTGTCCGAAAGTGTGATCAGTGTCAAAGGTATTCTAATATACCCTGTTAACAGCTCCTTGGCCTTTTGCTCAATAGGGAATGGACATCCTTGGTCCATTTCCTCCGGCCTCTGGACAATGAAAATTTCTTATAGTGGCAATTGATTATTTCACAAAATAGGTCGAAGCCGAATTACTAGCACAAATTACCGAAGCAATGGTTGAAAACTTTGTGAGGAACTTTGTCATCTTCCATTTTAGAATTTCTTATGCCATAATAATCGATAACGGGAGGCAATTTGACAATCCGAAGTTCAAAAGCTTTTGTACCCAATATCATATTCTCCACAAGCTTACTTCTGTAGGACATCCTCAGTCTAATGGGGAAGCTGAAGTGACAAACAGAACCATTCTTCATGGTCTCAAAACCAGGTTAAATGATGCTAAGGGATCATGGGCTGATGAATTGAATTCAGTTCTTTAGACATACCGAACCACTCCTAGGACAGCCACCAGTGAATCTTCCTTTCACTTAGCTTATGGCACTGAGGCAGTTCTTCTTGTGGAAGTCTTTTTATAATCTTTATGGATTGATCAATATAAAGATCCTAAGAATTTAGAATGCCGAAGAGTTGACCTGGATTTGTTACAAGGCACTTGATTTTAGGCATAGCTGAAAATGGCTATGTATTAGTAAAAGGTTGCAAAATATTATAACTCTCGTGTGAAAGAGAACATTTCGCCCTGAGGACTTGGTTTTACAAAGATCTGAGGTGTCTTGACCAACCGAACAGGGCAAGCTTTCTCCTACTTGGGAAGGTCTATATCAGGTCAAAGAAGTCATTCATCCTGGAACTTATCGGCTGGAAACTTTGGAAGGTGTTTTATTGTCTTGACCTTGGAATGTACAAAACCTTCACAAATATTATCAATAAAAGTTCCTATTCAAGGTTATCAAGATGGATTTAATTATTCAGTCTTAATTTTTATCTAAAAGGCATAAGGATGATTTACGTGATCTACCCTACGAAATGTCGAGATGGGCTTGATCAGCCTGTCTTCATCTTTAACTCAAAAAAGTTATAAGGATGATCTACGTGATCTACCCTATGAAGTATCGAGATGGGCTTGATCAGCTTATCTTAATCTTTATTTTAAAAAAGGTATAAGGATGATCTACGTGATTTATCCTACGAAGTACCGAGGTGGACTTGATCATCCTATCTTAATCTTTATCTCAAAAAAGGCATAAGGATGATCTATGTAATCTATTCTATGAAGTGCTGAGGTTGGCTTGATCAGCCTATCTTAATCTTTATCTCAAAAAAGGTATAAGAATGATCTACGTGATCTATCCTACGAAGTACAGAGGTGGGCTTAATCAGCATGTCTTAATCTTTATCCTAAAAGGCATAAAAGTGATCCACATGATCTATCCTATGAAATGCCAAGGCTTGATCAGCCAGTTTTTTTTTTATTTATTTTCTTGTCAAAAACAGTGACAACCCATTATGTATTTTCAAGTCTGAAGATTTTGTATTATCTTAAATCTGAAGACTTGGCATTATTTTCTCAAGATCTCAGAATTATTCTCAGAATTATCCTAAGTTCGAAGACTTAGTATATTTTCAAGTATGAAGACTTTGGTATTATCTTAAATTTGAAGACTTAGGCATTATTTTTTCAAGGTCTTAAAATTGTTCTTAGAATTATTTTAAGTTTAAAGACTTAGTATATTTTCAAGTTCGAAGACTTGGTATTATCTTAAATATGAAGACTTGGCATTATTTTTTTAAGATCTCAGAATTATTCTCATAATTATCCTAAGTTCAAAGACTTAGTATATTTTTAAGTCCAAAGACTTGGTCCAAAGACTTGTATCTCAGAATCATTATCTTGGAATTATCCTAAGTCCAAAGATTTATTGTTATCTTAAGCTTCGAAAGATCCAATTTTATTTCAGGTCTGAAGACTTTATACTTGGATGAATCCTCATTCTAAAATTAAAGGTAAAAGTAAATACACTTGCCCAAAAGATTGCTTATTCACAAGTTTCATATGTATAATAAGATCATAATCCGATATCCTACTTTTGATGAGTTTATACTGAAAATTATTTCATCAAAACCAAAATTTCCATTCATGTAAAGTAGTACATACATTCTATTTAAAAAAAAAAGAGAAAATTATAGATCGCCTTCAATTGGAGTGTCTTCAGTTTGGGTAAGGTTGATCGGATTGGCAACCACCATTGTCCCTTCTTTAGTTACTTCTTCAGCTACAACAGATGCTTCAGAGGGACCTTTTGATGATTCGGGCTCTTCTATCTCTTCAAGGTTAAATAATTGAACCATCGAAATGTCTAGATTCGGGTATAAGTTTTATACTTCTTTCACCCCATCGTTGAAGCCTGCCCAATAACTGAAGGTTCTAGCTTCAGTCAATTCATCATCGAAAGTCGAAGACTTCTTTAGTCTTTGACCGCTTTGCTTAATTGGTCTTTCAAAGACCTTATTTCTTCGGTCGATGATTCCGCTCTCTTAATTGCTTCTTTGGCCTTTTTAATAGCTTCTTCAGTCTTTTGTTGGACTTCCTTGACTGAAGACTCCAAAGAACGGATCTTCTTCTTCTTCTTCTTGAGCTTCGCATCTTATTCAGAATTCCTTGATTGAGCCTTCTTCAAATTGACCTTTAGGCTCTGAATAGTGGCGTCGCTCTTGGCAAGCTTTACTTTCATAGCTTGCTTCAGCTCCTCAGCTACTTCTCTTTCAGACTTAACCTCTTGGAGCCTTTCTTTCATCTTCTTTCGTTAATCCCGAAAGTCGATGATGCTCTCTTCCATGATAGAATATCATGGACCAGCTGTATTGATCACATGATATACGAAGTTAGCAAAGTTAAAAATCATGTATCAAAAGAAAGAAGAGGAATGATATTTACCTTCAGCATAGATGAGAATACTGAATCGTAGATATCTTCGATACATCGGTATTTGGTGGCTTTCCAATCTTGAGTAACCAGTGTATGCTTCAGCAGCTCTCTAGCCAATTCAGGGTTCTCCAAACCCTTAGCCTCACTAAAAATAGTAAAATCTACATGGCATTCTTGGTCCGTGGGAGCATTCCACCCGGAACCCTCTTTTGGGAGAGAAGCCTTTCCTTTCCTTGGACCCTTTGGAGAGGCGAGGAGCGGTTCACCAATGGTTTGTGTTGGATCAGATTGATCCAAAAAAGGCATCAGAGGCAGACTCCTTAGGGGAGGCCCTATTGGAGGAGAACTCCTTGGAAGAAGCTCCGTTGAGGGTACATCTTCTACATCGGATGCAACACTCATCGGAGATACGTTCGAAGTCCCTTCGGCTCTAGTTTTCTTTCGGACTTCAGACTCTCTTGGAGTTGGTACTGGCCTCTTCCTGGAGGCCTGTCAAAGCTTATTAAGATTTGGCTTCATCGGCTCACCTATAATCAAAAAGAAAAAAAAGTTTACCATATTAGACATTATTTTAAAAAAAATAAAAAAATAAATATCCGAAGCTAACTATTTCTATACCTAAGGAAGGAAGTTCACTGATATGAGCAAGGTGGAGGTTATCTTCCCTCAACAATTCCTTGGCCATGGGAATTTCTGAATTCAATAATTTCTCGAAGTCCTTTTGATCGGCCTTCAAGATTTTCTTTCCAGCATTTGCATCCAGATGAGGACTTTTTCACTCAGTGTTGAAACCCTAGTGTGGGTAGTATAAGAAGAAGAAACAGGGTTTCCATCCGTGTATGGCGCTAGGAGTCCCCCTAATCAGTCTTTGGCCTGGACAAGAACCGATGACCTACAACCCTTCGTCGTGAAAATCTCTTTTCAATACGAAGAAAGAGGTGAACATATAGGTCTTCGGCTCTATGCTACAGATTTTATAAATGACTAGAAATCCACAGATGTTTCTAAAGCTATTTGGAGTTAGTTGGGCTAGAACTACTTGATAAAGGTTAAAAATATTTGTGAAGAAAGGATGGAGTGGAAACCGAAGGCCAGCCTTGAGGTGGTCTTCGTATACTACAATTGGCACGGGATGGGGATGAACTACCTTTTTGTCTGGCTTAGGAAGAAATGATTTAAAGGTTCTGGGAATGTGAAATCGATTTCAAAGACTCTCTAGCCTACTGTGAATCAAAGAACCGGTAATGGTTTCAGGAGATGTCTCGGAACCCCTCTTTCTACCAGGAGCTCTACTCCTGGAAGGTTCATCTCCTGATGGACCCCTACTGACGGATGGGTTATCTAGTGACTCAGACATTGTAGAAAGAGAAAGAAAAGAAACGGAAAAATTTCTACCTCCAAGGAGAAACGAAGCAGCTTGTTGAAAGAATAATGGCGTGGAGCAGGAACAAGAAGAAGGATGTTTCAAGAGGATTTGCGAAAGTTCTTTCTGTAAAGCCTCTCTCTTTTTTATATATGCCGAACGACCGGGTCATTCCAGGGATTTGGTGATCTCTTCGATCGTACGACATATCGATGGCACCGATCATGGGTACGATTTACTAAGAGGCGTTCATCAATGGAATGGCAGTTTCGATCCACGTGGAGAGCCATGGATGGTCAGGATGAACTTTCATCATTATAACTGAGGCACGAGATGATGCCAGGTGTACTTTCTCCATTAAACAAAAATCTCTTTTAAATAAGAGGATCAGCCAGACTATTTAAGTCTATACCATCTTTTTAGCAAGCAATAAGGAGTCGGCACCTGTCCTTGACACGATCTCCACGCTATACATCAGTTATTGCGGATGTCAAAACTAAAAATCCATCATCACTGCTTATTTGTTTTCTTATAAACAATAAATTTGGGTACTCTCATTTTTCAAAATAAAGTTATTTCAAAATTGGGAGTGGGGGGCAGCTGTTGTGATAATTCAGTTTAATTTAAATATTTACCACACCATCAGCGAGCCAATTTCAATCTTTTGATTTATCAGTTGGGTCAGTGATCCTAAGGATGATATTTTCTTTATTTAATGGAGACTATAATCTATGAAAGAAATATATTATTATTTTTCTTGGCCTCATGTCTTCGGCCTGGTCCAAAAAGGAAGTATTATTATTGTTCCGTTCAGATTTATATCTTTAGCATAGTCTGAAGGAAATGTCTCTAGGATTTATTATCATTCCTTCGGCTTCATGTCTTTAGCTTTGTCTGAAGAGTATGCCTCTAAAAGTATATTATTATCATTCCTTCGGCTTCATATCTTCAGCTTTATCCAAAGAGTATGCCTCTAAAGTATATTACTATCATTTTTTTGGCTTCATGTCTTTAGCTTGATCCGAAGAGTATACTTCTAAAATATGCTGTTCACCCCTTCGGCACCACAGTAAGTAATTATTTATTTTTTAGTTCACTCCTAAAGGATAAACCCGAAACATATAACCAACATCCCTCCGGACCAATCCAAGGAATGCAATCCGAAGAGATAGTTAGGCCCACTTCGAATTCTCCTTTAAGAGAGTGCATCTGTAGCACCAGAACAATTCTTCAACCCGAAATAGTTAAAGGTTGTTCTGGTTGTTATAAGTACCCACGTGGTCAATAACTCTAGTTTGGATAACCATGAAATAACTAATTTTTTGACCGCCACTACTTATTATTATGAGAAAGTTTCGTCAGCTAACTTTCATAACCATAAGTAGTTACACTCATACCTATAAATATTGGTAAGAGGGGACACTTGAGGTAAGGGAAAAAAACCACCTTCCTTTTCATCATACTTTGCTCTCAAGTTCTCCATTCTGCTATCTAAATCCTTGCTAACTTAGGCATTGGAATGTCCCCCACCAGAAAAATCCCGGTCAGGGGTTTGTTTTGCAGGCTCCCATCGACGACGAACCGGCGAGTGGGTCACTCCATTCGGTCGACGAGGATTTAGCGTCAACACATAGCAACTATAAATCTAGAACCTTCTATCCGGATTTTATCCATGATCTATCTTCTAATACTCTAAACCCATAAATTTTCTAGAAGAGAAATTTTTAGTTTTTTTATAAATTTATTTATTTATTTATCTTGCTCTTTCTTTTCTCTCTTTTTTTTTCTTCTCTCTTTTCTTTCTCCCTCTTCTCTTTTCTTTTAGAGGAGAGATAAAAGGAGAGAGAAAAAGAGAGAAGAGGAAAGAGAGAAAAGAAAGAGCAAGATAAATAAATAAATAATTTAAAAAAGAGATCTAAAAGTTTTTCTCTTAGAAAATTTGTGAGATTAGAGTATTGGAGGATAAACGTGAATAAAATTTGGATAGAAGGTTCTGGATTTATAGTTGCTACGCCATAAAATTATTTATATTAAAAATAAAATTATTATTATAAAAAGATAGTTTTCTAGGCAGTAGGGCATTGAGCGAGTTCTAGATATAGATTGATATCGGGTATTTTAAATATATTTTCAGTAAAGGTAAGAATTTATGGACATCGATAATCAATTTTATAGAAAAACTATTTTGTGCATTGATGATTTTGCTTCAGGTAATTTGATAATTGCATATTATATACTTATTTATTAAGTATATATGGTATTTGATAGCCATTTATTATTACTCATATATTAAGTATATGTGATTTTATATAAATTAGATTGATCTTAGTTAGATAAATTATGGTATTTATGTGCATTCATTGGATAAAAGCATATGTTTTGGTATTGTTGGCATAGAACCTTCCTTGACCGGACGGAGCCACTGGATCGTCGGTTCGCTCCCCCCGCTCACCTGTAAAATAGGTCCCTAATCGGATTTTCTCTTGTGGGGGACATTTCGATGCCTAAGTCAGGGGTAGGTTCCAGCAACAGAACGGAGAGCAGTTCTAAAGAAAAGGAATGGTGGCTGGGGAAGAAAGAGTTGTTCTTTTTCCAGGATTATTCTTCCTTATCTCGAGTGTCCCCTCTTACCAGTATTTGTAGTGGTTGGGCCAGCCTATCATTCGGTATTTTTGCCCTATAATTAAGATGGAGACTAATCAATTTTGTCTCACTTGTAACCGTAGGCGGTTACCAGAAGATATTGGCCAGGCTAGAGGCATTGGAGTTGGAGCCAGTGGCCACGTGGCCATTCCGAAGCAGTTATGATTTGGAGATAGTGGTTAGGTGACCACTTGTAACCGCTGTATCTGCTTCCATCATTATGGAGTCGATCGGAGATTCACTTCTTGGCCTCCTCTTTATGAGGGGCTATTGTCGAGTCACCGAAATGTCATCGTCCTACATCGCCAACGAAGTCCGTAGGTATTCTGGCTGTTTATCACGAAGATTTTTCCTTCAGAATGGATCGTAAGGCGGATCTAGCATCGTCTTCGAACTTGTCTTCTTCGGGTTGGCTTCTTTCAACAGTGCACAGAGGCTCGATCTTCGAGATCAAGGTCCTTGGATAGAACCAAAGACCGGGCCTATGATGTGATGGGGGCCGAGCTATTGTTTCATCCATTCTCGTGGCTCTCTTTAGGCATTTTGGTCTAATTATGCGGTTCGAAAAAGATCTGGCGGGTGGTCAAACTGATAATTGTCTGGTGCTTGAACTGGCATATCCCAACTGTTGCCCCCCACTCTTAGTTTTTGAAGCAAAGATTTGCCTCGAAGAGTGAGAGTACTGCTGGGTTGTCGTTTCCTTCTGAGAAAAGTGCAGCCAATGATGGAGAGACATCCCGTTTGGTTGCTTGCCATAACTACTATCTAATTCAGAGATCAAATTGAGGATAGCTGTCGCTTCCTTATTGGAGTGTATGAAAGGAAAGGGTCATTCGACGAGTCGTTTCCCTTTTCTTCTGCTGCGGTGGTTCGGTCGATCTTTTCATTAGAACTTAGGGAGAGGACGTGGCCCCATCCTATCCCTTGGAGAAGGTGAAGGCTTCATCTATGCCGTCGAGTGAGGTCATGCGGATCATGACTTTTGGTTCCTCCCGCGTCGAATCACCTTGGTGTCATTAGGAACTTCATGTATGTCTCCGGCATTCTGTGCACGTGGTGGACTCAGAGAGGGGGTCTCTTCCTTCGAGGGGGGCATCCTGGGATGTTCCCCATCCTTTTTAATGGGAAAGGAAGAACTGGTCGAGGAAGCTTCTCTATCTTTGTTTGTCTTTCGCCTTTTGCTCAGCCCTTTCTCGCTTTTGGTCTTCGGTCTTCTCCCGCAGGTAGGGCTCTTTCATTTTTTTTTTGTGTTTCTTTCCTACCATGGCTGAGTCTGTAGGAGCCCATGTCACTAGTAGGAGGGAGGTTGGGTCTTCTAATTCTGGCGATGAAGTTAGACCGGAATCGGTCCCTAGTTCTGTCTCACTTATGATGCAGAACAAAGAACAAAGAAGCGTATTCGGAAGTAAATTTAGGATTTTTTTTTTTTTATTTCAGAAATTGGCTTTGACTCAAAGTAAAGCTAAACTAAGTTGAAGGAAACTAGGTAAGGATTGAAAGCACAATTTAGAAGAAACTAAATTATCAGAGTAGTTCAGAAGTAACGGATCGCTGGGGGTTGAGAAACTCCCAGACCTAGGGTTTCGCTCTGAACTTTCAACAGGACAAAAATAGAGAGGAGAGATGGTTTACCAACCAGACAGTGATCTTCTCAGAATTTAGGTGGAAGAACTCTCTCGAGCAGATTGTTGGATCCTCGGATTCGGCTATCTTCGCAATGGAACCTCCAATACTGGTCTTGTGGTTTGGTCGGCTTCTCCTGGACTCAAGATCTGGGAAGAAGAAAAACAAGTGAGGGATTCAGAGACTCAGGGAAGGATTTACTAGTTCGAAGAACTTGAAGGCTGATGTCGCTGAGATCCGGATTCTCTTGAAGGCTGATTCGACTTCCTCTGGAAAGAGCTTTGGATCTGATGTATCCGGACTATAGCTGAATGCTGGTGGTCGGCCTGGACTTGGAGAGAGAGGCCGTGGGAGGTGGAATATGCTAGGGCTTAGTGGAAAGAGAAGGGTGATGGGTGGCTAGGGTTTGGGAGTGGAGTGGCTAACCTAGGGTTTGGGTTTTGGAGATCTCACACCTCCTCAAGGTTCCTGGGGAACCCGGATTTACTCCCTCACGGAGCTCAACACCTGGATGCAAGTGCGGAAGAGAGAAAACACAAAGTTTGCTCACAAAAAAAAATTTGGTTTCATTCATCTGATTCCTTTAAACTTACATGAGGGGTTTAATTTATAGGGCTTTACAAGGGAGTAGGGTTTTACATCTTCCCATGTGGGACTAAAGGAGGGGATCTACAAATCAGGATAATCCATACACATATGGTCGGCCAAGGTACCAAAAAATTTGATTTGGGTTATAAAAGGCAGGTAGATGGCGCCTCCTTGCTTGGGTCTTCAAGAGAGGATTTCTTTCCTTCCATGGATCAACTCTTTTGGACTCCTCCTTTTCTTCCTCCCTAAGTCAAGGCCCTTCCCATCTTTGTTTTGGATATTTTTGGCAGGTAGTGGGCGCCTCCTTGAAGTTCTCTCCAAGAGAATTTCTTTCCTTTCATAGTTTGGTTCTTTTGGGAAAGACTTGGGCCGCCCCCTTGATTTGTGGACTCCTGGTGGATTTCTCCTCAACTGGCGCATGAGAGAAGGAAGCTGCTATCTGTGGTGTGGGGACCAAAGGCTGCTGGATGTAGATATGGCGCCCCCTGGACTCAGGCGTATGGCTGGGAGTGTGGCTGGGAGTGTGGCACCCACTTGCTAGGCCTTGGGAGAAAATGTAACACCCCAGGTTGAAGCCCTAGTCCACTACTGAGTCAACATGACTTAACAAAATAAAATGCAGGTAATGTAGACTCAAGCTAAATTGAGTTGATCTAGTCAACTCTTATTACAAACCAAAAACCCTAATTCTTCGGGCAAGGTTAATCAGAGATCCAGATGGAGCTCTGAAGTCTTCTTCTGAGTCTGGTGCCCGCACCAACTTAGGAGGATTACCCACCTTTGGGAGTGTTATCGCCTACCCAAAGGGTTCCTCCTGACACTTCCGAAACCCGAAGAGCGGGTAAATAGGCCTCCCACCAGATACATTGCCATATATGAAGATCATTTGAAGGATGGTCTTCATTTCCTGTTGCATCCCTTCTTCCTCAAGATTGTTCGCATGTACCGATCGTTCCTGCACAGTTAACTCCGAATAGTATTCGGAACATCTATGGGTTCTTGGTTCGGTGTCACATAGCTAATGTGAGGCCTGGGACCAATCTATTCTCTTCCCTTTTTATCTTGAAGAGAGATTTTCATGGCCATGGGTGGTGGGTCATTGGTCCTCGTCCTGGCCATAAAATAATGAAGGATATGCCCAGTGCCATCCATGGGTGGAAATCCAATTTTGTTTTCGTTTTTTCCACTCAACCATGGGGCTTTAATAGTGAGAGGGGAGAGCCTCGTATGGATGCTAATGCCGGCAAGAAGGTTCTGGCAGCCGATCAACCTGACTATACCTTTTTGTCTGGTTCGGAGGCCATTTCCATCTAAGAGTTGTTAGAGGAGAGGAATCTTCACCTCGCCGGGATCAGCGAGTCCCCCACATTAGGTACATGCGATATAAGACATCGGCTTTTTCCCCTTTTTGTGATTTTATTGCCCAGCTAATCTTGAAAACTTCTTTCATCTGTAGGTGGCAAGATGAGGCCCGATTTAGGCTTGCTTCGTGAATCCACCTAGTGGAAGGTGGTTCAGGCATCCTCCTCGAGAATAGAAATCCGAAAGAAGGTTCGAGGAGAAAGCCTCAGTAGAAGTGCTTCGTCCTCTAGGGGAATGCCCGAAGGGGGTGAAGTGCCACGGTGGAGTTCTCGACAGAGCTTCCACCAGCTAAACCTTTGCCGAGGGCTAACTCCTCAATCTAGATCAGGGAGAGCCCGTCTCCGATAGTCGACATACCACTGCCTTGCCCCTACTGTGGATAGGGGGAAGGAACCACAAGTTGAGGAGGAGCTCGTGAGGTGGACTCCTCCGGGTCGGACTCCTTTGGGCAGGGGTTGTCCTGTGGACCCGTCGTAGTTCTCCGATATGGGGGTTCTCACCATCTCCGATGTGGCCAGGCAGGTGCTGAAGGGGGTCTTGCTGCCCCATGACTTGGCCATTATCCGGGACCAGAGTCTTGCCAAGGTGTCCGATTTTGCCTTTTCTTCTTTTCTACAGGTAGAGCAGTCATCATTTTTTTTGTTTTCAATAGGCCATTCAGGTTATGACCGATCTTATGTTTCCTCATGCTTCTTCATATTGGTGCAGCTGCTCTATGACATCACCTTCTTAGAAGAAGGGCTGGAAAATGTCGACAGCATCCTTCATGGTCTGAAGGAGGAGCTTCAGGTGGCCAAAGCTGAAAGGAAGGTGGCCAAAGAACTGAAGCTGTCCATGGAAGAGCAGCTCACCTGTAGAGACGTCGAAGTTCAGGGTCTGAAAGTCGAGCTGAAGAAGGCTCAACTGAGGATCTCTGAGCAGGAGGCAAAGTTGAGGAAGAAGAAGATGCAGGTTCATTCCTTGGTGTATTCTGTCAAGAAAAACCAGGAGAAGGCAGAAGACTTTTAGCTAGGATGACTAAGGAGGTGATCAGGAGGGCCGATGAGGCGACTCTGAAGGTCGATGCGGCTGCGAAGGAGTCTGAAGCCTTAAGGGAGCAGGCAGCTAAAGCAGTTGAAGACTTTAAAAAGTTTTCGCAGTTCAAGAAGGAAGTAACCGAAGCCAGCCTGTTCAACTACCGGTATGGCTTCAATGACCAACATAGTATGGTCGGTGAAGTCTTTCTTGATCTCGACCTTTCTAGCATCCCAGCATTTAAGATCGAGAAAGAAGAAGAGGATGGGATCGCGGCCCCCGTTGAGTCTGAAAAGGCACCGGACCAAACTGAAGAAGTCCCAGTTGTGGCCGAAGAGTCGATCATGGATGGTCCAGCAAGACCGGTCCCAGCTGAAGAGGCTTAGGCTGAAGAGACTTTGGCCTTGGCCTAGATTGAGGAGGTCCTTCCTGCTCAAATTGAAGAGATCCTTCGTTCCGTCGACTCGGGGGTTTCTTCAGCTGGTTCATAGGGTCTGATAGGCTTCGAGTCTTGTATCTCTTGCCTTTTTTTCTGTTGACATGTAATTGGCAGCTTTCCATGGATGAATGAAAGACTTCTTTTTTCTCTAGAGAATGATAATATTTGAACTGGAATATTAAAAACTTTCTCCAAGTGTAGAGTCTTCGAACTTGGCTTTGACTAGGCTATTAAGTTGGGCCATATGATTCTTTTCTATGTCGACTCTTCCCGGACATAGATTTTGTTCCTTAGTTTTCAAGATTCATAGCCAGGAAATTTCATTTCCTGGGGTGACTCATGATTCACCGGAGTTTGCCAGTCATCATGCTATTACCAGGGAGGGAATCGTCGTGCAGGTCACGGAACCAATGCGACTGAAACCATAAAGGCTACGTGCGCTTGTAAAGAACCAGGATGAATGTAGCTTTTTAACTTCCAGTGGTCCCCCTAGCACGCAGATTGGGGGCCCTCGTTAATTAGGGCAAGCGCGTGTGGCATGCCTAGAGGTTTATTGGGAATAAGAGCGCTGGACCTGAGCTTTCGGTATTCTTGATATAAGGAAAAGGGGTCTCCTGGGTCAAACTTTATCTGCTCCTAGCGAAGTTGCTCCCAACATCATTTTTGTCTTTTTTTCTCCTTGTTAGTCGAGGAGTTTGTCGTGGTATGAAGCCAGACATAGCACAACTCAGGCAGGCGGAATGGAGGAGGCCGATGAGGGGACTCCTGTTGAGGAGATCGGATCGGCGATGGAGATATGTCTTGGCATTGCCGCACGTTTAGGTTGGGAGTAGTACCCCAGTCAAGATAGGTTTTTCCTCAGGGGAGGAATGGGCCTCTTTTAGAAGAGCTGTGCTGATTGGGCCATCTGGGGGGTCAAGCCTGCCACACGTTGGCGGGATTCCCCCATGCGTTGAAGATGTCAAGCCCATGATTCCGACTGTGGAGGGGAGGAGCCCCGTGGGGTGTGATACACCTACTACTGGGATCGAGAGGCGGGAGTTCGAGGATCCTTTCTCTGCCATCCTTCTTGGAATACAACAGGTAGATTTTGGTGTGTGTGTCGTACGCCTGTGCATGTTAGCCAGGCTGACCTTGCATGTCCTTTTCTTGTTAGATGTATGCCCTGAAAGCCATGTTGGCTTGACACATTTTAATTTTAGGGCATGATCTTTGTATTTAATTTTCCTTATTAATTAAAAGGGTATTAGTTTCATTCATATTGTTGTGTCTATGAATCATCCATGGAGTTAATGGACAATGACATATTTTCAAGAGTTGAGAATCTGAGATATGTGTCTTTATATATTAACTCCTAAAGGCTCCCGATTGTTGGAATATCACAAGGACGGTGATTGATCTATTAAAATCGGTGCACAGATCACTTCCCTTTCAGGGTAGATGAGTCTCTGACCTACAGTGTAGGTGACACTGTAGTGAGAATGCAGGCAGTTGATAGAGATCAACGGTACTGAACGTGACTAAGTATAGGAAGTTATACGGATGACTACTCACTCGTCGATAACTTCTTGATGCTGTAGTTGTGTGAATAGTTCCTTGACCTAGAGTGTCTCGGCTACTCATAATAAGGTTGCTGTAGTTTGACAGCACAATCACATGGTTCCTATCCATACGGGACCTTGCAGTGTTTGTTGGCTGCAGTAAGTTTATTGTAGTAGTAGGATGTTCACTTGTAGGGATCTATCAGCTTTAGTAGTAAGGTATAATCCTATACAAGCTTAATGAGACTAAGTCCAGAAGTCTATGGTCATAGCAGGATGATAATGAAAAGATATTTTCATTAGTATCACAATTGGACTTTAGTCGATTAGGTTAAGCATATGACTGATGGGTTTGACGAGTATCCGTAACCAACATCATGTCGGGATTTTGATAGAGGAACCGAATCACATGGTAACTACACTTAGGGGTTCCAATCTTATTAATCTGGGTTGCCACTATATATTGCTATATGTCACTTGTGGATTATGATAGCCCGTTAGGATCATTCTTTGTGTGATGATCCTAATTAGGGTTGAGCTGAAATTGTTTCAGTCCATCGAAAGGAGTTTGGATGATGTATAATAGAGATTATAGCATGTCTCATTACCAGACAAGATAGGACATCAGGGGTTAGACACATTAGGAGCTCAAGTAACCAATCAGCAAATCAATTATAAGTGTTACAATTAATATTTGACCTAATTGTAAATATTACAATTAATTGATTATGGATTAATTATTAATTAATTTAAATTATATTTAATTTAATTGAGTTAGACTCAATTAATTAACTCTAATTGATTCGGGTCAATATTCGCTTTGAAATGGTTCGATCGGATTTAAAATCGGCACCAGTTTGATTATAAAATCACTTCGTTTGGACCAAGACCTAGAGTCCAGTTAGACTGGGACTCTCTCTCTTTTTCTCCCCTTCCCTCCACATGCCAAAGTGGGCCCCATGTGTTTGTGTGACAAAAAAAAAGGATGGGGCATGAAATAGGTGGGCGCAAATATGGATTTGGCATGAAGGGAATTAAGAGAGGGAAGAGTCCTTCTCTTCCACTCTTAATTTTCAACCGGTTGAAATTGAAACACCGATATTTTGTTTTCATAAAAGGAGGAGACTTTTACCATGAAATAAATATAATACGGGAGAGAAAAGGGTGGCCAAATAGATGAGAAAAAATATTGGCATTGGTAGGGACACCGGAGGCACCAAAATAAGACAGAGGCTTTTCAACCCTCTATGAATTGATCAATAATTTATGAGTCCATCTGTAATAAGGGCTTAGCCCATCTGAGTCCATTTTAGTTATTATTTGAGTCTTTTGAGTTTCAGTTCTGTACTAGTCAGCTCATGTTGAGCTAGTTCAGTCCAGTGTTAGTCAGCTCATGTCGAGCTAATTTTATTTTTTTGAGTCCTATTCAACCATATTGAAGACTCAAGACTACATCATATAAGTGAAGACCAAGTCCAACCAGATTGAAGACATGGAAGTATAGCCCAAGTCCAACCCAGCTTGAAGATTTGAAGACCCCAGGAGGAAAATTCAGAAAACCCTGATTCCTTGCAGAAGCCCTCTAGATTCCCAGATTCCCTTCCAGATGCCAAAATATATTCATATACCAAGGCATCCATGATTTTAGAGGTCCATCTGCATCCTAGCCCAAAGAAATCAAGTCCAGGCACCAAGCCCAAGCCCCTAAGAAGCAAGATACCAGGGAATATTCCTGCTACCTGGCTACCAGGCCACCCCAGTTTTCAGAGGCCCAAACCCATGCACCCGAGCCCCTTTGGGCCAGCCTCTTGCTGCTCCTAGAAGCCCAACACGCCCCCCTAGGCATCCTTGGAGTGTTGGCCAAGTCAAGAGAATTTTTAGGGATTTTTTCTACCTAATGTTTCCTTATTTTCTAGCTAGGGTTTGAGAGGGAAAAGGATTCGTATGTAAAGACTTATGTGCCCTTACTTGGAGCCCAAGGTTAAGGGTCTATTTAAAGGACCCTAGCCTCTTGTATGAAGGGAGATTTTTGATATGAAATAAACCTTGAGTTCTTCTATTACTTTGTGTAATTATCCTGCTGTGTGCATAAAGGGGTTTGAGAGTTCTTCTTCCCGGTGTTTGCAACCATCTTCCTGCCGCCAACCATCCTTCCAGCCCCCTCCAAAACTTTCTTTTATTTGCTGTTTTTCTTTGTTTTCTTGATTTCCTCTGAGTTTTCTAACCCCTGACAGGTCGTTTGCAGGTCCCCGAGTTCCTACGAATCCAACGACTCCAGCCAAGCCTCAATCGGACCACCGAGCAGAAAGCCAGGTATCCGTGGGTCTTTGGCTCGGTTTTCCAGGCCGCATCCATCGAGAAATGAGAGATCCCTTCGCTGCGATCTTCACCAGGCACTTCAGACGTTGTCAGGTACACCCCCTCTACCACCAGTCTTTATATTGTAGGAAAACTTGCCCTAACCGAGGCTTCTTAGTCCCGGCGATCCTTCTTTAGTACTTTTCTAGGTTCTAATCTACATGCTTGGCTTCAACAATTCATACAAAATTCCCTACAACTAATTTTAATCTGAAATTCAGGAATTAATTACCTAACCCCACATATAAAATATAAAAAAAGAATTGCATGCATATTAGTCCCGCATCAACAAAGTTGGATTGCACGCTTCAAAGTATCGAAAAGGCTTTTCAACAACAAGATGCATGAAGGGCAGTCAATGTACGATCATTATTTGATAATGATCAAGGATATTGAACAGCTTGAGAAGCTGGGCATTCCTATTCACAAGGAGCTTCAGGTGGTTTTGATCCTCCAGTCCTTGACTAGTTCATATGCTCAGTTTGTAATGAACTACAATATGAACAAGATAAATTACACTTTGCCGGGGAGCTGGGCTCGCCCGTGCCGGAGGGACATCCGGTCTTTGGTGCCAGGGAGCTAGGTTCGCCGGTGCTTGGGGGCTTCCCAGGTCTTTGTGCCAGAGCCCTCTTCTCTAGGCTTTGATGCCGGGGAGCTAGGCTCGCCGGTGCCTTGGGGCTTCCCAGGTCTTTATGCCAGAGCCCTCTTCTCTGGGCTTTGATGCCGGGGAGCTAGGCTCGCCGGTGCCTGGGGGCTTCCCAGGTCTTTGGTTAGCGACGATGTTGTCCAGTCCAGGGGACCGAAGCTCGGAGGGGTGCCTTGCGACAGAGGAGGTTGAGCTCGACTCCTGACCACGGGGCCCAATCTCGAGGGGTCCGCCTTGGGTGGAAGCTCGTGCTTGGCTCCGGCCTAGGCATCCCGGGCTTGCGGGAGCGGACTTGGCGAAGGACAGGGCCTGGCTCCGGCTGTCATCGTGGGACCAAATCCGAGGGCGTTGTCGATGACGAGTTGCGTGGCTCGGGGGCACCCCTGGCCGGAGGTCTGAGCTCTGGCCTTGAGCAGGCGTCTTGGGGCTGGGCTTGAAGACATTGTGAACTTGAGATGGCACCTTGGAGTTGGGCTCGTAGGCGCAGCGATTGAGAGAATTCCCTTGGCCGGAGATTTGAGCTCCGGTCTTGGGCTGGCGCATTGGAGCTGGACTCGCCAGTGCTGGAGGTCATCCGGTCTTTTGATGCCGGGGAGCTGGGCTCGCCGATGCCGGAGGTCATCCGGTCTTTTGATGCCGGGGAGCTGGGCTCACCGGTGCCGGAGGTCCGGTCTTTTGATGCCGAGGAGCTGGGCTCGCCGATGCCGGAGGTCGTCCGGTCTTTTGACGCCAGGGAGCTAGGCTCGCTGGTGCCGGAGGTCGTCTGGTCTTTTGATGCCGGGGAGCTGGGCTCGCCAGAGCCGGAGGTTGTCCGATCTTTTGATGCCGGGGAGCTAGGCTCGCCGGTGCCTGGGGACTTCCCAGGTCTTCGTGCCAGAGTACTCTTCTCTGGGCTTTGGTACCTCCAAGGCAGATAAATCATGTTACGGAAAGAAATCTTTATTTCTCATGGAGGGAATACTTACATTATATATAGTATCTCCTCAAATTACAAGCGTTCCAGGTTTGGGGGAACTTGGCGCCATCCAAGTCTTCTAAGTAGTAGGCCCCCTGCGACAGGGCCTCGGCCACTTTGTAAGGGCCCTCCCAGTTCGGTGAGAGTTTGCCGCTCTCCCGGGGCTGGGACACTTTTGCTCGGCGCAGCACTAGGTCACCAGGTCAGAAAGCCTTCTGCCTCACCCGTGCATTGTAGTACCGGGCGACCCGTTGCCATCCGGAGCTGAGCTTTGTCTCTTATTTTTTTGAGGAGGTCTATGTTGAGAAGGTGTGCCAAGTTCTGTGCTTCGTCATACTGCTGTATGCAGAGCGTAGGTACACCGAGCTCAACTAGAATGATCGCTTCTGACCCGAAGACCAGGTTAAAAGGCGTTTTGCCTGTTGCCATCCTGAGCGTTGTGTGGTAGGCCCACAGGATGCTTGGAAGTTCTTCCACCCATCTGTCCTTCGCTTGGTCCAGCCTGGTGTGGAGTCCTTGAAGAATGGTTCGGTTGGTGACCTTGGCTTCCCCATTTGTCTGGGGATGGATGACCGAGGTGAACCGATGCTGGATCCCGTGCTCGGCGTAGAACCCCTCGAACTCTCGGTAGTCAAACTGTCACCCGTTGTCGGTGATGACGTAGTTGGGGAGTCTGAAACGGCAGATGACAGACTTCCAGAAGAACTGACGGATATTGGCCTCCATGATCCGAGCTAGCGGCTCTGCTTCAACCCATTTGGTGAAGTAGTCGATCGCCACCAGTAGGAACTTTCGCTGTCCTGGTGCGGTGGGGAACGGTCCCAGGATGTCCATCCCCCATTGCGCGAAAGGCCAAGGAGATGATAGCTAGGAGATCGGTGCAGCCGGCAAGCGCTGAATGTGGGAGTGGTGCTGGCACTTGTCACACTTTTTGACGAAGTCAGCGGCATCCTCCCTTATTGTTTCGCAGAAATACCCCTGGCGAAGGGCCTTGTATGCCAGGGTCCTCCCTCCTACATGATTTTCGCAGAGGCCTTCGTGTATCTCCTGGAGTACGAAGGCTGCCTCTGCGGGCCTGAGGCACTTCAGGAGAGGATAAGAATAGGATCGACGGTAAAGCTGGCCATCCATCAAGACGAAGCGGGTGGCCTTCCTTCTGACGAGGCCAGCTTCCTTGCGGTCTTCCGGCAGTAGGCCATCTTGGATGTATCTGACATACTTGTCCATCCAGCTCACTTGAAGGCTACTTGCTGCACCCCCTCGGGGCTTTCGTAGCTCGGGCTCTCGAGATATTCGATGTATGCGCGCCCCAAGGATGAGTCCGGTAGGGTGGCGAGCCTTGACAGTGCGTCCGCATGAGCATTTTCTTCACGGGGAATGTGGGAAATGCGGAAGTAACTGAAGCCTGCTGCACTCGAGCGGACCCTCTCCAGGTACTTCATCATCTGGGGATCTCGGGCCTCGTACTCTCCGAAGACTTGTTCGACAACTAGCTGGGAGTCGGTGAAGACCTTGAGGTTTTGTACGCCCAACTCGCAGGACACCTTCAGGCCCGCGAGGAATGCCTCGTACTCCGCTTGGTTGTTTGTGGCGAGGAACTTAAAGCGAAGCGCACACTCCATCACCACTCCGTCGGAATTGGCGAGGATGAGGCCTGCTCTGCTCCCGCATGAACTGGAGGCACCATCCACGTGGAGGATCCAGGGGTCCTCCAACGGGGCGGGTTCGGCTTGGCTCTCCGGGACCGTCCGCTCTGGTTCCTCGAGAAACCTTATGCATTCGACCACGAAGTCGACTAGGACTTAGGCCTTCTGCGATGACCTCGGTCGATATGCGATGTCGTGCTCTCTCAGCGTCAGGGACCATTTGGCTAACCTTTCAAAAGACTCAGGATGGCTTAGCATGGTCCTCAGTGGCTGGTCAGTCACAACTATGATGGGATGTGCTTGGAAATAGGGCCTGAGGTACTTAGCAGACATTATTAGTACAAAAATGAGTTTTTCGGAGCGAGTATACCTGATCTCCACATCATGGAGTATTTTACTGGTGTAGTACACTGGCTATTGCATTCCATCCTGGTCTGTATGGACGAGGACCGAGCTGACGGCCCTCGGGGTGACCGCCAGGTAGATCAGGGGCTCTTTTCCCTCTTCGGGTCTGGACAACAGAGGCGGGGAGGTCAGGAACTCCTTCAACTCTTCAAAGGCTGTCTGGCATTCTTCAGTCCAAGTGAAGTCATGCATCTTGCCAGCACCTTGAAGAAGGGGAGGCAGCGATCAACCAACCTCGAAATGAACTGGCTCAGGGCTGTGATCCTTCTTGTCAGGCGCTGAACCTACTTCTTGGATGTAGGGTGCTCCACGTCCAGGATTGCTTGGACCTTCTCCGAATTCGCCTCGATGCCTCTCTGGGTGACCATGAAGCCGAGAAATTTCCCGGCCACCACCCTGAAGGCGCACTTCGCCGGGTTGAGCTTCATCTGGTGCTTTCGGAGGTTGTGGAAGGCTTCAACGAGGTTGGCAATGTGGTCCGAGCTCGGTTTGCTCATGACGAGCATGTCATCCATGTATGCTTGCACGTTCCGGCCTATCTGGTCCTTGAAGACCTTGTTGACCAGGCGTTGGTACGTGGCCCCAGCATTCTTTAGGCCAAAGGGCATCATTCTGTAGCAGTACATACCCCGATCAGTGATGAAGGCGGTGTGCTCCTCGTCCTCCGGGTGCATCCAGATCTGATTGTACCCGGAGAATGCATCCATGAAGGAGAGTAGCCTGTGCCCCGAAGTGGCATCCACCAGCTGGTCTATCCTTGGTAGAGGGAAGCTATCCTTCGGGCATGCCTTGTTGAGGTCGGTGTAGTCTACACAGATCATTCACTTGCCGTTATTCTTCTTCACCGTCACCACATTCACCAGCCAGCTCAGGTATTGCACTTCTCGGACGAATCCGGTGGTAAAAAGTTTCTCAACTTCCTTATTAATGGCCGCTTGCCTTTCTGGGGCAAAGCTTCTCTTCTTTTGTCGAACTGGCTTGCACTTTGGATCAACATTAAGTCTGTGGGTGATGACTTCAAGGGGAATACCTGGCATGTCGACCGCTGTCCAGGCGAACATGTCTACATTCATCCTCAAGAACTCTAGCAGCAGGGTTTTCTCCTCCTCGGGCAGCTGAGCTCCGATCTGCACGGTTTTCGCCTGGTCGGCTCCGAGCTAGTGGGAAAGCAGGTGCTCGATCGGGCCTCCTCTGGGGTCTTGGGCCCTCTGGTCGAGCTCGTCCACCCTAGAATCCTCCTCGGGCACCTGGGCCCCGGGGAGGGTCTGGAAGCAGTGCTGCACTGGCTGGGGCGTACCCCTCATCTCCCCCATGCCACAAGGGGTTAGGAATTGGACAAGCAACCTCTTGGTCGAGATGACAGCGTCGAGGAGGTTGAGCCCAGGTCAGCCCAAGATCACGTTATAAGGCGAAGGAAGCCTGACAACCGTGAACGTCATCATGACGGTACTCTACCAAGGCGGGGTCCCAGCAGTGACTGGGAGAGTGATCTCCCCCTCTACTCTGGCGGAGTCTCCCGTAAAACCAACAAGGGGAGTATACACTTGCTTGAGCTGAGTAGGGGAGAGATTCATCCAGGAGAAAGCATCGTAAAAAAGTATATCCGTAGAGCTTCCACTATCTACCATGATGCGCTTTACAAGATGCTTTGCGATCGTCATCTCAACGACCACAGCATCATTATTTACATTTTTCTCGCCGTTATCCCCTTCCCTCATAAAGGGGAGTACATTCTCAGAGTTCCCTGCCCCCTGGGTTCTCTTGGATGCGTGCTCTGCTCCCTAGGAGAACATGCCCACCGGCTTCTCGGTGGGGCGGTTGTCGATAGCCGGAGCTAGCGGGAGAGTAACGAGTGCCTGGGACTCTGGTTGAGGTCTGCCCCCCATATATTTTCTGAGGTAGCCCCTCTTAATGAGCTCCTCAATTTCTCACTTGAGGTTGTGGCGTTCCTCGGTGTCGTGCCTGTGGTCACGGTGGAAGCGGCAGTACTTCGTCTTGTCACGGGTGAAGGTTGGCTTCAGCGACCGAGGATGCCTCAGATAAGTCTCATCCTCAATCTCCATGAGGATCTTGGTTCTTGGGGAGAGAAGGGGAGTGAAGTTCTCCTAAGGGATGGGAGCGTTCCTTGGCTTTAGCACCGGTCGGGAGCTTTGAGCTGGCGGTCCCGTCCTCCACGCTTCAGGCTTCTTGGTGGGTGCCGGCCTCCTTAGTGGCTTCCGGTCAAGCTCCCGTCTTGTGCGATCTTCCTCCTCGGTGCGGATGTACTTCTAAGCCCGGAAGAGTAGCTCGGCGTAGGTCTTCGAGGACTTCTTGTCAAGCGAGTAGGTCAGGTAGGAAGTCCTGAGCCCTCTTTTCAGAGCCAGCATCGCCACCGGTTCCTCAAGGCTATAGATCTCCAATGCAGTAGCTTTGAAGCGGGCCACGTAGTCTTGCAGCGGCTCATGGTCTTGCTGCCTGATGGAAAAGAGGCTATCTATCTTGCGTGGCATCTTCCGGTAGGCATCGAAATGGGCCACGAACTTCTATCCCAGCTGGGCAAAAGAACTGATACTTTCCGGCTCGAGGCGGGTGAACCATACTAGAGCAGCCTTCCAAAGGGTAGTAGGGAAGGCGACACACAGAAGGGCATTAGTGGCCCCCTGGACCCTCATGAGGGCTCGGTAACTTTCCAGGTGGTCCAGGGGGTCGGTGGTCCCATCGTAGGGATCCACCTACGGCATGTGGAACTGACGAGGAATTGGCTCCATTTGAATCTCCTGGGAGAAAGGAGGGCGGGCGTCATAGCCCGCTGGCTCACTAGTGGAGCCAGGCAAGTTGGCGAACCGGCGGGCAAACTCCTCCAACTTGCAGTCGTGCTCCTCCAGGCGCTTCTCCGCCATGCGCCGATGGCCTCATCTATGGACCCCTCCGCTGAGGGGGGTGAAGATGGTGATGCAGAGGTGTGGTGCCCATGGCGGGGAGCCTTGCCTTTCCGGTCTTGGCGGGGTTTGGGTGCCCCCGGCCAAGATACAGTGAGCAGCTTTCTTCTTCGGTGGAGCTGGCTTGCTGGCGCTTTTCTGGGGCTTGATGGGTACCCCGAGGGTCCGTAACTACCCGGGGCTACGAGGGCCTCCTATGGAAGGAACGCAGGCTATTGCGGGGTGCTGCGGCGTGGGCCACGGGGGTCTCTGGCTATTGGTGAGTGGCCAGGGACCGATGCTGGTGCTGATGTTGGAGCTGGCATACCGCCGCAGTGAGAGTGTACATCTGCTGGGCGAGTGTGGTCAGCTTGGTTTCCAGTAGGGGTGGCTGAACCGGGGCAGGCACTTCCATCTCTGGTCCGTGTGGGTTCCCATGAGAAGGGGATGCCTCCGCACGGCCGGGAGAAGCTCCCCTTGCCCGGGAGGTCACCATCCTCCCAATGGATTGGCCAAGCAGGACTTGAACTGGAGGAAGTGTCGTTCTCCCCCCTACCTGGCGGGCCAATCTATTGCCGTCCGAATCATCGTGGCCCGTAGCTGTTGATGGCATCGGGTGTGTCACATCCGTCCGCCTGGGAATGCCTCCGGTGCCTCGGGACCTGCATGGAAGCAACGTCAAGGACCCGGGCCAGGGATTCCGGCGGGGGCACTCAGACGGTCAAGTCAGTGACGATCCAGGAGAACATATCCTCCTGGTCGAGCCCCTCTGGATGAGCTCCATGCTAGGAGGAGTGAATATAGTGTGAGTGGAAGATGAGGACGAGCTGGGAATGGTGTTGGCTGAGGTGGTCTTGCCCTCCTCTCTGGCCTTCTTCCCTTGTGTCGCTCTGGTTCCTCTCTTCTTTGTGGTAGTTGTGTTGTTCTTGCTTGGAATTGAGAAATGAGTGTTACCTCCCTCTTTGCTTACACTGGCTGTGTCCTCTTTTGCTGCTTGCCTCGGGGTTCTCCCATGCTGGCAGATGGGTATGACATGATGTCATGCCGTGAATGATATGCCTTCTTTATTAGGTATCTGGGGAAGCTTTCAGAGCCTCTGACATTCCTTCGATTTGCCCCTCCTGGAAGTATGGCAGGGCCTCGACTGTCGCGCCACCGCTCTTGGGAATCGCGCTCCTTGGTATCTTTTTCTCGGTCGTACAGCAAGCCGGTAGGGGGCACAGTGCCTTGATGTGAGCTTTCCTTCTTCCTGGTGTGAATGGCGGTCGTGGGCATTAATGGTGACGTGACGGGTGTTGTCGCACGGTCCTCGGGGGGCCCGCCACCATCTTCGGATGGGAGGTGCTGTTTCCTTGGCGGTTGACATCTTGATTTATGTTGGGGGCCGAGCTGGAAAGATGGGACCTACTTGCAGGGGACCCGCCTTGCAGCGGCTCGGCTGTGCGAAAAGGGGCCGAGCTCGGTACCAGGCCAGAGGGGCCTAGCCTTGACCGAGCTTGGGCTGGCTAAGGTGGATGAGGCGCGCCCAAGCCAGGGGACCCAGCCTCGAGGGGGCTCCTCATGGTGGAGGAGGCTTGAGCTCAACTCCGGACCACGAGACCCGAGCTCGGGCTTGAGAGGTCTGCCTCTGGTGGGATTTGAGCTCGGCTCCGACCTAGGCGTCCCGACTGGCGGGTACTGACCTGGCGAGGGACGGAGCCTGGCTTCGATGGGCGGCCCCATTGGCATTGGGGAGCTCAGCCCGGCGAAGGGGCCTGTGGCGGTAACCCGGCGTGGCATCCAATGGGGGCTCCACGTCAGGCTCCTTACTTCACATCAGCGATCTGGCCACATCTCATCTTGTTGTTGAAAAGCCTTTTTGACACTTCGAAGCATGCAATCCGACTTTGTTCACCATATAACTCTTGTAGGTGAATCAGAATCGATTTAGTAGTTGGCATATCCTCATGTTGGCTCTGCAATTCATTTGACATTGAGGCCAACATATAACACTTAACATTATTATCATCTTCCATCCATTTCTCATATGCAGTCATTTGACGAGCATTTGGATGGTCAGGTAAGACAGGGGGTTCCTGGTCAAGCACATAGCCCAACTTCTCGGAACTCAAAACAATTTTGATATTTCTCAACCAATCTTTAAAATTGAGGCCAACTAGTCGGTTTGTCTCTAGAATACGGACCAAGAGAAATGAAGCAGACATGGTTAACTACAAGAGTATAAGATTCAAATTAGATGCTTTATACTTAATCATAAAAATTATTCTAGGGTCTTTAAGAAATAATTTTAGAACTCCCACTATTTTCTCGGATCTCTCACAGTCCCCGTGGAGATGCGAAAACCATTGACTTTAGGTTTCTAGTGGGTACCACGGTCTCATCGATGTGCAACACCTTACCGTATCCGGTTATTGGTAACACGCTACACCAATAAGTGGCCAACTCTTATCCAATGTATCTAATACAAGTTGTAGCTCTTGGTCTCTAAATCATGGAACCTCAACATGCCTGTTTATTGGTCCATCATTAGTTAAGTCAGACCCACCATTCTTGCTAGACAAAGTCATCATTGAGTCCCTCAATGTGCCCATTTATTGGGCCCAATCCCATCAGTGCCTAGCAACATCTCATGCCTAATAGGGTGGTTGTGTCTTCCCGATGCAACAAGACCACTATAACCAGCCAAGAATAATCAACACCAGTAGGACACCCGCACACCTATAATGGTGGAAGACCTATGACTTAATATTTATTGGGAGCTTAGGTTTAGGTCTCTTCTAAATTGATCAGCCAAATCATGACTAACCAATTACATTCAGTCAACACAATTTCATATCTGACTAATTACATTAGTTCAGCACAATCTCATATCTGACTTAATATAACCAGCATGGGTGAACTCAAATCAAAAGTGACCCTTTTGAAAACTTAATCAACCAAATTGGCCAGGTCAGTTTGATCCATAGGAGGGTTCTGCCAATTTTCCCTCTTTCTGCCAAACTAGTTGGTTAAGAAAGAGTTAGCCCCAATTAGCAAACCATGATCGAAACCTTCCTTAGACATCAATTGACTAATAAGGTTTAATTAGGTCAACTAATGATCTGGGCTCATCACTGAGCCAAATTAGGTCTTAACTTATTGATTCACTATCAAATAAATTGATCTGACCATACTGCATCTAAAATCAATTTTGAGCACACTTGACATAACCCTAATCATTATCCTATTAGGTTAAGTCACTTGCTCGAAATTACATTAGAGTTACTAGTTGATCTAATCAAGTCCTGATCACGTAGCCCAATCTTTAGACCTAATTTGTTCAACCCAAACCCTCATGCACCTAATTTGATTTTCTTGATCAAATCAATTTTAAAATTAGGTTCAAGTGCATGATTTTAATGGCTTATGATCATGAATCACATTTAAGATCTAAACCCTAAATTGGTGCATCACATATATCAATATCAATAATTATAAATTGATCAAAATTCTTTTGAAAATCCTTTTTCAAAATCGGTATACATCAAAGTAGGACAACCTTTGCACTATAGAGGGTAAACCCTATAGCAGGATAACCTTATGTCACTTTATGCAACCTTTGATCAATTTAATTTCAGATTATTAAATTTAATTTCAGATCTAAAAATTATGATTTTAATTTTAAAAATAATTTTCAAAACATAAAATTCTAGGCTAGAATAATCTTATGTTCAACATAGATCTAATACAATCATAATTTATATCTGATCTGATTATCTTTCAGATCTGATTCTCATGCATGCATGTTAAAGAGAGAACCGCGGCACTGATACCACTGTTGGAGTTTTCTCAGGAATAGGAAACTATGTTGCATAAAATCAGGCATCAAAAGCCTAACCAGTGGAAGCAGATGTAAAAATGATTTTATATCTAATCATGCAAATCAAAATTAATTTAATTTATTTATCATAAATTTCTAACATTCTGAATAACATGAGAAAAATATTAGATCTGAAATAAAAATTATTTTAAGCATAAAATATTTACCTGGATCACTATCTAGGCCTGCTCTGAAAAGCATGCAAATCTGTTATTGAAAAGTCGGGATTCTGTCTGAGCCGCGCAATCGCCCGATCTCTGCTGGTATCCATACGAAGCTCTCACAACTGAGTCGTAGAGGGCACCAGACTACTAGATCCTTGCAGCCCTCTCCTCTTTCAGTAAATCACCTGCTTTAAGAATTGGCCAATCCGAATCCGGACCGGCTTTCGGCTTCTGTCTTGCAAATCAGTCTATGCAAGATCTTTGGACCCTTTTCTCTCTTCTTTCTCTAGTAGAGCATCTCTCTAGATCTCTCAGAAGGAAGAAGGAAACAAATAAAAGGAAGAGAAAGGAATTTGGTGCCAAGAGAGAGACCTCAGGTGAAGATGCCCAAAAAGAAAGCTCATGGCCAAGAGGGATTTTTCACGGTGAAAAAAAATATTCTTCATGACAATTATTTCTCTTGGTCGGCCATACTTTTCTCTCTATTTAAATTCAAGTTCTCCCATCCCAATGAAACAAAAGACCGATGTTTCATTTTATCTGGCTAGGATTTAAGAGGAGTGGAAGAGGACTCTTCCCTCTCTTAATATCATGCCAAATTCATATTTGCACCCACCTTTTCACGCCTTCTCTCTTTTGTCGCCCAAAATAAATGGGGGTGCACTTTGGCATGTGGAGGGAAGGGGAGACAAGAAAAGAGAGTCCCAATCTTAACTGGACTTTAGGTCTTGATCCAAACGAAGTGATTTTACAGTCAAACTAAAGTCGATTTTAAATTTGATCGAACCATTTCGAAGTGGACATTGACCTGAATCAATTAGGATTAATTAATTGAGTCTAACTTAATTAAATTAAATCTAATTTAAATTAATTAACAATTAATCCATAATCAATTAATTGTAACATTTATAATTAGGTCAAATATTAATTGTAACACTTATAATTGATTTGCTGATTGGTTACTTGAGCTCCTAATGTGTGTGACCCCTCAGGTCCTATCATGTCTGGTAATGAGATATGCTATAATTTCTATTATACATCATCAAAACTCCTTTCGATGGACTGAAACAATTTCAGCTTAACCCTAATTAGGATCATCGATTCGAAAATGATCCTAACGGGCTCTCATAATCCACCAGTGACACATAGCCGTATGTAGGGCAACCCAGTAGAATAAGATTGAAATCCCTAGGTGTAGTTATCATGTGATTTTGTTCATCTATCAAAATCCTGACATAAGGTTGGTTATGGATACTCGTCAAACCCATCAGTCATATGCTTAACCTAATCGACTCAACTCCAATTATGATACTAATGAAAATACTTTTATATTATCACCCTGCTATGGCCATAGACTTCTAGACTTAGTCTCATTAAGCTTGCATAGGGTTATACCTTACTACAAAGGCTAATAAATCCCTACAAGTGAACACCCTACTCCTACAATAAACTTACTGCAGCCAACAAACATCGCAAGATCCCGTATGGCTAGGAACCATGTGATTGTGCTGTCAAACTACAGCAACCTTATTATGAGTAGCCGAGACACTCTAGGTCAAGGAACTATTTATACAACTACAGCATCAGGAAGTTGTCGACAAGTGAGTAGTCATCCGTATAACTTCTTGTACTTGGTTACGCTCAGTACCATTGATCTCTATCAACTATCTGCACTTTCATTCTAGTGTCACCATACTGTAGGTCAGAGAGTCATCTACCCAGAAAGGAAAGTGATATATGCACCGATTTTAATGGATCAATCACCGTCCTCGTGATATTCCAATAATTGGGACCTTTAGGAGTTAATCTATAAAGATATATATCTTAAATTCTCAACTATTGAGAATATGTGTCATTGTCCATTAACTCCATGGACGATTCATAGACACAACAATATGCATAAAACTAATACCCTTTATTAACAAAGAAGAATTAAGTACAAAGTTAATGCCCTAAACTTAAAATGTGTCAAGCCAACATGGCTTTCAGGGCATACATCTAACACTGGTACCGTTCGCCACCATGGAAAGGGACCGGCGGCTGGTTTTTAAGCTGTCCCTTCCAGAATCTTCTTCTGCTTTTCCTTTTCTCTCTTTTTTTTTTTTGTAAAGTTCTTTTTTTCGATGAATGAAAACACTTTTCTTTTTCCATGAAAGGCTTACCCCAAGATATTATGGATTGTGTAGAGTTCACCACTAGGGTAGGCTGGTTAAGCCGTTCTATGGGGCATCTATCGCTGACAGGGTGAGCAATTTGAACTTGCTTTGGCATGTTTACGGGTTTTCTGTAGGGTAGGACATTTAGACCATCCCCATGCCTTCTTCTGAAGTTAAGGCAGGCTAATTAGGCCTACCTCGGTGCATCTTCGGATTCACCATAGGGTAGGTTACGTAAACCATCCCTGCACCTTTGGTTGATCATAAGGTAGCCGGTTGGGCTTTCCTTTACACTCGTGGGGCATGCCAATAAGGTGAGTGGATCAAACCCACCTTTGTGCTTCTGATCATAAGGTCGCATGGTTAGGCTTCCTTTTGTGCTCGTCGGGCATACCGATAAGATGAGTGGATCAGACCCACCTTTGCGCTTTTGATCATAAGGTCACCTAGTTAGGCTTCCTTTTGCACTCGTCGGGCATACCGATAAGGTAAGTGGATTAGACCCATCTTTGCGCTTTTGATCATAAGGTCGCCTGGTTAGGCTTCCTTTTGCACTCATCGGGCGTACCGATAAGGTGAGTGAATCAGACCCACCTTTGTGCTTTTGATCATAAGGTCGCCTGGATAGGCTTCCTTTTGCACTCATCGGGCATACCGATAAGGTGAGTGGATCATACCCGCCTTCGTGCTTTTTCGTCATTGGCATCAGATGAGCCACTGAGACCATTTCTATGTCGTCGATCAATGGCAAAGTAGATTATTCAGGCTCACCTTAAAATAGACTTTTGTGAAAGCCTCCCTTTGGTGGGAATGTTTATTAATAGTATTTGCAAATGTTTTATACATTCCAAGGGCGAGGTAGCATGACACCGCCCAAGATCTTGAGTCAATATATTCTCGAGCGTATGACCTCCTTGATCCGGTAGGGTCCTTCCCAAATGGGGGACAGCTTGCCTTGTTCCATCGGCCTGGACACTTCGGCTCTCCGAATCACCAAGTCTTTGGGTCAAAAGAATTACTTTTTCACTCTGGAGTTGTAATACTTAGCGACTCTTTGCTGGTACATTGCCATCTTGATCTGAGCCTGAAGTCTGGTGCCCTGTAGTAGATCTAGATCCGCTCTTCTGTATTCTGAATTTTTGGGTTCCTTGTACCCCTCAATCCTTAAAGACTGCAAGGTGACTTTAATGGGGAGGATTGCTTCAGTACCGTATGCCACATTGAATGGAGATTCACCCGTGGCCATTTTGGGGGTCGTCCGGTATGCCCAAAGAATGGAGTTCAGTTCTTCGGCCCAAAATCCCTTGGCATCGTTCAGTCAGGTCTTCAGACCAGGGAAAATAGTCTGATTTGTCACTTCGGCCTCTCCGTTGCATTGTGGATGACCGACTGATGTCAATTTGTGAAGCACATGGTATTGGGCACATAAGTCTCTGAACTTGGGATTGTCGAATTGTCTCCCATTGTCTATGATTATTATGTGAGGAATCCCGAATCGAAATATGAAGTTCTTGACAAAACTTTCAACCTTCCCTTTTGTGATGTGAGCCAGGGGTTCAGCCTTGACCCACCTGGTAAAGTAGTCGATGGTGACAATTAGAAATTTTCTTTGTCCAGATGCTGGTGGGAACAGACCAAGAATGTCCACGCCCCACTAAGCGAAGGGTCAGGGGGCGATCAGTTGGGTGAGCTGGCTTGCTGGCTGCCTTTGGACGTTGGTGTATCTTTGGCACTGGTCATATCTTCGGACAAAGTCGGCTGAGTCTTTTTGGATGGTGGGCCAGTAGTAACCCTGGCATATTATTTTATATGCTAGGGATCTACCCCCAAGTGATCTCCGCATATGCCTTTGTGGACTTCTCTCAGGGCATAGTCAGTGTCCGATGGCCCTAGGCATTTCAGCAGAGGTTGGGTGAACGATCTCTTGTATAGGGTCCCATTTAAAATGACGTATTGAGATGCCATCCAGCGGACCTTTTTGGCTTCTGCCTTATCTTTCGGCAATATGCCCTTATTCAGGAATTTGAGGATGGGATCCATCCAACTGAGTTCGGTCTCGATTTGGTGCATCTCTGAGGCTTCTTCGGTTATGCTTGGAACTTCAAGGTGGTCAATGAAGGTACGTCCGAGGGATTTCGGAGTAGTGGTGGTGAGCCTAGACAATGCATCCGCTCGGGAGTTCTCTGATCGGGGTACATGGGTGATTTCAAAGAACTCCAATCGAGAAGATAGGGCTCGTACCTTCTCTAAATATTGGATCATTATAGGATCCCTAGCTTCGAAGTCGCCTTTGACTTGGTTCACTACCAGTTGGGAATCCGAGAAGATTTGTATCTTTCGAACCCCTAAGCTTTTGGCGATATGGAGTTCCACAAGCAAGGCTTCATATTCGGCTTGATTATTTGCAGTATGGAAGGAGAACCGGAGTGCGTACTCCATTGCGTGCCCATCTGGTTTGGCCAGTATGAGGCCTGCTCCACATCCCGTGGAGTTGGAGGCCCCATCCACGTGGAGGACCCAGATGGATTCTGTATCCTTCAAATCGGCTCCTTCCCCTTCGGCCTTCCTTTTGGCTGATCGAACCTCATCTTCAGCCTTTCATGTGCATTCAGATAAGAAGTCGGATAATACCTGCACTTTCATGGCCGATCGAGGTTGAAAGCTAATGTCAAACTCACTTAACTTGACAACCCATTTAGCTATTCTTCCTGAGGTGTCAGGATAATGGAGAATGGCCTTGAGGGGCTGGTTAGTTAGGACCATAATGGTGTGGGCATGGAAATAAGGCCGTAGTCGCTTTGCCGTAATTATCAATGAGTAGATCAGCTTCTGTATTCTTGAATACCTTACCTCCACATAGTGCAAGACCTTACTGATGTAGTAAATCGGCTTATGGAGGCCGTCTACCTCTTTTCGGATGAGAACTGAACTAATTGCTTTGTCCATGGCAGAGAGGTACAAGTAAGAGTCTCTCCTTCGTGAGGTTTGGTGAGTAAGGGTGGTGTCTCCAAATATTTCTTTAATTCCTCAAAGGCAAGGCGGCAGTCCTCAGTCCATTCGAAGCCTCGGGACTATCGAAGTACCTTGAAAAAAGGAAGACACTTCTTAGCTGACCGGGAAATGAATATGCTTAAAGAGGCGACTCTTCCTGTAAGTTGTTGTACTTCCTTCTTACAAGAAGGGTGTCTCATATTCCGGAGGGCTTGGATCTTTTAGGGTTTGCCTCGATTCCTCGCTTGGTAATGAGGAACTCCAAGATTTGCCTGAGGTTACCCCAAAAGCATACTTTGTTGGGTTCAACTTCATCTGATGGTGCCGTAAGGCGTTGAATGACTCTTCAAGGTCTTTGATATGGTTTTCTTTAAGGAGGCTCTTCACGATCATGTCGTCGATGTAAGACTCCATGTTCCTTCCTAGCTGCTCTTTAAATACTTTGTTGATCAGCCTCTGGAACGTCGCCCCGATATTCTTCAGTCCGAATGGCATCATTTTGTAGCAGTAGAGATCTTTTTCGGTAATGAAAGCGATCTTTTCTTCATCCTGAGGGTCCATTCAGATTTGGTTGTACCCAGAGAAGGCATCCATGAAGCTTAATAACTGATGGCCTACGGTGGCATCGACCAATTGGTTAATCTTCGACAATGAAAAGCTATCCTTCAGGCAGGCTTTATTGAGGTCTGTGTAATCGATGCAGATCCTCCATTTACCACTAGCTTTCTTTACCATTACCATGTTGGCCATCCATTCGGGGTAGTAGGCCTCCCAAATGAATCCTGCTTTGAACAGCTTGTTTACTTCTTCATCTATCGCCCACTACCTCTCTGGGGCAAAATTCCTCTTCTTCTGCCGGATCGGCTTGTATTCAGAGATAACTTCCAGTCGATGAGTGATCATTTCGATCGGGATTCCAGACATATTCGAAGCTGTCCAAGCAAAGACGTCTGTGTTGTTCCTAAGAAAGTAGATTAGCCTCGCTTTTGTTTCTTCATCAAGCAGGCTTCCAATTTACACAACTTTGATGGGGTCCTCTTCGGTTAACTGCACCGGAATGGTTCTTTCCATAGGCTCGCCACAGTCTATGATTGGGTCCCTTGGATCCAATTGGTCTGAAGTTGTGGGATTGACTGCTTGTTTGTCCTGGATCATTAGGCACTGTTGTGCGGCCCTTTGGTCTCCCTTTACTTCTCCGACCCCACTTCTGGTGGGGAGCCATACTAAGAGGTGATAGATTGACACCATGGCCCAGAATTTGTTCAGGACAGGCTGCCCCAATATCATGTTGTAGGCCGAAGGGGTCCGGACTACCATGAAATTAATTGGCAATGTCTTCTGTTGGGATTCGGTACCGAGGGTTACATGCAATATTATTTTGCCCTCTACATCGACTTGATTTCCTCCGAAGCCAGTGAACAGAATAGGAGACCTTTGTAACTTGTTTCTAGGTAAACACATTCGAGAGAAAGCATCGTAGAGTAAGACGTCTACGGAGCTTCCATTATCAATTAGGATACACCTTACATCGTAGTTGGCCACAACATCCGATATTATAACTGGATCATCATGTGGAAGTTGAACCCCCACAAGGTCATCGTCGGAGAAGAGTATGGAGTTGTTGTCCTTAAGCCATTTCGGGGCATCGTCTTCGGCTCTTCTCTAGTTGGTTGGCCGATGTAGCATTCCCATGTTGCCGCTGGTGGGTCTTTGGTTCGGTAGCTCGGCTTCTTCAGGGGCCTTCTGGGGGGTCGTGGCCTCAGGCCTAGGTACTGGGCGGTTGACGTATCACTCCAAGTAGCCCCTCTTGATGAGATCTTCAATGGCATCCATAAGTTGGATGCACTCCTCAGTGTTATGGCCGTGGTCTCGATGAAATCTACAATATTTGCTTCAATTCCTCACAGAAGAGGATGCCTTTATGGGACGTGGCCACTGGAGATAATTCTCTTTTTCTATGTCCATCAGAATTCTCTCCCTGGAGAGATTGAGGGGGGTGTAAGAGTTGAATCTCCCGGCCAATGCTTTGGGCTTGGGACTTCGTCGCCGATTGGAGCTACCATTGTTGTTGTTGCTATTGTTGTTGGAGGGTGCAGGGGGATCCAGCCCCTTGCTGTTCTTTTTCTTCAGAATGGGTTTTCCTTCAGTTGGTCATCAATTTGCCGCTTGCTCTTCAGCATCAGCATATTTTTGGGCCCTTGATAGGAGCTCAGCATAGCTTGGGAGAAACTTCTTATCCAGGAAGAAAGTAAGCCTAGATGACCGGAGTCCCTTCTTGAATGCGGACATGGCCACATGCTCGTTGAGATTAGGAATCTCGAGGGTAGCCGAGTTGAACATGGAGATATAGTCTCGTAGGCTTTCTTCATTCTGGTGAAGGAGGAATAGGGTGTCCGTGTTTCAGGGCATCTTGCGATAGATCTTGAAATGTAAGATGAACAACTTTTCGAGGTTAGAAAAAGAGTTGATAGTACCTGGACGTATGCTCGAGTACCACATTCGAGCCACCTTCTTCAGAGTGGCAGGAAAGGCTAGGCAATATAGCACGTCCAAGGCCCCTTGAATCATCATATGGGCTTTAAAACTGCTTAGATGATCGAGTGGATCAGTGGTACTGTCGTAAGGTTCCATCTAAGGAACCCTGAAGTACCGAGGAATAATTTTAGCCATGACACGAGGGGTGAATGGAGGATGGGACTCGTAAGCCACGAGGCTATATTCCTCTCGTCTTGAAGTTTCGCAACCTTCGATTCGAGGGCCTTAAGCTTTTCCTCGTAATCGGGGTGGGCCTCCTTCGGCAGATCTTCTTCTGGAGTGGAATCTTCAGAGAAAATGGAGAGAGATTGCCAAGATCTCTTCCCCCTTCGCAGGGGATCAGTGGACTTCGAATTCCAAGAGTTGTGGCCCTCGGGAGAGGGGTAGTCTCGGAGAGAGAGATAGGTAGACCCAGGTTGATGATCTTCTCTCCTCTGGGATTGATGACTATATCTGGATATGACCAGCGGTTGTCCCACCTGGAGGGCTCTGTCTTGGAAATTCTAAACCATGGCTGTAAGAGCATTGACTTGGTTCAGAAGGGTTTCAAATTGCTGCTGTCCCATAATGAGTGCAGGAGGCGGGACATCGTTCTCTGCCAGTGGGTCATTCCTGTGAGAGGGAGGGTGACCCTTGCTTGTCGAAGCATTTTGAGTTCTTCCTTTCATCATCAGGATCTTTTTTTACTCTCCTTTTTCAAGAAAAGGGGGGGGGGGGGTTTAGCAATGGATGCCTAGGTTCTTCCCCCCTTCTTGGCGCACCAATTTGTAGGCGTAGAACCTTCCTTGACCGGACGGAGCCGCTGGATCATCGGTTCGCTCCCCCCGCTCACCTGCAAAATAGGTCCCTGACCGGATTTTCTCCGATGGGGGACACTTCGATGCCTAATTCAGGGGCAGGTTCCAGCAACAGAACGGAGAGCAGTTATGAAGAAAAAAAAGGAATGGAAGCTGGGGAAGAAAGAGTTGTTCTTTTTCCAGGATTATTCATCCTTATCTCGAGTGTCCCCTCTTACCAGTATTTATAGTGGTTGGGCCAGCCTATCGTTCGGTATTTTCATCCTATAATTAAGATGGGGACTAATCAATTTCGTCCTGCCCGTAACCGTAGGTGTTTACCAGAAGATATTGGCCAGGCTGGAGGCATTGGAGTTGGAGCCAGTGGCCACGTGGCCATTCCGAAGCAGTTATGATTTGGAGATAGTTGTCAGGTGACCGCTTGTAATCGCTGTATCCGCTTCCGTCATTATGGAGTCAATCGGAGATTCGCTTCTTGGCCTCCTCTTTATGAGGGGCTGTTGTCGAGTCGCCGAAATGTCTTCGCCCTGCCTCGCCAAGGAAGTCCGAAGGTATTTCGGCCATTCGTCGCGAAGCTTTTCCCTTCAGAATGGATCGTAGGGCGGATCTGGCATCGTCTTCGGACTTGTCTTTTTCGGGTCAGCTTCTTTCAACAGTGCACAGGGGATCGGTCTTCGAGATCAAGGTCCTTGGATAGAGCCAAAGACCGGGCCTACGACGTAACGGGGGCCGAGCTGTCACTTCATCCATTCTCGTGGCTCTCTCTGGGCATTTCGGTCTAATCATGCGGTTCGAAAAAGATTTGGGGCGGTCGAACTAATAATTGTCTAGTGCTTGAACTGGCATATCCCAATAGGTATAAAATTTGTTAACAAGCATGAACTAAGATTACAAGATAGGTAGTGGTGCATTGGACTAGTCATATATTGATGCCTTGCTACAGGCTGGAAATGTAGTATCGTTGATACCTTACCATAGACCGAAAATGTAGAATTATTGATACCCCTCCACGGACTAGAAACATGATTATGGTAGTCTAGAGCCAAGCATTCTAAGATGATTAAATTGGATTTATGATGATCACGGGGTTTATATGACATGATACTTACATTGCATGGCATATGTTGTTATGTATGACTGTAGTATTTTATGACATTATATATTATTTTTTAATTATTTTATTATGATGGTGTGGGTGTGCGGAAATTTTTATTGGGTTGTAAAGCTCATATCCTTTTATGTGGATGCTTAGTAAGGATGGGTTAAGCGAGTAATTCCAGTATCGAAGTTGGTCATTAGTTAGCGGAACTTCTGATATCGTCAAATATTTGAATAATTATAATTGAGAAATTTAATGATAAATTTCTTTAAGGGATATTTGATATCTTTGAATAAATTATATTTTTGTTAGAATATTTGCATATGCTATGGATCTTATATGATCTCTAGAGAGATACTAAAAATTCATGTAGCCGTATTACATGACCGACTTAAATGTTGGGTTTGGAGCGTGACAGATGAAGCATAAGTTCTACTTGTAATAAGAGTTAGATGTTTTGGGTAATTACCTTTTCATTGTTTTTTGATTACGATGAACTAAATATTTATTCGCTACAAATAATTGAATTTAATACTATACGTTATTCATTTTTTGAATTTTTATTCAAGGAAAAGAAATAGTGAAGCTAAAATAATTTACCCAGAACACCTTTAATTGGGTCAAATAAACCTTTATGGAATAAATACTCAGTTGCTTGTGAACCATCGAGTACTGTCCTATTCAATATTTGTTCAATTACTCTTTTGCCCATAAATGCAATATGGGAGTTAGGTTCAGCAACAATGACATCTTCCAACATACCAAAACTGGGGGCAAATAAGATTCTCTATAAGCCACCGCCTAAGCTGGACGTGTGCTTCCCCTGCGCCTTCTACAACCATGACAAGAGCGTCGAGTGCTCCATGCAAGTAATCTGTCTTGCCGCTCACCTCTTTCTTGGGTTTAGGTTGAACTTGGTTTCCGTATTGAAACTGAGAGAAGCTTATGGGTTTTCTTGGTCGCTCAGAGACATGAAACTGAAGACTGGGGAGGCCTACCGCAGGTTGTGCAAAGAAAGCCATGCCACCTCTATCAATCGTAAGTTAATTCTGTTCTCTTTTTCTTCATTCGTTCATTAATCTTCTCAAACTATATATATATATATATATATATATATATGCATGTATGATCCTCATGTAATTCTAACATTATTTTCTTGTCTTGATTTAATTGGTTGGCAGATTCAACAGAGCCCATCGACATGTAAGTTTTCACAGCACAATTCTTTTCTGATCGTTCTATTGTTAATATATTCCTATAGTTTTACTGATTCTTGTGGTGGTTTTGCGAATCTTGCATGACAGATACAGTGAATGGCTCGATGAACTCGAACGGGTCAACTGCAGTGAAGATAACTCGAGATAGAGGCCTTGCATGCATTGCTCAAGTTCCCCAGATTCTGTGTTGTTTTAGATAGGCGCTTTTTTTTTTTTTCTGGAAATGATTGAAACAACCCTGTCATGTCTGGTTGATAAGCATGTATTTGCTTGGTATTTTCTTTATATTTGCCAGTAGAAGTGTTCTAGATGTTAAAGATAAGGATAATTTAACTCAAAGAAACTGAATGTTGTTGCTGTTTGGAGTCTGCATGAATGTGACTGTCCGTGGAAATGGTAAAGTACTTTTAATTGATATCTTTTTTATTCCTTTTGTTTATATTTGGGATGATTGAACAGCACCCAAGATGTTGGTAAATTTTATTACAACATTACTATTGGATGAACATGTTATCCGGGATCTAAAACTCACAGTGACATCGAGAAATTATGCTGTGTCACTGTTGAATCCTCATGGGTTCGTCTGTCAGAACGGTCACTTTGTAATCAATTTGTCTATGGAATGGATTTGAAAGCACAGGGTTTAAATCAGGACAATTTCCAGCAGGTTTTTTGCAATTTTATGAATCTCAAGTCACATTCTCCTAAGAGAATTGCAATCCAGCTGAAGTACATCACCAACCCTCTACAGATTGCCAGGTTTTGGATCATTCCAATCATACATGGAATCGGTTTAAAATCATGGATCCTGTAAAACCATTATAAATTAAATGATCTACGTTTGCATCGGTTCCAAATGAAACCATGATGGAAACTTTGTTTGATCTGATCAAAAATCTCTTTTGCAACATAGAAAACATGGTTTCTACTAAGTTCCCATTTAAAAGCACTTTGACGGATCTATCTCCACTGGAAATCTAATCTAATGGCATATTAAAAAATTGTTGATCGAGCCATGAGCTATTCTCGCACTGTATTTCGGCAATGTCATAGATTGTTGGTCATCGATTGTGGTGGACTGATAAACATCGTTCTTCTTTCATTCTTAGCTACCTAATAAACACGAACTTCTTTCTATATCAGAGCATATACTAGGGAATGCACAAGATACAGCTGTGCTTTAATTTCCCATTTTGTTTTGATAGGGCTTTGTTATTTAAATCAACCAAATTGAATAGTCTGCTATAATATGAAATATGCCTCGCTCGGTGCATGCAAATGGGATGAGGTTCTGACTTCAAATGTAGAAAGTAGTACGTACACCATCTCTTTTTCCTTAAAACAAATGATCGTTTTTGTTAAGGATGTAAACTTTGAATTAATTGTTGGTTTAGCTAGTACCCTCGCGGAGGTTTTGATTTCAGCTCTAGAAAGTAATACTTGCACCATCTCTTTTTCTTTAAAACAAATTATCTTTTTTTGTTATGGGTAATTAATTAGGATAGTTTGGAAAAGGAAAAGTTCTTTTGGATTTTTTCTTTGAAACGATCTATAGCAATGTATATCCTAGTTGTATTGGGACTAGAAATAAAAAGATTGCTCTTTCATCTGTGATAGTCATTTGCCTGTTAGGATTATTCTTTTTTTTTGTCATTCTCATCTTTACTTTGGATTCATTTGGTTTAGAAAGTAGCAATTCCTGGAAAGTGGAGGGTAAGTCTCTTGTTCAGTTAAAGTTTTAATAAGAGGGAATGGAAAAAAAATCTTTTCTTTGAAAGACACTTTTTATATTTCATGTGAAAGTCTATGGAGACCTAGATTTTTGGATTTCCATAGGAATGGGAAGTGTGATATTTTTTTATTTTCAAAAGTATCCTTTAAAGATCGAGGACTAAGATTTTATAAATAATGAATAAATGGTTAAAATAAAATAGTGAATAGTGATATATACCGGGATCATATAATATTATAATATATTTATATTTAAATGATATTTTATAATATTATATTTTAATATTTTATTAATAATATTTGCCAAGGCCATATATTTATACTAATAGAATATTTTTGCTAATATTAATATTTATATTAACATAATGTTATATGAATATCTATATTGATAAATGTGTTGCCGTCAGGATCGTCGTGGCCCGTAGCTCCGGTGCGTCGGGTCCCTCTCGCCAGGTGCTCAACTTCTGGTCTCATGAATCAGCTCTCCCCGTCTAGCGGACATGCAAAACAAGGGAGACTTGGATCGGGGATTTCGGCGAAGACACTTCGACGATCAAGTCAGTGGGACGATCGAGGGGAATAGAAGACCTCTGAGGTAGAGAGCTTAGGGAACTTTCTGCTTCCAAAGGATGATAAAAATGAAAGATAAATGGAAGATAATGCAGGACTGAAGAGAATTTGCCATATCTTACCCCTTCTTACCTCTTCATCCTGATCTTATGTAGATGAGTGGCCTCTTATCGTTTGGGGAGGCGTGCTGGTCTTGGTATAGACCTATGAGTCTTCTATAGGCCTGAGAGATTTAGATGTGTTGGTGAACCTTCTCCTTCTGGGCTGTTCAAGAGATTGGTGAAGGAGCACAATGCCTTAGGTGGGGCACTCCTTTCTGATTGGTCTAAACTGTGACCTGGGAGCTTTAATATAGCCCCCCTTGTAGGAGGCGCGCTACAGGTCTGGCAGGGATGGTGATTTTACATGTCGGGCTACCATCCAGGTCTCTTCCATACCTGTACATTGAAAAGCGTACCTGAGATGGAGACGGACTGTGGCATGCAGATCAAGATGAGGCAGATGGAGGCTCTTCGTGCACACGATTCGAGGTGCATGGCGCGAGGCAAGTAAAGTCCCTCCATGCGTGTGGATCGGGGTGCACAGAACCCCACTGTAGTGGGGCACTGGAAGCGTCGAGGTCATGCCGAACTGGGCACGCGGGCGTGCTGGGCAGATCTGGGCGGACGGGCCGGATTAGCGCAGGGCTGGAGTCTACCAGGCACGCTGACACGGACGACGCCGGAGGGCTTTGGATGGGCGCGCGGGCGTGCTGAACTGGGCATGCGAGAATGCTAAATTGGGAGCGGGCGTGGCAAGGTCATGCCAGATTGGCGCAGGGCCGGAGCTGCTGCGGGCGGAAGGGCTGGACCCGATGTCGGACCGGGGCACGCGGGGCACGCGGGCATGCCAAACTGGGAGCCGCCATGGCGAGGTCATGCTGGACTGGTGCAAGCAAAGGCGAGGTGTGGCCGTGTCGAACTGGGAGGTGCCATGACGAGGTCACGCTGGACTGGTGCAAGCGGAGGCGAGGTGCAGCCATGCCAAACTGGGAGGCACCGTGGCGAGGTCACATTGGACTGGCGTAGGCGGAGGCGAGGCGCGGTCGTGCTGAACTGAAAGGTGCCGTGGCAAGGTCACGCCGGACTGGCGCAGGTGGAGGCGAGGTGCGACCGTGCCGAACTGGGAGGCGCCATGGCGAGGTCATGCCGGACTGGGCACCGAAGAGGGCAGAGCAGAGGTGCGGCCTCCCACGGGTAGACTGGTAGCCGAAGCTGCGCATGCGGAGCCGGAGCGGGACCCGGTGCCGGATCGAAGCAAGCAGGGCGCGCAAGCATGCTGGACTGGGCAAAGCCGAAGTCGATCGGTGCGGGCGGAAGGAGTTGAGATGCGGACTTCCCATGGGCGGACTGGGTGCCAGATTGGGTGGAGGCCTCCCACGGGCGCACTGGGCACTGGAGCGGACAGATCTGGGCTGAAGATGCAGAGCCGGAGCTGGAGATGCCGCGGGCAAAATGACTCCATGCGAGTGGAGCCACGCGGGGACGTGCCGAGCTGAACTAAAGCCAGACCCGGGGATGCTGCGGGCGGAAGGAGCTAAGATGCGGACTTCCCGTGGGCAGACTGGGCGCGGGCATGCACAGCCAAAGCAGGGCGCACATCTTCCATGCACGCGGACCAAGGTGCGGGCATGCCACGGGCGAGGTGCCAAACTGGGCATGGGCTGAACTGAAATGCCACAAAGCTAGACTCCGAGCATGGCCAAAGTGGGCTGGCCAAGGTGGGCTAGCCGAAGTGCCTACCTGACCGCTATAGGGGCCGATCTTCTCTCGGAACAAGCGGACCCATCGTCTTCTTTCGATGGGAGACTTGGAGATACTCGTGAAGCATGTGGCCATGTCAGCCACCAAGGAGGATGCTATGTCAAGGCCGAATGAATTTTTTTACTACTGTAACAGATGCCCCCACTCCCTGAGTCCAAAATGTCAACATTTTGGATAAAAGGAGTACTATTATCCATTCGGATCTACGCCTTAGCTGGTTCTGTAGGTACTTCGACCTAAGGTTAGTTACGTTATAATGGTGCTAGCTCTTCAGTCTGACTCCTCTTTGACTAGATAGAAGGTGGTGCCATGGAGGAAGAGGTTGGTGAGGTGCACTACTTGGATGCACACATACATGACCGGGCATATAGTCACCATGGCCGAGCTCAGAGTATCCGTCGGAACCTTTGATGAAGGCATTGAAGTTGCTAGAAGGTAAGGGCCATCCTGGCAGAAGAAGCTCAAGGAGCAGGAGAGAGAGATCAACTCCGACCAAATGCTCGACCTTGGGGGAGCCTTCATGGAGGAGGAACTCAAAGAGTGGGAGTTTGACTCTAGCCAGATGCTTGACCTCGGGGCAGCCATCCTGGGGGAGGAACTCAAAGAGCATGAGTTCCACTCTAGCCAGATGCTCGACCTCGGGGGAGCCATCCTGGGGGAGGAACTCAAGGAGTAAGAGTTCGACTCCAGCTAGATGCTCGACCGCGGGGGAGCCATCCTTGGGAGGAACTCAAGGAGCAGGAGTTCGACTCCAGCCAGATGCTCGACTGCAGGGGAGCCATCATGGGGGAGGAACTCAAGGAGCTGGAGTTCGACTCCAGCCAGATGCTCGACCTCAGAAGAGCCATCCTGGGGGAGGAACTCAAGGAGCAGGAGTTCGACTCCAGCTAGGTGCTTGACCTCGGGGGAGCCATCCTGGGGGAGGAACTCAAGGAGCAAGAGTTCGACTCCAGCCAGATGCTTGACCGCGGGGGAGCCATCATTGGGGAGGAACTTAAGGAGCAGGAGCTCAACTCCAGCCAGATGCTCGACTACGAGGGAGCCATCCTGGGGGAGGAACTCAAGGAGCAGGAGTTCGACTCTAGCCAGATGCTCGACCTCGTGGGAGCCATCATGGGGGAGGAACTCAACGAGCAGGAGTTCGACTCCTGCTAGATGCTTGACCTCAGGGGAGCCATCTTGGGGAGGAACTCAAGGAGCAAGAGTTCGACTCCATCCAGATGCTCGACTGCAGGGGAGCCATCATGGGGGAGGAACTCAAGGATCAGGAGTTCGACTCCAGCCAGATGCTCAACCTCGGGGGAGCCATCCTGGGGGAGGAACTCAAGGAGCAGGAGGGGGAGCCCTCAAAAGGGGTGCAGTACAATGTGTATGCACTTGTAATCTTTGTACCTTTCAATGCCTGTGTTGCATGGAGTGACTGGATCACTATTTGCATCAGGCTTGCATAGAGTGGAGGATGAAATTCCACTCTTTGTCTTTGTATGGTGTGCATGAGGTGACGGGGCCTTCCTTTCTTCCACCTTTTGGGAATCGCACCTTGTCGCTGCCTTCCCTGGCCATGGTGGGGGGTTAGTACTCTTTATTTCAAATCGGAGTTTGACCTCAACAGGGAGCTTGGTCTTAGTGAGAAGCTTGACTTCAGTGGGAAGCTTGGCCTCGGTGAAGAGCTTGACTTCAGTGAAAAGCTTGGCCCCAGTGAGGAGCTTGACTTTAGCTTGGCTTCATTGAGGAGCTTGACTTCAGCTCGGCTTGATTGAGGAGCTTGACTTCAGCTCGGCTTGATTGAGGAGCTTCGGAAGCTTCTAGCTTTGGTGCGGGACTTCTGGCATTTCCTGTCTTGAGGCACTAGGGTTTTCGGTCTTGAGGTGCCAAGGTTTCCGGGCTTCCATCCAGACTAAACTCTGGGCTGTTGTGCCAGAACTGGATTCTGGCTTTCATCCGGACTGGACTCTGGGCTATCATGCCAGAATTGGGTTCCGTGGCATCTTCCGGATTGAACTCTAAGATTTTATGCCAGAATTAGGTTTCGGGCTTCCATCCGGACTGAACTCCAGGCTGTTAAGGCGGAACTGGTTTTCGGGATTTTATGCCGGAATGGATTCTGGGCTTTCATCCAGACTGGACTCCAGGATTTCATGCCGGAATGGGTTCTATGGCATCTTTTGGACTGAACTCCAGGATTTTATGCCGGAACTGGGTTCCAAAGTTCAATCCAGACTGAACTCCGAGTTGTTGTGGCAGAACTGGGTTCCAGGCTTTCATTTGGACTGGACTCCAGGATTTTGTACTGGAACTCGGTTCCGGGCTTCCATCCGGACTAAACTCCGGGCTATTGTGCCAGAACTTGGTTCCAGGCTTTCATCCGTACTGGACTCTAGGATGTCATGCCGGAACTGGGTTCCGCGGCAACATCCGGACTGAACTCTGGGATTTTGTGCCAGAACTGGGTTCTGGGCTTCCATCCGGACTAAACTCCGGGTTGTTGTGCCAAAACTGGGTTTCGGGCTTTTATGCCAGAATGGATTCCAGGCTTTCATTCGGACTGAACTATGGGATTTCATGCCAAAACTGGGTTCCATGGCATCTTCCAGATTGAACTCTAGGATTTTGTACCGCAATTGGGTTCTAGGCTTCCATCCGGACTGAACTCCGGGCTGTTATACTAGAACTTGGTTTCGGGCTTTCATCCGGACTTAACTCCGGGATTTTATGCCAGAACTGGGTTTCGAGCTTCCATTCGGACTGAACTCTGGGCTGTTGTGCCGGAACTGGGTTCCGGGCTTTCATCCGGACTGGACTTCGAGATTTTGTCAAGAATTCTTACGGGCAGTGACATGCTCTGGCAGACCGTAGTGCTTGCCCTTGATGGTAGTACAGGAGCCCTTCCTGCAGAACTGAAACATAGCTTTTCATATTGTAAATATTGCAGAGAAAGAAGTTACCTATTGAGCTCTGGTCATGAAAAATATATTTCTTCCTTGAGAAGGCCAGAATTAAATCCACCAACCATCATCTCAGGAAAGAATGGGACTCCCTTAAGTGGCAAAAGATTGGTATGTCCGTTGCATGGGAGCATGGAACTCCGTTACATGGGAGGAATGAGACCCTATTTCCTGGGAGCTTGAGGCTCTATTGCATGGGAGAGAGCTTCGTTGCATGGGAGGAGAGAGCTCCATTGCATGGGAGAGACCTCCGTTGTATATGAGGAATGGGATCCTGTTGCATGGGAGAGAGCTCCGTTGTATATGAGGAATGAGATCCTGTTGCACGAAAGGATGGACCCCCATTGCATGGGAGGGAGATGCTTCGCTGCATGGGAGCATGGAAGAGGCTCTATTACATAGGAGAACAATGGAGAGAGCTCCGTTGTATATGAGGAATGAGATCCTGTTGCACGAAAGGATGGACCCCCATTGCACGGGAGGGAGATGCTTCGCTGCATGGGAGCATGGAAGAGGCTCTATTACATAGGAGAACAGGGCTCCGTCGATGATGATGTAGGAGCTCTTCCTGCAGGACTGAAACATAGTTTTTTACGTTGCAAAGATAACGGAAAAAAGAGTTACCTTAGAAAAGAATAGGACTCCTCTGCATGAGAGAATAAGGCTCCGCTGCATGGGAGAATATATCTCCGAATGGGGGAAGAGGACTCGGTTGCATGGAAGGAATGAGATCCTATTGCATGGAAGAGAGCTCCATTGCATGAGAGGAATGGGATCCTGTTGCATGGGAGAGAGCTCAGTTGCATGGGAGGAATGAGATCCTGTTTCATGGAAGGATGGACCCCCGTTGCATGGGAGGGAGAGGCTCCGCTGCATAGGAGCATGGAAGAGGCTCCATTGCATAGGAGAACAGGGCTCTGTCGATGATGATGTAGGAGCTCTCCTGCAGGACTGAAACACAGTTTTTTACATTGCAAAGATAACAGAAAAAGGAGTTACCTTAGGAAAGAATATGACTCATCTACATGGGAGAACAAGGCTTCGCTGCATGGGAGAATAGATCTCCATATGGGGGAAGAGGACTCCGTTGCATGGGAGAATAGATCTCCGTTGCGCGGGAGAAGAGGACTCCGTTGAACGGGAGAATAGATCTTCGTTGCATGGGAATTGCCTGGTGTTTTTACAAGACCACGAGCATGAATACTATGATTAGACCCTTTTGCCTTCTCCTTTTCTCTTCTTCTTCCTTTTTCTTTTCCCTTTTCTTTTTTTTTTGGAACCTGTGCGGCCAACCACCCATGGCATTGGCATAGGTTTGAACATTCCCTGCCTGATCTTGCCGGGGATAACAATGTCCACTTCAGGCTCGATCGGAACCTTTTTCTCGAGACCACTCCCTAGAGTCCCGAGAGAGGGGGGAGCTTCCGTGCCCCCATCCTCATGCCCCCAGTCTGCCCCCCGGGATAGAGGATGAAGGTGGCTACTGTTGTCCACCTGTTGAGGAGCTTTAATTTGCCCCCCTTCCTAGCACGCTAATCTATTGATGCCTGGATCATCGTGGTCCATAGCTCCGGTGCACCGGGTCCCTTTCGTCGAGCGCTCGACTTCCAGCCTCATGAATCGGCTCTCTCCATGGGGTGGACCTACAAAACAGGGGAGACCTGGGCCGGGATTCTGGTGAAGACTCTCCAATGATCAAGTTAGTGGGACGATCAAGGGGAGCAGAAGACCTCTGAGGTAGAGAGCTTGGGGAACTCTCTGTTTCTAGAGGGTGATAAAAATGGAAGATAAATGGAAGATAACATAAGACTGAAGAGAGTTTGCTATCTCTTACCCCTTCTTACCTCTTCATCTTGATTTTATGTAGATGAGTGGCCTCTTATCATTTGGGGAGGCGTGCTGGTCTTGGTATAGACCTGTGAGGTTTCTATAGGCCTGAGAGATTTGGATGGGTTGGTAAACCTTCTCCTTCTGGGCGATTCTAGAGGTTGGTGAAGGAGCACAGTGCCTTGGGTGGAGCACTCCTTCCTGATTGGTGTAAACTGTGACATGGGAGCTTTAATATAGCCCCCCTTGTAGGAGGCGCACTACAGGTCTAGCAGAAATGGTGATTTTACGTGTCGGGCTGCCATCCAGGTCTTTTCCGTACCTATACATTGAAAAGCATACCTGAGATGGAGACAGACTGTGGCATGCGGATCAAGACGAGGCAGATGGAGGCTCTTCATGCACATGGTTCGAGGTGCACAGCACGAGGCACGCAGAGTCACTCCATGCATGCGGATCGGGGAACGTGGAACCCTATTGTAGTGGGGCACTGGGAGCACCAAGGTCATGCCGGACTGGGCACATGGGCATGCCAAACTGGGCACGTGGGCATGCCAGGCGGATCTGGGTGGATGGGCCGGACTGGCACAGGGCTGGAGTCTACCGGGCGAGCTGACGCGGACAGCGCCGGAGGGCTCTGGATTGGCATGCGGGCATGCCGAACTGGGCACGCGGGCGTGGCAAGGTCACGCCGGACTGGCGCAGGGCCAGAGCTGCTTCAGGAGGAAGGGCAGGACCCATGCTCAACCGTAGTGAGCGGGGTGTGCGGGCGTGCCGAACTGGGCATGCGGGCATGCCAAACTGGGAGGTGCCATGGCGAGGTCACGTCGGACTAGCATGGGGCGAGGTGCGGCAGTGCCGAACTGGGAGGCACCGTGGCGAGGTCACGCTAGATTGGCACAAGCAGAGGCGAGGTGCGGCCGTGCTAAACTGGGAGGTGCCATGGCGAGGTCACAACGGACTGGCGCAGGTGAGGTGCGGCCGTGTCGAACTGGGAGGCGCCGTGGCGAGGTCCGGAGCGGCACCCGTTGCCGGACCGGAGCAAGCGGGGCGCGCGGGCGTGCTGGACCGGGCGGAACCGAAGTCGACCGGCGCGGGCGGAAGCAACTGAGATGCGAACTTCCCGCGGGCGTACTAGGCACCGGAGTGGACATATCTGGGCTAGAGACGCAGACCAGAGAGCGAGATGCCATGGGCGGAAGGACTCCGTGCGGGTGGAGCCATGTGCGGACTTGCCGAGCTGAACTTGAGCCAGACTCGGGGATTCCACCGATGGAACGAGCTGAGATGCGGACTTCCCGTGGGCGAACTGGGCATGCGCATGCAGGGCCGGAGCTGGTGCGCGCATCTCCCATGCATGCGGACTGAGGTGCAGGCATGCCGTGGGCGAGGTGCCAAATTGGGCACGGGATGAACTAAACCGCCACGAAGCTGGACTCTGAGCATGGCCGAAGTGGGCTGGCCAAGGTGTGCTAGCCGAAGTGCCGACCTGACCGCCACAGGGGCCGGTCTTCTCTCGAAACAAGCGGACCCACCATCTTCTTTCGATGGGAGACTTGGAGATACCCGTGAAGCATGTAGCCATGTCAGCCACCAAGGAAGATACTATGTCAAGGTCGAATAGATTTTTTTACTACTGTAACAAAATATATTTATTAAAATATTAGCATTATATTAATATAATATTAATGTATATATTAGTATTATATTAATATAATATAATATAATATAATATAATATAATATAATATAAAATTATATTTATATTATTATAAATATAATATTATTATTTATACAAAGTTTTTGGGCAAAAGGGTATGGTCTTATATCTATTAAGGGCATATAAGCACTTTATATAGTTTTTCTAGAAAAGTGCATGTTTAACCAAATATAAGCTATCTTAGAATAAATTATTTTTTAATAGTCAACCAAATATACGACGGTTCCTTTCCTTAATAACTTCTTAGGGTAGTGTTTGGATGTCTAAAATTTATTCTAGGAATATGAATTGTTATTCTCAAAGAATAGCTTATTGTACTCGTTATTCCAGATATCTGTTTGGTTTGAAATATGATATTCCACTTTATTTCATTAAAATTAAAATAGTGTTATTCCAAATGGTGTTTGGATGACATGTGTTACCGATCTCACCGCGGTGGCCTGCAGCTCGTGAGCTGGCGCCAGTTTTCGGATTCTCTCATCTCGAGGTCTCCAAGCTTCCAGACCTGCAAAACAAAGTCAGAGACCCGGGCCGGGGATTTCGGTGGGGGCACTCCGACGGTCAAGTAAGAGAGCTTATGGAACAGGACCTCCAAGATGGGTTCTCGGAGGATTCCCGTGCTTAGAGGAGATGTAAATGAAAGAAGTGTAGGGAAGAGGGGAGTTGAAGCCCGACTTCCGGCGCTGGGTTCATCGAGCTCATGCCTGAGGACTTCCTGGGATCCCCCGGATCGTTCTCTCGATATTCTCCCCCTTTTTTGGCCTACCTCTCCGTCTGCTTTTACCATCCCTTTTATACTACTGGACCTTCAGCCCACGTCTCCTTCTGGGGGCTCCCCAAGATCTCCGGGTTTTCTCCCCTCCTTCTCCTTCGAGTCCGGGAGTTAAGTGGCCGGCACACCTCGTCTGTCGTGCATCACGAAAGGGGGAAGACTGGTGAGACCTCGGGCCGAGAGTGGGAGCTCTCCTTTCGGGACGTTGATGATGGGCTTCTAGCCATTTCAGGCCCCTGCCCGCAAGGATTCCGTTCCTCGGTTGCGAGGCCACGTTTAACTGATGTAAGCGAGGTTTCGCATGTCACTGTAGGCTGTACTGGTGCCTTGTATGGAGCGCGGCGCGCTGGCTCTAGTGGCGACCTCGCGACCCATGTCTTTGCTTGCCTGAGGCTTTGTAGAGTATGGCTGACCTCGACCGAGGTGGACCTGTCAGGGGGTGCCACCTAGCGGTGGAGCAGGGGCTGCCACTTTGGCCGAGGTGGACCACTCCTAGGTGGACACCTGGTGAAGTGAAAGAGAGAGGCTCGACTTCGGCCGAGGTGGACCCATCTTGGGGTGCCACCTGGCGAAGGAGCAGGAGGGCCCGGCTCGACCTCGGTAGAGGTGGACCCATCTAGGGTTGCCACCTGACGAGGGAGAGAGGGGCCGCTAGCTTCGATCGAGGTGGACCCCTCCAGGGTGGACACCCGGCGAAGTGGCAGAGAGAGGCTCGACTTCGGCGGAGGTGGACCCATCTTGGGGTGCTACTTGGCAAAGGAGTAGGAAGGCCTGGTTCGACCTCGGTAGAGGTGGACCCATCTTGGGGTGCCACCTAGCGAGGGAGCGAGGGGCCGCCAGCTTCGGCCGAGGTGGACTCCTCCTAGGTGGACACCTGGCGGAGTGGCAGAGAGGGGCTCGACTTCGACCGAGGTGGACCCGTCTTAGGGTGCCACCTAGCGAAGGAGCAGGAGGGCCCGGCTCGACCTCGGTAGAGGTGGACCCGTCTTGGGGTGCCACCTGGCGAGGGAGCGAGGGGCCGCCAGCTTCGGCCGAGGTGGACCCCTCCTGGGTGGACACCCGACAGAGTGGCAGAGAGGGGCTCGACTTTGACCGAGGTGGACCCGTCTTGGGGTGCCACCTAGCGAAGGAGCAGGAGGGCCTGGCTCGACCTTGACAGAGGTGGACCCGTCTTGGGGTGCCACCTTGCGAGGGAGCGAGGGGCCACCAGCTTCGGTCGAGGTGGACCCCTCTTGGGTGGACACCCGGCGGAGTGGCAGAGAGATGCTCGACTTCGGCCATGGTGGACCTGTCTTGGGATGCCACCTGGCGAAGGAGTAGGAGGGCCCAGCTCGAACTCGGCAAAGGTGGACCCGTCTTGGGGTGCCACTTGGCGAGGGAGCGAGGGGCCGCCAGCTTCGGCCGAGGTGGACCCCTCCTGGGTGGACACCCGACGGAGTGGCAAAGAGATGCTCAACTTCGGTCGAGGTGGACCCATCTTGGGGTGCTACCTGGCGAAGGAGCAGGAGGGCCCGGCTCGACCTCGGCAGAGATGGACCCGTCTTGGGGTCCCACCTAGCGAGGGAGCGAGGGGCCGCCAGCTTCGGCCGAGGTGGACCCCTCCTGGATGGACATCTGGTGGAGTGGTAGAGTGGGGCTCGACTTCGGTCGAGGTGGACTCGTCTTGAGGTGCCACTAGGTGAGGGAGCGAGGGGCCGCCAGCTTCGACCGTGGTGGACCCCTCCCGGGTGGACACCCGGCTGAGTGGCAGAGAGGGGCTCGACTTCAGCCAAGGTGGACCCGTCTTGGGGTGCCACCTGGCGAAGGAGCAGGAGGGCTTGGCTCGACCTCGATAGAGGTGGACCCATCTTGGGGTACCACCTGGCAAGGGAGCGAGGGGTTGCCAGCTTCGGCCAAGGTGGACCCCTCTTGGGAGGACACCTGGCGGAGTGGCAGAGAGGGGCTCGACTTCGACCGAGGTAGACCCGTCTTGGGGTGCCACCTGGCGAAGGAGCAGGAGGGCCTGGCTCGACCTCGGTAGAGGTTGACCTGTCTTGGGGTGCCACCTGGCGAGGGAGCGAGGGTCGCCATCTTCGGTCGAGGTGGACCCCTCCTGGGTGGACACCCGGCGGAGTGGCAGAGAGGGGCTCGACTTCGACTGAGGTGGACCTATCTTGGGGTGGCACCTAGCGAAGGAGCAGGAGGGCCTTGCTCGACCTCGGCAGAGGTGGACCCATCTTGGGGTGCCATCTGGCGAGGGAGCTGGGGGCCGCCAGCTTCTACCGAAGTGGACCCCTCCTGGGTGGACACCTTGCGGAGTTGCAGAGATAGACTCGACTTCGGCCGAGGTGGACCTGTCTTGGGCTGCCACCTGGTGAAGGAGCAGAAGGGCCTGTCTCGATCTCGGCAGAGGTGGACCCGTCTTGGGATGCCACCTGGTGAGGGAGCGGAAGGCTGCCAGCTTCGACCGAGGTTGACCCCTCCTGGGTGGACACCTGGCAGAGTGGCAGAGAGGGGCTCGACTTCGGTCGAGGTGGACCCATCTTAGGGTGCCACCTGGCGAAGCAGCAGGAAGGCCTGCCTCGACCTCGGTAGAGGTGGACCCATCTTGGGGTGCCACCTGGCGAGGGAGCGAGGGGCCTCCAGTTTTGGCCGAGGTGGACCCCTCCTGTGTGGACACCCGATGGAGTGGCTGAGAGATGCTCGACTTCGATCGAGGTGGACCCGTATTGGGATGCCACCTTGCGAAGGAGCAGGAGGGCCTGGCTCGACCTCGGCAGAGGTGGACCCATCTTGGGGTGCCACCTAGCGAGGGAGCGAGGGGCCGCCAGCTTTGGCCGAGGTGGATCCCTCCTGGCTGGACACCCGGCGAAGTGGAATGGATATGCTTGACTTCGACCGAGGTGGACCCGTCTTGGGGTGCTACCTAGTGAAGGAGCAGGAAGGCCCGGCTCAACCTCGGTAGAGGTGGACCCATCTTGGGGTGCCACCTGGTGAGGGAGTAGAAGGCCGCCATCTTCGACCGAGGTGGACCCCTCCTGGGTGGACATCTGGCGGAGTGGCAAAGAGGGGCTCGACTTCGACCGAGATTGACCCGTCTTGGGGTGCCACCTGGTGAAGGAGCAGGAGCACTTCTTCCCGAACGGGGGATCTTTTGAAAGAAAAAATATGCGTGGTGCTGACCACGTCCAGCTAGATCTGCCACGCGCTCCCCGTCAGCGATGTAGCCATATCAGTTGCCCCCCATCCCCTGGTTCCATCGAGGCATCGTGGCTTGGAACGTGGGGATTTAATGCGAAGATGACATGGAGAAGTCGAAAATCTCGTGCCATAATTGCCATGATCCCTACCGTCGTTTCTGTCACACCCGAGACCCTATGGGAGGCTGCCACGTGCGCACGTCTGACGGGCCATTAATATGCCATTTTGAAAACGAGACAGTTTCCATCGGACCGAAGCATTGATCTCAGGCGTGCCTCCATGTGGCGGTCATCTGATGGTCCGAGACAGAAAGAGGCGTACGACCGCTGTGATTGAGTTTGAAAAAGGAAGGGGACTTTTTGAAAACGAAGTCTCTCGGCTTTCTCACACTTTGTCGGCAGTTGCAACGATCTTCCTTCACCTTCCAAGGGCTGCCCATCTTTTGGTACAAATCATTTTGGTGAGTGCCTGCAACCCCTTCTCTTCTTCTTTTACCTTCTAGCCCCTGTGTCATCTCGAATCTCCTCTTCTTCTCGCTTCTTCTTCTTTAAAAGCACATCGTCGTCATTTCTCTTCAAACCCGGATGAGGCTGGTCCTTCCCGGTCAAGGACTCCATCGTCCTCTTCCTCAGAGGGGGAAGAGATCCCGGTCGAGGTTCGGAGGCAACTTCGACCGGGGACTTTGACCATAAGTGTCCCTAGGGGTCCAAGGTCTTCCCCTGCAATCCCTGCGCTTCCCATTTCTTCTCTTCCTCCTCCGGCGGTGGAGGTTTCCTCTTTCGGCCCCTCCGGTTACATTTCGATGATGACCAAAGATGACCTTTCTTGGATCCGGGATACCTACGGGGTCCAGGGTGATGTGGCAAGCATATGATTAATGTTTTGAATATGGTTTGTAGAGCAATGAAACCTAATTACACTAGCATGTACTCATCATAATAAGATTTAAGGATTATAAGAAATGGGACTTTTACTTGATTAGACACAATCCTAAACTAAGAAGGAAGAAGATCTAGACAATAGGGGCTAATGATTGTGGACTTACCTTGATGAGCTTTTCAACCTTCTTTTGATTCATACTTTGAAACTACCAACGCTCAGAACTGAAGAACCTGGATAACAGAGATCAGAACCCTGAACTTGGGGCTTCAAATTGTTGGTTCTTTGTCAAGGTGAACCCGATTCACAAATCAAAGACTTCGAAGGACCCTGCAATGAAGATCAAAGTTAAGGAAGAAGGATAAGAACATATAGAAGGGATGGGAGAATTTATGAACTAAGAACAGAAATTTGAGAAGATCTAGCTGACTCCAATGCCTTCACGTGAGCTTGGAAGATGCTTTGCTAGGGAAAAAGAATGGCTTTGGCGTGGAGGAAGAGGATGGGAAACTTTCATATAAGGAAAAAAAAAAAATACAAGACAACTTCTATTTCCAAAATTCAACTTCAATTTCCATTCATTCCCAAAATCAATCCCCTTTACAATGGGCGTCCAAGGCCTTTAATAGCCTCACAAAGCTAGCTTTTGAAATTTAAACACTCCCCAAATTGAGGAGGATTACAAGGGGGGGTTGGAGGATTTGGTGGAGAGTTTGGAGGGATGGGGAGGGGGGGTTGGAGGATTTGGTGGAGGACTTGGAGGGGTGTGGCCAACCTCCTTGAATTTGAATCTTCCTTGTTGGTGCCAAAGAGTGATGAGGTGACTAGTGAGGTGGCGCCTGATGACGTGGCATGATGAGATGGTCCTCTACTTGGATAAGGAATGACATGTGGCACCAAGTGGTCCTAGTTGATGGTCCTTTTCTCTTGCTTGGTGGATGTGTCTTCTCTTCTTCATGTGGTCAAATTCTGGGGTCCAAAATTTGAGTCTTGTTACTGGCTTTCATTGCTTTAAGACTTGATTAACTTGTTGGAGTGAGGTTTCTTTCAGTTTCTGGTGTCCACACTAATTCTCCTGGGGTGGACAGAACTCGACCCAGTCGAGTATGGTTCAGTTTTGCCCTGGTAATGCTCGAACAAGTATGGGTTAAGTCTTTGTAGGTCCTATCGAGTAATCCAAGAGTTGTCGGACTCTGGTCGACCTTGCCATTGAACCAGGTATCACTGATAGTCCTTATTCCTGGTAGTAATGGTGTTGTCATCCAGGATTCTCTCAATCCTCTCTCTCCGCTCAGGTAGGGTTGGTGGTGGACACTCGGAAATATGTTCACTCTCAATGAAAGTTTATAGCCCAAAAGGCTCACTAGGTATTATTACTGGTTCTTTGTATTCTACTAGGTCTGAAACATTAAAGGTTGTACTGATACCCATATCAGGTGGAAGTTCCAAAACATATGCATTAGGCCCTATTTTCTTTAAGATCTTGAAAGGTCTCGCTCCGCGGGCATGCAGCTTCTTTATGGTTCCAGAGGAGAACAGTTCAGGGTTGAGCCTAATCATCGCATTATCCCCTTCACAGAATTCTTTAGCCCTCTTATGTGAGTCAGCTAAGTGTTTATAAGTTTCATTGCTCAGGTTGATCTTATTACTGATTTCTTTATGCAGATTTGTGACATGCTATGCAAAAGACTCAGCAGACTCAAAAACTTACACAAGCACTTACGAAATGCAGACTGAACTAGGCATCCTTATTGAGAGGAATTTTATTGGACTCTCTAGGGCCTAAACCTAACAGATTAATGACTCTCTAGGTTTGACCCTGGTCTGGCATGCACATGAGAATTTACCATGGGTTCCTAGCAAATGTCATAAGGTTTTCCAAAAGTAGGTAGCAAAAGGAATAGGCCTTAAAAGCTCATGCATCCTAGTAATCTCATCAAAATGAAACTTAATGGCTCTAAAATTATGATAGGAATCCGAGACTTGGGATAATTTAGGAGAATCTTGAAACAGACATTGGTTACTCATGATGACCTTAAGATTAGAATTTTGATCTACAGGCGGGATGCTTCTAGGTAGTTGAAGGTCATCGGAAAGTCTTCTAAAATAATGATTGGGTTCTTCTCAGGTACCTGAAGGAGTTCTTGTGTCGAAGCTAAAGTATTGGGTTCTTTCTGAGGGCATTGTCTTACGGGAACCAAGTCCTCACTAAATTTTGGTTGTTCTGATGTTTCAGGACTAGGCTCAATAATCTTTTCTTTACCAAAGGTTTCCTCAGATAAGGTACTAAAGTTGTTCTCTTCACAGTCTTTCCCTTCATATTCATCTATTAAACTTATGTTAGTCTCATACACATATTTACTAGGTTCAGATTTGCCTTCTTCCTTCCCTAGCCCTTCAGTTTGAGGATACCCTAAGTCTTGGGTATTAATGAACTCAACTTGTACTTCAGGGTTCTTACTCCTATCATTCATATGAGCTAATGGGATAGTAGGAGTTGGTTGGTCTAAAAAAAATTGTTTAGCCAGAATTTGGTTCAATTGGGCCATTAGATCATTTAGGCCTTTCAGCATGGTTTCAAGATTCGGGTCCATGGCTATACTGGACTGGGTCTGGACTGGTGAATATGAGGCCCCTGATCTAGTTTTAATGCATGCAAGTAGACTCAAGCTCGAGCTAAGGTTTCCTAGACCTAGAGCACAAATTAGAGGTCTAATTAAGTGAACCAACTAGCTAGTAGTACTTATGGGACTTAGCCAGGTAGGTGGAGGGGAGTGAAGGTCCCAGATTGCCAACCTTAGACACCAATCTGAGATTGGCCAGGTAGGCGGACCAAATCAAAAGCCCTGATGCACCAATCCTAGACACCAAGCCAGTAAGCACACACCAATTAGCTGACACAGTTAACTTGACCATAACCTGAACCCAACTTGTTGGTGTCCCTAACCCACTAGGGCAATTAACGTTCTACTCAATTTTAATTAACGGGCTGGGATCGATATGCTGGTTGGTGATTTTTGGGCTAGGGACAGGTGATGAAACCCTGACCCTATGTCAAATTGATGCCCTTAATTTGATTTCTCATGAGATGAATGAAATGCAAAGGTGCTGCAGAAGTGTGTTGCAGTTTGAAAGTGGTGTGGAAAACATGATGAAAAAATGTCCAAAAATTCTGAGAAATTCACAAAGGATTCCTAACTTATATGTTTCAATGCAGATGAAAGGAATTTTTAAAACTAAAATCTGTACTACTCTAAGCAGATCCTACAAATGAAGATAAATAAAAAGGACAAAACAGAACCCTAATGATAGTGTCAAACTGCAGAAATTTTCATTTTTTTTATAATTTTTTTCTGATGATGAAATTTAATATGGTGATAACTAACTTAAAAAGGAACAAGAAAAAAAATATTTCAACAAAAAATTAGTGACCTGCCTTTGGAGCTGCAGACGGATTACAGTAAATAGATGCAAATTTTCAGAAAACAGAACCTAATCAAACAAGTGCAAGGGCTTACCCAAACTTCAATCTAAAAAAATTCACGTCCAGTCAGGGGCTCATTATTCCCATGGGTCGTGACAGTGTACTGGAGTACACCCGCTTAGGAGGCGTGAATTTTAGATCTTGCTTGGATTTAAAGAGAACTATTCTACCCTAATGCAACCATACTCTGATACCAAGATGATGCGGCAAGCATATGATTAATGTTTTGAATATGGTTTGTAGAGCAATGAAACCTAATTACACTAGCATTGTACTCATCATAATAAGACTTAAGGATTATAAGAAATAGGACTTTTACTTGATTAGACACAATCCTAAACTAAGAAGGAAGAAGATCTAGACAATAGGGGCTAATGATTGTGGACTTACCTTGATGAGCTTTCCAACCTTCTTTTGATTCATCCTTGAAACTACCAACGCTCAGAATTGAAGAACCTGGATAACAGAGATCAGAACCCTGGACTTGGAGCTTCAGCTTGTTGGTTCTTTGTCAAGGTGAACCCGGTTCACAAATCAAAGACTTCGAAGGACCCTGCAATGAAGATCAAAGTTAAGGAAGAAGGATAAGAACATATAGAAGGGATGGAAGAATTTATGAACTAAGAACAGAAATTTGAGAAGATCTGGCTGACTCCAATGCCTTCATGTGAGCTTGGAAGATGCTTTGCTAGGGAAAAAGAATGGCTTTGGCGTGGAGGAAGAGGATGGGAAACTTTCACATAAGGAGAAAAAAAAATACAAGACAACTTCTACTTCCAAAATTCAACTTCAATTTTCATTCATTCCCAAAATCAATCCCCTTTACAATGGGTGTCCAAGGCCTTTAATAGCCTCACAAAGCTAGCTTTTGAAATTTAAAAACTCCCTAAATTGAGGAGGATTACAAGGGGGGGTTGGAGGATTTGGTGGAGAGTTTAGAGGGATGGGGGGGGGGGGGTTGGAGGATTTGGTGGAGGACTTGGAGGGGTGTGGCCAACCTCCTTGAATTTGAATCTTCCTTGTTGGCACCAAAGAGTGATGAGGTGACTAGTGAGGTGGCGCCTGATGACGTGGCATGATGAGATGGTCTTCTACTTGGATAAGGAATGGCATGTGGCGCCAAGTGGTCCTAGTTGATGGTTCTTTTCTCTTGCTTGGTTGATGTATCTTCTCTTCTTCATGTGGTCAAATTCTAGGGTCCAGAATTTGAGTCTTGTTGCTGGCTTTCATTGCTTTAAGACCTGATTAACTTGTTGGAGTGAGGTTTCTTTCGGTTTTTGGTGTCCATACCACAAGGTTCAATCCATCTTTCCCTCTCGGGACCCAGGGACCGAGTGACCTCGAGTGGTCCTGGGGACCGAGTGACCTCGAGTGGTCCTAGGAGGGTCACCTTCTACGAGGACTTCCTTGTTGGGGGTATTCGTTTCTCCCTCCATCCTTTCTTCTTCTCTTTCCTCAGTCATTATCGCCTTGTCCTGGCTCAGTTGGCTCCTAATACCATCCGAGTCATCTTCGCCTTCATCGTCTTCTGCCACTTCCATGGGTTTGTTGCATGGTTCTTCCTTTTTAGGGCTCTCTTCATCCTGAAACGTCACTCTACCGATGATGGCTGGTGGTACATCTCGCCCTGGCCAAGGTACCTTAGGTTCGACCTCCTCTCGTCGATCAAGGGTTGGAAGAACTGCTTCTTCTTTGCCTCGGTCGAAGACATCAACTGGGCCTGGAGTGAGTCGGACCGGTCCCCGAACCGGAACTCCCAGGTTGAGCTGGCAGATCAGGATGACTACACACTGGTGCTGGGTGATGTGGTCCCAGCTCTCGAGGTTCTGCTCTTAGAGCAGAACTTATTCGAGATAGGGATCAGTCCCATCCGGGAGCCGAGTGAGACCCGGATCTTCCTCCTTCGCCTTTACTTTTTAGTTTGCACTTCTTTTCTTTAAACTGTCATGACTGATCTCTTCTTCCAGGTATGAAGTTCTCGATCGAGAGCCTGATGGAGGGTGCCCTGAAGAGGGATGCTGCCGAGGTGATCGAGGAGGCCCCGGTGAAGCGGGCTCGCATTGAGACAAGCCATGGGCCTGCACCCACTCCTGCTGCCTCCAGACCCAGGCCGGCGGGTTCGGTTTCCAGGCTCGATGTCCCTGTCATCGAGCTCGACAGGGCCAGGGAAGAAAGGAGGCCGGATACTCCTTGGGCAGCGCCTGCCGCAGCTGCTGTGCCAATCGTCTCCATTGTGGCCACCAGGGCGGCAGTGGCCCCGCCAATGGCTGCACCACCCGGCGAAGGGGTGGCGGCCCCACCTGCCGCTGATGCCCATGTCCCGCCTCCAAGTCTTGCCGCCAACTCTTCTGTCATCCGCAACCAAGGGCTCGCGGAAAGGATGATGGAATTCGCCAGCACCTCCCAGGACCACCGTCTGAGGGGCGACTGGGACTACGCTGACGGGCTACTGGGGATCCTCCCCCAGCTCTTCACGATGAGTCCCGAGTTCTTCTTTTTTAAAGTTCCAGTTGGATTTTACTAACCTTTTTCTTTTTCCTTTTTCCTTTTTACGCAGATCGGGATGGATGTTCTCCTATTGAGGAACTTCCTGTTGGGCTATGCCATGAAGGACGCCGAGAAGGAGAAGAGGCTCAGCAAACTGGCGGCCGACATGAAGGACCTCATGGAGAAGGGGGTCGAACTACGGGAGAAGAACCAGGCTCTCCAAGCTGACCTGGGTCGCACCGAGGGGCGCGTGAAGGAGCTCGAGACCTCTCTGTCCGAGGAGAGGATCTCGAACCAGCGCCGCACGGAGGAAGTGCGGCGGAGAAGTCCCGCCTCAAGGACCAGTCTCGATCGTTGGAGCACCGGGTGGAAGAGGTCCTGAAGGACCTGAGCGCATCCAAGCAGCAGACCGCCCGAGTCAGCGAGCTGCTAGAGGCATCGAAGGAGGCACAGGAGGCCGTGCCGAGGTTCTGGGCCTCCGATGACTTTAGGGTGGAGGTTCACGAGGCGGCCGTGGACTCCTTCCTAAAGGGCTTCCAGGTCTACCGGGAGAAGGTGAGATCCTTCTTCCCCGAGCTCGATCTCAGTGGGGTCGTGCTGGGCGGCCGGAGGGAAGAGCCCGCCGAGGCAGCTCCAGTTGCAACCGGTGCTGAGGTGTTGGCTCCCGAGCAGCCTCCAGTCGACGACGGAGAGGGTGCCGTGCAGCCTCAGGAGGACGCGGCGGTGGCGAAGCAGCCCTGAAGCTTCACACCTTTTTCTTGTTTCTGTGGTTATGTATTCCTTTTTCTCTTTTAGGGTTCTTCCGGCCTGTCGGGTCCCCCCTTTTTGTAAGAAATTTTCCACCATAAATGAAGATTATCTTTTTTCATTAACTTGTTCTTTCATTTTCTTATTTCTTTTCTTCTTCTCTCTTTCTTTTATTTTTGTGCATCTTCTGGACTGAACCCCGGTGCCAGCTACTGGGACTAAGTCCCGTAGTGCATTCCGAGCTGAACTCCGGGATTGCATGGGCGAACTTGGTTCTGCCCCACCTTCCAGACCGAAGTCCGGGACTTTCGGATTGAACCCCGGGGCTGCAGGCTGGATCTGACCCTTGTGCAGCTTGCCGAACTGTTCTCCGAGATTGTGTGGGCGAACTTGGTTCTGCCCCACCTTCCAGACCGAAGTCTGAGACATCCGAACTGAACCCCGGGGTCGCAGGCTGGATTTGAGCCTTGCGCGGCTTGCCGAGCTGTTCTCCGTTATTGCATGGACGAACTTGATTATGCCCCACCTTCCAGACCGAAGTCCGGGACATCCGGACTGAACCCCCGGGCCGCAGGCTGGATCTAAGCCTTGCATGGCTTGCCGAGCTATTCTCCATGATTTTGCAAGAGAAGACTCCACGCCTTCACGGATCTTTCGACACGCCCATGCTCGTCGAACCTAGAGCTGGACAGCTTTTGTCCTACGAGACGAGAGCAAGCATTTGATGAAAAAGATTTCATTTTCGAACTTTAAGGTGCCTTACACTATTAGTAGTACATCCTCAGGTTTGAGGCATTCCAGGTCCGAGGGAACCGTGATCCACCTAGCTCCTCTAGGTAGTATGCCCCGTGGGGAAGTACCTTCGCCACCCTATAAGGGCCTTCCCAGTTTGGGAAGAGCTTTCCGTACTCCCGTGGCTGGGAAGCTTCAACGCGGCAGAGCACCAAGTCTCCCTAGCGGAAGGACTTCGGTCACACTCTGGAGTTGTAGTATCTGGCCACTTATTGCTGGTAAGCTACCATCCGAACTCGAGCCCTGTCCCTCATTTCTTCAAGGAGGCCCAGGTTTAGCTGCATCCTGGCAGGGTTCTCCGTCTCGTCGTACTGCTCCACGCGCAGGGTTGGTAGGCTAAGCTCAACTGGGATAACCGCTTCTGCTCCGAAGACAAGGTTGAACGGGGTCTCATCCATGGCCGTCCTTGGGGTGGTGTGATATGCCCAAAGGATGCTCGGGAGCTCTTCTGCCCACCTACCCTTGGCCTGGTCCAGTCTTGCATGGAGGCCTTGCAAGATGGTCCTATTTGTTACCTCAGCTTCTTCGTTCGTCTGAGGATGCGCCACCGAAGTGAAACGATGGTGGATACCGAGGTCACTGCAAAACTTCCCGAACTCCCGACAATCTAACTGACGTCTGTTGTCGGTGATAATGGTGTGTGGTAGGCCGAAGCATCAAATAATCACTTCCAGAGGAACTTGGTGATGTTTTCCTCCGTGATCCGGGCCAAGGGTTCGGCCTCGACCCACTTCGTGAAGTAGTCGATGGCCACGACCAAGAATTTTCGTTGCCCGGATGTCAGAGGAAAAGGTCCTAGGAGATCCATGCCCCATTGAGCGAACGGCCATGGGGCGGAGAGCTGGGAGAGTGGAGCAACGGGCTGACGTTGCACCATGGCATGCCGCTGACACCGGTCGCACCTCTTCATGAAGTCAGCTGCGTCTTCTTTCATTGTCTCCTAGAAATAACCTTGACGGAGGGCCTTGTACGCCAGTGTCCTGTCCCCCACATGGTTCCCACAGATGCCCTCGTGGACCTCTTGGAGCACGAGTACGGCTTCTGTGGGTCTCAGACACTTGAGGAGAGGGTAGGAGTAAGATCTCCGATACAGTAGCCCATCCATCAAGATGAACCGTGCAACCATCCTCTTAATGAGGCAAGCCACAACACGGTCCTCTGGCAAGGTGCCGTTGGTGATGTACTCAATGTACTTATCCATCTAGCTAGGCTCTTGGTTGACCTGCTGGACCTCCATGGGCATCCCGTAGCTCGGGGCCTTGAGGTGCTCGATGTAAGCGTGGCCCAATGATGAGTCCAGTAGGGTTGCAAGGCGGGAGAGGGCGTCCGCACGGGCATTTTCCCCGCGAGGTATATGGGAGACGCTGAAATGCCAAAATCCTGCCGTGCTCGTTCGTACGAGCTCCAGGTACTTCACCATTTGGGGATCCCGCACCTCATATTCTCCTGAGATCTGCCTGGCTACCAGCTGCGAGTCGGTGAAGACCCTAAGGTTGGCCACACCCAGCTTGCGGGATACTCTTAGTCCTGCGAGGAGCGCTTCATACTCTGCCTGATTATTAGTGGCAGGGAACTGGAAGCGGAGCGCATATTCGGCGACAACTCCTTCGCCGTTGGCGAGGATAAGTCCAGCTCCACTCTCGCCAGAGTTTGAGGCTCTGTCTACATGAAGGATCCAGATGACTTCCTCTGGTCCTAGCTCCGGCTGCCGGTCTTGGGTGCTTTCTTCCACCCCCTCGCCCAGGCCTGCACACTCGACCAAGAAATCAGTGAGTACCTGTGCCTTCATGGCCGACCTCGGCCTGTAGGTGATGTCGAACTCGCTGAGCTTGAGCACCCACTTTGCCAGGCGTCCAGACATATCAGGTCAGCTGAGCACCGCTTTTAGCGGCTGATCCGTCAGGACAGCAATGGGGTGCGCTTGAAAATAAGGCCTGAGATGCTGAGCGGACACGATTAGCACAAAAATCAGTTTCTCAGATTGGAAATACCTGAGCTCTGCATCGTGGAGGAGTTTGCTTGTGTAATACACCGGCCTTTGCATTCCCTTATCGTCGGTCTGAACCAGGACCGAACTGACGGCCTCCGGGGTGACCGCTAGGTACAGGAGGAGCTCCTCTCCTTCTTTGAGCCTGGAAAGCAGCGGCGGAGATGCTAGTGTCCTCTTCAGCTCGTCGAACGCCTCCTTGCACTCCTCCATCCAGGTAAAGTCGTTCATCTTCCTTAACACCTTGAAAAAGGGCTGGCAGCGGTCAGCAGACCTCGAGATAAATCGACTCAGGGAGGCTATTCGGCTGGTGAGTCACTGCACTTGCTTCTTGGAGGTGGGTTGCTCCATGTCCAGGATAACCTGAACCTTCTCCAGGTTGGCCTCTATCCCCCTTTGGGTTACATAAACCCCAGGAACTTTTCGGCAGACACGTCGAAAACGCACTTCGCCGGGTTCAATTTCATCTAGTGAAGCCAGAGGTTACCGAAGGTCTCTGCCAGGTCACCGATGTGGTCCGAAGTGGGCTTGCTCATCACCAGCATGTCATCCACGTACACCTGCATGTTGCAGCCAATCTGGTCTTTAAAGACCTTGTTGACCAGCCGTTGGTACGTGGCCCCGGCGTTCTTGAGGCCGAATGGCATCATCTTATAGCAGTAGGTTCCGCGGTCGGTGATGAAAGCAGTGTGCTCTTCGTCCTCCGGGTGAATTCGAATCTGGTTGTACCTGGAGAAGGCATCCATGAAAGAGAGGAGGCGATGCCCTGAAGTAGTGTCCATGAGCTGGTCGATCTTTGGAAGAGGGAAAATGTCCTTTGGGCAAGCTCGGTTGAGGTCGGTATAGTCCACGCAGATCCTCCACTTGCCGTTGCTCTCCTTTACCATGACCACGTTCGCTAGCCAACTGGGATATTGTACCTCTCGTACAAAGCCGATGATGAAAAGCTTCTCCACTTCTTCATTGATGGCCTTCTGCCTTTCCACAGCAAAAGTCCTCTTCTTCTGGCGGGCAGGGTGGCACCTTGGATCAATGTTCAACCGGTGGGTGATGACTTCCGAGGGGATACCTAGCATGTCAGCAGCGGACCAGGCGAACACATCAGTGTTCGCCCGGAGGAAGTCTAGCAAACGAGCCCGCTCTTCTTCCGGGAGCTAAGCTCCTATCTGCACTATCTTCTGAGGGTCCGAGCCGAGGGGGTACGTCAGCAAGCGCTCCACGGGCCCTCCCCTAGGATCTTGCTCTCTTAGGTCGAGGTCATCGACATCAAAGCCGAGCTCAGCGCTCCGGGCCCCCAGGACCGTCTGCAGACAATGCTGGACGGGCAGGGCCGTCCCTTTCATTACTCCCATCCCAGAGGCGGTAGGGAACTACACCAGCAACCTCTTAGTGGAAATGACAGCATCCAGCTGGTTGAGCCTTGGACAGTCGAGGATGGCATTATAAGGTGATGGGAGCTTGACGACGGTAAACATCATCATAACCATACTCTACAGAGGTGGGGATCCGGCAGTGATAGGGAGAGTGATCTCTCCTTTGACCCCTACCGAATCTCTGGTGAAGCCCACGAGAGGGGTGTGCACCGGCTTTAATTGATCATGAGACAGATTCATTCGGGAGAAAGCATCGTAAAAAAGCATGTCAGTAGAGCTCCCACTATCCACCATAATGTGATGTACAGGATGCTTCGCGATGGTCATCCCGACCACCACTGCACCATTGTTTATATTTTCATTTTCATTTCCCTTTTCAATGGGGAGTGCATTCTCTGGGTCTCCCGCCTCCCGGGCTCTCTTCGTCGCATGCCCAATCCCCCAAGAGATCATGCCCACCGGCTTCTCCATTGGGCGATTGTCAATTGCAGTGATGGGGGGAAGGGCTACGAGCGGCTGACCCTCTGCCGGGGCTTCATTCCTCACAAACTTCCTAAGGTAGCCCCTCTTGATCAGCTCCTCAATCTCCTGCTTCAGATTGCGGCACTCCTTCGTGTCGTGGCTGTGCTCACGGTGAAATTGATAATATTTCGTCTTGTCACGGATGTTCCTTGGGTTCTGAGGAGGAGGTCGGCGGAGGTAGTGCTCACCCTCAATCTCCATGAGGATCTTCGTCTTGGGAGCGAGGAGAGGGGTGAAGGTCCATTCCGGGGCATCACCATTCTTTGGCTTTTGGCCCTGACAGAAGTCTGCAGGTGGTCCAGGCCTCCGGGTCCCAAAGGCATCCCTTGGGGCAGGCTTCTTCGAGGGCTTCCCGTCCAGCTCTCGCCTAGTACGGTCAGCCTCCTCCGCCCGGATGTACTTATGGGCACAGAGGAGGAGCTCGGAATATATCTTGGGGGGCTTCTTGTCCAGGAAATACGTCAGACGGGAGGTCTTGAGCCCGTGCTTCAATGCCAGCATGGCGACGGGCTCATCCAGACTATAGATTTCCAGGGCGGTGGCCTTGAAGTGGTTGATGTAGTCCCGCAGCAGCTCCTGGTCTTGTTGGCGGATAGAGAAGAGGCTATCCACTTCTCTTGGCACCTTTCGGCAAGCGTCGAAGTGTGCCACAAACTTTCCTTCTAACTGGTGGAAGGAGCTGATGGATTCTGGCTCGAGGCAGGTGAACCAAACTCGAGCAGCCTTCCGGAGGGTGGCTGGGAAGGCAATGCACAGAAGAGCGTCTGTCGTCCCCTGGACCCTCATGAGAGCCTTATAGTTCTCCAGGTGGTCCAATGGGTCGGTGGTCCCATCGTAGGGATCCACATGAGGCATGCGGAACCGATTTAGGATCGGTTCCTCTTGGATTTCCTGGGAGAAGGGTGGTTGGGCATTGTAGCCCGCTGGATCGGTTGGAGAGCTCTGCATGTCGGCAAAGCGGCAGGCGAACTCCGCCAACTTGCGCTCGTGCTCCTCCAGGCGCCTCTCGGCCTGGCGCCTGATGGCCTCATCGATGGAATCTTCCATCGAGGCTGCTGGAGAAGGGGGTGCCGATCAGTCTCAGCGGGGGGCCTTGCCCCGATGGTGCCTACTGCGCTGCACTGCTTCGGCATCGTTGGCCGGGGATCGACTCTCATGATCCGCCGAACCGGAGTAGTTCCTCTTTGCGGAAGTTCGGTGGCTCCCGTGGGGGTTGGAAACTGCCCGCGGATGGGAGGGCCTGCCTTGGATGGAGCGCAGGCTTCTGCGGGGGCCCATGGCTTGAGCCGCGAGGGTCCCTGGCTGGGACTGAGTGGCTAGGGAGCGCTGCTAGTACTGCAGTTGCCGCACAGCAGTGGTCAGAGTTTGTAGCTACTGGACGATAGCCGCGAAAGGACCGTCCACCATGGATGGCAGAGGAGGAGGAGGTGGACCAAGGAGTTCCCTCTCTGGGCTACGCGGCCCTTGGGGAGAAGGAACTTCTCCTGCTCGACTGGTGGATGCTGCGCGTCCACGCGTCACCACCATGGTTGGAGCATGCTTTCGCCCACGGAGAGCTTGCTCATACAGGGGTTACTATTCTGCAGCCCCCCCTTCCTGGCGCGCCAATCTATTGTCGATCTCACTGTGGTGGCCTGCAGCTCGTGAGTTGGTGCAGGTTCTCGGATTCTCTCACCTCGAGGTCTCCAAGCTTCCGGACCTGCAAAACAAAGTCAGAGACCCGGCCGGGGATTCCGGTGGGGGCACTCCGACGGTCAAATAAGAGAGTGGCAAGATGGAACAGGACCTCCAAGACGGGTTCCCGGAGGATTCCCGTGCTTAGAGGAGATGTAAATGAAAGAAGTGTGGGGAAGAGGGGAGTTGAAGCCAGACTTCTTGCGCTGGGTTCACCGAGCTCACGCCTGAGGACTTCATGGGATCCCCCGGATCGTTCTCTCGATGTTCTCCCCCTTTTTTGGCCTTCCTCTCCGTCCGCTTTTACCGTCCCTTTTATACTACCAGACCGCCTTCAGCCCACGTCTCCTTCTGGGGGCTCCCCGAGATCTCTGGGTTTTCTACCCCCCTTCTCCTTCGAGTCCGGGAGTTAAGTGGCTGGCACGCCTCGTCCGTCGTGCATCACGAAAGGGGGAAGACTGGTGAGAACTCGGGCCGAGCACGGGAGCTCTACTTTCGGGGCGTTGATGATGGGCTTCTAGCCGTTTCAGGCCCCTGCCCGCAAGGATTCCGTTCCTCGGTTACGGGGCCCCGTTTAACTGATATAAGTGAGGTTTCGTATGTCACTGCAGGCCATACTGGCGCCTTGTATGGAGCGCGGTGCGTGCCGGCTCTATTGGCGACCTCGCGACCCGTGTCTCTGCCTGCCCGAGGCTTTGCAGAGTAGGGCTGACCTCGGTTGAGGTGGACCTGTCAGGGGGCGCCACCTGGCGGTGGAATAGGGGCTCCCAGCTTCAGTCGAGGTGGACCCCTCCTGGGTGGACACCTGGCGGAGTGGAATAGAAAGGCTCAACTTCGGTCGATGTGGACCCGTATTGGGGTGCCACCTGGCGAAGGAGCAGGAGGGCCCGGCTCGACCTCGGCAGAGGTGGACCCATCTTGGGGTGCCACCTAGCAAGGGAGCAAGGGACCGCCAGCTTCGATGGAGGTGGACCCCTCCTGGGTGGACACCCGGCGGAGTGGCAGAGAGAGGCTCGACTTCTGCCGAGGTGGACCCGTCTTGGGGTGCTACCTAGCGAAGGAGCAGGAGGTCCCGTCTCGACCTCGACAAAGGTGGACCCGTCTTGGGGTGCCACCTGGTGAGGGAGCGAGGGGCCGCCAGCTTCGATCGAGGTGGACCCCTCCTGGGTGGTCACCTGGTGGAGTGGCAAAGAGGGCCTCGACTTCGGTCGAGATGGACCCGTCTTGGGGTGCCACCTGGCGAGGGAGCGAGGGGCCGCCAGCTTCGGTTGAGGTGGACCCCTCCTGGGTGGACACCCGGCGGAGTGGCAGAGAGGGGCTCGACTTCGACCGAGGTGGACCCATCTTGGGGTGCCACCTGGCGAAGGAGCAGGAGGGCTTAGCTCGACCTCGGCAGAGGTGGACCCGTCTTGGGGTGCCACCTGGCGAGGGAGCGAGGGGCCGCCAGCTTTGGCCGAGGTGGACCCCTCCTGGGTGGACACCCAACGGAGTGGCAGAGAGATGCTCGACTTCGGTCGAGGTGGACCTATCTTGGGGTGCCACCTGGCGAAGGAGCAGGAGGGCCAGGCTCGACCTTGGCAGAGGTGGACCCGTCTTGGGGTGCCACCTGGCGAGGGAGCGAGGGGTCGCCAGCTTCGGTCGAGGTGGACCCCTCCTGGGTGGACACCCGGCGGAGTGGCAGAGAGATGCTCGACTTCGGTCGAGGTTGACCCATCTTGGGGTGCCACCTGGAGAAGGAGTAGGAGGGCCCGGCTCGACCTCGGTAGAGGTGGACCCGTCTTGGGGTGCCACATAGCGAGAGAGCGAGGGGCCGCCAGCTTCGGTCGAGGTAGACCCCTCCGGGATGGACACCCGGTGGAGTGGCAGAGAGATGCTCGACTTCGGCCGAGGTGGACCCATCTTGGGGTGCCACCTAGCGAAGGAGCAGGAGGGCCTGGCTCGACCTTGGTAGAGGTGGACACGTCTTGGGGTGCCACCTGGTGAGGGAGCGAGGGGCCGCCAGCTTCAGCCGAGGTGGACCCCTCCTTGGTGGACACCCGGCGGAGTGGCAGAGAGATGCTCGACTTCTACCGAGGTGGACCCATCTTAGGGTGCCACCTGGAGAAGGAGCAGGAGGGCCTGGCTCGACCTCGGCAGAGGTTGACCCATCTTGGGGTGCCGCCTAGCGAGAGAGCGAGGGGCCGCCAGCTTCGGCCGAGGTAGACCCCTCCTGGGTGGACACCCGGCGGAGTGGCAAAGAGATGCTCGACTTCGGTCGAGGTGGACCCATCTTGGGGTACCACCTGGCGAAGGAGCAGGAGGGCCCGGCTCAACCTCGGCAGAGGAGGACCCGTCTTGGGGTGCCACCTAGCGAGGGAGCGAGGAGCCGCCAGCTTCGGCCGAGGTGGACCCCTCCTGGGTGGACCCCCGGTGGAGTGGCAGAGAGAGGCTCGACTTCAACCGAGGTGGACCCGTCTTGGGGTGCCACCTGGCGAAGGAGCAGGACGGCCCGGCTCGACCTCGACATAGGTGGACCCATCTTGGGGTGCCACCTGGCGAGGGAGCGGAAGGCCACCAGCTTTGGCCGAGGTAGACCCCTCCTAGGTGGACACCTGGCGGAGTGGCAGAGAGCGGCTCGACTTCAGCCGAGGTGGACCCGTCTTGGGGTGCCACCTAGCGAAGGAGCAGGATGACCTGGATCGACCTCGACAGAGATGGACCCGTCTTGGGGTGCCACCTGGAGAGGGAGCGAGGGGCCACCAGCTTCGACCGAGGTGGATCCCTCCTAGGTGGACACCTGGCAGAGTGGCAGAGAGGGGCTCGACTTCGGCCGAGGTGGACCTGTCTTGGGGTGCCACCTGGCGAAGGAGCAGGAGGGCCTGGCTCGACCTCGATAGAGGTGGACCCGTCCTGGGGTGCCACCTGCCAAGGGAGCGAGGGGCCACCAGCTTCGATCGAGGTGGACCCCTCCTGGGTGGACACCCGGCGGAGTGGCAGAGAGATGCTCGACTTCGGCCATGGTGGACCCGTCTTGGGATGCCACCTGGCGAAGGAGCAGGAGGGCCCAGCTCGAACTCGGCAAAGGTGGACCCATCTTGGGGTGCCACATGGCGAGGGAGCGAGGGGCCACCAGTTTCGGCCGAGGTGGACCCCTCCTGGGTGGACACCCGGCGGAGTGGCAAAGTGATGCTCAACTTCGGTCGAGGTGGACCCATCTTGGGGTGCTACCTGGCGAAAGAGCAGGAGGGCCGGCTCGACCTCGGCAGAGGTGGACCCGTCTTGGGGTGCCACCTGGCGAGGGAGCGAGGGGCCGCCAGCTTCGATCGAGGTAGACCCCTCCTGGGTGGACATCTGGCGGAGTGGTAAAGAGGGGCTCGACTTCGACCGAGGTGGACTCGTCTTGAGGTGCCACTAGGCGAGGGAGCGAGGGGCCGCCAGCTTCGGTCGAGGTGGACCCCTCCCGGGTGGACACCCGGGTGAGTGGCAGAGAGGGGCTCGACTTCAGCCGAGGTGGACCCATCTTGGGGTGCCACCTGGCGAAGGAGCAGGAGGGCCTGGCTCGACCTCGGCAAAGGTGGTCCCGTCTTGGGGTACCACCTGGCGAGGGAGCGAGGGGCTACCAGCTTCGGCCGAGGTGGACCCCTCCTGGGTGGACACCTGGCGGAGTGATAGAGAGGGGCTCGACTTTGGCCGAGGTGGACCCGTCTTAGGGTGCCACCTGGCGAAGGAGCAGGAGGGCCTGGCTCCACCTCGGTAGAGGTGGACCCGTCTTGGGGTGCCACCTGGCTAGGGAGCGAGGGGCTGCCAACTTCGACCGAGGTGGACCCCTCCTGGGTGGACACCTGGCGGAGTGGCAGAGAGGGGCTCGACTTCGGCCGAGGTGGACCCATCTTGGGGTGCCACCTAGCGAAGGAGCTGGAGGGCCTTGCTCGACCTCGGCAGAGGTGGACCCATCTTGGGGTGCCACTTGGCGAGGGAGCTAGGAGCCACCGGCTTCTACCGAGGTGGACCCCTCCTGGGTGGACACCCGGCGGAGTGGCAGAGAGAGACTCGACTTCGACCGAGGTGGACCCGTCTTGGGCTGCCACCTGGCGAAGGAACAGAAGGGCCCGGCTCGATCTCGGCAGAGGTGGACCCGTCTTGGGATGCTACCTGGTGAGGGAGCGGAAGGCCGCCAGCTTCGACCGAGGTGGACCCCTCCTAGGTGGACACCTGGCAGAGTGGCAGAGAGGGGCTCGACTTCGGCCGAGTTGGACCCATCTTGGGGTGCCACCTAGCGAAGCAGCAAGAAGGCCTGCCTCGACCTCGATAGAGGTGGACCCGTCTTGGGGTGCCACTTGGCGAGGGAGCGAGGGACCGCCAGTTTCGGCCGAGGTGAACCGCTCATGTGTGGACACCTGGTGGAGTGGCAGAGAGATGCTCGACTTCGGCCGAGGTGGACCCGTCCTGGGATGCCACCTTGTGAAGGAGCAGGAGGGCCTGGCTCGACCTTGGTAGAGGTGGACCCATCTTGGGGTGCCATCTGGCGAGGGAGCGAGGGGCCGCCAGCTTCGACCGAGGTGGACCCCTCCTGGGTGAACACCCAACGGAGTAATAGAGAGATGCTCGACTTTGATCGAGGTGAACCCGTCCTAGGGTGCCACCTGGCGAAGGAGCAGGAGGGCTTAGCTCGACCTCGACAGAGGTGGACCCGTCTTGGGATGCCACTTGGCGAGGAAGCGAGGGGCCGCCAGCTTTAGCCAAGGTGGACCCCTCCTGGGTGGACACCCGGTGGAGTGGCAGAGAGATGCTCAACTTCGGCCGAGGTGGACCTGTCTTGGGGTGCCTCCTAGCGAGGGAGCAGAAGGCCGCCAGCTTCGGCCAAGGTGGACCTGTCTTGGGGTGCCACCTGGCGAGGGAGCAGAAGGCCGCCAGCTTCGGCCGATGTGGACCCCTCCTAGGTGGACACCTGGTGGAGTGGCAGAGAGGGGCTTGACTTCGGCCGAGGTGGACCTGTCTTGGGGTGCCACCTGGCGAAGGAGCAGGAGCACTTCTTCCCGAACGGGGGATCTTTTGAAAGAAAACATCCACGTGGTACTGACCGCGTCCAGCTGGACCTGACACACGCTCCACGTTAGCGATGTAGCCATATCAACATGAAAATAAGCCAGTATTCTAGTAGGAATAAATAAAGAATTTTATTAAAATTCCAAAAATACCCCTAACCAAAATATAAAAAATTATTTATCAATTTATTTATTAAATTAATTACTTAAATAAATTTATTATTATTTATTAATTTATTATGATGATTGTTGCTGTCTAGATCGTCATGGTCCGTAGCTCTCATGTGGCACCGGATGTGGGTTTCTCGCGTCTCGTCATCCGTATGCATCCGATCCTTTAAAAGAAGGAAGACCTAGGCCGGGATCCCAGCGATGGCACTCCGACGGTCAAGTTAGTAGACGATCAGGAAAAATAGATCCTCCAAAATGGATCCCGAGCTGATCTCCACCCCTGGAGGATTCAAGAGATGATCGAGGGAGTGTTGAAAGAGGAAGAGAGTAGGCAATGATGATTGCCACCGTCGGAGCTCTTTAGGAAGCTCTTCGATCTCGACTTGGCTGAGTGCTTGCCTCCTATAGCTGGTCCCTTGCCTCCTCCCCTACTTCTACTTATCTCTATCAAAAATCTTCTTGAATTTTTTATAAATGAAAGGCACCGTTCATAAAGCGCCAAATTTTGGCTCGACACTCTAATGGAGAGCCAGGTATGGATCTGCCAAAAAGTTTTTGAAGGAGCGCGGCATCTTGGATGGAGTGTCCTTTTCGATATCGTATTCGCAGTGGCCTGAAAGGGATCTATTGATTCTTTGTAGGTCCACATAACCCTTTTTCGTAGGTTTCTAGGTGGCGTGTTAGCGCTCACCAAGTGTGTCAGCCTTTCCATTTCGTCATGGTAGAAATGATGGTGACTTCACGTGCCAAGGTCACCATCCATGCCTTCATCCCATCTATCTCTTGGGAAGCATGCCTCGCCTACCAGGTCAGGTCTGATTCGATCGGAAGGCTGATGTCGGATGGGTGCTCTACTCGGCGGGTAGCCTGACCTCGGTCGGGGGCTTTGCTGAGCTTGGGTGGTACTATCTGACTCCTGTGTTTGGTGGTGATGGATGGAGACTTCAGGTGCCTCCTACGGATGATGGGAGTCGCGCATTATATGGACGAAGAGGACAAGGCCACACTTGGCCAGGTCGAAGCCTTCCCAGTGAGAGAACAGAATGGAGCCGGAGGGGTTCCTCCTAGTGAAAATGTCCGTGCGGCGGATGACGTGGTCGTTGGGTTTGGGGGGGGGCCGGCGGGGGTGGCCTCCCTCCCACTCGTTCATCGTCACGTCCTTTGCTGCTATCTGTCCACCTTAGTCCATACTGCAATCCGTGAAGGACACCCGGAAGGCATCCAGTGGCGGCTTTATGAACAACTGTCGCTGAACTGCTCCTCAATGTGCGAGCCGTGCCGGGCGTGCCCGAAGCGCCGAACTGGCCGCGGGACGTACCGGGCCGAAGTGGGCGGAGCCAAGATGGCTGAGGAGTTTGGAAAATGGCCGTAGCAGGGGCCAAGGCGGGCCTCCCGTCGGAGTAGGCCTGAGGTAAACAAGGATTCCAGTGCAAGACGGACGGACAGGGGCCGAGCCGAATGGCCAGCGACGACGGCGTGCGAGCGCAACTCACTGCCGAGGTGGGCGAAGCCGAACCGCGCGCTGCTCCCAGCGATCGTCGTCGCACGGGCGTGCACGAGGTGCGGGTTGAGAAGGGCGGAGCCGGAGTGAGATGGGCGGCGCCGGACACAAAGCGTGCCAGACCGCGCGCTGCCATGGAGCTGGACTCCATGCCGGGGAGAACACCACTCCGGACGTGGTCGAAGTGGGCAGACGGGACCCACGCTGGGTCGAAGTGGCCGGACGGGACACCGGACGGGACACCATGCTGGGCGGAGCCGGGCTGGCTGGGCGCGCTGCCCCCCGGCGATGCCGACGCATGGCCTGAGGTGGGTGGAGCCGAAGGGCCGTACTGGGCATGTGTGGCGTCGTGCTGCTCCCCGGCGATGTCGATGCGCGGGCCGAGGAGGGTGCCGGACCGAGGCGCGGGTTGAGACGGGCGGAGCCGGAGTGAGACGGGCGGAGCCGGAGTGAGACGGGCGGAGCCGGAGTGAGAGCATGCCGGACCGGGGCGGGCGGAACCGGAGATCTCCGTCTCGGTCACTGTGGCTGAGAAGCTGGAAGACGGCTGCGAGCCTCCCGTTGGAACGTCGCCCGGGACCAGAACGGGTCTAGACAAACCGGACTGGCTGGGCGGAGCCGGATCGAGAACGGCAGATCCGGAGAGCTCCGTCCTGGAGCTGGACCTATGCGAGCGTGGCCGGGGCACTGAGGTATGCTGGACCCATGCGGGCAGAGCCGGACCGGCTGGGGCGCTGCTCCCCAGTGACACGCGGGCTGAGGCGGGCTGACCGAGGAAGGACTCCATGTCGAGGAGGACACCGTGCTGGAGGCGATCGACCTCGTGGCTCGCGGGGCGTGCCGGATCGAGAACATCTGGCCGAGGCAGCACGGCTCTGCTTCTGTACCAAAAATGACGAGGAAGCCACATGCCACGGGATGTCACGCGGGAGTGGGCCACATGCCATGGAATGCCATGCGAAGCCGAAACGGTATGTCAGGGCCGGGCCAAATAGGTTTGTTACTATTATAATAGGTACCCCCATTTTCTAGATCTAAAATATTATCCATTTTTAGTTTTTATTATTTTGGACGAAGAGAGTAGCATTATCCATACGACCGTATTATAGCAGGTCTTGTACTGATCATAAAAAATCAGTCACCGGATAGAACTGAACCTATCGGAAGTCAACCGTGGGACTTTAAGAACCTGCTTGTACCTCGATCAAATGTCAGTTGATCGGATGAGAGATGACATCGCATGGTGATGATGCTAGTACTTCAGTTTGACTCCTCGTCGGCCGGATAGAAAGTGGTGCCGAGGAGGATGAGGTTGGTGAGGTGCATAGCTTGGGTGCACATATATACGACCGGGCACATGGTTGACATGGCCAAGCTCACAGTATCCCTCGATGTCCCTGATGAAGGCATAGATGTTGCTGAAGTTGACCCCGAGGGACAATGACCTAATCAGGGTCCTCCCAGTTGGATTGCTGGGGGATCTTAATGGTGGAGGTCTTCTTCATGCTCATTGTAGTGTTCCTCTGTCGCGAGCCGCTAGCATGGGCATGGCCGTCGCAAGTGGAGGTGCAGCCATCATGAACTCCCATGGTGGGTGGCCTCGCACACTCTGTTTGCACCATGTTGCATGGAGTGGAAGGTGAAATCCCACTTCATAGTATTGCACGGTATACCCGAGGTGATGGGGCTTTCCACCTTCCCATTACTGGAGGGAACTTCAGACTCTGCAAGAAAGGGGTGAGTTCTGCTTGGGGAACTCCGCCCTCGGTAGCATGAGCGTAGCTCCGGCCGGGAGCTGACCTCGAACGGGGGGCTCGCTCGATGAGCATGACCCTGGCAGGAGGCCGACCCTGGCAGGAGGGCTCGCCTTGGTAGCATGAGCACGGCTCCGACTGGGAGCTGACCTTGGATGGAGGGCTCGCCCAATGAGCACGACCCCGGCAGGAGGCCGACTCCGACGGGAGGGCTCGTCTTGGTAGTATGGGCATGGCTTCGACTGGGAGTTGACCTCGGACGGGGGGCTCGCCCGATGAGCACGACCCCGGCAGGAGGCCGACCTCGATGGGAGGGCTCGCCTTGGTAGCATGAGCACAGCTTCGGCTGGGAACTGACCTCGGATGGGGGGGCTTGCTCGATAAGCACGATCCCGGTAGGAGGCCAACCCCGGCAGGAGGGCTCACCTTAGTAGCATGAGCACGGCTCGGCTGGGAGCAGACCCTGGACGGGGAGCTCACTCGATGAGCATGACCCCGGCAGGAGGCCGACCCCTGTAGGAGGGCTTTCCTTGGTTCCCTGCTTGGATGCTTTTGGCTTTGATGCGGGGCACCGAGGCTCCCGGCTTGAGTGCGGGGCTTTGGAAGTTTCCCTGCTTTGTACGGGATGCTGAGGCTCCTGGCTTGAGTGCAGGGCTTCAAAAGTTTTCCAGCTTTGATGCGCGGTGCTGAGGCTCCCGGCTTGAGTGCGAGGCTTCAGAAGTTTACTGGCTTTGATGCGGGGCACTGAGGCTCCCGATTTTGGCTTTTGTCAAGAAACCTTGCGAGCAATGAGTAGCGAGCCTTTTTTAGTTCCGGCAGACTGTAGCGAGACTAGACAGGCTCCAACAGGCTTGTGGTGCTCACCATTGAGGGTGATACCAGAGCTTCTTTTTTTTTTATGGAACTGCAACACAGTTTTTCATATTGCAAGGATAGTGGGGGAAGGGAGTTACCCGTTGAGATTTGGTCATATGAATAAATAAGAATATGTTACTTCCTCGGAAAGGCCATAATTAAATTCATTGACCACCATCTTAAGGGAGAATAATACTTCATTACATGAAGTGACAAGGGTCCCATCATAGAAAAATGCATGGAATTGGATCTAGCTGAAAAGTACCATGAGAAGTGACAAGCATTTGAAAAGACCACGAACACAAAACCCCTCTCAATTGCCATCAGACCCTTTCTTCTTCTTTCTTCTTCTTTTTTTTTTTTTTCGAAACTCGTGCGGCCAACCATCCATAGTATCGGCGTTGGTTTGGATCTTCCCTGCTGTTCAGCAGAGGCGCCATTGACATTAACCTTTCCCACTAACTTCGGCACGTTCTCCGCCTGATCTTGCCAAAGATCGGGGGTGGCACATTAGAAGGTGGCATCTACTAGGGGTGATCCCACTTTTGGTTTGCCGGCCGCTGTTATGTCGAGGATGACGACATCCCTTCACTTCTCGGGATCTTTTCTCGAGACCACTCCTTGGAGCCCCAAGAGAAGAGGGCTCTCGTGCCCCCAGTCTGCCCCCCGGGGACAAAGGTGGCTACTATAGTCCCACCAGTTGAGGAGCTTTGATCTCTCCCAACCTGGCATGCCAATCTATTGCCACCTAGATCGTCATGGCCCGCAGCTCCTACGTGGCATCGGGTTGTACCTCCTTCACCTGGTATCCGACACATGCATTCGGTCCTGCAAAAGAAAGGAAACCTGGGCCGGGGATCCCAGTGAGGGCACTCTGATGGTCAAGTCAGTGGGATAATCTAGAAGAACAGATCCTCTGAGGTAGATCCTGAGCTGGTCTCCACCTCCAAAGGATTCAAGAGATGATCGAGGGAGTGTTGGGAGAGGGAGAGAGTAGGCGACGATGGTTGCCACCGTTAGAGCTCTTTAGGGAGCTCTTCGATCTCGGCTTGGCTGAGTGCTTGCCTCCTGCAGCTGGTCCCTTGCCCCCTCCCCCTTCTCCCACTTACCTCTACTGGTGGCTCTCCTGGATTTCTTATAGATGAAAGGCACCATCCGTGAGGTGCCAAACTCTGGCTTGACGCTCTCTCGACGAGCCAGGTATGGATCTGCCAGAAGGTTGGTGAAGGAGCACGGCACCTTGGGTGGAGTGTCCTTTCCCAGATGGTGTTAACAGTGGCCCGAAGGGGGTCTGTTGATTCGGTGGGACGCTTCCTCATAGGTCCACATACCTTTGTTTCATAGGCTTCTAGGCGGCGCGCTAGTGCTCGCCAGGTGTGTCAGCCTTTCCATGCCACCATGGGATCCTAGTGGTTGTTCTCGCCAGGTGTGTCGCCATCTAGGCCTTCTTCGTGTCTACCTCTTGGGAAGTGTGCCTCGCCTTCCTGGCTTGATTCGATCAGGAGGCTGACCTCGGATGGGTGCTCTACTCGATGGGTAGCTTGACCTCGACCGGGTGCTCTGCTGAGCCTGGGCGGTGCTATTTGACTCTTGTGTTTGGTGGTGATGGTTGGGGACTGCAGGTGCCCCCTGCGGGTGATGGGAGCCATGCATTATATGGGCGAAGAGGACAAGGCCACACTTGGCCGGGATGAAGCCATCCCAGTGAGAGAACTGGATGAAGCCGGAGGGGTTCCTCCTAGTGGAAATGTCCATGCAGCAGATGATGTGGTCATTGGGGGGACCTCCCACTTGTTCATTGTCATGTCCTTTGCTGCTATCTGTCCACCTTAGTCCGTAGTGCAATTTGTGAAGGACACCCAGAAGGCATCCAGTGGCGGTTTTGTGAACAACTAACACTGAACTGCTTCCCGATGTGCAAGCCATGCTGGGCATGCCCGAAGCACCGAACTAGCCACGGGACATACTGGGCCGAAGTGGGCAGAGCCAGGATGGCCGAGGAGTTTGGACAATGGCTGTAGTAGGGGCCGAGGTGGGACTCTTGTTGGAGCAGGCCTGAGGTAAACGGGGATTCCAATGTGAGATGGACGGACAGGGGCTAAGCCGAACAGCTAGTGATGCCACCGTGCGAGCGCAACTCGCTACCGAGGTGGGCAGATCCGAACTGCGTGCTACTCCCAGCGATCGTCGTCACGCGGGTGTGCCCGAGGTGCGGGTTGAGACAGGCAGAGCCAGAGTGACACGGGCAGAGCCGGACACAGAGCATGCCGGACCGGGGTGCGGGTTGAGACATGCATAGCCGGACACAGAGCGTGCTGGACCGCATGCTGCCATGGAGCTAGACTCCATGCTGGGGAGAACACCGCTCTGGACATGGCCGAAGTGGGCAGACAGGACCCCATGCTGGGCCGAAGTGTCCGGATGGGACTCCATGCTGGTGGAGCCAGGCTGGTTGGGCATGCTGCCCCCTTGTCACAGGGTGAGTGTTTTCTTGCTCAAACACCCGTGCGGCACCCCGGCATACCACGCACCAAGGCCAGCCCTCCTGAGTCCTTTCCTTGGACATACAGATAAACGCGTAGCAATCCAGCTACATAGCCAAGCATGTACCTCAATGCCCCTGCCCAGTAACACTGTCAAACTGAATCCACGAGACACCCTTAAGTGCCTACAAGCAACCTGACCCTTAGGCCAACTGCAACGCTCTTGTGCACTTCTGTGCCATAACATTATACGCCTCCCAAGAGTGCTCCGCAACACAGCACCTCAATGCTGACCTGATGGCTTTGCCCCTGAAGCCAAGTACTGCTCATCCAAGTAGCCCCAAATCTGAGTACCTTCGTGCCATGATATAACCACTATGCCTCTAATCTGCAAGCTACCATGCTGCCCTTTAGGAATACACAGACCACAGTCACATGACACGATCATGCAATGCCTTCACTCCGCATGAGGCTCAGGTAAACCATCTCCAGTGTCGCCTAGCCAACCCGCCAAACCGACACATCACATCACTCCGTAGAGCAATGAATGATCGAACACATTCCCAAGCTTTCTCGGATTCTACCTTTCCCAGCTCCCCTACAAGCTCTTATGTTCTGATCCCGGTCTTGCATCCTTAGCATGCCTTCCTATCAATGGCCATACCGCTCAGCAATGTTCATGGCCAGTTCATACCTCACTATGCATTGCCATGATTCTGAAGACCCACGACCATACCGTCCAACATCCCATGTCCTCGGCCTGTTCGCAACCAGTGCACTTCCATGATATTGGCATCCAAGTCTGCCCATCAAGTAAATATCTTCGACTGGCTAGTCCTTGCATCTCGTTGTTCCCTCCTCGGCATGACCCACTTGGTCACCCTTGATCCTTGGCCCAGCTCCAAGGCATATATCCGACCGAATTTACATAAGCCACACTTTAACTCCATGGCCGACAGGCTCCCATGGATCCCTGCGAGACATCAACCTGGCCAATGCTCATGAGACTTACTTGTTCAAGTAGGCCAACCCTTGCCTGACTAATCCTCTATCGTCTCTTTGCTCCACCACAGAGATCAAGAACGCATAGAGTAGCCTGGACCATTCCTCGAGGATCAACCTCTTGGAAAGCCCCATCCCTGTACAATGTGGCCAACTCGTTCGACCTACATTGCCCCGAATGTCTCCACGTGAAACCATTCGGGCGTGGCACCTTCTTGCCTACAACTGTGCCATGACGGACCCGTATCCTATGGGCCTGAGGGAGTCGGGAATACGGCCAAAGCCCCGCATCCCTCCTCAAAACCAAGAGGATCCCTCGAGTCACAACATATATCTTGGCGAACCACCGCCATGCCAAATATCAAGCTTCCCGAGTCCCCCGATATTATGCCACGACTGTGCCATTTCATGGCAAACCATTACTCCCGTCACTACCCCAACAAGGCATTCAGCTGAACTCCACCCCTGGGGCTCCAAGGTATCGAGGAGCATTGCAAATTCTTTGCCATGCCAACCCTTCGCAGCACCATGCCACGTCCATGCCGACACCCCCTACGATGAGCCAATGGTTAAGTCCGTGACACCCTGGCGATGCCGATGCATGGGCTGAGGTGGGCGGAGCTGAAGGGCCATGCTGGGAGTGTGCAGCATCATGCTGCTCCCCGACGATGCTAATGCGTAGGCCGAGGAGGGTGTCAGACTGATGCGCGGGTTGAGACGGGTGGAGCTGGACACAAAGCATGCCGGACAGGGGCGAGCGGAGTCAGAGAAATCCGTCTCGGTCACTATGGCTAAGAAGTTGGAAGATAGCTATGAGCCTCCCATCGGAACGTCGCCCGGGACCAGAATGGGTCTAGACAAACCAGACTGGTTGGGCGGAGCCGGATTGAGAACGGCAGAGTCGGAGAGCTCCATCCTGGAGCTGGACGTATGCGGGCGTGCCCGGGGCACTGAGGCATGTTGGACCCATGTGGGCGGAGCCAGACTGATTGGGGCATTGCTCCCCAGTGATGCGCGGGCTGAGGTGGGCTAGCCGAGGCATGACTCCATGCCGGGGAGGACACCATGCTGGAGGCTATCAGCCTCGTGGCTCGCAGGGTGTGCCGAACCGAGAACGTCTGGCCGAGGTAGCCCGACTCTGCTTCTGTACCAAAAATGACGAGGAAGCCACATGCCACAGGATGTCACGCGGGCATGGGCCACATGCCATGGAATGCCATGTGTTATATCCAAATCAACCTTTTTCTGACCCGGACCGAAGCCAACAATTTTTTTCGGCTGGGACAAAGCAAAGGTTCAATTGATCCTTTGACCTCAGAAGGTCGATCCCAAAAGGCCGATCCAGAAGGCCAATCAACTTGAAGACTAGCTGACCCTGAAGGCCGACCCCAGAAGGCCGACCTAGAAGGCCAGAACGCCAATCAACTTGAAGACTAGTTGACCCTAAAGGCCGACCTAGAAGGCCGACCCCAGAAGGCCGACTGACAGAAGTAGAGGTCCGGCTGATTCACTCCTGCTGAGCTTGATGGACATTTTTCCTTGGCCGAACGATTCACCTCCGTCAAACCGACTCATTCCTATCCAGCGAACCACTCAAAGGCTCCAGAAGCCCCCATCACTCTGATCCTCCTGACGACACCGCCAGGCCACGACCCTGCCACACCGTCAGGCCATGATCCTGCCATGCCGCCAGACCACGATTCTGCCACACCGCCAGGCCACGACCTTGCCACCACGCTGGCTCTCCTGGGGGCAAATCAATCTTGTTCGACCTCCTCCCTAATAGATTTTGGCACTACTCTACGTCTAAATAAGGTAAAGCAGGACAAACCCCAGGTATGAGACAGAACTCATCTCTTTCAATTTTGAGTCTTCTCTTCTCACCCTCTAGTACTCGGAGAGACCCCCAATCTCTCCATGCCAGAGGTCTTCCATTCTCCATGATAGTCTCGCTGACTTGATCGTCGGAGTGTCTTCGCCGGAATTCCCGGCATGAGGCATTCTCTGTTTTACGGATCCGAAGAGGAAGAATCAGGAAGAGATATGACCCCGATAAATCTGCTGCAATATATTGGCGCTAGAAGGAGGGCCGGTCCGCTTCGCCCATCACCGGCATAGATCCTGCTCCAGCTTGCGGTCACCTCTACGCGTCCGGAAGCACCCGCGGCCCGCTCCGCGCATCTGGACATCCCCGCCGGTGTCTCCGCGCCCCGCGGTCGGTTTGCCCACCGTTAGCTCCGGCGTCCGCATGCTGGGGGCAGCCCGGTGCTCCGCGACCGTCTCCTGCGCGCCCCGAGCGCATTCCGCGATCGGCCCTTCGGCGTCGCCGTGCCAAGTCCGCCCTGCGCCCGCGCTCCGTGCCTTGCACTTCCGCACCGGCAACGGGCCCCACGGCCGTCTCCGCACGCCCCCGCGCGCCCCCCGACCGCCGCCAGCACGCCCCCGCGATCGGCCCTACAGCGTGTCCGCGCCGGGTCCGCCCCGCAGCCATCTCTGCGCCCGAGCGCGCCTTCCGGCTTGCTCCGCGCTGGGCTAGCGCGCCCCTGCGGCCCACGGTCGCATCCACCATCATCAAGTTTCCCGATTCATCTCGCGGATGGAGTGACGAGGCAGAGGAAGAGCCATTGTAAAAAGATGAAGAGAGCAAGAGCTTACATCCCTGATGAAATCATCTTCAACACTCTGCTCCGGCTACCAGCTGAATCCATATTGAGGTTCAAATCCATGTGCAAGTCTTGGCCTTCCCTCACCTCCGACCCATCCTTCCTCCAAGCTCATGCACGCCATTCCACGCCGACGGTGATCATCACCGAATACTGGCCAACTGTAGATTCTCCCAGCCTTACTCTGCATCCAATCTTCTCCAACAATGATGGTTGGAGTGGCAATCGAATCATAATCAAAGTAGCACGAAGGTCTTTGACACTGCTACCTGTCAACCTTTTTCTCAGAGCTCCTTGTGATGGATTGCTATACTTGGAGAAGGTGAAGAAGCCCTTCCTCTCCCTGCTGCAACTATGTATGCAATCCCCTCACAAAGGAGTGGATCGAGCTCCCTAATTCTAGCTTAATGAATGGAAAGATATTGGCCTTCTACTACCAACCAACCATGAAAGAATACAGGTTGCTACGGCATTTATTCTTTGAAGGAGATGCAGGGTATCAGGTTCTCACCGTTGGAGCAAAAGATTGGAGACAGATCGAGTGCACATTTGATGGAACTCCTTCACTTTCTTTGCTTTCCCACGTACGTCTAGGTCCTCAGGCATTCTGTGCAAGGCCTCCTGTCTCCATGCATGGGAGGCTGCACTGGAGGCTGCACTTTCGTTGGGGGGCAGCCCGGCGCTCCGCGACCGTCTCCTGTGCACCCCGAGCACGTTCCGCGACCGGCCCTGTGGCATCTCCGTGCCAGGTCCGACCCGCAGTCCACCGTCTCTGCGCCACCGCGCGCTCCGGGCCACGTCCAGCCTGCTCCATGCCAGGCTTGCGCCCAAGCCGGCCATCCCTGCATCGAAAAAGGGCCCCATGACCATCTCCGCTCACCCCCGCGCGCCCCACGCGGCCGTCTCCACGGTCGGCCAGCGCCCTCGCGCGTTCCGCTTCCGTCTCCATGCCAGGCTCCGGCCCCTGCGCACTGCCGGCCGCCTCCTTGCGCCCGGACGTCCCCGCTCCAGCTCTGTGCGCGCTCTCAGGCCGCCCCGCGTGCTCAGACCTCCATCGGACTTCTCCACGCTCCTCCGCCTACTCCGCGAGTCCGGATGCCCCCGCGGTGCGTCGGCTCCGGCGTCTGGAGCCTGGGGGGTAGCCCGGCGCTCTACTGCCGTTTTCGCGCCAGGACCGCGTCCCCATGGGTGGCCTGCGCGCCCCGCGGCCAGCCTTGCAGCACCTTCGCGCCAGGTCTGGCCCGCGCCGTCTCCGCGCCCCAGGACGATGCCGCGCGACTGCTAGGGGCCCGTCGGCATCTCTGAGTGCTCCCTCTGGCCATCTCCGCGCCAAGCCCGTGCCCCGTCGGCCTGAGCGTGTTCCACCCCAGGTCCGACCAAGGCCATCTCCGCGCCACCACCGCGGCCTTCTCCGTGCCCCTGCACGCATCTCCGTGCCAGGTCCAGCCTGCGGTTGGCCATCTCCGCGTGCCTCCGCGCGCTCATGCGGCCGCCAACATTCTCCGTGCCAGGTCCGCGCCCGAGCGCGCCCCCAGGTCCGACCAAGGCCGTCTCCGCGCCACCCGCGGCCTACTCCGTGCCCCTGCACACATCTCCGTGCAGGTCCGGCCCGCAGTCGGCTATCTCCGCGTGCCTCCGCGCGCTTATGCAATCGTCAGCCATCTCCACGGCCCGCGCCCCGGCGCGCTCTGACCGCCGACGGACATCTCCGTGTGCCTCCGCGCGCTCATGCGGCCGTCAGCATTCTCCGTGTCAGGCCCGCGCCTTCGTGCGCTCATGCGGCCGCCGGCGTTCTCCGCGTCAGGTCCGGCCTGTGGACGCCTCCGCGTCCCCGTGCGCTCCCACGATCTATCTGATTCCATCCAAGGTACACTTTTAGAAATGCAGGTACAAAGAAGATCCGGATAACAATCCGGTCCGTAAGGTGATGCATCTACGGAGCTCACTACGAAAGTCCGACTTTGATTGGCAAAGGCTTTATGGCAGCCCACTTTCAAAAGTCCAACTTCGGTCGGCAGAAACTCCAAGGTAGCCCTCTTCCGAAAGTTCGACTCCGATGGGCAGAGGCTCCATCATAGTCCACTTCTGAAAGTTCGACTCCGGTCGGCAGAGGTTCCAAGGCAGTCCATTTCCGAAAGTCCGACTCCGATCGGCAGAGGCTCCATGGCAGCCCACTTCCGAAAGTCCGACTCCGGTCGGCAGAGGCTCCAAGGTAGCCCACTTCCGAAAGTCCGACTCCGATCGACAGAGGCTCCATGGCAGCCCACTTTCGAAAGTCCGACCTCCATCGGCAGAAGGCTCTATGGTTCAGACCCTCCGCTTCAGCCAAGGTCCAAAGAAAGGACAATGCTTCAGCAAGGGTCCGAAAATCATTACCTTCAACAAGGGTCCGAAGACCATCACCTTCAACAAGGGTCCAAAGACCCACCTTCAGCAAGAGTCCAAAGACCCACCTTCAGCAATGGTTCAGACCCTCCGCTTCAGCCAAGGTCCAAAGGAAGAACAATGCTTCAGCAAAGGTCCAAAGAACCCGAAGTGATGCTCTCACCCTTTGAGGGTGTGAACCCTTCCAAAGGCCAAGAGAATGGGGGGCAACTGTCATATCCAAATCAACCTTTTTCTGAACCGGACCGGAGCCAACAATTTTTTTTGGTTGGGACAAAGCAGAGGTTCAATTGATCCTTTGACCCCAGAAGGCCGACCCAGAAGGCCAGAAGGCCAATCAACTTGAAGACTAGCTGACCCTGAGGCCGACCTAAAAGGCCAGAACGCCAATCAACTTGAAGACAAGCTGACCCAGAAGGCCGACTAACAGAAGTAGGGGTCCGGCTGATTCACTTCTGCTGAGCTTGATGGATATTTTTCCTCGGCCGGACGACTCACTTCCGTCAAACCGACTCATTCCCATCCAGTGAACCACTCGAAGGCTCCAGAATCCCCCATCACTCTGATCCTCCTGACAACATCGCCAGGCCACGACCCTGCCACACCGTCAGGCCATGATCCTACCACGCCGCCAGACCACGATTCTGCCACGCTGCCAGGCCACGACCCTGCCACCACGCTGGCTCTCCTGGGGGCAAATCGGTCTTGTTCGACCTCCTCCCTAACAGATTTTGGCGCTACTCTACGCCTATATAAGGTAAAGTAGGGCAAACCCTAGGTATGAGACAGAACCATCTCTTTCAATTTTGGGTCTTCTCTTCTCACCCTCTGGTACTCGGAGAGACCCCCAAGTTCTCCATGCTAGAGGTCTCCCATTCTCCACGATAGTCCCGCTGACTTGATCGTCGGAGTGTCTTCGCTGGAATCCTCGGCACGAGGCACTCTCTGTTTTGCAGGCTCCCGGAGAGGAAGAACCAGGAAGAGGTATGACCCCGGTGAATCTGCTGCAACACCATGCAAAACTGTAATGCCAATGGATTTGTTACTACTATAACAATGATGTATTATAATTTTGCATGTTATGTACATACATTAGTAATGGTTAGTGTTACAGTGGTGACGAATCCACTCGACCCTGACACAGCATCATTCCTGCTAGCTGATGTGGTCACATGCTTCGCATAGCATCCCCAAGTCTCCCATCAAAAAAAGATAGTGGGTCCGCTCATTCTGAGAGGGATTGACCCTTGTGGCGACTAGGTCAGTACCTCGACCAGTCCACTTCGGTTATGCACAGAGCCCTGCTAGGTCAGGTCGGCACCTCGGCCAGCCCACTTCAACCATGCCTGGAGCCTAGCCAGGCCAGGTCGACACCCCAGCCACCCCACTTCAACCATGCCTGGAGCCTAGCCAGGCCAGGTCGACACCCCGGCCGGCAAATTCCATGCCCAGGCTCGATGCCTACGTGGAGTTCATCCGCCCACAAGCACATCCTAGCAAGTCCAGTTCTGGCCGCCTCAGACAGTCAAACCCGGTGGTGCACTCCGGCTCCGTCCGCCCACAGTAGACCAGCCCCGGCACCTCGGGGGATGGCATGCCTGCGGCACGCCTGCAGTAGACCAGCCATGGCACCCCTGGGGATGCAATGCCTCCGTGCACCCCGGCACGTCTCCGTCTCTGGCATGCCCATGCCAGCTCGGCGTGCCGGGGGGCAGCATGAAGCCCCGCTCCAGTCTGGTGCACTAGGCCCTCTCCAATTCACGGCCCCGATCGGCCCCGCCGGTATGAAGGCTGGCCCAGTCCGGCACGCTCCAACATGGAGTTCTCCCGGCATCCTCTCCAGTCCGGCAATGCCGGCGCGGCATTCTTCTCTAGCTCCGTCCGTTCGGATCCAGCTCAGCCCACTGGGGGCATCTCGGCATCGATGGGAAGCAGTGCACAAGCCAGCTCTGCCCACATCTTCCATGTCGTCATGCATGGAGAGCTCTCCAGCACCACCTGCCTCGGTCTAGGCCCTATGACTGCCATTTCCCAAGTTTCTCAGCTAGCGTGACCAAGGCCGAGCCCTCTAGATATGCCTGCCTTGGTTTCGGCTAGCTCCTCGCATGGCGTTGGCACCGCACGGGAGGAGAAGCCCCTCGCACGGCATCTCAGCTAGCCTTGCACCACCCACGGCACGGTTCGACTAAATCCGGCTCCGCCCTACAGTGTCTGTCCGTGACGATGATCCCTGGAAGCAGGACGGCTCTCCGGCTCCGCCCGCCTCGATCTGGCATGCCCCGCATGGCCTGCCAGCTCCGCATGCCCGCTTCGGTCCGGCCCCACCCGGGCACGTCCGCACCTCGATGCACTGCGGCTCCATCGCCTTGGTCCAGAACACCGCTCAGCAGTTGTTGCCCACGTCGCCGTGCACGGAGTCCGGCCCCAAGATGGCTCTGCCCGTGGTCTAGTTCCTCCTATCTCAGGGCAGCCCCACAGACTGGCAGCCCGCTCTTCTTCGGCTCCAGTGTGCTCCGATGGACGGCCCGCCTTGATCTCCACACGTGCAGGAAGTAGCACGACTCCACCCCAGTCTGGCATGGAGTCCTACCCCAGCTCGCACGTCACCGTAGCAGGAGAAGAGCGGTACCTCAGCCAGCCTGGTGTATACCCGGCGTGCATGAGGAGTCTCCCCAGGTCTACCTCGATCCATGTGCATGGAGCCTCTATGGGCCTCGCCTTGATCAGCATGCATGGAAACCCTCTACGAGCTTTTTCCCGGTCCACGCATCTTTATGGCAACCTAGCACATAAAATCAAGTGCATCAACTATGCCCCAAGATGGCTCCACCTATGGCTCGTTTTTGCCCGATTCGGGCACACTTTCCTCAGCCCGTGTGCTACACAGGAGTCCCCTGCAAGTGGGCCCCATCTTTCCAGCTTGGCCCTCAGCAAATCAAGGCGCCAACCGTCAAAGAAGCAGCACCTCCCATCCAAAGATGGTGGGGGGCCTCCCGATGACCGTACGACAGTACCTGCCACGTCACCATTAATACCCACAGCCGCCATTCATCCCAGGAAGAAAGGAAGCTCACATCAAGGCACTATGCCCTCTACCGGCTTGCTGTACGATCGGGAAAAAAATACCAAGGAGCGCAATTCCCAAGAGCGGCGGCGCGACAGCCGAGGCCTTGCCAAGCTTCCAGGAAGGGCAAATCGAAGGAATGTTAAAGGCTTGTGGAAGCTTTCTCAGATACCCAATAAAGAAGGCATACCATTCACGGCACGATATTACGTCATGCCCATCTGACAACATGGGAGAATCCCAAGGACCCAGCCAGTATAAGCAAAAAGGAGGTAACACTCATTTTTCCATTCCAAGAAAGAACAACACAACCACCAGAAAAGAGAAAGAGAGGAACCAGAGTGACACAAGGGAAGAAGGCCAGAGAGGAGGGCAAGACCACCTCGACCAACACCACTCCCAGCTCATCCTCATCTTTCACTCACACTATATTCACTCCTCCTAGCATGGAGCTCATCCAAAGGGGCTCGACCAAGAGGATTTGTTCCCCTGAATCGTCACTGACTTGACCGTCAGAGTGCCCCCGCCGGAATCCCCAGCCCGGGTCACTGACGTTGGCTTTCTTGCAGGTCCCGAGGCACCGGAGGCACCTCCCGTGGGCGGATGCAAAACACCCGGCACTACCAGCAGCTACGGGCCACGACGATCCGGGCGGCAACAGATTGGCATACCAGGTAGGGGGCAGAACGATAATTGATCCAGTTCGAACCTTGCTTAACCAGTCCCTTAGGAGGATGGTGACCACCCAGGCAAGGGGAGCTTCTCCCAGTCATGCGGAGGCATCCCCTTCTCACGAGAACCGGCACGGACCGGAGACGGAAGTGCCTGCCCTGGTTCAGCCGCCCTCACTGGAGACCCAGCTGACCGTACTTGCCTAGCAGATGTACACTCTCACTGCGGCGGTGCGCTAGCTCCAGCATCATCACCAGCACCGGTCCCTGGCTACCAACCAACAGCCAGAGACCCCCGCGGTCCATGCCGCAGCACTCCGCGACAGCCTGCGATCCTTCCATGGTAGTCCCTCACAGCCGCGGGCAGTTACAAACCCTCGGGGTCCCATCAAGCCCCTGGAAAGCGACGGTAAGCCAGCTCCACTGAAGAAGAAAGCTGCTCACCTCACCTTGGCCGGGGGGCACCAAAACCCTGCCAAGACCGGAAAGGCAAGGCTCCCCGCCATGGGCGCTGCTCCTCCTCGTCACCTTCTCTGCCCCCCTCAGTGGAGGGGTCCACAGACGAAGCCATCAGGCGCATGGCAAAGAAGCGCCTGGAGGAGCACAACCGCAAGTTGGAGGAGTTTGCCCGCTGGTTCGCCAACTTGCCTGGCTCCACTAGTGAGCCAGCGGGCTATGATGCCCGCCCTCCTTTCTCCCAGGAGATCCAGGCGGAGCCGATTCCCTGTCGGTTCTGCATACCATAGGTGGATCTCTACGATGGGGCCACCGACCCCCTGGACCACCTGGAAAGTTACCGGGCCCTCATGAGGGTCCAGGGGGCCACTGACGCCCTTCTGTGCGTCGCCTTCCCTGCTACCCTGCGGAAGGCCGCTCGAATATGGTTCACCCACCTCGAGCCCGAAAGCATCAGCTCTTTTGCCCAGCTGGGACAGAAGTTCGTGGCTCATTTCGACGCCTGTCGAAAGATGCCACGCGAGGCACACAGCCTCTTCTCCATCAGGCAGCAAGAACGTAAGCCGCTGTAAGACTATGTGGCCCGCTTCAAAGCCACTGCCTTGGAGATCTACAGCTTGGAGGAGCCGGTGGCGATGCTGGCTCTAAAGCGAGGGCTCGGGACTTCCCACCTGACCTACTCACTCGACAAAAAGCCCCCGAAGACCTACGCCGAGCTACTCTTCCGGGCTCAGAAGTACATTCGCACCGAGGAGGCGGATCGTACGAGGTGGGAGCTCGACGGGAAGCCGCTGAGGGGGCCGACACCCACCGAGAAGCCTGAAGCGCGAAGGCCAAGACCGCCGGCTCGGAGCTCCCAACCAGCACCGAGGCCAAGGAATGCTCTCATCCCTCAAGGGAATTTCACTCCCCTTCTCGCCCCGAGAACGAAGCTCCTCATGGAATCAAGGGCGAGACTTATCTGAGGCGTCCTTGGCCACTCAAGCCGTCCTTCACCCGTGACAAGATGAAGTACTGCCGCTTCCACCGTGACCACGGGCACGACACCGAGGAATGCCACAACCTCAAATGGGAAATTGAAGAGCTCATTAAGAGAGACTACCTCAGAAAATATGTGGGGGGCAGACCTCAACTAGAGTTCCAGGCACTCGTGGCTCTCCCACCAGCCCCAGCCATCGACAACCGCCCCACCGAGAAGCCGGTGCCCGAGGAGGAGAGTGCTCCGCTATTGGAGTTCCTGCGAGCAAATGCATATGTGTTCGCCTGGACGGTGGCCAACATGCCAGGTATTCCCCCTAAAGTCATCACCCATAAACTTAATGTCGATCAGAAATGCAGGCCGGTTCGATAAAAGAAGAGAAGCTTCGCCCCAGAAAGGCAGGCGGCCATCAACGAGGAAGTTAAGAAACTCCTCACCGCTGGCTTCGTCCGAGAAGTGCAGTATCCGAGCTGGCTGGCGATCATGGTGATGGTGAAGAAGAACAATGGCAAGTGGAGGATCTGTGTAGACTACACCGACCTTAACAAGGCATTTCCGAAGGATAGCTTCCCACTGCCAAGGATAGACCAGCTGGTGGATGCCACTTCAGGGCACAGGCTGCTCTCCTTCATGGATGCATTCTCTAGGTACAATCAGATCCGGATGCACCCGGAGGCGAGGAGCACACCGCCTTCATCACTGACCGGGGGACATATTGCTACAGAATGATACCCTTTGGCCTAAAGAATGCTGGGGCCACGTACCAACGTCTGGTCAACAAGGTCTTCAAGGACCAGATTGGCCAGAATGTACAAGTGTACGTGGATGACATGCTCGTCATGAGCAAACCGAGCTCGGACCACATTGCCGACCTCGTCGAAGCCTTCCACAACCTCCGAAAGCACCAGATGAAGCTTAATCCGGTGAAGTGCGCTTTCGGGGTGGCGGCTGGGAAATTCCTCGGCTTCATGGTCACCCAGAGAGGCATCGAGGCGAATTCAGAGAAGATCCAAGCAATCCTGGACATGAAGCATCCAACATCCAAGAAGCAGGTTCAGCGCCTGACAGGAAGGATCGCTGCCTTGACCCGGTTCATCTCGAGGTCGGCTGACTACTGCCTCCCTTTCTTCAAGGTGCTACACAGGATGCATGGCTTCACCTGGACCGAAGAGTGCCGGATGGCCTTCAAAGAGCTGAAGGAGTTCCTAACCTCCCCACCTCTGCTGTCCAGACCCGAAGATGGAGAGGAGCTCCTGCTTTAACTGGTGGTTACCCCAGGGGCCGTCAGCTCGGTCCTCATCCATACAGACCAAGACAGAATGCAAAAGCCGGTGTACTACACCAGCAAAATACTCCATGATGCGGAGATCAGGTATACCCGCTTCGAAAAACTTATTTTTGCACTAATAATGTCTGCTAAGCACCTTAGACCCTATTTCCAAGCGCATCCCATCGTGGTTGTGACTGATCAGCCACTGAGGACCATGCTAAGCCACCCCGAGACTTCCGGAAGGTTAGCCAAATGGTCCCTGACGCTGAGCGAGTACAACATCGCATATCGGCCGAGGTCATTGCAGAAGGCCCAAGTCTTAGCCAACTTCATGGTCGAATGTACAGGATTTCCCGAGGAACCAGAGCGGATGGTCCCGGAGAGCCAAGCCGAGCTCGGCCCGCTGGAGGACCCTTGGATCCTCCACGTGGATGGCACCTCCAATTCTTGTGGGAGCGGAGGAGGCCTCATCCTCACCAATTCCGACGGAGTGGTGGCGGAGTGTGCACTTCGCTTCAAGTTCCCTACCACAAACAACCAAGCGGAGTACAAGACGCTCCTTGCGGGCCTGAAGGTGTCCCGCGAGCTGGGCATATAGAACCTCAAGGTCTTCACCGACTCCCAGCTGGTTGCCGGACAAGTCTCCGGAGAGTACGAGGCCCGAGATCCCCAGATGATGAAGTACCTGGAGAGGGTCCGTTCGAGCGCAGCAGGCTTTCGTTACTTCCGTGTTTCCCACATTCCTCATGGAGAGAACGCTTGTGCGGATGCATTGTCAAGGCTCGCGACCTTACCAGACTCATCCCGAGGGCACGCCTACATCGAATATCTCGAGAGCCTAAGCTACGAAAGCTTCGAGGAGGTGCAACAAGTACCCCCGAGCCGAGCTGGATGGACAAGTATGTCAAGTACATCCAAGACGGCCTACTGCCGGAAGACCGCAAGGAAGCTGGCCTCATCAGAAGGAAGGCCACCCGCTTCGTCTTGATGGATGGCCAACTTTACCGCCGATCCTATTCCTACCCACTCCTGAAATGCCTCAGGCCCACAGAGGCAGCCTTCATGCTCCAGGAGATACACGAAGGCCTCTACGGGAATCATGTAGGAGGGAGGACTTTGGCATACAAGGCCCTTCGCCAAGGATACTTCTGGGAAATGATGAGGGAGGACACTGCCGACTTCGTCAAGAAGTGTGACAAGTGCCAGCGCCACTCCCACATTCAGTGCCTGCCGGCTGCACCGATCACCCAGCTGTCATCTCCCTGGCCCTTCGTGCAATGGGGGATGGACATTCTGGGACCGTTCCTCCCTGCACCAAGGCAGTGGAAGTTCCTGCTGGTGGCGATCGACTACTTCACCAAATGGGTTGAAGCAGAGCTGCTAGCTCGGATCACAGAGGCCAATGTCCGATAATTCTTTTAGAAGTCTGTCATCTGCCATTTTGGACTCCCCAACTGAGTCATCACCGACAATGGGCGATAGTTCGACAACTGAGAGTTCGAGGGGTTCTGTGCTGAGCACGGGATCTAGCATCGGTTCACCTCGATCGCCCATTCCCAGATGAATGGGGAAGCCGAGGTCACCAACCGAACCATTCTTTAAGGACTCCGCACCAGGTTGGACCAAGCGAAGGGCAGATGGGCGGAAGAACTTCCAAGTGTCCTGTGGGCCTACCACACAATGCCCAGAACGGTGACGGGCGAAACACCTTTCAACCTGGTCTTCGGGTCGGAGGCAGTAATTCCAGTTGAGCTCGGCATGCCCACACTCCGGGTGCAGCGGTATGACGAGGCTCAGAACTCAGCACACCTCCTCCTCAACCTGGACCTCCTCGAAGAAACAAGAGACAAAGCCCAAATCCGAATGGCTGCATACCGATGGGTCGCCCGATACTATAACGCACGAGTGAAGCAGAAGAACTTCCGACCCGGCGACCTGGTGCTGCGCCGAGCAGAAGCATCCCAATCTCGGGAGAGCGGCAAACTCTCATCGAATTGGAAGGGCCCTTATAAAGTGGCCGAGGCCCTGTCGTAGGGGGCCTACTACTTAGAAGACTTGGATGGCGCGAGGTTCCCCTAGACCTGGAACGCTTGTAATTTGAGGAGATACTATCAGTAATGAAAGTATACCCTCCATGAGAAATAAAGATCTTTTTTCGCAACACAATCTATCTGCCTTGCAGGAAACTATAGCCGCGAGCCTAGCTCCTCGGCAACAATGACCGGACGACCCTCCGGCACCAAAGACCTGGGAAGCCCCCCAGGCACCGGCGAGCCCAGCTCCTTGGCAACGAAGACCGGATGACCCTCCGGCACCGGCGAGCTTAGCTCCCCGGCGAAAGACCTGGGAAGCCCCCAGGCATCGACGAGCCTAGCTCCCCAGCATCTAAGACCGAACGACCCTCTAGCATCGAAGACCTGGGAAGCCCCCGACACCGGCAAGCCTAGCTCCCTGATAACAAAGCCCAGAGAAGAGCCCTCTGGAATGAAGACCTGAGAAGCCCCCAAGCACCGGTGAGCCTAGCTCCCCGGCATCAAAGACCGGATGAGCCTCCGGCACCAGTGAGCCCAGCTCCCTGGCGAAGGACCTGGGAAGCCCTCAGGCACTCCACGTCCCCGAGCCCAGCTCCAGGACGCCAGCCCAAGACCGGAGCTCAGATCTCCGGCCAAGGGAATTTCTCACCAACGCATCTTCGAGTCCAGCCCCAAGGTGCCATCTCAAATAATCGAAGTCTCCGAGCCCAGCTCCTGGATGCCAGCCCAAGACCGAAGCTCAGATCTCCGGCCAAGGGAATTTTCCACCAATGCATCTTCGAGCCCAGCCCTAAGGTGCTGTCTCAAATCATCGAAGTCCCCGAGCCCAGCTCCAGGATGCCTACTCGAGACCGGAGCTCAGATCTCTGACCAAGGGCACCCCCGAGCCATGTAGCTCGTCATCAACAGTGCTTCCAAGCTCGGCCTCATGACAACAGCCGAAGACGGGCCCCGTCCTCCACCAGGTCAGCTCCCACAAGCCCGGGATGCCTAGAACGGAGCCGAGCATGAACTTCCACCCAAGGCGGACCCCTAGAGATCGGGCCCCATGGTTAGGAGTCGAGCCCAGCCTCCTCCGCCACGAGGCGCCCCTCCAGGCTCAGGTCCCCTGGGTTGGACAGTATCGTCGCCAATCAAAGACCTGGGAAGCCCCCAGGCACCGGCGAGCCTAGCTCCCTAACAACAAAGCCCAGAGAAGATTCCTCTGGCACAAAGACCTGGGAAGCCCCCAGGCACCGGCGAGCCTAGCTCCCCGGCATCAAAGACCGGATGACCCTCTAACACCAAAAACTGGATGACCCTCTGGCACTGACGAACCCAGCTCCCCGACGAAGGACCTGGGACGCCCCCAGGCACTCAACATCTTCAAGCCCAGCTCCAAGACGCCTTCTCAAATAATCAACATCCCCGAGCCCAGCTCCAGGATGCCAGCCCAAGACCGGAGCTCAGATCTCCGACCAAGGGAATTTCCCACTAACGCGTCTTCGAGCCCAGCTCCAAGGTGCCATCTCAAATCATCGAAGTCCCCGAGCCCAGCTCTAGGATGCTAGCCCCAGACCAGAGCTCAGATCTCCAGCCAAGGGAATCTCCTCAACCAACGCATCTTCGAGCCCAGCTCCAAGGTGCCATCTCAAATCATCGAAGTCCTCGAGCCTAGCTCCAGGACGCCTGCTCGAGACCGGAGCTCAGATCTCTGGCCAAGGCACTCCCGAGCCTCGCAGCTCGTCATCAACAGTACTCCCGGGCTCGGCCTCGTGACAATAGCCGAAGCTGGGCCCCGTCCTCTGCCAGGTCAGCTCCCGCAAGCTCGGGATGCCTAGGCCGGAGCTGAGCACGAACTTCCACCCAAGGCAGATCCCTCTAGATCGGGACCCGTGGCCAGGAGTCAAGCCTGTTGGGTTCCGGTGCAACGCAGCAGAAGGACAATTTCAAAATTGAAACTAAATTCACACCAAAAATCCTAAACCAGGAACTCCTTAAATAAGACTAGAACATATGACAAGCATATCTATGCAAATTAGGATTAGGGTACCAACCTATAATCGCTTATTCCAATAAACTTGAAGTTGAAGGGGCTAACTGAATTCACCAGGTGTCCAGGTGTCCGCCCTCCGATGGTGATCCACACAGAACAATGATCAAGAACACTATCTTCTTGTCCAATGGTTCCTCCTATTGAGTTCTTCTTCCTAGAACTCAATTCTTCGGATTATGGCTAGAATTCTTCCACACAAGAGGTTGCCTCCCTTTCTTTAATCTCTTCTCCTCCTTTCACTAAGACCTTGGCCCTTTAAGACACCCTTGTCTTGAAGATAAGACCTTGTCCTAAGAGGATATAGGCTGGTCTTAAATTGAAGGAGAAATTAAGACAAGAATATCTTAATGTAAGAAAGAAAGGAAAGAATATCAGAACTCCTTCTTTCCTTTACCGTCGGAGACCTTCTCTTTTATTCTTGTTCAGCAACAGAGTTTCGATAGAGGAGTCCTCTGTAAAGGAAACAATGTAAAACAAGAAAAGAGGGATGGAGTCTTTTGGAGAGGAAGAAGAAAAATAAAAGCATTACAGATTTCAATCACCCGAGTTCTGATTTTCCTGACCCCTTAAATAGTTTTTCAGAGAGGCGCCCACACAACTCTCCGTAAACTCCTTCTCACGCCCTTCTCATTTTCTCACACCCCTTCCCTCCTTCTCATGGCCTTCCAGATTAAATCCCACGGCCTTTCTTAAAGGAAAAGTCGGGATGTTTTAAAAAGAAAGGAGTCACGACTTTTCATCTTCGAAGAGATGTTATTTCACGCGACCGGGAAGAAACAGCGCTTTCTTTCTTTCTTAAAAACCCATCAACCGTTGGATTCCCATCCAAGGGGGGACAAGTGAGGCGCTAAGGTGAGAAATAAAGGCCGCCCCATCTTAATTCATCGGAGAATTAAGTGGGCGTGCCAAGAGTCCATGCACCCATGGACTCCTCCAAATGGCGCGCCAAGAGTCCATAAGCGCATGGACTCTTGGCATTTTGGCATGAAAATGCAAAGGGACGGGTGGAGGAGCTAGCCTAGATACTTGGTTAGCCATAATCCCTATAAACTCAATTAGGACCTAATTAGATCCAATTAGAACCCAAATTGAACCAATCCGGAACCCTAATTCGAATCTAATTCGAATAGAAGCTAGGATTTGCAACACCTGCTAGAGTGTCATCATGCAAAATGATTTAATTACAAAATTAAACCCTTGATCAATTCTCTTAAGTGTGTGACCCATTGGGTTCCACATCTAGCCAACAGTGGGTTCGAATACAAGTTGACCTAATTTGATTAGAACTCTTTCTAATCGATTTAGGTCAAATCGGGCTTACCCGATTATGATCAATTAGGACTCTTCCTAGTAAGTGATCATTCAATTTAATCAACCCACAAGACAAGATTGACGTCTAGCAACGTGTCATGTCTACCCGGAAGATATGGAAATTCTGGTAAAATACCAAAACTACCCTTCAGTAGAAAGTTACCGTACAATTAAATCCTTCGATCAGCCTGCACCCAGAATATAATTATGGATATGGATATATGTCAATTCCAATATTACATTCGTTTCTAGCTCAATCTTATATTGATGATTCAATTATCTTGATATTAGAAATCATCTCTAATATCTTTACTTTGATCAAAGATTCCTTGAATCATCATCCAATTGATAACTAGCTGGATGCAATATCCTCTTACTAAGAGTGATCGATTCCTTGTTGACCTACTCATTACCTTCATATCCAATTTACCATTCCTAGTATCAATCCTGTGCATGACTCAGTGTCATGATTAGAATTGAACCAAAGCATGGGTTCATGTACATAAAGTACTTATGGTAGTCTCAGGTCAAAGGATTACTTGTACCACTCCCACTATGAGAACCTTCTATTGACATGTAGCTAAGACTCCATTAGATATTCTCAAGTTGGATCATATCAGTGAACTCATTCTCTAATGAGCACCCACATCCTAGTATTAGTGTCATACACAAGTGATTGTGAGAGCAGTCACCCTCTCCAGTATACATGGGATGTGCTAGTCTTACCGGAAAAACCCTGATCCCCTACTCAGGATTCCTTTGACTAGGAATATTTTAGATTAAGGTTTTAAGACTTTAGGTCTCACTGGTATGATCACATCATAACCCTAAAATCATAGCCCTAATCTATGGGGTTCATCATATAATATAAACACAGCGTATGATGAAAAATAATGCCTTTATTAGAATATTGTCAATTACAATAGTTTGGGAGATACAACATAGATTGGCTTGTAGGGCATATTCCTTTCAATCTCCCACTTGCACTAAAGCCTATCGCCTTTAAATCTTAATCCCATACACTCGAGGTGGCGATCAAACTCTCGCTGTGGTAGAGCCTTAGTGAACGGGTCTGCTACATTGTTCTTTGTATCAACTCTATTTATGTAGACATCTTGTCTTTCTACTATTTCTCGGACGAGATGGAAGCGTCTCAGAATGTGCTTGGACTTATGATGAGCTCTTGGTTCTTTAGCTTGAGCAACAGCCCCAGTGTTGTCATAGTAAAGTGGCACTGGGTTTTCAATCTCAGGAACAACACCTAACTCTGTGATGAACTTCTTGATCCAGACTGCTTCCTTGGCGGCTTCACTGACAGCTTTGTATTCTGCCTCTATGGTTGAGTCAGCTACAGTCTGCTGCTTGGTACTCTTCCAACTCACTGCTCCACCATTTAGGGTAAAAACATATCCCGAAATGGATTTGCTATCATCAGGGTCTGATTGAAAACTAGAATTAGAATAAGCTTCTAGTTTAATATCAGAACCACCATAAACCAGAAAAATATCCTTAGTCCTTCTCAGGTACTTAAGAATATTTTTAACTGCTTTCCAATGATCCTCTCCTGGATCAGCCTGAAACCTACTGACAATGCCTAAAGAATATGCCACATTAGGCCTGGTGCATAACATGGCATACATTATGGACCCTATTGCCGAAGCATAAGGTATAGAATTCATTCTATTTCTTTCTTCAGGTGTCTTAGGAGACATCCTTTTAGAAAGATGTATGCCTTGACTCATAGGAAGATAACCTCTTTTACTTCCATCCATGCTGAATCTTTTCAGCACTAAGTCAAAGTATCTAGATTGGGATAAACCTAGCATCCTCTTAGATCTATCTCTATAGATCTTAATACATAGTATATAGGATGCTTCTCCCAAATCTTTCATGGAAAACTGGTTTGATAGCCAAACCTTGACTGATTGCAATATTGGGATATCATTCTCAATGAGGAGTATATCATCTACATACAGAACCAAGAAGACTATGGCACTCCCACTAGTCTTCTTATAAACATAGGGTTCATCCACATTTTTGATAAAACCAAACCTTTTAATAGTTTCATCAAAGCGGATGTTCTAACTCCTTGAAGCTTGCTTTAATCCATAAATGGATTTCTTTAGCTTGCATACTTGATTAGGTTTATTCTTTGAAATAAAACCTTTTGGCTATGACATGTAGACTTCTTCCTCAAGGAAACCATTGAGGAATGCAGTCTTCACATCCATCTGCCAGATCTCATAATCATGGTATGCTGCTATAGCAAGTAAAATCCGGATTGATTTGAGCATGGCAATAGGTGAGAATGTTTCATCATAATCAATTCCCTGTTTTTGTCTAAAACCTTTTGCCACTAATCTGGCTTTATAAGTTTCAACTTGACCATCAGCCCCAATCTTTTTTTATAGACCCATTTGCACCCAATAGGATTAACACCCACTGGTACATCGACCAAAGACCATACTTGGTTTACATACATAGAGTCTATCTCGGATTCCATGGCTTCTTGCCATCTATCTGAATCAGTACTCAAGATAGCTTCCGTATAGGTCAGAGGTTCATCATTTTGAATGACTTGGGCTTCATTATTTTCAATAATAAACCCATACCTCTCAAGTGCCCGTGGCACTCTATCAGACCTACGGGGAGGAGTTTTGTGTTCTGGTTCTGTCCTAACTATATGTTCTAATGGTTGAGAACTGTCTATCTGTGTTTCTTGTACTTCTCCAAGTTCAATAGTTCTACCATTGCCCTTTTCTAAAATGAACTCTTTTTCTAGAAAAGTGGCATGCCTGCTGACAAAAATCTTTTGTTCAGTAGGATGGTAAAACAGATATCCTCTACCCTCTCTAGGATATCCTACAAATAGATATTTATCCGCTCTAGGTTCCAACTTATGTCCAAAATTTCTTTTAACATAAGCTAGACATCCCCATACCTTAAAATATTTAAGATACTGTTTCTTTTCACTCCAAATTTCATATGGAGTACTAACAATGGATTTAGAAGGTACCTTGTTCAGAATGTAAACAGCAGTTTCTAGGGCATGACCCCAGAAAGAAATGGGTAAATTTGTGAAGCACATCATGGATCGTACCATATCTAATAAGGTACAATTCCTCCTTTCAGCTATACCATTTAGCTGTGGTGTATAAGGAGGGGTCCATTTAGAAAGAATTCCATTAACTTTAAGATAGTCTAAAAACTCCATGGATAGGTATTCTCCTCCTCGATCAGAATGAAGAACTTTAATACTTTTCCTGGTTTGTTTTTCGACCATACTTTGATACTCCTTAAATTTATCAAAGGCTTCTGATTTATGTTTCATAAGATACACACATCTGAACCTAGATAAATCATCTGTAAAAGTGATAAAATATGAGTATCCACCTCTGGCCTGAGTTGTCATTGGACCACATACATCAATATGTATAAGTCCTAATAACTCAGTTGACCTTTCTCCATGTCCAGTAAATGGAGTCTTGGTCATCTTACCCATGAGACATGATTCGCAAGTTCCTAATGATTCATACTCATAAGGATCAAGAAGTTTTTCCTTGTATAACTTTCTTATCCTAGACTCATTAACATGACCAAGTCGATGATGCCAAAGTAAAATATCATTAAAGTCTTTTCTTTTTCTTTTATTATTGACATGAAAAATACTATCATTGGAAGAAAGTTAAGAGCCCATTGCTAAATATGCCAGAACAAATAATTTTATTAGACAATATTATCGAGCAACCAGTGCTCATTACATCCATTACATATCATTGTTTTAATAACAAAGGAATAGATATAATGTTCCTAATAATCTTAGGCATATAATAACAATTTTCTAACTCCAAGATCTTCCCTGAAGGCAACTTCAGAATATAGGTCCCTACAGCTTCTACTTGGATGATATCACCACTAGCACCGTAGAGATTGAAGTCACCTTCCTTCAATACTTTAAGCTTGTGGAGGTCCTGCACAGATTTGCATATATGGTAACCACAAGCGGTATCCAATACCCAAGTATTTGATATAGACGAATTTAATGTCAATATAGCATGTATCTCATACATACCTTTTGGTGCATCTGATGCACCAGGCTTCACAGTTGCAAGGTAAGCCTTTAATTCCTTTTCCAATGTCCCGCTTTGCCGCAAAAGAAACAGGTTGACTGTTTTGAGGCCTTCTTTCCTTTCTTATTCTTATTGATGCCACCCTTAGGGTTTAGCCTCCTATTAAAACCCTTTTTGCCTGATTTCTTCTTATTGGTCTTATCAACAAGAAGAAGTGGAGCCTTTTCTTTCTTAACGTGGCTCTCTGCTGTTTTTAACATATTTAACAGCTCAGGCAAGGAAGTGTTCAGTTTGTTCATGTGATAATTCAAGACAAACTGAGAAAATGACTCCGGGAGTGATTGCAGGATTAAATCCTGATTCAACTCCCCATCCATAATAAAACCTAATTGACCCAATCTGGTGATTAAGTCAATTATCTTCAGAACATGATCCTGAACGGATGTTCCCTCTGTCATCCTAGCACGGAATAACTACTTAGATATTTCATATTTAGCAGTTCTGCTATGTTCTCCATAAAGCTCTTTTAAATTGAGCATTATGGATTGAGTATCCATGCTTTCATGCTATCTCTGTAACTCATTGGTCATAGAGGCTAGTATGATACACTCGATAGTAAGGGAGTCATTCTGCTACATTTTGTATGTGGCCATATCTTCCTCTATGGCATCATCCCCTAGTGGATTAAGACTAGGGGTATCAAAAATATAAGAAAGTTTTTCTGAACTCAATACAATCTTTAAATTTCTCAACCAGTCCACATAGTTCAGACCAGTCAGTTTGTTGGTGTCTAAGATACTTTGCAGTGATAATAAAGATGCCATTTATCTACATTTAATAAAGAACAATACATAAGCAAACAACCATGAAATGACTTACATAATTAAATTAGGTCTTCAATTTAATTATGTCTCCCACTATTTTATCAAAAATCATAGCCCTCACTATGATAATCGAGATGAACCCTGATCGGTTTTTCTTAGTGAGATTGAGATCCTAATAACTTATAAAAGATCTTGCAGAAAACACAACAAATCTTTTATAAGCTCAAAGGTAGGAAACTCTTCCAATTATATCTCATATAATTCTCAAGAAGTAACTTGGCCTCTAGAACATTATTAGTCTTGCAGAAAATACAACAAACCATAATGTTCTAGTTAAGTCAAGACCCTTTCATTTCTATACAGTCAATACTCAAATATAATGCCCTTGCAGATAACACAACAAAGCATTATACTGAATATACTGTAAGCATATCTATGCACTAGACTAGTATCATGTCAATCACCATATTAGGTCTTGCAGATAACACAACAAACCTAATGTGGTTCATAACACAATAATGATCCAGCATGAAGGAAGGCCAATATATAGTATTTTTAACACTAAGCATTTTAGTCAAGATTTAAATTTAATCAAATCGGCCAGGCAAGTGGAAGAGATGTGGGAGTCCCCCCGTTGCTTTCCTAGACACCAATAAAAATTGGCCAGGTCAGTCAACGAAACCAATTAAAAATCATAATTCTCTTTACCTTCCCAGAACCATCTTTTTAGACACCGAATGATCAATTGTACACCATGACTAGTGATGCTTATTAGTTAAATATACTAAGACTTAATATAATTTTTAAAAGAAGGGATTTATAAATTGCCAGCACATTCTTATAGAACGTATCACAATCAACATATCACTCTTATAATCAAATATGTGCTAAGTGTGTCATCATACTAGGACAACCATTTACCACATAATGGATCCACCATTATGCCAGGGCAACCTTATTTCAGTATGATGACTTCAAAACTAAACATATCTCTATAATAATTAGGGTTTGAGTGAAAAACCCTAACTAGTGGCATACATCAAAACATATATGCAATCAAAGATATGCTAAGTGTAGTAACATATTAGGATTTAAAAAACCCTAATATGTAACATACAAACTATCATAGATTATAGTCATAATTAAGGTGGCTCTGATACCACTGTTGGGTTCCGGTGCAACGCAGCGAAAGGGTAATTTCAAAATTGAAACTAAATTCACACCAAAAATCCTAAACCAGGAACTCCTTAAATAAGACTAGAACATATGACAAGCATATCTATGCAAATTAGGATTAGGGTACCAACCTGTAATCGCTTATTCTAACAAACTTGAAGTTGAAGGGGCTAACTGAATTCACCAGGCGTCCAGGTGTCCGCCCTCCGATGGTGATCCACATAGAGCAATGATCAAGAACACTATCTTCTTGTCCAATGGTTCCTCCTATTGAGTTCTTCTTCCTAGAACTCAATTCTTCGGATTATGGCTGGAATTCTTCCATACAAGAGGTTGCCTCCCTTTCTTTGATCTCTTCTCCTCCTTCGACTAAGACCTTGGCCCTTTAAGACACCCTTGTCTTGAAGATAAGACCTTGTCCTAAGAGGATATAGGCTTGTCTTAAATTGGAGGAGAAATTAAGACAAGAATGTCTTAATGTAAGAAAGAAAGGAAAGAATAACAGAACTCCTTCTTTCCTTTACCGTCGAAGACCTTCTCTTTTATTCTTGTTCAGCAACAGAGATTCGACAGAGGAGTCCTCTGTAAAGGAAACAATGTAAAACAAGAAAAGAGGGAAGGAGTCTTTTGGAGAGGAAGAAGAAAAATAAAAGCATTACAGATTTCAATCACCCGAGTTCTGATTTTCCTGACCCCTTAAAAAGTTTTTCAGAGAGGCGCCCACACAACTCTCCGTAAACTCCTTCTCACGCCCTTCTCACTTTCTCACGCCCCTTCCCTCCTTCTCACGGCCTTCCAGATTAAATCCCATGGCCTTTCTTAAAGGAAAAGTCGTGATGTTTTAAAAAGAAAGGAGTCACGACTTTTCATCTCCTAAGAGATGTTATTTCGCGCGACCGGGAAGAAACATCGCTTTCTTTCTTTCTTAAAAACCCATCAACCATTGGATTCCCATCCAAGGGGGGACAAGTGAGGCGCTAAGGTGAGAAATAAAGGCCGCCCCATCTTAATTCATCGAAGAATTAAGTGGGCGCGCCAAGAGTCCATGCGCCCATGGACTCCTCCAAATGGCGCGCCAAGAGTCCATAAGCACATGGACTCTTGGCATTTTGGCATGAAAATGCAAAGGGGCGGTTGGAGGGGCTAGCCTAGATACTTGGTTAGCCAATAGGATTAGCCATAATCCCTATAAACTCAATTAGGGTCTAATTAGATCCAATTAGAACCCAAATTGAACCAATATGGAACCCTAATTCGAATCTAATTCGAATAGAAGCTAGGATTTGCAACACCTGCTAGAGTGTCATCATGCAAAATGATTTAATTACAAAATTAAACCCTTGATCAATTCTCTTAAGTATGTGACCCATTGGGTTCCACATCTAGCCAGCAGTGGGTTCGAATATAAGTTGACCTAATTTGATTAGAACTCTTTCTAATCGATTTAGGTCAAATCGGGCTTACCCGATTATGATCAATTAGGACTCTTCTTAGTAAGTGATCATTCAATTTAATCAACCCACAAGACAAGATTGACGTCTAGCAACATGTCATGTCTACCCGGAAGATATGAAAATTCTGGTGAAATACCAAAACTACCCTTCAGTAGAAAGTTACCGTACAATTAAATCCTTCGATCAGCCTGCACCCAGAATATAATTATGGATATGGATATATGTCAATTCAAATATTACATTCATTTCTAGCTCAATCTTATATTGATGATTCAATTATCTTGATATTAGAAATCATCTCTAATATCTTTACTTTGATCAAAGATTCCCTGAATTGTCATCCGATTGATAACTAGCTGGATGCAATCTTCTCTTACTAAGAGTGATCGATTTCTTGTTGACCTACTCATTACCTTCATATCCAATTCACCATTCCCAGTATCAATCCTGTGCATGACTCAGTGTCATGATTAGAATTGAACCAAAGCATGGGTTCATGTACATAAGGTACTTATGGTAGTCTCAGGTCAAAGGATTACTTGTACCACTCCCACTATGAGAACCTTCTATTGACATGTAGCTAAGACTCCATTAGATGTTCCCAAGTTGGATCATATCAGTGAACTCATTCTCTAATGAGCACCCACATCCTAGTATTAGTGTCATACATAAGTGACTGTGAGAGCAGTCACCCTCTCCAGTATACATGGGATGTGCTAGTCTTACCAGAAAAACCCTGATCCCCAACTCAGGGTTCCTTTGACTAGGAATATTTTAGATTAAGGTTTTAAGACTTTAGGTCTCACTGGTATGATCTCATCATAACCCTAAAATCATAGCCCTAATCTATGGGGTTCATCATATAATATAAACACAGCATAAGATGAAAAATAATGCCTTTATTAGAATATTGTCAATTACAATGGTTTGGGAGATACAACATAGATTGGCTTGTAGGGCATATCCCTTTCAGAGCCTAGCTGCCTCCATCGCGAGGCACCCCTCCGAGCTCAGGTCCCCTGGGTTGGGCAGCATCGTTGCCAATCAAAGATCGGATGACCCTCCGGCACCAAAGACCTGGGAAGCCCCCAGGCACCGGCGAGCCTAACTCCCCGGCAATAATGTCCAAAGAAGAGTCCTCTGGCACGAAGACCTGAGAAGCCCCCAGGCACCGGCGAGCCTAGCTCCTTGGCATCAAAGACCGGATGACCCTCCGGCACCAAAGACCTGGGAAGCCCCCAGGCACCAGCGAGCCTAGCTCCCCGGCATCAAAGACCGTATGGCCCTCCAACACCAAAGACCGGACAGCCCTCCGGCACCGACGAGCCTAGCTCCCTGGCAAAGGACCTGGGAAGCCCCTAGGCACCTAGTGCCTCCGAGCCCAACTCCAAGATGCCAAGATCTGGAACTCAGATTTCTAGCCCCGCAATTCCCAAGCGTCGACATCCTTGAGACTGGCTCTGAGACACTAAGGTTCGAGACTCGGACTTCCAACACCAGGGATCTCAGCCTTCGATGCCGCCGAGCCTAGCTCCAAGACGGTGACCACTGAATTATGTCCCTGAGCAACTGAGTCCAAGGCCAACACTCATCAACGACGTGACCTCAAGCTCAATGCTAGGTCCGTGCCAGTCGAAGTCCTTGGCTCCCCTCTCGGACCTCCCTGCACCGAAAAGAAAGAAGTAGCAAAGAAAGGGAGGAGAAGAGAGAGAAGGGACATTCTATATTGTAGATGATGGAGACACCATGATAAAAGTGCATTTCATTACTAGAGGAGCTGATTACACTATCTTCCAGGCCCCGATAGGCCGGGTGACCCGGTCAAGAAAAAGAAAAGACAAAAGGAAGACACAAGTGTGAGAAGGAAAAAGAGAAATCCTATCCTAAGTAGCCGGCTCCTTCTCCGGGCGTTGCATGGCTGGGACCTCTCCTTCCTCCACCTCCGTCGCTTGGGCATGCTCCTGGGCGACCACCACTGGAGGAGTAGGTTTAGTTGCTGGAGCCACTGGGATCAGATCAGTAGCCTCCGGCTGCGGCACAGGTGCTGCCCTCGCCACCGTCGTTGTCAGTTCCGCCTGGTCGGGCATTGCCGAGGTCACTGGGGTGTGAGCCTCAGCTAGAGCGGCCCCCTGCCCTGCCGCCGTCGTCATCATTGCAAAGGGAGCCTTCTTCCCCGGAAGCCGGAGCGCGGCCAACCGCTCCTCGGACAAAATACCCCGTAGTTGCTGGCAGCAATAAGCGAACCCCTTTGCAAAGGAGTCCGTCGCCACCTCCTTGAAGTCTTTGAGGTACTCAGGAGAAGCTTTGAAGGCGACCACCGCACCGGCGGCGTCCCTTCTGGTGCCCTGTGCTTTGCTCCTTTCGGTGGCCACCAGGTCCTCAGCGCGCTCGGCCTGGCGGATTGCCGCCGCCATTCCCTTCTTGACGACCTCAATGGCATGATTGGCGGCAACAGCCTTCTTCTCGACCTCAGCAGCCCTCCCCTCAGCCTCAGCGGCCCTCTTCTCCGCGGCTGCTACCTTCTTCTCGGACTCAACTCGGAGCTCCTTCAACCGGGTCCTCTTTGATTCAAGCTCGCCTTCGAGCTCTTTCTTCATCCGAACGAGGTCACCAACCTCGGCCGTGAGGCTCTTATTTCTAAGGTGGGCATCCTGGGCATCTTGGCTCTTCTCTCTCACCTCTGCTCACAGAGATTCGAGCTCGATCAGTCGCTCCTTCTCCCCTCTGACCCAATTTCGGTAGAAGTCCCGGATGAAGAGGAGCTCTCTGCCTTGCTGCATCGAGGAAGGGGTGTCAGCTGCCAGGTAAGAAGAAAAAGAAGTGATTTGGAAAAGCAACAACGAGCAAAGGACTTACAGCATAGAGGTTCACGAACGTCGCGTCGATGGCATCGCTCAGAAGTCTCCCACTTCCACCTCGCTTGTCGCAAGACAGGATGGAGAAGTCCATCATCCGCTCTGCGAGGTTGGGATCCTTCACCAGAGATACTTTTGGCCCCAATTTGAAGGGGACCCTCCGGTAATCTCTGTCCCTGGTCCCCACCGGCTCAGCTCCTTCATTTGCAGGTGGCACCCATGGTGCCAACGGTGAGACCGGCACGGCATCGGACCGCACCTGGGGCATCGGCCTAATCTCTTACGCCCCCCCTTCCTCCTCAAGATCGATGACTTCCGGGGTGGGGGGTGCCGACCTGGCGGCAGCAGCGATCGATCTCGCACAGGAGACCACCTCGGTCTCGGGCACCGCCACTGGCTCACGCTACTCGGCAGGTACGGGAACGGGCTCAACCACCCTCTTCCACTGTCCTTCATGCACCGGTGCATCTGCCCCGGCCTACACCGGTCTTGCCCCATCTTCGGCTCGAGCCCTCTTCGGAGCGGGCTCACCTGCCTCAGCAGCCTGCTCTCGTTCCTCAAAAAATGAGAGTAGCTCATCCATCAAAAACTTCATTTCTACATCAGAGGGAATGAGGTCAGCCCAATAGCAGTAAAAAAAAATGGAGAAAGAAAAATAAATAAGAAATGATGAGGGGGGTGGTCAAGTTGAACTCACCCGACTCCCACGCCGAGCTGACCTCGGCCTCGCAAAGATTCTGCTCTGACAGCAAGACCTCAAGTGATGGGATCTCGACCGATCTGAGCAGGTCATACATGTTGAGGTTGGCAGCTTTGACTGAGGAGTTCCTGTTCAGAGATCAATATGGGTCGCTCCAAACCCAGTTGATCCCCTCTACTGAGGCGAAAAAGAACCTACTCTTCCATCCTTTGATGGAAGAGGGGAGTACAAATCTGATGCCCCGAGGGCGGGAAGAAAGGGACCACCACCCATCCTCGGTAGGGTGGCGTTTCAGGGTGAAGAAGACCCTGAACAAGAAAAAATGGGCAACAATCCCGTGGAAGTGGCACAGAATGATGAAACAAAATATCGTTCTGATGGCATTGGGAACCAACTGGGCAGGGACAAGATGGTAGCTGGCCAAGAAAGAATGGAAAAAAGGATGCACAGGGAGGCGGAGACCCCCAGCGAAGATCTCCTCGTAGAAGGTGATCCGCCGAGGACCACTGGAGGTGACTCGCTCTCCGGGACGAGGAACGGAGAGCCAGATAGATTCGTGGACTCCATAAGCCTCCTGGATAGACACAAGGTCCTCAGCGGTAATCAACGAAGTGATCCCTCCTGGACCTGTCGACCGAGAAGGCTCAGGCTCAGGAAGAGAAACAGAAATGGAAGTGGAAGCAGGAGCAAGAGCAGGAAGAGGAGCCAAACGAGGAGGACAGGACCCGAGTTCCCTAATGGACATCGAAACATGGAAAGGCCTTCTACTGAACTCGTACCTCGCTGCCTCCATCTCCTCGTCGGAAGAGGAAAGAGTCTTCGGCCAGGAAGGTCCGGCCTCAGCCTGGCAAGAGGGACGAAAGTTGGGGCCGAAGCGGTCCATGAAAGAGAAAGGGACAGAACAGAGCCACTCCTAGATAACGTAAGGGGAGAAGTGAATGGAGGAAGGCCTACGGTGACCTCTAATGGGTGAAAAGGGAGAGCTAACCTACTGATGCTCGAAGAAGACGCCGACGGCCGGAAAAGAAGAAGAGGAAGGCTCCTGTACGACTCCGGGAGTGAAGAGTTTGAAAAAAGATATGTTTAGAAAGGACTTACTCATCCCTTCAAGACAACCTGCGTCCGACCGTACCGTTATGGCTCTCCCAAAAGTCATGCCACGTGTCACTGATCAACGGGGCCAGTGCCCCCATCTAGCCCGGCCGCTTCAGCTTCCGTGCCCACCATAACTACTCCAAAGGCGTGGCCACACGGCACCCTCGTATAGGCTCAAGAGCTCGCCGGACGAGATGTCGCTGATATTGGTCATTATTGCACCAGATTTCCTACCTTTCCACGTCAGCACTGCAACTACTCCCTTCGCCCCGAGCACCATGCGACAACGGGCCTCGAGAGTGGGGTGCAAGTGATGTGATCAAATCGCTGACGTAAGGAAAGGATCCTGACGTGGACTCCTCATTGGATGCCATGCGGGATTACCACCATGGGCCCCTTCACCGGGCTGAGCTCCCCAATGCCAACGGGGCCGCTCGTCGAAGCCGGGCTCCATCCTCCGCCAGGTCAGTACCCGCCATGTCAGGACGCCTAGGTCAGAGCCGAGCTCAAACCCCACCAGAGGCAGACCTTTCAAGCCCGAGGTTGGGCCCCGTGGTCCAGAGTCGAGCTCAAGCCTCCTTCACCACGTGGGACCCCTTCGAGGCGGGTCTCCTAGCCTGGGCGTGCCCCATCCACCTCAGCCAGCCCGAGCTCGATTAAGGCTGGGCCCCTCTGGCCTGGTGCCGAGCTTGGCCCCTCTCCGCACAGCCGAGCCACCGCAAGGCGAGTCCCCTACGAGTGGGCCCCATCTTTCTAGCTCGGCCCTCAATGCAAATCAAGGCGCCAACCGCCAAAGAAGCAATACCTTTCATCCGAAGATGGTGGCGAGCCTCCCGAGGATGGTACGACAGCACCCGCCATGTCACCATTAATGCCCACAGCCGTCATTCACCCCAGGAAGAAAGGAAGCTCACATCAAGGCACTATGCCCCCTACCGGCTTGCTGTACGACAGGAAAAAAGACACCAAGGAGCATGATTCCCAAGAGCGGTGGCGCGACAGCCGAGGCCCTGCCAGGCTTCCAGGAAGGGCAAATCGAAGGAATGTTAGAGGCTTGTGGAAGCTTCCCTAGATATCCAATAAAGAAGGTGTACCATTCATCGCATGATATCACGTCATGCCCGTCTGACAACATGGGAGAACCCCAAGGACCCAGCCAGTATAAGCAAAAAGGAGGTAAGACTCATTTTTCCATTCCAAGAAAGAACAACACAACCACCATAAAAGAGAAAGTGAGGAACCAAAGCGACACAAGGGAAGAAGGCCAGAGAGGAGGGCAAGACCACCTCGGCCAACACCACTCCCAGCTCGTCCTCATCTTTCACTCACACTATATTCACTCCTCCTAGCATGGAGCTCATCCAGAGGGGCTCGACCAGGAGGATCTTTTTCCTGGATCATCACTGACTTGACCGTTGGAGTGCCCCTACCGGAATCCCCGGCCTGGCTCACTGACGTTGGCTTTCTTGCAGGTCCCGAGGCACCGGAGGCATCTCCCGCAGGCGGACGCGGAACACCCGGCACCACCAGCAGCTACGGGCCACGATGATCTGGGCGATAAAAATAACCAAACATTGGAGCATGTATATTTATTTCTAACAACTCTTCAAGTGGTTTACAGGTTTTTGTAGGATGATTTAATTATTCAAACTTCAACTCCTACATCTTTAGTTATTGATTTGAGTTGTGTTGTAATCTGTTTTTGTAAAGAAGAACCCAATAAAAAAGCTAAGGAAAAATCTGCAAAAAGGGTTAATTCTGTGTATGTGTACCTTAGAATTATTTTGTGTTGGTGTGCATGAAAAGTGTAAGAGTGTTGGTGAGAGTTTTCTTTAAATTCAATTGTAAAAATCCTGAAGAAGTTACTCGAGCCGACCCAACATGTTGAAGAGCTGACTCCATCTCATGGCATGCATCAAGGATTCTGGTACGCAGCAATCCGAGCCGACTCAAAGGTAACCAAGCCGACTCCATTAAATCCGAGTCGACTGGAATATGTCTGAGATGACTCCTCCAAAATCCAATTTTTGAAGATTTCTGAGAACAGCCAAGTGAGCCGACCCAAACCAGAAAGAGCCAACTCTACCAGACCTAATTTTGAAGATCTGAGAAAGTGAACCGACCTGAACTGCAACGAGCCAACTCTTCCAGAGTGATGATTTCAGAACCTGAGAAGAAGAGCTGACCAAAGTTCAAGAGAGCCGACTCCTCGAGTTCAAGACTTTCAAAGACAGAAGTTTGATCCGACTCGAGCTATCAAGAGACAACTCATCCAGAGTGAAGTTTTGCACCCTGAGACAAAGAGCCGACTGCACTGAAGATTTGGTGACTCGACGGATCCGAGCCGACTCGAAGAAATCCAAGCTGACTTGAATATCGCTTTCAGGTATCTAATAGCTAGTTCCAAAATTTCTTTTTGAATGCCAAAAAGTGCTCCAACAGTCATATGTCACATCCCAACGGTCTATAACATCTCAAACTACCTTGGAGTGATGGAAGACCTTATATTTGAAGGATTTGAACTTCCTTGAAAAAATCTTTTAGAGAGTTCTTCAAAGTTTTGAAAGCTTCATTGAATATCCTACCTACCAACAAGAAGAGAGCATAAGAGCATTCAAGTTAGTCTTCAAGCCTTCACCAACTTTGATCTAAAGCTTGAAGCAATTTAAAAAGAAGCCACTGAAGCAATTAAAGCTCATTCAAGTGCATCCAAGTGGACTTCTCACAAGCTGCACAGGCAATTATCCGACAACTAAAGTTTGTCATTATTGTTGCATTTATTTCAATTCATTTTTGAATTGTTTGGATTATTGGTGAGCCTGGTTGAAAAACCAAATAGGTTCTTGATGAGCCTTTGATAAAAAATCAAGTGTTGGGTTCTTGGTGATCCTGGTAAAACCAAGTTAGGTTCTTGGTGATCCTGTGAAAACCAAGTTGGGTTTCTTTGGTGATCCTGTTCAAAACCAAAGGGTGTTGGGTTTTCTTTGGTGATCCCGTTAAAACCAAAGTGTAGAGATTTTGGATTATGATCTTGAAAAATAATCCTACTGTATTCGGATCTGAATATAGTGAAAATTCTAAGTGGTATCTTGGATAGTGGACGTAGGAGCTGGGTTGCTCCGAATCACTATAAATTTTATGTGTTTGTGGTGTGCTTATTTGACTCTATTTAGCTTATGTAATTTATTATTCTACCACAGCACCTAACACTTTAAAAGAGATTTTAATTATACATTACCTACTTTAAATTCTTAAATTCTCAATTCACCCCCTCTTGGGTAGCCACCTAGGCAACAACTGGTATCAGAGCAGTGTCTCTGATTACATTAAAGTAAAGATTGATGGCTCATCCCATGAGTATATCCTTGGCCAAAGGCCAGTCAACTAATAGACCTCCACTTTTCACAGGCACAAATGATTCTTATTGGAAAGCAAGAATGAAAATCTATATACAAGATGTTGATTTTCAATTATAGAAGGTCATTCTTAAAGGGCCACATGTTTCGATGATCAAAATTGATGGCGTGGATGTCCCCAAACCTGAAGAGGAATGGGATGAACACAACATGAAATTAGGGAAATTGAATGCCAAAGCAATGAACTTATTTTACTGTGCTTTGGATTCAAATGAGTTTAATCAAATTTTCACTTGCTCTTCAGCAAAGAAAATTTGGGATAAACTTGAGGTGACCCATGAAGGAACTTCCCAAGTGAAGACTTCAAAGATTAATCTTTTAGTACATAATTATGAATTTTTTAAGATGGAGCATAATAAAAATATCTCTACCACGTACAGTAGATTTACAGATATTATTAACAATTTGAAAAGTCTTGGCAGGGCTTATTCAAATGCTGATTTGGTAAAGAAGATATTGAGATCACTTCCTGACAAATGGGATCCTAAAATTACTACCATCCAGGATGCTAAAGATTTAAACACCCTATCCATGGATGAACTAATGGGTTCTCTCATCACACATGAATTAGCCATGCAGCATAGAATGGATGATGATTAGAAAAGGAAGAAAATAATTGCACTCAAGACTGCATTGGAATCAAAGAATGATGAAGAGATGGAAGATGACTCTACCTCCTTCAAAGACGATCTAGAAGATGAAGATATTGCAATGGTCGTGAGAAGATTCAGAAAGTTTATGGGAAAGAAGAAAGAAAGATTCAACAAAAAATTTCATAAACGAGGAGAACATTCTAAAAAAAAGGACAAGGACAAAGATAAAGAAAAGGAACAAGTCCCCACCTACTATGAATGTAAGAAACTGGGGCACATATATCTGGACTATCCATTATTGAAGATTTTTTTAAAAAGAAGAAAAAGAAAGTGATGGTTGTCACATGGAGCGACAGCGAAGAATCTACCTCAACGAGGAGGAGGAAACCACGAAAATAGCTAACTTATGTCTAATGGGTCTCGAGGATGAGGTAACTTCTCCCAATACTCAAATTGAATTTACTTTTGATGAATTAAATTCTACATTTCATTATCTTTAATCTAAATTTAAGAAAGCTGAAGTAAAGATTAGATCTCTAAAGAATACTAACGATTCTTTACTCAAAGCAAAAGAGAAGATTTCAGAAAAGACCATTTTATTACGAATAGAACTTCATGCCTTTTTTAAAAATTGTAATGTTTTGAAGACTGAAAATAATGAATTTCATGATAAAAATAAAGTTTTGTTGAAAGAAAATAATGAGTTGAAAAATGAGGTTGAAAAACTCAAACCACTTGTTGAAAAATTAACTTTGTCTTCTAACAAGCTTGAGTTAATTCTTAAAGAACAAAGAATTTCTGGAAATAGAGCTGGAATTGGTTTTAATTCATCAAGTTCAAATTATATTTCAGCAATTACATTTATGAAACAAAAAGATTTTGTTCCCAAGTTTACCTCTCAAAAAGCTTTTGTGACAAAAGCTTCTACTTCCATTTCAAAAGCTACCTTGTATGTTCCTAAAAACTCAAATTCAAAACCTGCTATTTCTGCATCTCATTAATCTAGCATTTCTAAGCATAAACCTTTTCAGAATTCAAGAATCAGATGTTTTGCTTGCAAAGAGATAGGACATAAAGCTTTCAAATGTAATACTATTAAAAATGTCCTTAATAAATCAAGAAAGATTTGGATTCCTAAAGGAACTACCTCAGCTAACTTGTAAGGACCCAAGTTATTGGGTACCTAAAAGAACTCATTGATTGTCTTGCAAGAATGTCTTGCAGCCTAGAAATTGAAGAAAAGATGGTATCTCGACAGTGGCTGTTCAAGATATATGACGAGTGACAAGGATCATTTCATCATCTTGGAAATGAAAGAAGGAGGTATGGTTACTTTTGGAAAAAATGGCAAAGGAAAAATAATCAAAATTGGTAAGATCAAAATAACCCCTTGTACTTTCATTGAAAATATATTGCTAGTAGATAAATTGAAGCACAATTTATTAAGTATTAGTCAACTATGTGATAAAGGCTTCAAAGTTATCTTTGAATCATCTATGTGTATAGTGACAAACTCTCTTGATTCTAGTAGTAAATTCATTGGACATAGATTTGAAAATATTTATGTAGTAGATCTAAATGATCTTACCATGTCAAGTAGTTCCAGCTTAGTTACAATAAATGCTAAGACCAAGGAATCTTATTTATTATGGCATAGATGATTAGGTCATGCTAGCATGCATATTATTGCCAAGTTAATTTTCAAAAATCTGGTTAAAGGCATGCCTAAGTTTAAAGTTGATTTTGATCATGTTTGTGATGCATGCCAAATGGGTAAACAAACTAGGGGGATATTTAAATTCAAAAATATGATTTCAACTACTAGACCTCTAGAACTACTTCACATGGACTTATTTGGACCAACTAGGACTACAAGCCTAAGAGGCATGAAATATGTCCTTGTGATTGTAGATGATTTTTCTAGATTTACATGGATTTTGTTTATTGCTCACAAAGATGAAACCTTCAAAGTATTTAGAAAATGTCATAAAAATGTTTCAAATCAGAAAAATCTTTTAATAATTTCAATTAGGAGTGATCATGGCACTAAATTTGAAAATCAGTTTTTTGATGATTATTGCACTGAAAACGGCATTGATCACAACTTCTCCACTCCTAGAACACCACAACAAAATGGTGTTGTAGAGAGAAAAAATAGGACTTTGGAAGAAATGGCCCGAACAATGTTATGTGAAAGTAATTTTTCAAGATACTTTAAGGCAGAAGTGGTGAACACTGCTTGTTATATTTTAAATCGCATTTTAATCCATCATATTTTGAAGAAAACCCTCTATGAGCTTTGGAATGAAAAGAAACCCAATATCAATTATTTTCATGTATTTGGTTGTAAATGCTTTGTGCTTAATAATGGTAAAGATAATCTAGGAAAATTTGATGCTAAATCTGATGAAGTAATTTTCTTTGGTTATTCATTACATAGCAAAGCATATAAATTTTTTAATAAGAGGACTCTTACTATTGAAGAGTCAATGCATGTAATTTTTGATGAAACTAATCCTTCACCTTCTAAGAAAGAAGAGTGTATAGATAATGATGCAGGTACAATTCAAAAAGAGATGAAAGTATGAGCATACAAGAAAGATCAATTGAAGAAGGAGAAGAAACGGTAAGTAAGGATCATACAGATTTACCAACTGAATGGAGGTATGCTACTTTTTATTTTAAAGAATTAATTATTGATGATCCTCCACAAAGTATTAGGACTAGGTCTGCACATAGAACTGCACATGACTACCTAGCCTTTGTATCACAAATAGAGCCTCACACCTTAGAAGAAGCTAAAAGTGACCCAAACTGGATAATGGCTATGCATGATGAATTGAACCAGTTTGAAAGAAATAAGGTTTGAACATTAGTTGATAGACCTAAAGACCACCCAATCATAGGAACCAAATAGGTCTATAGGAACAAATTAGATGAATAAGGAAATGTCATTAGAAACAAAGCTAGATTAGTGGCGAAGGGATAAGTCAAGAAGAAGTTATTGATTTTGATGAAACATATGTACCCGTAGCAAGACTAGAAGCCATTAGATTACTTCTTGCATTTGCTTGCTATATAAATTTTAAACTTTTTCAAATGGATGTAAAAAGTATATTTTTAAATGGTTTTATTTTTGAACAAGTTTTTGTAGAACAACCACCGGGTTTTGAAAATCATGCTTTTCCAAACCATATGTTTAAACTCAATAAAGCTTTATATGGTTTGAAACAAGCCCTTAGATCTTGGTATGATAGACTTAACACTTTTTGATTGAAAATAATTTTTCAAAAGGAAACATTGATAAAACCCTTTTCATCAAAAAAAAAAATAATGATATATTAGTTGTACAAATTTATATTGATGATATTATATTTGGTACAACTAATGAAAGTTTTTGTGAAGAATTTGCTAAGCTAATGCAGAGAGAATTTGAAATGAGCCTAATGGATGAACTTAACTATTTCCTCGGACTTCAAGTAAAGCAAACAAATGAAGGGATCTTCATCAACCAAGCCAAATATACCAAGAAAATAATTAAGAAGTTTGGTATGGAGACGAGCAAACAAATGAGCTCACCCATGAGCCCATCTTGCAGATTGGACAAAGATGAGAATGGATCCAATGTTGACCAAAAGCTATATAGCGGTATGATCTGATTCTTATTATATTTAACTGCAAGTAGACCAGATATCTTGTATAGTATATGTGTTTATGCTAGATTTCAATGTAATCCCAAAGAAACACATATGCTTGCTGTTAAAAGAATATTGAGATATTTAAAAGGTACAAGTAATCTAGGTCTTTGATTTTCAAAGCAATTATCTTTGAATTTAATTGGATTCTCTTATGCTGATTATGCTTGTTGTAGAGTTGATAAAAAAAGCACTAATGATATTTGTCAATTTCTAGAGTTGAATTTAATCTCATGGCACTGTAAGAAATAAAACTCGGTAGCACTTTCAACTACTGAGACAAAGTATGTTGCTGTAGGGAGTTATTGTGCACAAGTGTTATGGATTAAACAACAACTAAAAGACTTTGGTGTTACACAATGCAAAATTCCTATCAAGTGTGATAACACAAATGCTATAAATTTGACCAAAAATCTTATTTAGCATTTTAAAACTAAGCACATAGAGATTAGATACCATTTTATTAGAGATCATGTTTTGAATGGTGACATTGAACTAGAATTTATCCTAACTAAAAAACAATTAGCTGACATTTTTACTAAGCCACTAAATCAGGATAGATTTGAATTACTTAGAGGAGAATTAGGGCTGTGTGATCCTCTCTAGATTTTTTTAACCTAATTTCCTTTAAAATTAAAGATGAATTATCTAGAAAACCTCCTACATCTATTCATGATAGTTGAACAACTTTCCTTGAAATTTCATTGCATTAAATTCAATTTTTGAATCATTTCATTTTCTGTGAAAAGTTTTAGTTCGAGTCGACTCGAGTAATTTTGCTCTGGTCGAGCTGGCTCGAATATTTGAGTTTTCTACTCTTGCTCTGATCGAGCTGACTAGGTCAACCTGAAATTTTGCCTAGCCGACTCGGTTTGCTGATTGTTCTGAGTTCGCTCTGATCGAGCCAACTCGAATATTTTTAGGGCTGAGCGAGCCAACTTGAATGTTGGGAAATCACTACTTAAGTAGATCCGAACTGTCTTTTCTTGCACTTCTCTCTTCCTATTTTACTTTAAACTCACTCTACTCCACTCGAAACCTTTACCAATCTCTCAAAACCATTCCCCAGAATATTGATTTCATAAATCCCACTACAATGGCTCCAAGGAGATTTGCGCGGAAGATTCCTCAAGCAATAGAATCAAGCAAACGCAGTGAAGATTTGAAGAAAAAGGGTGAAAAGAGAAAAAGGTCCACTCTAGAAGAAGAAACATCCTCTCCAACTAGGAAATCTACTTCAATGGCCAACAGGCCTGTCACTTGTAGAAGAAGAACCCAATGATAAAGCTAAGAAAAATTCTGCAAAAAGGGTTACTTCTGTATGTGTGTGCCTTAGAATTATTTTGAGTTGGTGTGCTGGTGTGCATGAAAAGTATAAGAGTGTTGGTGAGAGTTTTCTTTAAGTTCAATTGTAAAAATCCTGAAGAAGTTACTCGACCGACCCAACGTGTTGAAGAGCCGACTCCACCACATGGCACGCATCAAGGATTTTGGTATGCAGCAATTCGAGCTGACTCAAAGGTAATCGAGTTGACTCCAGTAAATCCGAGTCGACTGGAATATGTCCAAGATGACTCCTCCAGAGTCCAGTTTTTGAAGATTTTTTAGAACAGCCAAGCGAGCTGACCCGAACCAGAAAGAGCCGACTCTGCCAGACCTAATTTTGAAGACCTAAAAAAGCGAGCCGACCTGAACTGTAACGAGCCGACTCTTCCAAAGTGATGATTTCAAAACTTGAAAAGAAGAGCCAACCAAAGTTCAAGAGAGCCAACTTTTCGAGTTCAAGACTTTCAAAGATAGAAGTTCGAGCCGATCCGAGCTATCAAGAGCTGACTCGTCCAGAGTGAAGTTTTGCACCCTGAGATAAAGAGCCGATTGCATTGAAGATTTGGTGACTCAACCTATCGACTCGACGGATCTAAGCCAACTCGAAGGAATCTGAGCCAACTCGAATATCGCTTTTAGGTATCTAACGGCTAGTTCTAGAATTTCTTTTTGAATGCCAAAAAGTGCTCCAACGGTCATATGTCACATCCTAATGGTCTACAATGTCTTAAACTGCCTTGGAGTGATGGAAGACCTTATATTTGAAGTATTTAAACTTCCTTAAAAAAAAATTTTTAGAGAGTTCTTCAAAGTTTTGAAAGCTTCATTGAATATCCTACCTACCAACAAGAAGAGAGCATAAGAGCATTCAAGTCAGTCTTCAAGTCTTCACAAACTCTGATATGAAGCTTGAAGCAATTTGGAAAGAAGCCACTGAAGCAATTAAAGTTCATTCAAGTGCATCCAAGTGGACTTCTCACAACCTACACCGGCAACTATCTGACAACTAGAGTTTCTCATTATTGTTGCATTTATTTCAATTCATTTTTGAATTATTTAGGTTATTAGTGAGCTCGGTTGAAAAACCAAATAGGTTATTGGTGAGCCTTTGATAAAAAAACTAAGTGTTGGGTTCTTGGTGATCCTGATAAAACCAAGTTAGGTTCTTGGTGATCCTATGAAAATCAAGTTGGATTTCTTTGGTGATTTTGTTCAAAACCAAAGGATGATGGGTTTTCTTTGGTGATCTCGTTAAAATCAAAGTATAGAGATTTTGGATTATGATCCTGTAAAACAATCCTACTATATTCGGGTGTAAATATAGTGGAAATCCCAAGTTGTATCTTGAATAGTAGACGTAGGAGCTAGGTTGCTCCGAACCACTATAAATTTTGTGTGTTTGTGTTGTGCTTCTTTGACTCTATTTAGCTTTTGCAATTTATTATTCTGCCACAGCACCTAACACTTTAAAAAGGATTTTAATTGCATATTATTTGCTTTAAATTTTTAAATTCCCAATTCACCCCCCTCTAGGGTAGCCACCTGGGCAACAGACAATAGTTTCCACCTTTGTCCTTAGTCCCCAGGGGATAGACCGGGGTCACGGGGGTGGGGGCACGAGCGCTCCTCTCTCTCTCTCTCTCGGGGCTCCAAGGAGCGGCCTCGAGAAAAAAAAAATCCCGAGCTATGAAGGTCCATCATCACCCTTGACAAGGCAGCAGGCAGCAAGCCAAAGATGGAGCCACCTCCAGGCGGTGACACCTTCCAGGAGCCCTATTTAATAAGAAAAGAAGACAAAAAAAAATAAAAGAAAGAAGGAGAGAAGAAGAAAAGAAGAAGAGAGGGAGAAGGGGTTTGACCACCATAAAGAGGGAAGAAATTCATGCTCATGGTCTTTTCAAATGCCCGTCTTTTCTCAGGAGTCCTATTCTCTTATGCAACATGATCTCATTCCTCCCATGCAACAGAGCCTCATGCTCCCATGCAACGGGGCCTCATGCTCCCATGTAACGGATCCTCATGCTCCCATGCAATAGAGTTCCGTGCAATAGGGCCTCATCCTCCCATGCAACAGAGCCTCATGCTCCCATGCAACAGAGTTCCATGCTTTCATGCAACAGGCTCCTACTCTCTTATGCAATGGAGCCTCATGCTTCCATGCAATAGAGCCTCATGCTTCCATGCGATGAGGTCCTCTCCTCCCGTGCAACGGACTCCTACTCTTCCATTTGACGAGGTCCTCTCCTCCCATGCAACCAAGTTCTATTCTCCCATGTAGCGGAGTCTCATTCTCTCCTAAGACAGTAGTCGATGAATTTAATTCTGGCCTTCTCAAGGTAAAAATATATCTTTATTTTATTCATACAACCAGAGTTCAACAGGTAACTCGTTTTCCCACTATATTTGCAATATGAAAGACTGTGTTTCAATTTTACAGGAAAAGCTCTTGTACTACCATCAAGGGCCAGCACTATGGCCCGCCAGAGCCAGTCACTACCCACAGGAATTCTTGACAAAAGCCAAAGCCACGAAACTCTCTGAGTTCCGTATCTACTGCTTGACTCTCAATTCAGCTCTTGCCTTATTCACAGTTTAGAGATGTCCATGGAGACTCCAAGAAGTCCCGCCATCTATCGAGAAAATCACAGTTTGGTATCTACTGAACTCGGTCTGGAGATGTCCATGGGAAGCTCTGAAGGTCCAACCGTTTACGGCTCGCCTCCTAGCATGGTGAACCAGCGGCTCTACCACCACATGAAGGATGTAAGAATCCCTCCTCAAAAACTAAAGTTCTACTTTGGTGCAATTTTGTTCTTCACTAATATAGGAACTCGCCCATCTGACTCCAAGTCGAGCAAAGTTAGGAGCTGAAGTCAAGCTCCTCAATTCAGTCGAGCTGAAGTCAAATGAAGCCAAGCTGAAGTCAAGCTCCTTAATTTAGCCGAGCTAAAGTCAAGTGAAGCCGAGCTGAAGTCAAGCTCCTCATTGAGCCCCGCATCTACCGCTTGACTCTCAATTCAGCTCTTGCATTACTCACAGTCTGGAGATGTCTGCGAAGACTCCAAGAAGTCTTGCCATCTACCGAGAAACTCACAGTTTGGCATCTCATGTACTCACAGTCTGGAGATGTCCATGGGAAGCTCTAGAGGTCCAACCATTTACGGCTCGCATCTTAGCATGGCGAACAAGCGGCTCTGCCACCTCATGAAGGATGTAAGAATCCCTCAATAATTAAAGTTCCTCTTTGGTGCAATTTTGTTCTTCACCAATACAGGAACTCGCCTGTCTGACTCCAAGTCTGGTGAAGTGACTCCGAAAACTTTCAAAGCCCGGCACTCAAAGCCAGGAAGCTTCTAAAGCTCTATACTCAAGTTGCCGAGCTGAAATCAAGCTCCTCACTAAGGCCAAGTTCCTCGCTGAGGTCAAGCTTCTATCCAAGACCAAGCTCCTGCTCCTCAGACCTTCCAACAGCTTCTGCACCCTCATCAAAAGCTCAACCATGTGCACAGTCAGCTATGTGCTTACCCAAGTTGTGCACCTCACCAACCTCTTCCTCCTCGGCACCACCTTCTACCCGATCTATGAGGGGTCAGACTGAAGCACTAGCATGATCATCATGCAACATCATCTCCCACCTGCCCAACCAACCTTTGGTCGAGGTGCAGGCGGGCTCTTAAAGTCCCATGGTTGACCTCTAGCAGGTTGTGCTCCATCTAGCAATTGACTTCCTATAACCAGCACAAGGCCTACCATGACATGGAACCGAGTGGATAAAGCACTCCCTTCATCCAAAATGATGGGAAGTAATGCTTTGGACTCAGGGAGTGGGGGCATCTATTACAGTGGTGACGAATCCACTCGGCCTTGACACAGCATCATTCTTGCTAGCTGACATGGTCACATGCTTCGCACAGCATCCCTAAGTCTCCCATCAAAAGAAGCTAGTGGGTTCGCTCGTTATGAGAGGGATTGACCCCTACGGTGGCTAGGTCGGCACCTCGACCAGCCCACTTCGGTTGTTCTTGGAGCCCTATCGAGCTAGGTCGGCACCTCGACCAGCCCACTTCGACCGTGCCTGGAGCCCAACTAGGCCAGGTCGGCACCTCAGCCATGTCGGCACCTCGGCCACCCACTTCGACTATGTGTGGGCCCAACTTCAAGGCAGCTCAGCCCATGCACCTCGGCCCGGCAACTTCCATGCCCAGGCTCAATGCCTATGTGGAGTCCGTCAGCCCGCAAGCACATCCCAATAGGTCCAGTTCTGGTTTCCTCAGACCGTCAAGCCCGGTGGTGCACTCCAGCTCCGTCCGCCCACAGCAGACCAGCTCCGGCACCTCGAGGGATGGCACGCCCGTGGCATGCCCACAGCGCACCTGCAGTAGATCGGCCACGGCACCTCGGGGGACGGCATGCCTCCGTGCACCCCGGCCCGTCTCCGGCTCCACCATGCTTGTGCCAGCTGAGCACACCGGGGGGCAATGTGGAGCCCCGCTCCAGTCTGGTGCACAGGCCCTCTCCAGTGCACGGCCTCGATCAGCCCCACCGATGTGAAGGCTGGCTCAGTCTGGCATGCTCCAGCATGGAGTCCTCCCGGCATCCTCTCCAGTCCGGCAAGCCCGCGTCCGCTTCAGCATCGGATCCGCCCAGCCCAGCAATGCCCAGCGTGGCATTCTTCTCTAGCTCCATCCATTCAGATCTGGCTTAGCCCGCTAGGGGCATCTAGATGTCGATGGGAAGCAGTGAATGAACTAGCTCTACCCACATCTTCCACGTCGCCATGCATGGAGAGCTCTCCAGCTCCGCCCGCCTCGGTCTGGGCCATGTGACCACCATTTCCCAAGTTTCTCAGCTAGCATGACCAAGGCCGAGCCCTCCGGGTCTACCTACCTCAATCTCGGCCAGCTCCTCGCATGGCGTTGGCATCGCAAGGGAGGAGAATCCCCTCGCACGGCATCTCAGCTAGCCATGCATCGCCCAGGGCATGGTCCGACTCGATCTGGCTCCGCCCTGTAGTGTCCATCCATGACGATGATCCCTGGAAGCAGGATAGCTCTCTGGCTCTGCCCGCCTCGATCTGGCATGCCCCACACGGCCCGCCAGCTCCGCATGCCCGCTTCGGTCTGGCTCCGCTCGGGCACGTCTGCACCTCCGCACACTCCAGCTCCATCGCCTTGGTCCAGCGCACCACTCAGCACTTATCGCCCATGTCACTGCGGACAGAGTCTGGCCCCAAGATGGCTTCGCCTGTGGTCTGGCTCCTCCCATCTCAAGGAAGCTCCATGGATCGACAGCCCGCTCTCATCTGGCTCTAGTGTGCTCCGATGGATGGCCCGCCTTGATTTCCGCATGCGCAGGAAGCAGCACGACTCCACCCCAGTCCGGCATGGAGTCTTGCCCCGGCTCACACGTCACCGTAGCAGGAGAAGAGCGGCACCTCAGCCAGCCTAGTGTATGCCCAGCATGCATGAGGAGTCTCCGCAGGTCTACCTCACCCATGCACCTTGATCCACGTGCATGGAGCCTCTACGGGCCTTGCCTCAATCAACGTGCATGGATTGTTTTTGCCCGATTTGGGCACACTTTTCTTAGCCCGTGTGCTACACAGGAGCAACATCCCGGTCAGTTCGGCACTTCAGCATCTCAGCTCGATTCGACCACTAGGAACATCACATAGTTTGGCCCCATCCACGTAGGCCCGGCATGCCTTCCAAGGAGCCCCATCCATGTGGGTCTTGTAGCACGCTGCCTACAAAGGACTACATTGAAGCCTCCCAAGCCACTATTTACACTAGTCAGAAAGGAGTGCTACACCCGAGGCACTGTGCTCTCTCACCAACCTTCTGGACCACCTAGAAGAGGAAGGGTCACCAACCCATCATAGTCTTATAGGCCTATCCTAGCCTCACAGGCCTATGTCAAGGAGAGCACACCTCCCCAAATGATAAGAGCAATCTCACAAGAGGTAAGAGGGAACTCCGGCCAAGGTAAGAAAAATTAGCACACGCTCATTATGGCTCTTGGGCCATTATTTTTCCTACACAGCTCCGGCTATTCTCCAATTGACTTAAGCATTGGAGTGTCCCCACCGGTACCCCCGGCTGGGACTTTTTGCAGGTCTCCATTCATGAGGGGTGATGGGGGAGAAGGATTCTTTCCATCGAAGAGGCCTACAGGATGACCAGCATGGTTCCAATCCCCTCTCATTTTCACGACAACCCCTCTGAACACAGTGTCTCCACCGAGTCCTTAGAGGAGGGCCTGTTCCCCTTGATCACCTCCGATCGGTGAATCCGATGATGCTAGCGAGGAGTCCACTCACCCATGCCACGTAAGAGCTGCAGGCTAGGGCGATCTAGGTGGCAACAGTTAGAATCCCTATTACAACAAATACATATACAACAAATACATGAATTTCATGAATCCTTGTTATAACAAATATAAGAATCCCTGTTATAACAAATATTTGATTCCTGATAAATAAAATAAATATATAATAAGGCCTAATATACTTTTTAGATAATATACTAGTCAATTGAAATAGAAACATGGAGATGAACAGATGATATAAGTTATAAGAAAAATGAATAATTTATTATTAAGTAAAATTATCTTCAAAAATTCATACTATTGGAAATTGTGTCCCAAAACCAATCGTCTAGGCTGTAGACGGTTGTACTATCTTGTATTTGTATATAAATTTTCTAATGACTAAAAGTTATTTATTTTGGCTGTTCAACATATTTACATTTTCTTGAAATAAACTCTTATATGATGGAGTCCTTAGAACTACATTATTTGATATAGAGAGGATATATCAAGTAGTTCTTAAATTGGTTCACAACCAAATGATACATTGTTATAGGATGACAATGTATCAAGCATAGGTTGTTGTATATCATATTTGTTGGTTGTCCTCTTAACCAAGGAGTATGGAGACACTGGTGTGACATGCAAGTGAAGTATATGACATTTCACTGAACGTAACCATCTACGGAGCTCCCTTCTGTCAAAGGGTTGCTTGTGAAGGGATATGGGTATATGTATCCCTCAGACCTGAGGTCACCATGGCAACTTTCAAGCAACTCACTATACTTTGGTACCAGACTACCTGGATTTCTAATCCAGTGATGGATGGTTTCTGTGTGCAGTTAAGTACTTGTGGAGCGGTGGTGGATCAAGATGGAATTGACCTCTCCAAATAGTTTGGAGTGAATGACTCACTGTGTCTTAATTTAGCTAATCCTTGGCCATGATATTTCTTGTGAGGAGTCATAGAACTTGTGAGGTTGAGACATGATCTGGATAAACCAAATTAGGGTTGGCAGTCGAACCCTAGGTCATCTTGAGCATTATGAGATCAAAGGGATGAATTATGTGGCAACCATATGCCAGATGTTCTTGTGAGGTGCTTTGCATCTTCGACCTATCCGGATGTCGGGTATCATTACTAGATGAGGACTCTGATTGGTACTAGAAATGTTCCAGTGCTACTGGCTTAGTGTTCGAACCTATGGGGTCACACACCATAGAGGATTTCTATCTGATCTTAGGGCTAATCGATAATTGAGAATCGTTTGCCGTCACCGGAAGTCAATATGATTGACTTTGTTCCAAGTGTCGATACTTGAGATTTTGCAGGTGTCGATACTTGGTGAAGTGTCAATACTTGGCTATTTTTGTGAGTCGACACTTCTTGTGACGAGCAGAGTTCTGGAAAGATTTCGTGAAAGGATTTTGGGCAGGTTTTGACCTGGTTTGAATTTTGAATTCAAACCAGTTTTGGCTCCAAGGCTTTATGGTATGAAAGTCATACTTACCTCTTTGGGTTGGACCCATTTGGTATAGCCTTGATCCTCTCCCCCATTCCCTCCCCTCATCTCTCCTCCTTCCTTCTTCTCCCTCTCATAGCTGTACCTATAAATGAGGGTCATTCTATAGGCTACAGAGGTTACAAGAACTACAACACCACTAGAGAGAAAAGTAAAAGAGTTTACTAGAAGGAGAAGGGTTTGTGAGGTTTAGGGATCGGGTGTGCTAACCTTGCATTCAAGATAGGAATTGGGAAGAGAGTCTTGGGAAGGGTTCCGCCTCTCCTCTTTATCTTCCTGGAAGAAGAAGATCTGTCCAAGGATCCCGAAGAGCTAGCACTCCAAGGGAGTTGATCAGAGTCGAGCCCAGGTGTGGATTTCCTGTAGAGGTCAGACACGTGTATGGCTCGAGCGCCCTCCTCCTTCTCACAGCACTTCCACTGCTTCTCTCTTGGTATAAAGGTATGGTACTTTTATATTTATGATTTTGTCTAGCTTTGATGTTATGTTGCATGCTAGATTATTATGCTAGATCCTATTGCGAGCAGATCGGTAGATCGTTTAGATCTATCTACCGAGCCTTCCGCTGTACATGCTTTAAAATTATTTTAAAATGCATTACTTCTGCCCTCTTTTCTTGCATATTGTATGCTAGGTGTAGGTGCTTTTCACCTTCACATACAAGATCAATAGCTGATATAAAAATAAGAAGACAACATACATGCCTAGACAATAAAATAAGAAAACTGAGTTCCAAAATTTTAAAAAAATACCGTTACATTTGATTTAGAAACTATAATATGTTTCATGCATTGCACTGTGGTCCTTAACCATTAGCACCAACTCCTTGCAGTATAGTTGAGAAGACTATCTCTCCGGACCATTGAGATACATCATAGCTCCCGCAAGAAAAAAAAATAAATGTCTATAATACTAACAACTTGTCAATAGTGCAAAATCTTCATTTTTCATAAAAATCTTGAACTCAGAATATTTAGATTTAACTTTTATTATATGAGTAATACTAATACCCATGCATCCAAAAATCATCCATAAGAGGTAGCTATCAAAATATAGACATTTCTGCTCATATATAAACTTATAAAATCAAAGTAGATGAACATAACAAGCAGACCCACCCTAATATCCAATAGACACTCTAATTTAAGAATTGTGATGCAATAGTATGAATGAGTTCAACATGAACCTATACCCAGAACATATCTCAATATAATACTACAAGATCTAGACCAATCCATCAATCACAAAGCAGATATGAAAAAATTGTCATTAATACGAGAAAGTTACCAACTCTATAATGGATGATTAATTTTAAATTTAATTTCATCATTATTCAGATTTAGTATCCATAGAAATATATATTAGGCCTTATAAAAAATCAAATACATCTTACCTATAAAATATACTACCTGGACCTGTCTACTAAACAAACAATAACTACTCAAGCATATAAACTACATATAGAATGCAATAGATACAAATATGATGCAGAAGTTCTAGTTCATGTGGCAAGCATACAACAGATAGATATATTTAAGTCCAAACCTGTACAAGTCAACTTCATAATTTCTTTGCAAAAAATAACCTAACAATTGACACAATAAAATAATAGTCTTGGTTTGAAGATGAAGAAGTAGAAATCCAGGTAATTGATCAAAAGGCCAGTTTCATATCGCTATCCATAAGAGAGTCAATATCCTGGAACATGAAGGGCTACCAACATTGTCAACATAGCACAAAATAGCAGCCATAAGTACTAATATAAATTTATATTTATAAAATATGGCTCAGGATGATGAAGATAATATCAGTTAAGTATCACAGAATAGCTGCCATAAGTACTAATATAGATATATATTTACAAAATATGTCTCATGACATGCAAAGATAATGTCAATAAAGTAACGTGGCAACAAGAGGAAAAAAACTAATGTCATAGTTCACCTCTTACCTCCAAGCAATGCTCAATCAATAGTTCCTTGATAAAAGACTTGCAACTTGATACAAAAGTTATTTTTATACATACATATACATACATACAACAAATATGGGTATATAGGCAACATGCCATAATGCATGCACTTGTGGGTGCCTACTATTGTCGAGCAAGATGTGACTTCATTGAGATATTAAGTTGATAAATATGCTCATATGGACAGCATAAGCATTCCACAAGTAGATTTATGATAGTTTATAAAGGTTTTCAATCCTTTAAACTATTTTGGTTTAGCATTATAGTAGTTGAAAACTAACATGGTTACTCTATACATCAATCTTAGCATTCAACTTCAAGCCACCTCACTTGCTAAGCATGTGGAAAAAGGTAAGACTATCTTCAGAATATAAATAGGCAATTCAACAATCAAAATTGTACCACAACCATAGACTTAAAATCATAAGTAGAAAAGCAATCGGAAATAGTATAAAGAAGTACCTTTTGTTCCTAGATAAGAAAAAGGAAAGTTTTTTAAAACCTGGCATCAAGATACAAACAAGAAAAAACAACAAAAAGAGATAAAACATGGAAACTTTAAAAGATCTGACCTCTGATTTCCTGGGATAGCAAAGCAATTTTTTGATCCTCAAATGAACTGAAGAAGGCGGCAATGAAGATCAACCCTTATCTAGGAGAAACCCTAGCATCAGGGAGGAAGACACATGAAGGGTCGAGAAAAATCAAGTGGCCAAAGAATTAGAAGGGGAAAAGGGCTTTATATTTCTTTCCAGTGACTACCCCTAGAATTCGAGAATCGGGAATAACCAATTCCATGGTGAACCAGGGAGTTCTAGAAATCAACCCTTGTCTAGGAGAAGCCCTAGCATCGGGGAAGAAGACATATGAAGGGTCGAGAAAAATCGAGTGGCCGAAGAATCAGAAAGGGAAAAGGGCTTTATTTTTATTTCCAATGACTGCCCCTGGAATATGAGAATCGGGAATAGCCAATTCCATGGTGAATCATGGAATTGCTATTCTAGAATTCTATGGGTTGACCAGAATACCGATTCCTGGAGGCCCACCAATAAATTTTGCCTTGTTTGGGGGAATAGGAAGGAATAAAGCCCTATTCCAGCCAGGAATAGGGCAACTAAACACTACCTTAGGATATAACTTTTAGGAAGTTATTTCTTGAAAAGAAAAGTTCCTCATATAGTCCTTTGAGTCATTGAGAATCTTGTTTAATCAAGATTCACCAAAAGATCATTAGAATGAGCAAAATAATAAGAACTCTAAAGTAGATTAAATGATTGTAAAACTATGATAAGAAATCCAAGAATATAATTTCTCACCATGCTACTTTATAAGCTCAAAAAAGTTATATTAGGTAAGGAAACTATTGTGGTAATCTAGTTTAATATAAAATAATTATCGGTCCATCGGTTGGGTCAATTTTACTTTTGGCCCATTAAATAGATCAGTGCACCAGAAGATGATATTTAACAAGGACTATAGTCCATCTCAATGAAAATAATATATTATTAATTCGTCAATATATACCTTATTATCTCATTCAGCTTATGTCATCAGCCTGATCCGAAGAGGCTACCTTATTATCTCATCCAGTTTATGTCATCAGCCTGATCCGAAGAGGCTACCTTATTATCTCATCTAGCTTATGTCATCAGCCTGATCCGAAGAGGCTACCTTATTATCTCATTCAGCTTATATCATCAGCCTGATCCGAAAGGGCTGCCTTATTATCTCATTCAGCTTACATCATCAGTTTGATCCGAAGAGGCTACCTTATTGTTTCATCCAGTTTATGTCATCAGCCTGATCCGAAGAGGATACCTTATTGTTTCATTCAACTTATGTCATCAACCTGATCCAAAGAGGATACCTTAATTGCTTCAATCGACTTTATGTCTTCAGCATGGTCCGAAGAGGATATTTCTAGAATCTATTATTATTTTATTCAGCTTTATGTTTTCTATTGCTGAATTTTGTTCAAGGGGAGCCTAGTCTATTGCTGAATTTTATCTCTCATAAACATGTTTTCTCGTAGAGTATCATGATACATGAGTTTATATCTTATATATCTCAAAGCTCTGATACTCTTAATCACTATAACACTCTTGCTCTGATACATCTTTTCAATATTGCAATTGCTTTGATACACCTATTGCATTTAGCTCTTCGCACCTTGAAAAGTTCTTTTGCAAGCATTTTATGCAATTTATACTTAATGGTTTTGTCATCATCAAAAAGGGGGAGATTGTTGATTCCGTTATTGATTTTGATGATAAGCAAAATGCTTAAGTATAAGTTGAGTACTAACGATTTCTTTGAAGTACGTTTTTTATAGAAAAAATATGCTCATCAATTTGAAAAATAATTATTTGATTGAAAAAGCCAAGTTTAATGAAATAGTTGCTCAAAGAAGACTTGGACAATTGAGAATTGCTTGAATGGATACTTAATTTCAATACAGACTTGATTCAGCACAAGTTCAGAAGTTTTGAGAAGAATCTCAGTGAAGTGTCGACTCAAAGTGTCGACACATGACACCAAGTGTCGACACATGACAGTGAAATATTAACTCAAGCTGGTATGCAAAAAAAGTTTCAGATGGCATGGCTGAAGGTCAACACATGGACTTGAAGTGTTGATTCAAAGTGTCGACACATGGATCAGCTCATCGCCTGAGATTTTTAAGTCATAGAACTTGGTGAAGATGAAGCCTGAGATTTTTAAGTCATAGAACTTGGTGAAGATGAAGAACTACTGAAGTGTCGACACATGGATGTCAAGTGTCGACTCACCTGAAGAAGTGTCGACACATATGAGATTTCCAGAAAGCTACATTAAAGATATTTGAACTGGGTGTCAACTCAAGAAGTTCAAGTGTCGACCTGAAGTATCGACTCACAACCTGAAGTGCTACACATGGAGTTCTGGAAATAGTAACGGCTAGTTTTTTAAATACAGAACTCATCCGTTTTAGCCCCCAATGGCTAGATTTTCATGTCTAACAGCTAGAAACTGAATTTAAGACCTTGGAAAGGTATTTATATGCTCTAAATCAAATCAAAATATATGAAAATGAAATAGGAATAATCAAGAGAGAAGAAAAGAGAGCATTCACTCCTATTCATTGAAGTTCAACTACTTTCAAACAAAAGCAAGCCTCCAAGAATTCAAGAGTCTTCAATTGCATTAAAGATCAACCATTCTTGAGCAATCAAAAAGGCTTCATCAAGTTGAAAGCATCCCAATAATGAGCTTCAAAGAGATACCCGCTTTTTATTAGAAAGCTTTTATTGTTTCTCTACTTCAAACTTTATTTGTTGTAAGGGTTCTTGGTTAGCCTATTACAAAACTAAGGGAGGTTATTGGTGAGCCTTTGAAAACCAATTAGATTTTGGTTAGCCCGCAAAATCAAGGAAGGTTGGTGGTAAGCCTTAAAATTATTTAAGTTCTTGGTTAGCCTATAAAACCAAGTGAGGTTTTGACTTGTGAGCCTTATGAAAACAAGTTGGATTTTGATTAGTGAGCCCAGAAAACTAATTGGCTATAATCGGTTGAGATTATAGTGAATTTCCAAGGGGATCTTGGAGAGTGGATATAGGTACATTGGATAGCACCGAACTACTAGACTTCTTTGTGTTTGTGGTTGCTTGTCTCCTCTTATTGCTCTTACTTTTATTGCTTTATAATTTTGCTGCATATTTACTTAAGAGTAATTCATTTACATTCATAGTACTTGGTTTAATTGTTGAATTGGATCACATACTATTGCCTTGCATCAAATAATTTTTAGAGACCCAATTCACCCCCTCTCTTGGGTTGCTTACTGGACAATAAGTGGTATCAGAGCCCTGTTCTCAGTTTATAGGCTTTATCGTCTTGAGTAAAGATCTATGGTAGCCCCTATTGGTATTAGTGTAGTTGAGGGACAAGCCTCAAATAGACCTTCATTTTTTAATGGATCAAATTATACTTATTGAAAACTAGGATGAGAATTTATATACATTCTATTGATTATAACTTGTGGGAAGTAGTTGATAAAGGTCCACATATTCCTTCGGTTGTGGTTAATGATGTTTCCATCCCAAAGCTCGAAGAGGATTGGGATGAAAATGACATTAAACAATCCGAGATCAATGCGAAAGCAATGAATCTCCTTTATTATGTATTAGATCCTAGTGAATTCAATAGGATATCTACTTGCACATCAGCCAAAGAAATATGAGACATACTTAAGGTTACCCATGAGGGTACTGATCAAGTGAAGAATACTAAGGTAAACATGTTAGTGCAAACTTATGAAATATTCTGCATGGAACCTAATAAGTCTATCACTGACATGTATACTAGATTTACAAATATTGTAAATGAAATGAGAAGCTTAGAAAAAGTAATGTCTAATGTTGATCTTGTTAACAAAATTCTCAGGTCACTTCCAACATCGTGGGATCCAAAGGTGACCACCATCCAAGATGCTAAAGATGTTGACAAGCTACCATTGGAGCAGCTGGTAGGATTGCTCATGACTTATGAGCTGAATTTGAAGCAAAAGTCAATGGACATGGATAAGAAGAAAAAGAGGATTGCATTCAAATCAACCATACAAGAAGAATCCTCAATTGATGAGTCCGAAGAAGAAGAAGAAGATGAAAGTGAAGAAGCACTCCTTGCAAGAAAATTTAGAAGGTTCATGAAGAGAAGGAAGTTCCCTTATAAGAAGAAATTTCAATCAACCAAAGAGAAGGGAAAAGAAAAAGAGAAAGAAAAATAAAAGGAAAAGGAGGAGATACCTACATGCTTCGAGTGTAAGAAGCCGGGACACTACAAATTTGATTGCCCTCTCCTAAAGAAGTCAAGAAAGAAGCTAAGAAAGAAGGCAATGATAGCCACCTGGAGTGATAGTGAGGACTCCAGTTCTGAAGAAGAGTAGACTGAAATTACAAATCTTTGTCTCATGGTACATCAAGAGCAAGAAGAGGTAAATTCTGATATTAAAGTAGATTTTACTTTTGATAAGTTAAGAAATACTTTTGATGAACTTATGCATGATTACAAATTCATTTTATCTGAAAATAAAAGATTGAAAAAGCATGCAAAGAGTTTTTCTCATGAAAATAATTCTTTATTAAATGAAATTAGTGATTTGAAAACTAAACTAGATGTTTTAGAAAAGAAAATTAATACTTTAACAATGAAAAATGAAGTTTTAAAAAGATCCAAAACTATCATTTCAAATGTTAATCTTTTAAAGAAAAATAAAGATTTAGAATTAGAAAATGAAAAGTACAAAAATGAGCTTGATAAAATGAAGCATTTTGTTGAAAAATTTACCTATAGTTCAGAAAAACTAAACCTATTTTTAAATATCCAAAGAGCTATTTTCAACAAGCAGGATTAGGTTATAGACCTCAAAGACAACAAAAATATTTCAAAAACCATTTTGTACCTGCATCATCTAGCATAACATGTTTTTTATGTAAAAAACAAGGTCATAAATCTTTTCAATGTAATATAAGAAAAATTAATCCTTTTGAAAAAGTTTGGGTTCCAAAAGGAACCATTTTAAGTGCTAACCCTAAAGGATCCAAGTTGGCTTGGGTACCTAAAAACAAAGCTTGATTTTTATTGCAGGTGTATCTTGTAATCAAGGAGAACAAAAGACTTTGGTATCTTGATAGTGGTTGCTCAAGGCACATAATGGGAGATGTGAAGCAATTTACTTTTCTTGAAGCAATGAATGGAGGGAGTGTGACCTTCGGGATAATGGTAAAGGAAAAATCATTGGTATTGGTAAGGTTCACATTACTCCTTCTAGTTGTATTAGCAATATACTTTTAGTTGAAGGTCTAAAGCATAATCTTTTTAGTATTAGTCAATTTTGTGATAAAGGTTTTCAAGTTATTTTTAAATCATCTTATTGCATGATTGCTAGTCCAAATAAAAATGGAGTACAATTCATTGGAAAAAGGCATGGTAATGTTTATTTGGTAGATTTGGATGATCTATCTTTGCATAATAGAGAATGCCTTGTTGTAATGAATTCTACTAAAGATGAGACTAGTTGGCTTTGGCATAGAAGACTAGGTCATGCTAGTATATATCTACTTTCAAAACTTTGTAAAAAAAATTTAATTAGAGATTTACCAGAACTTTGTTTTGAAAAAGATAGAGTTTGCCAAGCATGTCAATTTGGAAAATAAGTTAAAACTTCTTTCAAGCCTAAAGGTTTTGTAACTACTAGTAGGCCACTAGAACTACTTCATATGGATCTCTTTGGACCAACTAGAATATCCAATCTAGGAGGCAAGAGATATAGATTAGTCATAGTGGATGATTTTTCAAGATTTACTTGGATTTTCTTTCTAGCACATAAAGATGAATCATTTTTTGCATTTATAAAGTTTTATCAAAAAGTTTCAAATAAAAAGGGTGTTTCAGTTATTTGCATATGTAGTGATCATGGTTCTGAATTTGAAAATCAGGATTTTGAAAGCTTTTATAATGAAAAAGGTATAGAACATAATTTTTCTGTACCTATGACATCTCAGCAGAATGGGGTAGTAGAAAGAAAAAATCATACTTTAGACAAAATGGCACGCACTATGCTTTGTAAAAATGATTTGCCAAGATATTTTTGGGCTGAAGCTATTAATACTGCATGTTATATTTTGAATCGAGTTTTAATCCACCCTATTTTGAAGAAAACTCCTTATGAACTTTGGAATCAAAGAAAACCAACTTTAAAGTATTTCTAAATTTTTGGTTGTCAATGTTTTATCTTAAATAATGGCAAAGACAATCTTGGAAAATTTGATGCCAAGTCTGATGAAGGTATCTTTTTAGGATACTCTACATCAAGCAGGGCATACAAAGTTTTTAACAAAAGAATCTTAGTTGTAAAGGAGTCTGTACATATTGTTTTTGAAGAATCTACTAACAAATCCTCCAGCAAAGAGGATACTTCTGATGCATGTGTAGGTGCTAATAAGCTTCAAAAGTTGACATTGAATGATCAACCATCTCAGTCAAATGAAGAAGATTAAGATAAAAATGAGAAAGGTGAAGACACTCCAAAGCACCAAGATCTACCTAAGGAGTAGACGTATGCTCATGGACATCCTAAGGAATTAATCCTAGGTGATCCATCTAAAGGGATAAGAACTTGAGCCTCAATTAGAAATGAATGTGATTATATAGCTTTTGTTTCTCAAGTAGAGCCTAAATGTTTTGAAGATGCTGAAAAAGATCCTAACTGGATAAATGTTGTGTTACCGCCAGGATCGCCGTGGCCCATAGCTGCTGCCGGCACCGGAGTGCGCTTCTCTCTTTCGCTACCTGATGATCCTCTGCTCTTGGACCTCCGAGTTGGGTGCGCTCTCCTTGTCTGCCTCACCATCCGATGGACCTGGACCTGCAAGACAGGGGTTAGTGACTCGAGCCGGGGTTTCTGGTGAGGGCACTCTGACGATCAAGTCAGTGACAATCCAGGGAAACAGATCCTCCTGGTCGAGCCCCTCTTGATGGATGCCACACGAGGAGGAGTGAGTTGTGTGCAGGTGAGTCGCAAGTGTGTCAGGGAAGTGTGGCCTGGTTAGAGGGAGTCTCTGTGTGGCCCTTCTTTCCGACCTTGCTCTGAAATGCTGGCGGTGCCATGCCCCTCTTCTTGGTGGGGTGTGCATTCTCTCCCCCTTTTATTTTGTGTTGTTGCCTCTATTTTTTCTGTTTGTTGGGGTTGTTGTGTTACCTCCGAGTTTGTTGCAAACTAGGTTACTATTGGGCGTCCGCCTCGGGATCTCCGCCGGGCTGTCAGGCACGTGCGGCGGTGTCCCGAGGAGCCTTTCCTGATTCGTGACAAGGGGAGCTGTCATGCGCTCTGACACTCCTCATGGTTGCTTCATTCCGGGAAACTTGGCAGTGCCTCGGACGATGGGCCACCGCCCACGGGATTTGAATCTCCCGGTTGGCTTCCTTTCTTGGATGATCTGGATGGTTGGCAAGGAGTGTGGCATCTCGATCAGCGTGCTTCTTCCTTTTCTTGTGTAACCGGTAGCTGTAGGTGATCAATACGACCTGGAAGGCGCTCCGGTGTAGCCCTTGGGTGGCTTGCCGACATTCTGGACTGGCAAGGACCTCGTCTGAGCTGGGGTTGAGCTGGAATGGCGGGGATCACTCCGACCTAGGCACTACAAGCTCGTGGGGGCGTCTTGGTGGAGGAGAGCAGAGTGCGAGCTCGGTCCAGAGGGCACGCGCTCGGAGAGGCTCCACGTTGACGGGTGAGTGCTGAGCTCAACTCCGACCACAGGGCTCTAACCTCTGAGGGTCTCTCCCTGGAGGGCAGAAGGCGGACCAGGTCCAGAGGGCGCACGCTCGGAGAGACTCCACGTTGGCGGGTGAGCACTGAGCTTGACTCTGACCACAGGGCTCTAACCTCCGAGGGTCTCGCTCTGGAGGGCAAAAGGCGGACCCGGTTCAGAGGGCGCGTGCTCGGAGAGGCTCCACGTTGGCGGGTGAGCGTTGCACTCAACTCCGACCACAGGGCTCTAACCTCTGAGGGTCTTGCTCTAGAGGGTAGAAGGCGGACCCGGTCTAGAGGGCACACACTCGGAGAGGCTCCATATTGGCAGGTGAGCGCTGAGCTCGACTCTGACCACAGGGCTCTAACCTCTGAGGGTCTCGCTCTAGAGGGTAGAAGGCGGACCCGGTCCAGAGGGCGCATGCTCGGAGAGGCTCCATGTTGGCGGGTGAGCGTTGAGCTCGACTCCAACCACAGGGCTCTAACCTCCGAGGGTCTCGCTCTAGAGGGTAGAAGGCGGACCTGATCTAGAGGGTGCATGCTCGGAGAGGCTCCATGTTGGCGGGTGAGTGCTGAGCTCGACTCCAACCACAGGGCTCTAACCTCCGAGGGTCTCGCTCTAGAGGGCAGAAGGCAGACCTGATCTAGAGGACGCACACTCGGAGAGGCTCCATGTTGGCGGGTGAGTGCTGAGCTCGACTCCGACCACAGGGCTCTAACCTCCAAGGGTCTCACTCTGGAGGGCAGAAGACAGCTCCAGCCTAGGCATCTCGAGCTCGAGGGCCCGACCTGGCGGAGGACAGGGCTCGGCTCACTATCTTGAGGGAGCTCAGCTCAGCTCAGCTCAGCTCGACAGCGGGGTTCGGGCTGGAGAATTGACGTGGCGTCTAACGCGGCGTCTTCCTTTGACATGGCGCCTGTCATTTTCTCCACGTCAGCGAGCCCGCCACATCATTTGCCCCCCACTCTCGAGGCTCGTTAGTGTACGGCACTCGGGCCGAAGGAAGTAATTGTGGCGCTGACGTGGAAAGGCAGAAATCTGGCATGATGATGGCCATGATTGCTGGCGCTTCGAGGAACGGCCCTGTGGACCAATGCGGGGATGCCATGTGGCCACGTCCGAGGAGCAGTTAATGTTGGCACAGAATTCAGAGCAGCCGGGATGCCGTTTTCACCAATGGGCAGCACGTGGCTTGAATCCGTTGGTGGAGGGGTCGGATCGGTATGAATCCATCGGGTCATTTCAAAATAAAAGGAGAGCCTTACCCAAAACATCTATTCTTTTGAATTCTCCGTGCATGCTGCTGCTGCGCCCAAGCTTTCTTCTTCCCAACAGTTGCCTCAAGTTTTCTAAGGAACCAGGTCAGTTTCTTCATCCTCCTCCCCCTGCTAGAGTAGGGTCTTTCCTCCGGGTCTGGGGCCTTCTTTGAGTTAAGTCTGTTCTTCTGTCCTTCGCTTCGAGTTCTTCATTCCTCTTATTCTTGAGGATGTCCCGTTTCGGTCCGAGCTTTTGCCCCTCCACCGATCAGGGCGAGGCCGGTCCTTTCGAGCGAAGGCCGGCATCTTCTTCTTCTTCTGGTCGGGAGGAAGATGCAACTCACTTCGAGCTCAGTAGGAGGCATCCTCCCAGTCCGGTACTTATCAGGGAACCAGGATCCGGTCCTTCTCTCCCTCCTCCTACTTCTATTTCTATCCCTGAGTCCATCTGGTCCACAGGTCCTGGTGGGGTCGCCTCGATGATCACCGCCGGGGAACTAAGGACCGTTCGGGATGTCTATGGCATCCCACCTTCTGTTCGGCTCATAATCCCTCGTCCGGGGGAACGGGTCACTTCCAGTGGCCTGGGCCATCTTGCTTTTTATGAGGAGACATCCTCTGAGGATCTCTGGTTTCCTTTTCACCCTTTCTTTCTATCTTTCCTGAACAACTACCGTTTGGTTCCTGCACAGCTAGTGCCAAACGCCATTAGGGTTATCTTTTCTTTCATTGTGCTCTACCACCTTCACGGGTTTGTTGTCCGGTTTTCCTTATTCAGAGCCTTCTTCGCCCTGTAGTGCCACCCAACTGAGGATGGGTGGTGGTCTTTGTCCTCCCGCCCAAAGGGCATCAAATTTGATCTTCCCTCTTCCGTCAGGGGATGGAAGAGTAATTTTTTTTTGTTGAGGTTGAGGGGGTCGACTGGGTCTGGAGCGATCTAGACAAGTCCCCCAACCAAAATTCTGTGATCGATGTGGCTGACTGGGATGACTACGATTTGCTCCGCACCGCCCAGATTCTTCCTCTCGAGGTCCTGTTATCTGAGCAGAACCTCATCGACTCCGGGGTCAACCCAACGAACGATTTGGGTGAGTTCAACCTGAACTTTTCTTTTCCTTCTTTCTTACACTTCTTGCATTGTTTTCCATGGACTCTAACTGTTGTGTGACTTGCACGCAGGAATGATTTTCTCTGAGAACGATCTGCTGGCAATCACCCGGAAGAGGCCACCGACTGGGCTGGCCGGGGAGCCTTTATCGAGGCGAGCTCGTGGCGAGAGTGCTCCTATGGCTACCTCCACTACAGTGGTTGGTTCGAGCTCGGCTACTCCAGCTAGTCTGAGCTCGGAGGTGGCCTGGGTTGCTCCTGCATCGGTGGAGAGGACGGTTTCTGTACCGAGGTCAGTCCAGGAGGCCGCAGCTACGGAACCCAAAGTAGTGGTCCGGGCAAAGGTCGTAGCTGCTGCCACCGCATCTTGCCATCCTCCGAGTCCGCTCGTCGTAGAGATCAGGGATGAGGAGGTCTAGGACAAGACCAGGACCACGACCGAGGCACCGCCTACGCCGGCACCAGCTTCTCAGCCTGCCCCCCGGGACTCTTCAGCCAGCGGGGCGAGGCTGCCCACTTCCAGAGAGGGCAGGAGGGAGGAGGCACGATGCCGCCTCCCTTTCAAGATAGGGCCAGAGAGCTCGTTCCTCTGGAGCCCCGAACTGGCTGAGCGCATGATGGACTTCTCAGTCCAGACATGTGATCGGCAAGAGATGGCCAAGATGCGGCTGGGCGATGTCATTAGCGCTATCTTCCCTCAACTGTACTCGATGGGCAGTCCCTTACTTTCTTCTCTCTCTTTTTTTTCTTCTTTTTTTTTGGAGTTGACCTCTTTTTATAGTGTAGATCGGTGCTGAAGCCCTCTTCATCAAGAGCTGCCATCAAAACTGGGAGCATCTTGAGCGGCAATGAGTGGTTGAGATCGAATCCCTGAAAGCCGACCTGAAGGAGAAGGTCGGAGCGAACGGGGCCCTTGAATTGAAGGTCAAGGACCTTGAGGCACAGCTTGCCAACACCGAGGGGCGAGCAAAGAGACTTTTGGAGGCCCGTGACCTGGAGCGGAGCCGTGCGAAGAAGGCCATTGAAGATCTCTCCTCCATGGAGAAGAAGTTGAACTGGTATAGTGCCGAGGCTGATCAGCATAAGGAGGCCTCCCGAGCTGCCCAGGCAGAGCTGGCAGCAGGGAGGGAGAAACTGGATGCAGCTGAGAGTGCGGCGGAGGTGGCGACCAAGTCGATGGAGGCCGCTAGGCTGGAGGCCGCCGAGTCGAGGATGGTGGCCGCTGAGGCCAAGAAGGGCGCTGAGGACGTTGTCTCAAAGTTCAAGGCTTCGGAGGAGTTCATTGTCGAAATCCATCAGATGGCGTCGGACTCCTTCTACAAGGGCTTTATGCTCTTGCGCGGCCGGGTTGAGGCGCTTGTCCTCGAGAAGAGCCGTGACCACCTCCGATATCCTTCAGCCTCAGACATGGAGCCTGACGAGGAGGCCATGGAGGAAACCGTGTCCTCAGAGTCTCTGACGCCAGCTGAGGCTGAACCGTCCGAGACCAGAGCTGCTCAGCCGAAGGTTCTTGAAGACGAGGACTCTCAGCCTCAGAGCTCAATAGGGAGGCCGGCCAGTGTGGAGTAGCCCCATTTTTCCTTCTTTACTTTGTATTTTTGTTTTTGTACTTAGTCAGGGTCGCCCGGCAGGTCGGGGGCCCGCAGAATACTTGTAACTTGTATTTGATTAATGAAATCTGAGTTTCCTTGCCATCTATTTTTTGTTTGGATCTTCCCTTCTTTCTCTCTTCCTTCCACTCCCCTTCTTCCTTTCCCTCTCTTTTTTTTTTGTATATGAGTGGGGAGATCAGAGAGAAGGGCCTCACCTTGCTTGGGGTTGAGTTCTAACACTTGAGAGCTACTGCGCTCGGAGGTATTTTGGTCGGAGATCTTGGTGGGGTTTCCGGTGCACCGCAGCAGAAGTATAATTTCAAAATGATGAAATTTGCACCATAATCCCTTAGCCAAAATCTCCTTATTTAGGATTAAAACATATATATAGAACATTTAAACATACATTGTTAGAATTGGAGTACCAACCTGTAATCGCTAATTCCAACAAAGTTGATGTTGAAGGGGCTGATTGAATTCACCAGGCGTCCAAGTGTCCGCCCTCCGATGGTGATCCACACAGAGCAGTGATCAAGACAACTCTATCTTCTTTTCAAAGGTTCCTTCTATTGAGTTCTTCTTCCCAGAAATCAATTGCTTGGACTATGGCTTGAATTCCTCCACACAAAAGCTTGCTTTCCTTTCCTTGACTCCTTCTCCTCCTTCCACCAAGACCTTGGCCCTTTAGACACCCTTGTCTTGAAGAAAAAGACCTTGTCCTAAGAGGACATAGGCTTGTCTTAAGTTGGAGGAGAAATTAAGACAATGATGTCTTAATGTAAGAAAGAAAAGAAGAAATCAGAACTTCTTTCTTTCCTTTACTGTCGGAGACTTTTTGGTGCGGGCACCAGACTCAGAAGAAGACTTCAGAGCTCCATTTGGATCTCTGATTGACATTGCCCGAGAAATTAGGGTTTGTAATAAAGGTTGACCTGGTCAACCAGTTTATTTATTTATTTCTTGAATCACCATTTAAATTTTGTTGAGTCATGTTGACTCGGTGCAAGTCCCAATGTGGTTTCAATTTGGTCCAAAATGGTGCCACATTTCTCTTCCAATCAACTCAAGGTTCAAGCAAGTGGAGGCCACACTCCAAGCCACATGCCCAGCCACACTCTGAGCACACGCCAGAGTCCAGGAGGCGCCATAGAGGCATCCCAGTGTCATGGTCCCCACATCCAAAGAAGAAAAAATCAAATTGGAGGCTAAATTAAAGGAGGCGCCCACACCTGCCTAATTTACCTAAGCAAAGAAGGAAGAAAACTTCTCTTGGAGAAGAAATCAAAGAAGGACATCCAACCTACTCCTAATTGAAGTTCAAATCAAAATCAAAGAGCTTAACTTGGAGTGGAAGAAAAGAAGAAATACCATAAGAAGAAGAGGACTCCAAATCCAAATCCAACTCCAAAGGAGGTGCCATAAAAGTTCCAAAACAATTCCTTTATGGCCGTCCCAATTTTTTTTGGACTCTTGGTCGGCCAAGGGAGAGGATTTTCTACCTAATCTAGGGGTTGGAAGAGTTTAGTCCCACATGGGAATTTGTACAAGCTAGGAGAAAATTTTAGGTCTATATAATAGACCTCTCTTTGTAACTTTGGAAATCAATGAAGAAAATTATTTTTATGCTACTCTCTTGTGTTGAGTGACCTAGGTTTCTCTTCTTCCGCACTATTCTAAGTGTTGAGCTCCGTGAGGGGGTAATCCGGGTTCCATTGGAGCCTTGAGGAGGTGAGAGATCTCCATCTTTATCCAAAACCCTAGGTTAGCCACTTGAAATTCCAAAACCCTAGCCACCTTTCATTATTTTCCATCCACCAAACCCTAGATCCATCCATCTCCCACGGCCTCTCTCTCTCTACAAGTCCAGGCCGTCCACCTTCATCCAGATCCAGTCCGGCTACTTCAGATCCAGAGCAAGTTCCAAGGAAAATCACATCAGCATCCAGGAGAATCCAGTTTTCAGCAATTTCGATCTTCAAGTTCATCAACCTGGTAAATCTTTTCCTTGACTCTCTGATTCCATCAATTGTCTTTCTTCTCTTCCAGATCTTGAGTTCAGGAGAAGCCAACCCGCCAAAGGATCAGTATTGGAGGATCCATTACGAAGATATCCGACTCCGAGGATCCAACAATCTGCTCGGGAGAGTTCTTCCACCAAAATCTGTGAAGATCATTGTCTGGTGAGATAAACCTTCCCTTCTCTTTATTTCTGTTTTGTTGAAAGCTCGGAGTGAAACCCTAGGTCTGGGAGTTTCTCAACCCCCAGCGATCCATTGCTTCTAAACTACTCTGATAATTTAGTTTCCTTAAAATTGTGCTTTCAATTATCATATTAGTATCTTTCAATGTTAGGTTAACTTTTCTTTGATTTGAAGCCAACTTCTACCAACCTATAAAAACAACAAAAAAATTAGTTAATCTTAATTTACTTCCACATCGCATCCCTTTATTTGTTCTGCATCATTTTTGGTATCAGAGCCAAGTTTAGGGTTTCTGATTTGCTTGCTTGCTTGTTTGATTGTTCTCTTTTTATTTTGTCTGCTCGAAGTAGACTCCCCAGGACGTCCGGTCCTAGGAACTAAGCGAGGTGCAAGCCTCCTCCTCCCATTCCACGGGGTGTTCCTAGGGCGTGTAGGGGATCCATTGGGTTATAACTTCGTAGCAGGGATTATAAACGGGGAAGACAATCTAGTTGCAGCCCGTAATTGCCCTGTTGTCTGAATTATTTCTCCCTGCATAAAACCTAGAATTGCATGATTTTTGCTTCGTTGAAACCAGATAATTGAACCTATTTTCCATAATTTTTCTGTGATTTATTGGTTTCGGTAAAAATTCTGAGAATTAAAATACAGCAACTCTATTTTTTGTGTTCTGCAATTCAATTCTTTTTTTTTTGGAGTGATCATCTCATAATTTACTTAAGGGCAATTGAGCATCTAAGATAAGGGGAGGAGTTGATTACCTCTCCTTAGCCCAAAACCACCATCCAATCATTCGAACCTAGACCTAATTTAAAATCAGTTAGACCTAATTTGCCCTAGTGGGCTAGGGACACCAATTGGTCGGGTCTAGGCTAGTGTTGAGTCAGTTTGCCGAGTTATTCTGTGTGTGCTTAGCACTCAGTGTCTAGAACGGTGGTTCAGGGATCCATTCCCGAAGGGCTTGTGTGCTGGTCCGCCTACCTGGCCAATCACTGATTGGTGTCTAGGATTGGCAATCAGGGACCTAACACTCCCCTTACACCTGCCTGGCTGAGTCCTGAGTTACTATAGGCTAGCTTGCCACTCTGATTGGGCATCTAGTTTGGACTCTAGGTCTAGTGATCCAGTAGTCAATTTAGTCTAGTCTCATTTTGTGTGCTTGCTTGAATCATCATGTCTACCAGGAATGGAGTGCCCTACCAACCTGGTCAAACCCAACCTGATTTAGAGGCCATGGTTAGAGCTCTTACTGAGAGCATGAACAAGTTAAGCCAGGATTTGACTGCTACTGTTACCCAGTGTAAAGAACAAGTCCATGAGAATTTTACCCAGCTTAGGGATCAAGTCCAAGTCCTTGAGAAACGTAGACATCAAAATTGGATCCCTGATCCAAAATTTAATAGGCCCCAACCTCATCCATACCAGGAGCCTAGGAGGACCTTATACCGTGATCCCGAGCATAACCTTAGGAAGCCTAACCATGATATCTATAGTGTGGATCGTGTCTATGAGAGGTCCTTACAATATTCTAGGCCAGTCACTCAACAACCCAAGTCTTCTAGATCAAACCATTTAGATCCACACCCATGCCCAAGTAAGGTCTCTACTAGCTTGAAACCCAGTGTGACCCAGGTTCCTATATCACAAGAATGTTTGTTTTGTGAAGAAAGAGGCCATAAATCTAGTCAGTGCCCATGCATAGGACTGGCTTGTGCACAGCTAAGTGGTAAGAATCCTAAGGATGACATTAATGAGGGAGAACCCAAGCCTACCAATGAGGAAGAAGGGTTAGGTATGACAAGCCCAGAATCAGTTGACCCGATTACCACTGACCCGAAACCCATTGAAGATGGCATCGAGGAAGTATATGATGCTGGCTTGAGTCTAGTTGATGAATATGAGGGGGAAGAACTTGAAGAATGTGACATCGATACTATTGGTTCCTTACCTGAGGAGATCTTGGAAAGCAACCAAGTGGTAGGACCTAGTTCAGAAATTCAAGAGATTTGTGAGAACAAGGGTCCTTTAGTCAAACACCCCCAGGAAGAACTCATAGTGTTAGCCCGAGATATCAGTGCGTATCCTCTAATGACAGTCATTCCCCAAGTACCAATTGAAGATCTTTGCACTAAACTGTTTAAGTTTGCCCACCCTATGGTAGATCCTCTCCTTAGGATGACTGAATCAAGCCTCTTACAATTGGACCTTGTCCCATGCCCAGCCACTAAGGTCTCTCCCGTAATCTCAGTTGAACATCCTTGTCTTGAGCGGATTGATTCTCCCAGTCCTGTAGAAGTCCTCCTTATGACCCCAGACCCCTTCCTTCGCATGACTGACCTACCCTTCTATAGAGTATACCTTTCCTCACCTATAGGTCAAATTTCAAGTCTTGAGGTCATCATCCATAGGCCCTTCCATGAATCATTCTTTAATCCATTTCTTGAGAAAGTGGATCATTGTTTGCTTAGAGAACAAACCTTAACTATTGCAATCACATGTCCTAAGCTACTCCCCGAACCATCTCTTGATCCATTCCTAGGAGTAGCAAACTTTTCCTTTCGTAAGGATGACCAGTTGACACTCATAGATCACCATTCAAACCTTCAGGTCACCACCTTTAGTCAACAGGTAATTCGAGACTCCATCTCATATTTCCTCCCTTTCTCTAGGACTTCCAATGCTTCTTACACCATCCAAGTATACTTTATCGAAGTCTTTAGAGTGAACCATGTGTCAGAACCTATTAGATTTGCCACCTACTTCTGGAAGACCTTATGGCACCTACTAGGCACCCATGATAAGTTTTCATGCTATGCATGCCATCCTCCGACCCAAGGTCAAACCTAGAGAGCCGTAGTTTGTTAGGTTTAGACCTAGGGTTCCTTTGAAATAAAGTCCATTCTTTAGGAATGCGTCATCAGTCTAGTTTAGTTTTTCTTGACCCTTTACTAGGCTTTGACTCGGATTTTGGTTGAGTGAGAATACCAGGAATTGGGATTTGTATTTACCTAGGGCTGAATTTGCATATAATGACTCGGTCAATAGGTCTATAGGTAAAAGCCCTTTTGAGATTGTTCATGGGTACAAGCCTCACACACCACTTGACCTAGTTCCTTTGCCAGTCCACACACGAGTCTCCGAGTCTGCTGAGAATTTTGCACAGCATGTAAAAGACTTGCATAAAGAAATTCATGCCAAAATAAATTTAAGTAATGAAGCTTATAAGAAGTTGGCTGATACTCAAAGGCGAGTCAAATCTTTTGTTGAGGGAGACTATGTGATGATTAGGTTAAGGCCTGAACGGTTTCCTCCTGAAACCGTTAGAAAGTTACATGCTAGGGGAGCTGGACCATTTAGAGTGGTAAAGAGAGTAGGATCCAATGCCTATGTGCTCGAGTTGCCTCCAGAACTAGGCATTAGCTCTACTTTCAACATTACAGACTTAGTAGAGTACAGGGAGCCAGCTGTGATTCCTAGTGAGCCTTTTGAGCCTAACCCTATCATTGAGAGTGATCCCGACCCTGTGTGTCCACCAACAAACTGGCCTGTGAGGAAAGAGCAGATTGAAAAGATCCTGGATGATCAGGTTATCTCTACTCGTAATCGAGGATACCAAAGGTACCTGGTCCGCTGGCAAGGAAGGCCAGATTCTGATGACTCTTGGATCTCCCGAGAAGAATTACAAGAATTGGACCCAGACCTCTTGGAGAGATACCAGAGCCAACTTGAGCCTTACTCGACAGGGTCGAGTTCCTCCCACCCTGGGAGAATTGGTGCGGGCACCAGACTCAGAAGAAGACTTCAGAGCTCCATTTGGATCTCTGATTGACATTGCCCGAGAAATTAGGGTTTGTAATAAAGGTTGACCTGGTCAACCAGTTTATTTATTTATTTCTTGAATCACCATTTAAATTTTGTTGAGTCATGTTGACTCGGTGCAAGTCCCAATGTGGTTTCAATTTGGTCCAAAATGGTGCCACATTTCTCTTCCAATCAACTCAAGGTTCAAGCAAGTGGAGGCCACACTCCAAGCCACACGCCCAGCCACACTCCGAGCACACGCCAGAGTCCAGGAGGCGCCATAGAGGCATCCCAGTGTCATGGTCCCCACATCCAAAGAAGAAAAAATCAAATTGGAGGCTAAATTAAAGGAGGCGCCCACACCTGCCTAATTTACCTAAGCAAAGAAGGAAGAAAACTTCTCTTGGAGAAGAAATCAAAGAAGGACATCCAACCTACTCCTAATTGAAGTTCAAATCAAAATCAAAGAGCTTAACTTGGAGTGGAAGAAAAGAAGAAATACCATAAGAAGAAGAGGACTCCAAATCCAAATCCAACTCCAAAGGAGGTGCCATAAAAGTTCCAAAACAATTCCTTTATGGCCGTCCCAATTTTTTTTGGACTCTTGGTCGGCCAAGGGAGAGGATTTTCTACCTAATCTAGGGGTTGGAAGAGTTTAGTCCCACATGGGAATTTGTACAAGCTAGGAGAAAATTTTAGGTCTATATAATAGACCTCTCTTTGTAACTTTGGAAATCAATGAAGAAAATTATTTTTATGCTACTCTCTTGTGTTGAGTGACCTAGGTTTCTCTTCTTCCGCACTATTCTAAGTGTTGAGCTCCGTGAGGGGGTAATCCGGGTTCCATTGGAGCCTTGAGGAGATGAGAGATCTCCATCTTTATCCAAAACCCTAGGTTAGCCACTTGAAATTCCAAAACCCTAGCCACCTTTCATTATTTTCCATCCACCAAACCCTAGATCCATCCATCTCCCACGGCCTCTCTCTCTCTACAAGTCCAGGCCGTCCACCTTCATCCAGATCCAGTCCGGCTACTTCAGATCCAGAGCAAGTTCCAAGGAAAATCACATCAGCATCCAGGAGAATCCAGTTTTCAGCAATTTCGATCTTCAAGTTCATCAACCTGGTAAATCTTTTCCTTGACTCTCTGATTCCATCAATTGTCTTTCTTCTCTTCCAGATCTTGAGTTCAGGAGAAGCCAACCCGCCAAAGGATCAGTATTGGAGGATCCATTACGAAGATATCCGACTCCGAGGATCCAACAATCTGCTCGGGAGAGTTCTTCCACCAAAATCTGTGAAGATCATTGTCTGGTGAGATAAACCTTCCCTTCTCTTTATTTCTGTTTTGTTGAAAGCTCGGAGTGAAACCCTAGGTCTGGGAGTTTCTCAACCCCCAGCGATCCGTTGCTTCTAAACTACTCTGATAATTTAGTTTCCTTAAAATTGTGCTTTCAATTATCATATTAGTATCTTTCAATGTTAGGTTAACTTTTCTTTGATTTGAAGCCAACTTCTACCAACCTATAAAAACAACAAAAAAATTAGTTAATCTTAATTTACTTCCACATCGCATCCCTTTATTTGTTCTGCATCATTTTTGGTATCAGAGCCAAGTTTAGGGTTTCTGATTTGCTTGCTTGCTTGTTTGATTGTTCTCTTTTTATTTTGTCTGCTCGAAGTAGACTCCCCAGGACGTCCGGTCCTAGGAACTAAGCGAGGTGCAAGCCTCCTCCTCCCATTCCACGGGGTGTTCCTAGGGCGTGTAGGGGATCCATTGGGTTATAACTTCGTAGCAGGGATTATAAACGGGGAAGACAATCTAGTTGCAGCCCGTAATTACCCTGTTTCTGAATTATTTCTCCCTGCATAAAACCTAGAATTGCATGATTTTTGCTTCGTTGAAACCAGTATAATTGAACCTATTTTCCATAATTTTTCTGTGATTTATTGGTTTCGGTAAAAATTCTGAGAATTAAAATACAGCAACTCTGTTTTTTGTGTTCTGCAATTCAATTCTTTTTTTTTTGGAGTGATCATCTCATAATTTACTTAAGGGCAATTGAGCATCTAAGATAAGGGGAGGAGTTGATTACCTCTCCTTAGCCCAAAACCACCATCCAATCATTCGAACCTAGACCTAATTTAAAATCAGTTAGACCTAATTTGCCCTAGTGGGCTAGGGACACCAATTGGTCGGGTCTAGGCTAGTGTTGAGTCAGTTTGCCGAGTTATTCTGTGTGTGCTTAGCACTCAGTGTCTAGAACGGTGGTTCAGGGATCCATTCCCGAAGGGCTTGTGTGCTGGTCCGCCTACCTGGCCAATCACTGATTGGTGTCTAGGATTGGCAATCAGGGACCTAACACTCCCCTTACACCTGCCTGGCTGAGTCCTGAGTTACTATAGGCTAGCTTGCCACTCTGATTGGGCATCTAGTTTGGACTCTAGGTCTAGTGATCCAGTAGTCAATTTAGTCTAGTCTCATTTTGTGTGCTTGCTTGAATCATCATGTCTACCAGGAATGGAGTGCCCTACCAACCTGGTCAAACCCAACCTGATTTAGAGGCCATGGTTAGAGCTCTTACTGAGAGCATGAACAAGTTAAGCCAGGATTTGACTGCTACTGTTACCCAGTGTAAAGAACAAGTCCATGAGAATTTTACCCAGCTTAGGGATCAAGTCCAAGTCCTTGAGAAACGTAGACATCAAAATTGGATCCCTGATCCAAAATTTAATAGGCCCCAACCTCATCCATACCAGGAGCCTAGGAGGACCTTATACCGTGATCCCGAGCATAACCTTAGGAAGCCTAACCATGATATCTATAGTGTGGATCGTGTCTATGAGAGGTCCTTACAATATTCTAGGCCAGTCACTCAACAACCCAAGTCTTCTAGATCAAACCATTTAGATCCACACCCATGCCCAAGTAAGGTCTCTACTAGCTTGAAACCCAGTGTGACCCAGGTTCCTATATCACAAGAATGTTTGTTTTGTGAAGAAAGAGGCCATAAATCTAGTCAGTGCCCATGCATAGGACTGGCTTGTGCACAGCTAAGTGGTAAGAATCCTAAGGATGACATTAATGAGGGAGAACCCAAGCCTACCAATGAGGAAGAAGGGTTAGGTATGACAAGCCCAGAATCAGTTGACCCGATTACCACTGACCCGAAACCCATTGAAGATGGCATCGAGGAAGTATATGATGCTGGCTTGAGTCTAGTTGATGAATATGAGGGGGAAGAACTTGAAGAATGTGACATCGATACTATTGGTTCCTTACCTGAGGAGATCTTGGAAAGCAACCAAGTGGTAGGACCTAGTTCAGAAATTCAAGAGATTTGTGAGAACAAGGGTCCTTTAGTCAAACACCCCCAGGAAGAACTCATAGTGTTAGCCCGAGATATCAGTGCGTATCCTCTAATGACAGTCATTCCCCAAGTACCAATTGAAGATCTTTGCACTAAACTGTTTAAGTTTGCCCACCCTATGGTAGATCCTCTCCTTAGGATGACTGAATCAAGCCTCTTACAATTGGACCTTGTCCCATGCCCAGCCACTAAGGTCTCTCCCGTAATCTCAGTTGAACATCCTTGTCTTGAGCGGATTGATTCTCCCAGTCCTGTAGAAGTCCTCCTTATGACCCCAGACCCCTTCCTTCGCATGACTGACCTACCCTTCTATAGAGTATACCTTTCCTCACCTATAGGTCAAATTTCAAGTCTTGAGGTCATCATCCATAGGCCCTTCCATGAATCATTCTTTAATCCATTTCTTGAGAAAGTGGATCATTGTTTGCTTAGAGAACAAACCTTAACTATTGCAATCACATGTCCTAAGCTACTCCCCGAACCATCTCTTGATCCATTCCTAGGAGTAGCAAACTTTTCCTTTCGTAAGGATGACCAGTTGACACTCATAGATCACCATTCAAACCTTCAGGTCACCACCTTTAGTCAACAGGTAATTCGAGACTCCATCTCATATTTCCTCCCTTTCTCTAGGACTTCCAATGCTTCTTACACCATCCAAGTATACTTTATCGAAGTCTTTAGAGTGAACCATGTGTCAGAACCTATTAGATTTGCCACCTACTTCTGGAAGACCTTATGGCACCTACTAGGCACCCATGATAAGTTTTCATGCTATGCATGCCATCCTCCGACCCAAGGTCAAACCTAGAGAGCCGTAGTTTGTTAGGTTTAGACCTAGGGTTCCTTTGAAATAAAGTCCATTCTTTAGGAATGCGTCATCAGTCTAGTTTAGTTTTTCTTGACCCTTTACTAGGCTTTGACTCGGATTTTGGTTGAGTGAGAATACCAGGAATTGGGATTTGTATTTACCTAGGGCTGAATTTGCATATAATGACTCGGTCAATAGGTCTATAGGTAAAAGCCCTTTTGAGATTGTTCATGGGTACAAGCCTCACACACCACTTGACCTAGTTCCTTTGCCAGTCCACACACGAGTCTCCGAGTCTGCTGAGAATTTTGCACAGCATGTAAAAGACTTGCATAAAGAAATTCATGCCAAAATAAATTTAAGTAATGAAGCTTATAAGAAGTTGGCTGATACTCAAAGGCGAGTCAAATCTTTTGTTGAGGGAGACTATGTGATGATTAGGTTAAGGCCTGAACGGTTTCCTCCTGAAACCGTTAGAAAGTTACATGCTAGGGGAGCTGGACCATTTAGAGTGGTAAAGAGAGTAGGATCCAATGCCTATGTGCTCGAGTTGCCTCCAGAACTAGGCATTAGCTCTACTTTCAACATTACAGACTTAGTAGAGTACAGGGAGCCAGCTGTGATTCCTAGTGAGCCTTTTGAGCCTAACCCTATCATTGAGAGTGATCCCGACCCTGTGTGTCCACCAACAAACTGGCCTGTGAGGAAAGAGCAGATTGAAAAGATCCTGGATGATCAGGTTATCTCTACTCGTAATCGAGGATACCAAAGGTACCTGGTCCGCTGGCAAGGAAGGCCAGATTCTGATGACTCTTGGATCTCCCGAGAAGAATTACAAGAATTGGACCCAGACCTCTTGGAGAGATACCAGAGCCAACTTGAGCCTTACTCGACAGGGTCGAGTTCCTCCCACCCTGGGAGAATTGGTGCGGGCACCAGACTCAGAAGAAGACTTCAGAGCTCCATTTGGATCTCTGATTGACATTGCCCGAGAAATTAGGGTTTGTAATAAAGGTTGACCTGGTCAACCAGTTTATTTATTTATTTCTTGAATCACCATTTAAATTTTGTTGAGTCATGTTGACTCGGTGCAAGTCCCAATGTGGTTTCAATTTGGTCCAAAATGGTGCCACATTTCTCTTCCAATCAACTCAAGGTTCAAGCAAGTGGAGGCCACACTCCAAGCCACACGCCCAGCCACACTCCGAGCACACGCCAGAGTCCAGGAGGCGCCATAGAGGCATCCCAGTGTCATGGTCCCCACATCCAAAGAAGAAAAAATCAAATTGGAGGCTAAATTAAAGGAGGCGCCCACACCTGCCTAATTTACCTAAGCAAAGAAGGAAGAAAACTTCTCTTGGAGAAGAAATCAAAGAAGGACATCCAACCTACTCCTAATTGAAGTTCAAATCAAAATCAAAGAGCTTAACTTGGAGTGGAAGAAAAGAAGAAATACCATAAGAAGAAGAGGACTCCAAATCCAAATCCAACTCCAAAGGAGGTGCCATAAAAGTTCCAAAACAATTCCTTTATGGCCGTCCCAATTTTTTTTGGACTCTTGGTCGGCCAAGGGAGAGGATTTTCTACCTAATCTAGGGGTTGGAAGAGTTTAGTCCCACATGGGAATTTGTACAAGCTAGGAGAAAATTTTAGGTCTATATAATAGACCTCTCTTTGTAACTTTGGAAATCAATGAAGAAAATTATTTTTATGCTACTCTCTTGTGTTGAGTGACCTAGGTTTCTCTTCTTCCGCACTATTCTAAGTGTTGAGCTCCGTGAGGGGGTAATCCGGGTTCCATTGGAGCCTTGAGGAGGTGAGAGATCTCCATCTTTATCCAAAACCCTAGGTTAGCCACTTGAAATTCCAAAACCCTAGCCACCTTTCATTATTTTCCATCCACCAAACCCTAGATCCATCCATCTCCCACGGCCTCTCTCTCTCTACAAGTCCAGGCCGTCCACCTTCATCCAGATCCAGTCCGGCTACTTCAGATCCAGAGCACGTTCCAAGGAAAATCACATCAGCATCCAGGAGAATCCAGTTTTCAGCAATTTCGATCTTCAAGTTCATCAACCTGGTAAATCTTTTCCTTGACTCTCTGATTCCATCAATTGTCTTTCTTCTCTTCCAGATCTTGAGTTCAGGAGAAGCCAACCCGCCAAAGGATCAGTATTGGAGGATCCATTACGAAGATATCCGACTCCGAGGATCCAACAATCTGCTCGGGAGAGTTCTTCCACCAAAATCTGTGAAGATCATTGTCTGGTGAGATAAACCTTCCCTTCTCTTTATTTCTGTTTTGTTGAAAGCTCGGAGTGAAACCCTAGGTCTGGGAGTTTCTCAACCCCCAGCGATCCGTTGCTTCTAAACTACTCTGATAATTTAGTTTCCTTAAAATTGTGCTTTCAATTATCATATTAGTATCTTTCAATGTTAGGTTAACTTTTCTTTGATTTGAAGCCAACTTCTACCAACCTATAAAAACAACAAAAAAATTAGTTAATCTTAATTTACTTCCACATCGCATCCCTTTATTTGTTCTGCATCATTTTTGGTATCAGAGCCAAGTTTAGGGTTTCTGATTTGCTTGCTTGCTTGTTTGATTGTTCTCTTTTTATTTTGTCTGCTCGAAGTAGACTCCCCAGGACGTCCGGTCCTAGGAACTAAGCGAGGTGCAAGCCTCCTCCTCCCATTCCACGGGGTGTTCCTAGGGCGTGTAGGGGATCCATTGGGTTATAACTTCGTAGCAGGGATTATAAACGGGGAAGACAATCTAGTTGCAGCCCGTAATTGCCCTGTTGTCTGAATTATTTCTCCCTGCATAAAACCTAGAATTGCATGATTTTTGCTTCGTTGAAACCATTATAATTGAACCTATTTTCCATAATTTTTCTGTGATTTATTGGTTTCGGTAAAAATTCTGAGAATTAAAATACAGCAACTCTATTTTTTGTGTTCTGCAATTCAATTCTTTTTTTTTTGGAGTGATCATCTCATAATTTACTTAAGGGCAATTGAGCATCTAAGATAAGGGGAGGAGTTGATTACCTCTCCTTAGCCCAAAACCACCATCCAATCATTCGAACCTAGACCTAATTTAAAATCAGTTAGACCTAATTTGCCCTAGTGGGCTAGGGACACCAATTGGTCGGGTCTAGGCTAGTGTTGAGTCAGTTTGCCGAGTTATTCTGTGTGTGCTTAGCACTCAGTGTCTAGAACGGTGGTTCAGGGATCCATTCCCGAAGGGCTTGTGTGCTGGTCCGCCTACCTGGCCAATCACTGATTGGTGTCTAGGATTGGCAATCAGGGACCTAACACTCCCCTTACACCTGCCTGGCTGAGTCCTGAGTTACTATAGGCTAGCTTGCCACTCTGATTGGGCATCTAGTTTGGACTCTAGGTCTAGTGATCCAGTAGTCAATTTAGTCTAGTCTCATTTTGTGTGCTTGCTTGAATCATCATGTCTACCAGGAATGGAGTGCCCTACCAACCTGGTCAAACCCAACCTGATTTAGAGGCCATGGTTAGAGCTCTTACTGAGAGCATGAACAAGTTAAGCCAGGATTTGACTGCTACTGTTACCCAGTGTAAAGAACAAGTCCATGAGAATTTTACCCAGCTTAGGGATCAAGTCCAAGTCCTTGAGAAACGTAGACATCAAAATTGGATCCCTGATCCAAAATTTAATAGGCCCCAACCTCATCCATACCAGGAGCCTAGGAGGACCTTATACCGTGATCCCGAGCATAACCTTAGGAAGCCTAACCATGATATCTATAGTGTGGATCGTGTCTATGAGAGGTCCTTACAATATTCTAGGCCAGTCACTCAACAACCCAAGTCTTCTAGATCAAACCATTTAGATCCACACCCATGCCCAAGTAAGGTCTCTACTAGCTTGAAACCCAGTGTGACCCAGGTTCCTATATCACAAGAATGTTTGTTTTGTGAAGAAAGAGGCCATAAATCTAGTCAGTGCCCATGCATAGGACTGGCTTGTGCACAGCTAAGTGGTAAGAATCCTAAGGATGACATTAATGAGGGAGAACCCAAGCCTACCAATGAGGAAGAAGGGTTAGGTATGACAAGCCCAGAATCAGTTGACCCGATTACCACTGACCCGAAACCCATTGAAGATGGCATCGAGGAAGTATATGATGCTGGCTTGAGTCTAGTTGATGAATATGAGGGGGAAGAACTTGAAGAATGTGACATCGATACTATTGGTTCCTTACCTGAGGAGATCTTGGAAAGCAACCAAGTGGTAGGACCTAGTTCAGAAATTCAAGAGATTTGTGAGAACAAGGGTCCTTTAGTCAAACACCCCCAGGAAGAACTCATAGTGTTAGCCCGAGATATCAGTGCGTATCCTCTAATGACAGTCATTCCCCAAGTACCAATTGAAGATCTTTGCACTAAACTGTTTAAGTTTGCCCACCCTATGGTAGATCCTCTCCTTAGGATGACTGAATCAAGCCTCTTACAATTGGACCTTGTCCCATGCCCAGCCACTAAGGTCTCTCCCGTAATCTCAGTTGAACATCCTTGTCTTGAGCGGATTGATTCTCCCAGTCCTGTAGAAGTCCTCCTTATGACCCCAGACCCCTTCCTTCGCATGACTGACCTACCCTTCTATAGAGTATACCTTTCCTCACCTATAGGTCAAATTTCAAGTCTTGAGGTCATCATCCATAGGCCCTTCCATGAATCATTCTTTAATCCATTTCTTGAGAAAGTGGATCATTGTTTGCTTAGAGAACAAACCTTAACTATTGCAATCACATGTCCTAAGCTACTCCCCGAACCATCTCTTGATCCATTCCTAGGAGTAGCAAACTTTTCCTTTCGTAAGGATGACCAGTTGACACTCATAGATCACCATTCAAACCTTCAGGTCACCACCTTTAGTCAACAGGTAATTCGAGACTCCATCTCATATTTCCTCCCTTTCTCTAGGACTTCCAATGCTTCTTACACCATCCAAGTATACTTTATCGAAGTCTTTAGAGTGAACCATGTGTCAGAACCTATTAGATTTGCCACCTACTTCTGGAAGACCTTATGGCACCTACTAGGCACCCATGATAAGTTTTCATGCTATGCATGCCATCCTCCGACCCAAGGTCAAACCTAGAGAGCCGTAGTTTGTTAGGTTTAGACCTAGGGTTCCTTTGAAATAAAGTCCATTCTTTAGGAATGCGTCATCAGTCTAGTTTAGTTTTTCTTGACCCTTTACTAGGCTTTGACTCGGATTTTGGTTGAGTGAGAATACCAGGAATTGGGATTTGTATTTACCTAGGGCTGAATTTGCATATAATGACTCGGTCAATAGGTCTATAGGTAAAAGCCCTTTTGAGATTGTTCATGGGTACAAGCCTCACACACCACTTGACCTAGTTCCTTTGCCAGTCCACACACGAGTCTCCGAGTCTGCTGAGAATTTTGCACAGCATGTAAAAGACTTGCATAAAGAAATTCATGCCAAAATAAATTTAAGTAATGAAGCTTATAAGAAGTTGGCTGATACTCAAAGGCGAGTCAAATCTTTTGTTGAGGGAGACTATGTGATGATTAGGTTAAGGCCTGAATGGTTTCCTCCTGAAACCGTTAGAAAGTTACATGCTAGGGGAGCTGGACCATTTAGAGTGGTAAAGAGAGTAGGATCCAATGCCTATGTGCTCGAGTTGCCTCCAGAACTAGGCATTAGCTCTACTTTCAACATTACAGACTTAGTAGAGTACAGGGAGCCAGCTGTGATTCCTAGTGAGCCTTTTGAGCCTAACCCTATCATTGAGAGTGATCCCGACCCTGTGTGTCCACCAACAAACTGGCCTGTGAGGAAAGAGCAGATTGAAAAGATCCTGGATGATCAGGTTATCTCTACTCGTAATCGAGGATACCAAAGGTACCTGGTCCGCTGGCAAGGAAGGCCAGATTCTGATGACTCTTGGATCTCCCGAGAAGAATTACAAGAATTGGACCCAGACCTCTTGGAGAGATACCAGAGCCAACTTGAGCCTTACTCGACAGGGTCGAGTTCCTCCCACCCTGGGAGAATTGGTGCGGGCACCAGACTCAGAAGAAGACTTCAGAGCTCCATTTGGATCTCTGATTGACATTGCCCGAGAAATTAGGGTTTGTAATAAAGGTTGACCTGGTCAACCAGTTTATTTATTTATTTCTTGAATCACCATTTAAATTTTGTTGAGTCATGTTGACTCGGTGCAAGTCCCAATGTGGTTTCAATTTGGTCCAAAATGGTGCCACATTTCTCTTCCAATCAACTCAAGGTTCAAGCAAGTGGAGGCCACACTCCAAGCCACACGCCCAGCCACACTCCGAGCACACGCCAGAGTCCAGGAGGCGCCATAGAGGCATCCCAGTGTCATGGTCCCCACATCCAAAGAAGAAAAAATCAAATTGGAGGCTAAATTAAAGGAGGCGCCCACACCTGCCTAATTTACCTAAGCAAAGAAGGAAGAAAACTTCTCTTGGAGAAGAAATCAAAGAAGGACATCCAACCTACTCCTAATTGAAGTTCAAATCAAAATCAAAGAGCTTAACTTGGAGTGGAAGAAAAGAAGAAATACCATAAGAAGAAGAGGACTCCAAATCCAAATCCAACTCCAAAGGAGGTGCCATAAAAGTTCCAAAACAATTCCTTTATGGCCGTCCCAATTTTTTTTGGACTCTTGGTCGGCCAAGGGAGAGGATTTTCTACCTAATCTAGGGGTTGGAAGAGTTTAGTCCCACATGGGAATTTGTACAAGCTAGGAGAAAATTTTAGGTCTATATAATAGACCTCTCTTTGTAACTTTGGAAATCAATGAAGAAAATTATTTTTATGCTACTCTCTTGTGTTGAGTGACCTAGGTTTCTCTTCTTCCGCACTATTCTAAGTGTTGAGCTCTGTGAGGGGGTAATCCGGGTTCCATTGGAGCCTTGAGGAGGTGAGAGATCTCCATCTTTATCCAAAACCCTAGGTTAGCCACTTGAAATTCCAAAACCCTAGCCACCTTTCATTATTTTCCATCCACCAAACCCTAGATCCATCCATCTCCCACGGCCTCTCTCTCTCTACAAGTCCAGGCCGTCCACCTTCATCCAGATCCAGTCCGGCTACTTCAGATCCAGAGCAAGTTCCAAGGAAAATCACATCAGCATCCAGGAGAATCCAGTTTTCAGCAATTTCGATCTTCAAGTTCATCAACCTGGAAAATCTTTTCCTTGACTCTCTGATTCCATCAATTGTCTTTCTTCTCTTCCAGATCTTGAGTTCAGGAGAAGCCAACCCGCCAAAGGATCAGTATTGGAGGATCCATTACGAAGATATCCGACTCCGAGGATCCAACAATCTGCTCGGGAGAGTTCTTCCACCAAAATCTGTGAAGATCATTGTCTGGTGAGATAAACCTTCCCTTCTCTTTATTTCTGTTTTGTTGAAAGCTCGGAGTGAAACCCTAGGTCTGGGAGTTTCTCAACCCCCAGCGATCCGTTGCTTCTAAACTACTCTGATAATTTAGTTTCCTTAAAATTGTGCTTTCAATTATCATATTAGTATCTTTCAATGTTAGGTTAACTTTTCTTTGATTTGAAGCCAACTTCTACCAACCTATAAAAACAACAAAAAAATTAGTTAATCTTAATTTACTTCCGCATCGCATCCCTTTATTTGTTCTGCATCACTTTTACTTTTATTCTTGTTCAGTAGCAGAGTTTCGACAGAGGTTTACTCTGTAAAGGAAACAATGCAAGAGCAAGAAAAAAAAAAAAGTCTTCCGGAGAGGAAGAAAGAAAAGATTACCTTGTTCTGAATTTTCCCGACCCTTTAAATAATTCTCAAATAGGCGCCTACACACCTCTCCGTAATGACTTTCTCACGCCCTTCTCAATTTCTCACACCCCATCCTCCTATCTCACGGCCTTCCAGATTAAATCCCACGGCTTTTCTTAAAGGAAAAACCGCGGTGTTTAAAAAGGAAAGGGGTCGCGACTTTTCATCTTCGAAGAGATGTTATTTCGCGCGCCCGGGAGGAGTTAGCGCATTCCTTCTTTCTCAAAATCCCATCAGCCATTGGATTCTCATCCAAGGGGGGAGAGATGGTGCGCTAATTGCTTAAGAAAGAGGCCGCCCCAAATAAAATCATCGGAGAAATTTTTGGGGCGCGCCAAGAGTCCATGCGCCATGGACTCTTCCTTAAGGCGCGCCAAGAGTCCATGCACGCATGGACTCTTGGCATTTGGCATGAAAAAATAAAGGGGGCGGGTGGGGAGGCTAGCCAAGCTACATGGCTAGCCAATAGGGTTATCCATATTCCTGTTTTCTCAATTAGGGTCTAATTAGGTCCAATTAGAACCCAATTTGAACCAATCCGGAACCCTAATTCGAATCCGATCCGAATAGAAGCTAGGGTTTGCAACACCTGCTAGAGTGTTATCCTGCAAAGATGATTTAATTCCAAATTAAACTCTTGATCAATCCTCTTAAGTGTGTGACCCATTGGGTTCCATATCTAGCCAGCAGTGGGTTCGAATACAAGTTGACCTAATTTGATTAGAACTCTTTCTAATCGATTTAGGTCAAACCGGGCTTACCCGATTCGATCAATTAGGACTCTTCCTAACATATGATCTTTGAACTTGATCAACCCACAAGACAAGATTGACGTCTAGCAACGTGTCATGTCTACCCGGAAGATATGGAAATTCTGGTGAAATACCAAAATTACCCTTCAGTAGAGAGTTACCGTACAATTAAATCTTTCGATCAGCCAGCACCCAAAATATAACTATGGATATGGATATATGTCAAATCCAATATTATATTTATTTCTAGCTCAATCTTATAATGATGATTCGATTATCTTGATATTAGAAACCATCTCTAATATCTTCACTTTGATCAAAGATTCCCTGAATCATCATGCGATTGTTGACTAGCTAGATGCAATCTCCTCTTACTAAGAGTAATCGATTCCTTTTTGACCTACTCATTACCTTCACATCCAATTCACCATTCCTAGTATCAATCCTGTGCATGGCTCAGTGTCATGATTAGGATTGAACCAAAGAATGGGTTCATGTACATAAGGTACTTATGGCAGTCTCAGGTCAGAAGATTACTTGTACCACTCCCACTATGAGAACCTTCTATTGACATGTAGCTAAGACTCCATTAGATGTTCTCAAGTTGGATCATATCAGTGAACTCATTCTCCAATGAGCACCCACATCCCAGTATTAGTGTCATACACAAGTGACTGTGAGAGCAGTCACCCTTTCCAGTATACCCGGGATGTGCTAGTCTTATTGGAAAAACCCTGATCCCCTACTCAGGGTTCCTTTGACTAGGAATACTTTAGATTACGGTTTTAAGATTTTAGGTCTCACTGGTATGATCTCATCATAACCCAAAAAATCATAGCCCTAATCTATGGGGTTCATCATATAACACAGCGTATGATGAAAAATAATGCCTTTATTTAGATAATTGTCAATTACAATGGTTTGGGAGATACAACATAGATTGGCTTGTAGGGCATATCCCTTTCATATCAGAGCACTGATCTTGGACTGGCTTCCTGGAGCTGGGCTTGGGGACGTTGGTGACTGAGAGCTGCGTGGCTCGAAGTTTCCTTGGTCGGAGATCTGAGCTCTGGTCTTGGGCTGGTGTCCTGGAGCTAGTCTCGGGGATGTTGGTGACTGAGAGCTACGTGGCTCGAAGTTCCCTTGGCCGGAGATCTGAGCTTCGGTCTTGGGCTGGCATCTTGGAGCTGGGCTCGGGGATGTTGGTGACTAAGAGCTGCGTGGCTCGAAGTTCCTTTAGTCGGAGATCTGAGCTCCAGTCTTGGGCTGGCATCCTGGAGCTAGGCTCGGGGACGTTGTGAAAGGGATATGCCCTACAAGCCAATCTATGTTGTATCTCCCAAACCATTGTAATTGACAATATTCTAATAAAGGCATTATTTTTCATCATACGCTGTGTTTATATTATATGATGAACCCCATAGATTAGGGCTATAATTTTAGGGTTATGATGAGATCATACCAGTGAGACCTAAAGTCTTAAAACCTTAATCTAAAATATTCCTAGTCAAAGGAACCCTGAGTAGGGGATCAGGGTTTTTCCGGAAAGACTAGCACATCCCATGTATACTGGAGAGGGTGACTGCTCTCACAGTCACTTGTGTATGACACTAATACTAGGATGTGGGTGCTCATTAGAGAATGAGTTCACTGATATGATCCAACTTGAGAACATCTAATGGAGTCTTAGCTACATGTCAATAGAAGGTTCTCATAGTGGGAGTGGTACAAGTAATCCTTTGACTTGAGACTACCATAAGTACCTTATGTACATGAACCCATGCTTTGGTTCAATTCTAATCATGACACTGAGTCATGCACAGGATTGATACTAGGAATGGTGAATTGGATATGAAGGTAATGAGTAGGTCAACAAGGAATCGATCACTCTTAGTAAGAGGAGATTGCATCCAGCTAGTTATCAATCGGATGAGGTTTCAGGGAATCTTTGATCAAAGTAAAGATATTAGAGATGATTTCTAATATCAAGATAATTGAATCATCAATATAAGATTGAGCTAGAAACGAATGTAATATTGGAATTGACATATATCCATATCCATAATTATATTCTGGGTGCAGGCTGATCGAAGGATTTAATTGTATAGTAACTTTCTACTGAAAGGTAGTTTTGGTATTTCACCAGAATTTTCATATCTTCCAGGTAGACATGACACATTGCTAGACGTCAATCTTGTCTTATGGGTTGATTAAATTGAATGATCACTTACTAGGAAGAGTCCTAATTGATCATAATTGGGTAAGCCCGATTTGACCTAAATCGATTAGAAAGAGTTCTAATCAAATTAGGTCAACTTGTATTCAAACCCACTGCCGGCTAGATGTGGAACCCAATGGGTCACACACTTAAGAGAATTGATCAAGGATTTAATTTTGTAATTAAATCATTTTGCATGATGATACTTTAGCAGGTGTTGCAAATCCTAGCTTCTATTCGAATTAGATTCGAATTAGGGTTCCGGATTGGTTCAATTTGGGTTCTAATTGGATCTAATTAGACCCTAATTGAGTTTATAGGGATTATGGCTAACCCTATTGGCTAACTAAGTATCTAGGCTAGCCCCTCCACTCGTCCCTTTGCATTTTCACCCCAAAATGCCAAGAGTCCATGCGCTTATGGACTCTTGGCGCGCCATTTGGAGGAGTCCATGGGCGCATGGACTCTTGGCGCGCCCACTTAATTCTCCGATGAATTAAGATGGGGCGGCCTTTATTTCTCACCTTAGCGCCTCACTTGTCCACCCTTGGATGGGAATCCAACGGTTGATGGGTTTTTAAGAAAGAAAGAAAGCACTGTTTCTTCCCGGTCGCGCGAAATAACATCTCTTCGGAGATGAAAAGTCGTGACTCCTTTCTTTTTAAAACATCGTGAATTTTCCTTTAAGAAAGGCCGTAGGATTTAATCTGGAAGGCCGTGAGAAGGAGGGAAGGGGCGTGAGAAAATGAGAAGGGTGTGAGAAGGAGTTTACGGAGAGTTATGTGGGCGCCTCTCTGAAAACTATTTAAGGGGTCAGGAAAATCAGAACTCGGGTGATTGAAATCTGTAATGCTTTTATTTTTCTTCTTCCTCTCCAAAAGACTCCTTCCCTCTTTTCTTGTTTTACATTGTTTCCTTTACAAAGGACTCCTCTGTCAAAACTCTGTTGCTGAACAAGAATAAAAGAGAAGGTCTCCGACGGTAAAGGAAAGAAGGAGTTCTGATATTCTTTCCTTTCTTTCTTACATTAAGACATTCTTGTCTTAATTTCTCCTCCAATTTAAGACAAGCCTATATCCTCTTAGGATAAGGTCTTATCTTCAAGACAAGGGTGTCTTAAAGGGCCAAGGTCTTAGTGGAAGGAGGAGAAGAGATCAAAGAAAGGGAGGCAACCTCTTGTGTGGAAGAATTCTAGCCATAATCCGAAGAATTGAGTTCTAGGAAGAAGAACTCAATAGGAGGAACCATTGGACAAGAAGATAGTGTTCTTGATCATTGCTCTGTGGATCACCATCGGAGGGCGGACACCTGGACGCCTGGTGAATTCAGTTAGCCCCTTCAACTTCAAGTTTGTTGGAATAAGCGATTATAGGTTGGTACCCTAATCCTAATTTGCATAGATATGCTTGTCATATGTTCTAGTCTTATTTAAGGAGTTCCTGGTTTAGAATTTTTGGTGTGAATTTAGTTTCAATTTTGAAATTACCCTTCCGCTGCGTTGCACCGGAACCCAACACGTTGGTGACTGAGAGCTGCGTGGCTCAAAGTTTCCTTGGCTGGAGATCTGAGCTCCGGCCTTGGGCTGGCATCCTAGAGCTGGGCTCGGCGACGTTGGTGACTGAGAGCTGCGTGGCGCGAAGTTCCCTTGGCCAGAGATCTGAGCTCCGGTCTTGGGCTGGCGTCCTAGAGCCGGGCTCGGGGACGTTGGTGACTGAGAGCTATGTGGCTCGAAGTTTCCTTGGCCGGAGATCTGAGCTCCGGTCTTAGGCTAGCATCCTGGAGCTGGGCTCGGGGATGTTGGTGACTGAGAGCTGCATGGCTCGAAGTTCCCTTGGCCAGAGATCTGAGCTCCGGTCTTGGGCTGGCATCCTGGACTAGGCTCGGAAACGTTGGTGACTGAGAGCTACATGGCTCGAAGTTCCCTTGGCTGGAGATCTGAGCTCCGGTCTTGGGCTGGTATCCTAGATCTAGGCTCGGGGATGTTGGTGACTGAGAGCTACGTGGCTCAAAGTTCCCTTGGCCGAAGATCTGAGCTCCAGTCTTGGGCTTGAGGAGTGGTAGCTTTGTTGCTATGTTTCCCTCTCGTTCTCTTTCTTTCCTTCCCTTCTCCCTTTTTCTTTTTTCTTTTTTTTTTTTTTTTTGGAGTGGGGAGATCAGAGAAGAGGGTTACAGGACTTGATTGCCTTGGAGCTAGGCTTGAGGCATTCCTGGTCGGAGAGCTTGGCTTCGGTCCAGGGATTGCCTGAGGACTTGGCTCAGGTTTTTGGCACCTTGGAGCTAGGCTCGAGACCTTCCTGGCCAAAGAGCTTGGCTCTGGTCCACGGATTGCCTGAGGGCTTGGCTTAGGTCTTTGGCACCTTGGAGCTAGGCTCGAGGCGTTGATAGGAGCTGCTTGGCCCCAAGATCTCTTGGCATCTCGGAGGTGCTTGACATTGAGAGCGGCGTGGCTCGAAGATCCCTTGGCATCCTGGAGCTAGGCTCGGGGATGCTTGAGATTGAGAGCATCGTGGCTCGAAGATCCCTTGACATCCTGGAGTTAGGCTCAGGGATGCTTGAGATTGAGAGCAGCGTGGCTCGAAGATCCCTTGGCATCCTGGAGCTAGGCTCGGGGATGAGATTGAGACCGGTGTGGCTCAAAGATCCCTTGGCATCTTGGAGCTAGGCTCGGGGATGCTTGAGATTGAGAGCGGCGTGGCTCGAAGATCCCTTGACATCCTGGAGCTAGGTTCGTGGATGCTTGAGATTGAGAGCGGCATGGCTCGAAGATCCCTTGGCATCCTGGAGCTAGGCTCGGGGATGCTTGAGATTGAGAGCAGCGTCGCTCGAAGATCCCTTTACATCCTGGAGCTAGGCTCAGGGATGCTTAAGATTGAGAGCGACGTGGCTCGAAGACCCTTGGCATCCTGGAGCTAGGCTCGGGGATGCTTGAGATTGAGAGCAGCGTGGCTCGAAGATCTCTTAGCATCCTGGAGCTAGGCTCGGGGATGCTTGAGATTGAGAGCTGCGTGGCTCGAAGATCTCTTGATGTCCTGGAGCTGGGCTTAGGGACGCTGTCGATTCTTTCCTGCAAGACACATAGATATTCGTACAAGGAAAAAATCGTTATCATCATTATTGATAAGAAACCTTACACCATTGATGGCATCTTCACAGGCCGCAGGTGTCACACCCCCAGGGGGGCCTGACACCATCGAGATCTTCGAGTTGACATGCCCCTTGTGGGGGGGGGGCTTCGGCCGCCTTGTAAGGACCTTCCCCGTCTGGTGGGAGCTTGCCGCATTCATGGAATTGATTTATCTTAAGACGACGTTGTAAGCCGTAGGAAGCCCGTCGACAACAAAAGCTATCATGGTGGCGCTCCTGGAGGGGGCGTCATAAGGAAGCATGTCCGCAGAGCTTCCGTTACAGATCGTGGTGCACTTTTTAGGGATGGTTCGCGATTGTCATCCTGACAACCGCGATGTCTTCATTTGCCTTTCTTCCTTGCTTTCTCCTTCTCGCTCAATGGGGAGTACATTCTTAGGGTCCTGCCCCCCCCGGGGTCCTCTTAGACGCACGTGCAGCTCCCCCAGTGATCATGCCCACCAGCTTCACGATGGGGCGGCTGTTGATGGTTGGAGCTGGGGGGGAGAGCGGCGAGTGCCTGGGGCCTCGCTTGAGGTTTGCCCCCCTCCGCAAACCTCTGGAGGTAGCCTCTCTTGACGAGTTTCTCGATTCCTTACTTAGGACCGCGATATTCTTTGGTGTCATGGTCATGATCGCGGTGAAGGCGACAATACTTCGCCTCACCACGTCCGGTGAAAGGCTTCAATGGTAGCTGGTGTTGTAGTCTAGTGGCTTGCTGGTTGAGCCTTGCATACTGGCAGGCCGGCGGGAGAACTCTGCTAGCCCATGCTCGTGTTTCTCCAGGCGCCTTTCCGATACACGCCTGATGGCTTCGTCAGCTGACCCTTCCGTCGGAGGAGACGGAGAAGGTGATATGGGTGCCCTTGGAAAAGGGAGCCCCCCTTGCCCGGTTGATAGAGGCCTTTCGAGTTTGTGTCGTCACCATTCTTCTGTGGAGTGTCAATCCGCAAAGAGGTGGAGGACTTGATCACGTCCCCCCTACCTGGCATGCCAATCTGTTATAGCCAGGATCGCTGTGGCCCGTAGCTGCTGCCGGTGCCGGAGTGTGCTTCTCTCTTTCGCTACCTGGTGATCCTCTGCTCCGGATCTCCGAGTTGGGTGCACTCACCTTGTCTGCCTCACCGTCCGATGGACCTGGACCTGCAAGATAGGGGTTAGTGACCCAGGTTGGGGTTTCTGGTGGGGGCACTCTGACGATCAAGTCAGTGACGATCCAGGAGAACAGATCCTCCTGGTCGAGCCCCTCTTGATGGACTCCACACGAGGAGGAGTGAGTTGTGTGCATGTGAGTCGCAAGTGTGTCAGGGAAGTGTGGCCTGGTTAGAGGGAGTCTCTATGTGGCCCTTCTTCTCGACCTTGCTCTGAAATGAGAGCGGTGCCATGCCCCTCTTCCTGGTGGGGTGTGCATTCTCTCCCCCTTTTTTTTGTGTGTTGATGCCTTTATTTTTTCTATCTGTTGGGATTGTTGTGTTACCTCCAAGTTTGTTGCAAACTAGGTTACTGTTGGGCATCCGCCTCGGGATATCCACTGGCTGTCAGGCACATGCGACGGTGTCCTGAGAAGCCTTTCCTGATTCGTGATAAGAAAAGCTGTCATGCACTCCGACACTTCTCATGGTCGCTTCATTCTGGAAAACTTGGCAGTGCATCGAACGATGGGCCATCGTCCACGGGATTCGAATCTCCCGGTTAGCTTCCTTTCTTGGATGATCTGGGTGGTTGGTGAGGAGTGTGGCATCTCGATCAGCATGCTTCTTCCTTTTCTAGTGTAACCAGCAGCTGCAGGTGATCAGTACGGCCTGGAAGGCGCTCCGGTGTAGCCCTTGGGCGGCTCACCGATCTTCTGGGCTAGCGAGGACCTCGTCCGAGCTGGGGCTGAGCTGGAATGGCGAGGCTCGCTCTGACCTAGGCACTCCGAGCTCGTGGGGGCATCTTGGTGGAGGAGAGCAGAGTGCGGGCACGATCCAGAGGGCGCGCGCTCGGAGAGGCTCCATGTTGGCGGGTGAGCGCTGAGCTCGACTCCGACCACAGGGCTCTAACCTCTTAGGGTCTCGCTTTGGAGGGTAGAAGGCAGACCCGGTCCAGAGGGCACGCGCTCAGAGAGGCTCCACGTTGGCGGGTGAGCACTGAGCTCGACTCTGACCACAGGGCTCTAACCTATGAGGGTCTCGCTCTGGAGGGCAGATGGCGGACCCGGTCCAGAGGGCGCACGCTCGGAGAGGCTCCATGTTGATGGGTGAGCGCTGAGCTCGACTCCGATCATAGGACTCTAACCTCCGAGGGTCTCGCTCTGGAGGGCAGAAGGCAGACCCGGTCCAGAAGGCGCACGCTCGGAGCGGCTCCATGTTGGCGGGTGAGCGCTGAGCTCGACTTCAACCATAGGGCTCTTACCTCTGAGGGTCTCGCTCTGGAGGGCAGAAGGTGGACCCGGTCTAGAGGGCACGCGCTCGGAGAGGCTCCACGTTGGCGGGTGAGTGCTGATCTCCACTCCAACCACAGGGATCTAACCTCTGAGGATCTCACTCTGGAGGATAAAAGGTGGACCCGGTCTAGAGGGCGCGTGCTCGGAGAGGCTCCACGTTTGTGGGTGAGCGCTGAGCTCGACTCCGACCACAGGGCTCTAACCTCCGAGGGTCTCGCTCTGGAGGGCAGAAGGTGGACCCAGTCCAGAGGGCGCGCGCTCGAAGAGGCTCCATGTTGGCGGGTGAGCGCTGAGCTCGAATCCAACCACAAGGCTCTAACCTCCGAGGGTCTCGCTCTGGAGGGCAGAAGGCAGACCTGGTCCAGACGGCGCGTGCTTGGAGAGGCTCCACGTTGGCGGGTGAGCGCTGAGCTCAACTCCGACCACAGGGCTCTAACCTCTGAGGGTCTCTCTCTGGAGGGTAGAAGACGGCTCTGACCAAGGCGTCTCGAGCTCACGGGCCCGACCTGGTAGAGGATAGGGCTCAGCTCGCTGTCTTGAGGGAGCTCAGCTCAACAGCGAGGTCCGGGCTGGAGGATTGACGCGGCGTCCGATGCGGCATCTTCCTTTGACGTGGCGCCTGCCGTTTTTCCCACGTCAGCGATCCCGCCACATTACTATGCAAGATGAATTAATTCAGTTTGATATAAATAATGTTTGGACATTAATAGAAAGACCATCTAATATTTCTATTATTGGCACAAAATTGGTATTTAGGAATAAGTTAGATAAAAATAGAATTGTTGTTAGAAATAAAGCTAGGCTAATTGCCAAAGACTACAATCAGGAGGAAGGAATTGATTTTGATAAAACTTTTGCTCCTGTTGCTAGACTTGAAGCAATTAGACTACTATTAGCATTTGCTTGTTTTATGAATTTCAAACTCTTTCAAATGGATGTTAAAAGTGCTTTTTTGAATGATTTTATAACAGAAAAAGTTTTTGTTGAACAACCACCTGGATTTGAAAATCACGCACATCCTGATCATGTTTTTAAATTGCACAAAGCACTTTATGGATTAAAGCAAGCACCTCGAGCCTAGTACGAAAGACTCAACAAATTTCTAATTAAAAATGAATTTTCTAGAGGCCATGTTGATAAAACTTTGTTTCTAAAGAAGAAAGATAATGATTTATTAGTAGTGCAAATATATATTGATGATATTCTTTGCAAAAGTTTGCTAAGCTAATGCAGGGTTAGTTCGAGATGAGCATGATGGGAGAACTCAATTTTTTTCTCAGACTCCAAATCAAGCAAACTAAAGATGGAATCTTCATCAACCAAGCTAAGTATACGAGAGAAATTATAAAGAAGTTTGGGATGGAGACTACTAAATCAATAGGTACACCTATGAGCCCCTCTTGTAAACTTGGTAAAGATGAGCATGGTAAATCTGTAGTTTAAAAATTATACAGAGGTATGATTGGCACTTTACTATACTTAACTATTAGTAGACCAGATATAATATTCAGTGTATGCATGTGTGCTAGATATCAGTCTGAACCTAAAGAACCATATCTACTGGCTGTTAAGCACATTATTGGATATCTATTTGGTACAATTGATATTGGCTTATGGTATTTTAAAGATTCATCTACTTAATTAATTGGATATTCTGATTCTGATTTCGCTGGTTGTAAGTTAGATAGAAAAAGTACTAGTGGAACTTGCTAATTTCTTGGAGTTAACTTAATCTCCTAGTTTAGCAAGAAATAAACTTTAGTTGCACTATCCATAGTTGAAACTGAGTATATTACAGTAGGAAGTTGTGCTCAAATCTTGTGGATTAAGCAACAACTTGAAGATTTTGGAATCAAGCTGACTAGTACACCTATAAAGTGTGATAATACCAGTGCTATTTGCTTGACTAAAAATCCTGTTCAACACTCTAGAAGTAAACACATTGAAATTAGGCATCATTTTATTAGAGATCATGTTGAGAATAATGATGTTGTGCTTGAATTTATTTGTACTGAATTGTAATTAGCTGATATTCTGACTAAGCCTCTCCTAGAAGATCAGTTCTATATGATTAGAAGAGAGCTTGGGATCATTAATCCTTTTGATTAAAATCTTCCAATCTTTAACTCAAAGCAATCAAATTTGACATCAATCATATTCAATTATTGCTAATTTCATTGAATTTCTAGTGATTTTAATCAGCCTTTGATTCTCTTGATTTTTGGTTTTAAGTCGATGTGACGACACATGCATGTGTCGACACATTCGTGAGTCGACACATGAACGACAGTAGACCGAGGTTAAGGACTTTTTGAAGTATTTTTTCTACCATTTCTTCTCCCCACTCGAGCTGACACATGCCCTAACTCTCTCCACACTATTCCTTCCCTCCAATCTATGATCAAAACTCCTCGATTCTTCATTTTGGATGATTTTTGGTCCGAATTGAGTGACATTCCCTCTCCCATTTCCACTTTGAACCCTAGAAACCCTAGGTTTCTCCTCCAATCTCGTTCAAATCTTTATTCTATGTAGTGGGACCTCGAAAACAAGTAGTCCATCACCCTCAACCATCCAATCAGGAAGAAGAGCGAAGAACCAAAGCTATACATGAAGCTAGAGCTCCAGATCCACCTGTTCGACCATTATTCATAGCTTCTAGCCGGATAAGCTCGAAGATGGTTGTCGGAGGATGCCGTGTGGACTTCAGTTTCATCGACCAGCAGTATTTTAGGATAGGTCAATGTATTAGAGATGCTGGTCTAACATCTTTCTATTCTCTGAGTGAGAGATACTATCCAGGGCTCATGCGAGAGTTCTATAGATCATTAGCCCATGGGAGTGATGGTTGGTTTGCTCAGGTCAGAGGTAGGGATATCCCCATGACTTCAAAGATATTGAGCAGAGTTTGAGATATTCCTATGATCGGTTCAGCTGTTGACAGCTTGATTGACAGAGTGAGTGGACTCCAGTGTGTATTTGAGTCAGACATTTTTCCGAGGGAGCCATTGTGCCTGCATCCCATTTGTCTGTGGAGATGAGACTTCTACATCATATTATCACCCGGATCCTTCTGCCGAAGACCGGATGTTTTGACTACATCACTGAGAGAGAGCTACTCGTGATGGTCTCATTGGTTCAGCACACACCCGTCTACCTTTCAGTGCTTATGATACATCAGCTGAAGGAGGCTTCGACGAGTCAGAGACTCTGCTTACCCTACGGGATGGGGTTGACACTATTGTTCAAGGAGTATGGTGTTACTTTTGAGGATGTGCCCATTTGGATGCTCCTACATACTAATGTCTATGATATCAGGTCTTTACATCGGATGGGATATCACCTATTCAGAGGCTAGTGGAGACATAGAGTATCTGGTCAAGCTGATGACAGAGATGATGATGATGCTACAGAGGAGGAGCGCATACTTTTCGGTGAGGTAGGACCTTTAGAGTCACCTCTTCTAGAAAGTCAGCCTGAGCTAGCAGCACAGCAAGTGTCTGCTTCTCAATCTGAGCCTACTTCTCAGCCTCAACCAGTTCAGTCAGATGCTCCAGGAGCTTCAATGAGTTTGATGGATAGAGTCGCTCATGTGGAGACAGTGGTCATGACTATTAGGCAGTGACTTGACAGTTTTATTGCTAAGACCAAAGAGAGCCATAGAGGATTGAGTGATGGCATCTCAGCTATTTTGACTGCCCTATCCATACCTTTTTCAGGGAGTATTCCAGATTCTACTCCAGCTCCACCTGCCCCAACACCAGTTGTTGTTGATAGTGATGATGGTGATGATGAGGAGACTGACTCTAACGATTTTGACTTTCCATACTTGATTTCAGAGCCAGCGATAGAGGGGATAGTAGACTTGCCTAGGAGTCCCATTCATGATCCTTCAAGTTCACCCACTCAGACTCTTGTTCTATCTACTTCACCATCCAAATATGATGATCATGTTCCCATACCTATTCTTTCACCTATTGTTGATTCACCTATTATTGATACCCCATTATTGATACTCCTATTGTTGACTCATCAATTATAGATTCATCTATTGATTCTTCAGCTGATACGCCTATCGTTGATACGCCTATCATTTTGTCAGCTGATACACCTATTTTTGACACACCTACAGTTGATACACCTACTCTTCATACATCCTCTCTTATCCGAGAGCTAGGTTTTTACACACCTGGCTTTCAGTATCTTGATTATGGTCCATCATTTGATCATACACCACATCCGATAGTTGTAGAGACTGTTGCTCTGATATGCTCTGTTCCTGCTGATGACATTGCCTCCACCTCTTCTGCTTCAGCTAGAGGTAGGACGTATGTTCGACGTAGAGGACGTGGTCGTCGTACTCCTCCATGACTAACCAGGACCCGTCTTCGTGATCTTAGATCGATGTGGCCCCGAGCTCCCTCTTTCATTGATACCGGACCGATTAAGATCGGATCTTCCGATGATGAGGATGAGGATTAGGATCTTTGTATGTTTAGATAATTTGCTTTTATGAACTTTTTGTCTTGTTGTTGTACAAATTCTAACTTTATATGAAATCTTACGTTGTACTTCATATTATCATCTCAAATGAATGAAATGCTTTGATTTCCTTTAATACTTCACTGTATTTATTTATGAATGAATGGATGAATGAATTTATATTGTACTTCAGTGCTATATCTTGAATGACTTGCCTATTTTCTTCCTACCTTTTTAATGATAACAAAAAGGAGGAGTAATAAGACTAAAGTATAAATGTGCAAGAGAGTAATAAGAGTAATAGTATAGATATATGCTTGAAAATCTATCATGTTTGACATTTCCTTTGTGTAAATTTGAAAATTCTTTTGAAAATTTGGTTGAGCTTGAATTGAAAATTCTTTACAAATTCATTAATTAAGGAGGACCAATACCTCCTTTATATTGAAAATCTATTTTGAATTGAATTTCATGATTAATCTTTTCTTTAGATGTTTACAAAGATGTTTACAAATTCTTTTATGAATCATCTGTTCAGGGGGAGCCTAGTCTATTGCTAAATTTCGTCTCTCCTAAACATGTTTTCTTGTAGAGTATCATGATACATGAATTTATATCTTATATATCTTAAAGCTCTGATACTCTTAACCACTATAACACACTTGCTCTGATACATCTTTTCAATATTGTAATTGCTTTGATACATCTATTGCATTTAGCTCCTCGCACATTGAAAAGTTTTTTTGAAAGCTTTTTATGCAATTTATACTTAAATATTTTATCATCATCAAAAAGAAGGAGATTGTTGATCCGTTATTGATTTTGATGATAAGCAAAATGCTTAAGTATAAGTTGAGTACTAATGATTTCTTTGAAGTATGTTTTTATAGAAAAATATGCTTATCAATTTGAAAAATGAGTGTTTGATTGAAGAAGCCAAGTTTAGATGAAAGATCTGCTCAAAGAAGACTTGGACAGTTGAGAATTGCTTGAAGGACACTTAATTTCAATACAGACTTGATTCAGCACAAGTTCAGAAGTTTTGAGAAGAATCTTAGTAAAGTGTCAACTCAAAGTGTCGACACATGACACCAAGTATCGACATATGATAGTGAAGTGTCGACTCAAGTCGGTACGCAAAGAAAGTTTCAGATGGCACAGCTGAAGTGTCAAACACGGACTTGAAGTGTCGACTCAAAGTGTTGACACATAGATCATCTCATCACCTGAGATTTTTAAGCACAGAACTTGGTGAAGATGAAGAACTACTGAAGTGTCGACACATGGATGTCAAGTGTCGACTCACCTGAAGAAGTTTCGATACATCTGAAATTTTCAGAAAGCTACATTGAAGATATTTGAACTGGGTGTTGACTCAAGAAGTTTAAGTATCGACCTGAAGTGTCGACTCACAACCTAAAGTGTCGACATATGGAGTTCTGGGAACAGTAACGACTAGTTTTTCAAACACATAACTCATCCCTTTTAGCCCCCAACAGCTAGATTTTCATGTCTAACGGCTAGAAACTAGATTTGAGACCTTGAAAAGGTATTTATATACTCCAAATCAAATCAAAATATATGAAAATGAAATATGAATAACCAAGAGAAAAGAAAAGAGAGCATTCACTCCTATTTATTGAAGTTCAACTACTTTCAAACAAAAGCAAGCCTCCAAGCATTCAAGAGCCTTCAAGAGCATTAACGATCAACCATTCTTGAGCAATCAATGAGGCTTCATCAAGTTAAAAGCATCACAACAACAAGCTTCAAAGAGATACCCACTTTTTATTAGAAAGCTTTTATTGTTTCTCTACTTCAAACTTTATTTGTTGTAAGGGTTCTTTTTTAGCCTATTGCAAAACCAAGGAAGGTTATTGGTGAGCCTTTGAAAACTAATTAGGTTCTTGGTTAGCCCACAAAACTAAGAAAGGTTGGTGGTGACCCGTAAAACTATTTAGGTTCTTGGTTAGCCCGTAAAACCAAGTGAGGTTTTGACTTATGAGCCTTGTGAAAACAAGTTGAGTTTTGATTAGTGAGCCCGGAAAACTAATCGACTGTAATCGATTGAGATTATAGTGAATTCTCAAGGAGATCTTGGGGAGTGGATGTAGGTGCATTGGATAGCACCGAACCACTATACTTCTTTGTGTTTGTGGTTGCTTGTCTCCACTTATTGCTCTTACTTTTATTGCTTTATAATTCCACTACATATTTACTTAAGAGCAATTCATTTACATTCATAGTACTTGGTTTAATTGTTGGATTGGATCACACACTATTGCATTGCATCAAATAATTTTTAGAGACCAAATTCACCTCCCCTATTGAGTTGCTTACTAGGCAACAAAAGAGGATACCAGGAAAAGTATGTTAACCGTTCATAGCCTCAAGCTGAAGCAACTGCCCTTCAAAGAACTGCTGATGAAGCCTAATTACCTCACCAAAGGCCGACCAATGGGAGGGTCGGCATGCTTCATCTGTCAATCAGCTGGAGGGATGAAGTTGGAGAAGATTACCCCAAGAAACTCAAAGGCAAAAACTCCATCAGCTTTTCGGATGAGGATCTCTAGGGTGTTTAGCTTCCACATGATGACCTTGTTGTGGTCTCAGCTATAATTGCAAAATATGATGTAAGGAGAATTTTGATAGATAATGGAAGTTCAGCCGATGTGTTGCTGTATGATGCTTTTTTTAGAATGGGCTTATCTGGAAGTGAGTTGCAAAGGTCTCCTATCCCTTTGACTGGGTTCGAAGGAAATCAAGTTGGGGTTGAAGGAGAGATCGCTTTACCCATAACTCTTGGCACCGAACCATGCCAGAAAATACTTCCCATCAACTTCATAGTAGTGCAAACACTGTCAGCATATAATACAATTTTGGGACATCCAGGTTTAAATAAATTTCGATCCATAGTATCGACCTACCATCTCTTGGTATGATTTCCCACCAGGCATGGTATCGGAGAAGTGAGGGGGGATCAAAGGGTTGCTCGTCAATGCCTAATGATCCAGGATAAACAATCAACTAAGCCCTTAACACTTGATCAATTAGATCCAAGGGACAGAGTTGAAGACTGTGGAGAACCAATAGAAAGGACCCTCTCTATACCCTTGTTTGAAGATGACCCAACAAAGTTTGTATAAATTGGCAATTTGCTAGATGAAGAAACAAAAGAAAAGCAGATTAGTTTCCTCCGAAGTAATGCCGATGTTTTTGCTTGGGCAGCTTCGGATATTCCCAGAATTCTATCTGAAGTAATTACACATCGGTTGGAGGTTGCCTCAAACTACAATCCAGTTTGATAGAAGAAGAGGAACTTCGCACCTGAAAGGCAGAGGGTCATTAATGAAGAAGTTAACAAACTCCTTGAAGTCAAATTTATAAGGAAAGTACAATATCCAAATTGGTCAGCTAATATTATGATGGTGAAGAAGTTTAATGGCAAGTAGAGGATTTGTATCTTAACAAGGCTTGTCCGAAAGACAGTTTTCCTTTATCGAAGATATATCAGTTAGTTGACGCTACTACTAGTCATCAGTTGTTGAGCTTCATGGATGCTTTCTCAAGATATAACCAAATCCGAATGGATCCTGAAGACGAAGAGAAAACTGCTTTCATCATAGAGAAAGGGCTTTACTGTTATAAGGTGATGCCATTTGAATTAAAAAATGCTAGGGCAACTTTTTAAAGATTGATCAACAAAGTGTTCAAGAATTAGATAGAGAGAAATATGGAAGTTTATATTGATGATATGATTGTAAAGAGTCTTCTTAGGTCTGACCACATTGAAGACTTAAGAAAGACCTTTGACACCCTTAGATGTCATCAGATGAAGCTGAATTCGGCTAAGTGCACCTTTGGTGTAACTTCAGGAAAGTTCTTGGGTTTCTTAGTCACCAAGCGAGGGATTGAGGTTAACCCAGAAAAGATTCAAGCCATTCGGACCATGAGACATCCCTCTTGCAAGAAATAAGTGCAACGGCTGATAGGAAGAATTGCTTCTTTGAGTCAATTTATTTCTCGGTCAGCGAAAAGATATCTTTCTTTTTTCAAAGTTCTTCATCAAACTCAAAGTTTCGAATGGTCAGAAGACTGCAGAATTGCTTTTGATAAGTTAAAGTAATACTTGGAAAACCATCCTTTACTTTCTAAACCTTATGAAGGGGAAACTTTTTATTTGTATTTTTCTGTCTTGGATGAAGCAGTTACTTTTGTACTTGTTCGAAAGGATGCCAACCACTTGCAGAAGCTGATATATTACATTAGTAAAGTACTGCATGAGATGGAAATATGATATCCTAGAGTGCAAAAGCTTATTTTCTCCTTGGTGGTTGCAGCAAAGCGTTTGCAACCCTATTTCCAAGCTCATACCATTGTGATTTTGTCGGATCAGCCCCTGAAGACCATTCTACGCTACCTTGACACTTCAGGAAGGATACTAAATGGGTCGTTAAGTTGGAAAAATTTGATATTGATTTCCAACCTAGATCAGTAATTAAAGCACAAGTCTTGGCTGATTTTATAGGCAAATGCACTTGGGGATCAGATGAGAATCAACCAAGGACCGAGGAAGAAGAAACCATCGAAGAAAATCCGAAGCTCATATGGCTGCTTCATGTAGATGGCACTTCCAATGCCAATGGCTATGGAGCTGGTCTCATTTTGGCTAATCCAAATAAGCAAGTTATAGAATATGCTTTTCATTTTTCTTTCCAAGCTTCAAATAATCAAGCAGAATATGAAACTCTCATTGCTGGAGTTAGAATCGCTCAGAATCTAGAAATTAAAAGATTAAAATCTTTTCAGATTCATAGTTAGTGGTGAATCAAGTAAAACTTGAATTCGAAGCTCGAAATCCCATCATGATTTTGTATCTGGAGAAGGTGCAAAGTCTAATATCCCAGCTGGAATATTTTGAGATTGTTCATGTGCCCTGAACAAAGAATTCTTAGGCCGATGCTCTTTCACGACTTGCAACCACTGTTCCAGCATATCCGAATCCACAGTGAAAGTATATCCAATTGAACGTGAGCCCTCTTGGAAGGACCCCATTCTTAAATTTTTAAATCAAGGCACGTTACCTAAAAACAAGCTTGAAGCTAAATAGCTTCATTGGATTGCTTCTCAGTATGTGATCTTAGATGGGACTCTATATAAAAGATCCTTTACACAACCTTTGTTGAAATGCTTGGGACCTTCAGATGCCGATTATGCTTTCAGGGAAGTGCATAAAGGTATATATGGAGATCATCTGGGGGGCAGATTCTTAGCTTACAAAATAATTCATCAAGGCTATTATTGGCTACCCATTCAAAAGGATTTTACAGAATTTGTATGAAGATGTGATCAATGTCAGAGGTATTCTAATGTACAAAGATGGCCTGCAAGTCAATTGACCCCATTGATAGCTCCTTGGCCTTTTGGTTAATGGGGAATGGATATTCTTGGTTCATTTCCTCTAGCTTCCAGACAATGAAAATTCCTTATAATAGCAATTGACTACTCACTAAGTGGGTTGAAGCTGAACCACTGGCACAAATTACTGAGGCAAAGGTTGAAAATTTTGTAAGAAATTTTATTATTTTCCATTTTGGGATTCCTTATGCCTTTATTATAGATAAGGGAAGGCAATTTGATAACCCAAAGTTCAAAAGCTTTTGTGCACAATATCATATACTCCACAAGCTAACTTCCGTAGCTCATCTTCAATCTAATGGAGAAGCTGAAGTGACCAATAGAACTATACTTCATGGCCTCAAAACTAGATTAAATGATACAAAGGAACTATGGGCTGATGAGTTGAATTCAGTCCTCTAGGCATACCGAACTACTCCTAGAGTAGCCACTGGTGAATCTCCATTTCACTTAGCTTATGGCACTGAGGCAGTCTTTCTTATAGAAGTTTCTTTACAATCTCTACAGATTGACCATTACAAAGAACCTGAAAACTCAGAGCACCGAAGAGTTGATATAGATTTATTACAAGGTACTCGACTCCATGCTTAGCTGAAGATGGCCACATATCACCAAAAGATTGCCAAGTATTACAACTCTCGTGTGAAAGAACGAATTTTTCATTCTGAGGATTTGGTTTTGCGAAGATCTGAAGTATCAGGCCAGCCGAACAAGAAAAACTTTCTCCTATATGAGAAGGCCCCGCTTATATTAATGTATCAAGATAGATCTAATCAGCCTATCTTAATCTTTATCAAAAGGCATAAAGATGATCTACGTGATCTACCCTACGAAGTACCGAGTAGACTTGATCAGCCTATTTTAATCTTCATTAAAAGACATAAGGATGATCTACGTGATCGACCCTATAAAGTGCCGAGTGGGCTTGATCAGCCTATCTTAATCTTTATCGAAAGGCATAAGGATGATCTACGTGATCTATCTTATGAAGTGCCGAGTGGGCTTGATCAGTCTATCTTAATCTTTATCGAAAGGCATAAGGATGATCTACGTGATCTATCTTATGAAGTGCCGAGTGGGCTTGATCAGTCTATCTTAATCTTTATCAAAAGGCATAAGGATGATCTACGTGATCTATCATATGAAGTGCCAAGTGGGCTTGATCAGCCTATCTTAATCTTTATCGAAAGGCATAAGGATGATGTACGTGATCTACCCTACGAAGTGCCTGAAAGAAAAACGGTGCAGGTGGTTTGACATGGTCCTACACTAGGCATCCAAACAGCTACGGGAGCAGAATGGATTTTAAAACTTTTTTAAAAATTCTCGCAGCAGAAAACTGCTCCGTCCAGAACCTAACATATTCATGTTGCATGTAAGCATGTATGATGATATAAAATATTTATAAAATATTAAACAAATAAATCTATTCATGCATGATTAAAAAAAAATAATTTTCCATACCTTTATTCTGCCTGGAATAACTCTGGAATAAACCTGGAATAGGCTGGAATAGCTGGAATAAAACTACTCCAGCCTTCTTCTTCCTTGGGCTGAAATTTTGCTCTGTTTTGAGCTTGAAAAATAGCAGTAAAACACCACTTTCCAGACCTCCGTTTGCTCTCGAATCGCAGCAGCGGCAAGGTGGATAAGTGTTCTTTGATCTCCAATGAGAATCTGCAAGGAAAATACAGTGTACACGATGTACAAAACGGCCAAAAACCTGCTACCAGAAATTCTACAGCAGAATAGGACAGCTGGTTCTTCCTTCGTTTTGGAGCAGTAGAAGCGATCCCGGCTTACGTGGCTTGCTCCTAAGAGTAGAAGAGTACTCCCTCTAGAGGGGAGACATGCCAGGGGCCCTCTGATCCCTCTCCACATGCGGTGCTAGCCGCTGGAAGAACAAAAAAAACACAGTGGATGGCAGCAACCTGGCTTTGCTGCAGTCCTTGGTTTGAGCACTCTAAGGGACAAGGAAAAGGGCCTTGTAACTCTCCCTCACACCCTCCAAAACCCAGTCTACTAATACCCAGTGGAAAGAAGCAAACTCTCAGGGGATCTTTCAGCCTCTCAAAGAAGAATGCCCAGGTTTGTATTTGCTGTTTCACGGTAAAAACTAACCTATCAAACAGGGGATATGAAGCTGGTATTTATAGGCAGCAGGGGAAGAGGAATGAGCTGGGAAACGTAGAGGCTGTGGTTAAAACCATTAACCAAGCCATAAAATAGGGATTAAAGAGGAGAGGAAGAGATTCCAGCAGCGGGCGAGGGAGAGGAGAAGACGCCCAGGGATGTTCGGTCGATTGGCCTGCTTCAAACGCTTGGAATTTATTCCAGCGTAAGTAACTAGCAAACCGGTCCAAGTGGAGAGAAACACCGATTCAATTTACCGGTCCAAACAAATTGGTTCAACCCATTTAAACCAAACGATTGGTTCAATCCAATTGAATTGGTTTAAGGGATTACAATTGGTTCACAACCAATTGGAGGCCAAAACAAACTCCAAATCAGTTCAAAACTGATTTAGAAAAATCCTGGCGCAGTCCAGGTCAGCCCAGAACAATTTTCGGTTGACACAGATAAGGGCAAGATAGGAAAAAGAGTGCTCAAAAATACTGTGACCATAAAACCGAGACGATTCCCAATCGTAATCGGTATCCGGATCAGAGAGTAATCCTCTGTGGCATGTGACCTCATAGGTTCGAACCTAAATGGTAGCACTAGAACAATTCTAGTACCAGCACAGGAAACCATCTAGCAATGGATCTTGGCATTCGGATAGGTAGAAGATGCGGGTGCAAACTATCGAACCTCTGGCATATGGTTACTGTATAATTCATCCCTTTGACCTCTAATGCTCAGGACGACTGAGATTGGGCTGCCAACCCAGACTGAGTCAGTCGACTACGTGTCTCAACCTCGCAAGCCCAGTGACTCTTCACTAGGACTACTCCGGTCGAGGATTTGCTAAATTGAGATACTGAGAGACATTCAATCCAAACTGTTTGGATAGGTCAATTCCATCTTGGTCCATCACTGCTCCACAAGTACTTTCCTGTACCCAGAAACCTTCCATCACCGGATTAAAAATCCGGGTAGTCCGGCACCAAAGCACAGGGAGTTTCTTGCAAGCTACCATGATGACCTCAGGTCAGAGGGACATTTATACCCATATCCAATCATGAGTATCCCTTTGGCAGAAAGGGGCTGCACGGAGTCACGTTCAATGAGATATCACATATCCCACTTGTAGATCACATCAGTATTACCATACTCATTTGGTCAAGAGGACAACCAAACGATGTGAACTACAACAACCTATACTTGATATATTACCATCCAGTATAATATATCCTTTGGTTGTGAAAAAGGTTTAAGGACCACTCGATACATCCTCTCTATATTGAAGTCAGTGTAGTCCTAAGGACTTCATCACATGGAAAGAGTTTATTTCAGAAAAATTTAGTATGTGATGAGCTGCCATAAATATATTTTATTAATTCAAAGAAAAAGTATAATACTTAGCTCAACCGCCTACAACCCAGGCGATTGGCTTTGGGACACAATTCCCAACAGTGCCGAGTGGGCTTGATCAGCCTATCTTAATCTTTATTAAAAGGTATAAGAATGATCTACGTGATCTATCCTACGAAGTACCGAGGTAGGCTTGATCAGCCTGTCTTAATTTTTATCAAAGGGCATAAGAATGATCCATGTGATCTACTCAGTAAAATGCCAAGGAAGGCTTAACTAGCCTATTTCATTCTCTGTAAAGAACATAAACAACCTACGCGGTCTATTCTACAACAAATTCGATGAAGTACAAAGTAAATTTGGCAACATGTCAAAGTATATATCCCCTCAGTATGTATGTTGTCTTCTATCAGCAATGATCTTCTAGAAAAAAGAGAATGGTTATATATATCAAATTCTCTTATTCGGAATATTAATAGTAGAATTATTCAAAATTTGGTTTTCTATTCAACCACTTATGTTGTGTAATCTGAAGAATCCAAATTCTAGATCTGAGAGGATTGCCTATTCAATAAACTAATTTGGGGCTCTTCAAATATGAAGACTTGGAATTATTCAAAATTTAAAGTCTTGGTATTATTTCAAGTCCGAAGACTTGGTATTATTTTATGTCTGAAGATTCAGCATTATCTTTAAATCTGAAGACTTGGTATTATTTAAAATTTGAAGTCTTGGTATTATTTCAAGTCCGAAGACTTGGTATTATTTTGAGTCTGAAGATTCATCATTATCTTTAAATCCGAAGACTTGGTATTACTCAAAATTTGAAGCTTTGGTATTATTTTAAGTTCGAAGACTTGGTATTATTTTGAATTTGAAGTCTCAGAGTTATTTTCAAGTCTGAAGACTTTATCCTTAGATAAATTTTTTATTCTAAGATTTAAGATGAAAGTTAATACATTTACTAGAAAAATTGTTTATTCATAAATTCTTTATGATCAATAAGGTTATCATTCGACATTTTACCTCCGATGAGTTTATACTTGGTGAATATTTCATTGAAGCATAATTCATTAAAAGTTCTATTCATAAAAGGTAGCACGTGTACATTGTCTTTCAAAAAAAAAAAATCTTATGGGTCAACTTCAACTTGAGTGTCTTCAACATAAGTGAGGTCGATCGGGTCAGCAACCGTTGTTGTTTCTTCTTCAGCTACTTTTTCGATTGCGACATGTATCTCTTCAGAAGGAGCTTTTGGTGATCTAGGCTCTCCTATTTCTTCAAGGTTAAAAAGCTGAACACTTGAAATATCAAGATTTGGATAAAGATTCTACACTTCTTTTACCCCATCATTGAAATCTGCTCGGAGCTGAAGGTTCCAACTTCAGTTAGTTCTTCATCAAACACCAAAGACTTCTTATAGTCCTCGACCGCCTTATTTACTTGATCTTTCAAGCTTTTTATTTCTTTAGCCGATACTTCAGCTCTCTTGACCACTTCATCGACCCTTTTGACTGCTACATCGGCCTTTTTGACCGCTTCATCGGCCTTTTTGATCGCCTCTTCAGTCTTTTGCTGAGCTTCTCTGGTTGAATGTTCCAAAGAATGAATATTTTTCTTCTTCTTCTTAAGCTTTGCTTATTGTTTAGAATTCTTCGATTGAGCCTTCTCTAGTTTGGCTTTCAGATTCTGAACTGTAGCATCACTTTGAGCAAGTTTTTTCTCCATGGCTTGCTTTAACTCTTCGACCACTTCTTTCTCAGCCTTGGCTGTTTGGAGTTTTTCTTTTATACCCTTATGATAGTCTCTAAATTTGATGATGCTTTCTTCCATAAGGGTGATATTATGAACCAACTGCATTGATCATATAGAGCATAAAGTTAGTGAAATTGAACATTATATGAAAAGAAAGAAAAGAAGAAAATAGGTTCACCTTCAGCATGGATGAAAAAACTGAATCAGATATGTCCTTGATGCATCAGGTTTTGCTGACTTCCCAATCTCGAAGAAGGAGAGTATGCTTCAGTATTTCCCTAGCCAATTCGGGGTTTACCATACCCCATCCATCAGAGAAGGTTGAAAAGTCTACATGATATTCTCGATCCGTTGGAGCGTTCCTCCCCAAACCCTCTTTGATTTGAGGAGCCTTTCCTCTTGCTTTTCTCTTGTCCTTTGGAGAGGCAAGGAGCGGCTCTCCAAAAGTCAGAGTTGGAATGGGTCATTCCGGAGAAGATGATGGAGGTGAGCTCCTTGGAGGAAGTTCCATTGAAGGCACATCGTCTTCGTCAGATATAACCCTTGTTGGAGTTCTATTAGAAGCCTCTTCAACCCTAGCCTTCTTTCAGGCTTCGGTTTCCTTTTATGGAGCTGGCACTGGTCTTTTTCTGGATGCCTAACGAAGTCTTTCAAGGTTAGGCTTCATCGGCTTAGTTGCAATCAAAGAAGAAGAATTCTCAGGATAATTATCAGAAAAACCTAATAAATTTTGGAAAAAGAGCTAAAGCCAACTACTTCTATACCTAATGTTGGAAGCTCGCTGATATGAGCAAGGTGAAGGTTTTGTTCCCTCAACAGTTCCTTAGCCAGAGGAACTCCTGGACTTGATAATATCTCGAAGTCCTTTTGATTGGCCTTTAAGACTTTCTTCCCAGCATTTGTATCTAAATGTGGAGTCTTCCATTCGATGTTAAAACCCTAGAAAAGATAATAGATGAAGAAGAAGCAGGGTTTCCATCCATGTATAGCATTGGAAGTTCCCTTAATTAGTCTACGGCCTGAATGAGGATCGATGACTCACCATCCTTCACCGTGAAAGTCTTTTTTCAGTATGAAGAGGGAGGTAAACAAAGAAGTTTTGGGCTCTACATTTCAGAGTTTGCAAAGGACCGGAACCCACAAATATTTCTAAAGCTATTCGGAGTCAATTATGCTGGGACTACTTGGTAAAGATTAAAAATTTTCACAAAAAGGGATGAAGAAGAAATCTAAGCCTAGCTTTCAGGTGGTCTTCACATATGGTAATTGCCCCAGGAGGAAGATGAGTAATCGTCTCATCTGGAGTGGGGACAAATGATTTAAAGGTCCTGGGAATGTTATAATGATTCATAAGACTATCTACCCTAGTGAAAGACAAGGAACCAACAATAGTTCCTGGGAAAAGTTCGGAACCTTTTCTTTTGACGGGACCCCCACTCCCAGAGGGTTCATCTCTCGCGGGACCTTTACTAATGGTTGGACAATCTAACGATTCAAACATCATGAAAGGAAAAAGAAAAAGATCCCTACCTTAAGGTAAAAATAAGATAACTTGCTGAAGGAGATTAATGGTGCAAAACCAGAGGGGAAAGTGTCGGATTTCTCCCGGGATGATATATTGCATCAAATATTAGGCCTCACAATCAGAGTGACGTAGTAGAAGTAGATATAAAAATAATTTTATATCCGGCATGCAGTATAAATAAATCTAATTTATTCATGATAATATTCTTAAACATGCATTAGAGGATGAGAACAAGATCAAATCCAAAACTATGATAATTTTAAGTAACAGTTACATACCTGGATTGCTATCTTGGCCTGCTCTGATATCCGTATAGATCCTCTTTTGGACCACGATTCAATTGCATCCGTGCAAGTGCCCGATCTCTGCTAGTATCCATATAGGGCTTGTCATAGCAGAGTCATAGAGGGCACTGGACTGCTAGATCCTTGCAACCCTCTCCTCTTTCAGCAAATCGGCCTTGCTTCAAAAGTTATGCCGATCGACAATTGGACCGGCTTCTGGCTTCTATCTTGCAAACTGGCCTTTGCAAGATTTAGGACCTTCTTTCCTCTCCTTGCTCTTATCTAAATAACCTCTCAACACTTGGAAGAAATATTAAGAGAGGAAGTAAGAATGGAAGGGAGAGGGAACCTATGGTAGCAAAATGCCTCACACACCCAAGTGGATGATATTCCCTTCTCCTTTCATTCACTCACCCAAGCATTCCCTCTTCATTCATGCTTGGCCGGCTACCCTCCACCCCCTCTCTTTATTTAGGCCATCATCCCATTGATGGCATAAGACCATGTGTATGAAAACATTTAAAAAGGAGAAGAAGATCTTCTCTCTTTTAATGCTTTCACACTTCCATGAAAACCTTCTTAAGACTTTTTCTTGTTTTCATATGGAAAAGTTTTTTCCTTCTTCTCCACTCCCATTAATGATGTCAAATTTCCTATGCCATGTCATCACCCTTATTTATCATGACAAATTAATGAAGGGTTTACAAAGTCATAAATAGGAGGAGACTAATATGAACACAAGACTTAAGAAATTTTCAAATATTAATGGGAGGAGACTTGGTTTCCCTAAGTCATTCCTCTTCTTTCATGAAAACTCTCATGCCATGTGACATGTGGAAATAAGAAGAGAGGGAGAGTGCCATGTGGCATGAGGAGAGAGAGTCCCAGTCCAACTGGGCTCTGACTCATGGTCCAATTTGATACTCAAATCAAAGCCAGATTTAAACCCAATCAAATCTATTTCGAAAAGACTGTTGACCCAACATAATTTGGATTAGTTAAAATCAAATTAAATTTGATTTAATTTAATTAACAATTAATCCATAATTAATTAGGTCAAATCTTAATTGTAACACTTACAATTAGGCCTAAATAGATTTGTTGATTAGTTACTTAAGCCCCTAATGTGTGTGACCCCTCAGGTCCTATTCTGTCTGGTAATGAGACATGCTATAATCTCCATTATACATCATTGAAACACCTTTCGATGGAAAGAAATAATTTTTACTCAATCCTAATTAGGATCATCGATTCGAGAACGATCCTAATGGGCTCTCATAATCCATCAGTGATACTTATCAGTATGTAGTGGCAACCCAGCAGAATAAGATTGGAACCCCTAGGTATAGTTATCGTGTGATTCGGTTCCTCTATCAAAATCCCTAACTCGATGTTGGTTACGAAATCTCGCCAAACCCATCAGTCATATACTTAAACTTAATCGACTCAAGTCCAACTGTGATACTAATGAAAAACACCTTTTCATCATTACCCTGCTATGGCCATAGACTTTTTGGACTTAATCTCAATAAGTTGCATAGGATTATTCCTTACTACTAAAGCTGATAGATCCCTACGAGTGAACATCCTACTCCTACAATAAACTTACTACAGCCAACGAACACCGCAAGATCTCGTATGGATAGAAACCATGAGATTGTGCTGTCAAACTACAGCAACCTTATTATGAGTAGTCGAGATACTCTAGGTCGAAGAACTATTCATACAACTACAGCATCAGGAAGTTATCGACGAGTGAGTAGTCATCCGTATAACTTTTCATAGAAGGTCATGCTCAATACCGTTGATCTCCATCAACTACCTACACTCTCACTCTAGTGTCACTACACTATAGGTCAGAGCTCCCCTACTTAGAATGGAAGTGATCCGTGCACCGATTTTAATGGATCAATCATCATCCTTGTGATGTTCCAATAATCGAGAACTTTTAGGAGTTTATCTATAAAGACAAATGCATGAGATTCTCAACTCTTGAGAATATGTGTCATTGTCCATTAACTCCATGAATGATTCATAGACACATCAATATGAATAATATTGTCCTTTATTATGAAAAAGAATTAAGTACAAAATCCATACCCTAAAATTACAATATGTCATGCCAACTTGGCTTTTAGGGCACACATCTAACAATCTCCCACTTGCACTAAAGCTAATTGGCCATATATCTAAGTCCCATCTTCTCAAGGTGGATCTCAGTCTTTTGCTGGCTCAAAGGCTTAGTCAGTGGGTCTGCCACGTTATCTGTGGAGTCTACTCTGCACACCACAACATACTTTTTATTGAGGTAGTCGCGTATGATATGAAACCGCTGCTCGATATGCTTAGACTTCTGGTGAGACCTGGGCTCCTTCGCTAGAGCTATTGCACCATTATTGTCATAACATCTGGGGATGGCATCAGATGACATTACCCCAAGCTCTGCAATAAACTTTTTTATACTAGAAGGCTTCTTTTATAGCTTCAGAGGCAACAATGTTCTCTACTTCCATTGTTGAATCTGCTATGATGGGCTGCTTAGAACTCTTCCAACTTATTACCCCATCATTGCAGAAAAACATAGACCCTGATGTAAACTTTCTATCATCAGGATCAGAAATAAAGTCTGAGTCTATATATCCTTTTATTTCTAATTCTGAACTCCCTCCAAAGACTAAGAACAAATATTTAGTTCTTCTCAAGTACTTAAGAATGTTCTTCACAGCTATCCAGTGTTCTTCACCTAGATTCGACTAATATCTGCTCGTGACACTCACATCAAGAACTATATTAGGTCGAGTACACAACATGGCATACATGAGGCTTCCAATTGCCAAAGCATATGGAATATTTCTCATACGTTGAATATCTTTAGGTGTGTTGGGACATATTTTCTTAGAGAGATTAATACCACGTTGAAGAGGTAACAATCTTCTTTTAGAGTTCTTCATGCTGAATCCTTTCAACACTTCCTCTATGTATAATTTCTATGAAAGGCCAAGTATCCAATTAGATCTATCTCTATAGACCTTAATCCCCAATATATAAGATGCTTCACCTAAGTCTTTCATAGAGAATTCCTTAGATAATTAACTTTTGACCAAAGTCAACCTGGGAACATTATTCCCTATAAGGAGGATGTCATCCACGTACAATACGAAGAATGTTACCACCCTCTCACTGGCCTTCCTGTAAACACAAGGCTCATCCTCGTTCTTGATAAAACCAAACAATTTGATTACCTCATCAAAATGAGCATTCCAACTCTGAGAAGTTTGCTTCAATCCATAGATTGATCTATGCAACTTGCAGATCTTATGATCTTCATTATTGAAAGTGAAACCCAAAGGCTACTCCATGTAGATATCTTCCTCAAGATATCCATTCAGGAATGCAGTTTTCACATCCATCTGTCATATCTCATAATCATGATATGCTACAATTGCAAGTAGTGTACAGATGGATTTTAGCATAGTTACTAGTGAAAAGGTGTCAGATAGTCATTGCCTTCGCGTTGACTATAACCTTTCGCTACTAGCCTAGCTTTAAAGGTCTCTACCTTACCATCTGCACCTAATTTTCTTTTGTAGATCCATTTACAACCAATAGGTACAATACCTTCTAGTGGATCCACTAAGGACCTTACTTGGTTAGAATACATTGAATCAATTTCTAGCTTCATAGTATTTACCCATTTCTCAAAATCAATGTCTGATATCATCTCATCATAAGTCTTAGGATCAACCATTTGATCCTTGTCCCTAATTAGGAACATTTTCTTTATATCCTCTGTAAGCATACCCAAGTACCTTTCAGGAGGTTTGGAGACTCTAGTAGACCTGCGAGGTGGAAGAGCATTTGTATGTATTGGTTGATTAGGTTCGATATAATCTCTAGCTGGCTGCTCTTCAAAGACTTTCTCATCGAGCTTAATTAGCCTCCCACTGCCACCTTCCCGAATAAATTATTTTTCAAGAAATGTGGCATGTCTACTCACAATCACATTATGATCTTTTAGAAGGTAAAAGTAATACCCTAAACTTTCTTTAGGATATCTTATGAAGCGAGCTTTCACAGATCTAGGTTCCAATTTATCCATCACTAGTTTTTTGATATAGGCTGGACATCCTCAAATCTTGAAATAAGCAAGACTCGGTTTCTTACCATACCAAATCTCATATGGTATGGTAGGAACAGATTAGATGGAACCTTATTTAAAATGTAAATTGAAGTTTATAGGGCATATCCCCAAAGAAATAAAGGTAAGTCAGTGAAGCTCATCATGGATCGGACCATATCTAATAATGTTCTATTTCTCCTTTCAGAACCCCATTGAGCTGAGACATACCAAGTGGAGTCTATTGTGAGACTATGCCATTTTCCTTAAGATAACCCAAGAATTCCCTACTAAGGTATTCACCTCCCCGATCTGATCGAAGAACCTTAAGGGTTTTACCTATTTATTTTTCTACTTCATGTCTGAATTCCTTGAACTTCTCAAAAGCTTCAGATTTGTGCCTCATAAGATACACATAACCATACCGTGAACAATCATTAGTAAAGGTTATGAAGTAGCAAAAACCATCCCTAGTATGCATATCAAATGGACTACACACATCAGTGTATACCAGGGCAAGTAATTCTGTGGCCCTTTTTCCATGTCCTATAAAGGATAACTTGGTTATTTTTTCTTGAAGACATGACTCACAATGTGGATATGATTCAGAATTAAGTGAATCTAGGATCCCATCCCTTTCTAGTTTGTTAATCCTGTCCTCACTTATATGACCAAGCTTTAGATGCCACATGTATTTATCATTTTGGTCATCTCTAGGATATTTATGTCCTATGGCATTCACTTTGACTTTCTCGTTAATGTTCAGAGATGCATCATCATGCAAATAATAGAGACTATCAATTAAAATGACTTTTGTAACCAATTTATTTCTCAAATAAATATTACAAAAGTCTTTATTGAATAAACATTCAAATCATTCCTGTGCTAGCATAGAGATAGAAATCAAAATTCTACTAGCTCTAGGCACAAAGTAATAATCTCTAAGTACTAATCTAAATCCTAAAGGTAACTTCAGAGAATATGATCCAACAGCTTGTGCAGCAACTTTCGCTCCATTTCCGACATGTAGGACCATCTTACCTTCTCTAAGCACTCTACTTCTTTCCAGGCCTTGCATCGAAATGCATATATGAGCAGTAGAGCCAGAGTCTAAAATTCAACTTGAAGTAGATGAAACCGTTAGGTTAGATTCAATAACGTGAATGGATATACCTTCAGAAGGTAAATCCTGTTAGGTGTATGCCCTGAAAGCCATGTTGGCTTGATACATTTTAATTTTAGGGCATGAACTTTGAACATAATTTTTTTTTTATTAATAAAAAGGGTATTAGTTTCATTCATATATTATGTCTATGAATCGTCCATGGAGTTAATGGACAATGACACATATTCTTAAGAGTTGAGAATCTGAGGCATGTGTCTTTATAGATTAACTCTTAAAAGCTCCCGATTGTTGGAATATCACGAGGATGGTGATTGATCTATTAAAATCGATGCACAGATCACTTCTCTTTTGGGTAGATGAGTCTCTGACCTATAGTGTAGCAATACTGAAGTGAGAGTGTAGGTAGTTGATAGAGATCAACGATACTGAGCATGACCAAGTACAGGAAGTTATATGGATGACTACTCACTCGTCGATAACCTCCTGATGCTGTAGTCGTGTGAATAGTTCTTTGACCTAGAGTGTCTCAGCTACTCATAATAAGGTTGCTGTCTTTTGGAGGAAGATGGCTCCATAAAGAAAACTTATCCCGTTGAACTCTTTGGGATCCCCTCATTATTTATCAACATGTTTAATAATTTGGATAGAGTGTAATTCAACTTGTTCATATTATAGTTCATTACAAACTGACCATATAAACTAGTTAAGGACTGGTGGATCAAATCCACCTGAAGCTCCTTATGAATAGGAATGCCTAGCTTCTCAAGCTATTCTATGTCCTTAATCATTGATAGGTAATGATTATGGACTGACTGTCCTTCATGCATCTTATGGTTGAAGAGGCTCTTCGACACCTCGAAGCACGCAGTTCAACTCTGTTCTCCATACAACTCTTGTAGATGAATTAGAATCGATTTAGCAGTCGGCATATTCTCATGTTGGCTTTATAATTCATTAGACACTGAGGCCAATATGTAACACTTAACCTTATTATCATCTTCCATCCATTTTTCATTTGTAGTGGTTTGACAGGCATTAGCATGGTCAGGTAAAATAGGGGTTTTGATGGGGGACAGACCTCGATCAATATTTATTCCGGGAAATCGGATTGTTGGTCATTAAGAAACGACCCTAGGCTAGGTTAAACCAGGCCCAAATTATTTTTTTCCAATTTTTTTTATTCAAATAAAATCTTTTTTTCCATATTTTGTCTCCTTTTTTTCTTCCTTATTTTTTTTCTTTATATATTTTTTCATTATTTTTTTTTTTTTTTTTCACTAGAACGCACACTACTTCCTCCACGTTTCTACAAATGGAATGCCAATGCTTCGCACTCCAAACAAGATGGAATAAAACATGAAAGCATAAAGAAAAGTGGACAGGGACCTAAATCAGGCCCTCTCTCCACGGATCCGGTGGGCGCACTGGATGTCCTTGGGCATAATGGTGACGCGCTTGGCATGGATGGTGCAGAGATTGGTGTCCTCAAAAAGCCCTACTAGATAGCCCTCAGTAACCTCCTGGAGGGCCAGGATGGTGTTGCTCTGGATCCTTAGATCTGTTTTGAAGTCCTTCTCAATCTCATGCACCAGCCTCTGGAATAGCATATTCCTTAATAGCAACTCTGTGCTCTTCTGGTATTTTTGAATCTCATTAAGGATGACGATGCCGGGGTGATAGCGGTGGAGCTTCTTGACATCACCGGTAGATGGTGCCGACTTACTTGTCACCTTTGTAGCGAGTTACTTTCGGAGTGCTTTACTGCTGGTGGATTTGCGAACTGTCTACTTTGTACGAGCCATCAGAGGTGGACATAAGTGCTTGAGCTAGGGCTTTGAAGCCTCACACACTCAAAAACAGGGGAGGAAACCAAGGGAAATCACACTAGAATTCATGGGAAATTAGTATGGGTGGTGCAGAAGAACTGGGGAGAAGCGGTGGGGTCTCGCCAGTGCGTGAGGTCATTGGTAAGGTTCTTCTCACAGTCAGAAGCTAGAGCAGAAACTAAAATAGGGGAGGCTAAGGAGGTTTGGAAGGGATGATCGGGTGTTTGAGCGGTAGCAGAGAAGGGGGGAAAAGAAGAGAAGTAGCAGGAAGAAATCAGGAGAAGAAGGAGAGAATGGAGGGAAGAACCAGAAGAGAGAAAAGCAGGGAAGAAGGAGAGGAGGGGAGGAGTCGGGACACACTCAAGGCCTTTTCTCAGTAAATTCTTCGCTTCCTTTTATTTTGAATAACCAAACATCTTAAATAGACTAATCTAAGATATTCGATATTCTGATCAGATATCCCTAATAAATTCAAACTACTTATTTAAAAAAAATAAACTAATCCAACTAGGGATAAAATAAATTCTAAAAATAAACTAAGCAACCATAACATAAAAAAAAATTCCTAAAAATAACTTAGATATGCTATGGGATCTGTGCTGCTCCGGGATTTGTTCTGCATCAGGATTTGTGCTGAATTGACTTCAGGATCTGAGGCTTCAGGTTCTGGGCTGGGCTGGGCTTTAGGTTCTGGGCTGGGCTTTAGGTTCTAGGCTGGACTTTAGGTTCTAGGCTGGGCTGGGCTTCAGGTTCTGGGCTGAGCTGGGTTTCAGGTTCTCGGCTGGGCTGGGCTTCAGGTTTGATTTGGCTGCTTCAGATTCTGAGCTAGTCGATGTCCCCATCAAGTTTCCTGGTCAAGCACATAGCCCAACTTCTCAAAACTCAAAATAATTTTGATGTTCCTCAACCAATCTTTAAAGTTAAGGCCTACAAGTCGGTTTGTCTCTAAAATACAGACTAAGGGATTTGAAGTAGACATGGTTAACTACAAGAGTGATACGGGATGACTCTAAGATTGCTAATCATGCAAGAAAAATAATAAACTAAGATTGCTAATCATGTAGGAAAAATAGTAAACTAATTTTTTAATGATTTTTATAATTTAGGTTTGTAGGCTAAATTTTCAAATAAAAGTAAGAACTAGTATAAGGAGTAGCAATGCATAGAATCATCATGATCGCAAAGAACTCATGCAAGATAATAAGTAGCCAAGACCCGAGAGTTCAGATACTCCCGATTTAGGATAGCTTATCTTCATCAAATCAAAAATTAGAAGAAGGGAAGGATGTTACCAATCAGTGATATGAAGAACTTCCGATGAAGAGATCACACAGCACTCTGATTGGAGTCTGGATGATGAAGTTCGGTTCCCTAGATTAGATGGTTGATTTGGATAGTTCCAGAGGCAAGGAAAGCCTCCTCCAGGGAGGTGAAATATCTCAGGGATCCTGCAAAATGTCAAGGGTCAATCAAAATAGCAAGTAAGAAAAAGAAAGGAAACTAGGTTCAGAAGGAATCAGGTTAGGGTTTAGAAGCCGGGCTGTTTGAAGCTTGTTAAAGATCTCCTTGCTTGGTGGCCTAGGGCACTCCTTCTTGGACGTGTGAAAGCTTGGATGGCAGTGAGTTAGGGCATGGAAGGATGCTAGGGCAGCAAGGAGTTTGGCCAAGCACAAGAACACAACCAAAGAACCAAAAGAACAAAGTAACACAAGCTCGCAAGCTCAAATAAATTTCACTAGGGTTTTGATATCATGAATAAAAGTTGCTTACAAGAGGGGGAGGGGTGGGGTATTTATAGAGTTCCCATGCCCTCTCCTAACTAGGATTATACATAGGTTAACAAGCCTTCTCCTAGTTAGATTACATGTCTTTTCCTAGCTAGGTTAGAATTACAAAGCTTAAAAGAACTAGGAATCCTAACTAGGTTAGACTAGTCTTCTCCTTCTCGCTTAAGGACATCTCTTGGATGTGATCAACACCTCAAGGATGCCTAGGGTGGTGTGTTGGGCCTCTAGGAGCAGCAAGGGGCTTGGGTGCATGGGTTTGGGCCTCTGGAAGCTGGGATGGCCTGGTAGTCTAGTAGTAGGAATATTCCATAAAAACATGCTTCATAAGGGCTTGGGCTTGGCACCTGGAATTGATTTCTTTGGGCTAGGATGCAGATGGACCTCTGGAATCATGGATGCCCTGGTCTGAAAATATACTCTGGCATATGGAAGGGAATATGGGCATCTGGAGGGCATCTAGAAGGAATCAGGATTTCTGGAAGTATCTTGGATCCTGGGTTGTCACACAAAATCTACTGGGCTGATGTAGTGATCTCTGACTCCTGGATGTGACCTGGTGGAACTTCAAAGTAGGGTGACCTCCTCTCTTGTACAAAAATTGGGCTCATACTGGACTCATAATTGATGTACATGACTCAAAATACTGACTAGGTTGAGGATTGAAACAAATCAACTAACCTTAACTTATTACAGGACTCAATCTTAATTGATTACAAAATTTTTAAAACTTTGACACATGACTAATTAAACCATATAGGATCCAGTGATCTGTGTATGATCCTGGTATCCCCACCAATTATCCCGGGGTGGGAGGAACTCGACCCCATCGAGTATGGGTCAATTTGGCTCAAGGAAGGTCTAGGTTGAGGCGCTGCAGATCCACACCAACATTCCATAAGTCCTTAGATTCTGGCTAACCTTGCCACCGGACCAGTACCGCTAACAGTCTCTATCCTGGGTACCGATAGCTTGATCATCCAGGGCTCTCTCAATCTTTACCTCACCAAAAGGCCAAGTTATTTGTGGTCGCTCTGGGGTGGGTTTCTCTTAAAAAATGGGAGTGGCTCAAGGGGCTCACCAGGTATCACTGCTGGCTTCCTAGACTTTACAAAGTCTGAGATGATGAAAGTAGAGCTAATTCCTAAATCAGGTGATATCTCAGGCACATAGGCATTGGGTCCACTACTATTCATTATTTTGGATGGGCTAACTTCGCGAGCAGAAAATTCTTTGACAGTCATATATTCCTCTGCATAAAAATCTTTATCTTTCTTTTGGAAATTAGCCAAGTTATTATTTAGTTCATTAATTATATTCAGCGCTTGACTAATTTCATGATGCTTATGCTATGCAGAGGCTAGTGTAGGTGTAGATATGTGATTTAGGACTGTGAATTTTATTGGACTCAACTAATACCTATTAGACTGGACTAAACTTTTCTATCGAAGGAAATTTTATTGGACTTTCTAGGGTCTAACCTAACACACTATAGACTCTCTAGGTTTGACCCTAGCATGGCATGCATATGAAAATTTACTATGTATGCCTAATAAATGCCAAAGGGTATGCAAGAAGTAAGATGCAAACCTAACATGCACAATGTATGAATGCAGTATGCTTACTTCTATAAAATTCAAATGAATGGTTAAAGAAACATAAGAAAATTCATACAAAGGCAGAAAATATAATGTGGATTCAAGGTTAGTCTGATTGAAGAAGGGTTCGGGGTTAATCAAGTAGACTAAGAGATAAGAAGGTGTTTCAGGGATGAGTCCTATACTAATGAGATTTACCTTATGGGTTTGAGGCATATCTAAAGGGTCTGCATAATGGAAGAAGGGGTCATTGATTTCAGGAAAAAGATCAAGTGGAGTCATAGAGGTAACTTCATCATGAGAGTACTGATTTAAAGAGGTCAAGTCCTTAATAAACTCTTCTGGCTCATAATTCAAAGGACTGGGCTCTCTAATTGGACTTTCTTCTAGTGGCTCCTTAGGTAAAACTCTACTAGTAGGATTAGGTTTCTCATGGTCTTCTTCCTTTAAGGTTTCTTCCACTATAGGTTGGGTGTGGTTAAAGTCAGCTAACTCTAGAGTGGCTTCTACCTGGGTTTCTACTAGATTAACTAATCCTGGGATATAGGGACTCTTCTAGATCTTCAATAGACTCATTATCTTCATACGCCTCTACCAGACTTGGGTTAGCCACATATATTTCTTCTTCTAAGTCATCTTGGTGAACCAATGGGGTGGTAAGCGGGGTTTGGCTAATAGAAAATTGACTAGGATCTGGGATAACAGGGATGGATAAACTAAGGGTTATGGGTTCATAGGTTATGGATTCAAATCTAGGGGTATCAATCCTATAGGGTTCAGGTTGACTGAGAAAAACTTGATTGTCACTAGGTTGATAGCTAGGGGTACTAATCCTATTAGGCTCATAAGATGTGGACTCAGATCTATGGGTCTTGCCTAGGGTTCCTACTTGGTCATCTAATGGATCAATCCTAGTGGTTGCCTGGTCAAGTCGTTGGTCTACTTGGTTGAATCTATGATTCATTTGGTTTTGGGATTGGATCAATTAGGTTATTTGGTCATGGGTTTGGTCAAGCTTAGTATCAGATTGGTCAAACCTACAGTCCATCCGCCCAAATCATTCGGTCAAGGTTTTCATGAAGGCCTCAAAATTTGAATCCATGGCTGAGTCGATTTGGGGTTTAGACTTCTGATATTGGGTTCCTAATCTAGTGGTCATGCAACAAATAATCAATCAAAATGGAATGGTGTAGCCAAGCATGCAAAAAGAAAAAAAGGCTAGTACAATCTAGGGTTTTCTAGACCTACAGCCAAAACTGGGTGGGTCAGCTCAACTTACACCTAACCCAGTAGCTAATCCTTCCTCTAACTAGGTAGAGGGTAGGAGTGTGGGAGGCCCCCCTGCTTTCGCAGGGACCCAATTAAAAACCATAACACCACTTAGGTCGTTTGACTTTGGACCCTCAGCCTTAGACACCAGATTTCAGTAATAGCCACATAATTAAATGTACTAGTTGGCCCACACATTCCGGACCTGACTTGTTGATGTCATCTAGCCCCTAGGGCAAATTAGGTCTAATTAATTTTAACTAGGCTTAGTTCAGTATGCTGATGGTTGTTTTGGGCCCAGGACAAGTAATGAAATCCTGCCCTGATGTTATATTGACTGCCCTTAAGATTAGATTAAAGAGATGATGGCATTCAATGGTCCTGATACAATCTAAAACAATCAGAAAAAAATATTTTTTAAATTATTTTATGCTATGACAAATTAAATTTAAGTTAACTGGGGTTAGCAAATAAAGTTTGGCTTGGGATTGGGGGGTTTGGAAGTTGATTAGGTTTGAGTTAGTCAAGTGCAAAATTAGTAGAAATTAGAGAATTAGGATTTTAGATGATGTAGAACTTGACATAGTTATACATGGAGAAAAAAATTTTAAAAAATCATAGAGTAGAGGATGGATGGTGATGATGATACCTACCAAATTTGATGTAAAACAAAAATCAATTGATGATGCAAATCGTAGGATTTTCAAACTGATACAGAATTTTTAGGATTTTAGTTAGGGTTCCTATGATGCCAACTTTTAGGACTTTAGATTTTCTATAAAAATAATTAAAAATTATGAAAAAATAAAGGATAAAATAGAGGACACGGCATGAAAATTTCATAGAAAACAAAAATTCCTAGGTGGACAAAATCGGATGAAACCTAGCAACCTAATGCAGTGGATAGGATGTAGAAAAATCAGGAATTAGGGTTTTGTGGTTCTGATGCAGATGCAATGCTATCCTAAACCCGCTCTGATACTAAACTGATGCGGGATAACCATAAGATTGCTAATCATGCAGGAAAAATAGTAAACTAATTTTTTTATGATTTTTATAATTTAGGTTTGTAGGCTAAATTCCAAAATAAAAGTAAGAACTAATGAAAAATACCTTTTCATCGTCACTCTACTATAGTCATAGACTTTTTGGACTTAGTCTCAATAAGTTACATAGGATTATTCCTTAATACTAAGGCTGATAAATCCCTACGAGTGAACACCCTACTCCTACAATAAACTTACTGCAGCCAACGAACACTGCAAGGTCCCGTATGGATAGGAACCATGAGATTATGCTGTCAAACTATAGCAACCTTATTGTGAGTAGCCGAGACACTCTAGGTCGAAGTACTATTCACACAACTACAACATCAGAAAGTTATCGATGAGTAAGTAATCATCCGTATAACTTCTCGTAGATGGTCACGCTCAGTACCGTTGATCTCCATTAACTACTTGTACTCTCATACTAGTGCCACCACACTATAGTCAGAGACTCACTTACCCAAAATGGAAGTGATCCATGCACCAATTTTAACGGATCAATCACCGTCCTTATGATGTTCCAATAATCGAGAGCTTTTAGGAGTTAATCTATAAAGACACATGCTTGAGATTCTCAACTCTTGAAAATATGTACCATTGTTCATTAACTCCATGAACGACTCATAGATACATCAATATGAATAATATTGTCCTTTATTATGAAAAAGAATTAAGTACAAAATCCATGCCCTAAAATTATAATGTGTCATGCCAACTTGGCTTTTAGGGCACACATCTAACAGGAAGAAGGTTTTAGAGAATGCAAAAGTTCGTTCTATAGAGATGCCCCATTTTTATGGATGGGATGATAGGGTTTTTTCTCTCTCTCTAAGAAAACTGATAATCTTCTCGATCGTGCAGCGTATCAGCGATGTTGATCATGGGTACGAATTACTAAAGGATGTCAATAAATGGGTTGTCAGTTACGATCCATGAGAAATACCATCGATGGCCAAGATCAGTTTTCAGTATGATAACTGAGGCTCACGATGCCACCAAGTGTTCTTGATCAAATAAAAACCCCACAAAAGTCTCTTTAATGAAAGGATCGACCATATTTTTAAGTCTGCACCATCTTTTTTGAAGCATCAATGAGGGGCTGACACCTGTCCTTGGCACGATCTCCAAACTGTATATCGATTATTATATGCGTCAAAATCGGAGATCCGCCATCATTGGTTATTTTCTTTTCATTCATAAATGACAAACTCTACTTACTTTCATTTTTTGAAATAAAGTTATTTCAAAATTGGGAGTGGGGGGCAGCTATTGCGGTAATTCAATTTAATATAAAATAATTACCAGTCCATCGGTTGGGTTGATTTTACTTTTGGCCCGTTAAACAGATCAGTGCACCTGAAGATGATATTTAACAAGGACTACAATCAATCTCAACAAAAATAATATATATTAATTCATCAATATACACCTTATTATCTCATTCAGCTTATATCATCAACCTGATCCGAAGAGACTACCTTATTATCTCATTCAGCTTCTGCCATCAGCCTGATCCGAAGATGCTACATTATTATCTCATTTAGCTTATGTCATCAGCCTGATCCGAAGAGGCTACCTTATTATCTCATTCAACTTAGATCATCAGCCTGATCCAAAGAGGCTACCTTATTATCTCATTCAGCTTATGTCATCAACCTGATCCGAAGAGGCTACCTTATTGTTTCATCCAGATTATGTCATTAGCCTGATCCAAAAAGGATACCTTATTATTTTATTCAGCTTATGTCATCAGCCTGATCCAAAGAGGATACCTTAATTGCTTTAATCGACTTTGTCTTTAGCATGGTCCGAAGAGGATATTTGTGGAATCTATTATTATTTCATTCGGCTTTATGTTTTCGGCTTGGTCTGAAGGAGATACTTTTTTGAGGTATTGTTCATCCCTTCAGTCCCCACGATAAGTAATTCTTTATTTTATGATTCACTCAGAAGGAGATAAATCCGAAGCAAATAGCTAACACATCTTCGTACCATTCCAAGGAAGACAGTTCGAAGAGGTAGTTAGGCTCATTTTGGATCCTTCCTAAAGAGAGTGTATTTGAAACATGTGAACAACCTTTTAACCCGAAATAGTTAAATGTTATTTTGGTTGTTGTAACCATCCACATGGTCGATAACTCTGACTTAAGTAACCATGGTGTAACTAATTTTCGACTGCCACTACTCACTGTTATGAGGAAGTTATATTAACTAATTCCCAAAACCGTAAGTAGTTATACTCGTACCTATAAATATCGGTAAAAGGGGACACTCGAGACAAGCCAACTCCGAGCAAGTTAAAGCTAATTTGCAACTAGCTCTTTCAATGCCACTACACTATCCTCTTTCTTTCCATTTTTTCTACTTCTTTCTTCTTTCAAGTTCTCCATTTTGCTGCCTAAATTTTGGTTAACTTTGTCATCGAAGTGTCCCCCACCGAAGAAATTCCGGTCAGGGGATTTGTTTTGTAGGCCTCCTTCGACAATGAACCAGCAGGCAGATCGCTCTTTCCGATCAGTAGGGATTTAGCATCAATAAAAACGATGTCGAATGAGAAAGGGAATGTAGTGTATTATTAATGGCACATGAACAAAGTATGGGAACAAGAAATGATACATGTTTGTGGGATGTGATTAGTGTATGATAAGAAGCATAATCGTTGGCCATTTGTCCTTTTATCGGTCCTTTACTATAAAATATGTATCACAAATTGCTAGCTGCCCGTATAGAATTTATACATAAACCATTACATAATGGAATACAAATCATATTCTCTAAGACAAATTTTTTCTCTGAAATATTTCATGGTATCAGAGCCATCGCTCTTGATCTCCATTTATTCATCTTCTTTTCCTACTTCAATCTTTATCAATGACTTTTCCTTCATCCATTGGCTTGTCCCTTTCAATCAGCAATATACCAAATTTTGTTCCCATCAACTCGAAGGAATCCAACTATCTTATGCGGCCATTAATGGAGCTTATTCTTATTAACACCGACTAGATGGACTATGTTGATGGACCAATTAAAATACATCCAAATACATCCAGCCTTCTAATCCTCCTGGATAAAAAGAAGCAGAAGAAGAAGAAACTAGATTCATCACATGAAAAAGAAATTATCAATTTATTAAAAGCTGGAGAAATATAACATTAACGAAAAGCCTTTCTGCTCAACTACTTAGTCTCAAGATTGAGATGGAAGCTTGGAACATTCAAGAAGAAAATTTCACACAACAATCAATGATTGGGAGGTCACTTCTTGAGGAACAGCTATCACTCATTATCAAGTCTCTCTTGCTGCCATTCGAGAAAAGTTATCAGATTTTGCTTGTCACTTTGAATGGTTTAGAATCAGACTTTTTGGTCATTGAAAACTGAGCAGACTCATCTACATTGAATGAGCTTCCTGCTTCGTTTAGTACTCGAAGTGGGCCGGCTGAGCCGAGCTATATCTCTACCCGAGCCTGATCTAAAAAAAAAAAAATTAGGTTTCGGGCCGGGCTTAGGCCTGGTTTATTTTGAAAAAACCTGGCTCGAGCCCAAACCTAAACCCAAACCCGAGCCCAGCCCAAGCCCATTTGGGCCGGCTCGAACCAGGCTTTGATTCAGGCCGGTCCGAATTAAAGTTCGATTGAACCTATGGAATTGAAGATAAAATGATAAAATGAAGTTTTTTTAACTACTGATACATATTTCGATCTGAATTAAAATTCGATTAGACTTGTCAAATTGAAAATGAAATGATAAAATGAAGTTCTTTTAACTACTGGTACATTTTTTAAAAAAAATTAAAATATTAAAATCCTAAAACTATCGAGCTGGTGGGCTGGGTTCGAGCCGGGTCTTTTTCTAACCGGGTCGAGCTGGGCCAAGAGAGAGCTCGAGCCTGATTTAAAAATTAAATGAGTTCTATTTTTAGATCCAAGCTCGGCCCGATCTACTTCAGATCTGGCCCGAAGCCTGATCCGATTTTGGACCGGCCCGAGCCCATTGCGCCAGCCCTAGCTTCATTACATATACATAAGCAAAGGCTCAAGCGGTACCCATCTTCAGTTCAATCATTCAATGATCTAACTGGCTACTCTACAACATAATTCTAACTCAAATCTAACTTAAAAGAGGTAGAAATCAGCACAAAATCAATACCACAATATAGTTTGTGATGAACAATGATCATTCTAATCAGCAAAATAGCATGGGTTATCAAGGAAACCGAAGTCGATCCTCCCCAATTTGGACTTCATCATTGAACCATCGGATGAACAACCAGTGATCTAACACTAACATGATATATCTAGTGGAAATCAAGATTAGCATATATACTTTTTGTTCATTGTCAAATCTTTTTTTTAAAAAAAAGGTCACCCTGCAAACAAATATTATTCAAAATATAGTTCAGGTCACAAAAATTTTCAGCAATTATTTGTTAGCATGCAACTCAATCCTCAATGTAGATTCACATAGACAGAACTGTGAAGTAGCAACCTAGACGAAGGAAAAGAGAGAAGAATGAAGTTTCAGGATTTAATTTGGGACTCCACATGCCAAGAAGGAAATAGAGGATTGTCCATTGTATGCTACACACGTGTCTCACCGTGTCCAATGGTCATCCCAGTTCTCAGAATCGAAATCCCCTTTCAAAGTATTTCACGTTGTGCCAAGATGGTAACCTAACTGGTTGGAGTCTTGTCTCATAATTAACAGTCATGAATTCGAGACGGAAGATTTAATTAAATTCAGGAGTATCGTATTAACGTATTCATCCTTGAACAAAAGATTTATCCCCCGTATCCCTATTTTTCAGGAAAAAAAAAAAAAAAAAAGACATCACTGTTCTCTTGAGTGAGAGTCGAAATCCCTTTCCTACGAGTCTCCAACGGTCATCCTGGTTCTCCGAGTTAGAATCGAAATCCCTTTCCGTAGCGAATCTCACCGAGTCTCCAGGGGTCATCCCAGTTCTCCGAGTCGGAATCGAAATCCCTTTCCTTGTTGTACATGGAGCCGAGTCTCCAGGGGCCATTCCAGTTCTCCGAGTCGGAATCGAAATCCCTTTCCATCTTGCATATGGAGCCGAGTATATATAAATATACGCGAAGTTCCCACCCAAGAGCGGTGAAGTAAACGTCTTCTCGGCCTGTGCTCAGGACCAACAATCCTTGGCTTCTTAAAAGGTAAAGAATTCTACTCCTCTCACCATCTTCTTCTTTACTCTATAATTAATCTTCTCTTTTTAATCACCCTCTTCTTCATCTCTTCAAGTTTTCATCGTAGGTTATTTAGATTTATTGATTCCAGCCGCTGTTTCTTAAGCTTAAGCGAAGTCCCTGATCTCCAGAAACCCTTCGAGAAGAATCGCCTTCTCTGCCTCGGCTCGAGACTAGAAATCCCTGGATTCTTGTAAGAATTCTACTACTCTCATCATCTTTCTCTGCTCTGTAATTTATCTCTGTTTAATTTTTACCTTCTTCTTCGACCCTTCAAGGTTTCCTCGCAGGCTAATTTGGTTTTTTTGATTCTAGGCTTTCTTTCCTGACAAGTGATCCAGTCATGGACCCATGGTTGAACGTTGTCCGTGGCAACACTTCGTTGCACCTCAAGACCTTCTTCCAAGTGGGAAGACAACCCACAGTAGAGTCCATGATGGAAATGAGGCTCCTCGTCTCAAGGTCCAGCATCCACCAGTCGGGCCAAATCATCCAAGCCGAGAGACAACCGAACATCTTTCGCTTCCTCCTTCCCCTCTCCGGCCTCTTCCCCTACCAGAGCCGTCGGCTCCAAATCGAGTACATGCTCTCACATGCTGACCATCCCCATCACAGTGACATCGACTTTTGGACAGAGAAGATATCCTCCAATGTCTTCGATGCTGTCAATATTTTGGTCCGCGAAAACTACAGTGGGTTTTTGATGGTAATCGACCTTAATATCTTCACAACAGCACGCCCATACTGGTGGTCGATCTTTGAACATGCTCAGATGGTGGATGAAGTCTTGGTGCAAGACGAAGGCTTTGGAGAGGATGAGCCGTCGATCAATGAACGGTTGATCAAGGCACTGGAGACGAAGATTTATCAAGAGGACAGAAAGGATGGCTCGACGTGCGCTATTTGCTTGGAGGATTTCAAGGTCGGAGTCGAGCTCGCTGTTATGCCTTGTTCTCACAAGTTTCACCAATCCTGCGCCACCAAGTGGCTGGAACGAAGCCTCAACTGCCCGTTATGTCGCCATGCAATGCAGATGGTCGATGGAGAAAGTCTGATAGCATAGATTTTCATGTTTGCTCCAATATTGATTTGATGTTGATCGTAAAGTCTCTAATGTTGTTAGTCTCAATGTTTGATCTGGTGTGTGTTGATAGGGGGTGTATTTTGGTTTGCATCATCCTCTTACAAAGTTCTTTTTATCTACATTAATAAAAGCCAGGTGGCTCCTTTTAACTTTTTCCTTTATTCGAAAAATCTTCGACATCAAATAAATTCTTGATGTTCTTGAATTTTTATTTTTACAAACTAGTTGATACGCTGACATTTGAATACTAGATGTTGAACGTCATTAGTATACGACTCTTTTTCTCAGTTTTCAGAAAGAATTTCAGATCTCTCGAATTTTTTATAACAAATAGTAAAGACATGAACATGTAACCGTTAAATTGCTACCATTATTGGATTTTGTATACTTTCAGATGTCATTATATATATACCTGAACCTTGTACGTACCTCTATGCCTTCTTGAAACCAGATTATAAAACAAATTGGTACCCTCCAACAATTAGGTGAGACCATTCTCGGTCGTATCGTTCAGATTGAACGATCTAATAATAGCTCCCTCTCCACTCAATGTAGTGGCATGCTGCTTGCACCATAGAATTTGATTTTTGGCCGTTCTCTAGCATTTTGATGATTCCATGGAAACCCATATTCCCCTTGGTTTCCCTTTTGACCTTGTCCTTCCCCATTATTGGCTTGTGATGGTGCAAAAACAAGACAGGTAGATCCAAAAAAAAAAAAAATGTTGGAAAATTTTAGACAAAATAACAGAGTACGTAGGAAGCTAAAAAAAGCAATTTGACTAATTATCCAACGACTCGGCCATAGGAGAAGCAAATCATCATGAAAAGCTTCATTGCAATTCTTCTTCTTCTTCTTCTTTCTTCTTTTGGATTGGAAGAATGGGCATGGCCCCCACAAGGAAAATGCAGGAGGAATTGCAAGCAAGAAACATTGAAAATGAGCAAAACAATAGCCAAGGGCAACTTTCATCAAAAAAATCAACAAGCTTCGCATGATTAATTAGGTTATGTAGCATTATAAACTGATCCTATGACTAATTAAAGTTGATATAATATGCAGAAATTGGAATGAAAAAAAAAAATGTAGCATATATATTTACCATTCAGCAGACCAAATCAGTCTACCTCATCTTTATTTGGAATCATTTCCATCATATGTATCCTTGGCAAATGGAAAATAGAACAAGCTAAAAACTTCCATTACAAACAAAGGAAATTAATTAGCCATAGGAGAAATTTCCATCGCATGCATTCTTGATAAATGGAAAATAGAACAAAATAAAACCCACACCTCGAACGCAAAAACCCAACAATCTCGGGACACATGATCAATAAGAATCATGATACTAGATTTTGTATCTTTTATCATTGATCATCAATGAAATTCTGTTTCAGGTTCTCTCCAAAAGTTGGAATGCCATAGATCGTATGCAGTTCACAAAAGCTAATGACCTTAAAGGTAGAGATATCTCCGTTCAAAAGTCCTAGCATAGTCTTTTCTCAGAGATGGGTGAAAGCATACTTGGCATGATCACCTAAGTATTAGATGTTTAGAAGAACTCAATTGATCAAACACCTGTTGGTGATCAAAAAGGACCATTGTCCAGCCTTTGAAGGACCATAGTCCGTCTTAGCTTGACAATGCCGAGAATCAATGGTAGAGGCTTGTTGGCCACAAAGGACCATAGTCCAACCCCAAGGATTGTAGTCTACTATCGCGGCCGAGCAACACCATGAATCGGAGGCAAAGGCCTGTTTGCCACCTAAAAGCCCCTTAGCTATACCTAAAAAGGTCCGTTAGCCATTAGAGGACCATTGTCTAACATCCAAAGGACTAGAAAATGCCGAGAACCAAGGATAGAGGCCCATCAGACACAATGATTTATAGTCCAACCCAACTACTTCAACAGATGATGACAAAAGCCTGTAGACCAAAAAGGACCAAAGTCCACTATCTCGGCTAGTCAATGCCAAAAAGGAATGTAGTGGCTCAAAGGCTAATAGAGAATCATAGTCCAATGCTTTGACTTTATTCAACCGACCTCTATGTCCATCGAAATGACCTAAAATACTTCACACATTCTAAAGGCATTCTAAATTTATTCGGTTGATCTCGGTCTATTAGCATTCTGAATTTATTTCCACCAATCTCTGTGAGAAACTTTGGTCTTATCTTTGCCTATCTATATCAACATTCCGGCTTCATCTCAATTTGCCTATGTGGTAGTGGTGGTTTTCTCTCGACTTATCTTTGAAGGCTTTATGGGTCTATTGAGCCAACCTCGAGCACCTAGAGCTTATTTGAAAAGTGTTATGGCCTTAAATTACCTCAGTTAACTTTAAATTCCTGATCTCATTTCTAAGAGCACTTTGGCTTGTCCAAACTCAGCATCTATGAGATCACCTCAAATACTTGGAACAAAAAGCCTAAAATTAAAAGAAGTATGCATAAATACAATTTCATTTCATTAATATGTACAATATTCAAATGCAAAATAGGTTGAAGACCAAACTAAACTTCATTACAAAAGAAGGTGGAAACTGGCCAGGCTCCAAAGTAATAGACTTGAAAATTTTGATAGGCAAATCATGAAAATACTTTTGTATATATTAAGCATGACTACAATCTATTTTAGCCATACAATATAGATTATATGTTAGTCTTGTTGATTTGTAATATGAAAAACTAATTTTGACATGGCACTATCGAATGTTTAGAATACTGGTATTTGGGCACCAATATGTATTTTATCTAACCCATGCTACTAGGTTATGTAGCACAATTTTTTCCTGATCCTTCTATTGTCAGTATATTCTTGCAGTTTTACTTTTTTTTTTTTGTGCGCTGGTTTTGTGAAACTTGGCATGATAGATATAATGAATGGCTCGATGAATGGGTCAACTACAATGAAGATAACTCGAGAAAGAGGCCTTGTGTTGCTTAAGTTCCCCGGATTCTATGTTATTTTAGATAGGCATATTTTATCTGTCAATTATTGAAACAACCTTGTCATGTCTGGTTACTATTCTTGTTTTTGTTCGATAGTTCTTTCTATTTGTCAGCAACTGATAGGACTTTTCAATATGTTAAAGATAGGAATAATTTAACTCAAAGAAACTCAAATGTTGTTGCTGTTTGGAGTCTGTATGAATATGACTCTGGAAATAGTAAAGTGTGTTGAATTGATATCCTTTTCATTCATTTTTTTGGGGGGATGATTTAACAGGTTGGCAAAATTTATCACAACATTACTATTGGATGAACATGTTATCTGGGATCCACTGTAATCTGCTTGTCTGCGGAATGGATTTGAAAGCACAAGGTTTAAATCAGGACAATTTCCAATATATTTTACATAATTTTGCAAATCAAGTCACACTTTCCCGAGAATTTCAATCCAACTGAAAATACATCACCAACCCATCTAAAGCTCAATGCTCTACAGATTCGCATGTTTTGGATCATTCCAATCATACATGGAATTGATTTGAAATTTCTGATCCTATAAAGTGTAAAACCATCATGGATGATCTACGTACGTTTGCATAATGAAACCATGGTGGAAACTTAATATGTTTGATCCCATCAAAAATCTATTCAGCATCATCAAAAACTTGGTTTCTACTAAGTTTCCATTTAAGGGATCCTTGATAGATTGATCTCCACTGGAAGTCTAATCTAATGGCTTAGAAATTGAGCAGGTTCATTGGTTGGGTTTCCTTATGGATCAGGTTAAGCCTAATAGTAATAGAACCTGATCCAGCCATGAGCTATTCTCACGCTGTATTTCAGCAATGTCAAACATAGTTAGGTCACAAATTGTGGTGGACTAATAAACATCTTTCTTCTTTCATTCTCTGCTACCCAATAAACACAAACTTCTTTCTATATCAGAGCACATACTAGGGATTGCACAAGATTCAGCTATGCTTTATTATTATTATTTTTTATATGACTTTGTTATTTATAGCAACCAAATAGAACAGTCTGCTATAGTATGAAATATATCATTGGTGCTAGTAATTGTACATGAATCGGTAAGTGATCTGTAATTTCAAAACTAGCACCACAAGAAAGACATGGGTGATGAGTGCCCAGTCTTCCAGCACTTGTCTTTCAAAGTATTTCATGTGCATGAAATATATCCTTGGTTGCCTCGGTGCATGCAAATCAAATGAGCAGAGATTCTTATTTCATATGTAGAAAGTAGTACATGCACCATCTCTTTTTCCTAAAAGCAAATGGGCATTTTTGTTTAGGATGCAAACTTTGAATTGATTGTTGGTTTTGCTAGTAACCTTGCAGAGATTTTTGATTTCAGCCCCCAAAAAGTAGTACTTGTGCCCTCTCTTTTTCTTTAAAACAAATTATCTTTTTTGTTATGTGTACGTATATAGGAGTGAGGAACCTAAATAATACATTTTTGCCAGTCTTTTTGGATAAGATCCTGGATTATTACACATAAGTTTGGAACTTATATCAATGAAAATGACTACTTATTCACAAATAAATAATTACAAAAGTTTTAGGTACATATGTGACTTGTCCAAGGCATGTTTAGAGTTTGGGAGCATGGGCAAGTGTAAAAGAGAAGTCTTGTACCACAATTTTATTATTAATGGATTGGCTTACAAAAAGGCCAAACCATGTAAAATAGAAAATTACTTTATTTCTTGCTACCTTGTATCTAGGTCTAATTTCAAGCTTCATATTTCCTTATGTTAACATTGAAACCATAGCAAAGACTCCCACCTTGTTAGGCAAGTCTCGTATCCTCGGAATGCTTGGTTTTGATTTGGCTTTATAACTTGGTAAGACAACCAAAATGCTAGAAAGTAGTAAAATGATTCTTAATTGTTCAATTCATTTTTGAGATAGGTATATATCCTTGCCCATCTCGTAGGCTGGATGGGTCAAATTTGAACTTATGAGTCAATTGCAACCAATGAACAACCTAAGCATATGCACTCAAATGAACTGAGCTTATGATTCTATTTCTGACTCGGCAATAAGATATAAGTGATTTTCTTGCCCTAGGTATAAGTAGAATATTCTAGCCTTTAATAAAAGATATAAATATGGTATACTGGCACTATCATAAGGAATAAGTATAGTATTCTAAGGTGGCCATAGGTATAAATGTGGTATTTTGACAAGGGTATAAATATAGATATGGTTAAAGACTGATGAATTGAATGAAGTTTATTTCGCATTGAATTATTGAATATGTTTGGTTTCGAATCAATTTTATGATTATGTACATGAATATTTAAAAGATACTTAGATTACTGGATTCTATATTTTAAAAATGAATTTGATTATGTTTGTATGTTGATTTATCATAAATTATATTTTAACTATCGTATGATGGGGACATCGGCCTACTCGAATCTCGAAGTAGCACGGATCTCGAAGCGACACGAATCTTGAGCAACGCGGATCTCGGAGATGCACGAATCTCGGATGATATCCGGAATAAACTTGTTTGGGATTTATCTTTATCTTTTGTTTGACTTTTGAATTAGGATTTAGTTGGTTAGGATTGAGATATGGATAGGCTTATCTTATCCTATCTTGTATTTGAATTTGAATTATCACTATCTTTTTATCTTGTATTCAAATTCAAATGAGGGTTGGACAGGTCTATAAATACCACCCTCAGTCCTTTGTAAAAAATCAGTTCAGTCAATAAAGATGAATTTTTAGGAAAAGAGAAATTCTTTTCTTCAACTCCGTGAGGAGAGGGTGTGAGACCCAATCCTAGGACATGATGTGAGGTCATGTCTAGTTATCCCCTTCCCTGATTACATTCTCTCTATCCCCTCGTGGTCTTTGAGATCCATCCCAGCGCCTCCAAGTATCAAGGAGGGTGTAATGCCCTAGAGGTGAGAGGTCTCTTCGTTAGGGTAAGTCCCAAAGTCCATGAGATTCAGGTTCCTATCCTCCTCCCCGCTATTCCTTTGCCACCCCTAAAAAAAATACAAAAAAAAAGATTAGTTGTACCCTAATCAAGGTGACTTCTAGGCTCACCAACGATCCTATCCATCTGTCCCCCATCATATCGTGTTCTATATTATCACTTGAATTATCTAATTAAGGTAATCATTACATATTTGGTTATCAAGCTTATCATTCATTCTTTTTTTTTAATAAAAAAATGGATGCTTAGTTTTGGGGGTATTGCTTGGGAGTGAGTTTAGAGAAGAGATCCGGCAACATCAACATAGCTGGACTTAGATTTATTATTATATCTTACAGGATCATTAATTGAGACATATTTCATGTAAGACTTTAAAATTTTATCTATTAGTTAGATTTGTTAATTAATTAAACAACTTTTACTTATTTAAATTATATCCACTATGATGCATTTGATATCCAGATGAGATGTCTTGCTTGTAAAAAGTGTTCATCCTGAATATGCAGTGGTTACTGAAATTCCTGACTTACGATCTCAGGTTGGTGGTACGACGCATTTAATAAACTCTAGTTAATTTGAGAGTAGTAATGAATGAATTATGTTGATGACCTTGATCAGTGTTTCCTAGATGAAGAATTTGGATTGGTCCTGATGTGGCAAGCTGCTGACGTGGCACCTACGTCCGACACAACTAGTAGGTGAGGTGTTGAAGAGCACCACCTAGCCAGCTCCCGACCGAGGTGAGCTCCTATCCAAGGTGAGCTCCCATCCGAGGTGAGCTCATGATCGAGGTAAGCTCCCATCCGAGGTGAGCTTCTAGCCGAGATGAGCTCCTAACCGAGGTGAACTCCAATTTGAGGTGAGCTCCCAATCGAGGTGAGTTCCCAGCCGAGGTGAGCTTTCAGCCGAGGTGAGCTCCTATCTGAGGTGAGCTCCCAGCCGAGGTGAGCTCCTGCCCAACATGAGCTCCCGTCCGAGATGAGCTCTTGTCCGAGATGAGCTCCTGGCCAAAGAGAGCTTCGGTCCAAAAGAGCTCTCGGCCAGACCAAGCCCTCGAAGGCAGGAAGACAACTCCCCAGCCATGACAGAAGGAATAGTAGAAGGCGAGACATGACCCCCAGAGGACAGATACAAAAGAAGTCCAGATAGTGATATAGGGGCGCGATGTCGCCATCTTCGCTGGACCGGCCGCAACTCTTATGGGATTGTATCTCCACCAGGGCTCCAGGCCCTGCAGCACACCACCCGCACCTCTTGCTAGAGAAGTGCTCCATCAGGGCTCCAGGTCCTTAGCATGCCGTCTGCACTTCCTGCGAGAGAAGTGCTACACTAGGGCTCTAGGCCCTGCAGCATGCCGTCTGCACCCCCTACAGGAGGAGTCCTCTACTAGGGCTCCGAGCCCTTAGCAAGCCATCTATACCCCCTGTAGGAGGAGTACTCTACTGGGGCTCCAATCCCTGTAACATCCTACATGTGCCATTTGCAGGGGATCACTTCACTAGGAAGCAGGCTCTATAGCACATTGACTACACCCCCTATAAGAAGACCCTCTCCCGGAAATCTTGAACCCTATCTATTGGGACTTTGACGAGCATGTATCCCTTCCATAGGGAACGCCCTAGGAGAAGCACCTAACCAAGGCTCCTGACCCGGTTTGGCAAAATCAGCTCCTATATAACGATCAGAAGGACCTCCAAGATGGAGAGCAAACAAAAGGAGAGCAAGCAAGCAAAGGCAAAGGCTAAAGTAGTGAACAACCCCCCATAAACTCTAGTTTTCTATTCTCTTTTATCTCCCTCTCTAGTAGAGGGACTGTTCTACTTGGTTGCCTTACTAACTTGACTATTTGAGTGTCTCTGTTAGGATCCCCGGTTCGAGTCTCTTTTTTGTAGGACTGACCGGTCGCAAAGATGCGAGGACAAAGCGCCTAACATCCCCAGGAAAGGCTAACTTCAACTGGATCCTGCTGAAGTTACAGGCCATGGCGATATAGGCAACAATAGATTGGTGTGCCAGGTAGGGGGACAAGACTGATGCAGTCTGCTCTAGCCAAGAATCACCAACCGACCTCCAACGATCTCATGGTGGTGACTCATGCATGGGAGGCTTCTCTCAACCACATAGGAGACCCATCCCATCATGACGATCGATGCAGCCAGGAGGTGGAGCTCCCTGCTCCTCCACCTCTACCTCTGGTGGATCAGCCCATGCAGATTGCCACACTCATGCAGCAGATCCAAGCCCTGACTATGGTCGTGTGCCAGCTACATCACCAGCACCGATCCCTGGCAATGCAGTAGCAGTCGAGGACACCTGTGACCCATGCCATTGACCCCCATGCCAATTTGAGATCCTTCCAGGAAGGGCCATCTTGTGCGCAGGCAGCATCATATCTACAGGAGAGCCTGTGGGTGACTAGAAAGAGGCATTAGGATGGTTTGATCGACCGAGAGAGCCACTTCCTGATCTCAAACTATGGTACCGTATTGCACCAGTGGTGCCGACACGATAGGGAGCTGAAGCACGAGCTCCTTCGATCGCCCCTCTTCTCCCCCGACGGCCTCTACAGAGGATCAACCAACGAGGCCATCCGATGACGGGCAAAGAAGTACCTCGAAGAGCAAGAGCACAGGCTAGCTAATCTCACTCGTTAGTTTGTCAATATCCAAGGCTCCCTGCATGAGCCCACAGGCTATGATGCCCACCCTCCTTTCTCCCGTAGAGTACAAGAGGAATCGATTCCCAGTCAATTTTGCATGTTCCAGATGGATCCCTACGACAGGACCACCAATCCCCTTGAAATCTCGAGAGTTACAAGGCTTTCATGTAGGTTCAAGGGGCCACTGATACCCTCCTCTGCATTACCTTCCTAGCTACACTCTACAAGGTGGCCCGGGTTTGGTACTCCTGCCTTGAGCCAAGGAACATCGACTCCTTCGAGTAGTTGGAGAAGAAGTTCGTGGCACACTTTGATGTTTGCCAGAAGGTGCCATGCGAGGTTAATAGCCTCTTGTTTGTTCGATAGCAGGATCATGAGTCCCGTTGGGACTGCGTGATCCGATTTTAGATGGCCATCCTAGAGATCTACAATCTAGATGAGCCAGTGCTGGTGCTGAAGAGAAGGCTCATGACCTCTCGATTCACTTACTCCCTCGACAAGAAGCTCCAAAAATCCTACTCCAAGCTCATCCTTTGTATCCATAAGTACATCCACATGAAGGAGGCCAATCACACCCGGAGGAAGTTGGATGGGAGGCCCTTAAAGAGATAGGCCCATGGGGAGACAAACAGGCCTTAAGGGCCCAAGGTTGCCCCAACCCCCCGAATGGGCCCTAAGCCGAGAGATGTTCCTGCCAAGGATGAGAAGTATACACCTCTCCTCGCCTCGAGGTCTAAGATCCTGATGGAGATCGAGGACGAGCACTACCTACATCGCCCTCCCCCACTGAAGTCATTCGGTGGATGTGACAAGTCCCAGTATTGTTAGTTCCATCATAACCATGGTCATGATACCGAGGAATGCTGCCACATGAGCAAGGAGATCGAGGAGCTGATCAGGCGAGGCTACCTCATGAAGTTCATGGGAGGAAGAGCTCTGTCCAGGATCCAGGATGTCGAGGCTCATCAAGCTGCCATCGACAACCAACCCATGGAGAAGTCGGTAGGGATGATTTCCTAGGGGCAAGGTAAGAATTGAAGAGAGATAGGGCGAAGGAGAGGGCTGATGTCATGCTTCCCTTCATGGGAGAGGAGCAAACTAGGGTAGAAAACTCAAATAATGATACTGTTGTCATAGAAATGACAATAGCAAAGCATCCTGTAAAAAGAATTATGGTTGATAGTGGAAACTCGATCGATATCCTTTTTTATGATACCTTTGCAAGAATGAATTTGTCCCCTGATCTACTGAGGCCAGTGTTCACACCTCTCATCGACTTCACCAAAGATTTTGTTGGACTCGAGGAAGAGATTACCCTCCCGGTCACTATCGAGACATCGCCCTGGCAAAGCACCATAATGACAACCTTCATCATTGTGAGGCTCCCCTCGGCCTACAATGTGATCCTAGGGCATCTTGGGCTCAACTTGCTCGAGCAACCATCTCAACCAAGAGGCTCCTCGTCTAGTTCCCAACCCCATATAGGATCGAAGAGATAGGAGGGTCACATTGGTCCCGCACTACTTGCAGACTATCCTTGGAGCTCAGGAGATCGAGGAGGGCCCTGTGATCGATGAGTTAGACCAAAGGGGGCTGGAGTCGAAGGGCAGGCTAGTTGAGCGCCTGTTGTTGTTTCCCCTCGATAAAAATTCTCTAAAGATGGTGTAGGTGGGAGCTCTTCTAGCCAAGGAAGAAAGGACCAGCCTGCTGAGCATCTTTCGAGCAAATGCCGATGTCTTCACCTGGACCACGATGGACATGCCCAGAATTCTCTTGGAGGTGATCATCCATAAGCTGAATATCGACCCCAACAGCCATTAGGTTCGACAAAAAAAGAGAAGCTTTATCCCAGAAAGGCAAAGGGTGATAGACGAGGAAGTCAAAAAACTCTTCACTGTGGGCTTTGTCCGATAGGTACAGTATCCTAGCTGGCTAGCAAATATGATCATGGTCAAGAAAGCCAACAAAAAATGGAGGATCTACATGGACTACACCAACCTCAACTGGGCATGCCCAAAGGATAGCTTCCCGCTACCTAAGATAGATCAGCTTGTGGATGCAACTTCAGAGTATAAGATACACAGCTTCATGGATACATTCTTTGAGTATAACTAAATCTGCATGCACTAGGAAGACGAAGAGCACATGACATTTATGACCGATAAGGGTACATTATGCTATAAGGTGATGCGATTCAACCTCAAGAATGCTAGGACGATGTACCAGTGCTTAGTCAGCAAGGTCTTCAAGGATCAGATAGGCCACAATATGCAGGTCTATGTGGATGACATGTTCATCATAAGCGACCAGGAGTTGGATCACATCGTTGACCTGGTAGAGGCCTTCCACAACCTCCATCTCCACCAGATGAAGCCGAATCTAATGAAGTGCATGTTCAGTATTGTGGCGGGGAAGTTCCTAGGCTTCATGGTCATCAAGCGAGGGATCGAGGTCAACCCGAAAAAGATTCGGGCGATCATGGATATGAAGCACCCCACCTCCAAGAAGGAGATCTAGTGCTTGATTGGTCGCATCGCCACCCTCAATAGATTCATTTTGTGCTCTGCCGAATGTTGCCAACCGTTCTTTAAGGTACTATGCAAGATGCATGACTTCGCCTAGATGAAGGAGTGTCAGGAGGTAATCAAGAGGCTGAAAAAGATCCTCGCCTCCCCCCCATTGCTTTCCAGATTGGAGGCTGGAGAAGAGATCCTCCTTTACTTAGCGGTCTCCCTAGGAGCATCAACTCGATGCTAGTTTGCACTGATGGGGATGGTCTCCAGAGTTCAATCTACTACACCAGCAAGCTGCTCCATGATGCAAAAACCAGGTACACTTGATTCTAAAAAAATATTTTTGTACTTATTGTATCTGCTCAACATCTTAAGCCTTACTTCCAAGCTCATCCTGTCGCGGTCCATACTGACCAATCCCTAAGGGCTATCCTGAGTCGCCCGGACATCTCGGGGCACTTAGCCAAGTGGATAGTAAAACTCAACAAGTTTGATATCTCCTACCATCCAAGACCATCCCAGAAAGCCTAGGTCCTAGTCGACTTTCTAATGGAATGCACATGGATAGACAAGGATCCAGAGGAGGCCCCTACCGAGTCAAAGCAGGACCCAACTATAAGAAAGATGGCATGGATCCTCCATGTCGACGGTGTGTCTAACTTAAAAGGGAGTGGAGTCGGACTCATCCTCGCCAACTCTAATAGAGTGGTCGCTGAGTACGCATTGCATTTCCTTTTCAAAGCAACAAATAACCAAGCTGAGTACAAAGCCCTCCTCGCATGCCTAAGGGTGTCTTGTAAGCTGGGCATAACAAGCTTGAAGGTCTTTACGAATTCGTAGCTCGTGGGGGGGCCAAGTCTCTGGCGAGTTCAAAGTTCGGGATCCTATGATGGCGAAGTACCTAGACCGAGTACGCTCGTACATGATGGGCTTCCGGTACTTCAACATCCTCCATATTCTCTATGGAGAGAATGCCCGTGCCGACGCCCTCTCCAGGCTTGTGACCTTGCCGGACTCATTACTGGGGTGCACCTTCATTGAATACCTAGAGGGCCCCAGCCATGAGGTCACGGGTGAGGTCCAGTAAGTAGCCCCCAAGATAAGTTGGATGGATCCCTATGTCAGGTATATAATCAACGGCACCCTGCTAGAAGATTGCATGGGGGCCAGCCTCTTAAAGTGAAAGGCCGCCTACTTCATGCTAATGGATGGACAGCTTTATCGAAGATCCTACTCCTACCCCCTATTGAAGTGCTTGAGACCTTCAAAGGCTGCTTACGTCCTCCAGGTTATACATGAAGGTGTCTGCGGGAATCATGTGGGGGGTAGGGCACTGGCCCATAAAGCCCTCGGACAGGGTTACTATTAGGAGACTATGCAGGAAGACGCGACCAAGTTCATGTGGAAGTGCGATCGCTGCCAATAGCATGCCCACATCCAGTGCCAGTCAGCATCCCTACTATCCCAGCTCTCCTTGGCCATTCATCCAGTGGGGGATCGACATTTTGGGACTATTTCTCCCAGCATTTGGTCAGCTGAAGTATTTGATTGTAGCCATCAATTACTTCACCAAGTGCGTGGAAGCCAAGCCCTTTGCATGGATCATTGAGAGCAAGGCGAGATCCTTCTTCTGGAAGTTGGTCATCTGTTACTTTGGACTCCCCCATATTATCATCACAGACAATGGGCGGCAGTTTGATAACTAGGCATTTGAGGAGTTCTACACTGACCTGAATATCTACCACTGCTTCACGTCAATGGGCGGCAGTTTGATAACTAGGCATTTGGGCCTATCACACCGTGCCTTAGACGGTGACGGGCGAGACACTATTTAGCCTGGTCTTCGGCACTGAAACCATGATCCCGATTGAGATGGGCATGCCCAGCTACGGGTGTAGCAGTATGATGAAGCAAGCAATCTAGAGCGCCTCCTTCTCAACCTTGACCTGCTGGATGAAACAAGGGACAAGGCATGACTCCGCATGGTGGCGTACCGGCAACGGGTGGCCCGTTATTACAACTCTCGTGTGAGGCCCAAAGCCTACCGCTTAGGAGACCTCATCCTGAGACATGCAGAAGCCTCCCAGCCTAGCCAATGTGGCAAGCTATCTCCGAACCAGAAAGACCCCTACAGGGTGGCTGAAGCTTTATCCTAGGGAGCCTACCGAATCGCCAAACTTGATGGTGCTCAGCTACCTCAAACATAGAATGCTATAAAATTGAAGATGTACTACCAATAATGTACACCCCCTGCTCAAGGATGAAATGGAATGCTCCTTTGGCAGCATGGTTTGATTTCGCCTCTCCAAAGTGCACTTGCCCGTCAGACCCCAAGTCCGGCGAAGGAAGCCAAGAACTCCAAAGCCTCGCACTCATTTGTCGGATCCCAGGTCCAGTGAAGGAAGCCGGGAGCTCCAATGCCCCGCACTTATCCATCGGATCCTAGGTCCGACAAAAGAAGCCGGGAGCTTCAAAGCCCCGCACCATCGATCGGACCCCAAGTCCGGCAAAGGAAGACGGGAGCTCCAAAGCCCCGCACCCATCCATCGGACCCCAGGTCTGGTGAAGGAAGCCGGGAGCTCCAAAGCCCCGCACCCATCCATTGGACCCCAGGTTCGGTGAAGGAAGCTGGGAGCTCCAAAGCATCGTACTCATGCATTAGACCCCAAGTATGGCAAAGGAAATTAGGAGCTCCAAAGCTCTATACTCATCCGTCAGATTCCAGGTTTGGCGAAGGAAGCCAAGAGCTCCAAAGCTCCACACTTATCCATCGGATCCCAAGTTCGGCGAAGGAAGCCGGGAGCTCCAAAGCCCCGCACTTATCCACTGTACTCTAAGTTTGGTGAAGAAAATTGTGAGCTCTAAAGTCCCTCACTTATCTACCGGCTCTCAGGTCTGGCGGAGAATGACAGGAAGCCTGATAGCACTGCCCCTTCGGATGGCCTACTTCGTAGCCCTGCTATCTCACCAAGAAAGAAGAAGAAAGAAAAAAAAAAAACTAAGGGAAGACTTAGCCTGAAAAAAAGAAGAATTTCGTTCATCAAAAATCTTTTTACAAGACTTGGGCCACCCGACAGGCTAGAGAGCCCCATGAAGAGTACAAGGCAAAACAAAGAAAAAATAAAAGAAAGAGAAAGGAAAAGGCTCCAGGCCACTCATGGCCTTGGAGGCGGGGTGGAGGGACCCGCTACATCTCCTCTCCCCTTGGCATTGTCTGGCATGATGTCCTGCAGGTCCAGATGGTCAAAGGTCAGCAACACTTTCTTCTTGCATTCTTCAAAGCCCTTGTAGAATGTATCGCAGATAGCTTCGTTGACATCGTCCTCGAAATCTTCCGAGGACTTGTACCGTGCGACAGCCTGGGCCGCTTCTTCTTGCGTCGCTTTGATCACCATCTCGGAGGTGAGCATCTTCTCTTTCATGATCGCAGTGTGAGATTTCGAGAGATCCAACTACATTTGAAGGGTATGGAGCTCCCCGTCCTAGCAAAGAACCGTGGCAGTAGAATCCACTAGATGGTTCTCCAAGTCATGGAAGAGCTCCTCCCACTTCGCGGCCTCAGCCTCATGGTCCTCGAGCTCCTTGATGGTGTCTTGGGAGGCCTCGAGCTCGGTCTCTAGCAACTTCACCCGTGCCTCCAGGTTAGGCACCAGGTCAGCCAGGGCCCGAACCTTGGCCTCCATAGCCTCGACCCTGGCACGGGACTTCGTGTCCTGCTTGACCAGCCCCAGGCAATAGTCCCTCACCAGGAGGGCATCCTGGACCACCTGCAATCAAAATCGAAGAAGGATTAGCACATAGTTTCGATGCCCCCTGAACCTGGAATCCAAGCAAATGATGGAGGACTTATCACGAGCAACTAGGAGAGGGTCTCGATGATGGTTTCTCCCAGTGTTCGACCGGATATCTCTCAGTGATCCCGAGGCTGCAAGATGAATCCAAGCAGCAGCTTCACTAGGCCCTCATCGAGCATCACCGCCGCGTTGGGTGGGACCATGGTGGTGGCTTTGAGCACCCCCAGAGGAGGTGCGAAGGAGGTCGAGGGCCAGGCGGATGCTGAAGTTGGCACTCGAGTTTCTATCGTTGCTGAGGGCATCGCGGGAGGAGCATCTGCACTCTCAGGCCCTATAGCGGTGCTTGCCTTGGGAAATGACAACATTGGCACGACCTCAATGATGGTGATAGGGGATTGTACGACCCTCTCCCTCAGTGCAGCGGCCCTGCTAGCTGGTGTGACCACATCTTTGGCTACCATTTCCACCGGCCTGAGACCTCTCCCCTCTTTGCCTCCTTGGCTCACCCCGATGGCTCCCCGTGGAGCATTTTCTCTGGCTCCCCACGAGGTCTCTTCTCTTGCCCCTTGCAGGGCCCTCAGGTCAATGCTCGCTTCTGGAACATCTAGCGGATTCGATCCATAGAGAACTTCATGCCTGCACCATTCGCAAGAAACTGGTTAGTCACCGGACAACATAAAGGAAAACAAACCTCAGTCCTTACTTAAGGATCGGATTAGGCTGATGATGGCATCGAACAGATTCTACTCAAAGAGAAGGTCTCTCCTGTAAGGAATCTTTGAGGTTATGAGATGATCATACAACTCTTGATCACTGGCTCCATTGAAACATCATGGTTGGGAGACTGATCAGGATCACTCCAGACCCAGTTGACACCCTCGAGGGAAGTAAAGAGGAACCGGGATTTCCATCCTTTGATGGAAGAAGGAAGGTCAAACCGGAGGCCTCCCGGCTGGGGGGTAATGCACCACCAACCCCTCTCTATGGGGTAGCGCTTTAGGATGAAAAGGGCCCTGAACAGAGAAAAGCATGCCACCATGCTATGGAAGTGGCATAGGAGTATGAAGGAGTAATTGCCCTAAAGATATTGGGGGTCAACTAAGCAGGGACCAACCTAAATGGTCCAAGAAAGAAGAAATGAAGGGATGAAGAGGGAGTCGGAAATCGACAAGCAAGAAGTCTTCATAGAGAGTGATCCTGCTTGGCCTGCCGGAAGTGACCCGATCATCTGGGTCCGGGGCTATGATCTGAATGGAATCAGGGATCTCGTAAACCCCTTGGAGGCATAGAGCATCCATCTTGGTCATCATCGAGGCCATGCTCGACGGATCCACCAGGTCTTGGCTGGCAGAAGATGGTGGGGGAGGCAAAGCAAGGCCTTCGAGGTCCACCACCCACCAGGGACCCCGCCAGACTCTAAAGGGGACATCATCTTCCTCACTATCTAAGGGAGGAGGTCAAAGCGAGGATGGACTAGTGACCCTAGGAGGGTGCTCAAGTGAACGGCAATGGCTACCTGAAGAACTCATTAAAGCGCTAAGCACAAGATGAGAGAAGGAAGGACCTAAGGGCTCGGACTAGGAACAATAGAAGGAAGGGAGGAGGCAAAGAAGAAGAATCAACCTGGGTGGGACTCCCGGTTAGGGTCTTCTCCAGGTATGAGTGAGAGATCTCCCTCTCTTTTCTCTCCTTCCCTCTCCAAAAAATTTGAAAGGATGTAGGGTGGTAGCAAATCCTTCTGAAAGGGATGCTAGAGCCCCTTTTCAAGCCCATCACCAATGATCAAATGCCTCTTCCTCTTTCCCTCGAACCAATGAGATTGTGATGCATGTCAACACCCATTGTGTGAGTCACTTCGGGCCATGAACCATTGCTCCAAGAGGAATGAAGGCATTATTGTGGGTCATCACTCCCCACCCACGTGCCAGCCCCTCAATTGTTGAAGAAAGGGTCTGCAAATCATTGCTGGCTCGAATCATAAACCGCCACACCAAAAGAGATGAAAACATTATTGTTGATTGCCGCCCTTTGTCCACGTGGTGGTCCCTCGGGGGGTGGACCGATGATCTGCGAATCGCTAAGTGACTGCGATAATTAATGAAGGGCCTGGAGGCCCTCCACGTCAGTGGTCTCGATTTACTCCCTTCACCTTGGACCCAAGAGTGCCTCGGGCTTGAGAGTGGGGGGCATTTGATGTGGCAAGCTGCTGATGTGGTACCCACGTCCGACATAGTTGGCAGGTGAGGTGGCAGAGAGCACCACCTAGCCAACTCCCGGTCGAGGTGAGCACCCGTCCGAGGTGAGCTCCCAACCGAGGTGAGCTCTCGACCGAGGTGAGCTCTCGACCGAGTTGAGCTCCTATCCGAGGTGAGCTCCCATCTGAGGTGAGCTCTCGCTTGAGGTGAGCTCCTGGCCGAAGAGAGTTTCGGTCTAGTAGAGCTCTCAGCTGGACCAAGACCCTGAAGGCAAGAAGACAACTCCCCGACCATGACGGAAGGAACAACAGAATGCAAGACATGACCCTCGAAGGACAAACATGAAAGAGGCCCAGATAGTGACATAGGGGCATGATGTTGCTATCTCAACCGGACAAGTCGCAACTCTTGTGGAGGCGCGTGCGCCACCGAGGCTTTAGGTCATGCAGCACGCTGCCCACACCCCCTGCTAGAGGAGTGCTCCATCAGGGCTCCAGGTCCTGCAGCACGCCGTCTGTACTTCCTGCGAGATGAGTGCTATACTAGGGCTCGAGGTCCTACAGCACGCCGTCTGCACCCCTTGCAAGAGGAGTGCTTTGCCGGGACTCTGGGCCCTATAGCATACCATTTGCACCCCCTGCAGGAGGAGTGCTCTATCGGGGCTCTAGGCCCTGTAGCATCCTTCCTATGCCCTTCGCAAGGGATTGCTCCACTAGGGGATAGGCTCTTTAGCATGTCGGCTGCACCCATTGCAAGAAGATCCTCCCTTGGGAACCTCGAACCTTGTCCATCGGGGCTCCGATGAGTTTGTATCCCTTCCGTAGAGAACACCCCAGGAGAAGCACCCAACTAAGGCTCCAGATCTAGCCTGACAAAATTGGCTCCTATATGACGACTAGAAGGACCTCCAAGACGGAGAGAGCGAACAAAAGAAGAGCAAGCAAGCAAAGGGCTAAAGTAGTGAACAACCCTCCATAAACTCTAGTTTTCTATTCTCTTCTATCTCCCTTTCTAACAGAGGGACTGTTTTCTTGATCGCCTTACTAATTTGATCATTGGATTGTCCCCTCCGGGATCCTGGTCTGGATCTTTTTTTTTTGTAGGACCGATCGGTCGCAAAGATATAAGGATGAAGCGCCTGACATCCCCAAGAAAGACCAGCTTCAACCAAGCTCGATTGGAGCTACAGGTGATGACGATATAAGTGGCAATATGTTTCTTTAATAGGTCTTTCATAAAACTCCCCGTATCGAGGGATATCTGGTTACCACTTCTAAGAGGCTTGCTATTTATGTAAAGGAAGGCAGTTTCTTCCTCCTGCCTTAGGCTCTCCATGTAAAACTGCCGTTCAAAACTTTTATCTAATTTACTAACGTAACTTGCAGCTTATCAATATCATGATGTGTATGGGTGGCAGGTTATCACGTCGGGCATTGCTTGAGGATCTGCTCAGATTGGATCCAAGTACAGCCACAGGAGAAAGATTCTGCTCTCTCAATGAAATAGAACTGATACCAGAAAATAAAATATATATATATATATATACATATATATTCTCTTAACGAAATGTAATTCTTGATCTATTTTACACTAAGATCATCATAAAGCTGATTGTATTTTCCCTTTCAATAAATAGTTTGTCTATCCTTCCTTTGGTGATGTAGTCATATGAATTTTACATGAAGCCTTTGATAAAGAAACACAGAGCACGCATACGAAGCAAAAGACTATTATGAGTGAGGCAATTTTACTAAAGGATTAACGTATACTTTATGAGATAAATGCTTTCCCAGGAGGGAACCCGTTGGAGAGTCAAAATGGATTAGAATCTATAGACCAGCCCATTTAGCCCTATAAATAGATCGGACTAACTAAAAAATTTTGGCATATTTATGTAACCAGGCTTTTTGACCCGGTCCCTGTAGCCCATGGGCTCAACAGGATTAGGACCGGACTAGCCAATAGGCCAAGAAAAAATATTTTTTTTGAAAAAATATATTTTTTAAAAAAACTAAATATTAAAATCCTGATCTATTTGTTCTTCCGGCGATCTCACTTATTCCGATTTAATGATTCACCTGAGGGTTAGGGGACCTTTGACAATCTGGCTTAGGAGAAAAGAATATCCGATGCTAGTAGTGATAAGGGGGCGAAGGAGGAGAGAAGCAGCTATGATGTGTGGCAAGCCGGCGGCAATGAACATGCTGTTGTGCAATGAGTCTTCGATCTTTTTTTTATTTTCTCTTAACGGAGAGTCAGACGGTCAGACAGAAGTCAAGCCATCAATGGAGGTGCCGACCTGCCGGGCGGGATCATCATACTAGGTCTTCTTTCTCCTCCACCGCCATATTCATTGTCCAAAACTTGGATGAGCTTAAGGCCGCCGCCCGCCATCCTTGACGACGATAGAGATGGAGGTGGCTCGGCGTCGAGGCTATTCTTACTTCTCCACTTGCTCCTTCATAGCCGATACGAACCACTAGATCACCTTTCCTACTATTATCTGGTTTACCATCGACTCATCCCCCATCGGATCCTTGGTATTTCCACGTCTTCACGATGGATCTTGTTGCCTGCTCAGGCTCGTCAATTTTCATGATAAAAAAGAGACAAGAAATTTTGGTTGAAGAGAAAGGTGGTTTGGGAAGAGGGATGTATAAGTAGGTTAGCCCGATACTGGCCCACAGTCTATATAGAACCGGGTCAGGTTGGATTTTCATGATCTATTTGTGCAAGTGGGCCTAGCCCAGTCCAGCGTATATAATGTCAACCAATGTGGGCTAGGACTGAACCGGGCTAGCCTACATTGACATGTCTAGCATGATGCGTGCCGTGCTTCCAAACCACATCCGCCGAACTTCTAAACGGCCGACCAGTCCACCATTTCCTAATATGTACTCCACCGCTTCTTGCCTGTTGGATTAGTGGCATTGCCCCGGAGCTGGATCAGTCATCCAACACTCGTACGGAAAAATATATAGACCATTCTTCTTCACTAATAATAACATTTGGGACGAACTAACAATAGCTTTTAGCTTAGCTAGTTAGAGCGTTCCTGGTTGAAATTTAAATCATGATGAACACGGCCTGTTCTCCTTCAAGGCCTTCGATCGAATTCTTCGAAGTTATTTGCTCGATGTCATGACCCATCGCCGTCTTCCTATAAAGTGGATAGACTGGATTATAAATGTCCTCTGTTCAGACAAGGCAGCAGCTACGGTTAATGGATCGATTGGAGATTGGATTTTTTTTTTTTTTTGGGTTGTCATAGACTTGGGCAGGGTGATCCTGTATCTCCCTTCCTCTTTCTCGTTGTAGTTGTTATAGTGGATCCACTTCGTCAGATGCCAAGCCTCGCCATCTGGGTTCAGATTTTCTATGACCTGGGCAACCCTTGGATTTGTGATGGCATCAGGATCCTTCAGTATGATCATCTTCGCACAAGCTAAGAAGGATCATTATATATATATATATATATATATATATATATATATATATATATATATATATATATATATATAATATAATATAAGAAAGCTAAGAATGATCATATTGCAGCATTGAAACTCATTTTGTACTCCTTTGACTCTATCAAAATAGTTCCGTTTCTACGGTTAGCAGCAACAACTCATCAATGGAGGCTCGTGTGTTGGCCATGATACCTTTTTAAGTATTTGAGATTGCCTTTGAGTGGAAGCAAACCCTCCAAAGAAGATTGGCTGCCAGAGTCCTGATTATCCGCATGAAAGAGCAAGCTCTTATTCTTTGCTGGTTGACTCGCTCTGATCAATTCTATACTCACTTCTTTGCCCATGCACTACTTATCACTCTTGAAAATTGTCATCTTGGATTATTAGAAGGATTGATGGACCCCGTAGAGCTTTTCTTTAGTTTACCTTTTCTTCAACCAGTAGATTGTATTGCAAAATGAATTAGAAATTTGTTTGCCTGCAGGTTTTCATCTATTGAACTCAGCCTTACTGTCTAAATGGGGATGGAGAATGCTCTTGAATGAGTCTGGATCATGGAAAAAGCAAACCAACCTTGCTTATTACAAAAAGGTTCATCTTTGCTCCTGTTGGAGACCTACAAGAAGATGTTCTAGTCTCTAGCCTGATGTGGTCAACTCCCTCCCAACCTTCTAGAGCGCCAGGTTTTCTTCCAAATTGGTAATGGGTAACGGGCAGCGCACACTTTTTCTGGAAGGACCCATGGATCTTCAATGCTCCTCTCAAAGCTCATTTTCTCTGGACTGTACTCTCTTAGCTGCAAGAAGAATGGAGTGGTCGCTCAATTCTTCGACCACAGAACTCAAACTCAGTTTACCGAGCCACCTTCTATCACAAATTCACGAGCTTTGATGGAGTTACTTGCAGCTTTGCACCTACACTTTCGAGTCTTAGCATACCTCACAAAATCAAATGCTTTTAGCTAGCATGGCAGGAAAAAAAGCTCAATACAAGAGGTGCCAGGGAACAAAGTTGGCATACATCTGTGGCCTTGTGTGAATTGTGGACAAGCAGCAAAAAAAGGTTGATCAGATCATATCTTCTTTAATTGTCCCATCTTTTGCACCAATTGGAAAGCAAAATTCTGCTCATGGCTTAATGTTCTTCATCCCCAAGCACCCTTCGACTACCTTCGCACAGATTGGATCCATCGGAACTTTTCTTGGAGGATTGGCCACACTATACTGATGCTACTGATGAGCACTCTTTGGCCGTGTTGGAAAGAAACGAATGCTAGATTGTTCCTCAACAAGCATAATCTCATTCGTCAACAAGCAATTCAATCTTTCCAAGACTGATCTGTTCATTGCAAACAAAATGAGATTGCAGATCTTAGGATTGTTTGGACCAGGATCAAAAGGATTCCTTCAGTGCTCCAGAATCTCAACTACTGGTAATGATGGATGCTGTTGGGTCTCATTGGCCTGACATGTCAACCTCATTCACCGATTGTTTTATACTTCATTGACACCGTTTCTACTGGTTTCATGATTGCTTTGTTCCTCCAACTACTCCACATCTTGCTGTAACCGAAACTCTGGAGCCGTAACCGAATAAATGGCTCTGTTGAGCCTCCCCTTACCCCCTCAAAAGTAACCCTGAGAAAGAGATCCTAACCACTCATTAATATTAGATGGTCCACTCCTTATATTATATATGTTATAGTCATCTCCTTAAATTATATATTTTGAAACCTGCACATCTGCATGCGAAAATTCAGGATCCAACTAGAAATTTTCCTTCTCTTTTATATGGGATTCCCAGATCACAATCTTTCCCACTCCTGATTCTAATCCACCTCAGATATATGAGCATGGAGAAGAAGAAGAAAACATCGATGTTGGCATTTGCTTTGTTTCTTCAGCTGCTCTGCTCGGTTGCCAGGCTCGACCGGAGCCAGTTCCCTTCATCGTTTCTTTTTGGAACATCGACTTCTTCTTTCCAGGTAAGACCCATTAACTTGTATCTTTTGGTGGCCTTGCTTGGCAATAGCCATCGTAATGGCTTCACAGGTCAGCCATATAGGTTTTTTTTTTTTTTTTTTTTTTTAAAAAAAAGCAGTTTTTTTTTGGATAAATTGTCTTTACTAATTATATTCGTCTAACAGTACTCATTATTGTTCATTATTTTTAATATTAATCACTGACACTCACTGTAACCACCTCCATTTCATCCCTAAAACATCTAATTTAGGTCATCTTTTTATTGAAAAGATTTTTTTCATTTTAATCGTCGATAATGGTCTTGGAGAACTTTTTTTTTAAAAAAAAAAAATGGGCACAATCAGCATAAGAATTGAATATCTTTTTATAAAAATATTTGTTGGCATTCATTCCCCCCACCTCGAAGAAAAACAATTCATGCTTGGAGTAGATGCAAGCAATAGCATACACTGCTTATTTTTGTAACAACACCACAACCGCGACAAAAGAATAAATGCTAAGAAGCAGCGAAGATTTTTTTTACCGTACAAAAGATTGATAGGCTCATTAAAATTATTATTTTTTCAATTTTTTTATCTAATGGATTTAATTTAGGCGGTAACAGAGGCAGAGTTGTTCATCATTCAATCTTTTAAAAGATTATTCAAGGAGAGATCGGAAGAAATGGAGCATTCTTTTTGGGGCTTGACATAGAAACTGAGTTGAGAAGGCCAAGGATCGAAAAAGTTCAACGCCGGCAGCAACCAAGTGGACTTCTAGGAGAGTATGCGAGAAAGATAGCAAAAAGAAAACATTTAAGACGGGAAAGGATAGGAATTTCTTGTTGGTAAAAATTCCTAAATAGTGTTTGGATAGTTTAACTGTAGGATTAAAAACAGGAAATCTCTAATCCCGCAGGAAAACAATAATTTACTGTTTTTCCCACGATTATTGGGTCCTAATTTCCCACCCCCCATCCCGCGCGATCTCCTTCCCCTCCACCGCCCGCCTCTCCCCCCCCCCCCCCACTCCCCCGTATTCCGCCTCCTCCCCCTCTCCGCTTGTCCCTCTCCTTCCTCGCCCTCCTTCGCCTCCTCTCTCTCCCCCCGCCCTCCGCCTACTCGCCGCCTTTGCCGGCCGCCGCCATAACTCGCACAACGCGCACGAAGCTTGCGGGAACCCCCAATCGGAACCTAAGAAACCCTCTGATCTCCCACAAGTTCTCTCCTTCCCCCATGGATCTCCGGAAAAGCAGAATGAAATGCAAAGAAAAAGAAGAGAAAAAGGAGAAGAAAAGAAAAGGTATACCTTGTAATTTTCTTTCGGTTTTTCCTTCCTTCTCGTTGATTTTTCCTACGATTTTCTCCGGTTTTTCTTCTGTTTTTTACGTCCTCAGAAGTCCCAATTGGTTGGGGGGTTGGATCGGCCGAACGGTGGATTTTCCCGTAATTTCCCTCTGTTTTTTTTTTTAAATTATTATTTTTTATTTGCGTCCTCAGAGTCTCAATCGGACGGGAGGCTTGGACGGTGACGAGGGATTATTTAATAAATGATATATCTAATAATTTATAAATAATATAAATATATTATTAATTAATTTAAATTTAAATAATCATAATTTATTGGTTAAGAAAATAATTAGGTCTTCTAAAAATGTGAAGTCCGGATCTTTGCATTCGTCTGTTATTTCTCACGTGAGAGGTAAATTTCAAACCTAAATAAATTTTAATTTAAAATTTTAAATATTTTTCAAATTTTATAAGATGCTATCAAATAAATTAAAAATAATAATAAATTAAATATGAATCAGATAGGTTAATATTTAATTAAAAATTTTATGTCTATATCTATTCTTGATCCATCTCAGGTTGGATCAAGTCAAATTTGGATTAGGTCAACTAGATAAAGAAAATTCGATCAAGTTAGTTTAAATTCATGATTAAATTTTTATAAAAAATTATATAATTAAATTTAAGTAGTAAATATTCTAGAAATAAATTTCAAATCTAAAAAGTGCATTTCAAATCTAAATAAATTAAATTTAATTTTTAAAAATATATAAAAATATATTAATTTTTCCTGATATAAGTTATTTTATAATTTTAATAATTAATATGATATTTTGATAAATTTTATTATTTTAATAAAACAAAAAATTGGAGGGAATAAAAGGAAAAAAGAAATTGAAAGATAATTCCAATTTATCATTTAATAATTGAACAGGATTATTTATATATTTTTTAATAAAATTTGATTTATGTTATATTATTAAAAAAAATGTAGGCTCACAAAAAGATCAGTGATTTGTATCACAGGTCAGTTGTAACATCCCACGTGAGACCAAATTTATTTGACATTATCTTATTTAAAAAATGAGTATAAATAGATTATTATTATTTGGTTTTACCAACTTGATATTATTTTTAATCCGATAAACTAACGCTTTGATGAAAGTATTGCTACAAATGCTGAGAGACACTTATAAGCCATTTTATAAGGAAACATCAATACATCATATTATTTGCTCTGTTTTAATAATCACGTTTGGATGAACTAATCATAGGGTTTTAGTTTAGCTATCTAGAACCCGTAGGTTGGATAATTTTAGACGTACCTCACCGCATCAAAATTGTCTTCAATTACCTGCTCCGAAAAAAGAGATCCCAACCACCCCTTCGCTGGTAGATGGTCCATGCCCCCGTACTATACTGACGTCGGTTTCCGGGTTTAACGCTATCTTTTGCATACATTATCAGGTTCGGTAGGTAAATCTTGGCAAGATATGATTGTCTCGGCGGTATCTGCCAACCAAGTGGATGGTTGTTGCTTGCATCATGGACCTTGCACCTTATAATGTGACATGTGAGTTTAATAGGAAAGAGAGATGGGGATTGGGGATGCCCCACGGAGCTTTTTTTAAGAGGAGCAATCTCTTTTGATTTCGACAATGACGCGGCGTGGAAATAAACTCAATCTACTCTCCCTCTCTAATATATATATATATATATATATATATATATATATATATATATATATATATATTAGGATATCCTGGTTCAGCTATGAACCAGGTTCCGGTCCGACTTATCGAAGTCCCGGTTTTTCGGACTACGAATTTCGGACTAAGCGAAGGCCAACTGCAAGCAACTCAAGGCTTCACATCGAACTACAATATTTGAAGGCCAGTCCTTCGGATAGCACATTCGGTCCCGGCCGAAGTCTGAACTACTCATCGACTTCCGAAGATACGAACTTCAGTCCCCGCCGTAGACATGATCTCTGGCCTCGGAAAAATATCAAGCCTTCGGCACATGCAAGGGGAAACCCGAAGTTTGAATCACAATCTATTCCAAAAAGAAAACTGTAACCAACGGTTACAATCGACACTCATCACGCCATAATCATGGCATGCAATTCCTGCAGCCACGCCTCCGATTTGGCCGGAACCGTTCATTGACAACCCACGATCGCCAATCATAAGAGTGAATGGCTCTCCATGATCTCCGGGAAAAGAGCGGGCCACAGACCAGAGGCCATCTTTTAAATATGGGTAAAGAAGATGGCTCAAGAGGTACACGTGAATAATCTCGCACACACATTTTCAATCTCCAAGAATTTTTTTTCTCTTCCACTCTCGACATCTTCCCTATTCTGTGGTTAAAATCCGTCACTAACTTTGGCATCGGAGTGTCCTCCATCGGAATAACTTCGATAAAGAACCTGTTTTATAGATGAACCAGGAAGCGATCCTGCGATAAAGCTCCGATCGATCGATTCAGGGACTCCATGCTAACAATATATTTTAGATGATGGTCCATGTGATGGTACTCATATCAAATTCTTGAGGGGACCTTGCGATGTTTAGGGGGGTGGTCGGTCCCCTCCGCTATATGCCTGCACCACGGGGTGTATCATAGACTCTTTTGTAAAATATCAAACGAGCACAGCTAAAGTGATAGTTTGATTGATAGAAATTTTATCTTACTATCGATCAATCATAAATTTAAAATATAATTTTATAAATAATTTAATTAAATTTAAAAAATATTTAAAATTTATAATTATTAATATAAATAAAAAATTAATTTTTTTTATTTTTTTAGTCTCGTAATATCTTTTCATTCTTTAAATTATTAAAAGACAAACGAGCATTATATCAAACGGATGTGACATCTAATCTTTTTACCGATCTTCAAACATCAAATATATTTGCTACGTGACGTCCGGACGAGAACCATTAATTCACTGCAAAGCAAGAATATTTTTTTAAAATAAAATTTTTTTAATAAAAAAATTTTGAAATAGATAATTTTGAATATATTTATCGGAATAGATGATTTCGATCGACGTGATAATCACGAATTATCTGAATTTATTTTTTCAAAAGACGAACGCAGCTTCGTTCTTTGAAAAGATGATTTTAATATAATCATCAATTTTTTTAATTTAATTTTAATTTTAATATGATATTTTTGAATTAATTATTATGTGATAACTGAATTCATTTTTTGGAAAGTTGAATTTAGCATTTGAATTCGTCCTTCCAAAAAGCGGATTCAAATAATTTTTTTTTTCGATTTCAGAAATATTATTATTTTTTTAAAATCTAATTAATACATTTTAATTTTAAATAAATAAATAATAAATAAAAAATTAGTATTAATTAATATTATATATATTATTTTTGGTAATATTAATTATTATATTATTTTGAAATAACATTAATCAACTATATAAAAATAATATTAATTTAAAATTAATAATAAATTAACTAAAGAATTACATTAATTGAAAATAACATTAATTAAAAGATATTATAATATTTTTTATATTATAATAATTATTTTATATTTTAAAATATAATAAACATATTATAATTTATTATATTATATATTATATACTATAATATAAAATAATTTTTAAAAAAAATAAAAATAATCACCAGGTCAATACTATCCGGTCGCCAGCTCGGTACTAGTTCGGTTGACAGCCCGGTGTCAGTCCGATCTCTTGTTCAGGACCGGTGGCAGGACCCCGATAACCGGACCGCGATCGGATCTGTGACATGACTAGGGCTAGATCGGTGGCAGGATCCTGGCGGTCAGACCGGTAGTCAGACCTTGGTGGCCGAACCGGCGGCTGGACCGCTGGCCGGATTGGCGACGGCACCGGGGGTCGGACTGGTGACCGGACCGGGGTCTGGCCACCGATTCGACCATCGATCCTAAGGAAGGGATCGGACTGACACTGGGCTATCGACCGAACTGGTACCGGACTGGCAACCGGATGGTATCGACATGATGATTATTACAATATAAAATTACCAACATTTTCATCCGAGGATAGAAGAAAATTGCAACATGAATTGGATTTCATTGGTGTTAATCATTACACAAGTAAATATGTAAAAGACTGCATGTTTTCTCCATGTGAGGAAGGAAGCTCAGAGTCTACAGCATTTGTGATCAGCACTGGGGAAAGAAACGGGATTCCAATTGTAATAATCACCATGTCGATACCATCCGGTTGCCAGCCCGGTACCAGTTCGGTCGATAGCCCGGTATCAGTCCGATCCCTTCCTTAGGATCGATGGCCGGACTAGCAACCAGATCCCGGTCCGGCTCTTGGTACGGTCCCCTGTCCGGGTGTCGGTTCGGCCACCAGTGTCCGACTACCGGTCCGATCGCCAGGATCCTGCCACTGGTCTAGCTTCAGTCATGCCACGGATCTGATCGCCGGTCCGGTCATCGGGGTCCTGCCGCCAGTCCGGTCATCGGGGTCCTGCCACCGGTCCTAAGCAAGGGATTGGACTGACACTGGCTATCGACCGAACTGGTACTGGGCTGGCGACCGGATAGTATCGACCTGGTGATTATTTTTATTTTTTTAAAAACGTTTATACTATATTATTATATATTATATATAATATAACAAATTATAATATATTTATTATATTTTAGAATATAAAATAATTATTATAATATAAAAATATATAATATATTATTATAATATTTTTTAATTAATTTTATTTTCAATTAATATTATTTTTTAGTTAATTTATTATTAATTTTAAATTAATATTAATTTTATATATTTAATTAATTTTATTTTTAATTAATGTTATTTCAAAATAATATAATAATTAATATACCAAAAAATAATATATATAATTTTAATTAATACTAATTTTTTATTTATTATTTATTTATTTAAAATTAAAATTTATTAATTAGATTTAAAAAAATAATAACATTTCTGAAATCAGAAAAAAAAAAATTTATTTGAATTCGTCTTTTGGAAAGGCAAATTCAAATTCGTCTTTCCAAAAGACGAATTCAGTTATCACATCATAATTAATTCAAAATATTATATTAAATTAAAATTAAATTTTAAAAAATTGATGGTTATAAGAAAATCGTCTTTTCAAAAGACGAAGTTGAGTTCGTCATTTGAAAAGACGAATTCAGGTATCTCGTGACTGCTAAAAAAAATCGCAAAGGGATGGTAAAGGACCGTTTATCAAAAAAAAAAAAAAAAAAAAACCGTTTAGATGGTAGCCCGGTTGGGAGTGGGACGAGGTATAAATCTCAGATATAATTTAATAGATGATTTGATTAAATTTAATTTTTTTTAATATAAATAAAAGATTAATTTTTTTTAATTTTATTAATCAATATTTTAATAATACCAGATTTACCGGATAGAATGATAACTATATCAGGATTTATCCTCTCCATTTTTTTTCTTTTTATCAAAAAAAAAAAAAAAAAAAAAACCGATGATGAAGGCAGCGGAAGTGACATGAGATTTTGGACGCCAACAGGCTTCAAGGAGTCTTTTTCTGGGACAAGCAATTATTTTTCTAGCATGTCATGCACACAAGCTAAATCTCGATAAATTCTATATCCAAAATCAAGCTTGCTGCATGAGTATCTCAATTGTTTGAGTTGTTAAAATTTTTTAGTTTTATCACTCTTTGTAATTTGAATCGGGTTCGTCTTGTATTTTGGATGAACTTATTCTACCGCTATCACATATAAAAATGATGAAAGAGGAGGAAAAAATAATTTTATCTTGGAGTCATGATGGGCCGTCCAATAATTTCTTCCCTCTGATGGTCCAAGGAGCCATGTACCATGGCATGTATCACTCATGATGGCTCAGCCCAGACCAAAACGACATGAAACGCAAAAGAGTACTTCATAACTCGTGCTTGTTATGCGGTACGCATTGTAATGATAATATTTATTTGCTCATCTCCCAGCTGGTGAATGGAAAAAAATTCGTAACAACAAGAAACGATAGCATTATTTGTCCAGTCACCATTCACTGGACAAAATAGTTGAATTTAATATTATTATTTTATTTTGATAAACAAAATAAACGTTAAGTAATAGTCATTAATTAATTAATTCAGGTACTGTAACTTTACATGCTCATTTTTTAATACATATATAATGCAGTAGAATACATTAAAAAAAAATTATAGATAAATTCGAAGAGTACAGTGAGTTCTAAGGCTAATACTGATATTTGATATTTCTCATAACATGTTCATAAGTATTTTGGAGACTCACAATTATCTTTCAGATAGAAGGTGCATACCTAGAAGGTAACAAAAGCTTAAGCAATTGGGATGTGTTCACTCATACACCAGGTAAGTTATTTACTTTTCCACATTTCGGTAATGCTTGTAGTGCTTAATTGAGCTTCAGAGAATGGATAAAAATGATTTTGGTAAAAAGGAAAGAATATAAAGCTTCTAGCTTAGGGCTTTGGCACGGTACTCCACAAAAATCGAAGCACCATGCAAATCAAAATTAGTTGAACAAGCCTTTATGCCATTTGTGCCTCACCTCAAATGCTCCAGGAATTGGTGCATGTCATTCATTAAATCCATATATGCCCGTGCTCACTTCATGATGCTCATTATAAGGACTTTAATTACCTGCTAGAAAAGTTGGCATTTTCAGCCAATTCTTCTTCTAAAAGAGAAAAAAAATAAAATACACATTTCAAAATCAAGAGTAAGTTACATAAACAATAATAGGATGATGCTTTTTCGTTTTTTAGAACCATCCATTGTAGCTATTACATGCAAGTCTAGTCTAGTATCAAAAACATAGAATCTAGGAGTCCTTGACCATCCTAGAACTCATGAAGTATTCCAAACTGAGGAGCGGATCTGCCACTCGGGCTACAAATTGATTAGCTCAATTATCTAATTTTATTTTGCTTGCATTCCTTGCACCCTTTATCATGATACAACATTTGAATTTTCTTAAAAATCTTTGTAGATCACAATTTGTTAGCTCATAACACTGCATTCTCTTAAAAATATCGAGGCACCACATATTTCTCAAAGCTTAAAAATTCATGAAAAAAGGCTTTTTTTTTTTTTTTTTTTTAACTGTTTTCCCTTTTCTACAAAGATTTGCTGTTCTACAAGGATCTTCAATATCTTTTCTTTGCTTTTTGGTATTTTATTCAGGTCATATCGAGGATGGTAGTGATGCAGACATTGCTGACAATCATTACCATCTCTACATGGTGAGAATTTTTCAGAATGTTATCTACCGCAATTCTTACAAAGCATTTATATACCTGGCAGGACCAACCATGCAAACCATACAGATTTAGAATAGTTGCACCAAAAGAAGATGTGGATTGGTAGGAATATATGGTGAAAACTTCAAAACTACAGTTATCAGTTACCTGGGCCTATGAAGCGATTTAACTCATTGTATAAACATTGAGAATTCACTATTGCACTATGAGTTGTTATGCAATGGTTAATTAAAAATGGTATTAGATGTTGAAAGATTTTTTTCTCTCCAAATAATACCATAAGATTTTACTTACTCGAATGTTGTTTCAAACAGGAGGATATTGAACTCATGCATCACCTTGGTGTCAACTCTTACAGATTCTCTATATCTTGGTCAAGAATTTTGCCGAGTGAGTAGTCTAGAGATGGTACACTAACATGTTTGCAGTGACTGATGATTTAATTTCACCAAGGAAATTTTGTCTACTGGCAACAGGAGGTAGGTTTGGGAAGGTTAATTCAGTGGGCATCGCATTTTACAATGAACTTATTGATGCTCTGCTACTTAAAGGTATTACTTTCCTCTCACTTTTTTCCTTTAAAAAAAAAAAAAAAAAAAAAAAAAATGGTCTGCTTTCCTTGTTCCGTAGCATTAAAAATCAATCTAAATTACAAGTAAACTGAATGTTTGTCTATATAACAATTGAGTTTGTAATATTCACATGGTCGATATTCCTTTTATTGTTGATGCTGCAGGGATACAGCCGTTTGTTACATTAAATCACTATGATATTCCTCAAGAACTTGAAGATCGATATGGTGCATGGCTGAATCCCCAAATACAGTATAATCTCTTTACTCCACTACAAATCTTTTTTCACTCGTAGCTTTTCTTTGGACAAATAATAAAAGTATCCCAAGTACATAAGCATTTATGTGGGAGGAGAATCCAGAAAATATGGCACACCTTGCACACTGACACATACCATTCGCTTGAGTTAAATATCACCTCATCAAACAATCTTGGTAGAGCTAACTCAGCTGGTGACTGTTTTACTTTCTTACCTTTTTTTTTATTTACCCCCTTAAATGCAGGAAAGACTTCGGACATTATGCAGATGTTTGTTTCAAAGCATTTGGGAAGAAAGTTAAATATTGGAGTACATTCAATGAGCCAAACGTTGTTGCGAAAAAAGGTTTTATAACTGGAAATTATCCTCCTCAACATTGCTCAAAGCCATTTGGTGATTGCCTCTCTGGTGACTCATATACAGAACCATATGTTGCTGCACATAACATCATACTAGCCCATGCAACTGCAGTTGAAATATACCAAAAGAAATATCAGGTATGTGGATGTCATAGCAATCGAATCAAAGTGATTTTGCTTAGCTTTTATTATGAGAAAGAGGGGGAAATAGGATACGACAGAACATATCTTTTAGAGAGAACATATCTTTTAGAGAGATGTTGGGCAAGTGTATTTTGCAACATCTAATAGCAGCAACATAATCTCAAAAAAAAAAAAAAAAAGCCCTATGCATATATTATTCAAATATATATTTATGTGATGGTGGACGGAATGTTACTTAATCTATCTTTTTTATCTTTTAGGTGAAACAAGGAGGTTCAATTGGTATTGTAATCTCCACAAGATGGTATGAACCACTTGGGGATATTCCAGCAGATCATTTCGCAGTTCAACGGCTTTTAGCATTTGACATTGCATGGTAAATTCATAGTTATAGTTCAAATGGGTATGAGTGAAGAATGCATGCACTGAAGCACTTAAACCATTCATATATTTATTCTTTGAAACCACATTATGCTCCATTTAGTTAAATGAGACTTTCCATCATTTGCTGGTGCATTACAGAAATTTACCTTAGTATTCATGAAACCTGAGATATCATTACCCATGTTTGCAGGTTTCTAGATCCTCTCGTATTCGGTGAATATCCTCCTGAAATGCGCCAGGTCCTGGGTTTAAGATTACCAACATTTTCATCCGAGGATAGAAGAAAATTGCAACATGAATTGGATTTCATTGGTGTTAATCATTACACAAGTAAATATGTAAAAGACTGCATGTTTTCTCCATGTGAGGAAGGAAGCTCAGAGTCTACAGCATTTGTGATCAGCACTGGGGAAAGAAACGGGATTCCAATTGGAACTCCGGTAAGAAGAAGAAACAACAGTACATTTCTCAAGCAACTGAATTAATCAGGTTAGGAGAACTAGAATAATCTAATGTATGTGAGCTTCCAAATGACAATATAAGGCTTTTAGAACTCTAGCACCTCGCGTCATTAAGACAAAACCATTTGATTTAGGACCTTTTTTAATATGTCCAGCAAAGTCACTCACCAATTGAATCTTTTCTTGTAGACTTCAATGCCAGAAAATTATGTGTTTCCAGATGGCTTGGAGAACGTGGTTATGTACATTATGCAAAGATACAATAACATCACCATGTTCATCACCGAAAATGGTAAGTCATCCAAAAATGGCAATGTCAAATGTCATCGACATGGATTTCTTATTATTGTTTATGTCTTCATCGATGTAAATTTGCATTCCAATCATTTAAAAATTCATGATAGTTTTATGATTGACTACTTGATCATCTAGGCCCATGAACACAACCACTCTTTGTTATGAGTAGAGAAGTCTTGTTCTTCTGATTAGCCAAAATATGCCGTAGCCAAATATTTTGGCATTCAAATGGTTATATTTGGCATTCAAATGGTCAAAAATTTAGCCAGGGTGCAAACAGAAAAGTGTTGCATCCCCTTCCCCACCGCCCCCCCTCCCTCTTCCACTCCACTTCTAACTCATAAACTTTGATCATTCCAATATCTATTTTAGTTTCTTGTGGATGCTAACATAGCTCTGCACAGGTTGCGCACAAGGGAGTACTAGTAACGATCCAACAACAGAAATGCTGAGTGACAAGGGCAGAGTGGAATATTTGCATAGCTACCTTACTTCTTTGACTAGAGCCATGAGGTGATTAATAATTATTAGGTTGTTTCATTAAAGATTTTTTTTTTTTTTAGCGTTAGACAGTGATGTTACATCCATAAGGACACTTGTAAATGCAATGAAACTACAATGTGTTTAAGAAATTTAGGATATACTAAACATGAATGGCTTCATAAAGAACAACATTTTGTAACACAATCCATCTTTCTGACTTATAAAATATAGGAAGTACATCTTTCGACTTTGCTAACAAATTGTAAGTTGTTTTCTGAATGTCATGTACATAGAGATTGATTTTATGTTCACTATATATACAAAATAATTTGATGTATGTTTGTGTGGTTTCAGGCAAGGAGCTGATGTAAGGGGCTACTTCATATGGTCTCTCCTTGACAATTTTGAGTGGCTATATGGCTATACTCAAAGGTTGGGCTCTATCATGTGAATTTTGAGACACAAGAAAGGACTCCAAAACTATCTGCAAAATGGTTCAAAGAATTCCTGGAAGGTCCAGAAGCAATTGAAAGGATGGACAGAGATTTAGAATCTCTATGATCTATATAGTGGTCAATGTTGAGTGCTAATGTCTTATAATGTAATAACTCGATTAATAGGGAGCATATGGAGAATGGAGATACAGATAGTTTTCTCCATTCATAATCCAATGACTTTGCTTCCCTCAACCAAGCGAACCTGTAAACCCTTGATTCTCACTGCTGGCATATTTCCATTGGCTTGGTAGTAAATACTTGTTATGCTGCAACAAAAGCACTTTCACAAACACCAAACTTTTATGTTAGATAGAGATATGCAACCACACTTTTTAGGCTACTGGGAATGACTGAGAGGGAGAGAATTAATCCGTTCTTGATACGTACTAGCTGTTCAGTCGATAGGAGAAAAACAACAGTCTGAGCTTTATCTGTGACAGCTCAAATTCATGTCATTCCAATAATATCTTTGTTTAAGACACAACTAGCAATTACATACCAACAATTGGATGGAAGCCTACAATTCACATTGAATGAATAAGTGATTTTGGGATGACTTCTTGTCTGTTCTTCCATCCGAAGAAAGATTCTCAAAATAATATGCCACACTATTGTATGGCCGTTCCCTTCCCAAATTCAATCCCTAGCCAATCTCCTTTATTTCTGTCATCTTGAGTCTCTTATCAATATTATGCATAATAATACTAAAGCATAGATATTGAAATGAAATATTACTTACATTCTTCCCCCTTTTGTTATCATTCTTGGCCTATCGATGGATCTTGCTATCATTCTACGCCTCTACAACGTTGAAAACCCTGTTGAAGAATGAGAAGCCATCCATCTTTCCATACCTCTACCAACTTCAAAACCTTGTGCATGATAAGCAGTCATCTGGTTTTCCATCATACAAGAAATGTAAACTATTAACCTAGAGGAATTTTCTGAAGAAGAATATCCAGTAAGGTGCAAAAAGTAAACTTGTCTATATTTAAAAGGATCTGTTAACCTGGGCAATGGAACAATCTATTATTTCTCCTTGCTCATCTTTTAAATTGGTAGAATACATGTCCAGCAAGATGTTGACGTAAAAGTTTAAAACATGTTTCATCTAGCAAACAGGATTTACAGACATGTAAAGATGTTCAATAACTTGTAATTCAATTGGGAATGCCAAGCATCCTGTTTATAGGTCTCCAAACAGCCGTGTCCTTTTCCTTGTCTGTATTCAGATAACTAAGGAAGCTAACTGCAGAACTCAGCATTGAACTAAATTCACCACATAAGAGGATATTGTGTACAACAGCAGTGCTTTTAATTCAAAGAAGTCCCCACTTTGATTACAAGAAGAAGAGAGCAAAATTGGTTGCACACTTGAAGATTCATGATTTTGCACGTTTATGGATGGACCACCTGCTATCCTTAGCATCTTCTAAGACCACCTGCTGGTTGTTATTGGCTAGATGCATTCATCATTAGAAACCTTCACTTTAAGAATCTAAAGATGCATAACAAGGTTGTGACCTAAAGGGAAGCCAAGGGATTTGATCTAATAATTTCATAATTTATCATAGGTGGATCTTGGCACCTTCCTTGATTAGGGAAGCTCAAGCAAAGCACAGTATACTGAAAAAAGAACTTAGCAATTGACCAAGAAAATAGACAAAAATTATATAATGAACCTTCCCTATCGTATTGCCGGGAACCTGAATCTATCAGGTTAAACAATAGCAGATTTATATCATGCAATTTATTGTGTCACTTAGAATCACACCCCAAGCCATTTATCACCATTATAAGAACGTGTCCATGTATGACAACTTGAATAGATATGAAGAATGTTTGGACTAAAATCTACCTGTTCCGTTCATTTCTGAAAAATAAGAGAATGAGAATTGAGCCTAGACTCTCTTGGAATTCACACCTTCCAAGAGCATATCCTCCAATGGAGTAGGAAAAGTCATTGGAGGTTGATATCAATGACTTGGTTTTGGGTCCCACCCTCACCCAAACTTTAATCCGGTTTCCTGTCTTATTTCTCAAAAAAAAAAGGGGGAAAAATGAAAAAGTGCATATAAGCTGTTTAAGAAAACATTCCAAAAAAAAATTCAGAAATCTTCATTTGATGCTGTTTCGATGGTCCGGCAACCAGTCTTGGAGAATGAGAGCAGGGCATGCGAAGGTTGGGAATGGCTGAAGCATTGCAAAGATTAACTCGTGGAATAATGATATAAATTCAGTTGCCTTTCCGTGGTCGCTTACCAAAGAAAATCATGTCAGAAGAATGAATTTTTACGAAACCTAAATGAAGAACATCAATTTATACAGAAGTTCAAGACAAGGAGATCGAGCCATTGATGCACTGCAGAACACCTCAGATATAAACCATACCTTCAGGTTATGAAAGCTGATGGCAAACGTATAACTTAATAATACCACACCCTAAAAGAAAAGAAAAGGAAAGAAAAGGATCAAATAGGAAAAGTTAGTGGGTACGAAGATTCTTTTTTGGGTGCAAGTGGGTACAAAGAATTTGATAATTTGCCCCAGAATGAAAATTTGCAAGAATAACAATTGATCTTGAAACATAGAGGTGATGAGGGGAGGGAAAAATTTCAATTTTTAGTTCATGGACAAACAGAGAAACAGTTGAATTAGAGGAGAAAAGAATGGAGATTTTTATTAATTTTTATACATAATAAGATGCGGGTCATTCTCATTTTATACAGGATTCATATCCTCCTTCAAAGAAAGGTGATAACCTATTTTGATCATAATCTCAACAAGAAATAGTTCAACAAAGAATGGTTTAACAATGAAGGATCATAACAGGAAATTAGGTCAGGCTAGGCTGTCAACACTCCCCCTCAAGATGAGGCGAAGATATCACAAAGCTTCTTCTTGCTACAAATTGAAGAAAACATTGAACCACCAAGACCCTTTGTTAATATGTCTACCAATTGTTTTGTGGATTTAATAAATGATATATGTATAACTTTCTGATCAAGTTTCTCCTTGATGAAATGGCAGTCAATTTCTATATGCTTAGTTCTGTCATATTGAACATGATTATTTGCAATATTAATAGCCGCACGGTTGTCATAGAACAGAGTGAGGGGAGAAGATTGGAGAATGTGTAATTCAACAAGCAATCTTTTCAACTATAAAATCTCACAAATGCTTTGAGCCATAACTCGGTATTTAGCTTCTGCACTTGATCGAGCGACAACATCTTGTTTCTTACTGCACCAAGTCACAAGATTTCCACCAACAAAAGTACAATAGCCCGAAGTGGATTGCCGATCATCTATAGAACCTGCCCAGTCAGCATCTGAATAGGCTTCAACTTTAAAATGTTCATGACGAGAGAAAAGAAGACCTCGCCCTAGGCAGCTCTTAAGATATCGAAGGATCCTGTACATAGGTTCTTAATGGCGCTCACGGGGATCATGCATGTATTGACTTACAACACTGACTGTAAAGGCTATATCAGGTCTTGTATGAGAGAGAGAGATCAATCTGCCAACAAGATGCTGATATCGCTCACGATCTACTGGCTTACCACCATCAACACTAAGACGATGATTATGCTCGATAGGGGTAGTAGTAGGTCGACATCCCAACATTCCTGTCTCAGTTAATAAATCTAAGACATATTTTCGTTGTGAAAGAAATATGCCATGGGATGACCTGGCCACTTCGATTCCAAAGAAGTATCGTAAATTTCTCAAATCCTTGACTTCGAAAGATTGTGCCAATTGAGTTTTCAAACGAGCCAGCTTTGGGAGATCATCTCCATTAAGAATGATATCATCTACATAGACAATTAGGATAGCAACATTGCCTTTATTATGACAGAAGAACATGGTATGATCAGCATTACTTTGGTGGTAACCTATTTCGAGCATGGCACGATGAAAGCGATCAAACCATGCCCTGGGTGACTGCTTTAATCCATAGAGTAATCGGCGCAGATGGCAGACTAATAAATCCAGGAAGAATTTCCATATACACCTCCTCTTGAAGATTACCATGTAAGAAGGCATTTTTTACACCTAGTTGGAATAAACTCCAATTAAGATTTGCTGCACAAGATATGAGGGTTCGAATGGTGTTGATCTTTGCTATAGGGACGAAGGTCTCTTCGTAGTCAATGCCGTATGTTTGTGCATAACCTTTGGCAACAAGGCGTGCTTTATAGAGATCAATTTTGCCTTCAGGGGTCTGCTTCACAATATAAACCCATTTGCAACCTACTATATTTTTTCCAGCAGGTAAGGGAACCAGTTCCCAAGTCTGACTTTTTTTCAAGGCTTGCATTTCTTCAAGCATCGCTCCTTTCCACTTAGGATTTGACATAGCATCCTTCCAGTGTGATGGTATAGAAGTAGATTTTAAAGATGCAATAAATGACCTATATGTAGGTGAAATAGACTCATAGAAAATAAAATTATCAATATCATAACGATAACGAGAAGGAATAATATGAGGATGAGAAGTTTTTTTGTGAGCAATAGGCAGATTCAAAGTAGGATCAGAGGAAATATTACCATTGTCAAATGGAGATGCTAGAGCTGAGTCAGAAGAAGATTGTTGGGTAGTAATAGAATGCATAATGGGCTCAGATGCAGACTCTCCTTATCGATTAGAGTCATTGTCTGACTGCTTACCAGTGTATTCTTACTTCTCAAACACTGTAATCTCCCCCTCTCGACCAGTAGCTCTAGAAGGGATGCTGGGGAGCAAATAAACTATTGAACTAAGGGCAGAGGAGCAGGAGGTTGAGGTATTGGAACGGCATCATAATAAGGTTCAATCTCTTGAAAGGTCACATCCATACTAACAAAGATTCGCTTCTTAGGAGGGTAATAGCACTTATAGCTCTTTTTTGTAGCAGAATAGCCCACATAGATATATTTTAGGGATTTAGGATTAAGCTTGCCAACAATAGGACGATGGTCCCAGACAAAATATGTACATCCGAAGTCTCGAGGGGTACAATAAAAGAAGACTCCCCTTGAAGATATGTAAGTGGTGCCTGGTACTCCAGAGTGTGAAGAGGCATGTGGTTAATCAGATAAGCTGTAGTGATAACTGCTTTACTCCCTAAAGTTTTTGGAACCCACATAGCAAATAATAAAGGTCAAGCAACTTTTAAAAAGTATCGATTCTTTCATTCAGCAATACCATTCTAGGCAGGGGTATCAACATAAGTAGTCTAGTAGACAATGCCATAAGAAATGAGGTATTCATGAAACTCCTTATGCATATATTCGGTGCCATTATCAGATCTCAGTATTTTAATCTTAGCACCGAATTGGGTATCCACGTATTTATGAAATTCTTTAAAGCAACGGATCACTTCATCTTTAGACCGCAGAAGATATACCCAGGTTACTCTATTGTAATAATCAATAAAAGTTACAAAATAACGATGCCTAGAAATAAAAATAGGACAACAAGGTCCTCACACATCAGAATGAACAATTTCAAAAAGCTTCTTACTATGAGTTCCTGAAGCCGGATAAGTAGTGCGCGTGTGCTTAGAATACTCACATGCATCATAAACTAACTGTTTTTTAGCATACAAATGATATAAACTGGAAAATGAGCGTAATAACATAGAAAAGGAGATATGGCCGAGCCTACGGTGCTATAGCTGAAGGTCCTGCAGGGCATTATTAGATGATGAAGCAACCATATCAGCTTGTTGAGAATGAGTCTTTAGTTCTCCTTCATCCAAGTAGTAGAGCCCATTGTGCATTTTACCATACCCAATCGTCTCCCCCGTTGTCAGCTTCTGGATAACACAATAAGTGGGAAAAAATGTGACCCTACAATTCAGATCATTGATAACTGAATAGATGGAGAGAAGATTAGTAAGAAAACTAGGGACATGTAAAGCCGTAGAGAGTTGTATGGTTAGTGTACAGTTGATGGAACCTTTCCCAGACACAGGCCGGAAAGAGCCATCAGCTATACGTACTCTGTCCGAACATAATGACTAAGACTAAAAAATATTAGAATTACCCGTCATATGCATAGTGGCACCAGATTCAATGATCCATGTCTTAGAGGTATTAAAGGAAGAGTCAAAGTTAGCAATATTTACCGTACTAGACTTGATACTAGAGATATGGGATTGTGCAAAATGAGAATGAAAAATGGAAGGAGGAGAATTGGAAGAACTGCTTGGCAAACCGTTAGCAGAAGATGGAGCACTGCTAGAAGAAACATTGAGCCGGTCCATAATGTGGCGGAGCAATTCATCAGTAGAGAGTGAGTGTCTGGTATCATTAGATAAGGAAGCAGGAGGCAAGGCCTTGGCAGATGAGGCACCCCCTTCCGGGTTCTCAGAAAGATGTGCCTAAGGATGACCAATGGATCCACCAGAACGTCGTCCTCCTCGATGGCCGCTAATGCACATCGCAACGCACCAATTTAAAACCTTAATACCATTACTCTAAATGGTAGAATAGCGGGAGTAAGGGTCGAACTCACAGAGACTTTTGTGTTATTCCGAAAAAAAATTTAAAGAGAAAATTAATATTTAACTAATAACAGAATATAAATCAATTAACTAACTAAGATAGATAAAATGTAAATACAAAAGATAAAATATTGAAACTCCAACTGATTACTTGTTAGGTGGGCTGGCACTCTACTTCTATGAGATCCGTACGTTCCGATCCAGATATAACCTATTCTTGGCGATGACGACCCGTACCTGTTCGATCACGACTCGTTCCCCTGGAATATAGATTAGTCAAAAAGTGGACACATACAAATTATGAAAATTCCTCCTAGAGATAGTTTATTCCAAGAGTACAAACTGTACCTATTGATCACAGCTTGTTCCAAGAATATAAACTATGCCTAATAAGAATGAAATGATTTATAAAAATATTGACAAGAAATTTCTATTTTTATTTCATAGAAAAGGAGTACAAAATATTAAAAATAAAATAAACCTCCTGTGCCAAGTACTACGGTGGAATCCCGAGAAGATGACCTATCCTGAATATCAGCTTCACAGAAAAAAATATAGAAATTGAAAGTAGAATGTGCGTAGAGTGGAAGTCTCGAAATTTTTCTCTGAGCATAGAATGAATTGAAAGTAGAATGGGCGTAGAGTGAAAGTCTCTCCTAAAATTTTTCCCTCGGAGCATAGAATGAATTGAAAGTAGAATGGGCGTAGAGTGAAAGTCTTCCAAAATTTTTCTGTCGGAGTGTAGAATGAATAGATGGAAAATACCGTGTTGGGCCCATGTGGGAACCGCGATGATTTCCTCATCTCAGTCTATTCAAACTTGGTGCTATCTCTTCATCCGAATTCATTCATGATCATATCTTTATTTCAAAAATTAAACTCAAATATTCTATGGCGCAACCCCGCGTCCATGCAGCATAGTCCGACAACTCTTCTCTTCTCCCGACAATATTGATGCGAACATCAGATTTTCCGGCTAGCGAGACAGTGCGGGGATGAGGAGAAGAAGAAGACTCCAGCAGCAGCGGTGGGTGGCGACTGACAGTGACAGGTGGCTTCCCGAGCGGCGGCTTCGGATGGCTTGGTGGCGAGATGGGGTGGGTGGCGGCTTCGCACGGTGGTGAAGGAAAATGAGGAGCGGCAACCAGGACGGTGGAGATAAGGAGAGGGCGTGGCCGTGGGCAGTGAGGAAAGGCTGAAAATGAGGAGAAAAGGCCGAAGGTGGAGTGGCTCCGACGACTTCGCGGTGGCAGCGGGCGGCAGCAGCGAGCGACGGCGGCTTGCGGTGGAGGACGGTGAAGAGAAGGGCAGCAGCCCCTACTCTGGCCATTTTCCGGCCATCGGAGGCTTTCCGGCCGGCAAGGGAGACGGCGGCGGGTTGGGACTGTAGGAAAAATTTGGATTAGATGGTACCCGATTTAGGAATTTGATGTGGAGAACTTGGACAGATATATGTTGCTGAGGCGTGCAGACGATCACAGCACTGTCCTTAAGAGTAGATCCGTGCCTCTCTGAGACAATGTCTTGGTGCAGAAGATCCCAACATGGCTACCCTCCAGGATTCAATAGCAAGAAGGCTTCAATCCGATGTGCACACACCAATGTAGAAGCCCGATGAACAACCGAGAGAGATTCGTCCGTTTCTGAAGGAGAGTAGCGAGAGAGGAGAAGGAAGAGGAATATTTTTTACCACCGCGTCTTCGGAAGTATTTATAAAACATAAAAGGATGCGGACGCGACGTATTGGAACGTCGTATACAGCCCCAACGCCACCGTATCAATCAACGGTGCTAAAAAAAAGAAATGACGTATCAAAACAATGATACGGCGTATCAATCAACGGTAAAGAAAGAGACGACGTATCAAACAATGATACGGTATTATCCCAATCAACGGTGCAAAAGAGAGACGACGTATCACGGTATCCAAAAACAATGACCCCCCCTGCATGCGATGATCGCGTGTGCGACGCGCCCGGTTAAAGGGTTCCGAAATCGGGCTAAATCAGATTGCACTGATTTTGACTCGGCTCGCGCGTGCGAGAGAGTCTCTTAGAATCACACAACAACTCAAAAGAATGACATTCTATATAAAGAGGAGTATGGAAAACAAATTATCCGATGTGGGACTAAAGATGTTTCATTTGTACCAATTCAAGAGGAGGGAAAAGGAATTTGTTTTGGAGGGAAAAAGAAACCTTTTATATTGTTGAAATACTACAATTTCCAACAATCCCCCACTATTTCAACAAACAAAAGAGTTTAGGACAATAGTGAAAGAAGTTTATAAATGTAATGCATAAGCGATGGTGTCTTATAGGCTATGAACCAGGCATAGAGTAATAAGTATAATCTATGAAAAGTTGGTGAAACTAAGTTTCTATGAACCAATCCTTCTTTTATTAGACTATTGACTTATTACTCACATTACATTACTCAGATCTCGGTTGTTCTTGCGGATTGACACGTTTCGGCCATGTGTCTACCTGGATATTCATGAGAGCTCTAGAGATTTTACCAAAATCTCATAGAAAGCGGCCATAACTTCCACTCTCATATAGGTGGATTATCATCAAGTATACATTACAGTTTTGTATACCACCCAAATTTTAGGCTATGATATCCATTAAGAACTTCATATATCAGTTCATCCTACTCACTGCAAAATACTATCTCACACCATAGGAAGGGATTATGAATATATATACATGATAGTATACTCCAAGTTGTCTAATGAATAGTTTTCCCATATGAACCTTCTTCTTGGGATCTCCGTTCATGAAAGTTGGGTTACTATCACTTCAACTTTTGATCAGGGTAAAGTCCCATTCCCCTCGATGTACTACTCACAAGCTTTTTGCTTAAAGGTTTAGTCAGAGGATCGGCCAAATTTAACTCTGACTTTACATAATCCAAGGATATGACTCCATTATTAATAAGCTGCTTGACTATATTATGTCTTAGGCGTATATGCCTACTCTTTCCATTATAAATTTTATTTTTTGCTCTAGCTATAGCAGCTTGACAATCACAATGGATAGATACAGATGGAGCTGGTCTTGTCCAAATGGGAAGATCCATCAAAAGATTTTTGAGCCATTCGGCTTCAGACCCAGCCTTTTCTAAAGCAATAAACTCGGATTCCATTGTAGACCGAGCTATACAAGTCTGCTTGGATGATTTCCAAGACACTGCTCCTCCTCCAAGAGTAAATATATAACCACTAGTGGATTTCATTTCATCAGAGTCTGAAATCCAATTAGCATCACAATACCCTTCTAATATTGTAGGAGTTCCACAAAATACTAAACCATAGTTTATGGTTCCTTTTAAATATCTAAGTACTCTCTGTAAAGCAATCCAATGATCCTTGTTAGGACACTGGGTATATCTACTTAGTCTACCAACAGCATAAGCAATGTCTGAACGTGTACAATTCATTAAATATATAAGACTACCTATAATTTGAGCATACTTATCTTGACAAATACTTTGATCCTTATTTTTCTTAAGTTGTGAGTTAGCATTGAAAGGAGTGCTCACAGGCTTACACTCCAAATAAGAAAATTTTCTTAAAATTTTCTCAACATAATGTTCTTGTGAAAGCATGATGTAATTAAACTTATTTATGAGTTTAATTCCTAAAATTATATTTGCTTCTCCCATATCTTTCATATCAAAATTAGAGGATGAGAACATTTTGGTACTAATTACAATATCAAGGTTAGTACCAAAAATGAGCATATCATCTACATATAAACAAATTATAACACAATCAGAATTCACAACTTTAGAATAAATGCACTTGTCAGCATTATTAATTTGATATCCATTTGAAACTAGGACTTGATCAAATTTATCATGCCACTATTTTGGTGCTTGTTTTAAACCATACAAGGATTTAACTAATTTACAAACTTTGTGTCCAGTACCAGGCTGAATACAACCCTCTGGTTGATCCATGTAAATTTCTTCTTCTAAGTCTCCATTAAGGAATGCTGTTTTGACATCCATTTGATGGATTATTAACTTATGAATGGATGCAATAGCAATTAAGATTCTAATGGAGGCTATCCTTGTTACAGGTGAAAAAGTATCAAAATAATCTATATCTTTCTTTTGTGAGTAACCTTTTGCAACAAGCCTGGCTTTAAATTTCTCGATAGATCCATCAGGTTTCAGTTTCTTCTTAAAAATCCACTTACATCCAATCGATTTGGCTCCAGGAGGTAAACTTACTAATTTCCATGTATGATTATTCTTGATAGACTCTAACTCCGTTTTTATTGCTTCTTTCCAAAAAATAGCATCTGGAGATGAAATAGCTTCATGGTATGTTTAAGGATCATCATCAATAAGAAAGGTATAAAAGTCATCTCCTAGATTGGTATTCCTTTTAACTCATTTAGATCTTCTCAATTCTTGAATTTCACTAGGTTCTTCTTGAATTTCACTAGGTTCTGAATTAGGTCTAACTGTAAGTGGTTGTGAAGATCTTGCCAAAGAGATCTTCATAGGAAAAATATGTTCAAAGAATTCTGCATTCTTAGTTTCTACTATAGTGTTAGGTTCCATAACTTTATTCTCACTTCTGATTACTAAAAATCTATAAGCTGCACTATATTTACTTGCAGAACTATTTTGAACATACCCTATAAACATACAATCAAAAGTTTTAGATCCTAATTTTCTCTTTTTATTTTTAGGAAGTAAAACTTTCACTAAACAACCCCATACTTTTAAATATTTCAAACTTGGTAGATGACCTTTCCATAGTTCATAAGGTGTTTTATTGTTTTTCTTATAAATAATCCTATTTTGAATAACACAAACAGAAAGAAGAGCTTCCCCCCACAAGTTCATGGGTGCACCAGAACTAATAAGTAAAGCATTCATCATTTCTTTAAGTGTTCTATTTTTCCTCTCTGCTACTCCATTAGATTCTGGTGAATAAGGAGGAGTATATTCATGTACTATTCTATTTTGTGCACAATAATCATTAAAAGGTGCAAAATCATACTCTCCTCCTCTATCAGATCTAAGCCTTTTAATTTTTCTATTTAATTGATTTTCAACTTCAGCCTTATATTTTAAAAACATTTCAAAAGTTTCATCTTTTGATCTTAGTAAATAAACCATAGTATAACGAGAACAATCATCGATAAATGTAACATAGAATTTCTTTCCACTTCTAGTCATATGATTTTTAAAATCTCCTAAATCAGAATGAATTAATTCTAGTAGTTCAGTTTCTCTTTTCTGAATAGATTTACAAGTCTTTTTAGTTGATTTAGATTATACACAAACTTGGCATTTTTCTTGATCATAAGGAATTGACATGATATTAACAATCCTAATTGTTTCATTCTTTTAAGATAAGAATAATTAACATGTCCTAATCGACCATGCCAAAGATCAAGAGAATCAAGCATATACACAGAAGAAGATGTATTTCCATTTATAATTTCAAGTACATTTAGGATAAATAATCCTTGGTTACAATATCATTTTCCAATAAAGTTTCCAGATTTAGTTATGATAACTTTATCAGACTCAAAAGATATTTTGATACCATTTTTACCAAGTAGGGCTACAGAAACCAAGTTCACACGGATGTCCGGCACATGTAGCACATCTCCAAGAGAAAGGACTTTTCCAGAAGTCATTTTCAAATTTACTTTCCCTTTGCCGAGCACAGTACATGGCATTGAATTTCCCATAAATACTTGCTCTTCTCCTTCTGGTAGTGGGGTATAACTTGCGAATAGACTTCTATCACCGCATATGTGACGAGTAGCTCCAGAATCTATGACCCAGTCCTTTGCATGTGCTATAATATAAGCCTCGCTAACAACCGCAGCAATCACTTCTTCAACCGTCAAATGTGCCTGTGATTTGGTTGAAGTATTTTTCCTGAATCTGCATTGGGCTGCGTAATGTCCTGGCTTCCCACAAACATAACAAGACCCTTTTCCCTTCTTGAAATTAGGATTGTTCTGTGGTCCAACAGGCTTCTTACTAAATTTCTTGGACTGTTTTTTGAATTAAGGCTTGTATGCCTTATATCTATCTATACTAGTTTGATTTTCTATTAGAATAGCTTTAGCAGTCATTTCCTTATGCTTTTCTATTTTTCGTCGAGCTCTATTTTGTTCTTCTATTCTAATATGCACAATCACTTCTTCAAGGGATAAAGACTTTCTTTTATGTTTTAGGCTATATTTATAATCTTTCCATGACTCAGGTAACTTTTCTATCAAAGATCCAGCAATAAATGCGTCAGGAAGAATTATATTTTCATTTTTAAGATCATCTATAAGGACATGGAAAATATGAATTTGTGAAGACACATCTTTATCTTCTACCATAGTAAAATCTAGAAAATTTCCTATAGCAAATTTTTGGGTACCTGCATCTGCAAGAATATATTTCTTGTTCAAGCTTTCCCAAATCTCAGATGCTGATTGGATTGGATAATAAACATCAAATAATTCATTTGATAAGGTACTTAGAATAGTATGTTTACAAATCCTATTGGCCTTTTCCCATTTAAGAAGGTCATCATCATTAGTAGGTTTAGGATCTGTCAGAACAAATGCAATGTTGTGAAGATCGAGGGCTGAAAGAATTTTTTCATGCCATCGTTTGTAATGGGAACCACTAAATTGTTCAATTTTAGAGGTATCAGGAAAAGTTCTAAATGCAGTAACCATAAAGGTATCCATATCTACTCTCAAGATTGTAGGAAAAATTTGGATTAGATGGTACCCGATTTAGGAATTTGATGTGGAGAACTTGGACAGATATATGTTGCTGAGGCGTGCAGACGATCACAGCACTGTCCTTAAGAGTAGATCCGTGCCTCTCTGAGACAATGTCTCGGTGCAGAAGATCCCAACACGGCTACCCTCCAGGATTCAACAGCAAGAAGGCTTCAATCCGATGTGCACACACCAATGTAGAAGCCCGATGAACAACCGAGAGAGATCCGTCCGTTTCTGAAGGAGAGTAGCGAGAGAGGAGAAGGAAGAGGAATATTTTTTACCACCGCGTCTTCGGAAGTATTTATAAAACATAAAAGGATGCGGACGCGACGTATTGGAACGTCGTATACAGCCCCAACGCCACTGTATCAATCAACGGTGCAAAAAGAAAGAAACGCCGTATCAAAACAATGATACGGCGTATCAATCAACGGTAAAGAAAGAGACGACATATCAAACAATGATACGGTATTATCCCAATCAACGGTGCAAAAGAGAGATGACGTATCACGGTTTCCAAAAACAACGACCCCCCCTGCGCGCGATGATCGCGTGTGCGACGCGCCCGGTTAAAGGGTTCCGAAATCGGGCTGAATCAGATTGCACTGATTTTGACTCGGCTCGCGCGTGCGAGAGAGTCTCTGAGAATCACTCAACAACTCAAAAGAATGACATTCTATATAAAGAGGAGTATGGAAAACAAATTATCCGATCTGGAACTAAAGATGTTTCATTTGTACCAATTCAAGAGGAGGGAAAAGGAATTTGTTTTGGAGGGAAAAGGAATTTGTTTTGGAGGGAAAAAGAAACCTTTTATATTGTTGAAATACTACAATTTCCAACAGGGACAACGACGGGCGGCTCCTCCGGCGAGTTCGGGCGCATTTGGTGGACGGTGGTCCACGGTCTGCTCGTGGACCGGCGGGAATGGCATCCATGGACCGGTGGGAACTCTGTGGACTAACCCATCGGTCTACAGTGAACCGGTTACAAATTTTAAGTGCAGCTCCAAAAAAAAATTATGCCATTTTTAAAAACCATGCTATATTTTTTTAAAATTAATTCCAGGCCCGTTCGAACTCCGATTTGGATCCGGTTTGCACCGTTGGACTCTTAAAATCGAGCTCTACATAATGATGACCTTTTTCTACAAAAAATATACAAAATTATTAATTCTAAAGATAATTAATTATTAATTTGATACTCTTATATATATATATAATATAATTATCAGCCATCCCGACCATGTTCGGAGGGATGACCATGCAGCTGCCAACAGGCATCATGTACATATCCTGTTTTGTGACAATATGAGCATACTCGCATATCTCGGCTACCATGAGAATTTGACGGAGACTGAACCACCAGTGCAGATCGGACTGTATCTGTAAGAGCAATCATCACCCGGCGATGAGTTTCCTCACTCAAAACAAGGGAGAAGACATGTTCAAGAGAGGGCAGATCCGTACTTCGATCCAAAATTTAAATTCTGATTGGGTCAAAGTCATCATTGAGTCCAGCAAGAAAATCAAAGATTCGTTCTTCATCAGTGTATTTCTTGAACTCAAGGGCATCTTGCGAGAAACAGGCCTTGAAGAGAGGATAAAAATCTAGCTCAGACCACATCCGCTGGAGTTCGGCCATATAGACAGTAATGGAGAGTTCGCCCCGTCGTAGTGCACGTACCCGGCATTTGATCTCAAAAGTTTGAGCAGTGTTGCCTTGTTGAGAATAAGTTCGAGCAGCATCCTCCCAAATTTCTCGGACGGTGTCAAGGAAGGACATACCTTGAGCACCTAAAGGTACCATAGAGTTAAGAAGCCAAGCCATCATAAGAGAGTTCTCTTATTCCCATTTTGATAATGCATTGTCTCCTAATTAAGACTTTTCAGTAGCCCCAGTGAGAAATCCCTCAAATCCATGAGCTTTTAATGTATAACCGCACATTTCGAGACCACATAAGATAAGTGAGAGGTCCATCTAATCGGACCGAAAAAATCAAAAGAGATGGATTATCCATCACCGTCCGAGAGCCGGGTATAGATCACCACAGAAAATAGCTGCTCAAAGTTGCTCAAAGTAGGTCTAGAAAAAAATGAGACTTCTAAATATGTTCAACAGGAGGTGTACCTAAAAAAACAAGCTATGGAAAGTGGGCCTTCTGTCTTCGGCCATGGAGAAACAGGGAGGCAGCGTAGGTACAGGGGACAAGATGCAGTCTCATGGTGCACGATGCAGGGCACAGGGCTCGGTCTCGACCTTGTCCTCGTCCTCGTCACGGGGTGCGGCGCATGTTCGTCATGGGCTTGGGCTCGTCGGAGGGCACAGCAGTAGGGGCGCCGGGCATGGACAGCATGGGCTTTGGTTGCAGGGTGGAAATGGGAGCCGGGCGCAGGGCGGCGGCGTGGACGCTGGGTGTAGGGTGGCGGCGCTGGGCATGGGCGGCACCGGGCGATGGATCTAGGCGGCACTGGGCGAGGGCGACAGATCTGGGCGGCACTGGTTGCAGGGCAGTACTGGTCATGGGCGGCACCGGGTGACAGATCTGGGCGGCGCTGGTTGCAAGGCGGCGGTGTGGGTGCTGGGCGCAAGGCGGCGACGTGGGTGCCGGGTTTATTGGAGGAGCCGGACAAGATGGTGGTAGCGGGCAGCGGGCGTTGTTGATGGAAGCGGCGACTCTTAGGGAAGAAGAGGGGATAAGATTGGAATTGGTGAAAATAAGAGGGAATAGGTCGGTGGCTCGATACCAAGTTGAATCAGAGGAGAAAAAAATGAAGATTTTTATTAATTTTCATACATAATAAGATGGAGGTCATTCTTATTTTATACAGGATTCATATTCTTCTTCAAAGGAAGGTGATGACCTATTTTGGTCATAATCTCAACAAGGAATAGTTCAACAAGGAATGACTTAAAAATGAAGGATCATAATAGGAAATTAGGTCAGACTAGGCTGTCAACAGTAACTAATTGCGTGAATTAACAAGCACTAACGAATTTAAAAGGAGGTAAAAATAAATTGATATAAAATTTCTTCTCTTTATTTCATTTATGGAATTGGCGAACCATGGTTTGCTGAAGTGAGCGTTGCCTCTTCATTGCGCATCCTTATTGACTAATAATTCCATGGAAAAATTACAGGAGAAAGTAAACGAAATCCACATCTTATTTGATAAAATGGATGACAGAAGAAAACGGAACTTAACGATGGCTGCATAGATGACCTCTGCGAATGACATCAGTTGCAGCAAAACATCCGAAAACATAGACAAGTCATGAGATATTAACTTACAGAGATTGTCTCGAAAAGGATGCCCAAATCCGAGAAAGATTGTGTTGAAGTCTTGCATGAGGCATGCCGCAAGAAGCATGCCCCGTTCTGCCGCGTGTTGTCCATCGACCGCTGGCAACATGTAGAAATGGGATGAAGAGAAGAAGGGGCGATTCAAAAAGAAGAAGGTGATGAACGGATGATTGCACAGATCTGAAAGGAATCACGGATGGTTCAGATATTCATCCATCTACATGGATCTCAAAGAATACTTGTTGGAAATCAAGCCACATCATCACATGCCTGAATAAATTTTCTCTCCATATTTAGCATTCCTTCTTCCTTCCTTTGACTTTCCTAAATTTGTGTAATTGATTTAGGAGTAGTTTTAGGATAAATATAATCATACCAGCTGTATGATTACCCATTCTAGCAAGGTAGTTTATTCACTTTCCTAAATTTGAGACAATCCCATTCCAGAATTGTCTCAAATCTTTGAGCTATTTATATATGCTCTCTTTCATTATTCAAATATGGAATAAGAGAATGAATGGTACTGGAGTTCCTCCATTGTTTTAGTATTCAAATTTCTTCTTTTTTAGTTTTCAAATTCTACATAGTATCAGAGCAGGTTTAATCCTGTCTTGACTTCTTCACCTGTGGAATGGCTACCAACTCATCATTCTCTTCCTCTGATATCATCATTTCATCATCTTCATCCTTTCATCAGATGGAAACCTCTCATCTTCCAATCATTGCCCATAAATTAAATGGGCAAAATTACTTGCAATGGTCTTAGTCTGTATTAATGTTTATACGGGGAAAGGAGAAAAATGACTACATCACCGGAGCTTCAGCGGCACCAGAAACCACAGCACCAACCCATAAAAATGGATAGCAGAAAATAATATGGTCATGTCCTAGCTAATCAACTCCATGACCATCGATATTAGTGAAAATTTTCTGTCATTTGATATTGCCAAAGAAATCTGGGACATGGCAAAAGAGACGTTCTCAGACAAGGAAAACACATTTGAAATCATCCAGATTGAAGGCATCCTCCACGATTTGTGTCAAGGCAACCTTACGGTAACTGAATATTTCAATACTCTTACTCGTCTATGGCGTCAACTTGATACATTTGAGGTTCATAACTGGACTTGTGTTGCTGATGGTTTGTTGTATAAAAAGATTGTCGAAGGGAAACGTGTGTTTAAATTTTTGTTAGGCTTGAACAAAAATCTTGATGAAATCAGAGGAAGAATCATGGGAGTAAAACCTCTACCTAGCCTTAGAGAGGCATTCTCTGAAGTCCGTCACGAAGAAAGTCGAAAAAATCTCATGATGGGATTCCATCAACAACTGAATATGGCAGAAAGCTTAGCTCTTAAGACTCAATTCACTCCTTTTGACAACCGTCAAAAAATTAAAAGAGGAAGACCTTGGTGTGATCATTGCAAAAAGCCTGATCACTCGAGAGAAACTTGCTGGAAGATTCATAGAAAATCAGTAGATTGGAAGCCACGTCAACCACTTGAGAAAGAAGGACGAGGTAATCATGTGGCTACCAATGAACCATCGCCACAAACTGAAGCTAGCCCTTTTAACAAGGAGCAAATGGAGATGCTTCAAAAACTACTGTCTCCTCTTCTATCAGTACAGTCACAAACTGGCTCATCTTCCAATCAGGTCATTGGTTCCGAAACCTTGGCTCACAAAGGTAATTTTTTGAGCGCCTTTACTGTTGGTAAAAATCATAAAAAATCTTGGATTGTGGACTCAGGAGTATCTGATCATATGACGGGAGATGCGACAGTTTTTGATACATATAGCTCATGTCCAAATAATTTAACAGTCCAAATAGCAGATGGTTCACTATCAAAGGTTGCCGATACAGGTTCAATTGTGCTATCAAGGGATCTTACTCTCAACTCTGTTCTCCTTGTTCCTAACTTGGACCGTAATCTTTTATCAATTAGTAAACTCACTAAGGAAAAGAGGTGTATTACTAATTTTTCCTCCACTCACTATGAATTTCAGGGTTTGGATTCGGGGAAGACGATTGGCAATGCTGAGGAATGCTCTAGACTCTACATCCTTAAGGAGCACCATGAACCTCAAGAACAACTTCAAATGATTGTTCATGGTAATTCTTTTTCTGTCTCATGTCAAAATAATGATAGTGCAATTATGTTGTGGCACTATCGCTTAGGCCATCCCAATGTTATGTATCTCAAGCATTTATTTCCTTCATTATTTTACAAAAATCAAAAATCCCTTGACTGTGAAATCTGCCAATTATCAAAGCATGTTCGGTCTCATTTTTCCATTCAACCCTATAAAGTGTCTAGTCCATTCTCAATGATTCATAGCGATATCTGGGCTCCTTCAAGAATAAAAAATGTAACAAGTACTAGGTGGTTTGTCTCATTCATAGATGATCACACTAGATTAACTTGGGTATTCCTCATGAAAGAAAAATCTGAAATGGGTCAAATTTTCAAAAATTTTAAAAATATGATTCAAACCCAATTCCAATCAAAAATACAAATTCTAAAGTCTGATAATGCTAGGGATTATTTCAACACATTTTAGGAGAATTTCTAGAAAAAGAAGGGATAGTTCACCTAAGTTCCTGTGTTGATACCTCACAACAAAATGGAATAGCTGAAAGGAAAAATAGGCATTTGTTAGAGGTAGCTAGATCGCTAATGTTCTCCATGAATGTTCCAAAATTATTCTGGGGGGAAGCTATCCTTACGGTAGCCTACCTCATCAATAGGATGCTATCTAGGATACTAAAATTCCACACACCTTGTCAAATACTCCTAAAATCCTTTCCGACCACCCGTCTCATCTCCATCGTCCCACCCAAAATTTTTGGGTGCTATGTCTTTGTTCATATCAATCAATAATATAGAAGTAAACTAGATCCTAGGTCACTCAAGTGCATCTTTCTTGGGTATTCTTCAAATCAAAAAGGGTATAAGTGTTACTCTCCGGTCATAAGAAAATTCTACAATTCAATGGATGTCACCTTTTTCGAAACCCTGCCTTACTATCCCAAAATTGATATTCAGGGAGAGAATTCAACTCAGAAATATCAATTTTGGAACCTTGAGTCCTTCAGTGAGTCACCCATCACCACTATAAATCACGTTCCTATAGAGTCATTTAATCAGCCCGAGTTCATTGTTGACTTACCAGATAAGGAGCACATCCAAGAGGAAATGGAGGAAGGAGCATTTTCTCAACAAACCCATGAGGCTGAGCTGGGTTCTAATCCAAGCAAAATTCCAGGTAGCAACGTTCCTGACTCAAATGGTACTGTTGATTTCGAGTTAGAAAATGATATTCTTAATATGCCCATTGCATGGAGGAAAGGAGTTAGATCATGCACTCAGCATCCCATTAGAAATTTTATTTTTTATGATAAGCTATCACCTATGTTTCATGCATTCACTTCTAGCATCACAGAGATACAAGTTCTTCGAAATATTCAGGTAGCTTTCAAGTATCCTAAGTGGAAAGCAGCAGTTGATGAGGAAGTTCGGGTGCTGGAAAAGAATGGTACGTGGAAAATTACTGACCTTCCAAAAGGTAAGAAACCGGTTGGGTGTAAGTGGATTTTCATAGTAAAGTACAAGGCGGATGGTAATGTGGACAGGTATAAGGCTCGGTTGGTCACCAAAGGATTCACCTAATCAAATGGTATTGACTATCAAGAAACTTTTGCTCCAGTTGCCAAGCTCAACACTGTTCGTGTACTTTTATCCTTGGCAGCTAATCTTGATTGGTCGCTTCACCAACTTGATGTGAAAAATGCCTTCCTCAATGATGACTTAGAGGAAGAAGTTTACATGGACATTCCTGCTGGACTTAAGACTACATTGAATTTCAACAAGGTTTGTAGACTCCGAAAATCCTTGTATAGTCTCAAACAATCTCCTAGGGCCTAGTTTGAACGGTTCACTAAGGTAGTGAAAGGGTATGGATTCATTCAATGTCAATCCGATCGCACATTATTTGTGAAACACTTCCCAGAAGAGAAGCTGGCCATTATCATTATTTATGTGGACAACATAATTCTGACCGGTAATCATGAAGAGAAAATTGACTTAAAAAATTACTGACAAAGGAATTTGAGATCAAGGATCTTGGGAACCTCAAGTACTTTCTCGGAATGGAGATTGCTAGGTCAAAGAAAGGTATAGCAGTCTCACAACGCAAATATGTTCTGGACTTACTAAATGAAACAGGGATGCTAGGATACAAGTCGGCAGAAACACCTATGGATACAACTATCAAACTGGAAGAAAATGATGGAAGTGCACTTGTTGATAAAGGAAGATATCAACGTCTTGTGGGGAAACTCATCTATCTTTCTCATACAAGGCCAGACATCGACTTCTTTGTTAGTATGGTAAGTCAATTCATGAATAATCCAACCGAAAAACACATGACTGCTATGACCAGAATATTGAGGTACCTTAAAATAACACCAGGAAAGGGGCTCTTCTTTCAAAGAACAACAAAGAAAGAGATTGAGATTTTCTCAGATGCAGATTGGGCAAGTTTAGTGACTGATCGGAGATCAACTTCTGGCTATTGTTCGTTTGTTTGGGAAAACTTGGTTACATGGCGAAGCAAGAAATAGTCAGTGGTAGCCCGTAGCAGTGCTGAGGCAGAATTCCGTGCTATGGCACAAGGTATCTGCAAGGAAATTTGGTTGAACAGGCTGTTAGAAGAATTAAGGGTTCCATTAAAGCATCCCATAGTGTTATACTGCGACAACCAATCCACCATCAGTATTGCTAAGAATCCGGTTCATCATGATCGAACTAAGCATGTGGAGATAGATCATCACTTTATCAAAGAAAAGATTGAAGGAGTTTTCAAAGTTAGCTACACTCCAACAAACTGTCAAACGGCTGACATTCTCACAAAAGATCTTGCTCGAGTTAATTTCGAGGATTTGACTAGAAAACTTGGAATGATCAATTTTTACAATGCAGCTTGAGGGGGAGTGTTGGAAATCAAGCCACATCACCACATGCCTGAATAAGTTTCCTCTCCATATTTAGCATTCCTCCTTCCTTCCTTTGACTTTCCTAAATTTGTGTAATTGATTTAGGAGTAGTTTTAGGATAATTATAATCATACCAGCTTTATGATTACCCATTCCAGCAAGGTAGTTTATTCACCTTCCTGAATTTGAGACAATCCCATTCCAGAATTGTCTCAAATCTGTGAGCTATTTATGTATGCTTTCTTTAATTATTCAAGTATGGAATAAGAGAATGAATGGTGTTAGAGCTCTTCCATTGCTTTAGTATTCAAATTTCTTCTTTTTTAGTTTTCAAATTCTACAATACTAATGATCAAGATATTACATTTGTCCGCCTACGTAAAACTCAAAACAATCAGGATTATGCTTCAACTCAATCTAAATATTTATTCATTGCATGAATCTCCAAGCAACCAGATGATTTGAATATTTGTCCGCACACAAAAATGATAGATCTCAAAGTGATCACCTGATGATTTAGATATTTTTTAGCCTGTACGAATTTTAAAGAAAATAAGATGATCTGTATATCCATTTGCCATTTTAAAGCAATTAGTAGATAATCAGGAGTATTTATCTAATTGCACATATCTCAAAGCAATCTAGATATCAATTCATATACAGTCTCTCGAAGCAATGATGTGGACGATCTGAATATTTATTTGCATACATAAATCTTAAAGTAATCAATAAATAATTGTATTATTTATTTACTTGGATGATCTCAAAGCAATCTAAATATTCATTTACTTACATAGATCTCAAAGTATACGTGATTTAAATATTTATTCGCTTGCTCAGGCATCAAAGTGGTTACTGAATGATTAAAATTATTCATCCACCTATATAGATTTCAAAAATGATTGATAAAGATTCTTTATCCATTTGCATAGATGTTAAAAGGATATTGAAATAAGCTAAAAGAGAGAGACATCATTTTTATCAACTGGAATAAGCTAAATGATTATTGTTATTGGCTTGGCGTGATCTCCTTCTCAACTCCATATAAAGTTTTTTTTGACTAATTTTAGTTTTTATTTTAGAGACATTTATACTATCGAACTATCCGCTAACCACATATTGTAGAGACCATATACAAGTTTGTGAAGATATTCTCTCCTAACTTTTTCAACTTCATGGAGTACTTTATGATTCATCTGATATATAAAGCTAGGGTGAGGGGACTAGTGCAGTACTGGTGGATATATCAATTTGAAAGATACATGCATAGTCTCAAGAAGAAGGTAAAAAACAAGGCTAGAATCGAAGGTTCTATTGTAGAGGCTTATATATGGAAGAATTTTCAAATTTCAACCGACATTACTTTAATTCCAATATGCAGACAAAGCTAACTCAAGTCGACCGAAATGATAGTAGTTATGGTGAGGAATTAGAGCTAGAGATCTCAATATTTTCTTATCTCAATCATGAATTTGGGCACGAGGTTTGTTGGGTTATAACTAAAACTGAATTTTAATAGGTAGAGATATATGTTTTACTAAACTACAAGGAGGTCGATCTATATGTTTAGTAAGTGTCCATCACAATCTCAACTCTTCAATCATTTATTACACTATACTTATCTTATGTATCTTTGGATAATATGATAAGATGCTGCGATGGGACAACTCAAGAATAAGTGAAGAAGAAATTTCTACACAACACTTATAGAACTTTGCAAATTGGTTCCACCAATTGGTAAGCATCCATTATCATTTCATATATTTTAATTTCTTTCAATTTATTCTTTTTATAATATATAAGTCATATAAAGGGATGAATTCATATCTAAGAAGCTAAGATCATTAGGTTATGTGCCAACAAAATACGTGACATGTTATAATGACTATAAAATAAATAGTTTTAAATTTCATACCTAGTAATATAGATATCATAAAAGTATGATGAATAGTAGTGTGTGTATAAAGGACAACTAATGAGGAGAGAGGAAGAGTAACTACTATGGAATTCTCAAAAAAATGATTAAGTTGACATATACTGGAGTAATAGTATTATTCTATTTAAGTGTCAATGATTTAATAATAATAATATTATGAAGCTTGATCCATGATATGGATTTATTAAAATCAAATATGGATTAAAAGCATATGTTAACGAGCCATTTGTGCTAGTTCAATAAGTTGTTCAAGTATATTATATTTCTTTTCTATCAAGGGAGAAAGAAAGAAAATATTGGTGAGCTATATGCAAAATTAAGTTTCAAGCTACTCATTATGAGCTCAAAAAAGAAAATGAGACTCATTTACCAGAATGTTTTCAGAAGAATGAAATATTAGGAGTTTATTAGTCTTTAATAGATGCAAAGTTGGATACTTCAGGATTCTCCTATGTAATGGCTAATATGAAGAGGCAGATTATACTAAGTTTGTTTTAAAGAACAATCCTATCCAAGAAGGGGAAGAAGAGGAATAAGTGGAAGAAGTGGAAAAAGAAGAAGAATCTGAAGAAGAATTCGAAGGATACCAAATATTTAAAGAGTCAATGAGTAGTGTTAAGTATATAATCCTTGAATCATTTTAAATACTTATCTTGTATCATTTTAAATCTTATATCGCCACCTATAATTGCATAATTAATCCATAAATATATTTTTTAAAAGATTATATATCATGTCTTATAGAGGTCGAAGCTATGCCAATCGAGGAGATAGCTCTAGAGGACAAAGCTCTTGAGGAGAGAGCTCTCGTGCGGCCATCTTGCATGGTTCTACGACATACAAACCATGCGATAAACTCTAATACTTTAGATATTTTCTTTTACATTATTTTATCCTTTATTATTTAATATAATATTCTTTATAATATTTTGCTACTCTAAGGTTTAGATGACATGGGGTTACCATTGACCCCATAGTCACATAGAATAGCAATTGACTCCAAACTCAGCACCATGGTAGAGGACCAGCCTGACTCGTGGTACTTCTGACTCGATCAGAGAATAAAGAGTTTGTCCACATTCAGAGTCACTCATAAGTACTATATCTTCAATGAATATGTTTAAAATTTAGCTATTTCAGAGTCAACATTTATTATTCAAAATCAATTTTGTAGCATATTTAGAGAGCCTTGGATATCTCATGTGGTTACAAGAATCATTTGACGATTGATATTGGGGCCAATGAATGAGTTCTGTAGTTGGCCATCGAGGGTTCGTGATTTAGCCTAGGAGATGTTCCTGGTAAGTCAAAGATATTTAATTTTTAAATTCGCAATACATTTATATTCTATTTATTAATACATGCTTGCTTCTACTTATAGGAGTAATATCGATTCGAGACTCCTCAAAAGAGGAGGCTAGTTGTCGAACTTTCAAGGAGGTGGCCACACGTAGGCTTCAGAATGGGTTATACAGTCTTAAGAAGTCTACCATCCAGTTTGATTCACCATCAGATTGGAAGTCTTTCACAGATCACTGGATTCATGTAGATATATGAAAGGCCCTTTATGACCAGCGGAGCAGTGAAGAGTACTTTAGTAGATAGTAGAGGACATGATAGAATTGTACCATCTAGCAGGATCCGATCAAGCACATCGGTGGGTCCGTTGATGAACATGTTGTGGTAGATAGATTGTTAAAGACTCAAACACTTATATTAATCTCATATTGAATTTGATCATATGTATATTTTAATTAATTTAATTTCATTATTTATTTATCATAGACATAGTAGCTGGGTCGTGCACCAAGATAGTTGTAGTTATGGAAGGCCACACACCAATTTAGGAGACTACTAATTACTTTGATCCTAGGTCTCAACGGATCATAGTAACAACTTAAAACATTATTTATTAAGTTTTTATATATATTGATATGTATAATAGGACTAATGAATATCTAAACTATACAAGTAGATTACATGAAGTATATCATATCATGGCATGGCAAGAACCCAATCTCTCAGCCCCTTTCTTGATCTCGAGGGATGGCTTAGGGCTACCAAAGGGGTGAGTAAGAGCCGGCTCATAAGATTCGAGCATAGCTTCGACCTTCTTGTAGCTTGCTAGTCTTTGACATCCTCCTCTCATGCCTCGATGACCAAAATATGGGGTGATGCACATGTGGAGGTCGTGTAGAGGCCTTTTTGCTAGTGACCTCAAAGCTTTCAAGCATTGTCCATGATATGGTCATTGAGATTTTTTGGGACTCGCATTTACACGATTAGCTAGGCTCATTGTCACAACTATCATAATAGATAAGTCTATTAATAAATTATTTGAAATATAAAATGGACTCCATGTACACCAACCAAGTATGGACTTTGGTTGATTCACTTAAGGGTGTGACCCCAATAGGTTGTAAATGGATTTTCGAAAAGAAGATTGGAGTAGATGGCCAAGTAGAAACTTATAAAGCTAGGCTAGTGGCTAAAGGTTTCAAACAAAGACAAGGTATTGATTTTGATAAAACTTTCTCACTAGTAGCAATGCTCAAGTCCATTTGGATTTTGCTTGCTAAAGTTGCATACCATGATTATAGAATCTAGCAACTGGATGTGATATTGCCTTCCTCAATGAAAACCTTGAGGAAAAAGTCTACATGATTTAGCTAGAGGGATTTGTCTCTAGTAGGAGGGTAAATCAGGTATACAAGCTAAATAAATCCATTTGTAGATTAAAGCAAGCATCTAGGAGTTGGAACATCTATTTTGATGAGACGGCCAAATTATTTAACTTTATCACAAATGTGGATGAATCATGTATGATAAGAAGACTAGTGGGAGTGCCATTATCTTCTTGGTCTTATATGAGGATGACATATTACTCATTGGAAATGATATCCTGACGTTGCAATCAGTTAAAACTTTCATGAAAGACTTGGATGAAGCATCCTATATACTAGGTATTAAGATCCATAGAGATAGATCTAAAAGGATGCTTGGCTTGTCCTAGTCTAGGTACATAGATATCATATTGAAGAGGTTCAACATGATGGATGTAAAAGAGGTTACTTATCCATGAGTCATGATATACATCTCTCTAAAAAAAATATCTTCCAAGATACCTGGAGAGAGAATGAGCTCGATCCTTTATGTTTTGACTATCAAATTGATCATGTATGCTATGCTATGTACCAGGCTTGATGTTACTTATGTCTTGGACATTACAACCAGATTTCAGGCATGATGGATGTAAAAGAGGTTACTTATCCATGAGTCATGATATACATCTCTCTAAAAAAAATATCTTCCAAGATACCTGGAGAGAGAATGAGCTCGATCCTTTATGTTTTGACTATCAATTGATCATGTATGCTATGCTATGTACCAGGCTTGATGTTACTTATGTCTTGGACATTACAACCAGATTTCAGGCAAATCCAGGAGAGAATTATTGAAAAGCTATAAAGAACATTCTCAAATATTTAAGGACTACAGATATTTTTCTGAAATATGGTGGTTTGGATCTCAAACTAGAAGGTTATACAGATTTTAGTTTTCAGTATGATCCTGATGACAGCAAGCCTATCTCAGGGTATGTATATACTCTATATAGAAGAACAATGAGTTGGAAGAGTTTCAAACAACATATTGTAGCTGACTTAGTCACTAAGGCTAAATACATCGCTATAAATGAAGCTATTTAGATGAAGAAGTTCATCACCGAGTTAGGCATGGTTGTAGATATAAAGCACCTAGTTCCAATTTATTGTGATAATAGTAGGGCCGTGGCTCAAGCAAAGGAATCAAGATCTCATTAAAAGTCCAAGCATATCCTTAGACGGTTTCACCTTATCCGAGAAATTGTCAAAAGATAGAATATGATGTAGAGCGAGTGGATACCAAGAATAACATAGCATATCCATTTACTAAGGCCTTATCACAATAGCAGTTTGATTGCTACCTTGATAGCATAGGTATCAAATATAGAGGTGATTGACTTTAGTGCAAGTAGAAGACTAAAAGGATTATACCCTACAAGCCAATCGCATGGTTGATGTGATGGGACATTCTGTACTTTATTTTCTCACTATTGTAAATGACTTTTATGATTAATCAATTAAGAGGCAATTTTGTTTCATCATATACTATATTCTGTTATCTTTTAAGATTTAATTAAAATTATGATGAATTCCATAGATTAGGGCAATGGGTTTATGACCATGATGAGATCATGCTAGTGAGACCTAAAACATTGATAGCCTTGATCTTAAATATTTTCATTTATAGAATCATCGAGTCATGGTTTAATGGTATCGGATAGACTAGCACATCCTATATATGCCCTCGATAGAGAGGGTGACTAATCTCACAGTTACTTATGCAGGGATACTAATACAAGGATATGGGTGCTAATTGGAGAATGAGTTCACTAGACTGACCTATAAGGAAAACATCTAATGGAGACTTACTAGCTTGTCAATTGATAGTTCTCTAATAGGAATAGTGCAAGTGATTCTTAGACTCAGATCATCATGGTACCTTGTATACATAAATCTATACATTGGTTTATACCTTAGCATGATGCCTTAATACATGTACAGGATGTTCTAGGCATGGTGAAGTGTGCATAGAGATTGTAAGTGGTCAACAACGGATCGATCACTCTTTATAAGGGGAGAGAATATCCTATATGATCTCATAAAATGATGACTTAGGAGTATTTGACCATGTAGAATAAAAATCAGAAAGAGTTTTCGATATTTTATTAATCGAGTTAACATCTTGGATTGAGATATATATATATATATATATATATATATAGTTAGGTATTTAGACTTGACATTATTCCATACCTATGGCCTTTCAAGATGTTATATCATTGAAGGATTGAATTGTATAGTAATTCACCGTAGAAGGGTATTTTGATAATTTTATCAAAATTCATATTTTCTGGGTAGCCATAATATGTTGCTAGATGTCAATCTTGGTTTGTGGGCTTGCATGAATGAAAGAGTTTAATTTACAATTTAATTAAAAGGAGTTCTAATTAATTAGTGCTTTGGGTTGTTCTAATTGGATAGGCTCGAACCTAAGTCCATTGATGGCTAGATATGGATCCAATGGCTCACACACATTAGAGAGTCAATCATTGACCTGGCCTCATAAGATTTGTTGTAAATCCTATGGGTTTAATTAGATTGCTAGCATATGGATTAGACACAAGTTTTCAATCTATTTAAAAGACCTATTTTAACTAGGTCAAATCCTAAATTCCAATAGAAGTAGGACTCCTATTTCCACCTTATTTAGGAGTGGTGACACATATCTTTTTAATCTAATTTTTATAGCATGAAAGCCCTTCAGATGGCACACTAGGAGTCCTTCTCCTCCTGGGATTATCTCTCTACATGCCAAAAATTAAGAAGGATTGGTGGCATTAATTTGTCGGTGCAAATAAGCCTTGCTGAAACTTCTTTTGGCACTCCTTAGGAGTCCTTCTCCTAAGGGGCTATCACGTAGTTTTTTAATTCATCCACTTGACCTCTCTCTCTTCTGATTCCCTATGGGATAGGGATTTATTTCATGCCAATTTGAAAGAGAAATTAGTAATGGAAATATATGGCACATAAAATGTTTAGCACTAGATGGCTTCATGCCCCTAAGGAGAACTTCTCCTTAGGAACTCTCATTCAAAATTGGCACATCTTCCTCTCAGATATTGTTAACCCCTGGAATGCTTTTGATGATAACCAAATATTGGAGCATGTATTTGACTTCTAACTCTTTCTAAGTATTTTCTAAGTTTTTGTAGGATGTTTTATATGCAAAACCATTCTTCCTACAACCTTGGTGTATGACAAGTTTATCTTTAGAAATTCTCTATGTAAAGAAGAGCCCTAAGAAAAATCAATCATGTATATATAAAAATAGGCTACTTCTATATAGTTTTATAGTTTAATTCTCTCAAGATTAGACTTTGAAGGAGTTGGAAAGTTTTTGAGTTAATTAGAAGTCACTCGAAGAAGTCTGAAGAAGATTGAACATTTTTGGAGACAAGTCACTTGAGCTGACTCAAATTAGGAGAGCTGACTCGAAGTTTGGCATGACACTTAGTTTTCTGGCACACAGACATTTGAGCCGACCCATGATTGAAAAGCTGACTCGGGCAGAGTATATTTTATGAAGTTTTGAGAATTCGAGCTGACTCGAAGTATCTGAGCTGACTCATCTAGAATGAAGATTTCTCAGATAAACAACCGAGCTGACTCAAGTAGTGTAGAGCCGACTCTTTCAAAGTGCTGAAAATCTCAATTATGAAGAACCAGCCAGGCGAGCCGACTTGAAGCAGAAGAGCCGACTTAACCAGAGTTATGTTTTGACCTACCTGAGGAACCGAGCCGACTCGACCCATCCGAGCCGACTCGACCCATCCGAGCCGACTCGAATGACTGTTCTAGGTGAGTAATAGCTAGTTCCAGAACTCTTATTTTGAATCCAAAATAGTCTCCAACAGATTTTAAAACCCAACGGTCTACAATAGCTATATCTACTTGAAATCAGTTGAAGAAAATATAAATAAGGGATTTGAATCACTTTTGGAGAAGTTAATGACAGATAAATGAGCTTTTATTGAATATTTGAAAGAGCACTCAAGAGAGCTTTCAAAGCAAGCACTCAAGACTTCACCAACTCTGATCAGAATCTTGAGGCATTCATTAAGGAAGTTAAGAAGCCTTAAAGAGCATTCAAAGTGCAATCAAGAGGGCTTCTGATGGGGGACAAAAATAAAATGATGAAAAAAGAGTTTTAGCAAGCTAACCAGCAAGCAAACTTGAGCAGTTAATTATCAAATAAATGAGCTAAATTAATCCAAGAAAAGAATTTTCATAAAGAGACTAGTTGATCTAATTTTTAAGACCTGCAATGTAGATCTAGTTCAAAATAAGGATTAGGATCTTCATGGAAAGGAAACCATCACTACTAGGATAAGTTAACCTTCAAATGATCAGATCTAATAAAGCTTAGGAAGAGTTTTCCTACCAATAATGATGGCTAATTATTTGGTGGAAGAAGGAGCTCTCATCACTCAAGGATTGAGGCCTAGAAGTCAAGATTGGCATTATCTACTTTGAGACTCACATTGGCCTTGATCCATGGTATGGAGACTTTCATCCTTGACCTAGGAACCTGAGAGAACCTACAAAGAAATTTGGGATTAGACATGGAAGAAGAATTGGAGTTGGAATGGAAACAAAGAAAAAAGGAAGAATAAGAAAGTGGCCTGCAGCTTGGGACTTGGAGCTTAATTATAGATCCATCAATGGGCATCCCATCCTTTACTCCTTGCAAAAACACTCTTCACTCTCAAACTCAAACTTAGAAAACTCTCATTCTCTCCTTGGATAAGGATCTACACACTCAAACTAGCTAGAAAACTTTCACTACTAACAAGAACTCAAAAAAACTAGAACAAAAGAAAACAATCCTTTCATTAATTTAAATCATAGCATAGAATTATTATAATGAGAGCCTAGGGGCCCTATTTATAGGCTCCAATGCTAGAAATTTCATCCAAGGGTGGAGAGGAGGGGATAAGGATGGCTTAGTTGGCTCCAACAATTTTTAGATAAGTGGTTTTAACTAAAAATAAATTATTGGTAGAATGTTACAACCACTTGACATGTGGCATTCTAGAAGGTCTTCATGTGGTTGTCAAATACTGATGTGGAGGCCTAGGTGTCATTAGAGGTGGCGCCCCATATGTCACTTATTGAAAGGTATCTTTATGTTCCCCATAAAAGTCTTGATGTAGTGTAATTTCTTCTCCTCCAAGGTTTCTTGATGAGGTGTCCCCCCATGTAAAAATTTTGGCTTCAAGTTTTGGCTTGAATTGGGCTTGAATGGCTTGAATTGGGCTTTGAAGAGGTGGCTTTCCATCATGCTTTGAGCTTGAGTCGACTCATGAAAAATTGTCTTCTTCCATGTGTTGACTCATGAGTATGCTTCAAGAAAATTTGGGACTTATTTCATGGATCAAGATTTTATTAACTATAGCTGTAAAAACAAAGTTAGTTAATCAAAGTATATATTCTTATTATTGATGTCCCCATCAATTTTGCCGGAGTGGAAAAAAAGGCTCGACTTCGTCGAGTAGAAATTCATCTGGCTTTGGTGATACTCTAAGAGGTCAGAGTCGATTCTTTGTAAGCTCTCTCGAGTGATCCATGAATATTTGGAATCAGCTTGTCCTTGTTAGTGAACCAAGTAGCATTGATAGTCTTTATTTTGAGTTGTGACAATCTTGTCATCTAAGATTCGCTCAATCCTACCTTGCCGCTTTGGTAATATAGCTGGTGGACACTCAAGGGTGGTTCACTCTCAAAGGTGGAATTAGGTTTGAATAGCTCACTAGGTATCATTGTTGGTTCCTTATACTTCACTAGATCTGAAATGTTGAAAGTGGAACTGATACCAAAGTCGGATGGTATATCTAGCACATATTAGGTCCAATTTTCCTTACTATTTTGAAAAGGACCTACACCACGGGCATATAATCGTTTTGAGTCTAATCAAGATATAGTCTCCTTCCTAAAATTCTTTGACTTTTTTTTACAAAATTTAGCCATATACTTGTTAATTTCATTGCTCAAAATTTGTTTTACTAATCATGCTATGCATATGACTCTCGTAATCATAGATACTTATGCATGAGACACCAAATGACAAGAGACAAACACAAATGATACTAAATGATAAAAGACAAACAAAAACAAAACAAGCTCAAATGGACTTTATTATCTATGAACTAAACTTTATTGTTGGGCTAGGAAACAAGGTTCCTAATTTTCAATATTTCCTAAATGGCTTTGAAGACTCTAGCATAAAACTTCAGGTAGGTGGCAGTGAATCTTAATTTGGCTCCCAACATATGCTAAAAAGTCTTAAGAAAGTAACTATTAAATATCACCTGGACCAGATCAATGGTATGGTAGATATCCCAGCCGGATGGGATAGAAGAGTGAATGAAATGTAATGGTGGATCGGGATGGTGGATGTTCAGAAATGGGAAATCAGGGATAGAAAAATTGTTAGGAAAAATATTTTGCAGGGTTTTCAAAGGCTCTATAGCTTATTGGGACTAATCCGTAGGGTTTGTTCTTTGGCGATCAATTCCCCAATATGTGATCCTTCATCGATCTCTATATCTAAACCTTCAACATCACTTAATTCCGGATCTTCTATGTTATCCTCAGATTGATCTCCATGGTTTTGTCCTTGGATTTCATTTTGATCATCCCTGTTGTTGATTTCTTTAGGCTGGATAATTATTTTATCTTCAAGTAATTGTTCTTGATCATATTCGTCCATAAGGTTAGACCCAGCTTTATAAACTTCTTCCTTATGTTCTTCAACGAGTTTAGGATTTTCTCTTTCTGGCCCTTCATTTGGACAAGACTTTGATTCTATTTCATCATTAAATTCTTCAATAGGTTCAGGAGATTTTTCTCTAATTCTTCCATGGGTTTAGTCTCTTCTTCATCTCCCTCATACTTATTAAATTTAGCAATATATTTAAATATAGTTTCGTCATCTTATCTCAATTTGTACCATTGGGTTGGAAGATTTTGCTTATAAGTTTGCCTAGGTACTTTTCCTTTAACTTACTCTTCATATCTCTCCAAGTAATTATTTTATCCCCACTATAATAACTTTTATGCTCAACATGTTTCCAATATGACTTAGCATGTTGAACTAGCTTTAATTTGACAAATTGACATTTTTTTACTTTCGACATTTCATCAAATTCAAAGTACTGATCCATTTTCTTCTCCCAATCGACATACACCTCTGGGTTTCCCTCAAAAGTGGGTGAATAGGGTCGATTGCTCCTAAAGACTCTCTCCTCCTGATCTACAAAACCTTGGCAGGGGTATCTAAGTTTATACTCAAGGGTGAGATCATGACAATGGGCTCTTGGACCAATGGAAGGTGATTTAGGATTAGTACAGGTCAAGCGATCTTTTTTGATATTCCCGATTTGATTATTCACTTGCCCTAACTCTTTGTTCACTTGCCCTAATTGTTTAATTAGGATATCAAATTTTCATTCAGGGTCCTCAAAAAGAATACAAGATTGGGATCCATGGGTAAACCAGACTGAGTGTAGAACTATTGGTATAGGGCTTCAAATCAGTTGGGCCAACAATACAAACCTAACTTCTAAGGCTTCTAGACCTAGAAGTTCAAACACAGGACTTAATTAGGTATTACTTAAGAATGTAATTATCCTGTCCACTAGCCAGGTAAGAGGTGGGGTTGTGGGAGGCTCCCCTCGCTTTCACGAGGTCCTAATTAAAAACTGCAAGTCCGCTTTAGGCATTTGCCATTGGACCTCTAGCCTTAGACACCAATTTCAAGAAATAAGTATAAGCTCAAATAATACTTGTCTTATCTTTCACTTGAACCCGACTTGTGGGTGTCCCTAGTTTTAGGTTCCTACTCAATTTCAATTATGTCTTAGGTCAATGCAAATATGGGTGATTATTTTGGGCCAAGGAAAGGTAATGACATCCTTCCCTTATGTTATGATTGAATGTCCTTAATTGGATTTAGAAATGGATGCACAAACAATCAACTTGCTAACAAGATATGTAGAATAGCACAATATATGAGTTAAACCCGAATTTCAAAGTTTCAAAAATTCAAAATTTAAATTGAAAGTTTTAGATCTAAAAATCTTGATTTCAAAACTCAAATTTTAAATTTTAAATTTTGAGATTTAGTTTGAAAATTCATTTTTGGAAGCCATGTTGTTATAAGAAAAATCTCAGCTACTAACAACTTCTAATTATCTAGTTTAAAAAATTTGAAATTAAAATTTTAAAATTTTTTAAAAAATAAAATTTAAACTTGAATTGTTAGATATCAGATTTAACGCTTTATATTTTAAAACTTGAGTTTTAATTCTCAAGTTTTGGTTAGGAAATTCAAATTTGAAAGCTTGTTATAGAAGTGGTTACAAGAAACTTCTTTCTAACAAACCCTTAACCATCTAACATCTAAAATTCAAAATTAAATTCAAAAAAATTCCAGAATTAGAATTTTAATGAGTAAAGACCTCACATCCAAATCTAAAATTCAAATAATTTTTTTTTAAATTTTTTCTAAAATTTAATGAAATAACTAAATGAAGGGAAACTAGAATTGAAACAAGCTGTGAACTAGTTAATGCAGCAGCTTAAGTGACAAAAGTTAAACTAAGAATTCAAAGAAAATATTTTTTAAAAATTTATATATAAGATCCTAACATACTAAAGTGTGAAAAAATAATTCTTTTGGATTTTTTCTTCCTTTTGAGAAAAATACTAAAATTTATGGAAAACTCAGATTGGTGCTAGTACAGAAATTTCAGCAATCAACAAACCTCCAATTGACTAGATTCGAAATTTAAATTTTAAAATATCAGAAAAATTAAAATTTAAATTGAAAATTTAAGATCTTAGAGATTCTAGATCTCAAATTTAAAATCTAAACCTTGAATTTTTGGCTTTGAACTTTAGACTTGAAGGCAAGCAACACAAAAGGAACAAAATTTCAGTAACTTGACCTAGTAGAACCTTAAGCTCTGATACCAAAAATTAATGGGGGACAACAATAAAATGATGAATGGAGAGTTTTAGCAAGCTAACCAGCAAGTAAACTTGAGCAATTAATTATCAAATAAATGTGCTAAATTAATCCAAGAAAAGAATTTTTATAAGGAGACTACTTGATCTAATTTTTAAGACCCACAATGTAGATCTAGTTCAAAATAAGGATTAGGATCTTCATGGCAAGAAAACCATCACTACTAGGGCAAGTTAACCTTCAAATGATCAGATCTAATGAAGCTTAGGAAGAGTTTTCCTACCAACAATGATGGCTAATTATTTGGTGAAAGAAGGAGCTCTCATCACTCAAGGATTGAGGCCTAGAAGTCAAGATTGACACTCTCTACTTTGAGACTCACCTTGGCCTTGATCCATGGCATGGAGACTTTCATCCTTAACCTAGAAACCTGAGAGACCCTGCAAAGAAATCTGGGATTAGACATGGAAGAAGAGTTGGAGTTGGAATGGAAACAAAGAAAAAAGGAAGAAGAAGAAAGTGGCCTGCAGCTTGGGACTTGGAGCTTGATCATAGATCCATTAATAGGCATCCCATCCTTTATTCCTTGCAAAAGTACTCTTCACTCCCAAACTCAAACTTAGAAAACTCTCATTCTCTCCTTGGATAAGGATCTACACACTCAAAATAGCTAGAAAACTTTCACTCCAAATAATAACTCAAGAAAACTAGAATACAAGGAAATAATCCTTTCATTAATTCAAATCATAGCATAGAATGAATACAATGAGAGCCTAGGGGCCCTATTTATAGGCTCCAATGCTAGGAATTTCATCCAAGGGTGGAGAGGAGGGGATAAGGATGGCTTAGTTGGCTCCAACAATTTTAGATAAGTGGTTTTAACTAAAAACAAATTATTGGTAGAATGTTACAACCACTTGACATGTGGCATTCTAGAAGGTCTTCATGTGGTTGTCAAATGCTGATGTGGAGGCCTAGGTGTCATTAAAGGTGGCGCCCCACATGTCACTTGTTGGAAGGTATCTTTAAGTTCCCTATAAAAGTCTTAATGTAGTGTAATTTCTTCTCCCCCAAGGTTTCTTGATGAGATATCCCCCCATGTGAAAATTTTGGTTTCAAGTCTTGGCTTGAATTGGGCTTGAATGGCTTGAATTGAGCTTTGAAGAGGTGGCTTTCCATCATGCTTTGAGATTGAGTCAACTCATGAAAAATTATCTTCTTCCATGTGTTGACTCATGAGTATGCTTCAAGAAAATTTGAGACTTGTTTCATGGATCAAGATTTTAATTAACTATAGCTACAAAAATAAAGTTAGTTAATCAAAGTATATATTCTTATTATTGATGTCCCCATCAGCTTCTCAAGTGCTACAACTGCAACTATTCAACAACTTCGATTTGTCATATTATTGCTCTATTTTTCTAACTCATCTTTTGAGTTATTCCAAGTATAGTAGGGGCTGTATCTTGGACTTGTAAAGGTTATTGGTGAGCCTTGAAAACCAAGTGTAGTGGGTTGTTAGTGATCTCGTTTAAAACTAACATTGTATTGGATTTTGGTGAGCCCGGGATAAAACCAAGTTTGGATTTTGGATTGTGAGCCCATGAAAACAATTCGGCTATATTCCGAGGGTGAATATAGTGAAAATTCTGAGTGGTATCTTGGATAGTGGACGTAGGAGCGAGGTTGCTTCGAACCACTATAAAATTTACTATGGTTGTGATTGTGTTTCCTATTCTTACTTGCTTCCGTTGTAGTTAATTTAATTCACAACATATACCACACTAAGAACTTTAAAAGGAGCATATACTTGCAAAAAATCTAAATATCCAATTCACTCCCCTCTTGGGTAAGCCACCTGGATAATAACTGGTATTAGAGTAGTGTCTCTGAATTTTACTTAAAGTAAAGATCTTATGGCAAATCCCATGAGTACTTCTTTGGTCGAAGGCTAATCTACAAATAGACCTCCACTGTTCATAGGCACTAACTACACTTATTGGAAAGCCCGAATAAAAATATATATTTAGGCTATAGACTTTCAATTATGGAAGGTCATTCTTAAGGGACCTCATATACCTCTAAAAAAAGTTGATGGCATGGATGTCCCAAAACCTGAAGAGGAATAGGATGAATACGACATAAAAATGGGTGAGCTAAATGCCAAAGCCATGACTTGTTATATTGTGCTTTGGATGCCAATAAGTTTAATCAAATTTTTACTTGCACATCAGCAAAAGAAATTGGAATAAACTTAAAGTAACCCATGAAGGAACTTCCCAAGTAAAAATCTCAAAGATTAATCTTCTTGTACATAATTATGAACTATTTAAGATGGAACCCAATGAGACTATTTTTGCCATGTTCTCATGTTTTACATATATTATTAACGGTTTAAAGAGTCTTGGCATGATTCTAATGCTGACCTCATGCAGAAGATATTGAGTCACTTCCAGACAAGTGGGATCCTAAAGTGACTGCTATCTAGGAAGGAATGATTTGAATACTCTACCATTGGATTGTTGCCTAATAAACAACCCAAGAGGGGGGGTGAATTGAGTCTCTAAAAATATTTGATGGAATACAAGAGTGTGTGATCCAATCCAACAATTAAACTAAGTACTATGAATGAAAATAAAGTGCTCTTAAGTAAGTGTGCAGCGAAAATATAAAGCAATAAAAGTAAGAGCAAATAGAAGAGACAAGCAATCACAAACACAAGGAAGTATAGTGGTTCAATGCTATCCAATGCACCTACATCCACTCCCCAAGATTTTCTTGAAAATTTACTATAATCTCAATTGATTACAGGGATTAATTTTCCGGGCTCACTAATTAAAACCCAACTTGTTTTCACAAGGCTCACAAGTCAAAACCTCACTTGGTTTTATGGGCTAACCAAAAACCTAAATGATTTTAAGGCTCACCACCAACCTTCCTTGGTTTTGTGGGCTAACCAAGAACCTAATTGATTTTCAAAGGCTCACCAATAACCTCTCTTGGTTTTGCAATAGGCTAACCAAGAACCCTTATAACAAATATAGTTTGAAGTAAAGAAACAATTAAAGCTTTCTAATAAAAAACAGGTATCTCTTTGAAGCTCGTTGTTGTGATGCTTTCAACTTGATGAAGCCTTTTTAATTGCTCAAGAATGATTGATCTTGAATGCTCTTGAAGGCTCTTGAATGCTTGAAGGCTTCTTCTTGCTTAGAAGTAGTTGAACTCAATAAATAAGAGTGAATGCTCTCTTTTCTTTCTCTTTTGTTCTTCCTTTTTCAATCTCTTGTATTTTGATTTGATTTGAATCATATAAATACCTTTCCAAGGCCTCAAATCTAGTTTCTAGCCATTAGACACAAAAAACTAGCCGTTGGGAGCCAAGATGGACGAGTTCTGCATTTGAAAAACTAGCCGTTACTGTTTCCAGAACTCCATGTGTCGACACTTCAAGCTATGAGTCGACACTTCAGGTCGACACTTGCACTCCTTGAGTCGACACCTAGTTCAAATATCTTCAATGTAGCTTTCTGAAAATCTCAGATATGTTGATACTTCTTCAGGTGAGTCGACACTATGAGTCGATACTTGGTATTCAAGTGTTGACACTTCACCAGATCTTTAACTTTAGCAAGTCCTGTGACCAAAAAATCTCAGGCGATGAGCTGATCCATGTGTCGATACTTTGAATCGACACTTTAAGTCCATGTGTTGACACTTTAGCCATGCCATCTTAAACTTTCTTTGCGTATCGGCTTGAGTCAACACTTCACTATCATGTATCGATACTTGGTATCATGTGTCGACACTTTGAGTCGACACTTCACTGAGATCTTCACATAAACAGCTGAACTTGTGCTGAATCAAGTCTGTGTTGAATTCAAGTATCCATTCAAGCAATCTTCAACTATCGAAGTCTTCTTTGAGTAGATCTTTCATCTAAATTTAGACTTCTTCAATCAAACAATATTTGTCAAATTGATGAGCACCTTTTTCTATAAAAACATACTTCAAAGAAATCATTAGTACTCAACTTATACTTAACCATTTTGCTTATCATCAAAATCAATAACGGAGTCAACAATCTTTTGATGATGAAAACCTTTAAGTATAAATTATATAAAAAGCTTTGAAAAGAACTTTTCAAGGTGCGAAGATCTAATTGAAATAGATGTTGAGATATTGAAAAGGATGTATTAAAGCAAGAATATTATAATGGCTAAGAGTATCAAAGCTTGAAATATATAAGAGATAAATTCATGTATCGTGATATTAAAAAAAAAAATGCTCAGGAGAGACAAATTCAGCAAAAGACTAGACTCCCCTGAATAGATGATTCATAAAAAAAAAATTGTAAACATCTTTTGAAATTTAATTCAAAATTTTTAATATAAAGGAGGTTTACTCCCCCTTACTTAATGAATTTGTAAAAGAAATTTCAATTCAAGCTCAAAGAATTCTTAAAAGAATTTTCAACCGCAAAAGAATTATCAAACATGAATTTTCAAGCACATTTATACTTTAGTCATACTACTTTAGTCTTATTACTCCCCTTTTTTGTTATCAGTAAAAAGGAAGGAAGAGAATAAGTAAGTTATTCAAGATATAACATTGAAGTACAACCTAGAAATTTATTCATCCATTCATTCATAAAGATAATGAAGTACTGAAGATAATTAATGCAGTTCATTCATTTGAATTCATAACAATGAAGTACAACATAAGATTTCATTCAAAGTCAGAATTTTGTACATACTTGAACATCAAAAACATATAAAAAGTGCAAAAAGCAAACTAACTAAACATAAAAAGTATCCTAATCCTCATCCTCTGAAGATCCGATCTCTATCAGTCCAGTGTCAGTAAAGGAACGAGCTTGGGGCCATATCGATCTGAGATCACAAAGACGAGTCTTGGTTGGTTGTGAAGGAGTATGACGACCACGTCCTCTACGTCGAACATATGTCCTACTTCTAGCTGAAGCAGAAGAGGTGAAGGCTATGTCATTAGCAGGAACAGAGCAGATCGGAGCGATAGTCTCTACAACTGTCGGATGTGGTGTATGATCGAATAATAGACCTGAATCAAGATAATGAAAGCCAAGTGTGTAAAAACCTAGCTCCTGAATAAGAGAAGATGTATAAACTATAGGTGTATCAATTATAGGTGAATCAAGAATCGGTGTATCAACTGAAGAAATGAAAGGTGTATCAATGATAGGTGTATCAGTTGAAGAAACAAAAAGTGTATCAGTAATCGATGAGTCAACAATGAGAGTATCAATGATGGGGGTATTAATGATGGGGGTATCAATGATAGGTGAATCAATAACAGGTGAAAGGATAGGTATAGTAGTGTAATCATCAGATCTAGATAGTGGAGTAGACAGAATAGGAGTCTAAATGGGTGAACTAGAAGGATCTCGAATGGGACTCCTAGGTAAGTCTACTGTCACCTCTACCGCTGGCTCTGACATCAAGTCTGGAAAGTCGAAACCGTCAGAGTCAGTCTCCTCTTCATCATCATCACTATCATCCATGACTAGTGCTGGAGCAGGTGGAGCTGGAACAGAATCAAGAACACTCCCAGAAGAGGTCTGGACAGTGCAGTCAAGATAGCAGAGATGCCATCACTCAAACCTCTATGGCTCTCTCTGGTCTCCGCAATGAAACTATCAAGTCACTGCCTAATAGTCATAACCTCTGTCTCCACATGAGCGACTCTGTCCAATAGACTCCCTGAAGCTCCTGGAGCATCTGACTGAGCTGGCTGAGGCTGAAGTTTAGGCTCAGACTGAGAAGCAGACTCTGGCTGCGCTGCTGGCTCAGGCTGAATCTTTGGAAGGGGTGCCTCTGAAGGTCCTGCCTCGCCGGAGAATATACGCTCGTCCTCTGTAGCATCATCATCTCTGTCATTGGCTGTCCAGATACTCTGTCTCCATTGGCCTCTGAATAACTAATATCTATGGTGTAGTGACCTGATGTCATAGACATCAGTATGTAGAAGCATCCGGAAGGGCTCATCATCAAAACTCACACCATACTCTCTGAATAGCAATGTCAACCCCATCCCATAGGGTAAGCAAAGTCTTTGACTGGTAGATGCCTCCATCATCTGATGTATCATGAGTACCGGAAGGCAAACTAGAGTGTGCTGAACCAAGGAAACCATCATTAGCAACTCTCTCTCTGTGATGTAATCAAAATGTCCAATCTTTGGTAGAAGAATGGACGACAATGTGATGTAGAAGTCTCATCTCAGTAGAGAGTCGGGATGTAGGAACAGTGGCTCCCTTAGGTAAGAAATCTGACTCAAATATGCACTGGAGTCCACTCACTCTGTCAATCAGACTGTCAACAACTGATCCGGTCAAGGGTATATCCCATACTCTACTCAGTATCTCTGAAGTCACGGGGATATCTCTGCCTCTGACCTAAGCTAACCAACCATCACTTCCATGGGCTAAAGATCCGTAGAACTCTCGAATAAGGTCCAGGTAATATCTCTCACTCAGTGAGTAGAAGGATGTCAGACTAGCATCTCTAATCCACTGACCGATCCTGAAATGCTCTTGGTTGACAAAATAAAAATCCACACGGCGTCCTTCGACAACTGTCTTTGTGCTCATGTGACTGGAGGTAGTGAAGAGTGGTCGAACAGGTGGATCTAGAGCCGTGGCTTCATGTTTTGCTTTGGTCCTTTACTCTTCTTCCTGATTGGATGGTCGAGGGTGATGGACAACTTGTTTCCTATGTCCCATTGCATAGAAGAATGGTTTGAACAAGAGTGGAAAAAAAACATAGGGTTTCTAGGGTTCAAAAGGAAAATAGGAAAGGAAATGTCGCATGATCCGAACCAAAAACCATCCAAAACAAAAAATCAAGGAGGTTTGAGCTGTGAATTGGAGGGAAGGAATGGTTAGCAAGGAGTCAGGGCAAGTGTCAGCTCGAGTGGGGAGGAAAAAATGGGAAGAAAATGCTTCGATTTCACTTTTAACCTCGGTCTGCAGTCGTTCATGTGTCGACTCATGAAACAGTCCCATGTGTTGACACATTTAGGTGTCGACACATAAATGTGTTGACACATCAACTTAAAACCGAAAATCCAGAAAATGAAGCACATATCAAAATCACAAGAAATACAAGGAAATCCAATAAGATTAGTGTTAAATTTGATCTATTTTGAGTCAATAATTGGAAAAATTTTAATCAAAAGGATTAATGATCCCGAGTTCTCTTCTAATCATACTGAACCGATCTTCTTGGAAAAGCTTAGTTAAAATATCATCTAATTGTAATTCAGTACAAATAAATTCAAGCACAACATCATTATTTTCAACATGATCTCTAATAAAATGATGTCTAATTTTAATGTATTTACTTCTAGAATGTTGAACAGGATTTTTAGTTAAACAAATAGTACTGATATTACCATATTTTATAGGTGTACTAGTTAACTTGATTTCAAAATTTAAGTTGTTGCTTAATCCACAAGATTTGAGCACAACTTCCTGCTGCAATATACTCAGCTTCAGCTGTGGATAGTACAACTGAAGTTTGTTTCTTGCTAAATCAAGAGATTAAGTTAACTCCAAGAAATTGGCAAGTTCCACTAGTACTTTTTCTATCTAATTTACATCCAACAAAATCAGCATCAGAATATCCAATTAATTCAGCAGATGAATCTCTAGAATATCATAAGCCAATATCAATTATACCAGATAGATATCTAATAATGCGCTTAACAGCCAACAGATATGATTCCTTAGGTTTAGACTGATATCTAGATACATGCATACATTGAACATTATATCTTCTTTACTAGCAATTAAGTACAATAAAGAGCCAATCATATCTCTATATAATTTTTGATCTACAGATTTACCATGCTCATCTTTATCAAGTTTACAGGAGGGGCTCATAGGTGTACCTATTGACTTAGTAGTCTCCATCCCAAACTTCTTTAGAATTTCTCTTGTATACTTAGCTTGGTTGATGAAGATTTTATCTTTAGTTTGCTTAATTTGGAGTCTGAGAAAGAAATTGAGTTCTCCCATCATGCTCATCTCAACTCACCCTACATTAGCTTAGCAAACTCTTGACAAAGAATTTCATTAGTAGCACCGAAAAAATATCATCAACATAGATTTGCACTACTAATAAATCATTATTTTTCTTCTTTAGAAACAAAGTTTTATCAACATGGCCTCTAGAAAATTCATTTTCAATCAGAAATTTGCTAAGTCTTTCATACCATGCTAGGGGTGCTTGCTTTAAACCATAAAGTACATTGTGTAATTTAAAAACATGATCAAGATGTGCATGATTTTCAAATACAGGTGGTTGTTCAACAAAAACTTCTTCTACTATAAAACTATTTAGAAAAGCACTTTTAACATCCATTTGAAAGAGTTTGAAATTCATGAAAGGCAAATGCTAATAGTAGTCTAATTGCCTCAAATCTAGCAATAGGAGCAAAAGTTTCATCAAAATCAATTCCTTCCTCTTGATTATAGCCTTTGACAATTAGCCTAGCTTTATTTCTAACAACAATTCTATTTTCATCTAACTTATTCCTAAACACCTATTTAGTTCCAATAATAAAATATTAGATGGTCTTTCTATTAATATCTAAACATTATTTCTATCAAACTGAATTAATTCATCTTGCATAGCATTTATCTAATTAGGGTCATTTTCAGCATCTTCAAAATATTTAGGCTCTACTTGAGAAACAAAAGCTATATAATCACATTCATTTCTAATTGAGGCTCGAGTTCTTACCCCTTTAGATGGATCACCTAGGATTAATTTCTTAGGATGTCCATGAGCATACCTCCACTCCTTAGGTAGATCTTGGTGCTTTGGAGTGTCTTCACCTTTTTCATCTTTATCTTGATTTTCTTTGCTTTGCTGAGAGGGTTGATCATTCAGTGTCAACTTTTGAAGCTTATCAGCACCTACATATGCATCAGAAGTATCATCTTTTCTGGAGGATTTGTTAGCAGACTCTTTAGAAACAACATGTACAGACTTCTCTATAATTAAGGTTCTTTTGTTAAAAACTCTGTATGCCCTGCTTGATATAGAGTTTCCTAAAAAGATACCTTTATTATACTTGGCATCAAATTTTTCAAGATTGTCTTTGCCATTATTTAAGATAAAACATTGACAACCAAAAAGTTGAAAATATTTTAAGGTTTGTTTTCTTTGATTCCAAAGTTCATAAGGAGTTTTCTTCAAAATAGGGTGGATTAAAACTCGATTCAAATATAACATGCAGTATTAATAGCTTCAATCCAAAAATATCTTGGTAAATCATTTTCACAAAGCATAGTGCATGCCATTTCTTCTAAAGTATGATTTTTTTTTCTACTACCCCATTCTGCTGGGGTGTCCTAGGTGCAGAAAAATTATGTTCAATACCTTTTTCATTACAAAAACTTTTGAAGTCTTGATTTTCAAATTCAAAACCATGATCACTACGTATGCAAACAACTGAAACACCTTTTTCATTTGAAACTTTTTTGTAAAACTTTATAAATGCAGAAAATGATTCATCTTTATGAGCAAGAAAGAAAATCCAAGTAAATCTTGAAAAATCATCCACTATAACCAATCCGTATCTCTTGTCTCGTAGATTGGATGTTCTAGTTGGTCCAAACAGATCCATATGAAGTAGTTCTAGTGGCCTACTAGTAGTAACAAAATCTTTAGATTTGAAAGAAATTTTAACTTGTTTTCCAAATTGACATGCTTGGCAAACTCTATCTTTTTCAAAACTAAGTTCCGGCAAATCTCTTACTAAATTTTTTTTGCAAAGTTTTGAAAGTAAATACATACTAGCATGACCTAGTCTTCTATGCCAAAGCCAACTAGCCTCATCTTTAGTAGAATTCATTGCAACTAGGCATTCTCCATTAGGCAAAGATAGATCATCTAAATCTACCAAATAAATATTACCATGCATTTTTCAATGAATTGTACTCCATTTTTATCTGGACTAGCAATCATGCAATAAGAAGATTTGAAAATAACTTGAAAATCTTTATTGCAAAACTGACTAATACTTAAAAGATTATGCTTTAAACCTTCAACTAAAAGTACATTGTTAATACAAGTAGAAGGAGTAATGTGAACCTTACCAATACCAATGATTTTTTCTTTACCATTATCCCCGAAGGTCACACTCCCTCTATTCATTGCTTCAAGAGAGGTGAATTGCTTCATCTCCCGTCATGTGCCTTGAGCAAACTTTTCCATAAGTATTAATTTTTCTTATATTACATTGAAAATATTTATGACCTTGTTTCTTACATGAAAAACATGTTATGCTAGATGATGCAGGTACAAAAATATTTTTAAAATATTTTTGTTATCTTTAGGGTCTATAACCTAATCCTGCTTTGTTAAAAACTACTTTTTGGTTGTTTAAAAGAAGATTTAGTTTTTCTGAACTATAGATAAATTTTTCAACAAAATGTTTCATTTTGTCAAGCTCATTTTTGTACTTTTCATTTTTCAATTCTAAGTCCCTATTTTTTTTCAAAAGATCACCATTTGAAATGATAGTTTTGGATCTTTTTAAAATATCATTTTTCATTTTAGAGCATTGTTTTTCTTTTCTAAAATATCTAGTTTAATTTTCAAATCACTAACTTCATTTAATAAAGAATTATTTTCATGAGAAAAACTATTTACATGCTTTTTTAGTTTTTTATTTTCAGATAAAATTAATTTGTAATCATGCATTAGTTCTTCAAAAGAATTTCTTAATTCATCAAAAGTAAAATCTATTTCTGTATCAGAATTTACCTCATCTTCTCTTGATGTGCCATGAGACATAGATTTGCAATTTCAGCTTGTTCTTCTTCTGAACTGGAGTCCTCACTATCACTCCAGGTGGCCATCATTGCCTTCTTCCTTAGCTTCTTCCTTGACTTCTTTAGGAGAGGGCAGTCAAATTTATAGTGTCCCGGCTTCTTACACTCGAAGCATGTGGGTATCTCCTTCTCCTTTTCCTTTTTTTTTTCTTTCTCTTTTCCCTTCTCTTTAGTTGATTGAAACTTCTTCTTGTAAGAGAACTTTCTTCTCTTCATGAACCTTCTAAATTTTCTTGCAAGAAGTGCTTCTTCACTTTCATCATCTTCTTCTTCTTCGGATTCATTAATTGAGGATTTTTCTTGTATGATAGATTTGAATGCAATCCCCTTTTTCTTCTTATCCATATCCATAGATTTTTGCTTCAAATTCAGCTAATAAGTCATGAGCGATCCTATCAGCTGCTCCAATGGTAGCTTGTTAATATCTTTAGCTTCTTGGATGGCGGTCACCTTCAGATCCAATGATGTTAGAAGTAACCTGAGGATTTTGTTGGCAAGATCAGCATTAGACATTATTTTTCCTAAACTTCTCATTCCATTTACAATATTTGTAAATCTAGTGTACATATCAGTGATAGACTCATTAGATTTCATTCGGAACATTTCATATGTGTGCACTAATATGTTCACTTTAGTATTCTTCACTTGATCGGTACCCTTCATGGATAACTTCAAGTGTATTCCATATTTTCTTGGCAGATCTGCAAGTAGATATCCTATTGAATTCACTAGGATCTAATGCATAATAAAGGAGATTCATTGCTTTCACATTGATCTCGGATTGTTTAATGTCATATTCATCCCAATCCTCTTCGAGCTTTGGGATGGAAACACCATTAACCACAATCGAAAGAATATGTGGACCTTTATCAACTACCTTCCACAAGTTATAATCAATAGAATGCATGTATATTCTCATTCTAGTTTTCTAATAAGTATAATTTGATCCATTAAAAAATGGAGGTTTATTTGAAGCTTGTCCCTCAACTATACTAGTACCAATAGGGGCTACCATAGATTTTTACTCAAGGTAGTTAAACCTATAAACTGAGAATAGGGCTCTGATACCACTTGTTGCCCAGTAAGCAACCTAAGAGGGGTGATGAATTAGGTCTCTAAAAATTATTTGATGGAATGCAAGAGTGTGTGATCCAATCTAATAATTAAACTAAGTACTATGAATGCAAATGAAGTGCTCTTAAATAAGTGTGCAGCGAAAATATAAAGCAATAAAAGTAAGAGCAAATAGAAGAGACAAGCAATCACAAACACAAGGAAGTATAGTGGTTCGGTGCTATCCAATGCACCTACATCCACTCCCTAAGATCTCCTTGAAAATTTATTATAATCTCAACCGATTACAGTCGATTAGTTTTTTGGACTCACTAATCAAAACCCGACTTGTTTTCACAAGGGTCACAAGTCAAAACCTCACTTAGTTTTATGGGCTAACCAAGAACCTAAATAGTTTTAAGGCTCACCACCAACCTTCCTTGGTTTTGCAGGCTAACCAGAACCGAATTGGTTTTCAAAGGCTCACCAATAACCTCCCTTGGTTTTGCAATAGGCTAACCAAGGATCCTTACAACAAATATAGTTTGAAGTAAATAAACAATTCTAATAAAAAGTGGGTATCTCTTTGAAGCTCGTTATTGTGATGCTTTCAACTTGATGAATCCTTTTTAATTATGCAAGAATGATTGATCTTGAATGCTCTTGAAAGCTCTTGAATGCTTGAAGGCTTCTTCTTGCTTGGAAGTAGTTGAACTCAATAAATAGGAGTGAATGCTCTATTTTCTTTTTCTTTTGTTCTTCCTTTTTCAATCTCTTGTATTTTGATTTGATTTGAATCATATAAATACCTTTCTAAGGCCTCAAATATGGTTTCTAGCAGTTAGACATGAAATACTAGCCATTGGGAGCCAAGAGGGACAAGTTCTGTATTTGAAAAACTAGCCGTTACTGTTTCCAGAACTTAATGTGTCGACGCTTTAGGCTGTGAGTCGATACTTCAGGTCGACACTTGCACTCCTTGAGTCAATGCCTAGTTCAAATATCTTCATTATAGCTTTATGGACATCTTAGATGTGTCAACACTTCTTTAGATGAGTCGACACTATAAGTTGATACTTGGTATTCATGTGTCGACACTTTACCAGATCTCTAACTTCAGCAAGTTCTGTGACCAAAAAATCTCAAGCGATGAGCTGATCCATGTATCAACACTTTGAGTTGACACTTCAAGTCCATGTGTTGGCACTTCAACCATGCCATCTGAAACTTTCTTTGCATACCGGCTTGAGTCGATACTTCACTGTCATGTGTCAACACTTGGTGTCATGTGTCAACACTTTGAGTCAACACTTCACTGAGATCTTCACATAAATAGCTGAACTTGTGCTGAATCAAGTCTATGTTGAATTCAAGTATCCATTTAAGCAATCTTCAACTGTCAAAGTCTTCTTTGAGTACATCTTTCATCTAAATTTGGACTTCTTCAATCAAACAACATTTGTCAAATTGATGAGCACCTTTTTTTTTAAAAACATACTTCAAAGAAATCATTAGTACTCAACTTATACTTAACCATTTTTCTTATCATCAAAATCAATAACGGAGTCAACATGGATGAATTATTAGGATCCCTGATTACTCACGATCTAACTATGCAGCATAGAAATGAAGATGACATCAAAAGAAAAAGTCAATTGCCTTCAAAGCTGCTGCAGAGATGAAGAAACAAGAAGAAGAAATTCATGAAGAAAGCCCCTCCTCCAAAGATGATCTTGAAGATGAAGACATTGCACTTGTAGTAAGGAGATTTAGAAAGTTTATGGGCGATAAAAAGGAAAGACATTGGAGAAAGTTCCATAGGAAAGGTGAATATAGCAATGACAAGGAAAATGAAAAAGAAAAAGATAAAGAGCAACAGCCCATTTGCTATGAATGCAAGAAACCTGGGCATTTCAGATCAGATTGTCTGAACTTGAAGAAACCTTTCAAAAAGAAGAAGAAGAAAGCTATGGTTGCAACTTGGAGTGATAGTGAGGAGTCCACTTCAAATGAGGAAGAAGAGACCAGCAAAATAGCGAACATTGTCTAATGGGTCTTAAAAATGAGGAATGTCTTATAGCCCAGAATACAAAGAAAAGATGGTATCTGGACAGTGGCTGTTCAAGATATATGATGGGTGACAAGGAGCAATTCATCATCCTAGAAATGAAGGATAGAGGAATGGTCACTTTTGGTGACAACGGTAAGGGGAAAATAATTGGCATCAATAAGATCATAATAACCCATTCTACATTCATTGAAAATGTATTGCTAGTTGACAAATTGAAGCATAATTTACTAAGTATTAGTCAATTATGTGATAGAGGCTTCAAGGTTGTCTTTGAATCTTCAATGTGCATTGTAACTAACTCACTTGATTCTAGCACTAAGCTTATAGGTCATAGACTTGGAAATATATATGTGGTAGATTTGAATGATCTAGCCATGTCTAGTAGTACAAGTCTTATGGCAATGAATGCTAAAATCAAGGAGTCTAGCTTACTTTGGCATAGGAGATTAGGTCATGCTAGCATGCATACAATTGCTAAATTGATTTTCAAAGATCTAGTTAGAGATTTATCTAAATTCAAAGTTGATTTTGAACATGTTTATGATGCTTACCAACTAGGTAAACGAACTAAGGAGAGTTTTAAATCGAAAAATATGGTTTCCACTTCTAGACCTCTTGAGCTACTATACATGGATCTATTTGGACCAACTAGACTACAAGCCTAGGTGGTATGAAATATGGACTTGTGATAGTAGATGATTTTTCGAGATTTATTTGGATTTTATTTATTGCACACAAAGATGAAGCATTTAAAGTTTTTCAAAAAAATTATAAGAAAGTTTCAAATCAAAAAAATCTTTCAGTTATTTCAATAAGAAGTGATCATGAAACAGAATTTAAAAATTAGTATTTTGATGATTATTGCACTGAGCATGGCATTGATCACAACTTCTCCGCTCTTTGAACACCATAGCAAAATGATGTTGTAGAGAAGAAGAATAGGACTTTGGAAGAGATGGCTCGAATAATGTTATGTGAAGGCAATCTTCTATGATACTTTTGGATAGAAGTGGTGAACATTGCTTGCATATCTTGAACCATGTTTTGATAACACCGATTTTGAAGAAAACCTCCTATGAACTTTGGAATGATAAGAAACCAAACATTAATTACTTTCATATTTTTGGTTGTAAATGCTTTGTGTTAAATAATGGAAAGGATAACCTATGAAAGTTTGATGCTAAATCTGATGAAGTTATTTTTCTTGGTTATTCAATCAATAGCAAAGCTTATAAAGTGTTTAATAAAAGAACTTTAACAGTAGAAGAACATGTTCATATTATCTTTGATGAATCTAATCCCCACCTTTCTAGAAAAGAAGAGTGTATAGATAATGATGCAGGTACACTTGATAAAGAAATGGAGGACATGAGCTTGAAGAACAAACCAACTCAAGAAGGAGAAGAAATGGTAAGTAGAGATCATGATGATCTACCAAGGGAATGGAGGTATGTAACTTTACATCCTAGAGACTTAATTATAGGTGATCCCTCTCAAGGTGTTAGGACTAGATCATCACTTAGAGAAGCACATGATTATCTAGCTTGTGTTTCACAAGTAGAACCACATAGTATAGAAGAGGCTAAAAATGATCCTAATTGGATGATGGCCATGCATGAAGTCAACCAATTTGAAAGAAATAATGTATGGACTTTAGTAAATAGAATCTCAGACCATCCAATAATAGGAACCAAATGGGTTTATAGGAATAAGTTAGATAAAAAAATATAATTAGAAATAAAGCAAGATTAGTGGAAAAAGGTTATAATCAAGATGAAGGAATATATTTTGATAAAACCTTTATACCTGTAGCAAGATTAGAAGTCATTATATTATTACTTGCATTTGCTTGTTACATGAATTTTAAATTATTTCAAATGGATGTAAAAAGTGTATTTTTGAATGGTTTCATTTCAAAAAAAGTTTTTGTAGAACAACCACCAGGTTTGAAAGTCATACTTTTCCAAATCATATTTTTAAACTTAATAAAGCATTGTATGGATTAAAACAAATACCGAGAGCCTGGTATGATAGACTAAGCAAGTTCTTACTAGAAAATGATTTTGTTAGAGGCAATGTAGATACAACTTTGATTATCAAAAGGAAAGAAAATGATATGTTAGTTGTACAGATTTATGTAGATGATATTATTTTTAGTGCAACTAACGAGAATCTTTGTAGAGAATTTGCTGAGTTGATGTAGGGTGAATTTGAAATAAACTTGATGGGTGAACTAACCTACTTCCTTGGACTCCAAATTAAGCAAACAAAAAATAAATTTTTATCAACCAAGCAAAGTACATCAAGAAAATCATTAAGAAGTTTAGTATGGAGTCATCCAAAGAAATGAGCACACCCATGAGCCCCTCCTGTAGATTAGACAAAGATGAAGATGGCAACAACATTGATCAAAAGCTTTATCGAGGTATGATTGGATCACTATTGTATTTAACTACTAATAGGCCTGATATCTTATTCAGTGTATGCATATGTGCTAGATTTCAATCAAATCCTAAAGAATCACATTTAATTGCTATTAAAAGAATCATAAAATATCTCAAAGGAACAAGTAATCTTGGTCTATGGTATTTTAAGCAATCTTCATTAAATTTAATTGGTTTCTCTGATGCTGATTATGGTAGATATAAAATTGATAGAAAAAGTACTAGTGGTACTTGCCAGTTTCTAGGGTTGAACTTAATTTCATGGTACTGTAAGAAACAAAACTCTATAGCACTATCCATTGCTGAGGCAGAATATGTAGCTGATGGGAGTTATTATGCACAAGTACTTTGGATTAAGCAACAACTAGAAGACTATGGTGTTATTCAATCAAAAATTCCTATCAAATATGATAACACAAGTACTATCAATCTTACAAAAAATCTAATTCAGCATTCTAGATCAAAGCATGTATATTGAAATTAGACATCATTTTATTAGGAATCATGTACAAAATGATGATATTGAACTTGAATTCATTCCAACTGAAAACCAACTTGCTGACATCTTTACTAAGCCTCTTAATGAAGAAAGATTTGAAATGATTAGAAGTGAATTAGGTTTATATGATCCTTTTTAGATTTTTTGATCTAATTTCTTCTAAAATTAGGAAAAATTAGCTAGAAGACCTCCTACATCAATTTAAGAATAATGACCACCTTATATAGTGTCCTTATATCATTAGAAATCTTTTTGGTAGCCTTTTAGAACATTTTTGGGCATTTCTGCTCGAGCCGACTCGAGCAGACATGCTTCTAGCCGAGCTGACTCAGTTGTCGAGTTAGGTCTTTTTATATAAAAATAATAGAACTATTTTAGGGAAAATACCTTACCCTTGAGTCCTAACCAGAGAATAGAACCCTTTCAATTCTACTAGGGACCACATCTACCCCACCTTCCCTGAATTTTAACCTCTCCTACCCTTGATTTCCAAAATGGCTCCAAGAATGGCTGTACGGAAGAGAGCAAGGCATGTGGAACCAAGTGCTCAAAGAGAAAGAAGAAGCAAAAGAAGGGAAGAAAAGTCGACTCATGCATAACAACAACAAGAAGATCTTGGAAATGAGTCTCCTTCATCCCAAAGATAGGTAATTTCAATGGCTAACCGACCTGTCACTAGTGGGAGAAGAATAATGTTTTCATTTCTTAAGGAATTGGGAGTGAGAATAGGGGATTGGATTGAGAACCAAGGTTAGACCTACTTCTATTCATTAGACACCCCTACCTACCCTAATTTGGTGAGAAATTTCTTTGAGAATCTGACTCTGGGAGAATATCACATTCAATCTATAGTAAAAGGAGTCAGGGTAAAAGTTGATGAAAAAATCTTAAGTAGAATCTTGCAAATGTCAAATGAAGGTATGAACTACTTAGTTTTGAAGAATAAACAGAGGACTCTAAGGCTGATTTTGGAAAGATCTGATGTGGACATCATTAAGAATGTGTAGGCTAATATGCTTTCTTTGGAAATGAGATTACTACACAATATAATCAGTAGGATCTTCCTGCCTAGGACCGGGTGCTTTGATTGGGTGAGCGAACGGGACCTAGTGTTTATGAGGCACTTGATTGAGGGGGAGGCCCTCAATCTATCGTATATTATGTTAGTATAGATGAGGGAGGTAGCCAAGAAAGTAAATGCTTGCCTACCCTATGGATGTTCTTTACACTACTATTTCAGGAGGCTGGGATAGATCTTGCTGGAGAGGATGGTAGACCTTTACATCATATTGACACTTACTCGATGAAATCCCTTCAAAGGATGGGTTACTACCTAGTTGAAGGAATTTGGTCGAAGAGGATATCAGAATAGAGAGCTGCTACTTTTTTAGATGAGGACGAGGATAATGATGACCAGACAGAGCACCCAACTCTGACACTGAGACTAGTACTATTCATGATGATGATGTTGATGATAGTACAAAGATTTAGAAAGAGGAGTAGGAGAGATAGCCTGGCAGCCCCTGGACACCACCTGCACCTTCTGTTGGACATGCTCCAAGACCATCTACTTCAGTTCCGACTACTTTCCAAGCATTTATTGCTCAGCAGATCAGACTACTCTCTAAGTCCCTGACTAGCACTTTTACCTCGATGTTTGGCGACCTTCGTCAAATAGTTAAGACTGGATTTCAGGATTCAGGACTGAACTGAGTCAGTTATCTTCCAGAGTTGAGGCAGTTGAGAGGAGACCATAGACGCAGGATGACATTCAGGCTGATATTAGAGACCTGCACACTGATTTTGGTAGATTGAGAGGAGCTGCAGATGCTCTTAGTACCTAGCATACAGCAGAGCTTCAGTGTCTTCAAAAGGAAATTCAGGCCTTCTCTACCAAGTTGTGGACTATTTGGGTATTCTTATTGAGACTATCTTCTACTGTTGAGGCTTCCGGAGCTTCAGCATGTAGAGAGCCACCAACACAGTCACCACCTCCTCCTACAGCAGGACTGTTTGATCCTACTCCTATTTCTTCACACCCACCTGCTCCACCTCTAGCAGAACCTTGTATACCAACTGATGTTAAAGTAGGGCCTACACCCTCTAAAGCCAAACCAAAATCTAAGCCTAGGCTAAAATCTAAAGCTTCTAAAGCCCCAACTAGGACTAGAAATAGAGTCTTAGATTTAACCCTATGAAAACTAAGACCTCCTCTACTGTTTTAAAAGTTGGTTTTTCCTCTAGTGAGGAGGAAGACTAGTTTGTATCTTTTTGATGTATCTTTTGGATGTATTACTTTCTAATATATTGTACTTCCTTTAATGAAATGAAATGCTTTCTTTTGCAAATCATTGTGTACATTGATGATGAGCTTTCTTATTGTGATATCTTATTGTTTCTTTGAATGATCTCACCAATTAACCTAACAAGACAAAAATAACACTTCACCTGATTTTTAATGAAGAATCTCAACTTGAAGAATTCTATGAGAAAGTAAAATTATCTCAAATAATATTATTGATTTTCTTATGCTATTTAAAAAGGGAAAGTAATTTGCTTTTGAACCCTTTTTGATTAATGACAAAAAGGGGGAGTAATTGTATGTGTGCATGGAAAACTAGCACAATCTTTTGGCAAATCTATTGAAACTGTGCTTGGATTGAATGAAACAGGGGAGTCATCCCTATTATTCACAAGTTGCTAATTTGCTCTAATCAAGTTATTTTTGCTCTGATCATAACTTGCTCTGTTTTACTCTAGTTTCTAATAGCTTTGATACAATCTTGATATAATAGATCCGATACTTTTTGAAACAGCTCTGATATTCTTTGATACCTAAGCTCTAATATATTTTGTGCTCTGATACATTTTGTCTTGATACCTTTTTGCCCAAGCTCTGATATATTTTTTGACTTTAATGCATAATAGGCAAAAGTAGCTTTTGATAGATATTAACTCTGATATACATTAGATCTAATTCAAAAGCGTTAATACTCTATTGATAAGCCCTGATACTTTCAATACATTTATGATACTTGCTGATACACATGAATATATCTCAATTTGAAAGTCATATACAAAATTTTTTTTATATGTTTAACTATAAAGTTTGTCCATGCCCAATATTTTGTCATCATCAAAAAGGAGGAGATTATTGATCCCTAGAATGATTTCGATGATAACTAAATATTGGAGCATGTATTTAATTTCTAACTCTTTCCAAGTGTTTTCTAAGTTTTTGTAGGATGTTTTATATGAAAAACCATTCTTCCTACAACCTTGGTGTATGACAAGTTTATCTTTAGAAATTCTTTATGTAAAGAAGAGCCCTAAGAAAAATCAATCATGTATTTATGAAAATAGGCTACTTCTGTATAGTTTTCTAGTTTAATTCTATCAAGATCAGAATTTGAAGGAGTTGAAAAGTTTTTGAGTTAATTGGAAGTCACTCGAAGAAGTCTAAAGAAGATTGAACATTTTTGGAGACAAGTCACTTGAGCCAACTCAAATCAGGAGAGCTGACTCGAAGTCTGGCACGGTACTTAGTTTTCTGGCACACAAACATTTGAGCTGACCCATGATTGAAGAGCCAACTTGGGTAGAGTATGTTTTCTGAAGTTCTGAGAATTTGAGCTGACTCGAAGTATCCGAGTCGACTTATCCAGAATGAAGATTTCTCAGACAGACAAGCGAGCTGACTCAAGTAGTGTAGAGCCGACTCTTCCAGAGTGCTGAAAATCTCAGTTCTGAAGAACCAGCCAGGCGAGCCGACTCGAAGCAGAAGAGCTGACTCGACCAGAGTTATGTTTTGACCTACTTGAGGAACCGAGCTGACTCGATCCATCCGAGCCGACTCAAATGACCATTCCAGGTGAGTAACGGCTAGTTCTAGAACTCTTATTTTAAATCCAAATGGTCTCCAATGGCTATATTTCAAATTCTAACGGTCTACAATGGCTATATCTACTCGAAATTAGTTGAAGGGAGTATAAATAAGGGATTTGAATCACTTTTGTAGAAGTTAATGAGAAGTTAATGAGAAGTTAATGAGAGATAAATGAGCTTTTACTGAATATTTGAAAGAACACTCAAGAGAGCATTCAAAGCAAGCACTCAAGACTTTACCAACTCTAATCAGAATCTTGAGGCATTCATTAAGAAAGTTAAGAAGCTTTGAAGAGCATTCAAAGTGCAATGGAGAGGGCTTCTTAAGTGCTATAACTGCAACCATCAGACAACTTCGATTTGCCATATTGTTGCTCTATTTTTCTAACTCATCTTTTGAGTTGTTCCAAGTACAGTAGGGGCTATAGCTTGGACTTGTAAAGGTTATTGGTGAGCCTTGAAAACTAAGTGTAGTGGGATGTTAGTGATCCCATTTAAAAATAACATTGTATTGGGTTTTTGGTGAGCTCGGGATAAAACCAAGTTTGGGTTTTGGATTATTAGCCCGTGAAAATAATCCGGCTGTATTTCAAGGATGAATATAGTAAAAATTCCAAGTGGTATCTTGGATAGTGGACATAGGAGTGAGGTTGCTCCAAACCACTATTAAATTTGCTATGTTTATGATTGTGTTTTCTGTTCTTACTTGCTTTCGTAGTTTTTCATTTAATTTACAGCACATACCATACTAATAACTTAAAAAGGAGCACATACTTGTAAAAATCTTAAATACTTAATTCACCCCCCTTTCTTGGGTAAGCCACCTGGGCAACAGATATTCTCCACACACAAGCCCTCTAACATGCCAAAATTGGCACCCCAACTAGCCTCTTATTCCTAGTGAAGATGGGACTAAAGTTTGGGTTGGTTGGAAATCTAATTTGATTAGACTCCTATGCCAAATTGGTTTGGATTGAACTCTATAAATATGAGGGTACCCCAAGGGTTGAGGTAGATCAATTCTTAGTTTAAGAGAGGGCTAAGAGATCAAATGTGAGGGATAGAGAAGAAAGATTTAGTAGTGAGTTCTTGAGAAAAATTCACAAGTGTATAGGGTGTTGTTGAGAATTATGTTCCAAAGCCAATCATCTAGGCGGTAGATGATTATGCAATTCATGTATATATATGAATTATTAAATTAAATAAAAGGTTTATTGTGGTTGTTCATCACATGTCATCTTCCTAATTGAACTCTTGTGTGATGATGTCCTTTGAGCTACCTTGTATGCGATGTAGAGAGGATACATCGTATAGTTCATAAACTAGTTCGTGACCAAAGGACACGCTGTTTAGGATGATGGTGTATTGAGAGTAGGTCGTTGATGTCATGTCTATTGGTTGTTCTCTTAACCAAGTAGCATGGAGATCCTGGTATGACATCAGGTGCTGTGTTTGACACTTCACTAAACATGACTCTCATGCGAGACTCTCTTTCTACCGAAGAGGAGTCTTGCATTAGAATGTGGACACAAATTATTTCTCTGACTTGAGATCACTGTGGCAGCTTGAAAGTAACTCACTATGCTTAGGTGCTAGACTACCTGGATTTCTAATCCAGTAACGGAAGGTTACTGGGTATAGTCAAGTACTTGTGTAGCGGTAGTAGGATCAAGATAGGATTGATCTCTCCAAATGGTTTGGATTGAATGCTTAGTATGTCTCAATTGAGAAAGACCTTGGCTAGGGCATTCCTTGTAAGAAGTTACAAGGATTCTTTGTTTGAGACATATTGAAATGGATTGATTAGGGTTAGGCAGTTTAACCCTATGCCATCCGGAGCATCAGGATGATTAAGGAATAAGTTCAGTGCTATTCTATATTCGATAGGTTCAGGTTGCTCTACAATTTTTCAACCTATCTGGACGTCGAGTGTCATTGCTAGATGGTGACTTTGGCTGGTATTGAAAATGTTCCAGTGCTACTGGCTTAATGTTTGAACCTGAGGGGTCACACACATAAGGGGTTTAAGTAACTAATCAGCAAATTGATTTGGACCTAATTATAATTGTTATAATTAATAGATGACCTAATTAATTATGGATTAATTATTAATTAAATTAAATTAGATTTAATTTGATTTTAATTAATCCAAATTATGTTAGGATCAGTAACCTTTTTGAAATTGGTTCGATTGGGTTTTAAATCTGGCTTTTGATTTGAGTGTCAAATCAATTTTAAATTGGACCATGAGTTAGAGCCCAGTTGGACTGGGACTCTCTCTCCTTATGCCACATGGCACTCTCCCTCTCTCCTTCCACATGCCACATGATGTAAGCATGATGATTGCATGATGTAAGCATGGATGATGTTTGTATGATATAAGCATGGATGATGTTTGTATGATGTAAGCATGGATGATGTAAGGAATGACATAAGCAAGACTTCTTAAGTCTTGTGTTCACACTAAGTATCCTCCCAATTTGACTTGGTAATCCCTCATTAAATTGTCATAATCACCAAGGGTGGTGACTTGGAATGGAAAATTGACTTCATAAGAGGGATTATAGGAGAAGAAAGCTTCAATGATAGTGTGAAAGCATTAAAAGAGAGAAGGTTTATCTTCTCCTCTTTAAATGGTTTCACACTCACCCACTCTTATGGCACAATTGAGATGTGGCCTATATAAGGAAGGGGAGGGGAGTGGCTGGCCAAGGGATATGGGCTTGGTAGAGTGCTTGGGTTAGTGAAGAGAAAGGGAGAAGGGGATCTCATACATTTGGGTGGTTTCATTCCAATAGTTCTTCTTCCTATTCATTCCTCCTCTTATATTTCTTCCAAGTGTTGAGGGCATATTTAGATAAGAGGAAGGAGAGGAAGAAAGGTCATAGATCTTGCAAAGGCAAGTTTGCAAGATAGAAGCCAGAAGCCAGTCCAGGTGTCGGTCGGGTTACTTTTCGAAGTAAGCCCGAGTTGTTGAAAGAGGAGGGGGCTGCAAGGATCTAGCAGTCCGGTGTTCTCTATGACTTAGCTATGACGAGCCCTATATGGATACCAGCAGAGGTAGTACATGTGTGCTACTAGCAGAGCCAGAGGCCCTTTCATAGGTTCGAGCCACTGTTGGGATCGCGACAGGTAGCCCGGGAATCTTCCTACAGCCTTTGGTGAAAGGTATATTTTAAATTATATATGACATAATTATTGCATGATTTTATATTTATATTACTCCAGATGCATCTAGATCCTAGTAGGGGCATGTGTTAATTAGATTAACATTTATAGATAAAACTGTTTAATCACTTTCCACTGCTACATCATTTAGAAAAGTTTTAAAATGCATGTATCGCCCCTTTCTGGTAGGAAAGGCTTCCCTAAAGTGGTATCAGAGCATCCAGGTTATGGATTCATCTGGTTTAATGTTTTCATGAAATCAGTTTGATTTCCTTCATGAAGTACTCGGATTAAGGTGGATTCGCCATGGCTGTCCGGTCATAGGAGAGAAGCATGGTTTAAAGACCATCTCTTTCCATTCCAAGGGGTTCTCTATGGCGTGTAGGGGTGTCGTTGCATCATGACCTTATAAAGAAGAAAGTGAGGAATTTAAAGGATTAAAATTGTTTTAATCTGAGATCATAACTATGTTTAGATAAAATCTAAAAGAAGTTTGATCTAAAACTTTGAAAAGTTTAAGTGATAATTATGAAATTATTTCATATCATTTTGAAATAAAATAATGTAAGACACTTATGTATAATTAAGATTTAGGATATGATTCTAATCTTAAGTCATGATTCATAAATCATGGGTTGAATTGGTTAGCTAGAATTGGGTCGTTAAATGGGTTAGACCTAGGTTTAGATGAATGGATTAAATAGAGAAAAGACTAATTATAAGTTAAATTAGGTCTCTCCTCTATAGATCTCTCTAATAGTTAGTTTGATCAGTCCATACATCTAAATAGACTTGATTCATGGCTTCATGGTTAGCCCGATTCTTTAGGTTAGTCTAATTAAGTCTATTAAACCACTTGGTGTCTGAGATAAGTTTGACAGTTATGATCAAGATTCTTTGGGGCTAACTCTTACCTGGCTAACTCATGGTTGGTGTCTAAGGCAAGAGGCTTACCTGGCATAACCCATCTCTTGATCTTACTAACCTGGCTAATATGGTAAATCATATTAAATTAGACTATCTATTGATTCGAGTTGACCCATGTCAACTAAGGTTAATCAGTCTGACTAGTTTATAGGTGCCCAAGGACCAAGTTGATCTAGAAACCCTCGAAGTATTTGATGGGAGTTTTCTTGATCAAGGTCCATGTCTTCCTCTCAAATGTCACAAAATTGAAATCCTCTAAATTATTAGGTCCATAAAAAGACTAAGTTATGAGATAGCTAGAGTCTTAGCCTCTCATTAAATTGGATTGGCAATGAGTCCATAAGTTGGGTGATCATCGGCAGTTCCAAAGAACTGGTGGTCATCAGGCGAGGGGAATTGCCATTCAGCATATGATGGCTCAGTACGACTATCTTAACACATGGTCAGGTGGGTTGGCCAAAGTCAGGCTTGATCATAGGTTAGTTAAAAGCATTGAATTTGATCATGTTAATGGTTGGACCTAACCAGGACCTTCAATGGGAGGCCTAAAGGTCGATTATGAGGACCCCTGGGACAATAATTACTAAGAATTGCTTGGAGAAGCAATTGGTATTGTACCTACCTTTAGATGCATTTGGGTTGGCTGGCTAAAGTTGGGCTCATATGTAGTCTATTGGATCCTAGAACCCGCTAAAGGATAAATGCTATTCTTCTAATTGGAGTGTAGAAGCTACCAATCTGAATAAAATAGTGGGAGAAATCTTTAGACTAAAATCCATGTCTTTAGGATTTTAAAAATAGTTCATATGCTGAAAGGTCTTTTTCTCCTTTTTTAGATAATGTCGATCACTTTGTCACTCCAGTCATTATTAGATAATGACAAATTGTCTGGATCCAACTTCGATAGCTGGTATCGAAAACTCAGGATTGTCCTGGAGCACGAATGGATCCTCTATGTAATAACAGATCCTGCACCTGAGATCCTGGCCCCCAATGCTCGTGGCACTATCAGGGACACTTACTAGAAGTGGATCTCTGACCGCACCTTGGTGTGTTGCATAATATTGGCTACGATGAACGACGACTTCAGTCGCAAGTTCGAGGAGGCCCAGCCAAAAGAAATTCTTCAAAAGTCGAAGGAGTCTTTGGGCACTCCGGATGATACGGAGAGATACCAAATCTCTTCCACCATCTATAACACGTGTATGCATGATAAAGCTTCGGTGATTGATCATGTAATGTACATGATTGAGTTATTTGAGCATTTGGGCAAAGTCGGATGTCCTTTGCATGAGCAGCTCGGTAAGGATGCAATTTTGAATTCTATGCCCCATTCCTACCAGGTCTTTCTTGATAATTTTAGAATGAATAGGCCTGCAGTAAACTATCATGAGATGTTAGGGTTACTGTAGACTTATGAGAGAGACCATAACCTCAACAAGGGGTTGTGAATCTGGTGGGAGGTTTTGGAGCAGGACGTCGTCCCTTTGGGAAAGGGAAGAAAAAGAAAAAGAATAAGAAGGTGCTAAGTGCTAGGCCAAATCAGACTAGGAGGGTGAAGCCTAACAAGAGTAAGGCAGAGTGCTTCTTCTGCAAGAAGTCGGGTCACTAGAAGCGGAACTATTTTGCTTACCTTGCAACTCTAGACCCGAACAGGTAAAGGAAGGGAAAGCAGCAAGGTGATACTGGTCAAGGTATTTATATGATAAATCCTTGTAGTTTCGCTGTTCATGATACTACTAGCTGGGTATTGGATACTGGAAGTCCTTACCATATTTGCAATTCTTTGCAGGGACTTCCAGTTAGTAGGAGATTCGAAAGTGGTGAAAGTTTTCTGAACGTTGGGAATGGAAGTCAAGCTCCAGTTCTGGCATTGAAAACTATTTCTTTATATTCCGAATCTTGTACTGTCATTCTGAATGAATGTCATTTTTGTCCTTCCTTTTTAGTAAATATCATTTCTGTAGGCCTATTGGCCAATGATGGTTATGAATTATTAATAAAGAAAGATATTTGCTACATTACTTTGAATGGTTCTAATGTGATGAATGAACAATTAAAGAATGGCGTATATGTACTGTCACAGCCTATTACTATATTGTACACTACTAATAAATGCCCTAGGATAGATAAGGTCAGTGATATTTATCTCTGGCACTGTAGGCTAGTCATATGAACAAGAACAGGATAGATAAGTTGGTGGGAGAAGGTCTCCTAGATCTTACTAAGAGTGAATCCTTGCCAACTTGTGAATCTTGTCTTCTTGGAAAAATGACCAAGTCACTTTTTACTGAAAAGGGTGAAAGAGCTAGTGATATTCTAAGTCTGGTATATTCTAATGTATGTGGACCTATGAATATCAGTGCAAGAGGTGGATATAGATATTTCATTATGTTTACAGACAATCTTTCAAGATACGGTTATGTCTACCTTATGAGATATAAATCTGAGACATTTGAAATGTTCAAACATTACCGTAATGAAGTTGGAAAACAAACTGGAAGTTTATCAAAACCCTTCGATCAGATTGAGGTGGTGAATATCTTTCCAGTGAGTTTTTGACTTATCTTGAGAAGAATGGGATTCTCTCTTAATGGACTCCTCCGGGGATGCCTTAGTTAAATGGTGTGTCTGAAAGGAGGAATCGAACTCTGTTGGACATGGTTTGATCCATGATGGACTTGGCTGGTCTGTCTAAATCCTTTTGGGGATTTGCTCTAGAGTTAGCATCTTACCTTTTAAATAGGGTTCCAAGTAAGTTTGTTGATAAAGCACCAAATGAAATATGGACTAGACGCAAGCCGACTCTTTCTCACCTTCGGGTTTGGAAGTGTATGGCTTATGTAAAACATTTGGAGATGGATAAACTAGGACTTATGTCTGATAGGTGTCTTTTTATTGGGTATCCTAAAGAATCCAAAGGATATTATTTCTATCTACCTGAGGAACAAAAGTTGATCGTGTCGAGTTCCTCCCGGGATCGGTATATTGTATCAAAAATCATGCCTCTCAATCGGAGTGGCACAGCAGAAGCAGATATAAAAATAATTTTATATCCTGCATACAATATAAATAAATCTAATTTATTCATGATAATATTCTTAAACATGTATTAGAGGATGAGAAGAAGATCAAATCTGAAAATATTATAATTTTAGGTAACAGTTACATACATGGATAACTATCCTAGGCTACTCTAAAATCCATGCAGATCCTCCTTTGGACCGGGATTCAATTGCAGCCATGCAAGTACCCGGCCTCTGCTGGTATCTACACAGGACTTGTCATAGCATAGTCGTAAGGGACATCGCATTGCTAGATCCTTGTAGCGCCCTCCTCTTTCAGCAACTCGGGCTTACTTCGGAAGATCACCCGATCGGCACCTGGACTGGGTACTGGCTTTTATCTTGTAAACTTACCTTTGCAAGATGTAGGACCTTCTTTCTTCTCCTTCCTCTTATTTAAATAACCTCCCCAAACTTGGAAGAAAATCTAAGAGAAGGAGGAATGAATAGGAAGAAGAAGGAACTATTTATAAGGAAACCAACCAAATGAAGGAGATCCTCTTCTCCTTTTCTTTTCACTTACCCAAGCACTCTCCAAGCCCTCTTCTCTTGGCCATCCACTCCCCTGCCCCTCCTTATATAAGCCACATCTCAATTATGGCATGAGGGTGGGTGAGTGTGAACACATTTAAAGAAGAGAAGATGAACCTTCTTTGTTTAAATGCTTTCACACTATCATGAAAGCTTTATTATCCTTTAATCCCTCTAATGAGGTTAATTTCCCATTCCAAGTCATCAACCTTGGTGATCTAACAATTTAATGAGGGATTACCAAGTCAAAAAGGAGAGGAGATTAGGTGAACTCAAGACTTAAGAAGTCTTGCTTATGTCATTCCTTACATCATCCATGTTTACATCATGCAAACATCATCCATGTTTACATCATGCAAACATCATCCATGCTTACATCATGTAAACATCATCCATGTGGCATGTGGAAGGAGAGAGGGAGAGTGCCATGTGGCATGAGGAGAGAGAGTCCCAATCCAATAGGGCTCTGACTCATGGTCTAATTTCAAATTGATTTGACACTCAAATCAAAAGGCCAGATTTAAATCCAAAGGTTATTGACCCAACATAATTTGGATTAATTAAAATTAAATTAAATTTGATTTAATTAAATTAATAATTAATCCAAAATTAATTAGGTCATCTCTTAATTGTAACAATTATAATTAGGTCCAAATCGATTTGCTGATTAGTTACTTAAGCCCCTAGTATATGTGACCCCTCAGGTCCTATTATGTTTGGTGATGAGACATGCTATAATCTCCATTATACATCATCAAAATACCTTTCGATGGATAAAAATAATTTCTGCTCAACCCTAATTAGCATCATTGAATCGAGAACGATCCTAATGGGCTCTCGCAATCCACCAGTGACACCTAGAAGTATATAGTGGCAACCCAGTAGAATAAGATTGGAACCCCTAGGTGTAGTTACTGTGATTCGGTTTCTCTATCAAAATCTCTAACTTAATGTTGGTTATGGAATCTCGCCAAACCCATTAGTCATATGCTTAAACTTAATCGACTCAGGTCCAACTGTGATACCAATGAAAACGTCTTTTCACATCACCCTGCTATGGCCATAGACTCTTTGGACTTAGTCTCAATAAGTTGCATAGGATTATTCATTACTACTAAGGCTGATAGATCCCTACCCTACTCCTATAATAAACTTACTGCAGCCAACGAACACCGCAAGATCCTGTATGGATAGGAACCATGAGATTGTGCTGTCAAACTACAGCAACCTTACTGTGAGTAGTTGAGACACTCAAGGTCAAAGAACTATTCACATAACTAAAGTATCAAGAAGTTATCGACGAGTGAGTAGTCATCCATATAACTTCCAGTAGTTGGTCATGCTCAGTACTGTTGATCTGCATCAACTACCTGTACTTTCACTCTAGTGTCACCATAATGTAGGCCAGAGATTCATCTACCTAGAATGGAAGTGATCCGTGCACCGATTTTAATGGATCAATATCATCCTTGTGATGTTCCAACAATCGAGAGCTTTTAGGAGTTAATCTATAACGACACATGCCTCGGATTCTCAACTCTTAAGAATATATGTCATTGTCCATTAACTCCATGGATGATTCATAGACACATCAATATGAATAATATTGCCCTTTATTATAAAAAAGAATTAAGTACAAAATCCATGCCCTAAAATTACAATGTGTCATGCCAACTTGGCTTTTAGAGCACACATCTAACAATCTCCTACTTGCACTAGAGCCAATTGGCTACATATCTATGTCCCATCTTCTCAAGGTGGATCTCATTCTTTTGCTAGCTCAAAGGCTTAGTCAGTGGGTCTGCCACGTTATCTGTGAAGTCTACTCTGTGCTCCTCAACATACTTTTTATCGAGGTAGTCGCATATGATATGAAACCGCTGCTCGATATGCTTAGACTTTTAGTGAGACCTTGGTTCCTTTGCCAGAGCTATTGCACCATTATTATCATAATATATGGAGATGGCATCAGATGACATCACTCCAAGCTATGCAATGAACTTTTTATACTAGAAGGCTTCTTTTGCAGCTTCAGAGGCAGCGATGTACCCTGCTTCCATTATTGAATCTGCTATGATGGGCTGCTTGGAACTCTTCCAACTATTACCCCACCATTGCACAAAAATACAGACCCTGATGTAGACTTTCTATCATCAGTATCAGACATAAAGTCTGAGTATGTATATCCCTTAATCCCTAATTCTGAACTTCTTCCAAAGACTAAGAACAAATCTTTAGTTCTTCTCAAGTACTTAAGAATGTTCTTCATAGCTATCCAATGTTCTTCACCTGGATTTGACTGATATCTGCTCGTGACACTCACAACAAGAGCTATATCAGGTCAAGTATATAACATGGCATACATGAGGCTTCTAATTGCCGAAGCATATGGAATCTTGCTCATACGTTGAATCTCTTCGGGTGTGTTGGGACATATTTTCTTAAAGAGATTAATGCCATACCAAAGAGGTAACAATCCTCTTTTAGAGTTCTCCTTGTTGAATCTTTTTAGTACTTCCTCTATGTATAATTTTTGTGAAAGGCCAAGCATCCGGTTGGATCTATCTCTATAGACCTTAATCCCCAATGTATAAGATGCTTCACCTAAGTCTTTCATAGAGAATTCCTTAGATAACCAACTTTTGACCGAAGTCAACATGGAAACATCATTCTCTATAAGGAGGATGTCATCTATGTACAATACGAGGAATGTCACCGCTCTCCCACTGGCCTTCCTGTAAACACAAGGCTCATCCTCATTCTTAATAAAACCAAACAATTTGATTACCTCGTTAAAATGAGTATTCCAACTCCGAGAATCTTGTTTCAATCCGTAGATTGATCTATGCAACTTGCAGATCTTATGATCTTCATCATTGGAAGTGAAACCCAAAGGCTGCTCCATGTAGATATCTTCCTTAAGATATCCATTCAGAAATGCTGTTTTCACATCCATCTGCCATATCTTATAATTATGATATGCTGCAATTACAAGTAGTGTATGGATGGATTTTAGCATAGCTACTGGTGAAAAGGTATCATGATAGTTAATGAATTCACGTTGACTATAACCTTTTGCCACTAACCTAGCTTTAAAGGTCTCTATCTTATCATCTACACCTAATTTTCTTTTGTAGATCCATTTACAACCAATAGGTACAATACCCTCTGGTGGATCCATTAAGGACCATACTTGGTTAGAATGCATTGAATCAATTTCTGACTTCATAGCATTCATCCATTTCTTGGAATCGATGTCTAACATCGCCTCATCATAAGTCTTAGGATCAATCATTTGATCCTTATCCCCAATTAGGAACATTTTCTTTATATCCTCTGTAAGTATACCCAAGTACCTTTCAGGAGGTTTGGAGACTCTAGTATACCTGCGAGGTGGAAGAGCATTTGTATGTATTGGTTGATTAGGTTTGATCTGATCTCTAGCTGGCTGCTTTTCAAAGACTTTCTCATCAAGCTTAATTAGCCTCCCACTGCCACCTTCCTGAATAAACTATTTTTCAAGAAATGTGGCATGTCTGCTCACAATCATATTGTGATCTTCTGGAAGGTAAAAGTAATACCCTAAACTTTCTTTAGGATATCCTATGAAGCAAGCTTTCACAGATCTAGGTTCCAATTTATCCATCACTAGTCTTTTGACATAGGCTGGACATCCACAAATCTTGAAATAAGCAAGACTCGATTTTTTACCATGCCAAATCTTATATGGTGTGGTAGGAACATATTTAGATGGAACCCTATTTAGAATGTAAATTGAAGTTTGCAGGGCATATCCCCAAAGAAATAAAGGCAAGTCAATGAAGCTCATCATGGATCGGACCATATCCAATAATGCCCCGTTTCTCCTCTCAGACACCCCATTGAGCTGAGGCTTACCAGGTGGAGTCCATTGTGAGACTATGCCATTGTTCTGAAGATAACTCAAGAATTTTCTACTAAGGTATTCACCTCCCGATCTGATCGAAGAACTTTAAGGGTTTTACTTGTTTGTTTTTCTACTTCATATCTAAATTCCTTGAACTTTTCAAAAGCTTCAGATTTGTATCTCATAAGATACACTAACCATACCATGAACAATCATCAGTAAAGGTTATAAAGTAGCAAAAACCACCCCTGGTCTGCACATCAAATGTACCACACACATCAGTGTGTACCAGGGCAAATAATTCTGTGGCCCTTTCTCCATGTCCTATAAAGGATAACTTGGTCATTTTTCCTTGAAGACATGACTCATAAGATGGATATGATTCAGAATAAAGTAAATTTAGGATCCCATCCCTTTCCAGTTTGTTAATACTATCCTCACTTATATGACCGAGCTTTATATGCCACATGTATTTATCATTCTGGTCATCTCTAGGATGTTTATGTCCTATGGCATTTACCTTGACTTTCTCGTTAATGTTCAGAGATGCATCAGCATGCAAATAATAAAGACTATCAATTAAAATGGCTTTTGTAACCAATTTATTTCTCAAATAAATGTTATAGAAGTCTTTATTCAATAAACATTCAAATCCTTCCTGTGCTAGCATAGAGACAGGAATCAAATTTCTACTAGCTCCAGGCATAAAGTAACAGTCTCTAAGAACTAATCTAAATCCTAAAGGTAACTCTAGAGAATATGATCAATGGCTTGTGGAGCAACCTTTGCTCCATTTCCAACACATAGGACCATCTCACCTTCTCTGAGCACTCTACTTCTTTCCAGGCCCTGCATTGAAATGCATATATGAGCATTAGAGCCAAAGTCTAAAATCCAACTCAAAATAGATGAAACTGTTAGGTTAGATTCAATAATGTGAATGGACATACCTTTAGAAGGTGCATCCTGCCTTTGTTTCTTCAGGCTTTTCAGGTAGAGAGGATAATTCCTTTATAGTGGCCATCTGTATTGCAGTGGAAACATTTTTCTTTGCTAGCCTTGCTTTTCTTAGGAGTGTCCTTCTTTTTCTTTTTAAGTTCTTTCTTCTGCTTCTTTGTAGGTCTTTTCTTCTTCCAAGTAGACTTTCTTTTGGAGGAAGATGGCTCCATAAAGAAAACAGATCCCTTTGAACTCTTCAGGGTCCCCTCATTGCTTACCAACATGTTTAATAATTCAGGTAGAGTGTAATTCAACTTGTTCATATTATAGTTCATTACAAACTGACGATATGAACCAGTTAAGGACTAGAGGATCAAATCCACCTAAAGCTCCTTATGAATGAGAATGCCCAGCTTCTCAAGCTATTCTATGTCCTTAATCATTGATAGGCAATGATTGTGGACTGACTGTCCTTCACGTATCTTATGGTTGAAGAGCCTCTTCAATACCTCGAAGTGCGCAGTTCGACTCAGTTCTCCATCCAACTCTTGTAGGTGAACCAGAATCGATTTAGCAGTTGGCATATCCTCATGTTGGCTCTGTAATTTATTAGACATTGAGGCGAACATGTAACACTTAACCTTATTATCATCTTCCATCAATTTCTTATATGCAGCCGTCTGACGGGCATTAGGATGGTCAGGTAAGACAGGGGTTTCCTAGTCAAGCACAAAGCCCAACTTCTCAGAACTCAAAATAATTTTGATGTTCCTCAACCAATCTTTAAAGTTAAGGCCTACAGGTCGATTTGTCTCTAGAATACGAACTAAGGAATTTGAAGTAGACATGGTTGACTCTAAGAGTAGAAGATTCAAATTAGATGCTTTATACTTAATTACCAAAATTATTATAGGGTCTTTAAGAAATAATTTTAAAACTCCCACTAATCCCCATTCTACTCCCCTGTTGGCATCTGCTAAACATAAATCAACAATTCGAGCTGCCTCGAGCCCATCGAGTCGACTTTATTATTTGGAATACTGATGCTATAAACAATGCCAGTCAATCGAGTTGACTCAATCTAGAGTTGAGCCAACTCGAAGACACAGAATTCTGAATTCTGATCTTTTGGAGAGGGAAACCTTGCAAATTTAGGTTTCTAGTGGGTGCTACGGTCCCATCAATGTGTGGCACCTCAATGTGCCCGTTTATTAGTAACACACTATACCAATAAGAGAGCAACTATTGTCCAATGTATCTCATACAAGTTGTAGCCTGGTCTCTAAGTCATGGAGCCTCAACATGCCTGTTTATTGGTCCAATCATTAGTTAAGTTTGACCCACCATTTCTGCTAGACAAAGCCATCATTGAGTTCATCAACGTGCCCATTTATTGGGCCCAACCGCATGAGTGCCTAGTAACATCTCATGCTTAATAGGGTGGTTGTGTCATCCCGATGCAACTAGACCGCTGTATCTAGTCGAGAATAATCAACACTAGTAGGACACCCGCACTCCTACAATGGTGGAAGACCTAAGACTTAATATTTATGGGGAGCTTAAGTTTAGGTCTCTTTTAAATTGATTAGGCAACTCATATCTAATCAATTACATTAAGTCAGCATAATTTCATATCTAACTTAAAACTTTGGTCAGCATAATCTTATGTCTGACTAAAAGTGCTAGCATGGATGACCATCTTGAAAACTTAATCAATCAATTTGGCTAGGTCAAGAATGATGCATGGGAGGGTTCTGCCATATACCCTCTTTCCACCAAATAAGTTTGGTTGAGAAAGAGTTTGATGCGGGATGACTCTAAGACTGATGCAAAATAGTAAACTATTTTTTTTATAATTTTTTTAGACATTAATTCAATGGTTAAAGATCCAAAAATAAGAAAGAATCAGTAGAAAGACTAGTAACGCTAGAAACTATCATACTCGCAAAAACTCATGAGGGCTTATACCAGGTAGCGATTATAGTTTCTTCGATGAAGAGATCTCTCAGCCTCTAGATGGCACCTGGAAGAACAAGCCTTTGGTTCCTAAATATGAATGCGATCTGGATCCGGTCTAAAGGCAAAGAAAGCCTCCTCTAGGGAGGGGAAGCACCTTGAGGATCTGCAAAACATCAAGGTTAGGCATGAATCAGCTAATTAAAAAAAAAAAACAAGATGAAACAAGAAAGGAAGGGTTAGGGCTAGTAGGGCTGGTGGCTTGGAGAAGGAAGACTCCTGCTTTCAGGGATGGCTTCAGGGCTTCTTCTCAAAGGCGTGGCTGATGTCAAGAGGTTTGAGTTGCTGCTTGGGCATGGAGGATTGCAAGGGTAGAGGTTGGCCAACACAAGAGAATAAGAACCAAACACAAAAAAAACAACACAAGACACTTGTCTCAAAAGAATTCAACAGAGTTTTAATTCATAAGAGTAGATTGATTACAAGAGAAGAAGGGGTGGGGTATTTATAGAGTTTTCATGCCCTCTCCTAACTAGGGTTACACTTAGGTTAAGAATAAGCTCTTCTTAAGGCATTAGGAAAATAATCCTTAATAGGTTAGGAAAGAAAGTCTTAAGAGGTTAGGACTTTGATTAGTCTTCTCCTTCTCCCTTCATGCTTTGACCTAGTCTTCTACCAACCCTTGGACTTGTTCAACCAAGTGAGGACGCCTCTCTTAGGCATGTTGGCTTCATGGGAGCATCAAGGGCCGGCCAAGGGGTGAAGGGCGCATGGGCTTGGGCCTCCTGGAAGCTGAGATGGCATGGTAGCCTGGTAGCAGGAATATTTTTTGGAATCTTGCTTCTTAAGACCTTGGGCTTGATTTCTCTTGGGTTGGGGTGCAGATGGACCTCTGGATTCATGATGTGACCTGGTCTAAAATATACTCTGGCATCTGGAGGGGAACCTGGATATCTGGAGAGCATTTGGAGGGCATCTAGGCATCATGCAGGAATCTTGGATCCTAGGTTGGCACACAAAGTCCAATTGACTAAAGTGGGATCTTCTGGCTCCTGGATAAGGCTTGGTGGAACTCCAAAGTAGGGTATTCTCTACTCTTGTATAAAATTGAACTCTTACTGGACTCATAACTGAAGTACAGGACTCAATATACTGACTAGGATTGAGGGTTGAGACAAATCAACTAACCTTAACTTATTACAGGACTCAATCTTAATTGATTACAAAATTATGACACATGACTAAAACCCTAATTAGTAAACATTATGGGATCCAGGGATTTGTGTCTGATCCTGGTGTCCCCACCAATTCTCTCAGGACGGGAGGAACTCGATCCCGTCGAGTAAGGGTCAATTTCGATCTCAAGGAGGGTCTGGGTTGAGGCATGGAGATCCTCACCAGTGCTCCACAAATCCTTAGATTCTGGATGACCTTGCCATCTGACCAAATACCTTTGATAACCTTCATCTCAGGTGCTGATGGCTTGATCATCTAGAATTCGCTCACTCCTTTCCTCACTTATTGGCCAAATTGTATGTGAACACTCTAGGGTAGGTTCACTCACAAAGGTAAGGAATTGGCTTAAGGTGCTCGCTAGGTATCACTGCTGGCTCCCTGTGCTCTATAAGGTCTGAAATATTGAAGGTTGGGCTAATACCTAAATCAGGTAGCATCTCATGCACATAGGCATTGGGTCCACTACTCTTTATTAGTCTGAATGGGCCAGCTTTGCGAGTAGAAAATTCCTTTACAATCACATAATCCTCTGCAGAAAATTCTTTATCTCTCTTTCAGGAATTAGCCAAGTTGTTATTTAGTTCATTACTTTTGTTTAACTTTTGACTAATATACCGATGCAAATGCTGTGCATAGGTCAATGCATGTGTGGACAGATAAGTCAGGATTGTAAATTTATTGGACTCAAGACTAACACCTAATAGACTCGACTAGACTTCCCTATCAAAGAAAATTTATTGGACTCTTTGGGTCTAACCTAACACACTATAGACTCTTTAGGTTTGACCCTAGCATGGCATATACATGAGAATTTACTATGTACTCTTACGAGGTGCCATAGGGTATGCCAGAAATATGATGCAAATCTAACCTGTGTAATGAATGAATGCAATATGATTACCCCTATAAAATACAATCTAAGGGTTAGAAAATCATGAAAAATTTCAGAAAAGGATAGAAAATAAGAAGTGGACTCAGTGTTAGTCGGATGGGGTAGAAAGTAAGAAAAGTGTTTGGGGTTAATCGGGTAGAGTAGGATGCAAGAAGGGGTGTATGGGATTAATCCTAGACTAATAAGGTTGACCTTATAGGGTTGATGGGTACCTATAGGGTTTATAGTATGGAAGAATGGATCTCTAATCTCAGGGAAGAGATCGTCAATGGAAACTACAGGATAGGATTCTTCCTGAGGGTACTGATAAGCCAAATTCTTAATAAAGTCATCTGGTTCAAGAAACTTAGGACTAGGCCCTACAATTGGGTCCTCTTCTAAAGTTTCCTTGGGTGGTGCTCTAGTAATAGGATCTGGGCTCCCTTCCTCTAACTGCTCTTCCATTATTGCCTGGGTGTGATTTGGGCCATCTAACTCTAGGTTGACTACTATGTGGGTATGGTCATGCTCAACTAATTCTAGGATGGCTTCTACTTGGGTATCTATTGATTCAACTAACTCCAAGTCTTCTATGGGAAACTCCTCTTCTTCCTCATACTCGTTCACTAGGCTCTCATTAGCTTCATATATTTCCTCTTCAAGGTCATCCTGGTGAACCAATGGAGTGGTAAGAGGGGGTTGACTAGGGAAGAATTGACTAATGACTGGGATGACAGGGGTGGGTTGGCTAAGAAAAACTGGCCTAATACTGGACTCAGGTTTAGGTCTAGGGTGGGTCTCAAGGTTTTGCTTTAGGTTTCCTAATTGGTTTCCTACCTGGGAAAACTTATTGGTTACATGGTCAAGCCTATTGGTTGCTTGGTTATTGGTTTGGTTTATTTGATTGATCTGAGTGGTCAATTGGGCAACCTAGGTTTGGGTTTGGGTTTGGTCAAGCTTCTGATTCAACTGGGTATTGGTTTGGTCAAATTTGAAGTCCATCTTTTCACTCAGGGCTTTTATGAGGGCTTCTTGATTGGACTCCATAGTTGAGCTGGGTTGGGATTTAGACTTCTGGTAATGGGTTCCTAGTCTAGTGGTCATACACTCAAATAATCAGTCAGAATGAGATGGTGCAGCCAAGCATGCAAAGGATCAACAATTCTAGGGTTTCCTAGACCTAGAGCCAAAACTGAATGGGTCAGCTCAACTTATACTTAACCCAGCAGCTAATCCTTCCATTGGCCAGGTAGGGGTTGGGGTGGTGGGAGGCTCTCCTTGCTTGTCACAGGGTCCTAATTATAAACCACCAGTCCACTTAGGTCGTTTGACTCTGGACCCCAGCCTTAGATACTAGCTTTCAGTAATAGCTAAAGGATTAAATGCACTAGTTGGCCCACACAGTTCGGACCCGACCTGTGAGTGTCACCTAGCCCACTAGGGAAAATTAAGTCTAATTAATCTTAATTAAGGTTTGGGTGAGAATGATGATGGTTGTTTTGGGCCCAGGATAGGTGATGAAATCCTGCCCTGATCTGAGATAGTGAATTGCCCTTAAGATTAGATTAAAAGATGACGGTAATTGATGGTCCTGATATAATCTAAAATAATCAGAAAACAAAATATTTTATATGTGTTTTATGAGATGGCAAATTAGGTTTAGGTTGATTAGGTTAGCAAACAAATTGGGCTTGGGATTGGGGTGTGTGGAAGTTGGTCAGGTTTGGTCAAGTAAGTGTAGAAATAGTAGAATTCAAGAAATTAAGGTTTCAGAAGATGCAGGATTGGACACAGTTATCGATGTGGAAAAAAATCATAAAAATTCTAGGACATAGGATGGATGGTGGGGACGACCTCTACCAAATTTTATGCAAAAAAGAAATTCATATAATAATGCATATCCTAGGGTTTTCGGATTGATACAGAAATATTAGGATTTTAGTTAGGATTTCTAATATACCAAATTTTAGGGAATTAGGGTTTTGGTAAATTAATTAAAAATTATAAAAATTATCAAGACAAAATAGAGGACATGACGTGCAAATCTCACAGAAAACTAAAATGTTTGAGATGCCAAAATTGATCAAAACCTAGACCTCTATGTAGGTGATAGGATGCAGAAATTAGGGTTCGTGATTCTAATGCGGATAAAAACTATCCTAAACCCACTATGATACCAAACTAATGCAGGATAACTCTAAGACTGATGCAAAATAGTAAACTAATTTTTTATAATTTTCTTAGATATTAATTTAGTAGCTAAAGATCCGAAAATAAGAAAGAATTAGTAGAAAGACTAGTAATGCTAGAAACTATCATACCCGCAAAAATTCATGCAGAATAATAAATAGCCAGGACCTGAGAATTGAGAAATTCCTGGCTTAGGATAGCGTACCTGTCATTAGATCAGAACTCAAGAGGGCGAAGTCTTTTACTAGGCAGCGATTGTAGTTTCTTCGATGAAGAGATCTCTCAGCCTCTGGATGGCGCCTAGAAGAATAAGCCTTTGGTTCCCGAATCTGAAGGCTATCTGGATCTAGTCTGAAGGCAAAGAAAGCCTCCTCTGGGAAGGGGAAACTCCTTGGGGATCTACAAAATGTTAAGGTTAGGCACAAATCAAGTAATCAAAGAAAAAATAACAAGATGAAACAAGGAAGGAAGGGTTAGGGTTAGTAGGGTTGGCGGCCTAGAGAAGTCAGGGCTTCTTCTCAAAGGCATGGCTGATGTCAAGAGGTTTGAGTTGCTGCTTGGGCATGGAGGATTGCAAGGATAGAGGTCGGCCAACATAAGAGAACAAAAAGCAAATACAAAAAAATAACACAAGACACCTGTCTCAAAACAATTCAGCAGAGTTTTAATTCATAAGAGTAGATCGATTACAAAAGGAGGAGGGGTGGGATATTATAGAGTTCCCATGCCCTCTCCTAACTAGGGTTACACTTAGGTTAAGAATAACCTCTCCTTAAGGCATTAGGAAAAGAATCCTTAATAGGTTAGGAAAGAAAGCCTTAAAAGGTTAGGACTTTGACTAGTCTTCTCCTTCTCCCTTCATGCTTTGACCTAGTCTTCTACCAACCCTTGGATTTGGTCAACCAAGTGAGGATGCCTTTCTTAGGCATGTTGGGCTTCATGGGACCAGCAAGGGCCGGCCAAGAGATGAAGGGTGCATGAGCTTGGGCCTCCTGGAAGCTGGGATGGCCTGGTAGCCTAGTAGCAAAAATATTCCTTGGAATCTTGCTTCTTAAGGCCTTGGGCTTGATTTCTCTTGGGTTGGGGTGCAGATGGACCTCTGGATTCATGATGTGACCTGGTCTGAAAATATACTCTGGTATCTGGAGGGGAATCTGGATATTTGGAGAGCATTTGGAGGGCATCTAGGCATCATGCTGGAATCTTGGACCCTGGGTTGGCATACAAAGTCCAATTGGCTGAAGTGAGGTCTTCTGGCTCCTAGATGAGGCCTGGTGGAACTTCAAAGTAGGGTATCCTCTTCTCTTGTATAAAATTGAACTCTTACTAGACTCATAACTGAAGTACAGGACTCAATATACTGACTAGGGTTGAGGGTTAAGACAAATCAACTAACCTCAACTTATTACATGACTCAATCTTAATTGATTACACAATTATGACACATGACTAAAATCCTAATCAGTAAACCTTATGGGATCCAGAGATCTATGTCTAATCCTGGTGTCCCCACTAGAGTTAGCCCTAATTATCAGACCATGATCGAAACCTTCCTTAGACACCAATTGATTTGACAGGATTCCGAAAGGTCAATCCAATGATTTGGGCTCTTCACTGAGCCAAATTAGGTCTTAACTCATCGACTCACCATTATATGAGCTAATATGACCAGACATCATCTAAAATGATTTTAGGATGATTGGACCTAATTTATTCAACCCAAAACTTCATGCACCCAATTTAATTTTTTGATCTAATCAATTTTAAAATTGGTTCAAGTGCATGATATTTATAGTTTATGATCATGAATTAGATTTATGATCTAAACCTAATTTAATGTATCAACATGCTAGATCATATAAACTACATCTGATGTAATAAATAAATGTAAAGCATGCTTACACAATATATCACATATATCATCATAAATTGATCAAGAACTTTTGAAAATCCTTTTTCAAAATAGGTATACATCAAAGTAGGACAACCTTTGCACTATAGGGGATAAACCCTATAGCAGGATAACCTTATTTCACTTTATGCAACATTTGATCAATTAATTTTTAGATTTAAACATATAAATTTCAGATCTAAAAGTTAAGATTATAATTTTGAAAATAATTTTTCAAAACATATCAACTCTTGATATAATCATCATATAACTTTCAGATCTGAATATGTTTCAGATGTGATTCTCATCCATACATGTTTAAGAAGGGAGAACCGTGGCTCTAATACCACTTTTGAGTTCCTCTTGGGATCGGTATATTGCATCAAAAGTCATGACTCTCAATTGGAGTGGCATAACAGAAGCAGATATAAAAATAATTTTATATCTGGCTTGTAATATAAATAAATCTAATTTATTTATTCTAATATTCTTAAACATGCATTAGAGGATGAGAACAAGATCAAATCTGAAAATATTATAATTTTAGGTAACAGTTACATACCTGGATCACTATCCTAGGCTGCTCTAAAATCCATGCAGATGCTCCTTTGGATCGGGATTTAATTGTAGCCGCGTAAGTGCCCAGCCTCTGCTAGTATCTACACATGGCTTGTCGTAGCAGAGTCATAGGGGACATCGGACTGCTAGATCCTTGCAGCCCCCTCCTCTTTCAGCAACTCGGGCTTACTTCATAAGATCACCAGACCGACACCTGACCGGGTACTGGCTTCTATCTTGCAAACTTGCCTTTGCAAGATGTAGGACCTTCTATCCTCTCCTTCCTCTTATCTAAATAACCTCTAACCAAATGAAGGAGATCCTCTTCTCCCTTTCTTTTCACTTACCCAAGCACTCTCCAAGCCCTCTTCTCTTGGCTGGCCACTCCCCTCCCCCTCCTTATATAAGCCATATCTCAATTATGGCATGAGGGTGGGTGAGTGTGAACATATTTAAAGAAGAGAAGATGAACCTTCTCTCTTTAAATGGTTTCACACTATCATGAAAGCTTTATTATCCTTTAATCCCTTTAATGAGGTCAATTCTCCATTCCAAGTCACCAACCTTGGTGATCATGATAATTTAATGAGAGATTACCAAGTCAAAAAGGGGAGAAGATTAGGTGAACTTAAGACTTAAGAAGTCTTGCTTATGTCATTCCTTACATCATCCATGCTTACATCATGCAAACATCATCCATGCTTACATCATGCAAACATCATCCATGCTTACATTATGAAAACATCATCCATATGGCATGTGAAAGGATAGAGGGAGAGTGCCATGTGGCATGAGGAGAGAGTCCCAGTCCAACTGGGCTCTGACTCATGATCCAATTTTAAATTGATTTAACACTCAAATTAAAAGGCCAAATTTAAATCCAAAGGCTATTGACCCAACATAATTTGGATTAATTAAAATTAAATTAAATCTGATTTAATTTAATTAATAATTAATCTATAATTAATTAGGTCCAAATTGATTTGCTGATTAGTTACTTAAGCTCCTAATGTGTGTGACCCCTCAGGTCCTATTCTGTCTAGTAATGAGACATGCTATAATCTTCATTATACATCATCAAAACATCTTTCGATAGATAGAAATAATTTTTGCTCAGCCCTAATTAGGATCATCGAATCGAGAATGATCTTAATGGGCTCTCACAATCCACCTATGATACCTAGTAATATGTAGTGGCAACCTAGCAAAATAAGATTGGAACCCCTAAATATAGTTACTGTGTGATTTGGTTCCTCTATTAAAATCCCTGACTTGATGTTGGTTACGGAATCTCGCCAAACCCATCAATTATATGCTTAAACTTAATCAAGTTAAGTCCAATTGTGATACAAATGAAAATGCCTTTTCATCATCACCCTGCTATGGTCATAGACTCTTTGGACTTAGTTTCAATAAGTTGCATAGGATTATTCATTACTACTAAGGCTGATAGATCCCTTACAAGTGAACACCCTACTCCTATAATAAACTTAGTGCATCCAACGAACATCGCAAGGTCCCTTATGGATAGGAACCATGAGGTTGTGCTGTCAAACTACAGTAACCTTACTGTGAGTAGCCGAGACACTCTAGGTCAAAGAACTATTCACACAACTACAGTATCAGAAAGTTATCAATGAGTGAGTAGTCATCCGTATAACTTTTCATAGTTGGTCACGCTCAGTACTGTTGATCTACATCAACTACCTGCACTCTCACTCCAGTGTTACCATACTATAGGTCAGAGACTCACCTACCTAGAATAGAAGTGATCAGTGTACCGATTTTAATAGATCAATCACCGTCCTTGTGATGTTCCAACAATCAAGAGCTTTTAGGAGTTAATCTATGAAGACACATGCCTCAGATTCTCAACTCTTGAGAATATGTGTCATTGTCCATTAACTCGATGGATGATTCGTAGACACATCAATATGAATAATATTGCCCTTTATTATGAAAAAGAATTAAGTACAAAATCTATGCCCTAAAATTATAATGTGTCATGCCAACTTGGCTTTTAGGGCACACATCTAACAGTTCGTCAGTCTTAGGGCAACCTTTTTAGAAAGGGAGTACCTTGGTGAAGGCACTCAAGCTGTTGAGGTTGAACTTGGAGAAGCTCAACAGATAGAAGAACCTTCTCACTCTAAGACCACTATAGAATCGAATTTGATTAGATCAGATCCAGAACCCATAGTGCATCCATTAAGGAGATCTGGTAGAGTACCATGTCAACCAGACAGATACTACAATTTCTTGATCCAAGATGGTTATCCTGTTGAACTCGATGAGAACAACGAGGATCAAATCACCTATATGGATGCAATGATAAGGTTTGATTCTGAGTTATGGCTGGGAGCCATGAAATCTGAAATTGAATCCATGAAAATCAATAATGTATGGACATTGGTTGATCTACTCGAAGGGATAAAATCCATTAGGTGTAAATGGATCTTCAAGCGGAGGCATGGCATAGATGGGTAGGTGGAGACCTATAAAGCCTGTCTGGTTGCAAATCATAAGTGTTATGGTATTGCCTATGACAAGACATTTTCTCCTGTGGCAATGATCAAGTCCATTCGGATTATGCTTGCTTTGGTAGCATATTTAGACTATGAAATCTGGCAAATGGATGTCCGAACAGCTTTCCTAAATGGTAAGCTGGAAGAGGAGGTGATATGATGTAGCCTGAATGGTTCACATCCATAGATGAGTTTAAAGTATGCAAGCTTCAGAGGTCCATCTATGGACTGAAGCAGGCTTCTCGGAGTTGGAACATGCGCTTTGATAAATGTATCAAGACATATGGCTTCGTTAGGAATGGAGAGGAACCTTGTATATATAAATGGACAAATGGTTCTGTAGTTATATTTCTTGTTTTGTATGTGGATGACATTCTCCTAATCGGGAATGACATTTTAGCATTACAAGGAATGAAGGTCTAGCTTTCATCTCAATTCTTTATGAAAGACTTGGGTGAAGCCTCATACATACTGGATATGAAGATATATAGAGATAGATCTAAGAGGCTTCTGGGATTGTCCTAATCTATGTACATAGACACTGTGTTGAAGCAATTCAGCATGGAAAATTTTAAAAGGGGCTATCTTTCGATAGGTCATGGAATTACTCTTTCCAAGAAGGATTGTGTGACAACTCCTGAGGAAAGAGAGCATATGAGTAGGATTCCATATGCTTCGGCAGTGGGTTCTATTATGTATGCTATGTTGTGTACTAGACCAGATGTGACATACTTACTAAGGGTAGTAAGAAGATTCCAGTCTGACCTAGGTGAAGCTCATTGAAAAGTTGCTAGGAGCATCCTTAAGTATTTGAGAAATAGCAAGGACCAATGGCTTATTCATAGAGATTCTGATTTAAAACTTGTGGGGTACACTGACTCCAGTTTTTAGTTAGATAGAGATGATAGCAAAAGTGTGTTTGGTTTTGTGTTTACCCTTAATGGTGGAGATGTCTACTAGAAAAGTTCCAAGCAGCATATAGTGGCTGATTATGTTTGCAAGGTAGAGTATATTACGGCATCAGATGCAGCAAAGGAGGCAGCATGGTTGCGGAAGTTCCTTGGCCAATTGGGAGTGGCACCTTCCTTTTATGGTCCTATTTTGGTATATTATGACATCACTGGAGCCATAGCTCAAGCCAAAGAGCCGAAGTCACATCAGTGAACCAAACATATTCTGCATTGTTATCACCTTGTCGGGAGATCATTGAACGAGGTGACATCGAGCTTCTGAAGATCGATGGAAAGGAGAACTTGGCCGACCCCTTCACTAAAGCCATTGGAATTCAAGAGTTTGACGATTGTAAATGGAAGATGGAAATTAGATATTATTCCGATTGGTTTTAGTCCAGGTAAGAGTTGTTGGGAATTATGTCCCTAAGCCAATCATCTAGGTTGTAGATGGTTGTGCAACTCATGTATATGTATGAATTATTAAATTGAATAAAAGATTTATCCTGGTTGTTCATCATATGTCATCTTCCTAATTGAACTCTTACGTGATGATGTCTTTTGAGCTACCTTGTATGCGATGTAGAGAGGATACATCATATAGTTCATAAACTGGTTCGCGACCAAAGGATACACTGTTTAGGATGATGGTGTATCGAGAGTAGGTCATTGATGTCATGTCTGTTGGTTGTCCTCTTAACCAAGTAGCATGGTGATGCAGGTATGACATCAGGTGTTATGTTTGACACTTCACTGAACATGACTCTCATGCGGGACTCTCTTTCTACCGAAGAGGAGTCTTGCATTAGAATGTGGACACGAATTATTTCTCTAACTTGAGATCACTATGGCAGCTTGCAAGCAACTCACCGTGTTTAGATGCTGGACTACTTGAATTTCTAATCCAGTGACGAAAGGTTACTGGGTATAGTCAAGTACTTATATAGCAGTAGTAGGATCAAGATAGGATTGATCTCTCCAAATGGTTTGGATTGAATGCTTAGTATGCCTCAATTAAGAAAGACCTTGGCTAGGGCATTTTTTGTAAGGAGTTACAAGGATTTTTTGTTTGAGACATATTGAGATGGATTGATTAGGGTTGGACAGTTTAACCCTATGCCATCCAAAGCATCAGGATGATCAAGGAATAAGTTCAGTGCTATTCCATATTTGATATGTTCAAGTTGCTCTGCAACTTTTCAACCAATCCGGATACCGGGTGTCATTGCTAGATGGTGACTTTGGTTGGTACTGGAAATGTTCCAATGCTTCCGGCTTAGTATTTGAACCTGAGGGGTTACACACATAAGGGGCTTAAGTAACTAATCAGCAAATCGATTTGGATCTAATTGTAATTGTTATAATTAAGAGATGACCTAATTAATTATGGATTAATTATTAATTAAATTAAATTAGATTTAATTTGATTTTAATTAATCTAAATTATGTTAGGGTTAACAGCCTTTTCAAAATTGGTTCGATTGGGTTTTAAATCTGGCTTTCGATTCGAGTATCAAATCAATTTTAAATTAGACCATGAGTTGGAGCCCAGTTGGATTGGGACTCTCTCTCCTCATGCTACATGGCACTCTCCCTCTCTCCTTCCACATGACACATAATGTAAGCATGATGGTTGCATGATGTAAGCATGGATGATGTTTGTATGATGTAAGCATGGATGATATTTGCTTGATATAAGCATGGATGATGTTTGCATAATGTAAGTATGGATGATGTAAGGAATGATATAAGCAAGACTTCTTAAGTCTTGTGTTCACACTAAGTTTCCTCCCAATTTGACTTGGTAATCTCTCATTAAATTATCATAATCACTAAGGGTGGTGACTTGGAATGGAGAATTGACCTCATTAGAGGGATTAGAGGAGAAGAAAGCTTTCATGATAGTGTGAAAGCATTAAAAGAGAGAAGGTTTATCTTCTCCTCTTTAAATGGTTTCACACTCACCCACTCTTATGGCATAATTGAGATGCAGCCTATATAAGGAAGGGAGGGGAGTGGCCGGCCAAGGGATATGGGCTTGGTAGAGTGCTTGGGTGAGCGAAGAGAAAGGGAGAAGGGGATCCATACATTTGGATGGTTTCATTCCAATAGTTCCTTCTTCTTCCTATTCATTCCTCCTCCTCCTTTTATATTTCTTCCAAGTGTTGAGGGCATATTTAGATAAAAGGAAGGAGAGGAAGGAAGGTCCTAGATCTTGCAAAGGCAAGTTTGCAAGATAGAAGCCAGAAGCCGGTCCAGGTGTCGGTTGGGTTACTTTTCGAAGTAAGCTCGAGTTGCTAAAAGAGGAGGGGGCTGCAAGGATCTAGCAGTCCACTATCCTCTACGATTCAGCTATGATAAGCCCTATGTAGATACTAGCAGAGGCAGTACACATGTGCTGCTAGCAGAGCAAGAGGCCCTTCCACAAGTTCGAGCCACCGTTGGGTTCGCGACAGGTAGCCCGAGCATCTTCCTGCAGCCTTTAGTGAAAGGTATGTTTTAAATTATGTATGACATAATTATTGCATGATTTCATATTTATATTACTCTAGATGCATCTAGATCCTGGTAGGAGCATGTGTTAATTATATTAACATTTATATATAAAACTGTTTTATCACTTTCTGCTGCTGTATGCATTTAGAAAAGTCTTAAAATGCATGTATCACCCCTTATTGGTGGGAAAGGCTTCCCTATAATGCATCTCCTTGAGAAGGAGAAAGTGATGGGGACATCGATCCAAACCTGAAGCCAGCCCAACCTAGAAGCCCAGCCCAGATCCTGATGAGCACAGATCCTGATCATGTTGAGCACTAATCCTGATGCAGCACTCTTGAATTTAAATTCAAGATATTATCTTATCTTATCAATTTTTAGGATTTGATTATCTAGTTTAAATATTTGATTTAGGATTTATCGTTCAGATTTCTCAGTCTATTGAGAAGTTCCGATTATTTTAGGATTTGTTCAAATCTCTTGCAGGTTCCGATAGTTTATTTAAGATGTTTCTTACTGAAATAAGAAAAGTAGCGAAGATGAAATTAGGAGGATGAAGATTATTTGAGAAATGAGATTTTTGAATGTGTCCTGACTTCCTTTCCTCCTCTTTTCTGGTTCTTCTTCCTCTGATACATCTGTTGGTACTTTCCTCTCTATCTTCTCCCAATTTCTTCCTGCTTCTTCTGCTTCCTCTTCTTTTCTCCTCCCTACTCTGAGAATCCCAAGTTTCCAAGTCACCTTCAACCAGATCCCACGCTCATCGTCATCAACATTCACATCCAAACGGATCCAAGCCTCCAAGTCTTCGCCTGTGACAAGAACCATCGAACGACGCCGCTTGAACCCATTTCCCCGGATTTGTCCGATCGAACCAACCGCCACCTCCCGATCGGAGAGTACCATGCCCGATCCCGATGAAGCGCCTGTTACCGTGCTCTCCATGGCCGCCGACCGGACGTCTGACCAAGCACCCTACTCCGCCGACCGGACGTCTCCACCTGGCCATCCGACTCCTCCGCTCCTAGTCACCGTCCGTCGCCTTCGCCAGCACCGACACCGGCGAAAATCTTCCCGAGCTGCTCCCTGCCATCTCCGCCCGATCCGCGAGACGTCGCACCGCATGAGACTCCGCCATGGCCACCACCATCGCCGTCCCTAGCCTTGTCACCGACGATGCCCGCCGGATCTGTCCCTTCATGGACCGGCACCGGTGTCCTGCACGACCGTCAAAGCACCTCCCGTGCCGAAGGACTGTGCCAGTAGCCCATGGCCAGATCAAGACTATCGCTGGTGAGAGCCCGCCGATCTTCCACCCGAAGCCCCTCCTCCGGTGTCTTCATTCCGCCATGGCTGCCACCGTCACCGTCCCCGGCCCCATCACCGGTGGCTGCTCGTTTCCCTTTCACCAGAAACCATCACAGCCGACCGAGACCTCCACCGTCCGTGCCACCGTCTCCGCCGATCCCGTGATGCCAGCCACCGGCCGTGCCGCCGCCAGCCTCCCATCGCCGGTGCCGGTGAAGACCACCGGTGAAATCCCTCCCCTCTGCGAGCCTCTCTGCTGCTGGTTCATTCCGTGGAGGAGATGGGAGAAGACCCTGCACGAACGTGAAAGCAGGGTCATTCTCCCCTTTGTCAATTTTCTCTGCACGGTCATCAGAGCAAAGCTCGCTCTCCTCTGCCGACTTTAGGGAGAAAATCGTGGGAAAAAAAAAGAAAAAAACGTGGGGAAAAAGTGAAAAAAAAGAGGAAAAGAAAATAGAAAAAAAAAGAGAAAAAATATGGGTTATTAGTGGGAAAAATAAATGGAGAAAAAAAAATATAAGAAAAGAATGGGAAAAAAAGGTTTTTTATTTGAATAAAAATTGAAAAAAAAGAAATAATTTGGGACTGTTTAACCTAGCCTAGGGTCGTTTCCTAGCGACCAACGGTCTGACCTTCTTAGAATAAACATTGATTCGGGTTGTGTCCCGCATTAGAAAGGATGAAGTTTGTTGCCCAGTAAGCAATCCAAGAGAGGGGGTTAATTAGGTTTCTAAAATTATTTTACAAGTATGTGTGCCAATTCAATAATCAATTCAAGCGCTAGTGAGATGTAAGTATTGCATGCTCTTAAAGAGTATGCAGTGAAAATTTAAATGCAATGAAAGTAAGAGCAAGTAAAGAGGAAACTATCAACCACAAACATAAGCAAGTATAGTGGTTCGGTGCTCTCCAAGGCACCTACATCCACTCCCCAAGGTTCACTCATGAATTCACTATAATCACTCTCGATTACAGCCGATTAGTTTTCCGGGCTTACTAATCAAAACCCCTTTTGGTTTTCACTAGGCTCACCAAAAGAAACCTCTTGGTTTTCGAAGGCTAACCAAAAACCTTCTTGGTTTTCAACTAGGCTAACCAAAAATCTCGATTTTCAACTAGGCTAACCAAAAACCTCCTAGGTTTTCAACTAGGCTAACCAAAAATCTTCTTGGTTTTGTTCTTAGGCTCACCAAAAACCTTGATACAACAAAGTAATAATGAAAGTATGGAATACAATAGAGCTTTCTAAATAAAAGCTATTATCTCGTTGAAGCTCATTGAAGATACTTGTCTTCAATTCGATGAAGCCTCAAACAATGCTAAAAAATGGTTGGACTTGAATGCTCTTGATTACTTTGAATGCTTGTAAGCTTCTTTTGCTTGGAAATAGTTGCTCTCAATGAATATTTGAGTGAATGCACTTGTTTCTCTTTCTCTTACTCTTTCTCTTTCTCTTCCTCTATTCATTCTCTCTTGTTCCATTGGAATTTGATTCACTTAAATACCATCCCAAGGCTTAAATGATGGTTTATGACCATTAGAGAGGTGGAACTAGCCGTTGGGGGTGAAAAGGATGAGTTTTGCATTTGAAAAAACTAGCCGTTACTATTCCTAGAACTCCAAGTGTCGACACTTCAGGTTGTGAGTCGACACTAAAGGTCGACACTTAATTTTCATAAGTCAACACTTAATTCAAAATTCTTCTTTGAAGCTCTCTGGAAATCTCAAGTGAGTCAACACTTTATCTTGTGAGTCGACACTTGAGATGAGTCTTGAATTTCAGCATGTTCTGTAAGAAATCTGTCTCAGGCTTTTAGTCGATCCTTGAGTCAACACTTAGGGTCGACACATATGAAGCATGAGTCGACAATTCAAGCATGCCATCTGAAACTCTTTTCTGCGTACCAGCTTGAGTCGATACTTGCACTGTCATGAGTCGACACTTGAATTGTGAGTCGACACTTTGAGTCGACACTTGCTAAAACTTTTCAAAATTTGATTGAAACTCTACTGAATCTTCTTTGAACTTGACTCTTAAATCCTTTCAAGCAATTCTCAAATACCTAAGTCCATCAATTTTTAATGTTCATTCATAGAAAGGGCTTCTTCAATCATTTGACAAGCAATCCATTTTATCCAACTTGATAAGTACTTTTTTCTAATATAAACACACTTTAAAGAACCGTTAGTACTCAAATATACTTAAGTATTTTGTTAATCATCATGTTGACCCCACAAGTGATTATGATGATAACCAAACATTGGAGCATGTATATTTATTTCTGACAACTCTTCAGGTGTTTGACAAGTTTTTGTAAGATGTATAACATGTTCAAACTTCAACTCCTACATTTCTACTTTCTTGTTTGAGTTGTGTTGTAAATGTTTTTGTAAAGAAAAATCTAATGAAAATGCTAAGAAAATCAAGTAAAAAGGGTTACTTCTGTGAGTATGTATGTGCCATGAATTTTAGTTTGAGTTGGTTTATGTAAAATTATAAAAGAGTTGGTGAGAGTTTTCTTTAAGTTCAATTATAAAAATCCTGAATAAGACACTCAAGCCGACCCAAGGGAAGAAGAGTGACTCTTCTTACTGGCACGCAGCAAGGATTCTGGAATGCGGTAATCCGAGCTGACTCGATGGAAAGCGAGCCAACTCTAGTAAATCCGAGTCGACTGGAATCAGTCTGAGCTGACCCTCCAGAGTCCATTTCCTAAAATTTTCTAAGAACAGCCAAGTGAGCCAACCCAACCTAGAAAGAGCTGACTCTGCCAAACCTAATTTCGAAAGCCTGAGAAAGCGAGCCGACCTAAACTGCATCGAGCCGACTCTTCCAGAGTAAGGTTTTTCTGAACCTGAGAAGAAGAGCCGACCCAAGCTGAAAAGAGCCGACTCCTCGAGTTCAAGTTTTTCAAGTTTCAAGTTCGAGTCGACCCGAGCTACCAAGAGCCGACTCGTCCAGAGTGACATTCTGCGCCCTGAGACATAGAGCCGACTGCATTGAAGATTTGGTGACTCGACCTATCGACTCAAAGGATCCGAGCTGACTCGAAGGAATCCGAGCTGACTCGAATGTCATTTTCAAGTATCTAACGGCTAGTTCCAGAATTTATTTTTGAATGCTAAAAGGTGCTCCAACAGTCACTGTTGCCGATCTCGCCACCACGCCCGTGGTCTCGAAACTGTCGATCCGACTAGACCGTCCTGCTCCTGGGGCCTCCTGGCTGGACCGAACCTACAAGGCAAGGTCAGAAGACCCTAGCCGGGGATTCCGGTGAGGGAGCTCCAACGATCAAGTTAGTATACGGCGAGAGGGAACATATTCTCCGGGCCGGGCCCCTGAAGGAGTCCCAAACTCAGAGAATATACTAGTAAGAAAGATGCCAGAGAGACTGGTAACCCGGCTGGATTCCTTTGCCGAGCTCACGCCAAGCGATCCCCTCTCGGGACCTTGGATCTTTTTCTGGCAGCGGGGCTTCCAGCCTCCGTTTCTTACTTGTCTCCCCTTACCTGGTCGTCTCTTTTCTCCTTCCTTTTATCTCCTCCCGTTGCCTACTCGTTTTCCGCTCCCGGGAGGCTCCTTTGTCGCTCTCATCGCCCTCCCTCCGTCCTTTTCTCTTTTCCCTTCTGGTTCAGAGGGCCAGACGGCTTTCCGGCCTCGTTTGCCGAGCCTAGCGGGGAAAGAGTAAGGGAGGGGGGTGCTGGCCAGGCTGCCGACCAGACCTCGGGCTGAGTGTGAGCGTTCTCCCCCCCAGACGTCGGCGCTGTCCGTTACCGGGTCCTACTTTGTCGGAGCCTCGTCTCTTGACTGTGGACCTGTCGGGCCGACGTAAGTGGTGTTTCGCGTGCCGCCGTCGTTCGTACGGGGCACCTTTCTTGAGGTGCGGCGCGCACGGATCGAGGGTCAACCTCGGAGCCTGCGCCTCCGCTCTTTGGGACCTTCTCTGTACGAGCTGCCTGACCTCGACTGAGGTGGACCCCTCCCGAGTGGACACCTGGTGGGGCGGCAGAAGGACGCTCGGCTTTGACCGAGGTGGTCCCGTCTCCTGGGGCCACCTGGCGAAGGAGCGAAGGGGCCCGGCTCGACCTCGGCCGAGGTGGGATCGTCTTAGGGTGCCACCTAGCGAGGGAGCGGGGGAACGACCGACCTTGGACGAGGTGGACCCTTCCTGGGTGGACACCTGGCGGGGTGGCAGAAAGATGCTCGGCTTCGACCGAGGTGGTCCCGTCTCCGGGGGCCACCTGGCGAAGGAGCGAAGGGGCCCGGCTCGACCTCGGCCGAGGTGGGACCGTCTCAGGGTGCCACCTGGCGAGGGAGCGGGGGAGCAGCCGACCTTGGCCGAGGTGGACCCCTCCTTGGTGGACACCTGGCAGGGTGGCAGAAGGATGCTCGGCTTCGGCCAAGGTGGTCCCGTCTCCGGGGGCCACCTGGCGAAGGAGCGAAGGGGCCCGGCTCGACCTCGGCCGAGGTGGGACCATCTTAGGGTGCCACCTGGAGAGGGAGCGGGGGAGCAACCTACCTTGGCCGAGGTGGACCCCTCCTGGGTGGACACCTGGCAGGGCGGCAGAAGGATGCTCGGCTTCGGCCGAGGTGTCCCATCTCCGGGGGCCACCTGGTGAAGGATCGAAGGGGCCCGGCTCGACCTCGGCCGAGGTGGGACCATCTCAGGGTGCTACCTGGCGAAGCGGCTGGGGTACCGGGCCGAGCTCGACGTCGGACATGTGGGAGCCGCAGCTGACTCGGCCGAAAACCTCCATGTGGCTCGAATCATTCTCGATGGAATCTGAGGCCGACCACGTCATCATTACAGCCGTAACTGTTGTCCCCCAACCCAACGTTCCGTTGGGGCGTCGTGGAACGGAACGTTGGAATTAAATGCAGATATGACATGGGGAGGCGAAGATCTTGCATCATAATTGCCACGATCCTCGTCGCCGTTTCTCGGTGTGCCCGAAGCCCTATAGGAGGCCGCCACGCGTCGCCTATTCGCCCGCAATAAATGCATTGCTTTGAAGCAGAGGCTGTTTCCCTGCTAACGAGGTGTCGGTGTCGAGCGTGCATCCACGCGGCGATCATCTAATGGCCCGAAGCAGAATGACGGGTACGGTGATTGTCGATTGAGTTTGAAAAGGAGGGGACTTTCCGGAATGAGGCCTTTTCCCTTGCTCCGTGGGCGGTTTGCTGCAGGCTAACTTCCACTGCCCCGCGTTTGCATAGTGCATTTTCGGTGAGTGCCCTCATTTTCTTCTTCGCCCTCCTCTTCTCTTCCGGTGAATTTTTCTCGCTTTCTTCTTTGTCATGGCACGCCGTCGCCATGTTTCCTCTAATCTGGACGAGGCCGGTCCATCTTGGCCGAGGACTCCATCTTCTTCCTCCTCGGAGGAGGAAGTGATCCCGGAGGAGACTCGCAGGCGATTGCAACCTGGGCGTATCACTATTGGCATCCCCAGGGGTGTCAGGTCTCCTCCCGTCGCTTCTGCTCTTCCACTTTCTTCTCTTCCTCCTCCGACTCTTCTTTCTGCCGGTCCCTCCGATCATACTTCCACAATGATCGAAGGCGACCTTTCTTTGCTCCGGGAGGTCTATGGCATCCCGGGGTCAATCCGTCTGTTTGTTCCGCGGCCCGGGATCGCGTCACCATGAGTGGTCCCGGCCGCATAGCATTCTACGAGGACTTACTTCTCGGGGTCTTCGGTTTCCTCTGCATCCCTTTTTCCTTTCCTTCCTTAGCCACTTCCGTCTAGTCCCGGCCCAGTTGGCTCCCAATGCCATCCGGGTCATCTTCTCTTTCATTGTTTTTTGTCACTTTCATGGGTTTGTTACCCGTTTCTCCCTCTTCAGGGCTCTGTTTACCCTGAAGAGGTACTCCACTGATGACGGCTAGTGGTACATCTCACCCCGGCCCAGGTGTCTCCGGTTCGACCTCCCTTCTTCCATCAAGGGCTGGAAGAACCGGTTCTTTTTTGCCTCGGTCGAGGAGTTGACTGGGCCTGGAGCGAACCGGATCGGTCTCCGAACCGGAACTCCTAGGTCGAGTCAGCGGACCAAGAGGCCTACTCCCAGCTCCTGAGTGATGTGGTCCCGGTGCTCGAGGTTCTGCTCTCGTAGCAGAACTTGTTTGAGGCTGGGATCAGTCCCATCCGCGAGATGGGTGAGACTCAGTCTTCCCCTGACCTCTGTATTCTTTATCTTTTTTAGCCGAGCTGATTGACCTCCTTTTCCTTTGTGTTGCAGGCATGAAATTCTCGTTGGAGAACCTCCTGGAGGGCGTGGCCCAGAGGGACGTCGTCGAGGTGGATGAACCTACGGCGAAGAGGGCTCGCACCGAGGTGAGCCAGGAGGTCGTGCCGGCGACCGTACCCAGCCTGGTGGCTGCTGCTCCCCCACCCAGGCTGCCTCGGGTGGGGCCATTGATGCTCCAGCCGTCAGACTCGGCGGTGCTGCCGACGAGGGGGCCCCACCGTCAGCAGTTCCGCCCCGCACCGGCCCCATCATTGCCGCAGAGCCGACGGCGCCGCCCGCGACCTCAGCCGCCCCGTCGACGGTGGTTCCTCCTGGAGGGTTAGTCACCGTCGCAGCCGACCTGACGGCTCCGCAACCGGTGCTCGGTAATCCACGATAAGGGGCTCACGGAGAAAGTGATGGAGTATGCCTCCACCTCCCGGGACTGTCGAGGTCGAGGCGGCAGGGACTACGCCGATGCCCTGCTCGGGATCCTCCCGCAGCTCTTCACGGTAAGTCCGAACTCAGATATTTCTGTCCTTTGTGACTTCGGTTAGCCTTTCTACTAACCCGATCCTTTTTGCTGTGCAGATTGGGAACAACGTGCTCCTGCTGAGGAACTTCCTCGCAGGGTACGCGAAGAAGGATACCGAGAAGGAAGAGAAGCTCGGCAAGCTCGCGGCCGACGTCAAAGACCTCATGGAGAAGGGGGTCGAGCTGCGAGCGAACAACCAGGCCCTCCAGGCGGACCTGGCGTGCGCCGAGGAGCGCGTCAAGGACTTGGAGTCCTCTCTGTCCGAGGAGAGGATCTCCCACCAGCGTCGCGCGGAGGAGGACGCGGCTGAGAGGGCTCACCTCCAGGCCCATTCTCAGTGGCTGGAGCGCCAGCTGGAGGAGGCCAGGCTGGAGGCGAGTGCGGCGAAGGAGTGGAGCGCCTACGTCAACGGGCTCCTGGAAGCTGCGAAGCGGGAGGCACAGGAAGCCGTCCCGAGGTTCCGGCCTCCGACGAGTACATCTCGGAGGTCTGGGAGGCCGCTGTGGACTCCTTCCTGAAGGGGTTCCAAGTGTGCTGGGAGAAGGTGGGGTCCTTCTACCCTGAGCATGACCTCAGTGGGGTGGTGCTCGGAGGTAGAAGGCAAGGACCCGACATCAGGGCTTCCGGCGCGGCCGGCGTCACAGCTGCGGCCCCGGCGAGCGACACAGCCGTAACTCCGGAGCGGCCCCCTGAGCCAGCAGTCGCCGACGGCGAGGATGTGGCGCGCACGACCCTGACTAAGGACCCCGCCACCGTGCCAAACTGAACTGTGTATCTTTTTCTTTTTTGTTTTTTGGGGACTCCCGGCCTGTCGGGACTCCTTGTTTGTACTTCCCTTTCTTGAATCAATGAAGATCTAGTTTGGCCATGTCTCGACCTCGCCTTCCTTTTTCATTTTTTCTTCTTCTCTCTCTCTCTTTTTTTTTTTTTGAGATGTTGATGGGAGTGCTGAGACGAGGGTGGACCTGGTCCCATCTAGTGTTTAGATCAAAGTTTGGGGCATTCCAGACTGGATGGCAGCAGAGTAGGCCTTGAGCGGGCCCTTCTTTGGGCTTGCCTCTGCGATCGCGTGGGCGAACTAGGTTCTGCCCCACCTTCCAGACCGAAGTCCGGGACATCCGGACTGAACCCCGGGGCCGCAGGCTTTGTTCAAGCCTTACGTGGCTTGCCGAGCTATTCTCCGTGCTTGCGCGGGTGAACTGGGTTCTGCCCCGCCTTCCAGACCGAGGTCCGGGACTTCCGGACTGAACCTCGGGGCCGCAGGCTTTGTTCAAGCCTTGCGCGGCTTGCCGAGCTATTCTCTGTGCTTGCGCGGGCGAACTGGGTTCTGCCCCGCCTTCCAGACCGAGGTCCGGACTTCCGGACTGAACCCCGGGGCCGCAGGCTTTGTTCAAGCCTTGCGCGGCTTGCCGAGCTGTTCTCCGTGCTTGTATGGGAGAACTGTGTTCTGCCCCGCCTTCCAGACCGAGGTCCGGGACTTCCGGACTGAACCCCGGGGCCGCAAGCTTTGTTCAAGCCTTGCACGGCTTGCCGGGCTGTTCTCCATGCTTGCATGGGCGAACTGGGTTCTGCCCCGCCTTCCAGACCGAGGTCCGGGACTTCCCGCTTTCTTGGGTCTTCGGCCACAATCGTGTTCGCCGAACTCAGGACTATGCTCCCATTTCCCTACGAGGTGAGAGAGAATGTTTGAAGCAAAGAAACTTTATTGCAGGAGTTGGGGAACCTTACATTACTGATAATACATCCTTAGATTCGGAAGTCGAGGTTGAACGGGGTTTTGTCGGTCGCCGTCCTCGGGGTGGTATGGTACGCCCAAAGGACACTGGGGAGCTCCTCCACCACCTGCCCTTGGCCTGGTCCAGCTATGTGCGGAGGCCTTGCAAAATAGTCCTGTTCGTGACCTCGGCTTCTTCGTTGGTCTGAGGGTGCGCCACCGAGGTGAAGCGATGCTGGATGCCGAGGTCACCGCAGAACTCTTCAAACTCCCGGCAGTCGAACTGGCACCCGTTATCAGTGATCAAGGTGTGGGGGAGGCCAAAGCGGCAAATGATTGACTTCCAGAAGAACTTGGCGATGTTGGCTTCGGTGATCCGTGCCAAGGGTTCGGCCTCGACCCACTTCGTGAAGTAGTCGATGGCCACGATCAAGAATTTCCGTTGTCCGGACGCCGGTGGGAATGGGCCTAGAAGGTCCATTCCCCATTGGGCGAATGGCCATGGAGCTGAGAGCTGGGAGATCGGATTGGAGGGCTGCCGATGCACCATGGCGTGCCGCTGGCACCGGTCACACCTCTTCACGAAGTCGGCGGCGTCCTCCTTCATCGTTTCCTAAAAATAGTCCTGATGTAGGGCCTTGTAGGCTAACGTCTGCCCCCCACGTGGTTCCCACAGATGCCCTCGTGAATCTCCTGGAGCACGAGTCCGGCGTCCGCGGGTCCCAGGCATTTAAGGAGGGGGTAGGAGTAGGATCTTCGATATAGTTGCCCATCCATCAGGACGAACCGCGCGGCCTTCTTTCTGATGAGGCGGGCCGCTGCACGGTCCTCTGGCAGGGTACCGCTGGTTATGTATTCAGCATACTTGTCCATCCAGCTAGGCTCGTGGCTGACCTGATGGACCTCCACTGGGACCTCGTAGCTCGGGGCCTTGAGGCGCTCCACATGAGCGCGGCCCAGCATTGAGTCCGGTAGGGTCGCCAGCCGGGAGAGAGTGTCCGCACGGGCATTTTCCCCGTGGGGGATGTGGAAGATGTTGAAGCGACAGAAACCGGCCATGCCCGCTTTGACAAGCTCCAAGCACCTCGCCATTTGAGGGTCGTGCACGGCATATTCTCCGGAGACCTGTCCCGCCACGAGCTGGGAGTCAGTGAAGGCTTTGAGGTTAGCCACGCCCAGCTCGTGAGAGACCCTCAGCCCGGCGAGGAGCACCTCGTACTTTGCCTGATTGTTTGTTGCGGCGAACTGGAAACGGAGCGCGCATTCGACGACGACCCCACCGCTGTTGGCGAGAATGTGTCCGGCTCCGCTCCTACCAGAGTTCGAGGCTCCATCTATGTGGAGGATCCATGCATCCTCTCCGGGCTCCTCGGGGCCCGTTTTCAATTGCTGGTGCGAGGGGTCCTCCTCGGGCTCCTTGCCTAAGCCTGCACACTCGACCAAGAAGTCGGCTAGCACCTGCGCTTTCATGGCCGACCTCGGCCTGTACGCGATGTCGAACTCGCTGAGCTTCAGTGCCCACTTCGCCAATCACCCCGACGTGTCGGGTCGGCTGAGCACCGCTTTCAGTGGCTGATCCGTCAAGACGGCGATGGGATGTGCTTAGAAATAGGGCCTGAGACGCTGAGCAGACACTATTAACGCAAAAACAAGCTTCTCGGGCCGAGAATACCTGAGCTTCGCATCGCGGAAAAGTTTGCTGGTATAGTACACCGGCCGCTGGACTCCTTGGTCGTCGGTCTGAACCAGGACCGAACTGACGGCCTCCGGGATGACCGCCAGATAGAGGATGAGCTCCTCCCCCTCCTCGGGCCGGGAAAGCAGTGGCGGTGATGCGAGCATCTTCTTTAGCTCTTCAAAGGCCTCCTGGCACTCCTCGGTCCAAGCGAAGTCGTTCATCTTCCTCAGCACCTTAAAAAAGGGTCGGCAGCGATCGGCCGATCTGGAGATGAATTGGCTAAGGGCCGCATCTCGGCCGGTGAGTTATTGTACTTGCTTCTTGGAGGCGGGCTGCTCCATGTCCAGGATGGCCTGGACCTTCTTCGGGTTGGCTTCAATTCCTCTTTGGGTCACAATGAATCCTAGGAACTTCCCGGCGGAGATGCCGAAGGCGCACTTCGCCGGGTTCAGCTTCATCTGATGACGTCGGAGGTTGCCGAATGTCTCTGCCAGGTCAGCCACGTGGTCCGAATCAGGCTTGCTCATTACCAGCATATCGTCCACGTACACCTGCATGTTGCGACCGATCTGGTCTTTGAAGATTCTGTTAACCAGACGCTGGTACGTGGCCCCGGCATTCTTGAGGCCAAACGGCATCATCCTGTAGCAGAAAGTTCCGCGGTCGATGATGAAGGCAGTATGCTCTTCGTCCTCCGGGTTCATTCGGATCTGGTTGTAGCCGGAGAAGGCATCCATGAAGGACAGGAGGCGATGCCCCGAGGTGGTGTCGACCAGTTGGTCAATCTTTGGAAGGGGGAAGCTGTCCTTCGGGCAAGCTCGGTTGAGGTCGGTGTAGTCTACACAGATCCTCCACTTACCACTGCTCTTCCTTACCATGACCACATTCGCCAGCCAGCTGGGATATTGGACTTCCCGCACAAAGCCGGCGGCGAGGAGTTTCTCCACCTCCTCATTGATGGCCCTCTGTCTCTCCATAGCGAAGCTCCTCTTCTTCTGGCGGACCGGGATACAGCTCGGATCCACGTTCAGCCTGTGTGTAATGACCTCGGGGGGATTGCCCGGCATGTCGGCCGCTGACCAGGCGAACACGTCCGCGTTCACGCGGAGGAACTCCAGCAGGCGGGTCCGTTCTTCTTCTGGGAGTTGCGCCCCGACCTGCACTGTCTTCAGCGGGTCCGAACCAAGGGGATAAGTGATTAGGCATTCTATGGGGCCTCCCCTGGGTTCCTTCTTCCTTAGGTCGAGGTCATCAACGTCGGGGCCGAGCTCCGTGCCCCGGGCGCCCGGGACCGTCTGGAGGCAATGCGGGACTGGCTGGGTCGTCCCCCTCATCACCCCGAGCTCGGAAGCCGTGGGGAATTGCACCAACAACCTCTTCGTGGAAATCATGGCGTCCAGTTGGTTGAGCCCGGGATGCCCGAGAATCGCATTGTAAGGCGAAGGGAGCTTGACGACGGTGAACATCATCAGGACGGTCGTCTGCCGAGGTGGGGATCCAGCGGTGACTGGGAGAGTGATCTCCCCTTCGACCCCAACCGAGTCCTTGGTAAAGCCTACCAGGGGGTGTGCACCGGCCTCAGCTGATCATGGGACAAATTCATTCAATAGAAAGCATCGTAAAAAGCACGTCAGCCGAGCTTCCACTATCTACCATAATTCGGTGTACAGGATGCTTCGCGATTGTCATCTCGACCACCACGGCATCATTGTTTACATTCTCACTTTCATTTCCCTTCTCAGAAGGGGCACATTCTCCGGGTTCCCGACCTCCCGGGCTCTCTTTGCCGCCCGCCCGACCCCAAGTGAGATCATGCCCACCGGCTTCTCCGTCGGGCGGTTGTCGATTGCAGGAATCGGGGTAAGGCCACGAGCGGCTGTCCCTCCGCCGGGACCTCGTTCCTGACGAACTTCCTGAGGTAGCCCCTCTTGATCAGCTCCTCGATCTCCCGCTTCAGGTTGCGACACTCCTCTGTGTCGTGGCCATGCTCGCGGTGGAACTGGCAGTACTTTGTTTTGTCCCGGGTACCTCTTGGGTTCTGAGGAGGAGGTCGACGGAGGTAGTGCTCGCCCTCAATTTTCATGAGGATTTTTTTTCGGGGGGCGAGGAGAGGGGTGAACCTCCGCTCCGGAATGGCCTCGCCCTTTGACCTCGGATTCGGGCGAGGGTCGGCAGATGGCCCGGGCTTCTGAGCTCCAGGAATATCCCTCGGGGTGGCTTCTTCAAACTCTTCCCGTCCAGCTCTCGGCGGGTGCGGTCGGCCTCCTCCGCTCTGATGTACTTGTGGGCGCGGAGGAGGAGCTCGGAGTACATCCTGGAGGGCTTTTTGTCCAGGGAGTATGTCAACCGGGATGTCTTGAGCCCGCGCTTCAAGGCCAGCATGGCGACGGGCTCGTCCAGGCTATAGATTTCCAGGGCTGCAATCTTGAATCGGGTGATGTAGTCTCGGAGCAGCTCTTGGTCCTGCTGGTGGATGGAGAAGAGGCTATCCACCTCCCTCGATACCTTCCAACAAGCATCGAAGTGCGCCACAAACTTCCCTTCCAACTGGTGGAAGGAGCAAATAGATCCGGGCTCGAGGCGGTGAACCAGACTCGAGCGGCCTTCCGAAGGGTAGCAGGGAAGGCGATGCACAAAGGGTGTCAGTGGCCCCCTGGACCCTCATGAGAGCCTTGTAGCTCTCCAGATGGTCCAGAGGGTCGGTGGTCCCGTCGTAGGGATCCACCTGCGGCATGCGGAACCGTTCGGAATTGGCTCCGTCTGGATTTCTTCAGAAAAGGGGGGACGGGAGTCGTAGCCCGCAGGGTCCGTGGACGAGTTCTGCAGGTCGGCAAATCGACGGGCGAACTCTGCCAACTTGCGCTCGTGCTCCTCCAGGCGCCTCTCGGCCTGGCGCCTAATGGCCTCGTTGGTGGAATCTTCCACCGAGGCCGCTGGTGAAGGGGGCGCCGATCGTCTCGGCACAGAGTCACGCCTCGGTGTCGCTTGCTGTGATGCGCCATCTCGGCTTCATCGACCAGGGATCGACTCTTGTGATCCGCCGAACCAGAGTAGTTTCTTTTCGCGGGAGTTTGGTGGCTCCCGCGGGGGTTGGAGACTGCCCTCGGTTGGGATGGCCTGCCCTGAATGGAGCGCAGGCTCCCACGCGGCCCCACGGCCCGAGCCGCGGGGGTCCCAGGCTGCGGCTGCGTGGCCAGGGAGCGCTGCTGGTGTTGTAGCTGCCGGACCACCGAGGTCAAGGTCTGCAGCTGTTGGATGACGGCCGCGAGAGGCCCGTCCGTCGAGGTCGGCTGGTCCGTCGAGGTCGGCTGTGGTGGAAGAGGAGGGGAGCTGGGAGCTCCCTCTCCGGGCTGTGGGCCTCTTGAGGGGAGGGAACCTCCCCCACACGGCTGGTGGACGCCTCGCACCCACGAGTGAACACCATTGTAGGAGAGCGCTTTGTCTGCAGAGAGCTAGCTCTCACTAGGGGTGTTGTCCTGCCCCCATACCTGGCACGCCAATCCATTGTCGATCTCGCCTTCGCACCCGTGGCCTCGGACTGCCGATCCGACTAGATCGTCCTGCTCCTAGGGCCTCCTGGATGGATCGAACCTGCAAGGCAAGGTCAGAAGACCCTGGTCGGGGATTCCAGCGAGGGAGCTTCGACGATCAAGTTAGTATACGGTGAGAGGGAACAGATTCTCCAGGCCGGGCCCCCGAAGGAGTCCCAGACTCAGAGAATATACTAGCAAGAAAGATGCCAGAGAGACCGGTAACCCGGCTGGATTCCTTTGCCGAGCTCACGCCAAGCGATCCCCTCTCGGGACCTTGGATCTTTTTCTGGAAGCGGGGCTTCCAGCCTCCGTTTCTTAGTTGTCTCCCCTTACCTGGTCGTCTCTTCTCTCCTTCCTTTTATCTCCTCCCGTTGCCTACTCGTTTTCCGCTCCCGGGAGGCTCCTTTGTCGCTCTCATCGCCCTCCCTCCATCCTTTTCTCTTTTCCCTTCTGGTTCAGAGGGCCAGACGGCTTTCTGGCCTCGTTTGTCGAGCATAGCGGGGAAAGAGTAAGGGAGGGGGTGCTGGCCAGGCTGCCGACCAGACCTCGGGCCGAGTGTGAGCGTTCTTCCCCCCAGACGTCGGTGCTGTCCGTTACCGGATCCTGTTTTGTCGGAGCCTCGTCTCTCGACTGCGGAACCTGTCAGGCCGACATAAGTGGTGTTTCGCGTGCTGCCACCGTTCGTACGGGGTGCCTTTCTCGAGGTGCGGTGCGCACGGCTCGAGGGTCAACCTCGGAGCCTGTGCCTCCGCTCTTTGGGACCTTCTCTGTACGAGCTGCTTGACCTCGGCCGAGGTGGACCCCTCCCGGTGGACACCTGGCGGGGCGGCAGAAGGACGCTCGACTTCGGCCGAGGTGGTCCCGTCTCCGGGGGCCACCTGGCGAAGGAGCGAAGGGGCCTGGCTCGACCTCGGCCGAGGTGGGACCGTCTTAGGGTGCCACCTGGCGAGGGAGCGGGGGAACGGCTGACCTTGGCCGAGGTGGACCCTTCCTGGGTGGACACCTGGCGGGGCGGTAGAAGAACGCTCGGCTTCGGTCGAGGTTGTCCTGTCTCCGGGGGCCACCTGGCGAAGGAGCGAAGGGGCCCGGCTCGACCTCGGCTGAGGTGGGACCGTCTCAGGGTGCCACCTGGCGAGGGAGCGGGGGAGCAGCCGACCTTGGCCGAGGTGGACCCCTCTTAGGTGGACACCTGGCGGGGCGGCAGAAGGATGCTCGGCTTCGGCCGAGGTGGTCCCGTCTCCGGTGGCCACCTGGCGAAGGAGCGAAGGGGCCCGGCTTGACCTCGGTCGAGGTGGGACCGTCTCAGGGTGCCACCTGGCAAGGGAGCTGGGGAGCAGCCGACCTTGGCCGAGGTGGACCCCTCCTGGGTGGACACCTGGCGGGGCGGCAGAAGGACGCTCAGCTTTGGCCGAGGTGTCCCGTCTCCGGGGGCCACCTGGCAAAGGATCGAAGGGGCCCGGCTCGACCTCGGCCGAGGTGGGACCGTCTCAGGGTGCTACCTAGCGAAGCGGACGGGTTACCGGGCCGAACTCGACCTCGGACGTGTGGGAGCTGCAGCTGACTCGGCCGAAAACCTCCACATGGCTCGAATCATTCCTGACAGAATCTGAGGCCGACCACATCATCATTACGGCCATAACAGTCACAAATCATTCCCCAACAGTCTACAATGGCTAGAACTGCCTTCGGATGATGGAAGACTTTAAATTTGAAGGATTTGAACTATCTTAAAGAAATCAATAAGAGAGTTCTTCAAAGAAGATAGATATTCATTGAATATCCTACCAACCAACAGCACAAGAGCACACGAGCATTCAAGTCAAGCTTTCAAGTCTTCATCAACTCCAATTTGAAGCTTGAAGCAATTTTTGGGAAGAAGCCACTGAAGTAATTAAAGCTTATTCAAGAGCATTCAAGTGGACTTCTATTAAGCTGCACCGGCAACTATCCGACAACCTGAGTTTGTCATTTTTGTTGCATTTATTTTCAATTCAATCTTTGAATTGTTGGGTTATTGGTGAGCCCGGTTGAAAAATCAAATAGGTTCTTGGTGAGCCTTGTTAAAACCATGGGTTAGGTTCTTGGTGATCCTGTGAAAACCAAGTTAGGTTTCTTTGGTGAGCCTGTTAAAACCTAAGGGTGTTGGGTTTCTTTGGTGATCCTGTAAAATCAAAGTATAGAGGTTTTGGATTGTGATCCTGTAAAATAATCATACTGTATTCGGGTGTGAATATAGTGGAAATCCCAAGTGGTATCTTGGGTAGTGGATGTAGGAGCTAGGTTGCTCCGAACCACTATAAATTTAGTGTGTTTGTGTTGTGCTTTTTCTACTCTGTTTAGCTTCTGCATTTTATAACTCTATCACAGCACCTACCACTCGCAAAGGATTTTGAATTGCACATCACTTGCTTTAATTTTTTAAACTCCCAATTCATCCCCCTCTTGGATAGCCACCTGGGCAACAACTGGTATCAGAGCAGTGTCTCTGAATACATTAGAGTAAAGATTGATGGCTCATCCAATAAGTACGTCCTTGGAAGAAGGCCAATCAACTAATAGACCTCCACTCTTCACTGGTACAAATTATGCATATTGGAAAGCTAGAATGAAGATCTATATTCAAGCAGTTGATTTTCAGTTATGGAAGGTCATTCTAAAGGGTCCTTATATTTCCATGGTTAAAATTGATGGAGTGGATGTTCCTAAACCTGAAGAGGATTGGGACGAACACGACATGAAGATAGGAGAGCTAAATGCCAAAGTCATGAACTTGTTATATTGTGCTTTGGATAGTAATGAGTTTAATCGAATTTTAATTTGCTCTTCGGCAAAAGAAATTTGGGATAAACTCGAAGTGACCCATGAAGGAACTTCACAAGTGAAGTCTTCTAAGATTAATCTTCTTGTACATAGTTATGACTTATTTAAGATGGAACTAAATGAAACAATCTCTGCCATGTTTTCATATTTCACTAACATTATTAACAGCTTAAAAGTCTTGGCAGGATATATACTAATGCAGATCTAGTGCATAAGATTCTAAAATCTCTTCCGAACAAATGGGATCCGAAAGTGACTGCCATCCAGGAAGCAGAGATTTGAATACACTATTGCTGGATGAACTACTAGGATCTCTCATGCAGCACCGAACTGACCATGCAGCACCGAACTGAAGATAATCAAAAGAAGAAAAGTCAATTGCCTTCAAAGCTGCTATGGATTCTAGAAAAGATGAAGAATCGGAAGAAGAAAGCTCCTCTACTGAAAGTGACATGGAAGACGAAGATGTTGCTATGATCGTCAAAAAATTTAGAAAGTCTTGGAAAGAAGAAAAGGAAGTTATTTTAGAAAATTCCACAAGAACAAAGAGTTCAGTAAGGAGAAAGACAAGGAAAAGGAAAAAGAAAAAGAAGTGCCCACCTGTTATGAATGTAAAAAGCCAGGGCACATCTGACCTGATTATCCTTTATTGAAAAAGGGATTCAAGAAGAAGAAAAGAAAGCTATGGTAGCGACGTGGAGCGATAGCAAAGCGTCCTCATCAAATGAAGAAGAAGAAGAGACCACAAAATCAGCGAATCTTTGTTTAATGGTCTTGAAAATGAGGTATCATCCCCTGAGCTTTAAACTGAATTTACATATGATGAACTGAATTCTGCATTTCATGATTTACTTATCGAATTCAAGAAAGCTGGGGTTAAAATTAAGTCCTTAAAGAAACAAAACGATGTTTTATTGAAAGACAAGGATGAAATTTTTGAAAAGAATAACATTTTGCAAAGAAAATTGACTAACCTTTCTGAAAATGTTATTATCTTGAACAATGAAAAAACTGTTTTGAACAAGACAAACAATATTTTGGTTGCCAAAAATATTGATTTGAAAAAGGAGGTTGAAAAGCTTAAGCCTTTGGTAGAAAAACTGACTTTGAGTTCCAATAAGCTTGAGCTAATTTTAAAGAACAAAAAGATTCTAAATGTAAAGTTGGAATTGGATTCAATGTATTAAATGCTAAAGGAATTTCAGCAACAAAATTTGTATCTTCAAACCTTCAGCTATAAATGCTAAATTTGAAAAAGGTTTTCCATCGAAATTAATTTCAAATAGCTTGAAATATGTTCCTAAGAATTCCATGCAAAAATCTTTCAAACCAAATATTTTTGTTTCTGCATCTTTTATAGCTTCAAAGCATGCATCATTCAAAAATGATAAAGTTATTTGCTATGCATGTCATAAATTTGGATATAAATCTTATCAATGCAATTCCTTGAAAAATTCCATGATTAATGCATTGAAATATAGAACAATTTGGGTTCCAAAGGGAACTAATGTTGCTAACCCGAAAGGATCCAAGTTAGCTTGGGTACCTAAAATCACTCATTGATTATTTTGCAGGATTGTCTTGCAGCCCAAAAATTAAAGAAAAGATGGTATCTTGATAGGGGCTGTTCAAGGCATATGACGGGTGACAAAGATCATTTATCACCCTACAAATGAAAGAAGGAGGATTAGTTACTTTTGGAGATAATGGCAAGGGGAGAATAATCAGAATCGGTAAGATTAAAATAACCCCCTGTACTTTTATTAAAGATGTGTTGCTAGTAGATAAATTGAAGCATAATTTATTAAGTATTAGTCAATTATGTGATAAAGGCTTCAAAGTTATCTTCGAATCATCTATATATATAGTAACCAACTCCCTTGACTCTAGCAACAAATTCATTGGTCATAGACTTGAAAATATCTATGTGGTAGATCTAAATGATCTAGTCATGACAAGTAGTTCTAGCCTAGTAGCCATGAATGCTAAGACCAAGGAGTCATGTTTATTATGGCATAGAAGATTGGGTCATGCTAGCATGCATGCTATTGCCAAACTAATCTCAAAGAATCTAGTTAGAGGTTTGTCACA